>CM060391.1:38088103-40488103 GCA_030545235.1 Helianthus tuberosus
TATAATTTAAAAACTGATAATACTATATATAATACAAAATTATCGTGATAAAATGTTTATAATTATTATACGGCCTTATAATAAAATATGTAACTTGTAAATTTAAAATGGAAGTATATATCGTAAATTTTAAATAACCAACTATTATTTAACAAAGCATTATCGTTTAAATTGTGGCTATTTCAGGGAACAATGACAAAATTTAAAAATATAAAATTCAAATTTTATGAAATCTATATTTATACTATACCAGCCGTTTACCTGCGCGATACGGCGGGAAACATATCACATAGGTTGGTGAGTTTAGGGCTATGTACAGGGAAATTCGGTTTTGACCCATAACCCAAACCAATTCCGCGATGTAACAGAAAACACAACACTTTTTAGTAATTCTAAGGGTGTGCATGAGAAGGTTCAGTTCAGTTGGGTCATAACTAAAATCTAAATTTTCGGTTAAGGTACTTCAAAACCGGTCATGGGGATTTAAAACGTTTTATGGTTGTGCTTTTGTTGGCTTGACGCAGTTCGGTTTGTTTACATCCTTCTAAAACTCTTTAAATCCCCATGACCGGTTTTGAAATACCTTAATCGAAAATTTAGATTTTAGTTATGACCCGACTAAACTGAACCTTCTCATGAACACCCTTAGAATTACTAACAAGTGTTGTGTTTTACGTTGCATCGCGAATTTGGTGTTGGTTATGGCTCAAAACCGAGCCGCCCCGTATATAGCCCTAAACTCATCAATCTAAGTAATATGTTTACCGCCGCATCGCGCGGGTAAACGACTAGTATATATATATATATATAGGATTAGGTTCAAAAGTGAACACTAGTGTAATTTGCGAACTGAGCGAACTAATTCTGGCCATACATGTGTGGAGATCAATGGTCAGGATTTGATGATGAAATACATTAGTGTATTTTACGATTTGATGATGAAATCCTAGCCATCCACGTGTATAAATCAATGGTTAAGATTTGTTCGCTCAGTTCGCAAATACATTAATGTTCACTCTAGAACCCCACCCTATATATATATATATATATATAGGATAAGGATCATGTGAGAAGTAGTAGGCTAATTGAGAAACTTGAGAAGCATTCTGGACCACACATTTTCCCTAAGCAAAAAAATGCAAAAATAAAAGGTAAAAAAAATGCTTTTTTTTTTTTTTTTTTGAAAAATCGCAGCTTTTTCTTTAAGGGTTTAATTTTTTATTTTTTTTTAGATTTATACACATGTGTATATTGTTAATCTTTTAACTATACATATATGTATATTGTCAATTATACATATATGTATATACATGTTTAAAATTGAAAAATAAGTGTTATTTAGGGTTTAGCATTAGTATTTAGGGTTTAGCATTAGGGTTTAGGGTTTAGCTTTAGGGTTTAGCATTAGGGTTTAGCAATAGTATTTAGGGTTTAGCATTAGGGTTTAGCTTTTGGGTTTAGCATTAGGGTTTAGCTTTAACTTTAACTTTTGGTTTAGCTTTATCTTTAGGGTTTGCATTAGGGTTTAGCATTAAGGGTTTAGCTTTAGGGTTTAGTTTTAGCTTTAGGGTTTAGCATTAGGGTTTAGCATTAGGGTTTAGATTTAGGGTTTAGAATTAGGGTTTAGCTTTAGGCTTTAACATTAGGGTTTAGCATTAGGGTTTAGGGTTTAGCATTAAGGTTTAGCTTTAGTGTTTATGGTTTAAGGTTTAGTATTTCTAACACATATTTTTTCAATTTTAAACATGTATATACATATATGTATAATTGACAATCACTACAAGAATTGTATACTTTTAGCGGCGACACCATTAGCGGCGACAGGCCAAACGTCGCCGCTATTGGTCGATCCGCGTGCCAGATGCTGAAACCAAACCCCAGCCGTTGATCAAAATCTTGATCTAACGGTTGGGGAATTAAAACTTATTAGCGACGATAAGGGCACATCAATACCGGCGACAGCCGGTCTCCGCTAAAAGTGTGTGTCTGAACTTTAATCCTTAGCCACACAATCCTTATCTCTGGTCAAACCTTTACCGGCGACTCACCTCAATACCGGCGACAGCCCGTCGCCGCTAATGGTGAAACGATATTACACCCATATCAGCGCCATTTTTTCCCTCTTTCTTCACTTTTTTCCCCAAACACTCGAGAGAAACCGCCGGATTTCAGCGAATTTTGACCAAATCGGTAAGTAAAGCTTTTGTCACACCCCGATATTTCCACGTTTTACCAGTGGGCCCGGTGGGGAGTATCGTGACGTAGTTGATATCATCATAGTCAAACAACACAATATATAAATGCACAGCGGAAGCAAAAGATAAATATATTACAATCCGATATAAAGCAATATCAAAGTATTACAACGGAAAGTAAAGGATCCACAGGCGGATCAAAATAAAAAGGAAACATTGTTCAACAGATTTCGACATCTAGAGCTTGCGAAACTTGATTATTGATGCCTGGAGTAGCCAGCCTATTACGTGTAGTACCTGCACTTAGCCTTTTGGAAAATACGTCAGTTTACACTGGTAAATACAATTAACTGACTCATTTTGTAAAAAAAAAGTTTAATAAAATTGATTTGAATGCTCGTGGCACAAATATCTTTTATAACTTGGGATAATTATTTGTATATAATACTTGTAAAAGAATTACATGTTTCTTATACGTTCAGTAGCCCGGTCCGCAGACCGGGTTAAAGATTAATAGACACAGCACAGGTATAATGCCCACAAGGCTGATTCCTTTAAGTGGGATACCAGTTTTTACATATGCAGCTGTCAGGTGTACGCTACACCCCGTGCTTAGGTCGTGGCCATTTCATGAATGATGCCAAGGATATCCGGGACATGGTCATTAACCCCCCAAAGGCTTTAAGCAAACAATACAATTTAAACGGGACACTTCAATTATTTAACCTTCATACGATTAAAGATTCAATGCCCGACCAAGCGGTATTTGTATATACCGTACCCCAAGCCCGTATAAGGGAAAATAAGTTAAAAGTATTTACCTGAGCTAAATATAAATTCAATCCCAGCCGTATATCAATTCAGCAAGTACAGATAGCTTTTACTGGGCTCCTAATCTGGAACGAAGGTTTTTAATAACCTATTAGAATCCTAACGGGTCTTTAATTAAGCCTTGACTCAGACCGGTTAGTTTTCAAAAGGAAGATTCGGTTCAAACGCATGATAAAGCGACTACCGGTTTAGAATGTGATTTTTGACCTGACAAGCTTGTATGCTTGTTTAATATGGGTAACTTAAACACATTCTGGATTTTGAGACAAAAACGATATGGTTTGACCCGTTTCGGCTAATATATGCAAACTAGTTACATAAGTCGATTCGAACGCGAAAAGTACGTAACGAGTAACCAAAAGAGTCATATGCAAGTTTCCTAAGTTATTATGCCTTAAATATGTTGTGACATCAGTAAGATATCTTCTATTATTCCCAAAACTGATTTAAACTCAAACTATGCCTCGTAAGGGCATTTTGGTCCTTTAAAAAGGTTATAAAAGAGTTTAAACATAAATCTGAGTTACAGGTCTGATATAATTAGTAAAAATACTTAATTTAATAAGTTACCACAGTAGGGTATTGCATATATGTGAAATTTATCAATTATAACCATACTATGCATCGTAGGGGCATTTTGGTAATTTCACATAAGCCTAAAAGGTCAAAATTGGAATTCTGAGTTTAAAAATTTAGCTTACTGTTAAAGTATGAAAATTTACTTAACATATCAGTAGGTATCAAGTCTTATATATCTAAAATGGTTTTAATACATACTATGCGTTAAAAACACTCAAAAAGGCGATTTGGAGCCATCTTCGGGCTTTCAGAGGAAAGCTGGTGTTTTTATTATTCCAGAAGGCTCAAAATAATTTATTTTTCATATTAGATCAGTAGAAAAAGGTTTGGGGTCAAAAGGATTTGTAAAACTCATTTTATAGCCAAAAAGGGCAAAATCGGCAATACCGAAATAAGCTTAGAACTCTATGTTATGCTTAGTCTAAAAATAAATAAAAATCTTCAAAAATCCCAAAATATTATATTATATCAGTGGGTAAAAAGTTTGGTATCAAAGATTGGGTTTAGATAGGCTATATGCTAATTACGCCGTTTAATTATTAAAAAGCTTTCTAATTACGCTAATGCGCATAACTCTTAATCTAGACCTCAAACTGATGTCAAATTTTAGGGACAAGTCTATACATCAGAAATGAAGGTTTCTACTCTTTTACTTTTTCAAAAATCATGTTTTAAGGTCATACGGGCATAATAGTCAACATTTAGGCTTTTAACGGAATATGCATATGAATCGGATAACTAATGAACCAAGTTGTATAATCTCAGAGGGTTATACCTATAGGTAACTTGGTCCTAATAAAGCTCTAAGGCGTTTCTAAATCATGCTACATTGGGTCAGAACTGAAAGTCAAAGCAGAAGTCAAAGTATGCGACTTTTGGTCCCAATCCGAGCTTAAAGTGAAAATTGTCGAGTTGAACATGTTTATACATGTTCTTACACTAGTTACAAAGTTATATTAATGACAAAACAGGTTGCATAGCTTCTACAATGCTAATTATGCGTTTATT
Source organism: Helianthus tuberosus (assembly GCA_030545235.1). NCBI lineage: Eukaryota > Viridiplantae > Streptophyta > Magnoliopsida > Asterales > Asteraceae > Helianthus > Helianthus tuberosus. Next base: position 38,092,717 of record CM060391.1, read on the forward strand.
TGCAAAATTGCTTCCTGTTGACTTTTTAAGATCAAGTTTGACCCGACAATTAACCTAGTTAGAGTGGGAATCAGATGGTGCCCTTTTAAGGGTTTATTGCCCACATAATTACCAACTCATAGGTACTTTCAATTTGTAATTTGACTGGACACATTTAGATTAATGACGAAGTCAAACCTTAATTACGACGGTTTGACTTTAAGCTAATAAACTAATCAAAACTGAATTAAGGAAGGTTAAGGATACTTACAAGGGTCATATGCACGGCTATGGATCCTAAGGAAGGTTGGTTGCTGACCAGAGGGCTCCAGAAATGAGTTGTGAAGGTTTTGAATGCAAGTGTCCAAGTCTTGCAACAAATGGGTTCTTATATAGGTGTTCTTGATGCCTTTAGATCATTACAAACAAGTCTACAAGTGTTATGGGATCATTCCAAGTGTCCCTAGGCTAGTATAAAGCATCAAACAAGCCCCTATAATCGAAAAATGGTAAGTTAAGTCGGTTAAACCGGCTGTACAGGCAGCTGTGAAGATTTTGAACATCTGGCATGCTCACGCGGGCCGCGTAGACTCTTAAGGAGTCTTACGCGGGCCGCCTAGCCCCGGCTGACCTGAAAACAACTTTTAATAATTACCATTTTGGTCCCTGGTCCTTCCACACTTGATTTTTACATGATTTCTTGCACTTTGAGCCCTCTAACTTGACTTTTAAGGGCCTTAAGACATAACCAAACTTTGTTAAGTCCTTGGTTAACTTTATGGTTACCCGAAAAGTCATAAATTTCAACGTTGACGCTTTTAACCCCTCGTATACGAATTCTATCATAACTTTCTCATACGATAACGAAACTTGATGAAATTTTTATCATGTATTCTAGTGAGCATAATTAATTGTTACAAAGCTTCGTGTTTGCTAAAAGGCCACTCAGAGGTATACTTTAAACATGTTGACACATTTAACACCTGTAGTTTGTAATCTCTCACTTTCTTTCACGGTTAGTTTCGTATGGTCCATGATTTATTCGTTTAAGGGTATAAACACCATGTAGGGTTATTGTAAAGTATATTTATCCATTGTTGATATTTTGAACCCTTATATTCACATACATTTCTTGTTTGTCAACTTTCGTCCCTCTAGAGTATTCTTTCACACGTTCAAGCTTATGACACGTGTCAATACATTATAGGACATGAAATTTTGAGGTGTTACATCCTCACCCCCTTAAAAGAAATCTCGACCTCGAGATTTGCTAAAATGCTGGAAGTACTTTTTGTTGCATAATGGACTTAACTTCTATAACATATCTGGAGTCTTTCCAAGCTCCCAAAGTAACTCCTATATTAGGTACATGTATCCTTTTGGAGCTTCTTAACCTGTCGATCCTCAATCGATACCGGATGCTCATCACATCATAAATCTGCATATCATTATGTGATAGTGTTTCTTGACTTATTGGCGAAACACATCCTTCAGTCACTAGTGTGCAATGTATTGCGAGCTACGCTAAGCTCCTTAAATAGGTTTTAGCTTATAAGCTACTTGATCTTGATACATTCGATTTCCTTTGAATGATTCAATATATTCAGAGCTTAACTAGCCTGATAATTTAACAAATTTGGCACATCCTTCCTGGGTGATATCTTTTGTTGAACTTTATTCCCTAACAAGAATTTAGGAGGGTTGCTACTTTCATTAATTCTTGATTTTCTGCCGAATACTGGCAACTTACAAATGATTTGGGATTTGTATGATCTTCTTCGTTGTTTCCAATGCAACTTTCAGATCCTGATAAGTGGACTTCCCAAAGTCTCGTCCATCCAACGGATGTTTTGATATTTCATCTATACAAGGTCTCCAAAGGAGCCACCTTGATACTTATATAACAACTATTATAGAAAAGCTTATCTTAAGGTGAGATGGTTATTCCAACCATTGCTCAAAACTAATCTTAAGGAATAGCTAATCCTTACAGTTATTCGAACAAATCGGCGATCCTGGGCAGCTGATGGCGATTCTTAATCGTTGCCTAATTAGGGTTGCGGTAAACAATGCATAAGCAAAATGAACCGTCTTTCATAATTAATTATACCGAATTCTCAGGATATTGAGTTAGGCTATATGAACCCTCTATTTTAAAACTTAGTTAATCGGGGTTTTGATTCTTCCAATGATGGTACTAGCCAGCTTGGAGATTTCATAATAATACAGCCTTAAATGGGATAAAAACCTTAACTCTACCTGCCTCTCAGGGGTAAACAGGGTAATCTTAGGAGAAGATAAACAAGATACAAGGAGGTTACAGAGATTTTACAAATCTCAGGCTCCAATTCATCCATCATTGCTTGTGTCAATTAAGTGACACATTTACGTTACGAGTCCACGAATTCCTTAATCTGGAACATTTACTTGGACAGTTCCATTCTGGATATCTCCTTTGAATACCATTAGCTGACTTTAGTACCCTGTGACCATCGGAATATCTTTGTGGTCCCATGCATTGAACCTCCATACTGATCAGGCATGGAAGCAATCTATGGAACATATTAAGATATACCAATCCTCATATGGCGCTTCTTATCATACCGTTTGGTATTCGCAATCGTTAGAGATCAAAGAGATATCAACTCTAAATGCTGTCGCATTACTCCTAGAGAGAGGATACTTCTAAAATTCTACGCCTGAAGGTTTCTAACAGGAACAGAAGGAATGGTTCTGATGATTTCACCTGTAAGTTTTATCTTACACTTAATATCTGGGGTTTCTTATGGGAAAATTTCTAAAAGTTTGCTAAGCTTAAGATCTTATGAGAGACTTAGCAGCACCTGAAACCGAACGCAACTCTTAGCCATAAAATCACAATAAAGGATTTATCTAGTGTCATCATTAATGTGAACTGCCTCTAATCATTCATCAGGAGGGTTAAACGCCTCCATTCTTAATCCTTTTTAAACTTAGCGGCAAAAATCTTTGACAAATTTTAGAGCAGTCTCAGCTTTGACTGGATATTTCTTAATCTATGTAACCTGAGTAGCTGAGGTAGATCCATAACGGATTTATAATAAGCAGGCTTTGAATCCTCAATGTGCCATTTTTATTGTCGTTGCTAATCACCAGTAATTATTACATTAAGCTTAGATTTTTGGGTAAACTGGATAGGGCACTTTCTCAGCCAATGAGTTAAAATTTGTAACATATTGTCGACGGTCTAGAACTTTTATGGTGAGGGTCATAAAATTTTTATTCCATCTTTTCCCATTTCGTGAAGCGGATACTAGGTTTTTCTAATAAGGTCCTTAAAATTTGAACCATCCCATAATGTATAAGAGGATCTTTCTTGTGGACTCCATTAATGTCCTTACTAATCAAGGGCATTGCCATCGAATGACTGTGACGCACAACTCACCGTGTGCTTTCCAGCATAACCGCTGATATACTTAATGGTTTCCTCTTCATTCAACAATTTCCTGTAATCGATGGCCCCCTTTTACCATTGAAGTCTCTTGACTTCCAAGAGACGAAGTACTTTTAAGTACATCCTAAAATGAATGGGCTCCTTGCCATATATGATTTTGTTTAGTTTATTCTTCGCATTCGAAGTATGAATAAAGCTCTTCTCATGAGCAGCGCCATGTGTTTATAGAGCAAGCAGCATTCGGCTTCTTGAACCTTTTCATAACTTTTCTCATAGTCCCTCTAACCGCTATGTTAATTACAGTTCTGGAGATTAACTCCATTAACATTGAGGTTCATATTTGATGCATCATTAACATTTGTCGCATCTCTAGCATTGCGACTGTTGTTTGTCTCTTCTGAGTTTTCCTTACTCGAAGCTTTGGTATTAAATACCAAATTCAGCAAGTACATAGGCAATCCATACCATATGTCTCCTTGAATTTGCCAAAAGCTCACCTTAAGGAGTCTTGATAATTATTTACTTCTTATCACACAAAATATGGGCTTGGTTACAAGACGACCAATCAACTCCTATTACAACATCGAGTCCCTTTATCTAATGGAAACAAGGACAGCGGAAAAGAATGGTTCCTAATGGATATAAAACATCCATCTGATATTACTGAAGCAGTCTCTGAGGTACTACCGGCCAATTCCACTTCATACTTAACGCTTAGAGTCTTTAACAGCCAGATTTAATAGTTTACAAAATCTATTATCTACGAAAGACTTATCTGAACCTGAATCAAATTACTCTAGTATGAATGTCACTGATAAGGAAAGTACCTGTTGTGACATTTTTATCCTGAACGGTCTCTTGAGTATTCATTTGAGAGCTTCCAGTTTTGGCCTTCCTAGCCTCTCCAGGCTTCTTGGTTTTATCTGGGCAATTAGTCTTGATGTGCCCTATTTCCTTACAACCATAGCAGGTTGCGTCCCTTATGTTTTGGCACTCCACAGTTTCGTGCCCTTCCTTATTACAAATCCCACAAGGCCTAGCTGGTGACTCTAAAGTGCGTTTCCCTTTAGTCGCCTTCTTTGGGCAGCGGGTCTTTATGTGTCTCTTTTCGCCACAACCATAGCATGCGGCGTTCTTCAAGTACTTGCATTCATGGGTCTTGTGATCCGTCTCTTTACAGATGATACATCCCCTGGTCTGTTCATAGAAACATTTTTCCGAAGTGCTTCTTCCCGCAGGTTTTATATTTGGGTTTTGCCTCTTTTGGCTTGGACTGGTTATAGTTTGAACCGGTGTTACCCTTTTTGTAACCCTTATTTGGGGTATTATCGCACTTTCGCTTACGATCCTTTAATAGTCGGTTCACAGCTTTGTTTACGGCTGTATCTATCATAGCCTGTAACTTGGTGCCTGTTAAATTCAGTCTTGTATCATCAGTCTGATCAACTGGATGACTGTGAGCTTCAGGGGAGTCAGCCATGGTGAAGCTTTGAAGGCTACTAACCAAGTAGTAATAATTTGCTTAATTATAGTGAATTGTCGAATTTGACGATTAATTAGCCATGGTGCGAATAAACCATATAGACCAATAGATAGTATTTAATTTATTTGATTATGTTTTGCCTAGGTTTTTAAATAAACCATCTTTGGTGTTTAAACGGAATATAATCCTTCATATTTATTAGACAGGGGACATAAGTCACGACTGTCAATGTTGTACTGACATTTTATATATATAGCACAAGGGCTTGTTCAAGAGGACTTTTTGATGGCATATTTGCCTTGTCACTAGGGAAATCTAAAAACATAACCAATGATTCCTTTGGATCGGATAATTTCATAATTCATTGCCTTGACAAGAAGTTTATGAAATAAAACTATCTTTTTCATGCATACATCTTTGCCCGAAGGTATTCATCCCAATGGATGTTTTGATGTGTTCATCATGTTCGACGTTTATTAGCCATGATTCCTATTATTTAGGCTAAACAAGGGGTTTAGAATATTCCTAATATAAAGATGACAAGTGTGATTTTATCGCATCACTGTTGTCAGGAGTGTTAACACGTTTTCAGATGTTAACAAGGATCTGAATCTTCTTTAAATAGGTTTTACCATCGTAGCCAGGTCTTTAATGACATTCAAGCTAGGTTATACCCTTTAAGATTCTTTTTAATATGTATACTGGTAGGAAAGGAATGGTATTTTTTTTTCAGGGTTTTCATTATAATCATCATCAATTTAATTAAATTATAATTATGGCACAAAAAGCCAAGTCACAAGGACAAAAATTATAAGCCAAGATTTTACAGAATCGAGGCATTTAGGCTTGAATCAAAGTTCATTACCTTTTCTTGACAGGGAGTTGTAGTCTACGACTGTCTTTAGTCTCAGAGGACGTTAGTTATAGCCCGTAGGCACTTCATCCTTAAGGGATGATTATATAAATGAGGGAATTCAGAATAACCCAATTTTAAGAATGACTTATGTGGTTTTATCGAATCACAATTTGTCAAACGTGTTAACATGTTACAGATGTTAACAAGGAATTGAATCTCTTGAATAGGTTATACCATCTTGGCCTTGTCGGCAGTGACATTTAGGCTAGGTTTTACCTTTAAGATTCTTTTTTAATATTTAACGCAGAACAATCCTAATTTGAGATGTTAACAAGGATCTGAATCTAATTGAGGAACTACCATCTTGGCCCTGTCTTAAAATGACACATGGGCTAGGTCTTATCCTTTTTAGATTTTGCCATTTTATTATAATGGTAGATCTTATAAAAGGAATGATACTTTTCATTTATTATATATATTGATAAGATGAAATTTTGATAAGCATTCCAAGGATTTTAAAAGGGTACAGAATTTCCCTGAACGGGACTTGAAAGAAATGATGTTGTCCATGAAGGGACTGAAAGATAAGTATGCCCTTATAAGGACTTACTAAGGAAACGAACTTCAGCAAAAGGAGTTTCTTCTTCATTTTATTTCTAAATGTTTTCTCCTCAGTTGCACGCTTATCCTAATCGCAGTACAAGGCTCTGCATTCCTCGGCTTCGGATGGGGAGGATTTCCCTTACGGCTCCTTTGCTTGGCGACTTATTAAAAGTATATAAAATTGAAAGCAATAGTTCTCTGAATAGAGACGAGAGCATTCCTATGTTAAGTCTAGACTCAGAAGGTCAAGGAATGTGCTACTGCGTCATTGAGATTAAACACAAAAGGCTAGTGTTTAATTCACTCAATGTTGGCTCTGATACCAACCTGTCACACCCCGATATTTCCACGTTTTACCAGTGGGCCCAGTGGGGAGTATCGTGACGTAGTTGATATCATCATAGTCAAACAACACAATATATAAATGCACAGCGGAAGCAAAAGATAAATATATTACAATCCGATATAAAGCAATATCAAAGTATTACAACGGAAAGTAAAGGATCCACAGGCGGATCAAAATAAAATGGAAACATTGTTCAACAGATTTCAACATCTAGAGCTTACGAGACTTGATTATTGATGCCTGGAGTAGCCAGCCTATTACGTGTAGTACCTGCACTTAGCCTTTTGGAAAATACGTCAGTTTACACTGGTAAATACAATTAACTGACTCATTTTGAAAAAAAAGTTTAATAAAATTGATTTGAATGCTCGTGGCACAAATATATTTTATAACTTGGGATAATTATTTGTATATAATACTTGTAAAAGAATTACATGTTTCTTATACGTTCAGTAGCCCGGTCCGCAGACCGGGTTAAAGATTAATAGACACACCACAGGTATAATGCCCACAAGGCTGATTCCTTTAAGTGGGATACCGGTTTTTACACATGCAGCTGTCAGGTGTACGCCTACACCCCGTGCTTAGGTCGTCGCCATTTCATGAATGATGCCAAGGATATCCGGGACATGGTCATTAACCCCCCAAAGGCTTTAAGCAAACAATACAATTTAAACGGGACACTTCAATTATTTAACCTTCATACGATTAAAGATTCAATGCCCGACCAAGCGGTATTTGTATATACCGTACCCCAAGCCCGTATAAGGGAAAATAAGTTAAAAGTATTTACCTGAGCTAAATATAAATTCAATCCCAGCCGTATATCAATTCAGCAAGTACAGATAGCTTTTACTGGGCTCCTAATCTGGAACGAAGGTTTTTAATAACCTATTAGAATCCTAACGGGTCTTTAATTAAGCCTTGACTTAGACCGGTTAGTTTTCAAAAGGAAGATTCGGTTCAAACGCATGATAAAGCGAAGACCGGTTTAGAATGTGATTTTTGACCTGACAAGCTTGTATGCTTGTTTAATATGGGTAACTTAAACACATTCTGGATTTTGAGACAAAAACGATATGGTTTGACCCGTTTCGGCTAATATATGCAAACTAGTTACATAAGTCGATTCGAACGCGAAAAGTGCGTAACGAGTAACCAAAAGAGTCATATGAAAGTTTCCTAAGTTATTATGCCTTAAATATGTTGTGACATCAGTAAGATATCTTCTATTATGCCCAAAACGGATTTAAACTCAAACTATGCCTCGTAAGGGCATTTTTGTCCTTTAAAAAGGTTATAAAAGAGTTTAAATATAAATCTGAGTTACAGGCTTGATATAATTAGTAAAAATACTTAATTTAATAAGTTACCACAGTAGGGTATTCCATATATGTGAAATTTATCAATTATAACCATACTATGCATCGTAGGGGCATTTTGGTAATTTCACATAAGCCTAAAATGTCAAAATTGGAATTCTGAGTTTAAAACTTCAGCTTACTGTTAACGTATGAAAATTTACTTAACATATCAGTAGGTATCAAGTCTTATATACCTAAAATGGTTTTGATACATACTATGCGTTAAAAACACTCAAAAAGGCGATTTGGAGCCATCTTCGGGCTTTTAGAGGAAAGCTGGTGTTTTTATTATTCCAGAAGGCTCAAAATAATTTATTTATCATATTAGATCAGTAGAAAAAGGTTTGGGGTCAAAAGGATTTGTAAAACTCATTTTATAGCCAAAAAGGGCAAAATCGGCAATACCGAAATAAGCTTAGAACTCTATGTTATGCTCAGCCTAAAAATAAATAAAAATCTTCAAAAATCCCAAAATATTATATTATATCAGTGGGTAAAAATTTTGGTATCAAAGATTGGGTTTAGATAGGCTATATGCTAATTACGCCGTTTAATTATTAAAAAGCTTTCTAATTACGCTAATGCGCATAACTCTTAATCTAGACCTCAAACTAATGTCAAATTTTAGGGACAAGTCTATACATCAGAAATGAAGGTTTCTACTCTTTTACTTTTTCAAAAATCATGTTTTAAGGTCATACGGGCATAATAGTCAACATTTAGGCTTTTAACGGAATATGCATATGAATCGGATAACTAATGAACCAAGTTGTATAATCTCAGAGGGTTATACCTATAGGTAACTTGGTCCTAATAAAGCTCTAAGGCGTTTCTAAATCATGCTACATTGGGTCAGAACTGAAAGTCAAAGCAGAAGTCAAAGTATGCAACTTTCGGTCCCAATCTGAGCTTAAAGTGAAAATTGTCGAGTTGAACATGTTTAGACATGTTCTTATTCTAGTTACAAAGTTATATTAATGACAAAACAAGTTGCATAGCTTCTACAATGCTAATTATGCGTTTATTTGCAAAATTGCTTCCTGTTGACTTTTTAAGATCAAGTTTGACCCGATAATTAACCTAGTTAGAGTGGGAATCAGAGGGTGCCCTTTTAAGGGTTTATTGCCCACATAATTACCAACTCATAGGTACTTTCAATTTGTAATTTGACTGGACACATTTAGATTAATGACGAAGTCAAACCTTAATTACGACGGTTTGACTTTAAGCTAATAAACTAATCAAAACTGAATTAAGGAAGGTTAAGGATACTTACAAGGGTCATATGCACGGCTATGGATCCTAAGGAAGGTTGGTTGCTGACCAGAGGGCTCCAGAAATGAGTTGTGAAGGTTTTGAATGCAAGTGTCCAAGTCTTGCAACAAATGGGTTCTTATATAGGTGTTCTTGATGTCTTTAGATCATTACAAACAAGTCTACAAGTGTTATGGGATCATTCCAAGTGTCCCTAGGCTAGTATAAAGCATCAAACAATCCCCTATAATCGAAAAATGGTAAGTTAAGTCGGTTAAACCGGCTGTACAGGCAAGTGTGAAGATTTTGAACATCTGGCATGCTCACGCGGGCCGCGTAGACTCTTAAGGAGTCTTACGCGGGCCGCCTAGCCCCGGCTGACCTGAAAACAACTTTTAATAATTGTCATTTTGGTCCCTGGTCCTTCCACACTTGATTTTAACATGATTTCTTGCACTTTGAGCCCTCTAACTTGACTTTTAAGGGCCTTAAGACATAACCAAACTTTGTTAAGTCCTTGGTTAACTTTATGGTTACCTGAAAAGTCATAAATTTCAACGTTGACGCTTTTAACCCCTCGTATACGAATTCTATCATAACTTTCTCATACGATAACGAAACTTGATGAAATTTTTATCATGTATTCTAGTGAGCATAATTAATCGTTACAAAGCTTCGGGTTTGCTAAAAGGCCACTTAGAGGTATACTTTAAACATGTTGACACATTTAACCCCTGTAGTTTGTAATCTCTCACTTTCTTTCACGATTAGTTTCGTATGGTCCATGATTTATTCGTTTAAGGGTATAAACACCATGTAGGGTTATTGTAAAGTATATTTATCCATTGTTGATATTTTGAACCCTTATATTCACATACATTTCTTGTTTGTCAACTTTCGTCCCTCTAGAGTATTCTTTCACACGTTCAAGCTTATGACACGTGTCAATACATTATAGGACATGAAATTTTGAGGTGTTACAGCTTTGTTTTTGTTACATTTATTCTTTATTTTGTTATATACATATGCTAGGCTTTAATTTTTGTATATTTTTGTGTTTTTTTGTGTGTTTGGTAGTGAAATCGGATCATCACCATCACTTCTCCAATCACCACCGTCACTTCTCCGGTCACCACCTCGTATACGCGGTCTACATCTCTTAGAAACTTGAAAATACGGTGAGTTTTATATGTATTTTTTTTTCAAAGTTTAGAGAATGAATTATTGTTTGTTTAGGTATGTAAATGTATAGTGTAGGTATATGTTAGTATGTCAAATGTATAATGTAGGTGTATTTGGGGAAAATGTGTATATGTATTTGTGTATGTAGGTGTATGTAAGCATGTATGTGGGTATGTAAGTGTATGAATGAATGTATGTATATAGGTGTATGTTAGTATGTTGGTGAAAAATGTGTATGTTAGTATGTATGTTTGTATAAAGTATGCAAATGTGTGTGTAAGGATGAATGTTTGTATGCCAAATGTATAATGTAGGTGTATTTGGAGAAAATGAGTATATGAAAGTCTATGTATTTGTGTATGTAGGTGTATGTAAGCATGTATGTGGGTATGTAAGTGTATGAATGAATGTATGCATGTAGGTGTAAGTGTATAAATTTTATGGTTTTGATCAAAATGTGTGTTTGTTTATGTGTAGGTTTGAAAAAAATGTTAAAGTTTGATAATTTGTATATTTGTGTTTAGGTTTTAAAACATTTATATTTAAATTTGACAAATATATATTAGTTAGGAAATGTCCTCTTTATATTAAAATCATCATTTAAAACATAACGAACATAGAAAATACCCGCCAATATTGAAATCATCATTTAAAACAAAAGGAACTAAGAAAATTCCCGCCCGAAATATAAACCATTATGAAGAACATTACGAGCTTAAAAACTGTGCCTGATATTGAATTCATCATTTCAAACATAACGAGCTAAGAAAACACCCAATCGAAATTGAAATCATGATTTAAAACATAACGTTCCGCCCAAAATTTAAAACAATCATTAAGAACATAACAAGCTTAAAAAACTGTGCCCGTGTTTGAATTAATCATTTTAAACATAACGAGCTTAGAAATACCCGCCCGAAATTGATTTAGAAATTAATTTCGGGTTGTCCCCGTTTATCTTGGGACTGCTTTTTGAATACTTTATCTCATTTAGGATGTGAATGTGTATTACATGATTGTTTGTTTAAGAAGGATTCGGTTATCATTTTCTCTTTGCTTCTCGGGTATATATATCATTACATATATACTTGGGAGCTAAGAGGAAATGCTGCCGAATTTTTCTTAAACAAACAATCATGTAATACACATTCACATATGAGATAATGTGTTCAAAAAGTGGGTTTAGCAGCCTACCCTTGTCTTGTTAATCCTAAATTAGATTTTCTTTCAGTTGCATAATGCCTATCGATAAAAGTTGGATTGATTCCCCACGTCATTCACCTCACTACAAGCAAGGACTCAAGTCATTTATCGAGATGTGTGAAAGAGTGATAAAAAACCACGATGAAGTTAGATGTCCGTGTACCCAATGTAAAAATTCCGGCTTAAAACTATGGCAGAAATGAAATACCATTTGCGTATTAACAGTTTTTGGAAGGAATACACGAAGTGGACCTATCACGGGGACACGACTCCAATTGCAGAAGTAAACGATGTTGTGCCACAAGACGGTATGGTAAACGTTATTAAAGACATTAGGGGGAGCGTATGGAAGAAGATATATACCTTAACCAAGAGAACTCGAATGGAGATAGTAGCGGTGTTGTTGATGATTTTGAAGACCTGGTAAAGGAAGTTGAAACAGAATTATATCATGGTTGTACCAAGTTTTCTTCTATCGACTTTTTAGCAAACCTTTTGAATATAAAGGATACGTACCATTTGCAAAATGAAGCAGTAGATCGAATCCTCTTGTTGTTGCGAGAGTCAATGCCAGAAGGCAACAAGATTCCCCCTTCGTATTATGTAGCTAAGAAGACATTTAAGAAGATTGGTTTGGCATATGAGATGATAGATGTGTGCACAAATGATTGTGCTCTCTTTTGGAAAGAAAATGAGTCCTTGCAAAATTGTCCCGTTTGTAATGAGAGTCGATGGGTCGATAAAGACACAAAAGGCACGAAGGTTGCTCGTAAGGTGTTACGATACTTTCCTTTGACGCCTAGACTATGACGTTTGTATTGTTCAAGGCACACAGCGAAAGATATGATATGGCATAGTATCGGACGATCGGAAGATGGGACTATGCGTCATCCAGTTGATGGATCTGCATGGCAAAACTTTGATAAAAAGTACCCAAACTTCGCGATGGAGCCACGAAATGTTCGCTTAGGGCTTGCAGCTGACAGTTTTAATCCCTTTAACAACGGTAGTGGATCCTCAACTCATAGCACGTGGCCGGTTATACTCACCACATATAATCTGCCTCCCTGGCTATGCATGCGAGAGTCAACATTCATGTTGACCTTGTTGATTCCTGGCCCTAAATCACCGGGGAAAGACATGGACGTTTTCCTTAGACCGTTAGTGGATGAGCTTAAGCAATTGTGGCAGACAGGTGTACGTACTAAAGACGCAGCAACAAACACATACTTCACAATGAAGGCGGCGTTGTTATGGACCATAAATGACTTTCCAGCCCGTAGTAGTCTATCAGGTTGGAGCGGACAAGGCTACATGGCATGCCCAACTTGTAACCAAGACACTCCTTCAATACGTGTAACTGGTAAATGTGCTTATGTTGGTCATCGCCGGTTCTTAGATGCCAACCATCCTTGGAGAACAAGTCTCGACTTTAACGGGAGACCCGAGACACGAGACCCTCCGAGACAGTTTAGCCCAGCTGACATAGAAGCTCAACTCGGTCGTTTAATTAATCGTCTACCAGGCAAGCATCCAGATTTTGGAGGTGGGAGGATAACCCGGTTAGATTTCGAGTTGAACTGGTCCAAAAGAAGCATATTTTTGAACCTTGAGTATTGGTCTTCTCTGCAGCTGAAACATAACTTAGATGTAATGCATATAGAGAAAAATGTGTGCGACAGCTTGCTCGGTACTCTTCTAATGAACGATAAGAGCAAAGACACGCCAAATGCGCGGTCCGACTTGGAAAAACTAAACATTCGGCCGTCACAATGGCTGAAACAATCGGGTGGCAAGTTCTTAAGTCCCCACCCAAAGTACTCATTCAAGTCCGATGATCGAAAACTTTTTTGTCAGTTTATAAAAAAATGTTAAATTACCAGATGGGTTTGGATTTAATATCAGTAAGAGAGTGACAGATAACAATGCTAACATTACCGGGTTGAAATCTCATGACTGTCATATCCTCATGCAACGTTTAATACCGATTGGGGTTAGAGGGCTTTTGACTAAAGATACATCTACACCAATAGTAGACCTTTGTATGTTCTTTAAGCAACTTTGCTCTAGAAAACTATCGGTGGATGATATGAAGAAAGCAAAGGATGACATTGTTACCATCTTATGCAAGTTAGAGATGATCTATCCACCTGCGTTTTTTGACATTATGGTTCATTTACTTGTGCATTTACCTGATGAAGCGATTGCGGGAGGTCCAGTAGCTTTTAGATGGATGTATCCATTTGAAAGGTACATGAAAAAACTAAAGAACTATGTCAAAAACCCAGCAAGGCCTGAAGGTTGTATAGCTGAAGGTTATGTGTTTGAAGAAGCTCTAACATTTTGTTCAATGTACCTTAAAGATGTTCAGACTAAGTTCAATCGCCCAGATAGAAACGATGATGTCGTTGTTGAAAAAAGAAAGTTATGGGTGTTTGAGTCCAAATGTTGTCCTGTTGGCGCAACAAAGAACAAATATCTATCATTCATCGAAAAAAGCAAGATGGAATGGTTTGTCCTCGAAAACTGCGCAGAAGTTAGGGAGTACATGAAGTGAGTGCTTCTATCTTTAACTTTTCATAATCTGTTAATTGGTATTTTTCATTCCTATCTTATATTTGTCATCAATGTAGTGAATTCAAACATACACATCCCCAAGATGATCTTAAAACCAAATTTCCGGGATGGTTTCTCCATAAGGTATAATACATATATAACACTCATTACTCTACACTTGCTAGGTAATACATATATAACAAACATTACTACTCTATATTTGTTAGGTCCATTCGATGAAAACACAAAATTCTCCAGAATTCCACCCGGAGTTGTATGCTCTTTCAATTTGTGCGAAAATGACTGCTTACACTTACACTGCTTGCATAGTCAACGGTGTTAGGTTTAAGACACTTGAACGTGATGCAAAATGTGCAACGCAAAACTCTGGGGTGGAAGTGGTTGGAGAGAATGGTGTGAAATTTTATGGCCAGTTAGAAGAAATTATTGAGTTGTGTTATACAAATGATTATTCCACTGTTCTATTTCGGTGCAAGTGGTTTGATACTCAAAGGGGTGTAAACCATGACAATAATATCACCAGTATAAGCACTGAACATGAATGGGACAAAGACGATCAACTAATATTTGCTTCGCAAGCCAAACAAGTGTTCTTCATCCAAGAAACGTCTCGAAACCAAAAAAATAAACATAGGTGGGTAGTCGAAAATGTTAATCATCAAAAAATTTGGGATCGGCCATTAAGTGATGATGCCGCGTCAATAAGGTTCAAAATGTTAACAAAGACTTAGAAGATAATGACGTTGTCGACAACAACTCTTCATCTGACTGTCCACTTGTCATTGACTTGACCCAATACTTTCAAATTGGATCTTCTCATGTTACTGCGGGTGAGCCTTCAATTGAAGTTGATCCCCCAACGGCTATCGTCGATGAAGTGTTTGAGGTCGAGATTGATTGTGATGAGGTCGAGGCTGATTGTGATGAGGATGATCCCGATTATGTGGAGTCTGACTAAAAGAAAAGTTATTGTAATTTATATTGATTTGTAATTGATAAACACTTGTTTGAAATATTTATTTGAATTTGAGTTACACTTGTTGTACTTTCCCTTAATTTCTATTAGATACACATGTTGTAACATTTGTAACTTTATAGGGATTATGTTTTCGGTATTGCTGATATTCGCTTATCTGATGGCGGATGTGGCCCCCTTGGGACATGGGGGTGACGGCGCTGGTGATCCACCGCTTTCTCCTGGTGGATTTCGTGGCACGCACGAGACAGACGGTAATTCTTTTACTAAATTATTTTGTAGTCCTTATATTTTATATATTATAAATGTTGTTACTAATTATTTTTGTTTTAATTGCAGCGGTTCCCCCGAAGAGGGTTAGGGGGAAAGCCAAAAACGAGAAACTAAGGCGTCTGGTAAAAGCGGGGGGGCCTGTATCGCTTACGTTTGACAGACAGGTCACGTATACCCCTGTTGGTAAATCAAGAGATCTGTTTTCACGGGAGGCCGGCCTGTATATGTGGCGGACCATCCCGTTCGATAAAATTGGATGGGATAACGTTGAACAACATTACAAGGATGCCCTCATGAACCACTTACGGGTAAATAAGTTATATGCATAAAATTTTATCAAATATTTAAGCACATGCAAATCTAATTTATATATGATATTTTAACTTTTTTATTTAATTTGTATGAAAATTTCAATTTTGATGAAGTGGAACGTGATTTAGAGGCCAAAAACTTGACGGGTGGTATTAGGGATGTGCTTATGAAGCGGTACTCTGACCGCAAGTACGAAGCTAAAAAATTATTTAAGAGCAAGGGAGGTTACAATGATATTGCGAGGGCAAGGGCATACCATCCCGCGGATATGCCCTATGATAACTGGTTGAGAACCATCGAAGGTTTCCGGGACGCAAAATATATTAAAAGAAGCAAGGCCAACACACTAGTACGCGAGAAACAACAATTCCCATACCGTGGGGGGACATCGTCGTACGGTAGCACCGCCTATAAAAATGTAATGTTTTATGTATGTGTGCGTGTGTGTAAGCTTTTGTTTATTTAATGTCTAATCTAAGTTTAATGTTAAACAGGATATGGATTGGGTACCTACGTATGCTAAAACCCACACGGACAATCAAGGGAATTGGGTTGATCCGGTTGCTGAACAAAATTACGTAAGTATTTCTTTTAAGTATTATTTTCTATAACAAATATATATATATACACATATATATTTAATCATCTTCGTAAAATACAGCGGAACATACAACAGGCCACAAATGAATGGAGCGGTGAGGGTCCGCCAATTGCCCCTTATCAGGAAGCGTTGGGTGAGCGGCGAGGATGGTACCGCGGGATGGGGCCTAAACCTTCTTCCAACACGTCCTCGAACTCGTCCTCTAACATGTCGTCTTCGCAAGCTCGGACGCAAGAACCCTTTTCCGAGGTAAACTACGCAATTTATAAAATGACAAACGAACGCATGTTTCCTTGTTAAATATATGCTAATATACGTTTTGATATCTATTATTGTAGGATTTTGTTAACAGCTTGTTCCAAACCCCGTCCCTTTTTAACCAACTTAACAACTATCTTGCTTCACAAGGAAAAGGAAAAGGAAAGTCAAAAGACTACGATTCTGATGACTTATTCGATAATGAATCCGACGAGGAGTGACTTGTTGTTTTTAGTGTATGATTTAATTAAACGTTGTAGGATTATAATGTACGACTTAAACGTAATTTTTAACTATATTACCTTTAGTATATGTTGATTATGTTCATGGCGTATGTTTGCGTTGTTTGAAAATAGGCAGGTTCTGTTTTTTCGGCCGTAAAACTGGCTGGGCAGCTGTATATAAAGCTGCTGTATTAAAAAAACAGACTTTTAGCGGCGACAGGTGTCGCCGCTATTGCCCTTCAACCTTTACCGGCCATGCTTAATACCGGCGACACTTTTAGCGACGGCAGGTGGAAGATCAATACCGGCGACAGGAGCCTTTAGCGACGACAACAGGTCAATAGCGTCCAAGCAATACCGGCGACATGTCGCCGCTAAAAGTCAATAGCGGCGACAAAAGTGGTCAATACCGGCGACAGCTGTCGCCGCTAAAGGTGCCCCGTTCTTGTAGTGAATATACATATATGTATAGTTAAAAGATTAACAATATAC
The DNA here is from genome assembly GCA_030545235.1 of Helianthus tuberosus. Lineage (NCBI taxonomy): Eukaryota > Viridiplantae > Streptophyta > Magnoliopsida > Asterales > Asteraceae > Helianthus > Helianthus tuberosus. The sequence continues at coordinate 38,110,133 of CM060391.1, forward strand.
ACATGTGTATAAATCCAAAATAAATTTTTTTTTTGTAAAAAAAATAAAAAATAAAAAATTTAATCCTTAAAGAAAAAGCTGCGATTTTTCCAAAAAAAAAATTGCATTTTTTTCACCTTTTTTTTTTTTGCATTTTTTGCTTAGGGAAAATGTGATTTGTAATTAATTTAATAAACATCGATTTTTCTTTTCTTTATAGCAAAATATAATGAAAGGTAATTTAATAAAACAAAATAGTTGTCACAACCGTGTAAAAACAAACTAGGAAATATTAATTTATTTATGTATTTACATATAATTTATCTAGATGTATTAAATAATTTATTAAAATAGAATGTTATCTTTACCAGGTTAACAAAAGAAAAATAAATAAATATAAATAAGTTAGGTAGACAAAATGAATATTCTAGGTATTTTGATATCTTGCTTAAATGATTAAACCCCCTTGTTGTTATCCCCAAAATACTATGGAGGGGTCACTATGTCACTTTTAAAAATATGTTGTCTAAAACCCAAATCAATAAATTGATGCTTCTTTTTGCAATTTTTGAATATTCGTGTTTTGTACTTGTGCTAATTTCTTTTAAAGTTTTGAGTCAAAAAGAGTGTATGAGATGACACCACACATTATAAATATGATATAAGGAGAAATATCTCTTAATAAATAGAAAAGGTCGTTGTGTAGATTATTTATTAGGGTTTAAAATCACATACAAATGTTCTTAAAAATAAAAAGTCGTATAAATGGTATTAAACGGATTCCGATTGACCTCATTCAAGCGGCATTGTAATCGTCTCATTGAACCCTAGGATGTAAGATTTTAGTTTTCACTTTTGAATTTATAGATTGTAGATTTTAAAAAAAAATTTATTATCAGTATGTCTTTTATTTATTATTGTGTCTTTTCTATATTTGCGTCATTGTGTCTTTTTTGCGACTCATTGTGTCTTTTAATCCTCGACATTGTGTTATATTTTTCGGTACTGTGTTATATTTTGCTCGACATTGCGTCATGCAGGGGCGGAACTATAATGTTAGGAGCCGTAGCACGGGCTACGGCTCAAACCCGTATTCGAAGTGTTTTTTCCGGTTTTATACAAAGGATACCCATAAAAAATATACGAGGATACCCCTAACCAGAAAATAGGATACTTTATATTACTAAAATCCCAATTTTTTTATAAGCTCAAACATTTTACAACCCGAAAACTTGTAGAATAATTAAGACAAAATGATAAAATAAGCCCAAATTTTAGCAATAATAGAATTGAAAGAAAACCCTAAATATAATTGATAAAGTTAGCCCAAGACCCAAACAACTATCAAGTATTTGTTTTACTTTATTTATTATCGTTTTTTTTTATTATTTTTTGATTGCACGGTAAAAATAATTCAGGATACCCCTAAACTAATGGGCTAGCTCCGCCACTAGCGTCATGTTGTGCAATCTATTGTGTCTTTATACACTTAGGGGCTGTTTGGCAACATCTGAACCAATAAGTGCTGAATGAATAAAAGGTCTGAATGGGTAAGAGGGTCTGAACCAGTAAGTGCTGAACCAATAAAACGCTGTTTGGTTGCACATCTGAATAATGTGTAAAATGACATTTTTATCCCTGAACAAAACAAAATAGCCAACTGGCTTTAAAACCAAAGTTGTACTCTCTCTCACTTCCCCAATGTTTCTCTGCTTCTCTCTCTAAAAACCTAGACTTTCCATCATTCTTCATCCTTCACTTTAACCCTAATTCTCCTCTTCTTCTTCTTCATATGCTTCTGCTTTACATCATCTTCAATTTCTTCGATTCAGTTCATCAATTATGAGCTTCTTAAACCCTAATCACAGGCCATCAAGATCAACCACATCAGATCATCATCATCATCTACCTACATCCAGCGTCGCATCAACTTCATCATCGTGGAGGAGGACAGTGACGTGGAGGTGTGGAGTGGAGGTGGCCTGAGGTGTGGAGGAGATGGAGGGAGGATGCGGTGGAGGTCCGGTGTGGAGGAGGCCGATGGTTGCTTTGGGAGGGATAACTTTGGCGGCGCGAGTGGAGGAGGTCGATGGTGAAGGAGGCGCCGCTGCAGAGTGGACCTCCGATTAAGGGGGAGGGCGCTGCAGAGTGGAGGAGCTCGATGGTGGAAGAAAACGAGGGGAAGAAGTGCAGCGGAAGAGGAGGCCGGCTGTGGAGGAGGAGCGGCTGTGGAGGAGAGGAGATGGAGGGAAGATGGGGTTGCTGTGGAGAAGAGCTGAAGAGGAGGAGCTGAAGGGCATACGCGTCCAATGTTTCATTCAGACTTCAATTAGACTCCTTTACATGTATGACCCGGTCAGAGGCTAATAAGAGGCTGGGAAGTTTTAAGAGGTATGAAACAAACAAGCTGATATCTGACCCAGTCAGACATGAGACTAATAAGAGGCTATTAAGATGCAAACAAACAGCCCCTTAACCCATTATATTAGTGAGTAAAGTAAACTAAAATATTCACTCACAAGCTTTGCCATACAACTATATACCATGAGGCTTCGGGCCGCCTCGTAACACACATGCATACATCATACGCCCTTTGTAGCTTGGCTTCATAACTTTCTGAATATACTCAAATTTTGCAATTGCAAATGAAAATTACAAATTTAACTAATAAAACACTCGTCTCACACTTCACTGCAGTGACTGCACTATATCATAGTTCCGGAGCGATAGCTTCGCAAGATTTAAACCATCCGCTTGTACGTAAAGATCTCGAACTATGATTCGCCATAATCAATTATGATGTATGATGCCTTGCAATAAAGGTTGATTTTTTTTCAATACATGACTATAATTCATGTGTGTGTGATTAAAGATTAAACTGATTATATTTTGAACCTAAAGTATATAATGATAGGAATATCACTTACATCAAAGAGGTCATCATTTTGTGTTCAAATCAAAACTATCGTTTTGTTTGTTCAATGCACCATGATGCACTATGATAACTATTTGTTTATATTCAAACTAAAGGATGAAAATCTGTGATGCATGATGATGTACCTAAAGGGGGAATAACCATGATGCATATTGATGGTGCAAGATTAATACTATGAATAACTACGATGCACAAAGATGGTTTCTTTTTTTTTCTTTTTTTTTTACCTAAGGGATAGTACTTTGATGTACTATTTATTAATTATTAATATTCAAACCACAAAATAACTTTGAAGCAATATTGATCATTACTTTAGTGAATTTCTAAACATGGAAAATCTCCTTTGCCTCAAAATCATAATTTTTATGATTTTAACAAACATTATAAAAATACGAATATTTTAAATTTAAACATGAATTTTTCAAACCCTACAATTTTTTTTTGTTTAACAAATTTACTTTTTTCCCTTAAAACCACTATAAAGCATAAAGGTTTTAACACATCCTGTTTTTTCTTGCTTTGTTCACATAAATTATATATTTCTTAGTGAGTTAAAACATGAATTATATATATATATATATATATATATATATATATATATATATATATTTTGAAATATCAAATTACAGAATTAAACTTTTTTAATGGTGAAGAATTTATCAACTATAATTATCAATTACTTTTTACAAAATAACTAGGGAAAAAGCCCGTGCGATGCACGGCATGCATAATAGCTATTGTTTGTTCGTGGTAAGATGTCTGACACGGCCGGTGCATAACATGTAAGACAATATGCCTACAAAGGGGCGTGATTAAAGTTTATTAAACCATGGGCCATAAGTTGTTTCCTTGGCAAAACTTGCCGGCCAAAAAGAAGTGAAAAAAGATGTTTTCCAAGGGAAAAAAACATGAAACAGAAAAAGGGAAAACGCATAAACTCTCGCACGCCTTCCTATCTTATTGGATAACGTCATCCCCAATCCCATCACCAGCCAACTGACTGTAGTGAAATAACGAAAAGAAAACTATTAAAAATGGTATACTATGTTTACGTATATATGTATCGAAAAGTAGTACAGGTTTTCATTACTAACACTAAGTGCAGACGGTATACCTTTCATGTGGGTCACTGTCAACTGTTTCTTCTGAATCCGAATCTGCATAAGCAGGCCTGCGAAGGAAAAGCACGAAACATTTATGTAGACGGTTATCCAAAAATAAATATGCACAATTACATTGTTTATGGAAATCAATCAATTACAGTTGAAAGTTTTTTTATTGCCTTTCCATTTATAACGATACCAAGTTTATTTTTTCAAAAGCCAACTTCTCCCCTTATATGTCTTTACACATTCGAAGTGATGCGTTACCAAGTTTTTTTATTCCTATTTTTTTTAATGTAGAGTAATGCACTTTTATATTTATGAACTCAAGTTTCCGACTGTTGTAGCCTCCTAATTTTAAAATAGAGTAAACATATACCAGGTATGTAAATAACATTTCAGATCGAGTAGAAAGGTAAATAGCACATCTTTAATTAAAATGGTTTATTAAACAGGGCACGAATAAAGTGTAAGCCGATATATACCTTACGATCGCTTCAACGCGCTTAACTGGTGTCGGTATGGGTAGCACCCCCTTGTCTTTATGTCACACCCCGGATTCCACGTGTCACCGGTGGGCCCGGTGGGGAGTATCGTGACGTGGTTGGCAACATAATAGTCAAACAACACAATATTTAATATGCACAGCGGAAGCAAAAGAAAGATACAATTCAACTTTTATAATTTGTAATATCAAGTATCACAATAGTCGAATTTTTATCCACAGACGGATCGAAATAAAATAGGAAACAGTAGTTCAACAGACGTTAGGCATCTTAAGCTTGCGAGACTCTTTATTGATGCTAAGGAGAAATATCCAGCCAATTACGAATAGTACCCGCATTTAATCTTTTTGGGAAAATACGTCAGTTTACACTGGTAAATACAATCAACTGACTCATTTTAAAAATGATTAAAAATTGATTTGGATGCACATGGCATAAACATTTTATAACTTGGGATAATTATTTAAATATATAATCTCGTAAAAGAATTACATGTTCCTTATGCGTTCAGTAGCCCGGATCGTGCCGGGTTAAAGATCAATAGACACACCACATAATCTATTTATGCACTGACGAGTGTACGCCTACACTCCGCGCTTAGGTCGTGGTCATTTCGTAAAATGATGCCAAGGATATCCGGGACATGGTCATTAACCCCCCCCCCCCCAAAGGCTTTAAGTAAACAAAACGATTTAAACGGGCCGATCAAATTATTCAATTAACCACCAAACGATGGAAGATTTAATGCCCGACCAAGCGGTATTTTATATACCGTAACCCAAGCCCGTATAAGGGAAAATAAGTTAAAAGTATTTACCTGAGCAAAGTAATAATCACAATAAGCAAACGCAAGTAGCTTTTACTGATTCTCCTATTCTGGAACAAAGGTTTATAATAACCTATTAGAATCCTAACGGGTCTTTAATTAAGCTTAAGCTTAGATCGGTTAGTTTCAAAGATACGGTTCGTACGCACGATTAAGCGAAGACCGGAATAGAATGTGATTTTGACCCGACAAGTTTGATGACTTGCTTAATATGGGTATTTCATACACATTCTGGATTTTGAGATAAAACCGATAAGGTTTGACCCGTTTCGGCTAATTTATGTAAACTAGTTACCTAAACCGAACCGAACGCGTAATAAGCGTAACGGGTATCCGTAAGAGCCATATACAGGTTTCCTAAGTTAATATGCTTCAAATATGTTGTGACATCAGTAAGATGTCTTTTATTATGCCCAAAATGAATTTAAACACAAACTATGCCCCGTAGGGGTAATTTGGTCATTTATAAGGTTATAAAAAGAGTTTAAGTATTAACCTGAGTAACAGGTCTGATGCAATCAGCAAAAATACTCAATTTAATAAGTTATAACAGTAGGGTAAAGTATATATGTGAAATTTATCAATTATAACCAAACTATGCACCGTAGGGGCATTTTGGTAATTTCACATAAGCCGAAAAGCTCAAAACTGAAGTCTGAGTTAAACAACTTTTGCTTACTGTTAAAATATTATAATTTACCTAAAATATCAGTAGGTATCAACCCTTGTATGTTTAAAATAGTTTTGGTACCTATTATGCGTTAAAAACGCTTAAAAAGGCGATTAGAAGTCGTTTCCGGGTTCTATATCGAAATCTGATATTTTTATTATTCCAGAAGGTTTAAAATAATTTATTTATCATTTAAAATCAGTAGCAAAAGGTTTGGAGTCGATTAGATATGTAAAACTCATTTTATAGCCCGTAAGGGCAAAACCGACAATTACCGAATTAAGCTTACAACTCTAAGTTATGGCCAGCCTAAAATTAGTTAAAAATCTTCAAAAATCCCAAAATAATATATTACATCAGTGGGTAAAAATTTTGATATCAAAAAGTGGGTTTAAATAGGCTATATGCTAATTGTGTCGTTTAATCGCTAAAAAGCTTTCAAATTACGCTAACGAGCTTAACTCTTAATCTACACCTCAAGATGATGTCAAATTTTGGGTGCAAGTTTATATATCAGTAACTAAGGTTTCTACTCTTTTACATTTTCAAAACTCACGTTTTAAGGTGAAAAGGGCATAATGGTCAACATACGAGCAATTAACGGAATCATGCATATTAATTGGATAACTAATGAACCAAGGTGTATAATCACAGAGGGTTATACTAGCTTGTAACCTAGTCCAATTAAAGCTCTAAGTTATTTCTAAAACATACCAAAATGGGTCAGAACTGAAGTCAAAGCAAAAGTCAAAGCTTTGCGACTTTCGGTTCCGAACCGGGTCTAAACATAAAATTGTCAGGTTGAGCATGCTTAGACATGTTCTTACACTAATTACCAAGTTATATTAATGATCAAACAGGTTGTATGTGTTCTACATTGCTACTTATGCATAAATTAGAAAATAAGCATTCTGTTGAATTTTTAATAACAAGTTTGACCCGACATTTGACCTAGTTAGAGTGGGAATCAGGGGGAACCCTTTTAAGGGTTTAATGCCCACATAATTACCAACTTATAACTACTTTCAATTCGACTAATCACTGGACCATTAGTGATTAATCGCTAAGTCAACCGTTAATTACGACGGTTTGACTTTTAAGCTAAAACTAAGCAAAAACTTAACTAAGAAAGGTTAAGCATACTTACTGAAGTCCTATGCTTGATTAGTGATCACTTGAGTCAGCTTTGGAGCTCCAGAAATGATCAGAAATGCTGAAGGAAGGTGTGAAGAAATGGTTGCAACCTTGTGGCCTTTTATAGTGTTCAAAAGCACTTAGATCATTGACAACAAGTGCTACAACTGATAATGGATCATCAACAGATGTCCCTAAGTGCCTAGGACTGTTTAGGGGTCGCCCATGATGTGAAAATGTCTGTTTTGGGTTGGTTATGCGCGAATACATGTTGCTGTCTAGAGTTTCTGTATCTGGGCGTCTGACGCGGCCCGCGTAAGATCATAAGAACTCTTACGCGGCCCGCCTAAGCCTCATTTTCAGGTTTTCACATTTTCAAGTTTTTGCATATTGTCCCTTGGCCTTTCGAAAGGTCAACTAAGCTTATTTCTTGCAATTTGACCCCTTCACATTTACTTACAAGGGCTTCAAGGCTTATACCCACTTTATTTAGTCCTTGATCACTTTGTTATTACCCGAAAGGTCATAACTTTCAACGCTGACGCTTTAACCCCTTGTATACGAATTTGATCATAACTTTCTCATACGATAACGAAACTTTATGAAATTTTTATCGTGCATTCTAGTGAGTATAATTAATCGTTACAAAGCTTCGGGTTTGCTAAAGGTCACTCAGAGGTATAACTTAAACATGTTGACACATTTAACCCCTGTAGTTTGTAATCTCTCACTTTTAGCTTCGTATGATCCATGATTTATTCGTTTGATGGTATAAACATCATGTAGGGTTATTGTAAAGTATATTTATTCACTGTTGACATTTTGAACTCGTATGTTCACATACTTTCCATGTTTGTCAACTTTAGTCCCTCAAGAACATTCTTTCACACGTTCAAACTTATGACACGTGTCAACACTTTATATGACGTGAATTTTCGAGGTGTTACATCCTTACCCCCTTAAAAGAAATCTCGACCTCGAGATTTACTTAAATAAATAAGGGTACTTTTCTTTCATTGTGGACTCAACCTCCCACGTGTATTCGGGACCTCTACGGGCATCCCATTTTACCTTTACAATAGGCACATGCTTCCTTTGAAGCTTCTTAACCTGTCGATCTTCAATCGACAATGGTTTTTCCACAAATTTCAAGCTCTCATCTATATGCACATATGTATGTGGTATGACCAGTGATTCGTCAGCGAAACAGTTCTTCAGATTGCAGATGTGGAATACATTATGAATACCACTAAGCTCTTCAGGTAAATTTAACTTGTAAGCCACTGATCCAACACATTCGATAATCTCGAATGGTCCTATATACCTTGGGCTCAACTTACCTTTCTTACCAAACCGCATCACTCCCTTCCAGGGTGATACTTTAAGTAAGACTTTATCACCTACTTCAAATTTCATAGGTTTACGCTTTGGATCTGCGCAACTCTTCTGCCTATCTCGGGCAGCTTTGAGACGGTCACGAATCTGGACAATCTTGTCCGTCGTTTCAAAGACTATCTCTGGTCCTGATAATTGGACATCTCCAACTTCCGCCCAACAAACGGGCGTTCTACACTTTCTACCGTATAAGGCCTCAAAAGGCGCAGCTTTAATGCTGGTATGGTAGCTATTGTTGTAGGAGAATTCGATTAACGGCAGGTGGTTATCCCAACTACCACCTAAATCAATCACACGTGCTCGAAGCATGTCTTCCAAAGTTTGAATAGTACGCTCACTCTGACCGTCCGTCTGAGGATGGTAAGCCGTACTAAAATTCAAACGCGTGCCCAAAGATTGTTGGAAACTTTTCCAAAAATGTGACGTGTATCTAGTATCTCTGTCAGAGATAATAGACACAGGTATGCCATGTAAGGCTACAATCTTATCCACGTACAACTGGGCTAACATGTCGGAGCTGTAAGTCTCCTTAATGGGTAGGAAATGTGCTGACTTAGTCAGTCTGTCTACGATCACCCAAATGGTATCGTTTCCTTTCCTTGTCTTAGGTAACTTGGTGATAAAATCCATAGTTACCATTTCCCACTTCCACGTAGGAAGTTCAGGCTGTTGTAGCAAACCTGACGGCTTTTGATGTTCTGCTTTGACTTGCGCACACGTCAAGCATTTTGCTACATAGGCAGCTACAGACTTCTTCAAGCCTATCCACCAATAGTTTGCCCTTAGATCCTGGTACATTTTATCAGCTTCAGGATGAACGGAATATTTGGAACTATGGGCTTCCTGGAGTATAACATCCCGAAGTCCTCCATAAATTGGAACCCATATTCGTCCATTCAATCTATGAATTCCATCCTTGCCAAGAGATAACTGCTCCTCAGTTACCCCTAGCTTTTCATTAGGATAGTTAGCTTCCAACACAGCTTCCTTCTGTGCAGCTAACAACCTTTCATTCAAACTGTTCTTTATTTCAATGCTCTTGGCATTGATTCGGATGGGTTTCACCCTTTCCTTTCGACTCAAGGCATCAGCGACTACATTTGCCTTGCCGGGATGGTATCTGATTTCACAATCATAATCATTTAAAGTCTCCATCCAACGGCGCTGCCTCATGTTTAAATCCTTCTGATTAAACAGGTGCTGGAGGCTCTTGTGATCAGAATAGATCACACACTTGATTCCATACAAATAATGCCTCCAGAGCTTCAGTGCAAATACAATGGCACCCAACTCCAAGTCATGGGTGGTGTAATTCTTTTCATGCACCTTTAACTGTCTTGAAGCATAGGCAATAACCTTGCCTTTCTGCATAAGCACACACCCCATGCCAGTGTGTGATGCATCGCAGTAAACTACGAATTCTTCGGCACCTTCAGGAAATGTCAGTACAGGAGCGTTGCTCAACTTTTGCTTCAGAATATCAAAAGATTCTTGCTGTTTAGGTCCCCAGTCGAACTTAATCTTCTTCCTAGTTAATGAAGTCAGGGGTGCAGCAATCCTTGAAAAATTTTCAATGAAACGCCTATAATATCCTGCTAAGCCTAGAAAGCTACGAATCTCTGTAGGCGTCTTCGGCTCTTGCCAGTTCATAACAGCTTCGACCTTAGCGGGATCCACTTGGATACCACGCTCACTAACCACATGTCCAAGGAATTAGACTTCACGAAGCCAGAATTCACACTTAGAGAATTTGGCATAGAGCTTCTCATGATGTAGGAGTTTAAGGATACAGCGAAGGTGTTTCTCATGGTCAGCTCGGTTCTTCGAGTAGATGAGGATGTCGTCAATGAAAACGATGACGAATTTATCTAAGTAAGGCTTGCAGACGCGATTCATGAGATCCATGAATGCGGCCGGTGCATTAGTGAGCCCAAAAGGCATCACTAGGAACTCGTAATGACCATAACGAGTCCTAAATGCAGTTTTGTGTACGTCTTCATCTCTAACCTTCAGTTGGTGGTAGCCTGACCTTAAGTCAATCTTCGAGAAATAACCTGCCCCTTGCAATTGATCGAACAAATCGTCGATCCTGGGCAAAGGATACCTATTCTTTATCGTGACTTTATTAAGCTCACGATAATCGATGCACAAACGCATCGATCCATCTTCTTCTTGACAAACAAGACTGGCGCTCCCCAAGGAGACGAACTAGGTTTAATGAAACCTTTGGCTAGCAGTTCGTCTAGTTGCGCTCTTAATTCCTTCATCTCTGTTGGTGCCAACCTGTAAGGCGCTCTAGCAACAGGTGCTGCTCCAGGGATGATGTCGATTCTGAACTCCACTTGCCTATCTGGTGGTAAACCAGGTAGTTCTTCAGGAAACACTTCAGGGTATTCAGAAATGACGGGGATATCCTCCATCTTGGGTTTCGGCTCATCAATAGTCACCTGTGCCATGTAGATGACACAACCCTTCTTCAAGCACTTGGAGGCCTTGAGCATAGTCACTTGCTCAGGCAATCCATACCGGGTATCTCCCTGAATGGTAAGTGATTCACCAGACGGAGTCTTGATTACTACATGCTTCTTATTGCAGACAATCCGGGCCTGGTTGTGAGATAACCAGTCCATACCCAAAACTATGTCAAAACCGGCTAACTTAAAGGGAAGTAGGGTCAAAGGAAAAGAGCGGTTCTTAATGGATATAACACATCCATCTAACACGGTTGAGACGGTTTCTATGGTGCCATCTGCTAACTCCACCTCATAATTCACACTTAAGGTTTTGACAGGTAAATTCATCAATTTGCAAAACTTATCATCTACAAAAGACTTATCAGCGCCTGAATCAAAAAGTACTCTTGCATAGACATCATTTACAAGGAAAGTACTTGTGATCACGTTATCGTCTTGCACAGCTTCTTTCGCATCCATCCTGAAGACCCTAGCATTGGTCTTCTTGGCCTCCTCAGGCTTCTTGGCGTATTTAGGGCAGTTGGTCTTGATATGCCCCTTCTCATTACAGCTGTAGCAGGTTGCATCTTTCAACTTTTTGCAATCCAAGGTCTTGTGTTCCTTGGACTTGCATATCCCGCAAGCAAAAGTTCTTGACTGAGTCTGCGAGTTCGATTCGAGCCTGCACCTTCCGAAGTGCTGTTTCTTGCAAATCTTGCACTTGGGCTTCTCACCAGACTGATGCCCATCTTTCTTTGACTCAGACCCCTTCTTGTTGTCACCGTTTCCTCGGTGCTTCTTGTTTGACCTCCGTGAATTATCATCTTCACGTTTTCTTTTCTCAGCGTCTTTGTTCCTCAGCGATCTTTGTCTGACCGCATCCAGAGTGAGGGACAAAGATATGTCAGCTACCGATCTGAAAGTAGCTGGCCGAGAGGCCTTCACGATTGCCTTTATCTCGGGGGCTAAACCCCCAATGAAACGAGCTATTCGTTTGGGTTCCGGGGTCACCAAATACGGAACCAACCTCGACATGGTATTAAAGCTCGTGAGATAAGCTTGGCAATCTAGATTGGTCATTACCAACGAAAGGAAATCTGACTCAATCTTCTCGACCTCATGCTGAGGACAGTAATTATCCCTGATGAGGGCAATGAATTGTTCCCAAGACATGTTCTACAATGGGATCTTCCCAGTGGCTTGAATCAGCGATCGCCACCAGGCTAAGGCCTCACCTTTAAAAGATTGTGACACAAACTTGATTATATCCCTCTCAGCGCACCCGCTGATATCCACTACTGTGTCCATCTCATCTAACCACGTCATGCAGTCAATGGCTCATTTTTCCCCAGTGAAATCCCTAGGCTTGCATGAAACAAAGTATTTATAGGAGCAACCCTTACTACGGGGTTCTTGATTTAGTACAATCTGTTGAGATGGAGCACTGTGGTGGTTTGAGGAGAGTTGATCATCATCTTTCTTCAGTTCTTCCTTCTTGGAAGGTGGCTTCGAATGCGGTGTAGATAGGGTCCTACTTCGAGTCCCACTATATTCTTCATACTGCCGCTCTAAGGCCTTTGTAACTGCGTCGTCTACTAACGCTTTCAATTCAGCTCCCGTTAGATTAATTCGGGCGTTATCATTATTCTCCACTGGGTGACTATTAATTTCATCCGAGTCAGCCATTTTAATTGAACTGTTACATAAAACAAGTACAATAGTTTATTTGGGAGTTTATCATAGAATTGTCTTTTATGGCAATTCATTAACCACGGTAAACAAAGACCATATTTGGTTAATTTATTAATCATATTTATTTAGGATTTTTATTTATAATTTATCCTAATTATAAAACAATAACAGTTTTATTAGTAGCACAAAAGGCTTAGTCACAAGGACATTTTTAAATTATAAGCCATGATTTCAGAGAATCAAAGCTTTTAAAGCTTGAACATAGTTCATTACATTTTTCGGACAGGGAGTCATAGCTACCACTGTCTTTTGGCTCATGCAGAAATGAGCAAGGCCCGTAGGCATTATATTTGCCAATGTATGGTCAAAATATGATCATCTCAATTGATGATCTAAACCCATGATTCAGAGATCATTAAGTTGGGTTAGGAATCTTTTAAAGAATCCTTATATAAGAATGACGTGTGTGATTTTAACTAATCACGTCTGCCAGGAGTGTTAACATATTTTTAGATGTTAATAGGGATCCGAATCTTTTAAATAGGTCTTACCATCTTGGCCAGGTCTTTATAATGACACTCAGGCTAGGTTTCACTCTTAAGATTCTTATTCAATAATTAATAGGCAGATTATTATTAAAAGGAATGATTTTGATCTATTTATTTCATATAATATATTTATGCATATAATAGCAAAAATGAAACTTATAAACATAACATTCCCTTAATTATTAATAGGTTACACGTCGCCCTAAACGGGACTTTTTAATAAAAAAACATACCCACGCAGGGGTCAAACAACATACTAGTCCATGCAGGGACTTAAACAAACATCATACCCTCGTAGGGGTTAACAGAAAGATAGACCCACGCAGGGGTCAAAACAAACAAACATACATACCCACACAGGGGTTAATACAGCAAGACAGGCCCACGCAGGGGCTCAACTGATACAAGGAAATTACAACAACAGTGGAAGGATTCAATGGTCCTTCTTGCTCTTCCCTTTTATTAGGCTTGTCAATCCTTGGAAGAAAGTTTGTCGCTCCCTGCGATCTCGGTGAAAGTCTCACTCGACCTGGTCCAATCTCTGAAGAATTTCCTCCCGTTCTGGGGGAGAAAACCGTGGCGGCTGCGATTGTGTCCGAATTATAGGTCTGGCAGGTATCTGGTACCCATGAGTTGGGTACCCTGCTCCCCAAGGAGCTCCATATGGTCCTTCAGGGTTAAAGGCGTTGTAATTGGACGCTACCAAGTATGGGTCGGCTTCAGCGTAATTATAGTTGGAGTGAACCGGTGGCCCAAATGGGTTGTACATCATTGAACCCGTATATGCTGGAATCGGGTTATCAAAACCCATCGGTGGTGGTTGCGGTGCAACTGGGTTCGAAGGTCCACCCATTTGTGGATCTTCTTGAAGTGGCGGGTAATGCCTGCCACTTGATTGTCGAGGGGAGCTAAAATGAAAATCTCCTCCTCGCGCGGACATCCGCGCTCCGGTTCTCCTACGCCTCGGCGGTTGCGGAGGTGCTGGCTGAACAGGTGGCGGTGGAGGCGGTGGCGTGACTGCCACGAATCGTGAATCCTCAGAGGGATCCTGCTGCTGCTGCTGGTGAGGCGACGAGTGATGCGAGGGTGTAAAATACCACTCGAACTGGTTAAATCGTGCCTGGTAACTGTCCGGACCATGGTAGGTGATCCGTGAAAAGATGAACCATCTGAGACCTCGATAGGATGGTTCGGAGTTCCGGTTGCGGGCTCGACTGGATCGATGTCCTCGTCCATATCTTTCGCATGATCGCCTGAGAAATGGTCCTCCGGCCCCAATGGGTTAAAACCCACTGGTTCTTGTATGTAATTAGCCGGGTTAAACCGGCCCCTAAAAACAGGTGTAGGGTCACCAAAAGAATGGTGCGATAGAGATCGTTGAAGAGGTATGTAAGAAGGTTGAGGGTTGTCGGGCTCATTTTCCGAATGTGGCCCATATGAGTTGTGAATGGGAGGTGTCGAACTGTGCGATACTGATCGTCTTGCAGGTTCAAAAAGGTTCCTCCGGTTTTCTCTAGGGTCAGCACTCGCAGTGGTGGTAGGAGCTCGCATGTGCGAAGGTCCTGCCTCGTCGTCATTGGGGACGGTGATTGGCCCCTTGCCTCGTCCTCTTCGTCGAAAGAATCTTGGCAGCATATTTAATCCTGTCAATATAGCCTGAGATAACAACAAACATATATAAAATAAAAGACACAGTTAAAAATAAACCGAAACAAATTTGGGTTGTTCCTATGTTCTTTGTCTAGACTCGAAAATTTTGGAATGTGCAATTGTGTAACTGAGATTAAACACAAAGGCTAGTGTTTAATTCACTCAGCATTGGCTCTGATACCAACCTGTCACACCCCGGATTCCACGTGTCACCGGTGGGCCCGGTGGGGAGTATCGTGACGTGGTTGGCAAGATAATAGTCAAACAACACAATATTTAATATGCACAGCTGAAGCAAAAGAAAGATACAATTCAACTTTTATAATTTGTAATATCAAGTATCACAATAGTCGAATTTTTATCCACAGACGGATCGAAATAAAATAGAAAACAGTAGTTCAACAGACGTTAGGCATCTTAAGCTTGCGAGACTCTTTATTGATGCTAAGGAGAAATATCCAGCCAATTACGAATAGTACCTGCATTTAATCTTTTTGGGAAAATACGTCAGTTTACACTGGTAAATAAAATCAACTGACTCATTTTAAAAATGATTAAAAATTGATTTGGATGCACATGGCATAAACATTTTATAACTTGGGATAATTATTTAAATATATAATCTCGTAAAAGAATTACATGTTCCTTATGCGTTCAGTAGCCCGGATCGTGCCGGGTTAAAGATCAATAGACACATCACATAATCTATTTATGCACTGACGAGTGTACGCCTACACTCCGCGCTTAGGTCGTGGCCATTTCGTAAAATGATGCCAAGGATATCCGGGACATGGTCATTAACCCCCCAAAGGCTTTAAGTAAACAAAATGATTTAAACGGGCCGATCAAATTATTCAATTAACCACCAAACGATGGAAGATTTAATGCCCGACCAAGCGGTATTTTATATACCGTAACCCAAGCCCGTATAAGGGAAAATAAGTTAAAAGTATTTACCTGAGCAAAGTAATAATCACAATAAGCAAACGCAAGTAGCTTTTACTAATTCTCCTATTCTGGAACAAAGGTTTATAATAACCTATTAGAATCCTAACGGGTCTTTAATTAAGCTTAAGCTTAGACCGGTTAGTTTCAAAGATACGGTTCGTACGCACGATTAAGCGAAGACTGGAATAGAATGTGATTTTGACCCGACAAGTTTGAAGACTTGCTTAATATGGGTATTTCATACACATTCTGGATTTTGAGATAAAACCGATAAGGTTTGACCCGTTTCGGCTAATTTACGTAAACTAGTTACGTAAACCGAACCGAACGCGTAATAAGCGTAACGGGTATCCGTAAGAGCCACATACAGGTTTCCTAAGTTAATATGCTTCAAATATGTTGTGACATCAGTAAGATGTCTTTTATTATGCCCAAAATGAATTTAAACACAAACTATGCCCCGTAGGGGTAATTTGGTCATTTATAAGGTTATAAAAAGAGTTTAAGTATTAACCTGAGTTACAGGTCTGATGTAATCAGCAAAAATACTCAATTTAATAAGTTATAACAGTAGGGTAAAGTATATATGTGAAATTTATCAATTATAACCAAACTATGCACCGTAGGGGCATTTTGGTAATTTCACATAAGCCGAAAAGCTCAAAACTGAAGTCTGAGTTAAAAAACTTTTGCTTACTGTTAAAATATTATAATTTACCTAAAATATCCGTAGGTATCAACCCTTGTATGTTTAAAATAGTTTTGGTACCTATTATGCGTTAAAAACTCTTAAAAAGGCGATTAGAAGCCGTTTCCGGGTTCTATATCGAAATCTGATATTTTTATTATTCCAGAAGGTTTAAAATAATTTATTTATCATTGAAAATAAGTAGCAAAAGGTTTGGAGTCGATTTAGATATATAAAACTCATTTTATAGCCCGTAAGGGCAAAACCGACAATTACCGAATTAAGCTTACGACTCTAAGTTATGCTCAGCCTAAAATTAGTTAAAAATCTTCAAAAATCCCAAAATAATATATTACATCAGTGGGTAAAAAGTTTGATATCAAAAAGTGTGTTTAAATAGGCTATATGCTAATTATGTCGTTTAATCGCTAAAAAGCTTTCAAATTACGCTAACGAGCTTAACTCTTAATCTACACCTCAAGCTGATGTCAAATTTTGGGTGCAAGTTTATATATCAGTAACTAAGGTTTCTACTCTTTTACATTTTCAAAACTCACGTTTGAAGGTGAAAAGGGCATAATGGTCAACATACGAGCAATTAACGGAATCATGCATATTAATTGGATAACTAATGAACCAAGGTGTATAATCACAGAGGGTTATACTAGCATGTAACCTAGTCCAATTCAAGCTCTAAGGTATTTCTAAAACATACCAAAATGGGTCAGAACTGAAGTCAAAGCAAAAGTCAAAGCTTTGCGACTTTCGGTTCCGAACCGGGTCTAAACATAAAATTGTCGGGTTGAACATGCTTAGACATGTTCTTACACTAATTACCAAGTTATATTAATGATCAAACAGGTTGTATGTGTTCTACATTGCTAATTATGCATAAATTAGAAAATAAGCATTCTGTTGACTTTCTAATAACAAGTTTGACCCGACATTTGACCTAGTTAGAGTGGGAGTCAGGGGGAACCCTTTTAAGGGTTTAATGCCCACATAATTACCAACTTATAACTACTTTCAATTCGACTAATCACTGGGCCATTAGTGATTAATCGCTAAGTCAACCGTTAATTACGACGGTTTGACTTTTAAGCTAAAACTAAGCAAAAACTTAACTAAGAAAGGTTAAGCATACTTACTGAAGTCCTATGCTTGATTAGTGATCACTTGAGTCTGCTTTGGAGCTCCAAAAATGATCAGAAATGCTGAAGGAAGGTGTGAAGAAATGGTTGCAACCTTGTGGCCTTTTATAGTGTTCAAAAGCACTTAGATCATTGACAACAAGTGCTACAACTGATAATGGATCATCAACAGATGTCCCTAAGTGCCTAGGACTGTTTAGGGGTCGCCCATGATGTGAAAATATCTGTTTTGGGTCGGTTATGCGCGAATACAGGCTGCTGTCTAGAGTTTCTGTATCTGGGCGTCTGACGCGGCTCGCGTAAGATCATAAGAACTCTTACGCGGCCCGCCTAAGCCTCATTTTCAGGTTTTCACATTTTCAAGTTTTTGCATATTGTCCCTTGGCCTTTCGAAAGGTCAACTAAGCTTATTTCAATTTGACCCCTTCACATTTACTTACAAGGGCTTCAAGGCTTATACCCACTTTATTTAGTCCTTGATCACTTTGTTATTACCCGAAAGGTCATAACTTTCAATGCTGACACTTTAACCCCTTGTATACGAATTTGATCATAACTTTCTCATACGATAACGAAACTTTATGAAATTTTTATCGTGCATTCTAGTGAGTATAATTAATCGTTACAAAGCTTCGGGTTTGCTAAAGGTCACTCAGAGGTATAACTTAAACATGTTGACACATTTAACCCCTGTAGTTTGTAATCTCTCACTTTTAGCTTCGTATGATCCATGATTTATTCGTTTGATGGTATAAACATCATGTAGGGTTATTGTAAAGTATATTTATTCACTGTTGACATTTTGAACTCGTATGTTCACATACTTTCCATGTTTGTCAACTTTAGTCCCTCAATAACATTCTTTCACACGTTCAAACTTATGACACGTGTCAACACTTTATAGGACGTGAATTTTCGAGGTGTTACACTTTAGCTGGGATCGATGGAGGTGTGGAAGAACCAAAGGGCTTACAACCATCCCCATCTAGCAGGACATTCTAGCAGTTGAAGGATTCAAAATGGCCATGATCATAATA
The DNA here is from genome assembly GCA_030545235.1 of Helianthus tuberosus. Lineage (NCBI taxonomy): Eukaryota > Viridiplantae > Streptophyta > Magnoliopsida > Asterales > Asteraceae > Helianthus > Helianthus tuberosus. The sequence continues at coordinate 38,128,848 of CM060391.1, forward strand.
CGTACACGAATCAAGCTGGAGGGTCTGAGTGCTGCCCACAAGAGAGTGCAAACAATTCGGCAGTGTTGAAATGCTTCCATCAGCGTTCCTTACCATCACCGGAGTGAACTTATCCTGTATGTCAGTGGAATAAAGGCTGTAGACGCATGACATGCCAGACTCTGCTATGAGTATACTATGAGCATTGGTCTTTGTCAAGCGTTGGGCGGTGTCATCAAAGCAGACAACGACAACGACAGCTTCGGCTGTTGAGTTAAACACCTCGAGTTCTAGCCTGAAACTGTGCAAGGTTTGTAATTTATTTTCAGTTATAAGCCTGCATGAGAATGGCTACAAATTAATACAACTAAACATTTTTAGAAACAAACCTTGCTCTCGGGAAGACAACAGGGTTTTCACACCCATCACACCACATATCGTTGTCTTCACGCCCCACACCTTTCATGCAATTCCCACCGCCACATGTCAGCCTGAACCACTCTTGGCTATTGCGCATGCGTTTGACTTAAACACGACGGGTGAATTCAGCACTCTGCATATGTTACCAGCATAACTATAAACTTTAACCATTTGATTCAAAAATTATAACCAATATTGTGCTTATCCAAAATGACATATCCTAAGTGTATATTACATTCTAATGCAAACCTGATTTGACCTTAACCAAAATAACCAACGTTTACATATGCTTGGTTCGCCACGAACTACGTACACTCTTTATATACCCAATATTTAAATTACATTTTATGTTTTCAATAAATATTTATAAACGTGAATTCGGTATTAAAAAAAACATCACTTTTTTTTCGGTATTAAAATGTGAATTCGGTATTAAAAAAAATTTATAAATATTTATAATTGTTAAAAAATATTCATAAATATCTATTTTAAAAAGGGGAAAGTGAATATAGGGCTGTTACACACCTAAGCTTAGGTGCGAAACCCTTAAAACTACGTAGTTTTGTTAAACAAAACTAAAATAAGTTAATATTCTTTTTCATTTTATTCCTTCTTTCCATTCCAATTTCACAGCATTCATCTTTATAATCTGGGACGATGAATTCAAAAACAACCCTCGAAGCTCATAAATCAAAATCCAAATGGCTAGAAACTTCTAATCGAGATGGATAGAATTAACATTAAAGTCAAACACTGAAAAGTAATTTGATTATGTAAGAAATTTACCTGGATTATAAATTGGCTGAAATATTGGATAATGATAATCTTGAAAACCTAGTCAACAAATATGGTGGAATTACGCAGCTATTGTAATCTTCATATTTTAATCTCAAATTTAATTTGAAGTTGAAAATTCAATAGACATATATTCTGGTTTAACAGAGGAGCAATTCAACATAATGAATTCACTGATGTCACATAGATATTTTGTGGAAACCCTAAACGTATTTTGATTCAATGGTTTGTATTAGATGCACTTAATCATGAAATACCACTATAATACATAAAATTGTAATCATGTGGAAATTCAGTCAAATCGTAAAATGAACATAAGAAGATTACAAAAAAATGTTAGTTGGGCAAGAGCCATAAATATAAACTGGAACTCGTTTCACACAAAACACTACTCAGTTTCATACTAATATTTCAAAGATGAATCGTGAACGCTCTGAAATTGGAACCGAAAAAGGGAATAAAAAGAAAAATATTAGCTTTTTTAATTTTACTACCCAAAACTACGTAGTTTTAAGGGTTTCGCACCTAAGCTTACGTGTGTAACAGCCACATATTCACTTTCCCCTTTTTAAAATACATATTTGTATATATATATATAAAATCTATTTTATAGTTAAACGAAGGAACCTAAATGGGTGAATGTAGAAAAAGAAGTTGAACATTGTAACAAACTTACACTTTCTGTTTCGTTTTTTTTATGTTGCCAAGTCGTCGGAAATAAAACAAAATTCACAGTCGTTCATTCCGCTTTCGGTTTGTTACGGTTTGTGTTTTTTTTTCCTTAACACTAAGAATAAGTGTGCACATATAACTTAATAATCAAAGGAAAAAAGGATTACCGGAGCTTAAAGCTTTACGATCGGACAAAGCCCATTTACCGGAAGAAGGAGTGGTGTGAGACGGAACCTTCATCGGCTATGGGACCCGACCGTAACCTCATAAAAGCCAAGCATACTCGCGACTCAGTCATGGTTCATCTTGATGTCCAATTAAGTGGAACAAAGGTGGTAGCAACCGATGACATGTAAAGGGCCGGCTGCGTAAGTCACAGAATCAGCACTCCGACACTACGCAAAACCTTAGTCGGTAGTATGGCACTGCATCAACTTAATCAGAAGGATGGATGTAGCAACAGTCAGTAGTTGCGGCCAACGACGGTATAAATGATGACTAACGGCTGCGACAAATGATAGGGTATGTATTGCGTAATGTAGTGTCGGTTTGTAAGCAAAAGAATTATGTGTTCAAAGGATGTTAAATATAGGCTTTAAAGAATTCTCCTTATCAACCGTTTCTACTCTTAAATAATCACGTATATATGATGAATTAAATAACCAAATTATATGCGATGAAGGTTACAAAAGTTGATAGTGTAAACGAAAAAGGCTAATGTTATGAAGAATTACATTATGGCTTGTCATAATAATTGCTTTTTTTCATTTATGTATTTTTAATGATCAATTATTAATAATAGTAGTGATTGAAAAGACACAAATGTATTTAAGAGGCTCATAATGAAGGTTGTAAAAAAGTTTATATAACTAAATTTTTAAGCGTATATAGATATAGTATTATTTTAATCAATATTATTTTAAGTACTGCATTTAAAACATCATAAATGTTGATTTTAAAACAGAACATGTAACTAAATTTTAGATTATATATAGATATCGGTCTTGTCACCCTTATTTCATGAATATAATCTAATAACTGAACATGAGAAATGAAAATCACGAATGTAAGCATTGTTAAGTGTTATAGACATTTATGGTGATTTAGTGATTTACTCTAATTTAGACACATACATTAATTTGTATGTGATATGATTGGTGTTGCATATGACATTAGTTTAAGTTATTATTAATAGAAAATGTTAATCACCCAATTGTGTATGTCATGACTAAATAAATTATTTGTTTGTGGTTTTGTTATCGAACCGAGGGTCTCACTGGAAGCAGCCTCTCTATTCCTACGGGGTAGAGGTAAGCTGTCTACATCTTACCCTCATCAGACCCTATCTTTGCTTTGCTATTGGTGGGATTTACTGAGTATGATGATTGTGATGTTTGTGGCTTTGTTATACATATAGGATACAAATAGGAAATGACCCTTTTCGTTACTTGAGAAACAACAATTGCTAGTACATAACTAAAACGTGTATCGAAAGGTCACATCACCACCTTGATGACGATGCGTATATCTATTTACAATAGTGTGTCTGAACCATCACATTTGTGTGTCTAACACGCCCGTTTTATTCCATTTGTTATAAAGAGTTTTGATGCACTTTGTGTCTACAAATAGGTTTTAAACTCATTACGACAGTACACTCAACCCATTATAATTGTGTGTCAAACTTTTCAGGTCGGCTTCACTATTGTAATGAGTTTTGTTACGGGGATACATTTCCACATGACAATGATGCATATAACTCATTACATGCATGGTGCACCCAATTTTGTGTTGATTGTTTAGAGGTGGGCTAGAAAGGAAGGAAAAGGAAATGCTAGGTTATGTAACAAGAAAGGAAGATCGTCAATCGTCATCATTGTGTCCCATGCCAGGATGAAGAAACCCAAGTTTAGTCATGCTTATAGAAGTATTTACTCGTTTAACGCAATTCATACCAATATCACAGAATTTGAACATTTTGTTAACTAAGAAAAAGATTGGCGCCTACGAAAAGAAAAAGGGAATAAATGATGAAGACTAAAAAACGTTCTAAGATGGCATTGTCCATGATGAAACCAGTGCAAAGCCAAGTCACTATAGTATCTCTTACTACGGATATAACCCTAGCTAAGCTTGTAATGACCGTAGCTCCACAAAAGCTCATTTGATCCCATGATGGTACGAATCCAATAAAAAAGTTGTACAATCACTAAGATTAAGATTAAGATTATAACTATGATACGCCAAAAATTTCCCTAGGACTGCTATAACGCACATGATATAAACCACGAAAAAGATGAAAATAAACCACAATGAGAAACATAATTGTCCCATAGCATGCATATAACGGATGAACCAGCCCCTTATGCATCTCTCATAACGTGTTCTATAATGTTGAAAGCTAGATCCACATGGACCACATGAGGTGTGTAATGCATAGTTCAAAAAACGCGATTCACTATATGAATGACTAAACAAATACCAGCTAGCTAACGGATCGAACCCTCACCAATACCTAAGATTGCTTAGGGTCGGATTATCAATCATATGAGGATGTTGCACAAACCACATGTTATTAAATTGGCGTAAGTTCTCTTTCTCCTAAAGTTCAAGAATGTACACATATCATATACTTAATCATTTCTACGTTATTTTATATAAAAGTTGCACTTTTATAATACTGATGAGAACCCTAAATATGAGTGGAATCAAGATTGCTTGAACACTATGAACTAGTAAGATGATGAGAATCAAACTTTGCTCACTACAACACAAAGGGCTAGCAATTTGTGACTGCCAAAGCAAGAAAAAAACTATTTGCGGCTGTGATGAACAAAATTAGTCGCATTGTACTATTTGTAATTGATTTTGTGACGAAAGTAAACTGTGGATATTAGATACCATGAGCAATTTGCATCAAACTTCTTTTGTAATAGACTTGTTTTTATTGACAAATTTAGATTTACAATGACATTGTCTGACTTCACAGAATAAGAAGATAGATGCCTATTATGAAATTGTTCTGCAATTAAAGATCACACCTGATATAATTATTAACATTTTTTAAGGGTCGAATTCTATGATTATAGAATAGGGTCACCATATGCTGTAAAAACCTAAAAAGAACAATACAAAAACAGATAAAAATAAATTACAGTTCACCCACTGTAATTTGCTCACAAAATTATATCTTTAATGTTGAAATCCTCCCATCTTTCTCATTCCAAGCTACGGTACTTCGATCTTGCTTTAATCTAGAGAAACGAGCTTGCTTTAATTTCTTCCATTACTTTGTACCCGAGCTATTTACATATAATTATTTACATGTATCACATATAATCTATTTCTTGAAAACTATTTTTTTGTTTGAACGGCAAATTTAAATCACTGACCACTGAAGTATTATTGTGCTACCAGCGAAATTACACTGAAAATGTCACTAGGCTATAAAGTCATAGGATGTTGAAAACTAATGTAAACCAAACACCTCTTAATATTTTTTGAACGCTATATTTTCGAATGGCCTTACCATTTAAGTAGTTGATATTAATATTATTAAAGTGTAGTGGGAATATATTGATCTTATCACAAGCAATTAAAAAGGGTATAGGCTACGGAGGGCACTCGTGTGTGTCAGCTGCATGGCTACAATTTCTAGGAACGTAACTTGTGATTTTCAGAAAAATAAAGAAAAAGTCGAAACTTTAATACTTTTGTAATACTAATATTATATGGCCCTAACTATCTGCACACTCAGTTTGCCTATCTGCACAGTGCACACTTAGGGTTTAAATACGCTGCGTATTGACCTATACGCAGCGTATAAGGTTAACCCTATACGCTGCGTATTGACTAATACACAGCGTAGATAGACCATAGATCTCAGTGCCTGATAACCAATCATTGCACAGAAAACAAGGTGTATATACGCTACGTATTGGTCAATACGCAGCGTATATAAAAGAGCTGCAAATTTGGGGTCATTTTGGTAGGTTTGAAGTGTCAAATTTTTGCAAGGTTTATATACGCTGCGTATAGGTCAATACGCAGCGTATATAAAACAGTTGCAAATTTGGGTTCCTGTTGGTAGGTTTGCGTGGGTTTGAAGTGTCAAAATTTTTCCCGGTTTATATACTTATAATTATAATTATTATTATTTGTATTAACGTAACTTTTTTTTAGCATTTCATGTCTCTAACTGATTTGAAGAATTGGGTACAAGAAACGGGAAAGAAGTATGGTTACGTAATTGTTACCCGCCTATCAGGGACCTTTTTGTAAATTTTTGAAACTTCAGGGACCGTTTTGTAAATTTTCGAAACTTCAGGGACCGTTTTGTAAATTTTCGAAACTTCAGGGACCATTTTTGTCAGTTTTCGAAACTTCAGGGACCGTTTTTGTAAATATTCCCGAACGCATTATATACCTACCAAAATGACCCCAAATTTGCCGCTGTTTTATATACGCTGCGTATTAACCTAAACGCAGCGTATATAAACCTTGTTTTCTGTGCAATGATTGGTTATCAGGCATTGAGATCTATGGTCTATCTAAGCTGCGTATAGATCAATACGCAGCGTAGATAAACCCTAATTTTGCTAGGGTTTGGTGTGCCAATAGACACTTTAGTGTGCCAATAGGCACACTCTATTATATACATTACTTCGTTAACTAGTTTTAATCTAGTTACTTTATATATTATCGTGGTTACAATGTTGATATTTCTTTACTGAATTGTTTTTATTTTTGTTTTCGTACTATTTTGATTACAATGTTGATATTTCTTTAAAGAATTGTTTTTATTTTTGTTTTCGTACTATTTTGACCCCTCTTATACTTTAGTGGTGTTAAAATATATATATAAAAAAATTAATTATTACTACAACAATGTTTAAGAATGTGATGTGAATGAAAGTTTTGTATACCATAAAAGTAAAAAAATGATTTTAGTTTAAATGTTATGTTATGTGACATATACTTTATAATATAAGGGTATACGGGGCACCAGCGGGGAGGGGGATCGGTGACCCAATTCCCCTAGCGGGAACACCGCCGCCATCTCTGCGGTGAGGCAAATCGGGGAGGGGGATCGGGGAGGAGTCACCGCATGAAGGAGGGAGGGAGATGGTGGGCCACCCTCTTTTCAACCAATCAAAACATTTTCTTTTTTTTTTCTTTTTGAATAAAAAAAGCAAGTCCCCTAAGAGGGGAGTGCCGCTATCAAATTGAGGGTGTGAGGGGAGTTGACGCGGCATAACCTGATTGGGTGTGCGTAAGAGAGGGGACTCCCCTAAGAGGGGAGTGCCCCTCTCACCCTAAGTTTATCATCATAATCATGGGCGGTGATGAGGGTGTGTGGGGAGGACCACCGCACAGGGTCCGTGATTTTGAGAGGCACATGTTTTTTATAAAAACAATCCGATATATATGTTAATTTTTTAAAATAGTATACCTATACCAACTCCAAGATAGGCCCATTTACAAAACAATTTTTATGGTTTGAAAGTTAGCCCATTGGCATTAGTTTTAGTGAGCCCAATACCCATTTGATTTTAAAATTAAATAATAATAATAATAAAACATTACGGAATGATACATTTTTTCGAGCTCGAACATGGTACATGAATTCTCAGAGACGTCCCTGATATAATAAAGTAAATATTATGTTATAATGCAAATCACAAATGACACTGTCATGCACTCTATGGACATAATTGAGCAAGGTACATCATTTTTAATAATACTTCATACAGATGGGAAGGATAAATTTGCATTTGAATTTAGTCTTTATTCGTCGATGTATAAATAATAAAAGTGATGGGAAGTTTTTGAAGACAAATCAAAGTGAAAGAAGGGAAGTCTTCGAGGCTTAATTTGACCAAACTTTTCTTCTCTTTTTCTTATATCACTCACCATTTCCCTCATTTCCTTCTCATTCTTTTATTTCCTTTTAAACGTGTATATTTTTTTACTTAATGCCTAAATTTTTAAACAGTGGGATAGTTCTTAAAAAAGTAGAGCTGACTATGTTTTTTTTTTCTGTATGAATCTCAAAGATACTAAATAAAATTAATATATTATTGATTTTTCTATAGTTAATTAATTTCTTTTGTTAACATATTTCGTATTTTCCATCTCTCCAAATATTTATTCCTATCTCGTCCCTCACCTTCTTTATCTTGTGACAAGCGTCTCACAATAGTTTATTAGTAAATGGTGAGATGCAACATCATCCCCGTGTCCCTGTGTTAGTTGAAATAAATAAAAAAATTTAAAGTTTGATAAATGATCGACATGGACATTTGCTTCACATAATATTGACTATATACATATATGCATGTAATAGAAAAAAAATATGTACATGTGCATAGGGTTGTTCGTGAACTACTTACGACTGGTTCATTAAAAACTCGAATCAAGTTGAGCTTAAACAAACCCGAACCTAAAAGTAAGCTTGTTTACAAGTCCGAGTTTCACTTATCAAGCCCGTGACGATTTTCAAAACTTAATGAGCCTATTATATACTTAATTTATTAAATTTGTATTTGTATTCATATAATAATTAGTGTGTATAAATAAAATCATAATAAAGAATATATTATGTTACTTTTAATAATTATAATATAGAGCGAGCCCCTGTGGTAAACACCAATGGCACGTTGAGTCTTTATTTGTCAAAATTGAACAATTAGGTCCCTGTATTTGTCGATTTGGATCAATAATACCCGTGCTGTTAAATGGACGTTTATTTTTAATTTGAAAAGACCAACATACCCCCACAACTTTATTTACAATATGATCCCCTCCTGTTAAATTGAAATATTCCCTCCAAATTCAAAACTCATACGTAATGTAGTAATTAACCACCAAAATCAAGAAATTAAACGTCATGTCCATGTAACTAAGAGCTCCAATAACAGATTAACATAACTAACTACAATTGAACCGTAGTTGACTTTTAAAATTTGAACTGCATTTGACTTTTATAATTTGAACTGATGTTGACTTTTATAATTAGAACTGTTGTTGACTTATAATTTAAACTGTTATTGACTATTATAATTAGAAATTGAAGTTGAGTGTTATGATCAACATCAAACAGACTATGCATCATTATAGTTAGGCTTGAAAATGTGCAGTTTGACCTCTAAAGTCAACTGAAAGTTATCTATCTAATTATCTAATGCCATTACAGTAATAATCAAATTATCTTTATAACTATACATCAAACAGAGTGTTATGATTAAATATCTAATTATCTAATGTGCAGTTGACCTCTAAAGTCAACTGAAAATGACGTGTATGAAATTGACCTCATTCTAACTAACTAAACAATTATCAACATAACTAACTTATCAAATAAATATGGTGTACATTTAACTATACATCATTATAGTTAGGTTTGACCAGTTGATCTGGTCAAACAGATCAACCTATCTCAGGGTCAAATTGATTTGTGCATGCTCATAAACCTCTCAAAGAATAAGTCAAACCTCTCATGTGCATGATCATGTATCTAATTAGTCAACTGCCTAAACTATATGCTTGTTCCATGACAGTCCTGCTGTCCTGGTCAAACTTCCTAAATCTTGATCAAACTTCCTAAAGCCAATCTAATTAGTCAATTGTGTCTAATATGCAAACAGGTCAAAACTCAAAGTAATATCCATGTGAAATGGACCTCTGCTGATTATCTAATTAACTAACTAAATAACTAACAGATGCAGTTGACCTCTAAACATGATCAAACTAATGTGCATTTGACTAATTGATTAAACCAACTGCCACATTGTCCTGCAACTAACAACCAACTGTTCGGGTTGTACTAGTTAAAACCAGACGTTTTCACGTGCTATCCCGTTTAACTTGGATTTACTTCTTTTACTTTTTGGGGGTTTTGTGGCATTTGTGGTAATTACATGTTAATCACTAACAAATTTCCTGACAATATTCAAACTTTTTTTTTCTTTTCTTTTTTGGGAATTTTCGTCATCCGTCAGTAAACATATTACTAACGGATTTGTTGACGAAATTAAAAGTTTCTCTTCTCCTTTTTTGAGATTTTGTGGGATTTGCTACTAATGATCGACAAATATTCAGACTACAAGTTAAAAATTATATTTTTAAGCATGCGCTGATCCCCCCCCCCCCCCCCCCCCCATGTATGTGTGTGTGTGTATATATATATATGTGAAATGTTAATTTTTCTTATTGGTGATTAAGAGGTTTCTTCGTAAAAAAATACGCGTCTTAATTATTTATCAAATATAACATAATTTATAATCCTTATAAATTAGTTCTAGATAATTTTTACTTTTCATTTGACTTTTTGAGTATATAGAACTTTTATTTAACGTTATAAATATCAACATATCACAATTTTAAAAATTATAATTTGTTGAATCGGGCATTCACAATTTTTTATAATAAAAATACTATTCACCATATCCGGATAGTATGTATATATTGTTGTTTTAACTAGTTAATGTCCCGCCCGCGTTGCGGGGCGATAGCCGAATAATTCTCAATCAATTAAAAAAACACTATTATAGTTTTGTTAGAAAAAAAAAAACTAAAACAATGACAAGACCGTATTTCTGAGCTCAGGGCAAAACTGTAGTTTGTCAGGATTAATGAGCGAGTGTTAAGCAGCTCCTTGACATGGAAAAAATTAATTCTAGTCAACTAATAAAAAACACTTTTATAGTTTTGCTAAAAAAACTAAAACGATAGCAATACTGTAATTTGAACTGAGGGCAAAGTTGTATTTGTTGACTTTGGTAAAATCGTAATTTGCCAAAAGTTAAAGTGATGGCAATACTATAAATTTGAACCAGAGACAAAATCGTAATATAACTTTGCACTAAGGACAAAATCATAATTTTAAGCTGGGGACAAAACTATATTTTTAATTTGAACTGGGGCAAAATCAAAATTTTGAACTGAGGGCAAAATCAAAATTTTGAGTTGGGGGGCAAAAACATACTTTTATTTTGAATCGGACAAAAACATAATTTTAAACTGAAGGCGAAATCATAATTTTTGAAACGGGGCGAAAATGCAAAATCATCATTTTTAGTTTGGGGCAAAAGCAAAAATTTATTTTGAACTGGGGCCAAGAATGTAATTGTAATCTGGGGATAAAATCATAATTTTGAACCGAGGGGAAAATAGTAATTTTGAGCGAGGGACAAAAACATAATTTTATTTTGAAGCGGGGGCCAAAAACGTAATTATATTTTAAATTAAGGACGAAACCGTAATTTTAAAACGAATATGAAACAATAAAATGGTTGGTCGAATAGGGAAGTGCCACGCAGCTGCGTGGCACTATTCCCTGAAACTTCCTTTTGTATATGTCTGTGTGGCACTATTCCCTCAAACTTCCTTTTGTATATGTAGGTTCTACGTGGCACTTCCCTGAAACTTCCTTTTGTATATGTCTGCATGGCACTATTCCCTCAAACTTCCTTTTGTATATGTAGGTATGTGTGGCACTATTCCCTTAAACTTCTTTTGTATGTGCAGGTAATATCTTGACCAAAAACTTTTATAGAACAATATATATTTTTTTAGAACAGATATGTTTTAATAATCATGAACTTTAGGTTCAAGAGTTTGCAAAATTGTAGGCGCACACTATTTTTATGGGGGGATGATAAAGAATGATTCTAGTGGGGAAATGTTTTCATTTTATCAAACTCACTTTCCCTTTTATTTTGTTTTTTTCTTTAATTCTATCCTTGGAACAAGTTTTACATAATATATATATATATATATAAAATGGAAGGTTCAAATGAGAAAAAAAAATTTGTAAGAAGAAAAAAGAATAAGTTTCAACCAATAAGAATGTTTCATTTTACTTCATTTAATATTTTCATTTAATTTTAATGTAAGGATATATTGGTAAAGTCACATAGATCATTAATATCTAGTCTTCCTTTTTAATAGCTAACTACATTAAATTTGTAACTTATTTTCAAAAAATATATATTTTTTCAAAAATTAAAAAAAATAATTTAGAGTGTAGGATAAATTACTAGGTGTGTAGGATAAATTACGAGTTGTGTAGGATAAATTTGAGCATGTGTAGGATAATTTTAAAAATGTGTAGGATAACTTTTTATGTGTGTAGGCAATGAAAATTAGTGTAGACAATAATAGTCTTTATAAGTAATTAATTACTTAAAGATTGTAATAAATGAGATTAAAGAATAACTACTTAATATTTTACAATTGTACCATTTGTTATTTTTCTTCTCAACTAAATTTTGTTCTCAAATGAACCTCCCCCTGTATATATATATATAGGGGACCGCTAAAATGAGAACCACCTCGAGTTGTAAGAACCGTGAGAACTACACCGTACGGGGCGAGGTGGACCAAATTTTTTTTTTTTCATAAACGTAGATGCGTGTATTATAAACACATTTGTAAAAAACAAAATTCAAAAAAAAATGTCGTGTGTGTAGTTTTGAGCACCACAAGTTTGTGTTTACGGGTACCGTACGGGAGTAGAATGTGAGAGTAATGGGAGTAGAATGTTTAACCTGTGCATGGAGGTCCCTATTTATAGTCGGAGAGGTGTAAGAGGGGTTGGGCTGATGGGCCTTGGGCCGGAAGGCGACAACTTAGAGGATATGCTCTTTGTCTCACTGGTGCCGACCGTTAGTGTCTTCTAAAAGATCCCCGGTGCTGGCGCACCGTGATTGGAGCCACGTGTCCAGTTGTCGGCCTTGTTGTCCCTCTGCCATCAGCAGGTAAGTAGAGATCATGGGGCAGGTGTCGCCGCCCCCTGATTGGTGCCACATAAGCGTCCTTGTGTATTTTCTGTCTCCTACACGTCAGACGATCGTGGAGCACGATTGAGCACAGCCTGGAGGACGCTGATTGGCTCTTTCTTCTGCCACTTGTACCTTGAGTACTTTCTGAAGTAGCCTTGCGCCTTGTCTCTTGCACGACCCTTGCTAAGCACGTTAGTATCCCGTGCAGGGTTGCAGGAGGCGAAGGCACTTATTCAGAAAGCTAGGTATGGAAATTAATGTTCTCTTCTTTGGACCTCGCGCGGGAACATCCTCTGCTTAAGCCTTCCGTTCAGGTCTGATAATTGGTCACTAAAGTGATTAAGGAGTATGGTCCAAAGCGTGACCAGAATGGTCTGTGCGGCATTTTTGGGACCATACCCCTTCAAGTCCCCCCAGTCCAGTGCTGCATCACGCGAGAAGTGAGTGGTTGGAGCTCTAGACTTAGAAAAAAGGAAGTGTTTAGTTATAAAAATGCTTGCTAGAACTTGGTGAGTCGCGCGCGTGTAAATGTTTATCGGTTACTACGGCGCGACTACCATATTTGTCTTTTGGAAATTTTCTGCCTTTGGGTTTAAGCACGTAGGTGTATTGGATACTTGTGAACGTTGCGCGGCTTGGGTAACTTCTGCATGAAGTTTGTAGCGGATTTGAGCGGGAAAAACCTCGAAATTTGAATTCTCACAGGTTGGTGGCAAATGTCGTTGATGGCGACGTTTGAGTTGACTGCTGACACGGTCGTCATCAAGTTGTCCCTGGCGGTTCGGCTTTCCGTCAGTCAAGTGAGGCCCACGCGCACGTGGTAACCTCCACTCCGGGAATTACGACGTACGTGGCAGTAGCTGGTTGGATACGCGCGCGGTGAATCTGGCACGTCTACTCATCGCATTAAATGCGATGAGTATATATAGTCGATGAGAGGAGAGATGAAGGTCACAATCCTTTCTTCTATTTCTCTCCTCTCTGATTCTTCCTTGAATCTTCTTTGCCTCTTCGAATCTTCAAAGAAGCAGTAGCTGATCTTCAAGTTCGAATCTTCAAATCTTCAAGTACTTCAAGTTTTTCCAGAAGATATTCAAAGTTTTCTTAAATCTCCATGTCTGAAGAAGAGTCTAATCAAGAAGAAGGTCCTCTCCCCGTCCTCAAATGGGACCTGGGGTTGTTTGAACAGATTACAAGAGGGTTCCGGTTCCCATCGGAGTGGGATGCACGATATCCCGGCCAGAATCAAACGGCAGCCGACTCGCCGCTGGGTTATATTACCCTCTTTGAGGACTTCTTTTTACAGGGCAACTTCCGGTTGCCGGCAACGCAGTTCATGGCCCATATTCTACATCATTATGGGTTTCATATCTCACAAATGAGTCCACCCGGCATGGTAAGGGTGCGACATTTTGAGTTCTTGTGTCGATCCCATGATATAGAGCCTACCGTGGACAAGTTTAGGGCATTTTATCAGCTGATCAGGAACATAGGGTTCTATTCTTTTGGTAATCGAGGCTCTGCCAAGAAGATTCTACTAAATCCTCCGAAGAGTTTCCATGATTGGAAACAAAAATTTTTCTTCATTAGAGAGGAGGTTATCCCCATTGCCATGATCTTCCGTGCACCAGACACCATCGAGAAAGAGGAGATGCCGATTCCAAAGGGAGCTGATTGGTACTTAAAACTTACTGCAACGCCAAACCGGATCTTTGGTGAGAACGTCCTTGTTGCGGCGCAGATGAGTGACTAGTGGCCGGCGGAGAGCAATGAAGTTCCAGTTTTGAAGTTTCAAGATAGAGGTTAGTTATCTCTTTGTCTACTTTTGTTTTTTAGTTCAGTTGCGCTAAATTTTTCAGTTTGAATGCAGAAGCACACTGACGTGTGCATATATATACATATTTTTGCAATGAAATTACACACAATTTGGTTTTAAATTTATAAAAGTGATTATTACTTTTACATCAAAACACACACGAAAGAGGAAAGTGTACCCCGTCATATATGTAGTAAAGTATCGGTAAGAACCAAGTATCGATCCAAGGAAATGGGCGGAGAAATAATACTAGACCTTTGTCACTAAACTACCGGTAAAAACATAAGTTGATTGATTTTCAATAAACTAAAGTAAGCATAAACAAATACTTATAAAACATAGTAGAAAATAGATAAATAGCCTTGCTTAATACACAACCAAAGCATGTAAACTAAGTCGGTTTTGGCACTAGAAGCATTCGGTCAATTCTCCAATTTTGAGACAATTAATATCCCTTTCGGGAATCCTAACATGACAATCATTCGGAAAGCTAAAACGATAAACACACTTTAACCACCTAAAACTCTTCTTTAACGTGCAATGATAAACGTCTATGAAAATCTCTTAAAAATAAGTTAGTCATCCGTTAGGAGTTTTCTAACCTCACTTAAACAAGGAAAATGACACCGATAAACACAATGCAACCACCGAGACAAGCATAAACTAGATTAAATCACAACCGAGTTCATTTTACAAATCTTGCACGAAAATTCACCAAGATAGCAATTTTGGCCTAAACTACTAACTAAGCTAACAAATCATGGCAAGAATTTATAACGACACCATTTAACCCGTTAAGGTCCTTACGTGACGGCAAGCTTTCTTGAATAACAATAATTACATTTTATTAAATCACTAACCATTTCTAGTATCATGATGCACACATTTTAACCAAGCTAAACTAGTTAACCAAGTTTAAAGTTTACTAATACAAGATTAATTAAGCTTCATTTTTCAACTAATGGTTATAATCAAGCAAGGGATTGTTGTGTTTTAGCCCAAAGGCTACAATAATACATAAACATTAATCTAAATGCTTGAAAGATTAACAAAATTATGGAAAGATTAGAAAACCAAACCATAAACAAGCATAAGATTAAGAATCTGGAAGAAAACGAAGCTAATCGGCACAATGTGGCTTGAATCCGGGTGAAAGCAGAAGCCTCCGGAGCCTGAAAATCGCCAGAATTGCTTCCAAAATGTCCAGAGTTACGAGCAGAATGTTTCTGCAGGTTTTTATATAATTTCAATGTCGCACGGTCGTGCGTCCTGTTGCACGACCGTTCACTTTATGCATTATTGGAGGTATGGTGCCCCATACTGCATGACGTCACAGATCTTGACCGGTCTTCGGTCTCGCACGACCGTTCTTCATATGGCACGACCGTGCGTTTCCGGGATCTTGTTGCACGGACTGATGCACTGGTCGTTCATCACCGGGGTTTGGCTGAACATCGGATCCGCACGGGGTGCAATATATGGCACGACCGTGCGTCACCGGGATTGCCTTGCACGCCGTGTTGCACCCTCGTTCATTGCCGGGCTGGTCTTGATATGTCGGAGATGCACGGTCGTTCCTCAGACCACACGACCGTGCCAATCGCCCAGGTCTGTTTTCTAACAGAATGTTCGCAGCTTCGTCGTTTTGTCCGGAAAGTCCTCGTTTTCACTATCATCTTGTCTGGTATGCTGTTTTAGGCCTGTAAACAAAAGTATACATGATTAGGTATCCGAATGACGGTTTTACGGCCGAAAACGCATAAAATGGGGATAAAATGGGGGACTAAAATATGTGTAAATTAGCGAATATCAAATCTCCCCACACTTGAACCTTACTTGTCCTCAAGCAAGCTAAACTAAAATGCAATAAAAGATAGAATCAAACAAGAACGATAATTTACACACTATTTTATTGAAAACAACTATAAATGGTTAGCCGGTTTTTCAAAAGACAACATCAAAAGACTCAAACCTAACAAGCATATGCAAATATATAGCGACAACCAAAAAGCCGTGACTTCACATTTAATTGACTCAACATGTTAATCTTCACACAACTCACAATGTTCACACACACTCGGTTTTATTTATGAAACATACATAAAATGTGTACGTGCAAACACTCAATGCCTCGTCAATGAAATATGATAAGCTTGTCATAAGATCTCGTCTCCACCAACTAACATGCGAAAAAGTGTAAATCAAGAGGTCTTTACGGGTTGTAACGTTAGGCTTGGGCGAAGGGTATGGAAATGGATATTTAAAGTGGCGAAACGGTTAAAACTCGGTAGTAGCGTTTAACTAGCAACAAACAATACAACTATATAAACAAATGCCTTAAAAAGGCGACTATTGCGCAATCGAGCTCATCAACGAAATTTTAACATTTAAGCATTCAAAATTGCTCGATTTTTGTCAACTTCACCCTATTTTAGGGTGTTTTATTTTTTGTTTTTTTTAACATACTAATTATTCAATAAACTAAAACAAACGCTAGTTAAACGATTATTTTGACCGAGTTTCAACACAAAAGGGTTTAAAACATAAAAAGGCTAAATTTGGCTAAGTGGGCGATAATATGGGTAAACAAAGGTAAACGGGAAGGCTCGACATGGTTAATCCTAAAGGGTAATATAAGGTTTACGGGAAGCACAACACAAAGAACAAGGTTTACAACAAAGGGGTAATCTAAGTGCCTCTATCACTTCTACACAATTCCGCAAGTTCATGGTCTTAACAAGCATACTAGTGACAAGTTCTAAATTACACATAACATCCGGCTCACTCCTATATCCGAAATGAACAAATATATAACAATATCAAGGCTCAAATATGCTCACGTAATGGAAGGAATGGGTAAAAGTGTGAAAACTATCATGCAAGTCTTTCTTTGTTTGTCACGCTTTCCGGTTTCCTTTTTCAAAAATATTTTGCTTGTCGAGTTTTTATCAAGTTCGAAGCTTTCTAAAACACAACCAACCGGTTTATTTACTAAAATATATACAAAATACAGGTATTTTTGAATGATTTTTCTGATTTTTTTTTAGAGGACAAACAAAGTTAACCCCCTCCCCACACTTGAACTTCGCATTGTCCCCAATGCGAGACCCGAAATATAGAGAAAAGGATAATAGTACTCCCCTCAAGATGATGTCTGATGAAACGAGACTTCCAAAGCTGTATCTGTCATGTGCTCCAGTCCAAGATATGTCGGATCTGCAAGTATGTCACATGTACACCAAAACAGAACAGAAACAGAATAAACACAAATAAACCATAATGTACATAAATATAAGTACTACAATCCAAACAAATACAAGACATAAAGTAAAGTGTCTGAAAATAAAGTACATAACCACGGGTGTTTGACATAACAACCAAAATAAACACCTGAAATAAACAAAGTATGGAAAAGATAAAACCACAAACTACCCACTCCACCGACTCCTACTCGTCATCACCATCATCGTCTCTCGTGAAGGACGGGCCCGTATCACCATAACCAGGTGGGTTCCACAGTGGGAACTGTGGGGGGTGCTGAAAGTAGTCGGGATATGCATGGTGCATCTCCCCGAATAGGTATGAAAATCCAGCACTCACCCCCTGGTACAAACTGTCCTGGTTCTGCCTAAGCTGATTCTGAGTGGCCCTGAACTGATCCTGACTAGCCCTGATCTGGTCCTGACTAGTCCTAATCTGGTCAATATAAGTCCCATGCTGCTCCTGCGTAACTCGCATCTGTTGGAACTGCTGGTAAAACTCTGGCCACTCCTGATGCTGGTGGTAATCATGGTGCTGCGGCGAATGTGGTGGTGGTCCGTGCTGCTCCTGATGCACCTGATCATGCATCTCCTCATCCTCGTTTTCCTCCTCAGGTGGAGGCAACGGGTCCCAGACCTCGTTATTTAGACCCCTCAATCTATCCCCCCGATCTGTTTCAACAATCAATCCCATCGCCTTCAGTGACCTAATATCAACATAAACACCCTCGGTTATCGGAGTGAGACTCTGAAGTACCTCGTCAGTCATCAATCCCAGATTGTAAGCAATTTCAGTCACATACTGACCACCATGGATCTGACTATTGGGTGTCCTCCCTGAACTCTTCACAAAGTATTCAGCCATCCTTGCGGCTAGGTTGATATGTGCTCCCTCAACCAGCGCATAGAGAAAAATCAAATCTGGTGTGGGACAGTTCCCAAGACTGTCCATGTGCCCGCAAATTGTGTGGCTAAACACATGATGCATCACTCGCACCAAAGGGTCTTTCAATCTTGAAGCCTTAGACATTCTCGGGTCGTAAGGGCCACCTATAGCATTTTCAGCCCAAAACTGGTTTCGTGCTGCATCAGATGGAAAAGTGAACTGATCCGTGAAGACATCGGAATCCATGTCTTCTCTGGTGTAAATCCCGAGCCTCCTACCCAATCGACCCACCGACCAACTATGCCATTGTCCACCCAACCTGAAAGCTATCCGCTCCTTGTAGCGGAATTTGGGCCTTCTATGAGCAACTGGTTTTTCGTAGGCATATGAGGAGAAGAACTCTATTGTCAGCTCAAGGAAGACGGGTCGGTTGATACCGACCAGATTCGCAAGTGGGATAGTGATCATGCTGTCAAGTCTGTCATACTGATTTAGCTCCCTCATAACTTCCCAATCCAGCCACCGGGGGACTCCGAATTGCCCTCGCCTCTCGCACAGTCGTGCGACAGCTCGCACGGTCGTGCACCACCTACATTTTTCAAACAGCCGAGCAGACAATTATGAAGAAACTGTCATTCTGATCTGGGCCTGTGGCACGGACGTGCGACGAGACGCACGGTCGTGCATCGCCGAGAATGAGCAGAAATGGCCCAAATATATCGGATTTGCACGGCGTGCGACCAATGGCACAACCGTGCATTACCGAGACCAACAACAAATATCGTGAACACACACGAAAGAGGCAAGTGTACACACGATTTGGTTTTAAATTTATAAAAGTGATTATTACTTTTACATCAAAACACACACGAAAGAGGAAAGTGTACCCCGTCATATATGTAGTAAAGTATCGGTAAGAACCAAGTATCGATCCAAGGATATGGGCAGAGAAATAATACTAGACCTTTGTCACTAAACTACCGGTAAAAACATAAGTTGATTGATTTTCAATAAACTAAAGTAAGCATAAACAAATACTTTTAAAACATAGTAGAAAATAGAAAAATAGCCTTGCTTAATACACAACCAAAGCATGTCAACTAAGTCGGTTTTGGCACTAGAAGCATTCGGTCAATTCTCCAATTTTGAGACAATTAGTATCCCTTTCGGGAATCCTAACATGACAATCATTCGGAAAGCTAAAACAATAAACACACTTTAACCACCTAAAACTGTTCTTTAACGTGCAATTTATAAATGTCTATGAAAATCTCTTAAAAATAAGTTAGTCATCCGTTAGGAGTTTTCTAACCTCACTTAAACAAGGAAAGCGACACCGATAAACACAATACAACCACTTAGACAAGCATAAACTAGATTAAATCACAACCGAGTTCATTTTACAAATCTTGCACGAAAATTCACCAAGATAGCAATTTTGGTCTAAACTACTAACTAAGCTAACAAATCATGGCAAGAATTTTTAACGACACCATTTAACCCGTTAAGGTCCTTACGTGACGGCAAGCTTTCTTGATTAACAATAATTACATTTTATTAAATCACTAACCATTTCTAGTATCATGATGCACACATTTTAACCAAGCTAAACCAGTTAACCAAGTTTAAAGTTTACTAATACAAGATTAATTAAGCTTCATTTTTCAACAATATTAACTAACCAAGCACCAATCATCCAACACAATTACTTATAATCAAGAAATCAATATCAATAACAAGGTTGCAAACTAATCATCAAAGATTAACATAGAAAATACTTCCAAATGTCATTACAAACAAAGATTAACACACTAATGGTTATAATCAAGCAAGGGATTGTTGTGTTTTTGCCCAAAGGCTACAATAATACATAAACATTAATCTAAATGCTTGAAAGATTAACAAAATTATGGAAAGATTAGAAAACCAAACCATAAACAAGCATAAGATTAAGAATCTGGAAGATAACGAAGCTAATCGGTACAATGTGGCTTGAATCCGGGTGAAAGCAGAAGCCTCCGGAGCCTGAAAATCGCCAGAATCGCTTCCAAAATGTCCAGAGTTACGAGCAGAATGTTTCTGCAGGTTTTTATATAATTTCGATGTCGCACGGTCGTGCGTCCTGTTGCACGACCGTTCACTTTATGCATTATTGGAGGTATGGTGCCCCATACTGCATGACGTCACAGATCTTGACCGGTCTTCGGTCTCGCACGACCGTTCTTCATATGGCACGACCGTGCGTTTCCGAGATCTTGTTGCACGGACTGATGCACTGGTCGTTCATCACCGGGGTTTGGCTGAACATCGGATCCGCACGGGGTGCAATATATGGCACGACCGTGCGTCACCGGGATTGCCTTGCACACCGTGTTGCACCCTCGTTCATTGTCGGGCTGGTCTTGATATGTCAGAGATGCACGGTCGTTCCTCAGACCGCACGACCGTGCCAATCGCCCAGGTCAGTTTTCTAACAGAATGTTAGCAGCTTCGTCGTTTTGTCCGGAAAGTCCTCGTTTTCATTATCATCTTGTCTGGTATGCTGTTTTAGTCCTGTAAACAAAATATGTGTAAATGCGAATATCACACACCTCTACCATGCTACTTTCCCCACATTCGGTGCATCCATGGGGGTGCGCCCACTGGAACCAGGGGAGCAATACTGGTATGATCGCATTAAAGGTCATTTTCTGTACCCTCCATCTGGAGCATTCGCCAATCCTCCCGCTGCAACTGAAGGTGCGCATCTTCCCAATCCCAAACCCTTGCGTGCTGTGACTTCCGCTGGGAAAGAGATTCTTTATCTTTCCAGCGAGGAGTCTGTAGGGTCTTCAAACGGGGAGTTAAGTTCCTGGTCTAACATCTTTGCAGGTGTTTTGCGAGACCTTGGCATTGACCCGGAGGAAAAGAAGAAGAAACCCATCAAGAAGAAGAAGAAGGAGGCAACTGCTGAGGCAGGGGCAACCAGTAAGAAGGGCGGGAGTAGCCGCGGGACTGCTGGTGCTTCTGACAGAGGTACTCCTCGATTCCGGTAGCGTAACCTGGATGATTATGTTGTTGTCAGTGACTCACTTGAGGGCTTGTCCCGTATAGGTGAGAAGAAGACCAGCGCCGCTGGTTCGAAGAGTTCGGGAAGCGCGGGTTCAAGGAACCCAGATGTTGGCATTACGCCCTCTTCTATCGCTTTGGATGAGGAAGAAGAGGAAGAACATGAGGAAGAGCCTGCTTTCAAACTGCTGAGTCAGAAGAGAAGCAGGGAAGAAGTTGATGCTGATCCTAAGGTGGTGCAGAAGGTTGATGAAGTCCCTGTGATAGGGAAACAGAGCAGTCTGCGCTCTCTCTATAAATTTTCTCTAGGTTAGTTGTGTGATTCCATGTTTTTCTTTAATGAAGTTCTTTTTAACACTTGGTTTCTGCAGAAACCAAGAAGAAGACCCCTGAAAAGAAGGGTGTGGAATTTAAAGACCCTCAAGAGACGGCGCAGAAGAGAACCAGGGTTGTGATCAAGCGCTTTAAACCTGCTGGGTTGGAGGCTGAGAAGGAGAAAAGAAGGCTGCTGGTGAGCCTGTTGAGAAGGAGAAGGAGAGAGAGAAAAAGAAAGCTGCTGAAAAGCCTGAGGGCGATAAGTCTAAGGGGACCGTGGCCGCTGCTACGACTGCTCACGAGAAGGCGCAGGGTCCGGAGGTCGTCCATGTTACGGGGCTTGACCAGCCCCTTCACAAGAAAAATAAGGAAACTACCCGAGTGTAACACCTCATAAAATCATGTCCAATATAGTATCGACACGTGTCATGGATTTAAACGTGTAACGGATTGATTATGAGGGACTAAAGTTGACAAACGAAGAAAGTATATGTATATAGGGATACAAAGTGTCAACATTTGATAATTTTGCCTTTCAACAACTCTACACGATGCTTATACCCTTAAACGAATGAATTATGAAGCGTATGAAGCCGTTTGTGGAAGAAAGTGAAAGTTTACATGACGCGAGGGTTAAAAGTGTCAACATGTTTAAGTCAAACCTCTGAGTGACCTTTTAGCGAACCCGGAGCCTTGTAACGATTAATTATACTCCCAAGAATAAGTGATAAAAATTTCACAAGGTTTCGATATCGTATGAGGAAGATACGTTAACTTTCGTAATTAAGGGGTTAAAAGCGTCAACGAGGCAAAACTTGTGTTTTCGGTTATTGTTTAACGAAACCGGACCTAACGATGTTTGTTTATATCTCATGGATCATAGATATATAAATTTCATGGGTTAAAAGTGCTTAAAATGGAAGAAATTACGCTTTAGAAGATCCAGGGGGTGAAAATGTAATTTTTGAAACTTGAATTGCTGGTCCCCTACCTCCTGGCGCTGCGCCACCAACTGAGGAACTCCTCCGTCGCGTGACAAGACGGACTGCCAGCTCAGAAAAATGTTGTTTAATGTGGCAGCTTGCATGTTTGCTAAATTTCGCGAGTTTGCCACCCTCTAGCTGCTTGAAACACGTCCCTAGACACTTGTTTTCATCTCTAGAGTTGTCATAATACCTGTAGCAATCTCCATGATCCTTCCTTGGCTATATATAGAGCTCATTGTTGCAACATTTGGGCACTTCACTTGAAAAACTTCCAAACACTTGTTCTGGAGATTCTTGGAGCTCAAGACCACTTCCTAAGGATCATTAGTCATGCATAGGACTTCAGTAAGTGTCCTTAACCTCTCTTAATTCAGATTTATTAGTTTAATGGCCCAAAGTCAAACCCGTCGTAATTAAGGTTTGACTTAGTGATTAATCACTAATGGTCCAGTAAATTCTCGAATTGAAAGTACCTATGAGTTGGTAATTATGTGGGTAATAAACCCTTAAAAGGGCACCCTCTGATTCTCACTCTAACTAGGTCAAAGTTAATTTTAAAAAGTCAACAGAAAGTAAATTTTCGCATAAACACATAATTAACAATGTAGAAGCTAGGAAACCTGTTTTATCACTCATATAACTTGGTAATTAATATAAGAACATGTCTAAACATGTTCAACCTGACAATTTTCAGTTTAAGCTCGGTTCGGAACCGAAAGTCGCAAAAGTAGACTTTTGCTTTGACTTTCAGTTCTGACCCAATGTAGCATATTTTAGAAATGCCTTAGAGCTCAATTAGGACCATGTTATAGATTAGTGTAACCCTCTAAGGTTATACAACTTGGTTCATTAGTTATTCGATTCGTGTGCAAGTTTCCGTTATATGCCTAAATGTTGACCATAATGCCCTTTTGACCTTAAAACGAGATTTTTGAAAATGTGAGAGGACAAAAACCTTTGTTACTGATTTATAAACTTGTCATAAAAATTTGACATCAGTTGGAGGTCTAGATTAGGAGTTATGCTCAATATCGTAATTAAGAAGCTTTTTATTAATTAAACGGCGTAATTGGTATAAAGCCTATCTAAACCCAAATTTTGACACCAAACTTTTTACCCACTGATGTAATATAATATTTTGAGATTTTTGAAGATTTTTAATTATTTTTAAGCTGAGCATAACATAGGGTTCTTGCTAAAATTCGGTAAATGTAGATTATACCATTTTCTTGAATAAAATGAGTTTTACATAATATTTTGATACCAATCTTTTTGCTACTGATTTTATATGATAAATAAAATGTTTTGAACTTTATAAACTGATCAAAAACTCAGATTTCCTATTTAAACCCGAAAATCGCTTAAAACCGACTTTTACGCGTTTTAAGCGCATAGTATGGGTTAAAACTATTTTTGGCATATAAGACTTATTACCTACTGATGTTTTAAGTAAATTTTTATAATTAAACAGTAAGAAAAAGTTTTGAACTCAGAATTCTAATTTTGACCTTTAAAGCTTATGTGAAATCACCAAAATGCCCCTACGGTGCATAGTTTGGTTATATAAGATAAATTTAACATATATGCAATACCCTACTGTTGTGACTTATAAAAATAAATGTTTTTACTGATTATATCTGACCTGAAACTCAGATTAGTATTTAAACTCTTTTATAACCTTTAAAATGACCAAAATACCCCTACGGGGCATAATTTGAGTTTAAATTCGTTTTGGGCATAATGGAAGGTATCCTACTGATATCACAACATATTTAAGGCATATTAACTTAGGAAACCTGTTCATGACTCATTTGGTTACCCGTTACGCATTATTCGCGTTCGGTGCGGTTTATGTAACTAGTTTGCATAAATTAGCCGAAACGGGTCAAACCTTATCGCTTTTATCTCAAAATCCAGAATGTGTTTAGTTTACCCATATTATACAAGTATACAAACTTGTCGGGTCTAAACCACACTCTAATCCGGTCATCGCTTAATCGTGCGTTTTGAACCGTATATCTTCCTTTAAAACTAACCGGTCTAAGTTTAGACTTAATTAAGACCCGTTAGGAATCTAATAGGTTATTAAAACCTTCGTTCCATATTAGGAGCCCAGTAAAAGCTACTTGCACTCGCTGATTTTGATATATACTTGCTCAGGTAAATACTTTTAACTTATTTTCCCTTATACGGGCTTGGGGTACGGTATATAAAATACCGCTTGGTCTAGCATTGAATTGTTAATCATATGAAGTTTAATTTATTGAGATGACCCGTTTAAACTGTTTTGTTTGCTTAAAGCCTTTGGGGGGTTAATGACCATGTCCCGGATATCCTTGGCATCATTCATTGAAATGGTCCCGACCTAAGCACGGGGTGTAGGCATACACCTGCCAGTGCATATATATATAAAAAGGTATAACCGACGGAATTGAGAATAACTCGCCGCGGGATTATATCATGTGGTGTGTCTATTAATCTTTAACCCGGTATTCAGCCCGGGCTACTGAACGTATAACGAACATGTAATTCTTTTACAAGTTTATATATAAATAATTATCCCAAGTTATAAAAGATGATTTTGTGCCATGTGCATTCAAATCAATTTTCTTAAACATTTTCAAAATGAGTCGGTTAATTGTATTTACCAGTGTAAACTGACGTATTTTCCAAAAAGGCTAAGTGCAGGTACTACACGGAATAGGCTGGCTACTCCTAGCATCAATAAAGAGTCTTGCAAGCTTAGATGTTATTAAATCTGTTGAACAATGATCTTTTGAACTTTGATCCGCCTGTGGATCCTTACAACCATTTTGTAATACACTTGATATTACTTTTTATTCGTTTTGAAATGATTTTATCTTTCGACTTCCGCTGTGTATTAAACTGTGATAATATAAATTGTCTATGATATCAACTACGTCACAATACTCCCCACCGGGCCCACCGGTAATACGTGGAAATATCAGGGTGTGACAGGTTGGTATCAGAGCCAACGTTGAGTGAATTAAACACTAGCTTTTTGTGTTTAATCTCAATGACACAGTTTGCACATTCCTCGACTTCCGAGTCTAGACAAAGAACTTAGGACTAATCCAAATTTGTTTTATTTTACTCCCAGTTACCACTCATCACCGCAGCAGCAGCAGCAGGATCCCTCGGAGGATTCGCGCTTTGTAGCGGTTACTCCGCCACCACCACCAGTGCAACAACAGCCTCCGGAGCCACCGAGGCGTAGAAGATCAACCGCACGGATGTCCGTGCGAGGGGGAGTTCATATCAGCACCCCTCAATATTCAAGTGGCAGCCATTACCCGCCACTATACGAAGACCCACAAATGGGTGGGCCTTCGAACCCTGTTTCTGAGGTGGAGTCTGCGCCAGTCGCACCGCCACCAGTGGGTTACGATAACCCAATTCCTACATACGCCAGTGCAGCGGCGTACAACCCCTTTGAGCAGCCTGCCTACCCGGGGTATAACTACTACAATGTCCCTAGTGTTGACCCATACCTTGTAGCAGCCAACTACAATGCCCTGCATCCTGAAGGACCTTACACATCCTCCTACCAAACCGGGTACCCACCTTATGGGTATCAACAACCGCCACCTCCTCAACCTCCGCAGTTTCAGCAGCCCCCGTAGCCGCCACTAATATCGCCACCGCAGCAGCAGGAGATTCTTCAAAGGTTGAGTCAGGTGGAGCAGGAGGTTCGGGAAGAGCGTAGGCAAAACCGAGGAATTATCAAGGGTCTGGCGAGCTTAATCAAGGGGAAGAGCAAAAAGGGTCATTAAATCCTTTATTTGTGTATTTGTATTCCTGTAATGTTCAATCAAGTCCCTGCGTGGACATCTATTTCTGTATTCAGTCCCTGCGAGGACTTGTATTTCCAGTTTAGCCCCTGCTTGGGCATGTCTTTTCTGTTTAGCCCCTGCGTGGGCATGATATTTCTGTTAAGTCCCGTTTAGGGCAAAATGTACTCTTTTTAATTTTTAGTGGCATGTTATCATTTAAATTTTATTTTGTCATTAAATGCATAAATGTAATATGTATGAAATAAATAAATAAATCCAAAATATATCATTCCTTTTTAAAATAATCTACCTATTAAATATTAAATAAGAATCTTAAAAGGTATAACCTAGCCTACGTGTCATTATAAGACCCGGCCAAGATGGTAAAACCTGTCTAAAAAGATTCAAATCCTTGTTAACATCTGAAAACATGTTAACATTCCTGGCTAACGTGATTCGTAAAATCACACGGGTCATCCTTACATTGGATTATTCAAAATCCTTCTTTATTATTTAAACATCCATTTGTGATGAAATGCCTACGGGCCATAATTATTGTCATATAAGACAAAAGACAGTCGTAGCCTATAACTCCCTGTCAAGAAAGGTAATGAACTATGATTCAAGCCTTAGTACCTCGATCCTATAAGATCTTGATTTAAAATTTGAATATGTCCATGTGACTTGGCCTTTTGTGCCAATTATTATATTTAATTATAACTAAGGGTTATTAATGAAAAATCCTGAATAAAATACTTAATAAATTAACCAATATGGTTCTTTAATATCATGGTTGATAAGTTAATAAGATGACAAATCTATTATAAACTTCTAAGAAGTCATTGTCATCGTTTTAGGTAGCAATCAAGCTACATGGCAGAATCTGAAGAAGTCAACAGTCATCCAAGGGAGAATCGTGATACTACTAGGATCAATGTAACTGGTGCAAAACTTCAAGCATTGATTGATAATGTTGTTACCAAGGCCATAGATAGGCAGTTTAATGAGTCAAGTGGTACTCGAAGCAAGACCTCATATGTACCCCACTCTAAACCTAAGACTCACTCTGAGGCTCCTAGTAAGCCACCTCCTAAACGTGATGCATCAAGGAGGGATGACGATCATCACTCCTCAAATCAGCATAGTGTTCCGTCGAAGAAGATTGAGCTCAAACGAGAACCACGTGGTAAGTCCTGTACATATAAGTATTTCGTCTCCTGCAAGCCTAGAGACTTCACAGGGGAGAAAGGAGTTGTCGATTGTATGAAGTTTGTATCTCAGTCATTCAAAGGAGAAGCGCTAGCTTGGTGGAGGTCTCTGATCTAAGCTACTGGAAAAGTCCATTTGTATGGCATGTCTTGGGAACAGTTCGTTACTCTTATCAAAGAAAATTACTGCCCTCAACATGAGGTTGAGAAGATCGAGACCGAATTCCTGACATTGGTGACGAAGAATTTAGACTGGCAGGCATACCTTACGAGTTTTAATACCATGTCTCGATTGGTTCCATACTTGGTAACACCGAAACCAAAACGGATTGCCCGTTTCATTGGGGGTTTAGCCCCGGAGATCAAATCCAGTGTAAAGGCATCTCGACCGACTACCATTAGATCGGTAGCCGATCTGGCACTATCGCTTACCCTTGATGCGGTTACGCAGAGATCGTTGAGAAATTATGATATAGTGAAGAGAAAGCGTGAGGATGAAAACTCACACCGTTCAGGCAAGAAGCACAAAGGGAACTTTGATCACAAGAAGAGTTCCGGGTTTAGAAAGGATGATCAGTAGTCGGGCGAGAAGCCCAAATGCAAAATCTGCAAGAAGCGCCATTTAGGGAGGTGCATATACGAGTCAAAATCCCAATCACAGCCAAGGGTTTGTGGGATTTGTAAGTCAAGTGAGCACAAGACGATAGAGTGCAAGAAGATAAATGATGCAACGTGCTATAACTGTAACGAGAAGGGGCACATCAAGTCCAACTGCCCTAAGTTTGCCAAAAAGCCTGAAGAAGCCAAAAAGACCATTGCTAGGGTCTTTCAAATGGATGCACGAGAAGCCGTTCAGGATGATAATGTGATCACAGGTACCTTTCTCATCAATGATGTTTATGCAAGGGTATTATTTGATTCGGGTGCGGATAAGTCATTTGTAGATGATAAGTTTTGTAAGTTGTTGAATTTACCTGTTAAAACCCTAAGCGTGAAATATGAAGTAGAGTTGGCCGATGGTACCTTAGAAACTGTCTCAACTGTGCTAGATGGATGTTTTATATCCATTAGGAACCACTCTTTTCCGTTATCCTTACTTCCTTTGAAATTAGCTGGTTTCGACATAGTAATAGGCATGGATTGGTTATCTTATAACCAAGCCCAGATTGTTTGTAACAAGAAACAAGTGGTGATCAAGACTCCGTATGGTGAGCCACTTTCCATACAAGGAGATATTCAGTATGGGTTGCCTAAGCAAGTTTCTGTGCTTAAGGCGTCAAGGTGTATGAAGAAGGGTTGTGTCATTTATATGGCACATGTGACTATTGATGAGCCAAATCCCAAGATTGAAGACATCCCTATCATTTCTGAATACCCTGATGTATTTCCTGAAGAACTACCTGGTTTACCCCTAGACAGGCAAGTGGAGTTTAGGATTGACATTATACCTGGAGCAGCACCTGTTGTAAGAGCACCTTACCGGTTAGCCCCAACTGAGATGAAGGAGTTGAGAACTCAGTTGGATAATTTGTTGGCAAAATGATTTATTAGACCTAGCTCATCTCCTTGGGGAGCACCTATTCTGTTTGTTAAAAAGAAAGATGGATCAATGCGGTTGTGCATTGATTATCGTGAGCTAAACATGGTTACAATCAAGAATAGATATCCATTGCCCAGGATCGACGATCTGTTCGATCAACTGCAAGGGGCAAGTTACTTCTCCAAGATTGACTTAAGGTCAGGTTACCATCAGCTGAAGGTTAGAGATGAAGATGTGCACAAGACTGCATTTAGAACTCGCTATGGTCACTACGAGTTCTTAGTGATGTTGTTCGGGTTCACTAATGCACCAGCAGCGTTCATGGACCTCATGAATCGCGTTTGCAAACCCTACTTGGACAAGTTTGTCATTGTATTCATTGATGACATTCTTATTTATTCAAAGAATCAGGCTGACCATGAGAAGCACCTTCGGTGTATTCTTAAACTTCTTCAGCAAGAGAAGCTTTATGCTAAGTTCTCTAAATGCGAGTTTTGGTTTCGTGAAGTCCAATTCCTTGGACATATGGTTAGTGAGCGTGGTATCCAGGTGGATCCCGCTAAGATTAAAGCTATCATGAATTGGCAAGATCCGAAGACGCCCACAGAGATTTGCAGCTTCTTAGGTCTGGCAGGATACTACAGGCATTTTATTGAAAAATTTTCAAGGATTGCAGCACCCCTAACTTCGTTGACTAGAAAGAATATTAAGTTTGATTGGGGTCCTAAGCAACAAGAATCCTTCGATATTCTTAAACAGAAGTTAAGCAATGCTCCTGTGTTGACATTGCCTGAAGGGATTGAAGAATTTGTGGTTTACTGCGACGCATCGCACACTGGCATGGGATGTGTGCTAATGCAGAAAGGTAAAGTTATTGCATACGCTTCCCGACAATTAAAAGTGCATGAGAAGAATTACACCACCCACGATTTGGAGTTGGGTGCCGTTGTGTTTGCACTGAAACTTTGGAGGCATTATTTATATGGTATCAAGTGTGTGATCTATTCGGATCACAAGAGCCTTCAACATCTGTTTAATCAGAAGGATCTGAACATGAGGCAGCGACGATGGATGGAGACACTGAATGATTATGATTGTGAAATTCGATACCATCCAGGTAAGGCAAATGTGGTCGCCGATGCCTTAAGTGGGAAGGAAAGGGTTAAGCCCATTAGAATCAATGCCAAGAGCATTGAATTGAAGAACAACTTGAATGAAAGAGTGCTAGCCGCTCAGAAAGAAGCTGTATTAGAAGCCAACTACCCGAATGAGAAGTTGGGAGTAACTGCTGAACAGTTATCATATGGCAAGGATGGAATCCTAAGATTGAATGGAAGAATATGGGTTCCGATCTATGGAGGACTTCGGGATGTTATCCTCCAAGAAGCCCACAGTTCTAAGTATTCTGTTCATCCTGGAAGTGACAAGATGTACCAGGATTTGAAGGCAAATTATTGGTGGATAGGCTTGAAGAAGTCTATAGCTACTTATGTATCCAAATGTTTGACGTGCGTACAAGTTAAAGTTGAACACCAGAAGCCTTCAGGTCTGCTACAACAGCCTGAACTCCCCACCTGGAAATGGGAGATGGTGACTATGGATTTTATCACCAAGTTACCAAAGACGAAGAGAGGAAATGATACTATTTGGGTTATAGTGGATAGACTGACTAAGTCAGCCCACTTCTTACCTATTAAGGAAACACACAGCTCAGATAAGTTAGCTCAGCTGTACGTGAATGAGATTGTATCTCTCCACAGAGTGCCAGTGTCTATCATCTCTGATAGGGATACGAGGTATACATCTCATTTCTGGAAAAGTTTTCAGCAATCCCTAGGCACTCGATTAAATTTCAGCACTGCATATCATCCTCAGACAGATGGTCAAAGTGAACGTACTATTCAGACACTCGAAGATATGCTACGAGCTTGTGTTATTGACCTGGGTGGAAGTTGGGATGATCATCTTCCACTGGTTGAATTTTCATACAATGATAGTTATCATTCCAGTATTCAAGCTGCACCTTTTGAAGCTTTGTATGGAAGAAAGTGCAGAACGCTCGTTTGTTGGGCAGAAGTTGGAGATGTCCAACTCACAGGACCTGACATAGTCCTGGAGACGACAGACAAGATTGTACAGATAAGAGATCGTCTCAAAGCTGCCAGGGATAGGTAGAAAAGTTACGCGGATAAAAGGCGTAAACCTCTAAAGTTCGAGGTTGGTGACAAAGTGTTACTGAAAGTATCACCCTGGAAAGGGGTAATGCGATTTGGCAAGAAAGGCAAGTTAAGCCCAAGATATATAGGACCATTCAAGATCATCGAATGTTTCGGAACAGTGGCCTATAAGTTAAATTTGCCTGAAGAGCTCAGTGGTATTCATAATGTATTCCACATCTGCAATCTGAAGAAATGTCTAGCTGATGAATCACTAGTCATACCACATACGGATGTGCACATAGATGAGAGCCTGAAATTTGTTGAGAAACCTTTGTCGATTGAGGATCGACAGGTTAAGAAGCTTCGAAGGAAGCAAGTACCAATTGTAAAGGTTAAATTGGATGCCCGTAGAGGTCCCGAGTATACGTGGGAGGTAGAGTCCACAATGAAAGAGAAGTACCCTCATTTATTTCAGTAAATCTCGAGGTCGAGATTTCTTTTAAGGGGGTGAGGATGTAACACCTCGTAAAATCATGTCCAATATAGTATCGACACGTGTCATGGACTTTAAAGATGTAACGGATTGATTATGAGGGACTAAAGTTGACAAACGAAGAAAGTATATGTATATAAGGATACAAAGTGTCAACATTTGATAATTTTGCCTGTCAACAACTCTACACGATGCTTATACCCTTAAACGAATGAATTATGAAGCGTATGAAGCCGTTTGTGGAAGAAAGTGAAAGTTTACAAGACGCGAGGGTTAAAAGTGTCAACATGTTTAAGTCATACCTCTGAGTGACCTTTTAGCAAACTCGGAGCCTTGTAACGATTAATTATACTCCCAAGAATAAGTGATAAAAATTTCACAAGGTTTCGATATCGTATGAGGAAGATACGTTAACTTTCGTAATTAAGGGGTTAAAAGTGTCAACGAGGCAAAACTTGTGTTTTCGGTTATCGTTTAACGAAACCGGACCTAAGGATGTTTGGTTATATCTCATGGATCATAGAAATATAAATTTCGTGGGTTAAAAGTGCTTAAAATGGAAGAAATTACGCTTTAGAAGATCCAGGGGTGAAAATGTCATTTTTGAAACTTGAATTACTGGTCCCCTACCTCCTGGCGCTGCGCCACCACCTGAGGCACTCCTCCGTCGCGCGACGCGACGGACTGCCAGCTCAGAAAAATGTTGTTTAACGTGGCAGCTTGCATGTTTGATAAATTCCGCGAGTTTGCCACCCTCTAGCTGCTTGAAACACGTCCCTAGACACTTGTTTTCATCTCAAGAGTTGCCATAACACCTGTAGCAATCTCCATGTTCCTTCCTTGGCTATATATAGAGCTCATTGTTGCAACATTTGGGCACTTCATTTGAAAAAACTTCTAAACACTTGTTCTGGAGATTCCTGGAGCTCAAGACCACTTCCTAAGGATCATTAGTCGTGCATAGGACTTCAGTAAGTGTCCTTAACCTCTCTTAATTCAGTTTTATTAGTTTAATGGCCCAAAGTCAAACCCGTCGTAATTAAGGTTTAACTTAGTGATTAATCACTAATGGTCCAGTAAATTCTCGAATTGAAAGTACCTATGAGTTGGTAATTATGTGGGTAATTAAACCCTTAAAAGGGCACCCTCTGATTCCCACTCTAACTAGGTCAATTGTCGGGTCAAAGTTAATTTTAAAAAGTCAACAGAAAGTAAATTTTCGCATAAACACATAATTAACAATATAGAAGCTATGAAACCTGTTTTATCACTCATATAACTTGGTAATTAATATAAGAACATGTCTAAACATGTTCAACCCGACAATTTTCAATTTAAGCTCGGTTCGGAACCGAAAGTCGCAAAAGTAGACTTTTGCTTTGACTTTTAGTTCTGACCCAATGTAGCATATTTTAGAAATGCCTTAGAGCTCAATTAGGACCAGGTTATAGATTAGTGTAACCCTCTGAGGTTATACAACTTGGTTCATTAGTTATTCGATTCATGTGCAAGTTTCCATTATATGCCTAAATGTTGACCATAATGCCCTTTTGACCTTAAAACAAGATTTTTGAAAATGTGAGAGGACAAAAACCTTTGTTACTGATTTATAAACTTGTCCTAAAAATTTGACATCAGTTGGAGGTCTAGATTAAGAGTTATGCTCAATATCGTAATTAAGAAGCTTTTTATTAATTAAACGGCGTAATTGGCATAAAGCCTATCTAAACCCAAATTTTGACACCAAACTTTTTACCCACTGATGTAATATAATATTTTGAGATTTTTGAAGATTTTTAATTATTTTTAAGCTGAGCTTAACATAGGGTTCTTGCAAAAATTCGGTAAATGTCGATTATACCCTTTTCTTGAATAAAATGAGTTTTACATAATATTTTGATACCAATCTTTTTGCTACTGATTTTATATGATAAATAGAATGTTTTGAACTTTATAAACTGATCAAAAACTCAGATTTCCTATTTAAACCCGAAAATCGCTTAAAACCGACTTTTACGCGTTTTAAGCGCATAGTATGGGTTAAAACTATTTTTGGCATATAAGACTTATTACCTACTGATGTTTTAAGTAAATTTTTATAATTAAACAGTAAGCAAAAGTTTTGAACTCAGAATTCTAATTTTGACCTTTAAAGCTTATGTGAAATCACCAAAATGCCCCTACGGTGCATAGTTTGGTTATATAAGATAAATTTCACATATATGCAATACCCTACTGTTGTGACTTATAAAAATAAATGTTTTTACTGATTATATCAGACCTGAAACTCATATTAGTATTTAAACTCTTTTATAACCTTTAAAATGACCAAAATACCCCTACGGGGCATAATTTGAGTTTAAATTCGTTTTGGGCATAATGGAAGGTATCCTACTGATATCACAACATATTTAAGGCATATTAACTTAGGAAACCTGTTCATGACTCATTTGGTTACCCGTTACGCATTATTCGCGTTCGGTGCGGTTTATGTAACTAGTTTGCATAAATTAGCCGAAACTGGTCAAATCTTATCGCTTTTATCTCAAAATCCAGAATGTGTTTAGTTTACCCATATTATACAAGTATACAAACTTGTCGGGTCTAAACCACACTCTAATCCGGTCATCGCTTAATCGTGCGTTTTGAATCGTATATCTTCCTTTAAAACTAACCGGTCTAAGTTTAGACTTAATTAAGACCCGTTAGGAATCTAATAGGTTATTAAAACCTTCGTTCCAGATTAGGAGCCCAGTAAAAGCTACTTGCACTCGCTGATTTTGATATATACTTGCTCAGGTAAATACTTTTAACTTATTTTCCCTTATACGGGCTTGGGGTACGGTATATAAAATACCGCTTGGTCTAGCATTGAATTGTTAATCATATGAAGTTTAATTTATTGAGATGACCCGTTTAAACTGTTTTGTTTGCTTAAAGCCTTTGGGGGGTTAATGACCATGTCCCGGATATCCTTGGCATCATTCATTGAAATGGTCCCGACCTAAGCACGGGGTGTAGGCATACATCTGCTAGTGCATATATATATAAAAAGGTATAACCGACAGAATTGAGAATAACTCGCCGTGGGATTATATCATGTGGTGTGTCTATTAATCTTTAACCCGGTATTCAGCCTGGGCTACTGAACGTATAACGAACATGTAATTCTTTTACAAGTTTATATATAAATAATTATCCCAAGTTATAAAAGATGATATTGTGCCATGTGCATTTAAATCAATTTTCTTAAACATTTTCAAAATGAGTCGGTTAATTGTATTTACCAGTGTAAACTGACGTATTTTCCAAAAAAGGCTAAGTGCAGGTACTACACGGAATAGGCTGGCTACTCCTAGCATCAATAAAGAGTCTTGCAAGCTTAGATGTTATTAAATATTTTGAACTTTGATCCGCCTGTGGATCCTTACAACCGTTTTGTAATACACTTGATATTACTTTTTATTCGGTTTGAAATGATTTTATCTTTCGACTTCCGCTGTGTATTAAACTGTGATAATATAAATTGTCTATGATATCAACTACGTCACAATACTCCCCACCGGGCCCACCGGTAATACGTGGAAATATCGGGGTGTGACACCGAGGTAAGGGGCCCGAGGTTGTTGAGCCAACCAAGCCTGCACAGGTTGATGCCCCCACCCAAACTGCTCAAGTCACTTTTGCTTGGGGATCGGCTACTGCTGCAGGTGGCGCAGGTGGTGCTGGAGGATCCATGCCGCAAGCTCCTATCGGTCCTAAGGATACCTTAGGTGACATTTATTACAAGACTTACACCGAGGAGGCTCGCGGTGATGCTCCCCACCGGGCTCCATGTAGGATCGTTTGCCCGACCAAAACGAGTCGTTCAGAAGAGTTCTTGTCAATACAAGAGGCGGAAACTAAGGTATCGACTTTGAAACAGCTTGATATTCACTCTAATTGTCTTTTTGATTGATATAACAGCGTTTTACAGCGAGTATACACTTCAGCAGTACTTCGGCTCTGGAATCGGAAAGTTACAAATGAAATGAACAGGACCTATATATATAGACTTATCATTTCGTACGAAATGGGCAAAACTCATTTCGTGCGAAATGGACTATGTCCATTTCGTGCGAAATGGCTTTGTTTCATTTCGTGCGAAATGGTCACCAACACACTTTTCTCGAATTTCGTGTCCTGATCTTTCTAATCTAATGCAAGACTCGATACAAGACGAAGTCGACAGACATATGCACCAACAGACTCCCCATTGGATGTCAACGAGTCTTCAGTACAAGCCTTTAGTATGTCGAGTCTTCAATCTTTATCAGTCTTCGTGCTTTTCCAAAGTATCTGACAGTGTAAAACATCCTTCAATCTCTAACTCTTTCAGAATCTCATCCTGTCTCTACATTCTCTTGATCAGATCTCTTGATTCCTTAAGTTCTTCAACATCAGCAACTTGCGTGATCCTCAGGGTTCGAATCTGGCTCTAAACAGCTTCTATTTGGCTCTTACATCTACAGACTCCCCTTTGCTAGCAGACTCCCCCTTAAGTTATTCCGGGATCGAAATCTGACTAAGCTCTTGTTTTAGAATTGAAACCTGGCTCACACTCTGCTCAGGTTTAGACACAAAGACCTGCACAAACCTCTACCTAAAAATAAATTTCACAAATTTAAAAGTTTGACAAATTTAGAGACCACTGGTAGATTTCATTTAACAACACCATTCTTATTGTGAGTTAGTTTTATTTATAACAATTTTCATTTCAAAAACAACTCTCCCAACTCACTGTTCATCATGCTTAGCACTCAGAATTTTGAAAATCGGCTCTCCAACATCAGTTGTCGAAAATCTTTTTGTATTTTCAAAAATTTATGCTAAAACACATTTAAACTCTTTTTGGACTTTTGATTTTAATGAAATGCAGTAAAGAAATATTTACAAACAATATTTTTGTGAGTTTGTGTAAGAGGATCATATCAGTTTATGAGACAAATCACTAACACCGTTAAGCTTTAAACATTTTAAGTTCTAAATGATTCACTTAGATTGTCAATATACTGATCCATTTAAATTTTCACACAAAGTTCAACTGTACCGAGATACGAGATTAATGTTTTAAGCACTTAAACTTATTCGCGTGTACCACCTCAGAATATACTCCCGTATCCAGACTCTTATATTCAGTCTTACAGGTGAATGTACACTAGTGATATCTGTAAAGAGGCTAATTGCGAGACCATGAGAGCTCAGGCTATTGCTTCCGCAAAATCAGAGAGATGATGGTTCGCTTTTCGGTGGGTTCCCTTTAGAGAATCTTTTATTTACAACAGCACATGATTAGCATTTTTCAATGTTTCATCATTTTTTATGCTGAGGGCGAGCTTTAAGATTAAAGCAATGTAAAGTATTATACGAGGACTAGGCTATTGCTCCGGCAAAATCAGAAGTCCAGGTATAATACCCCATATATCACCACGCACAAAGACCTAGTATGTCAGAAATAGAAAGCCCTTCAAACAAGATTTCAGGGGTTACCTATATATCCGAGAGATGTTCCCCACAAAATAAGCAAGTTTGATATTTAGGTTTATATCTCGACAACAATCTACTAAGCGTGTGAAAACCTACTGGCATATCATCAGTGAGACCGTTTATCACATTTTAACTTTCCAATTCTTTAGCATGCTGTGATTGTCCACTAATGTACTATCATTTCCTCTTTTTCACAACAAAACTCATTTTGAATTTTATCATGTTTTTGTATTTTTCAAATTTTCGAAATATCTAAAATTTTTACTCCCCATAAAATCAAAAATATGTTTCAATTTTGTGCTCCTCCTGCTTCTCGATTGGTACATTCCCTCTTGAAATGTCCTTTTTCCCTGCATCGAAAACAAGTAACTTTAGATTTATCAAAACCTAAAGTAGAAACATTAGCATCACGGAAGTCATCTCTTCCTGTAATCATCTTAAACTTCTCAGCTCTCCTCAAAACACTCGCTAAACACCTCTTAATATCCATAAGCTCCATCTCTTCAGCATCGATCTGATCGTAATCCTCTTTTGTCAGCATAGGATTTCCGATCCTTCCAGCAACCAAACCCTCATATGATTCTAACACTGTAGCTAGTAATGCCATATGACCTTTAGCGACCTCTTCAGAGAAATTTTGACCATTCTGAAGATGCAACGCGATGTTGCAGTGTAACACATGACCATTACTGCTGTTTGAGCTTTGAAACTGATGACTTGAGGTTGAAACATTCGGACTAACACTCGAGTATGAAGAAAAACCACTGTTGTTGCTTGGACTTGATTAACTGATTCGGATGAATTTTCTGCGCTGAAAGCAGTTTGGACCTTTGGACTTGCTTCAACATCCTGAACACTCCCTTTGTAATACATCTTGATGTCTTGTTGACCACTTGGATTGTTCATTCTGGCAATCTTTTGCTGTTCAAGGTCTTGTCCTTCAATTTTTTCAATAAACTGAGAAATTGTCAATTTATCATATTCTCCAGTGTTCTTTAAGATCATCAGATATGTACCCCATTCTTTCTGAGGTAAAGCATCAGCTAATTTGTCAACCCATTCTTCTCGATCTTTGTTGATATCCAAAAGAGACATTGATCTCACTAAATGACAATATCTTTCGATCGGTTTCTTTGAAGTTTCACCCGGCAAACTCGTAAACATATCAAATTCTTTCTTTAACAATGATTTCTTACTCCTGATCATCTTCTCACTTCCCTCAAACTTAATTCGAAGTGCTTCCCAAATCGAACTTGAAGTATTATCATGTTGAAGCAATATGAAGATGTCTTATTTCACAGCTTGCTGGAGTAGACTGGTCATCATCTTTTCTGCTTTGTACATGTCTCGTTCTTTATCCGATAATTCAGAAATCGTTTTGTTAACTCCCATATCTATACGAGGTTTAACAAATTTTTTCTCAATACATTCCCAAGACCTCAAATGATTAGCTTGAACCCAATTTTCAAACTGGTCTTTCCAACCATAGTATTCTTCAATGCCCATTAGCTTCGGGGGTTTTTGCAAAGTTCATGTTTCATTTTCCATGTTCATGTTCTGAGCAATGGCAACAGGAGTACTCGGGGCAGTAGCAAACGCATTGTAAAACTCTTCTTCCATGTTTCGGTTTAAAAAATTTCACAATCTTAGCTTTCAAACGAAATGAACTCTTCACACGAAATGGATCTTTCAGGCGAAATGAACCCTCTTCAAACGAAATGACCTGCTGGACAATTTCGTACGAAATGACTTCGCATGAAATGGAAATTTTCACACGAAATG
Organism: Helianthus tuberosus; assembly: GCA_030545235.1. Lineage (NCBI taxonomy): Eukaryota > Viridiplantae > Streptophyta > Magnoliopsida > Asterales > Asteraceae > Helianthus > Helianthus tuberosus. The sequence goes on from CM060391.1 coordinate 38,168,311, forward strand.
GATGATTTCGTGCGAAATGAAACAAATCTCAAGCGAAATGATGATTTCGTGCGAAATGAAAAGTCCTTTTCACGCGAAATGCCAATTTCAAACGAAAAGGAGATTCAATCCGTGCGAAATGAACTAAACTGAGTGATTTCGTGAGAAAGAACCTGTATAAGCTATTCTGTGCGAAATGAAAAGTTCATTTCGTGCGAAATGCTACTGATGTCATCAAATCGACCATGTTTTTGTCAAATTGAACAGTTTTTAGGTTGATTTTAGGTCTAATTCTTTCAAGGCTTTGTTAAAACAATGTTTCGCGTGTAATGTGTGAAACCTAGCCTATTTTAACCGTGAAATCTTGTTTAATTTTGAAAAGATGGTGTAGAAGTCAGAAATTATGATGAAATCAAGCTGATTTGGAAGAACTCCTCCTCCTGAGCTCTGATACCACTTATAGGATCGTTTGCACGACCAAAACGAGTCGTTCAGAAGAGTTCTTGTCAATACGAGAGGCAGAAACTAACATATCGACTTTGAAACAGGCAAACAGCTTGATATTCACTCTAATTGTCTTTTTGATTGATATAACAGCGTTTTACAGCGAGTAGACACTTCAGCAGCACTTCGGCTCTGGAATCGGAAAGTTACAAATGAAATGAACAGGACCTATATTTATAGACTTATCATTTCGTACGAAATGGGCAAAACTCATTTCGTGCGAAATGGACTATGTCCATTTCGTGCGAAATGGCTTTGTTTCATTTTGTGCGAAATGGTCACCAACACACTTTTCTCGAATTTCGTGTCCTGATCTTTCTAATCTAATGCAAGACTCGATACAAGACGAAGTCGACAGACATATACACCAACACTCCATGGGGCTTGAAACAGAAGGACACATTTGTGGAGTTTGCTACATGTCGTGATTGGTTCTTAAATTCTTTCCCTCCTAGTGAGGTCAACCGGCAAAGGGCGCGAACCCACGATGGGTTATATCATGCATATGTTGTTGGGGAGGCCAACACCCGCGCAGCTAACCATTAAATTGTGCGCGAGTGGCGCACAATGGTTAGAGAGCGAGGTGTAACACCACGTAAAAACGTGTCCAATTATATATAGACACGTGTCCTACACTTTAAAGGTGCGAAAGATTTAGTTTGAAGGACCAAGGTTGTCGAACAGTGAAACTATGAAACCACAGGGACTCAAAGTGTCAACATGCCAAACTTGTGCCTCTGAATGACCTTTCATGATAAATATATTCTTAAACGAGTGGATGGATTGATATGAGAAGCCGTTTATGAAAATAATCGAAAGATTATTAATTATAAGGGTTAAACGTGTTAACATGTCGATTCTGACCTCTGAGTGACCTTTTAACGAAACCGAGGCTTTGAAACATTCAAGTATACTCTTAAGAATAAGTGGTATAAATTTCACGAGGTTTCGATATCGTTAAGTATGTTTTCAAGACTTTGGGCCAAAAGTGTCAACTTTATGAAACTTGCTTTCATAGTGATATTTAACGAACCCGAGCCTAACGAAGTTTGTTTGTACATACTTGGGCACCAAGAAATTAACTACAAGGGTCTCTATTGCCAAAAACCATGTTAAAAAGGGTTTAGAACGACCAGGGACTGAAGCTGCCAGCTTTCAAACATGTTTTCCCGGTTTAACATGTCCAAGCGCCCCGCGTAAGCCCACCCCCATACCTTACGCGGCCCACCTCAGCATGCCTAGATCAGAAAACTGTTGACAGGTGCGGGTTTTGCCTGTTCCACCGCCTTAACCTAGTTTGTAACGACCTAGGGAGCTGTAAGTCGGTTAAATTTAATAGCTTGGACACATGGGTCGATCTCAGAGCCTCTAATAACACCTGGAAGTGATCCTTGATCATTTAATTCACTATATAAGGAGAGCTACTCTTGTGTTCATAAACACATTTGCAAACAATTCACTTGTGGGACATGCTCTGGAGCTTCCATCAGTTAGAAGAGGATTATCAAGTGTAGAAAAGTTTGCTAGGACCTTAAGTAAGCTTCGAATTTCTTGTTTAGTCATTTTAATTAGCTTAATTACTCTAAAGTCAAACTTGTCGTAAAATTAGTTTGACTTTCGTTTTAATTACATGTGGCTTAACCACTGATCAAATTGAAAGTGGTTATAGAACCACATTAGTGTAGGTGATTAACCCTTATAAGGGCACCTCCTAATTATCTCGTTTGACTGGTCAATTGTCGGGTCAAAGTAGTTTGACAAAAAGTCAAACTGGACAGAAATTACAAAAATGGCTCTAATTAATAAACCAAAGGTTCTAAATTATATTATAACATTCTAATGACTTGGTAATCAATATTAAAACATATTTTATCAGTCCTAACCCGACAATTAATAGTCTAAGGTCAGTTTATAACCGAAAGTCGCAAAAGCTTGACTTTTGCTTTGACTTTCAGTTCTGACCCGTTTAAGCTTAATTTTCTCATGTTTTAAGCTTCCATTAGGACCACATTACTTAGTAGTATAACCCCCTGGAGTTATATTGCATGGTGACTAGTGGTTTGAATTATATGCACTTAATCGTAATTATGCTTAATAATGCCATAAACGCCCTTTTGACATACAACTGAGATTTTTAGCAATGTGAATGGACTAAAATCTTTGCTACTGATATTTAGACATGTCCTAAAAGTTTAACATCAATTAGAGGTCTAGAATGGGAGTTATGCTCAATAGCGTAATTAAGGAACTTTTTAGTAATTAAATAGCTTAATTAGTATGAAGCCTATCTAAACCCGATTTTTGACACCAAGCTTCATACCTACTGATGTAAAATAATATTTTAGGATTTTTAAAGATTTTTAATTATTTTTAGGCTGAGCATAACATAAGATTATAGTTTGATTCGGTAAATGTCGGTTTTACCCTTTTCATGCATAAAATGAGTTTTACATAATTTTTTTGTGTCAAACCTTTTGCTACTGATTTTATATGATAAATAAAGTATTTTGAACTTTATAAACTGATCAAAAACTCAGATATACTATTTTAACCCGAATAACCCTTTAAACCGACTTTTAAGCATTTTTAGTACATAGTATGGGTCAAAACTATATTTGACATATAAAACTTATTACCCACTGATGTTTTAAGTTAAATTATATAATTAAACAGTAAGTCAAAGTTTTTAAACTCAGAAGTCTATTTTAACCTTTAAAGCCTATGTAAAATTACCAAAATGCCCCTACGGGACATAGTTTGGCTATATAAGATAATTTTCATATATATAAAGTATCCTACTGTTATAACTTATAAAAATTCATATTTTTACTAATTTAATCAGACCTGAAACTCAGTTGCACAATTAAACTCTTTTATGAGCATTAAAATTACCAAAATGCCCTTATGGGACTTATTTTGGTTTAAATTACTTTTTGGGCATATATGTTAACATCTTAATGATGTATTAACATATTTTAAGCATAGTAATGATTAAGACCTGTATATAATTTATTTGGTTACCCGTTACGCGTTTACGCGTTCGGATCGGCGTATGTGACTAGTTTACATAAAATAGTCGAAACGGGTCAAACCTTATCATTAAGTTCTCAATTTACAGAGTATGTTTAGTTTACCCATATTATACAAGTATCCAAGCTTGTCGGGTCTAAACCACATTCTGTTCCGGTCTCCGCTTAATCTAGCATTTAGAACCGTAAGGTTTCTTTCTAGCTAGCCGGTCTAAGTCCTTGACTTAATTAAAGACCCGTTAGCATCCTAATAGGTTAATAAACCTTCTATACCGATTAAATAGCTTCCGGTAGAAGGTGCCTTCAAAAAGCTTTAAGATTCTTACTGCTAGCATCAGGTAAATACCTTTAACTTATTTTCCCTATACGGGCTTGGGATATGGTATTATAATAATACCACTTGGTCGGGTATGAAATCATTTAATCGGATTGTGATTAATAAATTGCATAACCCGTTTTAATCTGTCTTGTTTGATAACATAAGCATTGGGGGTTAACGACCGTGTCCTGGATATCCTCGGCTCATTTTATTTGAAATGGCCACGACCTATGCACGGGATGTAGGCATACACCTGACAGATGCAAATGCTAAATATAAACCCACATGTTGGGGATAACTCCTTTGTGGGTTCTATAAGTGGTGAGTCGGTTAATCACGACCGGCTTCCAACCGGCCCCAATTGTATGACAAACATATAAATCTGTATACAAGATTATATTTAAATAATTATCCCAAGTTATAAAAGATTTACGCCTTGTGCACCTAAATCAATTTTCTTAAACATTTTCAAAAGAGTCAGTTAATTGTATTTACCAGTGTAAACTGATGTATTTTCTTAAAGACTGATTTGACAGGTACCTCTCGAAATAGGCTGGAGCTATAGGGTGTCTATAGAGGATCTTGCAAATCTATAAGATGCCTGCAGTCTGTCATTTTGTTTCTTTGTATTTATTTATGATCCGCCTGTGGATCTTATTACATTCCAGTCTGTACATTCATAAACTCGAACACTCGGACAATATGGTTTGTAATAGTTATTCACCAAGCCTTCCGTTGTGCTATTATATTGTGTGTATTGACTATGATGATATCAACTACGTCACGATACTCCCCGCCGGGCCCACCGGTAATATGTGGAAATATAGGGGTGTGACACGAGGTGATTGGGAAAAGTATCGTGATCGTTTGTTGAGACAAGCTAAGGAATTTGAGAAGTTGAAGGATGCTTTTGCTGAGGAAAAAGCCAAGTTTGAGTCTGAAAAGAAATCTGAAGAGTGGGGCCGCGAGGGCTTAAGGACCAAATTACAAGCTGAGGATCTTTTGTCCAAAGAGCACGCTGAATGGAAAAAATATGTTAAAAAGATAATCAGTGCATGTTTGCGGCGCGCAACAAGATTACCGACCTTGAGGCTCAGAATGCCACATTGACGAAGAAGGTTGAGGATATTGGAGTGGCCAAAGAGCGTGTCGAGGTGCCAGTCTTACCCTTCTCTTATTTTTGCACTTGTCCAAATATTGTTTTAAACTTGTTCTCATCCTTTGCAGGCTGAGTTGCAGGCGCAGGCGGCCATAAGGATAAGGACCTAGCGGCCAAGGACGTGGAAATTGCAGAGTTGAAATGTCGTTTGCAAGAGCAAATCGACAAAAATGAGTCCTTGGAAATTGACCTTGAGGCTGAGAGAGTAAAGGCTGCTACTGCTGAGGAAGCCAAACAGAAGGCTGAAGAAGCGCGAGATATCAGTACCTCTGCTCTCAATGTAGCACATAACAATTACTCTGAAGCCCAAGGCATCGTTGATACGCTGGTCTCCGAGGCTGAATGGATGCGTGGTAGGGGTGTAGTCCTGATAAGGATCCCCTTTCTTTGCTTGCGTTTTATTTTTATTGCCTTGGTTCTTATCCATTGCGTCTCTTGTAGATGGCTAACTCCATCCTGAATGCATCTGAGCTGGATGCTGCTGTTGCTGCTCTTATAGATGCCTCGCGCGTGGTCGGTCATCGTGGAGGTTATCTGGAGTGTGCGCAACATATTGAAGAAGCTTTAGGACAAGAGTTTGATGTCAGTCACTGCTCAATGAGCGACCAGGCTGATGCTACATTAGCCCCCGCTGAAAAAGTCTATGACCATTTATCACTGCCGGTGATGGATTTGGTCGCAGAAGCACTGAAGCATGATGACTGGTGCCAAAGGCTGAAGACTATTCTAGACCCTCCACAGACTGTGGAGTTATTTGATGAAGAGGAAGAAGCAGCCGGAGGTGATGATGATGATGATGAGAATGACGACGATGGTGGTGATGGTTATGAGTAGTTAGTATTGATAGGCTTCGTGCCTTGTAATTTTTTTTTTTCTTCTTTCTTTTAGATGCTGAATGTAACTTGACGCGCGGTCGCGCTGAAATGAATCAATGATGTTTTGTTATTTCTTATGTGCTCATTGTGTGGTGCGCTATTTAGAATATAGCATTATGTTTGCCATTAATTTGTTGAGTTACAATTATTGCATTGTTGTTAGAAACTTTGGTTAAGTTAGCGCGAATAAATGTAAGTGTGGCTCGTGTATAAGTAATTGCCCGGTCTCGCGCTAAGTTCGCGGAGGACCTTGGAGGCCGAACTCAAGAGCTCGTAATTTACTGGAGTGTTTTCGTGCTAATCAAAAGTTTAACATGCATTTGTAACGTAGAAGTCATGATGCTAAAAACAAAAGGCATAAGTCGATGCTTTCATTAAGTAGCTTGCAAACAGGCGCTAGGCCAATCAAAAAGGTTTGGAGTTTCATGAGTCGGACGAGGAGTAGAGTTTTTTTAGTATTTTTTTTTTAAATTGTAGCCTAAAATATTTCTAGTATGTTAAATTGAACTGGTATGTTTTAATTTTAATGAAATTTATAATTTTAGTGTTTTATTGTTAATTTCTAATTTTAAAATAAAAATTAAAAAAAATTGTGAGTGATGGAATTCCATCACTAGTGATGACCACCGCCACTACAAAATGCTTGTGAGTGATAGAATAGTGGCTGATGACATGGCATGAGTTAATTGGATGCTTGTGAGTGATGGAATTCTATCACTAGTGACCACCCCACTTCCCTAAGCTTGAAGGTTTGCCATTTCAGCAACTTTATCTTGCAAGCGTTACAAAAATAAATCAATAAAGTAAACAATAGTTGTTGGAAAAACTGGAAAAAAAAACAAAACTAATAGATTGTAAAAGTATATTAATAATGTTTTGGTCAAAAAGTACCTTAGTAATTTTGTGATTAAAATTAGTTTGTAAGGTAGTGTGCTAGTTTGTGAATTTTAGAATATATCGTTGAAATAATGTAACGTAAAGCAAAGAGGTTGAAATGTAAATTCAGAATATCAGAATATTGCTCAGGATATTAGGATGAAAGTAAATGTTAAAACAACAAAGAACACACATTGTTACAAGGAAAGCCCTTGATCAGTTGAGATCACTGGCACAAAACCTCGGGCGCCGACTTGAAAGTCGCCCGGATAGTTTTGCTATTGAATATATGAAAAGTACAACTCGAGAACTAATCTCGATCGATAATACAAGGATCGCTAGTGTAAATGTGAGTGAGTGAGCTGCAAGAAAGAGTGTTAGAAATAATCGAAATCAAAGTGTAATGTTGTGTAACGTGCCTAATCGATCAGATTAGCCTCATTATATAGTCTAAAGATTTAAGTAAATATCCTAAAATTTTTGGGATACACAAAATATTAACTTGTGAACGTTAAAGACTTCTTCAACCACGTCCAACGTTCCTCTTGCAACTACAAGTCCGAGTTTTTAGCTTTTCCAAGTCGTTTATATTTATTCATTGCCATAATTAAATAAGACGTGCAAAAAATAAATTAGTGAAACATAAGAAATATGTTCAGGATATCAAACATATCTGCTATCCCGGGTCGCCAGCTTTAGTCTGGAATATTGATTAAACTATTCACCCATAACAATTAATAGTAAAGTATATGAACAAAGAGCATTACAATGAGATATCGAGCAATGTAGGTGAAGACATAAGAATTGGCAGCGTTTGATTCTTCCACATTTGCATCTAACATTTCAGCATCTAAATATTCTTCATCATCATGCATAGGTTTATCTTTTGGGATTAGCACACCGCCCCGTTTGTTGGGTCATTGTTAAGTATTCAATCAATATGTTCTTATTTACTTCGATGATAAGATTACGCTAGTGGACACTTTGGTTTGATATTTAGTCTATTGCATGCTAGTGTGGTTATATGACTTAGTATACAATTAACATATGGATTTGTGACTTTATTCATATTGTGCTATGTAGACAAACTTGTATGCTCACCGACATTATTTTGTTGACATATATTTTATATACATGTTGCAGGAAATATATGATGATGACACTACATGAAATCTACTTACGGTGGATCTAGAAACACACCAAATTTTAATCATGCACTTTGATATTTTAGTCTTGAAATCCCACTTGTTGTACTTTCTTTTTCCTTGAACAATGTAACGTATGTTTTGATGATATGAAATGAAATTGAATTTTAATATATTGTCATAATTTTAGCGTTATGTTATCTTTGAGCAATCTATTACGTCTCACCTCGATGTTTCCGTCATCGGTTGGGGTGTGACAGTCAACACTCTCCACCACCAACCACCAGCAGTCCCCACCACAACCACCACCACCATCATGACCATCGACACCACAACCATAGTTTCTTCTCTAGATCTTACCTGGGAATCGCCCAATCTCCAGATATTCGGAAACTGCAAGCCATAACAAAGTCGTCGGAGTCCCACCGGAACTTCTTAGGAAAGTTCAAGGGTTGCCGGAACCCTAAGTCGGATCGCCAGAAATCGTCTCCACCTGTTGAGCTTCACCCCTCCAATCGCAACCCCACCATTCACCTCCACTCCAGCCGCACGCCACCACCCGTCGTTCACCTAACACCACAGTCACCACCAACACGTCAATCCGCCCCCATGGCCACCACCCGTCGTTCACCCCTTTTGTGGCCTTGCGCCGCTGCTGCCCACCAACCCGCGCCACCGTCTGGGGCCGCTGGTGGGTGGTCATCGCTGTCACACCCCAACCGATGGCGGAAACATCGGGATAGGACGAACAAATTGCTCAAAACATCATAACACTACGTGACAATATAATTTAAGTCAAATTTCATAAATTGCTAAAAATGTCATACAAGATTCAAACATAAACAACATTGTTTCAAACATACATTGACAAAATAAATTAATCTAAGTGTGCTTCTAAGTCCACCTAAATCTTGTTTCTTCACATAGCATCATCTTGCCTATCAACCTGCAACATGTATTAAAATACGATCAACAAAAAGTTGGCGAGTATACAAGTTTTCATACATAGCATAATATAGAATAGAATTGTTTAACGGCTCATATCTAACATGAATAACAATATGCAAGTTACTAATATGCTGAAACGGTGTACTATATGTTCAAACCCAAGTATCCAACGCGTTAATTTTGCCTATCCCAAAGAATAACGGGAGGTTAACATGTTTAACTTAACAATACCCCAAGACTGGTGGGCGGTGCGTTAATCCTATAGCGCTGTAATTGTTAAGGTAAGCTTGTACAAAGTTAATGAGCATATCGACACGAAAAGTTTACATAGCATACGAGATTAACAAGCATCATATAGTTTCATGTTTAAACATAGATAGAGTGTGATTAAAATAGTTTCAAGTGTTGTGTTTTGTATAAGATACATGTTGCACCCAAAGTGTTTAAAAGTAAAATGAGATCGGGTATAGTCACAAAATTGCATATGCTTTCCGATTATCCAATGTGACGAAGTTGTCGAGACTAGAAGGATGAATATGTTTGGTTTGGAGTTTAAGGGAAAGTTTATGTTTGGGTTTAAGTATTCGGAGTTTAAAGTGCATTAAAATAGACATATAAGAAAAGTAATCACCTAGCACACATAATACTTATTTTTTACACTATAAAACTCAAAGAGTTAGAATGTTTTCATAGGTCAAAATGCCCATTAGAATTGTAACAAGTATCATGGTCTTAGATGATGTAACTTAACATTTGACAAATTAATTAAATAAAAGAAATTTAAAAGAGTTTGAGTAAATTGCCAAAATCATCCCTGTGGTTTTATATTTGTCAGTTTCATCCAAATATCCTCAACTTAGCAGAAAAAATAAACTAAGTTAGTGGTTTGGATGAAAATAATAAAAAGTTACAAACGTTGAGGGCAATTTGGTACAAAAGTGTCATTTTGGACGAAAATGGCAAACCTGCCCAAACCTCAGGAACGATTTTGGCAATTAACTCAAAATTTAATTATTTCAAAGTTCGGTGCCAACCTTTGAAATCACCATTCATCCATCAGGTTTCGTGAGTTGACAAAATTAACCCCTCAACCCTCTAATTTGACAAAAATAACTTTATTACTTGAGAAAAATGACACCCCTACTTTCTAATTTTTCTTTAACCCTCAAACCTTTGACATAAATTCAGGTCTGTTTATGCTTTAACGTAATTTTTGTTTGAAAACAAGTCGGGTCAATTATAGAATGTTTTCATTTCATGTACGTTTTGCGTCGTACTATGTTTTGACGTAAATTTTATTTGGAAACAAATCGGGTCAAATGTTATACGTCTCAATTCGACGGTATAAATTTGAGTTAGCGTATGTTTCAACGTAAATTTAGTTCGAAAACAAGTCTAGTCGATTATAGTCTATATGTTATCATGCCGCGTACAGCGCCACTTGAAATGAAAAGGGAACAAACCAGAACTCATAATGTCATTAAGTTGATATTAAATGACAAAGATGCCCCCCAAGATTTGCCCTAATTCTTCAAGTAGTGTTTGTTGTTCTGTTTATCTAATTGAGATGATAGAGGAGAGATGACAGAAGCGTACGGAGAAGCATGGTATTGGGATAAGCGATACGCGAAGGAGTCAACGGCTTCTTCTTCTTGTTCTTCATTCGATTGGTATCAAAATTATGAATCCTTGGCTCCCCTTCTCCATCTCTACGTACCCCCCACCACCCGAATCCGAATCCGAATCCTTGTCGTCGGCGCTGGAAATTCTGGTTGGTATTTTTCATCACCCAAATTCCAAACATCATTTCCTTTTTTCGTAATTCATCATGTTAATAGCTAGTATTGGAGCCCGTGCTCTACGGCTGGGTTGGGTTGGGTTGGGTTGCGAGGATGTATTTGTTACATATACATCAATGGGTTATTACATACTATAATCTAAACAATGGTAAAAATAAGCACTCAACACAGTTAACAGTTAAGTAAACATGTTTAAAGTTAAAAGTTAGTTTTAACTGTAGTAAGGTAAAAAATAATAATAAGACCACCCGTAATGGTTGCCCGAAGGGGCGTTTTTTTGTGCTGAATCACCCCCAATATCGCCCCCTAGCCATTACGCATGGGCGTGATTGGCAATTTTTTTTGTTGAGGCGTTTTATAAATTATGTCAAAGGGGGGATTTCTTGGCCAATCACATTTGAGCTTCCATTTTTTGTCCAATAAGATTTTTTAAATGTTTTATTTTATTTTATTTTATTACAAACATAATGCCCCACAATCCCCACATCCCTGCTACACCCTTTTTGTAAAACCGTCCAATAATGCCCCATTGCTGACTGGGCTGCCACATGGCGCAAAACACCCTAGGGTGGGGCATTATTCACCCCAACGACTTCGCATGGTCTAATAACTAAATTTGTTACTAGTATATTGATGGGTCAATATAGACCATGTAGGCTTTATCTAAACAATGATAAAAATAAGCAAGCAACCCAGTTAAGTAAACATATTTAATAATAAAGTAAATAAATAATAAAATAAAATAAATTAAACTTATATAAAAGATAAAATATTTATTAAAAAAAGAAAATAATTAACTTTTTTGAACTTACTGTTCACAATTGATATTGTTATAGTATGGAATAACGATAAGTGTAAAAGAAAATTTTGAATTCGTTGGGTTTTTTAGTTCTCGTGGTCTCCAAGGGTTTGGCTTGGGGGTCGGGCGCCCCCTTGAAAAAAAAAATAGTGTATTTTCGAGGTTAAAATCCAGACTGCACCCTTGAAAATTTGGTTGAACCCTTCGTTCGCACCCCCAAAAAATAATTCCTGGGTCCGCCACTGGTGGTCTCATGAATATATGAGTTTGAAGCTGTTTTTTTTTTATAAACATGAGAACCCCAGTACTTTGCTAACCAACGAGAATAGGTAAAACGTAGCTTGCGCTGCTTCAAGAGCTAAGGGGTTAAAGACAGAGAGCTTCTTTTAACTGATACATGTTGGGACAGTAGGATATCTTTCAAAAATGGCAAAATGCAAGTTATTTCTTTGTTGGCCTTCTTTCTCAAATCTGTGCAGCTTCTGTTTGTTTCATTTTCTTGTTTTTCTCTTTGTTGTACTGCAGCATTTAGTGAAGGAATGAGCAAGGATGGTTATGGCGACATCGTCAACATTGATATATCATCCGTTGTTATTGAACGAATGCGAAAGAAATACTCTGATTCCCCCCATCTCAAATGTATCTTCACCTCATATGGTCATATTGTATTTTTGTCATTTCGCTTTGGTTATTTATGGTTCTCTTTATATCGAGCAGATATTGAAATGGATGTTAGAGACATGAAAGCTTTTGAAGCCGGTTCTTTTGATGCAGTCATCGATAAAGGTAATTTCTTTCCAACTATAATAACTTCATTTCAATATTTGGAAAACTAATATTTTTGCTAAATTTGAATCGAATCATACAATGTAATAACATCTTTCTTCTATCATACAGGAACCTTGGACTCTCTTTTGGTGAGTTTCCTCCTTTTTATCAGGCGCATAATACGTGGCAAAATGCGCATGTAATATGTTTTAGTGCGGGCCAAAATGCATTGGACCAACCTACACAAATTGTATCTTTTCTTTCTGAGAGAGTAAAATGCGAAAATGGTCCTTGAGTTCAGGACACTTTTGCCACTTCAGACCAAAAATGAAATTTTTAGTATCTGGGTCCCTAAGGTTTCATTTTTGTTGCCATTTTCATCCAATTGGCAAACTAGGTTAGAATTTTATGTTAACTTCTCCCCTTTTTTGTCGTTTTCCTCATTTAAATGAAGGGTATAATCGTCATTAATGCCATAGTATATTTTAATTAAATGAGGAAAACGACAAAAAAGGGGAGAAGTTAACATAAAATTCTAACCTAGTTTGCCAATAGGATGAAAATGACAACAAAAATGAAACCTAAGGGACCCAGATACAAAAAGTTTCATTTTTGGACTGAAGTGGCAAAAGTGGCCTAAACTCAGGGACCATTTTGGCATTTTACTCTTTCTGAAATCTATGAATATCATTTACGATACAAAAACTATACTATTTTAACAATAGTAAGAGGTTTTATACACTTTGGTAAACTTTTGATTTGACCCGGCATAGAACATTATAACCCATGTACCAAAAGATTGGCACATAAGTAAATTATTGAGTGACGTTGTGCAGTGTGGTCACAATTCAAAACTAAATGCTGGCAAGATGCTTGAGGAGGTTGAAAGGTATATAGTGAAATCGTTTGTACGACGGTTGACATTTTCCATTTCGATTATATTGTTGTAGTTAATGACCGACTGACTACAGGGTGCTGAAGAAGGAAGGAGTGTATATACTGGTAAGCTAGCTCATTACTAGCCACGAGTATTAAAGATTTTGAGTTGATGCCGACGGCATGATCACAATGGTTGCAGATAACATATGGCACTCCAGCTTATCGGTTATGTTTGTTAAGATCACACTCTTGGGCCATTAAACTTCACGTGATAGGTGGGTCGATTTTTCATATTCAAAATTATATATATTTATAACTCATTTGGATTTTACGACTACAGATAAAGTTCACCCGGGTGAGAGTTCAAAAGCCGAGAGTTGGGAGCTGACCCGTCCTGTTCCGCTCAATAGTGACGGAAGCTTGAAGGACGAGATTCATCTAGAGAACAGGGATGTTCATTACATCTATGTTTGTACCAAGTTAAGCTGTTAACTTCTACCTCATATCACATTTTCTTTTTTTTTCTTAATAAACTCTTTTATATCGATTTATTTTTATCGACCTTTGTAGTAAAGCGATTAAGGAGCTTGTTATTAACTAAATTAGATTGTTACCCATAATAAACTTAATATTGTGGACAAAAATTGTAGCTACTATCTAATTTTAATTAGCCCTTTTACCTTTATTAAAATAACAAAATAGCCCATAGTAAATGTAAGAAGACAAGGTGCCTGAAGCAATAACTTGTTGGACATGTTGCGATATAAAGATACCGTCGCTGCTTGATGTTTAAGACACTAAAGTCATATGCTGTAAACATGCGACACATCCGTCTCATATTAAACACGATTTGGGGTTGATACATGATGAAAGAAATAAAACGTAAAACGTAAATACATCTATTCCAGATTATGAGTTGCAAACTCTTATCGCGGTACATTCTTTTTGAGATTCAAATACATCAATCTTGCTCTTATGTTGATAGTAGGATATGACATAATATATCTTTCAAGCACCTAGACAAGCAATGAGCCAACTGCAAACATCATTAAGCTCTTCTAGGATTGTGTAATGACCAAGCCTGTGTCGAAAGTAAAATCAATAAACATGCATTTAAAATTAATGTGTCCTTTAACTTAAATTTGAAAACAAGAATTACCCATTATATGCCCGAAATGTTAGGTTCTGAAATCCAGCAGAATACATGGTTTGTGCGGATTTCTCACCAAGTTTGTACTCTACCACGTCATCAACTACAACAACGAACAATACATGAATGATACGATTCATATTTGAAGCAATCGATTAAAAGCAAGTGGGCTACAAAAGGGTCCAACTTAAAACGGGCATAACTTTTAATCTGTGTGGAGTTATGGGAGCTTGTAAAATACCTCGACCGTGACAAAGCAAAACAGGTAGCGCTGCTGCACGCCTTGCAGCTTCTTGTGATGCTCCAATTCTATTCCTTAAAAACCTACAAAAAAAAGTTGTTTGCTCAGATAAATGATACCCGTCTACCGGATATGGGACCCACAAACTGAGTGAAAGTAATAAATAACTAATATTAATGAGGAAAAAGTAAATGGTTAAAAGTTAGAAGGTAAGTTTGCAAGCAACATAAGTAAAACCTTGAACATGGGAGCCAACCACTGAGTCCAAAGGCTGCACTAAGGTTGATGGGGTATCGATTTCCATTTCCATATTGCCCAAGAGCTCGGCATGTTGCAGAGTAGAGAGCGACGGATGCACCCATGCTGAAGCCCGCAACGCCTAGTTTAACTGTAAAGGAAAATGTGTGAACATATATCAACTTTTTTGTTGAAATGATGTTTTTAGCAGCAGAAGTATAAAACTAAAAATGTGTACAATTTTGAATGAAAATTTCTGATGTTTATAATTAAATTCCAATGATCTCATCTAGACAAGTGGCTGATGATCAAGACTTTGCAATAGTTTTGAAAAAAAGTGATAAGTGAATATTTCCATTTCAAGGGGTACAAACACATATTTTGGACCAGTAGCTAGATTCTTATTCTCTTGATTAATTAATTATTAGTTTTTGTAGCAGACAATGCATGTTTTGCAGTGTTTTGTTTGCTTCTTTGATCATAAAAATAATGTCGAACAATGTCGTTGTTATAAATGATTAGACGCATGCTAGCATGAGTAACCAACACGGAGAGATATACCGTCATCAGGTTCATTAGATAAGAGAGTTGCAACATGTGTTGCTGATGCATCCAATCCCTCCAAATTTTCACAGTCATCTTCTGACATGCTTGCCATGTTAAACCCTGACAATATTGGCATACGATGAGATAAAGTCATCGCGTATTCTAAAATGCTTAGATAGTACAACATGATAAGATGATTAATGAATACATAAAGACCGAGAACGTACAAGCAGTGCAAGGATATCCACCAAGTTGTGTTACATGACGAGTTGGCGCACTTGGGCATATCCATTTGATCTAAAACAAACATAAAAAAATTCTCAAAATACTAATTATGAAATACATGAAAGTAAATTATGATTGAATGTGCATGAGAAAGGTAGCAAATTGGAATATTTACATTTGGAAGAGGCAAACTTTCCAAGATCTGAGTCCAGCTGCAAAACAAAATGAAAAACTGACTTCATTACTACAAAGAATGTTATTGTTTATTTTTTATTAATCTGCAATTTGGAAAGGGGAAATGAGTTAATAATTAATAAACTCTTATGCCACATGTTGTTTGAGGTTGAAGCGAAACACATGGCTGCGTGTGCATGTCGAATTCAACAACTAATAATTGGTATAGTTGCTTTTATAACTTGTAAGGACCACCTCAATGATCAAAAGATGGTCAAGATTCAAACTTTTTCATACTCAAAACGAACACATAACTTTCTAGATATTTTATCTTCGAAATGCTTGTGTTCTTATGCATTTTATGTATATAAATATGTGTGTTTGTGTGTCACTAGATATTAAGTTTTCCTTCATAAACACAATAACTTTCATCAATTAATATATGTGAGAGAAGATAAGAAGTTGATTAGTGAAAAATTCAGCATGATGAAATGCAAGAGCAAGTCAAATTCTAAAGTCAATCACAATAGTCAAATGTCAACAAGTCAACAATCACCTTGAGCCCTTCTCACCAATGCCATGTAACCAAACAATAGTTGTAGTGTGAGTTCCTTTGGGCATCACCACAAAAGTCCTTCCAAACTCCAATGCATTCATTCTAACATTTCTACTTCCTGAAAAACAAAAGGTATATAAACTTTCTTGTTGTTTATATAGATATTTTCAGACGGGAACACGTAACAGAAATAGCTTATTTGCAACAAAAAAAGGAAAAACGGAAACGTAGTCGTGGACCGTCAACCAGACTATCTTGGTAAACACAAATTTCTGAAACCAAAAATAAGACAATGTAAAAAGACTTCCTTGCAGACTTTGAGACCACCTTGTTGCATGGTGTCAACCGCTTAAAGATGCAAAAACGACTAACCTGAAACGCGGTTAGAGCTATTGTAACTCATTGTCTTCAACTCTTGGTTATAGCACTCAAATGGTAATTGAAGCAAATCAAGAAAGCACCCTGCAATGGAATACAAGGGATGTTTGTGTCTATTTATAGCACTTTTCAGGTGGTGGCACCAACCCACATAAACCGAATCATTGAATTTTACACCAGTAGGACACTGCCTGAAACTACCTTCTAAACTAGCAAGAATCCCATGACAAAAAGGCACATCTGCGAAAAGGAAGAATAAAGTTGGAATATGTATTAGTGTTAAAGATAGAGTTCCAAACATTAAAATGAAAATCAGAAACCTAAAATGCCACTCATGAAGCTGCTATGGATATTTTGAGAATATATGCTTGTAGGCCAATTGGCAGAAGAAAAGATGATTGAAATACGATAATATGTGAACATTATTTCCACATGAGAAACAAGAAATTACCTCATATATTCTCATCTAGTGACCTATAGCGACAATCTCGGCGTATACATACCCACAAATAGGCTTACACAGGAAGGCATCTTGATTCAGGAAAGCATGATGATGTGAAGTTTCGAGTATGGTGTGCGTATAATATTGATATGGTGTTGAAATTTAGGAACATATAAAGATTATTCTGAGGGGTGAAAGTTTTTTAACTTATGGTCTTATGCAATAGTTTTGAACATTAATATCAACTATATAAACTGAAAGGGTTAATGACAACTACAAGCCTAACTCTTAAGGGCCCTTCATTAGGATGTCTTTCTAAATAACCACAAAATCATCCCTACAAGACTCAAAATGTGAAACTCTCTCTGTGAGGTTCCGGGCAGGCCAAGAGTACTCTCCAAGAATCTTATAACTCGCACATAAGAGATGGTTATGACCATTCTGTTGTTGGTGATTTTAGTGTCATCAAGCTATTTGGGTAATCGGTATTTACTTAAACACCAAATTTGAAATTGGAATAAATATTGATTCGAGATAGGAGGTGTGGAGTACACCCTCAATCAAGAATATTTAGTGACTGGATATAAAGCTGCTAATATTAGTAAAAATATTATACTTTCGTCGTAAATCATGTCAAAAATAATAAGTGATAACTATTTGCGAAAGTCCTTCACACAACCATTATTGTGTAGTAAGAACAATTCAAGGGCGGAGATGAGTGGTCCTTGTGGCGGCTTAGGGGGCGATTGGAGAAGAGAGGCGGACTGCTTGTGGGGACTGATGCCCACGGATGGGGAAATATGACAGACTGACAAAGGGCATATGTACCCCCCCCCCCCCCCCCCATCAAAGACGCTCTAACGTGTACATATATGTACATACTTTTGAGGTGGTACATATTGTATTTTCGATAAATCACGAAAGAAAATAATCATAATTTTTTTTATGATTTTCGAATCTAGAATTTAATATATGTGTTGATTTTTTTTACCAAGAAATGTGGTTTGCATGCTTTTATTATATATTGGTGCATGTGTTTATGTGTGTGGTATGAGGGGGTGTACATGTTTGTCCGTGCTTACGTGTGTCGTGTGTGTGTGTGAGTGAGTGATAAAACAGTTTTACTTTTATGCTTCAACACACTTGTGTTCTCTTCTTGTCCCCTACGGAATGGAATGTTTTTTTAAAGAACAAAGAATCAAAGTTATTCGGATTATAAATATATGCTTTGTCACAAGAAAAACACACGTGTCACACTACTAAACAAATGAGTATAATAAACAAATGAGTATCATCGATAGTCAGACGAACATATTCCATTGGTAATTTCTGACCGATTTCCAATGGAATACCCGAAAAAGAATTTAAACATATTTAAGAACAACAATTTATAGATTTTAAACATATTTAAGAACAACAATATATTCAAAACTGCATTATCGACGGACATTCCATCGGTGGTAGTCTGTTGGTAATACTGTATTGGATTTCTAACAAGATTACCCCCTATTTTTAAGGTGATTGTTGGTGTGGACCCAAGTTACAATTGTTAATCCCTCACTGTTCTATCAATTTGAATTTCCGATAAGATTCCCACCCATGCTTTGCAGAGACTGTTGAGATTGGTCTATTACCGATGGATTTTTTGTCGAAATTGGTCGGTACTCTTGCAACCCTACCTTTTTTAATACAACCCTCAACGGCAACCCAACCTTTTTTAAACCAAAGGTAATGTGTGTTCGTTTTCGTCCTCCAGCTAAACCTATTCTATCTATATCCCTAGTGTTTGATGAAGATGTTGAAATTGGATCTCTCAGAATTATACATGACAAACTTGGATTGACTAAATACAGGCCTTAACCAGCCTAAACAGGTTTTGCTTTCTTTAACCAACTTGTGCTTCCTTGTTTAAACTTGGCTCCCTTTTACAATCATCTCCCTTCTCAAAGTTCTTTACATTTCTGCGCCTTACGCTTAGGCATCAGGCAA
The DNA here is from genome assembly GCA_030545235.1 of Helianthus tuberosus. Classification (NCBI taxonomy): domain Eukaryota; kingdom Viridiplantae; phylum Streptophyta; class Magnoliopsida; order Asterales; family Asteraceae; genus Helianthus; species Helianthus tuberosus. The sequence goes on from CM060391.1 coordinate 38,187,328, forward strand.
TCCCTTTGCGCCTTTAACTACTATACGGCAGGGAACGACGTGTCAACCACCGTGACACCGGGCGCTGTGGCCAAGATCGACTACTCGACCGCCGCCAGCCCCTTGGCTCTCCCAGATGCGTGGAAACCCAACCTCCACCCGCTCGAAGGCACGACAGTGGAATAATCAGTAAAACCTCGTCTCTCATCCAAGACGAACCGGCGGCCCTTCACCTGAATGCCACGGAAAATAATGGGGAGAGTGGGAGTCGAACCTGGGTCACAAGTAACCCCAAGTCTTTCCCCAACCACTCCACCACTACTTCATTGGCATAGTACAATATTAAGTTACGCAATACAATGCAGCTCGGACAACTCAACTACAAAGGTGTATCTTGTGCATAGAATTGATTCTGGTAAAACTACAAAGAACACTTAACAAAAGACATGAAGTACAAATGTTGGATTATTAACTTTGAATTTGTCTAAAATCGGCATTACGGCCTCAAGAGCAAAGATCAGTTTACATGAACAAAAAAGTACAACGGATTCAAAAAGTTAAACCTAATTCTTGAGAAAACCGCAACCAAATAACGACAGAAACTTACTTTGATTTCTTTCCCTGTTTTTTCTTAATAACCTCGTCAACATACATGATACCTTTGCCTTTGTAAACCTCCGGGGGCTTGCAACTACGAACTGCGGCAGCAAACTGGTGCACCCTTTGCTTATCTATTCCCGTGCAACAAATAACATTGGGTTTGAAACAAAATACTCGAACAGCCGGAGGAACGCTTAGTTCCACCTCGTGACTGTACCCCAGCTTTAGAAACAATAAACGCCCTTCTGATTCGGCTCTAGCTTTGAAACCGACACCAACAATCTTGAGAAACCGAAAGAATTGAGCTTCCATGATTAGCTAAACCAGGATTATATCAGTAAATATAGGGAAAGAAAAATGTAATTATAAGAATGGTACAAAGATTCAAATAGAAGATTTTCAAATCAGTGACAAAAGTCACAAAACAAAGTTGTGTTAGTAACTAGGAGTGGTAGTAGTCTCGGTTTATGAATTTTGGCTGGGTTGGCTATTTGAATTCATGAACACGAACACAGCCCATGTAACCCATTTATCGAGCCTTGTGCGCCTAGCGCCTTTGATAACTATGGTTAAGATTATGCAACTCGAACACAACCCGTGTAACCCATTTATCTTAAGGAGTCAAAAAAGTTGATGGGTTATAAATGGGTTGGCGGGTTAATAATAAGGGGATTAAAAAAATTGACCATACACAAAAAAAAATTGTTGTTTTTCTAAATTTTGAACAGGTTGACGGATCAACCTATGTTTAATCAAACAAGTTAAGCAATTAACCCACAAACATGTTTAATTAGACAGGTTAAACTAGTCAACCCGAACACGACCTATTTATAAACAGGTTTAAAATGACAACCCAAAACCGGACTTTTATGGTGTAGTGTGATGGCAGGAATTGCCATCACTAAGCATAACTGAATTACCTGTCTAATAATTAGGAGCCAAATAATCAGTCTTAATTAAACAGTTTAGTAATTAATAGCTGCAACAAAAGAAGGTTTGATCATCTGAATATACAGTGTTTCATTTTCATGTAAGTCTTTAAAAATCAATATTTTCCAAGCACTCAATCAACTAATTCTCCAATTAACACAATTTCAAATGCCCGAACCACATCCAAACCCTATCTCCTGCAGTAGTGCAGTCTAAACTCTAATTTAATGATCTCATATCACATAATCACGTTCAAAATACAGCCCAATTACTCCCTATATGTTGGAGAATTTTGTAAACACAGATAATTAGAGAGACGTGTAATCACTCTCAGGTCAAATTATTTCGGTGACTCTCCCGAATGATTTAATCGGATACAACTCTGAATTCAAGAACAGAACTTAGTATGTGTCAATCAATCATACCCAGTAAAATCCCACAAATAGCAAAGCTACTTATAGGGTCTGGGGAGGGTGGGATGTAGACAGACCTTGCCTCTATCCATAGGGATAGAGAGGCTGCTTCCAGAGAGACCCTTGGCTCGAAAACGAACATCATGCCAACACACCAAGTCAAAAAATATAGAAATAAGAAGTCATCCTTACCAGCACAATACAATGTAAATCATGGATAATAGCATACAACATCATTTGGGCGTAAACACAAGAAGGCAATCACTGGAAAAGTCCCTTAAAGAATAAGAAAAACATACGTCCCTGAAATACACCTAAAACCTTAATGCAATATCCTCTAGAAGTCGTTAACCCTAATCCTATGCCTCCACGAAGAACTTAGTATGTGTGTATTGCAAATTCGTGAATGAACCAGTGAGCGTGACCAAGAACCCTAATCTCGATGTAAATTCGTAATTGTTTTCCAATATGATGATAAACGATGAGTAAAATCTAAAAAACTTGCCAGTTATTATTTTTTAAAATTAAAATGCCTCTACCCCTTGGACCCCGCCAGGGGCTGCCACCCCTTGAAACCCCCACTCGGGGCTCCGCCCGAACACTTGGAATTATAACAACTCGAACAAGCGTGCACTCCCGCACCTCCTAACTTGTTCGATGTATATTATAATTCCCTTTGGTCACCAAGTTAATCCCGATTACACTAAAATATCTAACACTATACTTGGTTAGTTAACTTCACGAAATCCGGTTATTTATCCATTATAAATTAGCAACATGTTAATGCATAGAGTAGTTGTACTCTATGCTTAGGGAGATTTTCAAAAAAATTTATCCATTATAAATTAGCAACATGTTAATGCATAGAGTAGTTGTAACCTAAAACTATTTCGGTTTTTTACTTTTAACCCCAAAGCTTTTTACCTTTGTCAGTTTAACCTAAGAACTTTTTTACTTTCAACTTTGGTACCCTATACTTTTCATTAGACCTTGGGTCGGGTCATGGGTCAAAACAGGTTCGGGTCAAAACAGGTTCGGGTCAAAACGAGGTCGGGTCAATTATAAAAAAGGGTTGTTTTGGTTCAGGTCGAAACGGATCCGGGTCAGAACGGGTTTCGGGTCGGGTCGGGTCTTTTTTTAATAGATATACTAAAATCTTACATTGATACATATTAGTATATTACATTCTATAACTAGTGGATGTAGAATTTTTAACAGCTGCTTAATAACATCTTACTTCATAACTATAAATGGAAACAATCCCTTGCAAAGTCAAATACAAGTACCAAGCTTAACAAGAATGCAATTTGAATAACAACAAAAGCCAACCGAATGAAAACAAATGACAGTAAAGATTAATAATGTCAAAATAAATTTAACAAAAAGCCATAAAATTAATATGCATAACATATGATACAATAGAAATATCAATAGACAGATCATCCATAATTCACTAACTGTGTCCTCATAAACAAGAGCCACAGCATGTTACAGAGCTGTAAATCTAACTTGACCCATTAGGATGCCATTTTAAAAAGGCATACATGACATATACACCAACCAATGAACTGATTATACAAGCCAATCAAAGATAAACATAGTTACAAATCAGTTAAATGGCATAGCTGGGGTGGTCCTGAGTTGGTGGGGAAGTTCTTCTTCAAGTCCGGAACTTGCCAACTTGCCAACATAAGCGAAAACCGACCCATCCAACCCATACAAAAAAAGCGAAAACCGAAAAACCGAACCTTCGGTTTGCACACAAAGCCAATCTATGCACACGCCCATATTAAACCTAATTGAACCACACAAACTAACTATACTTCAAAGTTCAAACAGAACCATATCAAACCAAGTCTCTGACTCTCTGGTGTCAAAACAAAACAAAACAAACCTAATCCACATTTCCACGTTAATCATTTAGATAATCCAAAAAAATATGAAAAACACAAACTAAACATACAGGATTTTCACCAATATTGAGTAAAACAAACAATGATAATTGTCAATTATCAAATGGCATCGCTGAACTAAAACGCAGTCAAAGTGTTATTACTTCCAACTACTCCCACCCTGTTTTCAAATTACCACAACTTCTTGCTTCAATTTTTTTCATCAAATTCGCCTGTTCAACCCCCACCCAATCAATGAATACAACAATAATCAAGTGCTGCATTGAGATAATCGAAACCCTAGCAAACTAATTGCAAATTAGGTTTTAAAAAAAGAGATTACCTTCCGCTTTAGGCCTTGTAATCTGGAAACAAGTGAATTTTTGAGATGGTGAATGGCGTCGTCTTGATCGGCGAAGTGTGGTAAAGCGGAGATGCCGGCGGAGGGTGGGGGCTTGTGGCGGAGGAGATGGCGGAGGCTGGAGAGGGTGAACTGGAGATTGGAGCGTCGCTCAGTGAACCGTGGTTGAGGTAAAGAACCCTAAAAGAACCGTTCCTCTAAACTTCTCAACCCGTTTGGACCCGTAGAAACTTTTTTTGTTTTTCTATTTAACTCATTTCAATCCTTTGACTTAAATTACTCTACCCAAACCCACCCATAGTATTTCATAAAAAATCATTTTACGTTTTGTTCTAAATTGTGCGAGTTAACACAACGCAACGTTCATGTGTGGTTCAACGTTTTTACGTTTTGTTTTACGTTTCGTTCTAAATTTTGCGAGTTAACATTACGCAACGTGCATTTGTGGTTCAAAGTTTTTATGATCGCCTATTTTTTCCTATTTGATAGGTTCATTGTGACGCACGGGTCCTAAATCGACTTAGTTATTATTTTCTATGTTTTACGTTCCGGTCTAATTTCTCCGCATTAAGACGCCGCAACTTCAGTGTTGGTGGTCACTAGCGGTGCTGTGGCTTTGGTGCTATTTGTCACGGTTTTACGCCCACACCGCAACGCGGGGGGCTTAATACTAGTTACTCTATAATAATTTAACATCTTCAACGATCTATCTTTACAACTTATCCATTCTAACAAAAAAAACATATTCTTCTAGCAATAACCAATGAATCTGACTATTTAGGTTAAACCAAATCTAAAAACTTGATAGTGATTTGTTCACAATATTATCACCAATACTTTCCTTGATCATATAGCATATCGTACAAGATTACTACTGTATGTACCAATATTACACAAAAAGTAACATAATAAAGCGAATCATTTTCCCCAATTAGAACCCTAAATAAGCTATGAATCTGAAAATTAACGACAATAAACGATGGAGCATGTATGTGTATATGAAAAAAGGAAAAGTACCTTAAGGTTGCCGGAAATATAGCGCCGTCGTGCCGGAGATGTTCGGAGACGAGCAGTTGCTTGAAGAAATCACGGAAGGAGCGCACTGCTGTCACTGTGGGTTCCAATTTCCACAACAGAAACCCTTTAATTGTCTTTTACCAAAGTGCCTATTTCGTCCTTGTAGTTTTGGGTTTTACAAAGTGTCCTTTAATTGTTTTAATTGTCCTTTAATTGTCTTTAATTTCCACAAATCTCTTTAAAGAGTAAAGTTTCGTTTTTTCTACATGTGTTCGGGTCATTTTAATAGTTTTATCTCGATCATTTAAAAATACACATTTTCTACTCTCGTCCCTAACCTATTCATTTTTGTTGTTAAAAGTAAAGGGCACTTTTATCTTTCAATTCAAAAAATAAAGGTATTTCAGTAAATTTACATATAAGTATCTATTATTTATTTAGTATTACCTACAAAAATCCAATTTTCATTAGAAACAAAAATTAAAAGTAACCTTTTGAGTCTTTGTGTTTTAGTGGTATTAATCATTTGAGTCCTTGTGTTTTAGTGGTTTTAACCATTTGAATCCGAAATCAAAATGTTTAACGCCCTGAGTCCCTAGACGTTTTTTATAACTTTTTGAGTCCTTTTGAGTCCATTTTTTTTTAACAAAATTGGACTAAAACATTATAAAATGAGCGATTAGGGACTCAGGGCGTTAAATTTTTTTTATTTTTGACTCAAGAGTTTAAAACCACTAAAACATAGGGACTCAAAAAGTAATTTACTCAAAAATCAATCTTCTTTTCATCTTTTTTGTAACAACTCTCTATCTCTCTCTCTCTCCATCTCTCTCTCTCTAACAACAAACCCTACTATCAGACACCACCATCAATCACCAGTCACCACCCCCACCCACCATCCACTGCAACCACCACCACCGCCATTAACACTAGGCACTACCATCATCCCCAACCACCACCTACTGCCACCATCAATAAACCCTCAAACCCTTTCTTTCCAGACTTTTAGAGTTCGAAGCCGAGAGAGATAGAGGGAGAGAGAGACGATTTGAGGGAGGGAGAGTGCGAGTTTGAGAGAGAGATTAGAGGGGGAGATCAGCGGCCGACCACCATCCATGGTAGATCGTCGGTGGTCAGCGGTGACGGTCTTTGTTGGTGCTGGATGACGGCGAAAGCTTCAGACCTCGATTAGATGACGTTAGGGTTCCGGCGAAGGCTTTAGACCTCGATTAGATGACGTTAGGGTTCCGGCGAAGGCTTCAGACCTCGATTAGATGACGGCGGCGTTAGGGTTCCGGCGTTTAGGGTTCCGCCATGACGATTCAGATCAATGTTGTAGTGGTGGGGGTTGGGTGGTTTCAGTGTTCGTAGGAGGTGGTTATGGTCGTAGCAGGTGGATGTGGTGGCAAGGGAAAGGGGAGGGTGGTAGTTGTAGGATGCGGGTTCCAGTGAGGTGGTGTCGAAAGTGATGGTTATGGTGGTGGTTGGGTTCTAGTGATGTGGGTTCCGGTGGGGTGGTTGGGTGGTAACCGGTGGTGATGAGGTGGTGGTTGGTGATGGAGAAGAGATAGATAGATCATGTAGAGAGAGAGAAGAGGGAGTAGAGAATGCGTATATATGACAGTCATGTGTGTATATATCATAGAAATATCTTTACAGGTAAATTACCAAAATGCCATGACTTTTATCTTAAAATTACCAAATGTCCTTCTAGTTAACAAATATTATGGATGGAGTCAAGGCCATGGAGCAAATTGGGAAAAACATAGTAAATGATTGGAGGAAAATTACACTTTTTAAATGATTGGGACAAAACCATTAAAAAAATCAAACCACATAGAGAAAAACGGACGTATACTCTTTCTTTAATCTTATTTCACTAAATGTGTTATCTTTTCCTACTCTTTAATCTTGTTTCACTAAATGTGTTATCTTTTTCTAGAAAAGTAAAATGCTAAAATGTCCCTGAGTTTAGGTTATTTTTTTCATTTAAGTTCAAAAATGAAACTTTTTTGCATCTGGGTCCTTAAGGTTTCATTTTTATTGTCATTTTCATCCAATTGGCAACTTGGGTTAGAAATTTATGCCCTATTAGTCGTTTTCCACATTTAAATGGAGGGTATAATCGTCATTTTATGTCTAAACTCCATCAGGAACCCCATCATTTAAACGGAAAAAGGGTAGGAATTTCTAACCCAGTTTGCCAATTGTATAGAAATGGAAACAAAAATGAAAACTCATGAACCTAAATACAAAAAGTTTCATTTTTGGATGAAAGTGGCAAAAGTGACCTAAACTCAGAGACCATTTTGGCATTTTACTCTTTTTTAGAACAACAATTTTTTTAATGAGTTAAATGTCATTTTATATGTAATTCTGTTAACTTCATCCATTTTTTCTGTTAACGAGAAGGACAATTCAATCATTTTATATGTAATTCTGTTAAATAGAAGGTCAATTTGGCCATATAAAATGACCAAATTGCCATTCTCGTTAACAGAAATAATAGATGAAGTTAACCCAGTGGACTAAAATGGCAACGGTGAAACATTTTTAGACCCAGATGAGAACAATGAAACCTTTGAACTAAATTGGCGAAATGGTCCAAACCACAGGGACTAAAATGACATTTAACTCTTTTTTAATTATGTGTCTTCTACAAAACTTGAAACCAAGACTTTCAAACTTAGGTGTTTCTGAAGACTTTGTCTTTACCAATGGACCACCAACTCCATTGGTGACTGTGACAACCCTCATAATTCCATGTACCCGTACAATTTATTAATGATAATTAAAGTGCTTGATGACTGTGCTGAATCATTTAACTGCTTTCTGATTTCTGTGATATACTTACATGTGCTTGTTAACATACTAGTCTTGTGCAGAAAAGTTACTAAATTGTCCTGTATGCTTTCCTGAGTATGGGGAATTAAAAATGTTACAAAAAGATATATAAAGAACACTATATGGAATAACTTAGCACTTTAACGAACCGGTATCTAACCGAACAACCGGACTTTACCCGGAACACAAAAATATTGTTAAACACATTGTTACACTTTTACTGAGCTAGTTATGGTCCCCGAACATCATAACACACTATAGTATTACATAACACTTTAACACTTAACTAGTTCACTTACATTCCAACCATGAACCAACTAAATTAGTGGAAACCCAACTAGACCAACCCCCCCCCCCCCCCACCGGTTATGAGGTGTCCCCCACCCCCATGATTTTATTTTAATTATTTAGTTGATCTTGTTAAGTACTATGGGAACATAAGACCTAAAGGATAAAAGGATGTTGGAGTTTACTTATAAAAAAAAACCCACTAGACTTTACACATTCATTTCATCTTCATCTTTCACAAACTCTCTCCTCTCCTTCTTTCTTTGATCTCGGCCGACCCCAAGAGCACCACCACCATCACTTGATCACTTTCAAGCATTATAAGAGCATACATAGGTGGTAGAAGGCATACAACGAAGCTCGGTGTGTTCGAAAGTTGAAGGACCACTCTCATCTTCTTTTATCCACCACATTTCTTCACTTGAACTTCCCTAGTCTTGAACTAGTGGTAAGAACTTAGATCCGTTCATTTTTCATGTTATATAGAGTGGTTAATAGCTATTTTATGATGAGAATCCATGAACACTAAAGGATCATAAACAAAGTTTTGAACATAGAGCTAACCTAATGATGAAATGTTGTTGAAATGTGATGAAGTGATGTTAATATGAAGTTGTTTTGATTCTTGTTGATTACCTGATGATTTGCTTGTTAATATTGATGTTTGATGTCGTTGTGATCACTAAACACGTTAACGGAATCAATCGAACACGAGTTAGAAAGCTAAAAGCTGAAAACAGCTTCTGTCCAAACTTTTACAGCCAACTTCAGTTGGCTGTAAACAGGTCAATATTTAATGAAAAACTGATTTTCTTGAGTCTATAACATACTATTTCGAAATACGGTTCTAATGGCACTGGAATCATAATTTTTGGACTTCGTTTACTATTTTTAAAGGGCCGTTTTGTAACAGTAGCTAAAGCTGCATTTTTACTGCTGAAAATATATGTTACGTCCTTCATCATAACTTGAAATCTGTGTAGAATCAGGTCACGAAATTTGTACTGTAGATGGACACTGATGTCGTAGTAATTCTCCCACTGGAATTTCATCAATCGGACTCACAATGAATTTTTAAAAAATTATTCCGTGGACTGCAGTCAGAAAAAGATGAATCTGATTGCAGTCCGGGAAAATGATTTTTTTATAAAATATTGGTGATGAATTGGACCTCGATATTTTTACACAATAATATTTAGATCGTTTAAGACCTTCTGTAAAAAGTTGGGAATTTTTGGAACAAGGTAACTATTTTATTAAAATGCCCGAAAACAGTCAAGTTTTGGATATTAAGGCTGAAATGACGTAAGTAGTAAATTGCGTATCTAAATGTCGAGTATGTTATATGAGGATGATCTAACATGTTATATGTCAATGAAAGTAATATGTGCAATATCGTATGCTTGTTCTTGAGTAGCTAAAGGTGGAATGCTTATATGAGCATAAACTATTAAAGTGAATGCATGTTATGTAGTAGATACGTGTAGGAACTTTGTGCTCTATTTGAAACCACTAAATGACTAACTGGTAATCATATTAGGACGTGATTGACCGACCTTGACTGTTAGCTATTTATGAGAGCCTAACCGAGCAAACCAAGGTGAGTTCACACTTTTCTACAAAGCATGGTAATTCCCGGTGGGAATGGGAATGGGTTCAGGAATAGGGATTCCTCTTCCTTTGGGACGTGTTCAGGAATAAGATTTCCTCGTCCTGTTGAGACGGAATTAGACTTACTGGACTAGAACTCTATCAGCGAAGTCCCACCCTTTTTATCGACTTAATCGCCGAGGCTATGGCGAGCGGGTCATTAGTTAATAGCGCTATTAGGTTTAACAAACCTCACACTGTGCCAGTCGGACGGGCGTGTACTAATGGACAATGGCACGTCGGTGATGATAGACACCGACGCTAGGGCACAAGTAATTTTTGTTAGTAGTCGATATGATAAACGAGTCTGGTAGTTTAAATAATGGGGTAGCCCCCACGGCCGGAGTGCCGGGCTGGATAGCCAGGGAAGGCGGACATGGGATGGTTAACCAATAAACGTTTTCGAACTATGGGGTAACCCCCACGGCTGGATAGCTGATTAAGGTTAAACTACTTTTTTGGAAACAACTCTAAAATGGACAACCAACCGTGAACTCACTCAACTTTGTTGTTGACTCGTTATTACATGCTTTGCAGGTTGTTAGATGCTATGGAGCTTGCACAAGGAGGAGGTCCTTGTGGGATGCGGATTGTTATGTCCCGTACTTAATAATTAAACTTTATATATTTATGGAACTTATGTTTTGGGTCTTTAAACTTATGAACTATGAACTTATGTTTTGGTTTAACGTCTTATGTTTCCGCTGTTTAAATTAAACTTGGTTAACTTCCTTTTGGTCACCAATTGTATTGTGGTTGGTTATATTTACTTAAATACGTTGTTTAATATGATTGGTGGCTCGATCCTGGTCATGTCACGCCTCTAAGCGATGATGCTCCGCATGGTGGATTTTGGGGGTGTGACAGATTGGTATCAGAGCCATTGGTTATAGTGAACTTGGTTTTAAAAAGAGAAAAGCTTTTTGATAAAACCAGACTATAACTTGTACAGTGCTCAACGATCCACAACGACGCTTCGCTCCACGTGCAAGACTCGACACAATAGGTGGTATGATTTATGTTATATTGTCGGTTAGATAGTTCACACTGTGCATTAGTTAACGTAATAATTGCTATTTGAACCTTGTGTGCTTACTCTCTCCTGTCGTCCCACACTTACGCACTTTCGCGACTCTTTCCTCACTTACGTTGCTTCATTGTGAAGATCATGAACGGACCCAGAGGACGTATCAACCTAACTCAAGCCCAGTTGATGGCTTTGATCAATGAACGAGTTGCTGAGGCACTCGCAGCTGTCCCTGCAGGAGGTATAACCTGCCATATCAACCCATCTTAGGACGTTTAGATCCTACCTTCGCAAACCAACCCTCGTGCTTAACCTTGTCTTTTATTCTCGCGAAACAGGTCAGCATGCTCAGCCTCCTGTGTGCACGTTCAAAACATTCATGGACTACCGACCTAGTACTTTCAGCAGCACAGAGGGAGCTGTAGGTCTTCTTCACTGGTTCGAGAAGCTTGAGTCTGTTTTTGAGATGTGTGAATGCCCTGAAGATCATAGGGTGAAATATGCTACTGGAACGCTGGAAGGTGCTGCGTTAACCTGGTGGAAAGCACAGGTTCAACTTCTTGGGTTGGCGGTTGCTAATGCCACCCCATGGAATAACTTCAAAGAACTAATCAAGGAAGAATATTGTAGTCGTGACGACATCCACAAGCTAGAGGTGGAATTTTTCAATCTGAAAATGTCGGGGTCGAAAATTGAGGCGTATACAAAGAGGTCAAACGAGCTAGCCGTCTTGTGTCCCACTCTGGTGGACCCTCCCATCAAACGTATTGAACTGTACCTTAAGGGCTTGGTGCCAGAAATTCAAAGCCACGTAACCTCAGCTAATCTTGGCACCATTCAGCAAGTCATCAAGTTGGCTCATCGTCTCACTGATCAGGCAGTTGAGCAAAACAGGCTGCCCAAGCGTATTAGCGCTGCTACTACTGATACTCCTGGCGACAACAAGCGAAAATGGGATGGAAATTCGAGCAAAGGCTCTACCTCCGTTCAGTCTCAGTCTCAGCAACGAAGGACTGAGGACCATAGGAGCCCCAGTCAGCAGCTTTCTGGAAATCAAGGTCAGGGTGGATACAAGGGGAATCACCCCAAATGTAATCACTGCAACTTGCACCACAGCGGGCCATGTACTAAAGGCAACTGTCATCGATGCAACAAGCCTGGTCACATTGCAAGAGATTGCAGGAGTTAGCGTATGGCGAATCAGAACCGGTAGCAACAGCAAGCCCCACCAAATCAACGCCAGCAGCAGCAACAACAAGGTAACAACAAAGGGTGCTTTCAATGTGGTGCTGAGGGCCATTTCAAGAAAGACTGCCCCCAGCTAAACCAGAACCAGAACAACAACAATCAGGGGAATGGAAATGGCAATGGGGGAAACAATAATGCCAATGGTGCCAGGGGACGTGTGTTCGTGCTGGGTCAGGGTGATGCAAGGAACGATCCCAACGTTGTAATGGGTAAGTTCCTTCTGGACGACTTCTTTTTTACTGTTTTATTTGATTCGGGTGCCGATACTAGTTATGTGTCCTTAAAAGCTATCCAAATGCTTAAGCGCACTCTAACACTTTTGACCACCAAACACACGGTAGAACTAGCAAACGGTAAAAGCCTTGAAGCCACACACATAGTTAAAGGTTGTAACCTCGTCTTAGCTGGTCAGACTTTCTCTATCAATCTTATTCCTATCACACTGGGTAGTTTCGACGTCGTTATTGGGATGGATTGGCTATCTCATCATCAAGCGGAGATTATTTGCAAGGAGAAAATCGTCCGCATTCCTATTTCTGGTGAAGAACCTCTCATGATTCATGGCGACAAGAGTGGTGCTGTCGTAGGCATTATCTCTTTCCTTAAGGCCCAGAAGTGTTTGAGAAAGGGCCACACTGCCATTCTAGCACTCGTTACTGACACATCAACGATAGAGAAGAGAATAAAGTAATGCTTTTAGCATGGCACACACTGCTATGTCCCACAATGACTGCGCCTCCCTGTGCAAGCTCCATGAGTACCTAACGACCTGCAAGGCATGTAACAACGAATCAACAACAAAGTTGAGCGAGTTCACAGTTGGTTGTTTAGTTGTAGCATTCGTTTCGTAAATCATATGTTCGTTTTGTAAACCAGGTATCGTATTAATTCGTATCGCGGTCTCCCAGACATGTTTGCGAAGATTAGTGGGGGCTTCCCATGTGTTACTAGACCACGCGTATCGACTGCTACGAAAATGTAAGAGGTACCCTAAGTCAATGTCTATCAGCATTGACCCTTTGCCCATAGTCCATTAGTACACGCCCGTTCGAACGACACGGTGTGAGGTTTGTTAAACCTAATAGCGCTATCTACTAATGACCCGCTCGCCATAGGCCTCGGCGATTAAGTCGATAAATGAGGGACTTCAAATGATAGAGTGTTGGTCTTATGGTCGTACGTATCCTGTTGTATGGGGAATACGCAAGTTTGTAGTTACCGTTCAGTTCTTTAACCCATTCCCAACCCTTGGGAATCCCATGCCTTGGATAGAGTGTGAACTCACATTGGTTTGCTCGGTATGCTAAACTATGTGCTCACAAGAAATCAGTCAAGTCCTATAGTATGCACGTATATTCAATCAGTTCAAGTTCGTAAAGTTTCACGTACAATCAATACCACAGAGTGTGTTTGGCAATTAACATCATGCATCACACAACAGTTAATCACATTCATACAGTTCATGTTCCACATCAATGTCTTTCACAGTTTATTCTAACATGTTTACCCAATAACATACTTAACACAGTTAATGACTTAACATAGTTAATGAGTTTATCAGAATTAATAAGCTAACCGGAGTTAATAGACTTAACTGGGTTTACATTCTTAACATGCATAACAGAGTTAACATACTTATCAAAGTTAACAAACTTAACGGAACTAACATACATAACATGGATAACAAACTAACAGGGTTACCAGAGCTACAAACTAATAGAGTTTACAACTTAACAGAAGTTTACTGTAACAAAGGATTCAACGAAATCATCTTGCGAAGAAATCCCTTGTGGCAAAAACACATTTTGGCGGTGAAAACCCTTCTGACGAAATCCCTTGGACGAAATCCTGGGGGTTTTCGTCGTACATGTGGTATGGCGAAAACACTTGGGGTTTTCGTCTGACCCCTTGTGTTTTCGTCGATCCCTGTGTTTTCGTTGGGTGAGGTAAAAGTTAAGCAGAATCATCTAACAACCCTAATCATCATCATTAACAACAGTTACATCGTTTCAATCAACCAATCATCATGTTTCCGATTACCTTCAATCTAATTATACACATATGAAACATCACATGACACTGACAACCCACATGCAAGTATTAACCTGGTAGCCGATCATATGATTCTTATTTATTTGGCTGCACATGCATAACATCAATAATAGTAAAAAAAGGGTTTACATATAGTGGCCGACAACCATACTCCTATTCCTAATACTATTGGACCGAAATCAAAGTAAGATCACATGTAAATTGGATAGTTGAATGTATCATGTTGATTGCATTTAGTGGGCCAGCCACTTTACTTGTTCATCGAGACACACAACTCAAGATCAAAGAAACCAATACATAAAAGAAATCATCACTGTATATTCTAGTAATTTAATAAGGAACCATCATCGATTAGGACAATCATTAACAAGAAGATCATACTGACATCACATATACTCAACATCAATAGTTAACATGAATATAGAATCACTAACTAAAGATTTAATCAGCCAAGATGATATCTCGAATGGGAAGTATGTCCACAGCCGTCGCACAAATAGGTGGGGAAGTAGGGTTTGGTGATTGATTTTTCTTAAGGATTAATATCGAAACATATAACTGGTCGTTACTGGGCCGAAGCCCATACTGTTCTCGTTGGCCCCTTAATAGACGAAAACACTTAGTGTTTTCGTGAGGTGTGTGGGTGTTTGACAAAAGTTCCATCTTTTTATTAAGTGTACTAGCATTAATCATACAAAACATATATCAGTTAACACACTTACATTGCACATCAAATATATATAAGACCACACTTATATTGCACATCACATATAGATATACAAACATTTTGCAATTAAGTATTGAGTTAAGTCGGGTAGAGACCTTGAAAACTCGGGTTGTCACATTATCCCCAACTTGAAAGAAATTTCGTCCCGAAATTTAGTACGTGGTAACTGAGGAAGCTAGTTGTGTTGTGTAGTTTACTGGTTTTCCTGGGGTGTCACATCATCCCCCCGTTGATTTGGAATTTCGTCCCGAAATTCTGTAATAGCTTCAGCCTCAGTAGTAGTTGCACTGTTTCCGTGATTTCAACTGGTTCCTCGACTGGAGTTCCAATGAACTCGAACAAGAGGTATTCTAGTGTGCTTGAGGACCTTAACATCTCGGTCCGTGATTTCAACTGGTTCCTCGACGAATCGCAACTGATCGTCGATAGTGAGCTCCTTCAGAGGAACTATGAGGGTCTCATCTGACAGACACTTCTTCAGATTTGACACGTGAAAAACGTTGTGAACTGCACTGAGTTCTGCGGGCAGGTTTAGTTTGTAGGCCACCTTGCCTATTTTCTCTATTATTTCGAACGGTCCGACGTAACGCGGATTGAGTTTGCCCCTTTTTCCGAAGCGAACCACACCCTTCCAGGGTGAAACTTTGAGTAGCACTCGATCCCCAACCTGGAATTCGAGTGGTTTCCTGCGCTTGTTTGCGTAGGCTTTCTGACGGTCGCGAGCTGCCGCCATGCGTTGTCGTATCTGAGCAATTCTTTCCATTGTGTCTACTACAAGTTCTGGACCCGTGATCTGACTATCACCTACCTCTGCCCAACAAAGAGGTGATCGACATTTACGCCCGTACAATACCTCAAACGGAGCGGCTTGGATGCTGGTGTGGTAACTGTTATTGTACGAAAACTCCACCAATGGGAGGTGTTTTCCCAGCCGTTGCCAAAATCGATTACACATGCCCGAAGCATGTCTTCTAGGGTTTGGATGGTGCGTTCAGACTGCCCATCTGTTTGCGGATGGTAAGCTGTGCTCATGTCTAACCGAGAGCCAAAAGATTTGTGCATCGCTTGCCACAGTTCTGAAGTAAAACGTGCATCACGATCGGAAATAATAGAGGTTGGCACTCCGTGCCTCGAAACCACTTCCTTTAAGTAAACGTCTGCTAGAGTGGAGAACTTATCCGTTTCCTTGATAGCCAAGAAGTGTGCAGACTTTGTGAGTCGATCCACGATCACCCAAATAGTATCATTTCCACGTTGAGATCTAGGTAGGCCAGTAACAAAATCCATGGAAATTTTCTCCCATTTCCATTGTGGTATCTCTGGTTGTTGGAGTAGGCCCGACGGTTTCTGATATTCAGTCTTGACTCTCGCACAAGTCAAACATTTGCTAACGTAAGTTGCTATGTGAGCTTTCATGCTAGGCCACCAATACGTAGTTCTGAGATCGTGGTACATCTTATCCGAACCAGGATGTACTGAGTAGCGAGACTTATGTGCTTCATCCATTACAAGTTCTCGTAAATTGACATAGAGTGGGACCCAGATGCGTCCTGTTACATAGTAGGCGCCGTCTGCCTTTTGTTCTAACCGTTGCCTTGAGCCGCGTAGAGCTTCTGCCCTGACGTTTTTTGGTTTCAATGCTTCTACCTGAGCATCTCGTATCTGAGAAGGAAGACTAGACTGAATAGTGAGTTGCAACGCTCGTACGCGCCTAGGTGTAGTATCCTTTCGACTGAGGGCGTCGGCCACCACATTGGCTTTGCCCGGATGGTACTTAATGGCACATTCGTAATCATTCAATAGCTCGACCCATCGATGTTGTCGCATGTTCAACTCTTTCTGCTTGAAGATATGCTCGAGGCTCCTGTGATCGGTGTAAATGGTGCACTTGGTACCGTACAGGTAATGTCTCCATATCTTGAGTGTGAAAACAACAGCTCCCAGCTCCAAATCGTGTGTAGTGTAATTCCTTTCGTGAATCTTAAGTTGGCGCGAGGCGTAAGCAATGACCTTATCCCGTTGCATCAATACACAACCCAGACCCTGAATTGATGCGTCACAATAAATCACAAAATCGTCTGTGCCCTCAGGCAATGAGAGAATAGGTGCGCTACAAAGTCTATCTTTCAAGTGTTGGAATGCAGCTTCCTGTGTATTACCCCGACGATAAATAACGCCTTTCTGAGTTAGTGAGGTAAGGGGTTGTGCAATCTTGGAGAAGTCTTTGATGAACCTTCTGTAGTAGCCCGCCAAACCCAAGAATTGGCGGATTTCCGTTGGTGTGCGAGGTGCAGGCTAGTTCTTAATCGAGTCTACCTTAGATGGATCAACATGAATCCCATCCTTGTTTACCACGTGGCCTAGAAAGTGGACTTCACGAAGCAGAAGTCACATATCGAAAACTTGGCGTACAGCTGCTCTGCTCGAAGGAGTTCCAAAATGAGTCGTAAATGCTGCTCATGTTCCTCCTGACTCTTGGAATAGATCAAAATGTCGTCGATGAATACAATCACGAACTTATCCAAGTAAGGCTTGCACACTCTGTTCATAAGATCCATGAAGACTGCAGGCGCGTTTGTTAGCCCGAATGGCATGACCAGAAACTCGTAATGGCCGTAGCGTGTTCTGAATGCTTTTTTGGAGACGTCCTCGTCCCGGACTCTCAGTTGTTGGTAGCCTGACCTCAGATCAATCTTTGAATAGTAGCTCGACCCTTGCAGCTGATTGAACAAGTCGTCAATGCGTGGGAGAGATTAGCGATTCTTCACTGTCACCTTGTTTAGTTAGCGGTAATCTATGCACATGCGGAAGGTACCGTCTTTCTTCTTCACAAATAATACTGGAGCTCCCCAGGGCGAAGAGCTAGGACGAATGAAACCCTTATCCAAGAGTTCTTGCAATTGCTTGGACAGTTCTTCCAGTTCGGTTGGAGCTAAGCGATAAGGTGCTCGAGCTATGGGTGCTGCTCCAGGAGCTAGCTCGATTTGAAATTTGACCTGGCGATGAGGCGGTAGCCCAGGTAAATCTTCAGGAAACACTTGAGGAAAGTCGCGTACAACTGGAATATCCTCAATCTTCTTCTCTTTCGTTGATGCGTCAGTAACAAGTGCTAAGATAGCGGTGTGACCCTTTCGCAAACACTTCTGGGCCTTAAGGAAGGAGATGATGCCCACTACAGCACCACTCTTGTCGCCTTGAATTTCGAGAGGTTCTTTGCCAGAACGGGGGATACGAACAATCTTCTCTTTGCAAAGGATCTCTGCTTGCTGTTGGGATAACCAATCCATCCCAATGACGATGTCGAAACTACCCAGAACTATAGGAATGAGATCGATAGAGAAAGTCTGACCAGCTAGAACGAGGTTACAACCCTTGACTATGTGTGTGGCCTCTACACTCTTACCATTTCCTAACTCTACGACATGCTTGGTGTTTAAGGGAGTTGGTGTGCGTTTTAACATTTGACTAACTTTTAGAGACACATAACTGGTATCGGCACCCGAATCAAATAAGACAGTAACATAAAAGTCGTCAAGAAGGAACTTACCCATCACTACGTTAGGATCATTCCTTGCGTCACCCTGACCCAGCACGAACACTCGACCCCTGGCACCATTGTTTCCATCATTGTTTCCCCCGTTGTTGTTCCCATTGCCCTGATTATTGTTGTTATTGTTGTTGTTCGGATTTTGATTTAACTGGGGGTAGTCCCGCTTGAAGTGGCCTTCAGTACCACACTGAAAGCATCCCCTGTTACCTCGCTGTCGCTGCTGGTTCTGTGGAGCTGGTGGTTGTTGTTGTTGGTTCTGATTCGCAGGTCGCGAGCTCTTGTAATCCTTAGCTTCATGACCCATCTTAAGACACCTCTGGCAATGACCCCTGTTGCACTGACCACTGTGGTGCCTGTTGCTTCTGTTGCACTTTGGGTGGTTTCCTCGATATCCACCCTGCCCTTGACTACCAGAAGACTGCTGACTGGGACTCTGGTTGTCATCGATTTTTCTCTGTTGTGCCTGAGACTGAACTGTAGTCGAACCTTTGCTGGAGGCTCCATCCCATTTTCGCTTGTTATCACTAGGAGTAGTAGTGGTGGTGTAGTAGCGGCAGCAGCAGCAGCAGCGGCAGCTTTCCACATTCAAATTTCACTTCCTCTACTCGCTTTCCACATTCAAATTTCACTTCCTCATCCCCAAACTTCAATGTAAGAGTTCCGTCATTCATATCTACCAACGCTTGGGCGGTGGCTAGAAATGGCCTCCCGAGGATGAGAGGGACATCGGTGTCTTCCTCCATGTCTAGGATGACAAAGTCGGTTGGAAAGACGAATTTGTCAACCTTAACGAGCAGATTTTCGGCGACACCTTGTGGGAATTTGACGGACCTGTCGGCGAGTTGTATGCTCATCTTTGTAGGGCTTGTTGTTCCTAGGCCGAGTCGCTTGAACATTGATGTGGGCATGAGGTTGATGCTAGCCCCAAGATCGGCTAAAGCATTTCTGACGGGGGACTTTCCAATCGAACAAGGGATTGTGAAGCTCCCGGGGTCGATTTTCTTTTGTGGAAGTTTGTTGAGTACTAGAGCTGAGCATTCTTCGCCTAAGTTAACTAATTGCAATGATTCAATTTTCCTTTTGTGAGTGAGGAAATCCCTCATGAATTTTGCATATTTAGGCATTTGGGTTAGGATCTCAATAAAAGGAATATTAACATGCAATTGTTTTAGTAAACTTTCGAACTTCGCGAATTGCTCATCAGTCTTTTGACGATTTAACCTACCGGGGTATGGAATTTGAGGAGTCTTGGTGGCCTCTTGATTTGTAGAAGCTTTTTCTGGCGCAGGAGGAGTCATAGGCTGGCCAGAATGGCTTCTTTCAGTTGGCGGTAATGGAGCATCCTCGGGTCCCACGGTTCGACTTCTTAATGTGATGAGATGTACTTGTGCCTTCGGGTTCGTTTCGGTATTACTAGGTAACGCGCCTTGTGGTCTCTCGGAGAAATTTTGAGCTAGTTGATTTAATTGTTTTTCAACGTTTTGAATGCTAGCTTGTTGATTTCTGAAATTCGATTCCAATTGTTGAAATCGATCCGAGTTTTTCTTTTCAGTGTCAGAGATGAGGCGAGATACAGTATCTTCAAGCCTTTCTCCTCCACCTTGTTGTTGAGAAAAATTTTGCGGTTGTTGAAAATTAGTTCGTTGGTTTTGTTGGTTACTACTATTGCCGGGATCTCTCCAACCAAGATTTGGGTGGTTACGCCATCCTTGGTTGTAGGTACCCGTTGGAGGACCCGACGGCCTAGGTCTATTATCCATGTAGTTTACCGTTTCAGTTTGTTCATCTAATTCTTTCATACAACTCCAGTTTTCATGTGACCCACCACACCCTTCACAAGCCATAACCGAGGCCGTTTTTGTCATTTCTAGCTTTTTGATTTTTGAAGAGAGGGCCTCGATTTGGGCTTGTAAAGAGGTGCTTTCATCAACCTTATGGGCGCCCGGGGCAATGGATTTATTACCTCGGGGAGTGTGCCATTGAAAATTGGTTTGAGCAATTTCCTCAATTTGGTTATATATTTCATTTGGACGACGATTACCTAAAAGTCCCCCGGAGCCTGAATCAAGTGTTTGTCTTGTGTGTGGCAACAATCCATTGTAGAAAGTGGATACTTGTTGCCATACCGCTAGACCGTGGTGAGGACACTTTCTTAGAAGCTCCTTGAACCTTTCCCAAGTTTCATATAAGGATTCCCCATCCTCTTGTGAGTATGTATTAATTTCAGTCATTAATTTAGCCGTTTTAGCAGGAGGGAAATACTTATACAAAAACTTTTGGGCGAGTTCATCCCAGGTGTTTACCGATCCAACTGGGAGGGTGTTAAGCCAAGCCTTAGCTCGGTCTTTTAGTGAAAAAGGAAACATTCGAAGGCGGATGGCGTCATTTGATGCTCCATTGATCCGAAAGGTATCACATATTTCTAAGAAGTTAGTAATATGTAGATGGGGATCCTCGTCCGCAAGCCCGTGGAAGGTTGCGGAGTTTTGGAGCATTTGTATCAAATGCGGCCGAAAGTTGTTGGCCTCGACATTTGGTGCATTGATAGCGGCGCCGAGATTGCCTACGGTAGGCCGTAGGTAATCCATGAGGGTACGTTGGTCCGCCATTGGAATTGGGTCCCCCGAAGCTTTCTCTTGATTTTTAGCTTTAAGTCTTTTTCTGAGAAAGCGTTCGGGTTCTTCTAAGGGTTCTTTTATGTCTCTACTAGAACTGGAGCTCATGCACTACTTAGGAGGGTCAAATGTGGCACCTGGGTTCCAAGTCCTGCAATAAAAACAGAAAAGAACGTTGGTCAGAAAGTTCACCACGGCCCCGTGCTCAGTTAACACGGCCCGTGGTCAGAGATACAGTAATTGTTTTCTGGATTCCCAGTTACTGGGAGTTGGACACGACCCCGTGTTGCACCGACACGGCCCCGTGTTCAGCTCTCTGTAACTCAGAAAATAAAAACTGCCAGTGATGATGCTGGGCACGGCCCGTGTCTGACCGGACACGGCCCGTGCTGAGCTCTGCAGAAGTTGAAAAACTAAGAAAAAAAATCCTAAAAAAAAATAATAAAAAAAATAAAAAAAATGATTAGGCCGTTGATTCCTAACTTTCTTAAAATCCTTGTGTCCCCGGCAGCGGCGCCAAAAACTTGATGCGTGCGAAGTGTTACTTATTTTAGGTGTATATTTTAAGCCCTTTTTAACACTTATTTTAGCCAAGTTTTAAATTTATAAAACACGATATTTCACTAACACTAAACACACATATGGGCAAGTGCACCCATCGTTGAGTGTAGTATAGCGTTGGTAAGATACCGAGGTCGTCCAAGGACACAAGAGCTTTTAGTACCGGTTTATCCTCAACGTCTAACCAAAATAAAAGTTTAGAAAAATGTTTTAAACTAAGAAAATTAAAAACTAACTAAAATGCTGAAAATAAAAATAAAAGAAAAAACAGATAGACAAGATGAATCACTTGGTTCCGACTAGTATCTAGTATAACCTTTGATTATTTCCGCACTTTTGCACATGATTAAGAGATTATCTTAGTTATTGTAGTAGGCCCCTCTTTTGAAGGTGACGTTACCCTCACCCCAGTAGTTTGAGTCAGCAGGGATACAATCCTAAAAGGGTGGATTATTGGAAGATAATGAATTAAGTTATTAATGCAGTATTGTGGTAGGCCCCGCTTTTGGCGGTGACGTTACCCTCGGCTAAGTAGTCTGAGTCAGCAGGGATACAGTCCTAAATAGCCGGGTTATAGTATTAATAGTAGTTAACTTATGAGGGGATCAAAGAGTTTGGACCCCCGCCATCCAATACCGTGAAGTATTGAAGGAGGTCCTACTAAATTTGACCCAGGTCCATTGCAGGACCTCTAAACGCTGAACAATGGCAAGACCTTTACCAAACCGTTCCCTTAACCCCCGACCAGGTAGCCAACATATCTCCATATAGACCGTGGAGATATGAATGGTGAAAATCCTTTATTTTATATAGACAGTAAAATAATGCCAAGACACCACGGACAAACGATAAGGAAAGATCACCTTCAACATAAGTAACTAGTTATTAAAGTCATTAATACAAAACCAAATAAAAAGTGCAAAAGATTAGAAATAAAAAGTATTATACTAGACACTTTGTCTTCACCAAGTGATGTAAGAGACTTAGGCAAACATGGCCTTGATTGTCAAGAACTCTTACGATCAATCTTGGATCCCGAGACGACTCACACACTCTACGATGGACAATGGATGATGGTGGTGGATGATGGTGTTGTGATGGTGGTGGGTGGTGGATGAAGTGTGAGAGAGGTGGTGTGCCAAGGGATGAGATGAAATGAATCCAAGCACTCCTATTTATAGGCTGAACAGAGAGCTGGGCACGGCCCCGTGTCCGCTGGGCACGGCCCCGTGTCCGTCTGACAATCTCTCTCCTCATTAATTGTAATTCGCAATTACAATAAATGCGCCTGCTGTACTTTCGACACGCCCCCGTGTCCGCTGAGCACGGCCCGTGGTGGGCAATAGAAGCTTCTATAGGTTTGTCTTTTCTGCTGCTTCTTGGGCACGGCCCCGTGCTGGCTGAGCACGGGGCGTGTTCAGTCTTCTGATTTCTCTACTTTGCTTTGGAAGGTGCCGTTGAGGGGTCGGGCAGTCCACTAATATTCCTTTTCTTGTATTTATGTTGGATTTAGCTGTCTTTTTGCTTCTTTTGCGTTTTTGAGCTCATTTAATCCTGAAAATACAAAAGGAAGACAAAAACACTCTTTTTCCAATATTAGTACTTAAAAAGGGTTAGTTTTATGCCTCATTTGATGTAATTTATATGTTGCATTTTACATACATCAAATACCCCCACACTTGAACTTTTGCTTGTCCTCAAGCAAAACTCTTTAATATGTGGCTTACACTCCCAAATGGAATAGGTAGAAGAGAAGGTTTTGGGCTTGTCGTAGAGTGTCGGGATTTCCAAGAACTTTTTGGGTTTTATTTTTATTTATTTACACTCCTATTCGTAATGATTTATTTAGAACTTTTCATAAAAGAAATTACTTATTTGGGCATAACATGCCTTTTTAAAATTCTATTTATATACAAGTTCACATACCTCACGGGGAAATCACTCACACTCGGCCGAAGGTGTATTTTTAGTGAATCACTCGAGAGCGGCATGGAACTTATTCCTACCATAGGCTTGCCAAGAAATCAATCCTCCTCCTTTTTAACTTTTATACCTTTGTAGATATCAAGAGGACTTTGCGGGTTAAGGGTTAGGCTAGGGTTAAAGGTAGGTGGTTGGGTTAGTGGTTAGAAAAAGGGCTAAAAGCGTAACAAGTGTCGGTTTTCGTATTTTTGCAACTTTTATTTTGATGAAGCTTTTATTCAAACTAAGTTATTTTTTATTAACTTGTTTGTTTATTTTCTTTTTTGCTTCATCATTAGCACACATTTTTTTTTTTACGAAGAACCGAACTTGTTACTAAAATAAAGGGTTAAAAATGAAAAAGGTTTTGGTGGGTAAAAGGGTTTTTGTTTGGGTGATGAAACGAAAAGGTTTAGGCTCAAAGGGGCTAACTAGGGGGATTTTTGGGTAGGTGGTAAAAGAAAAAGAAAAATAATGGTGTAGAAATAAAAAGGGTTAGTCCTAATGCCTCCATCATTTACTTACTCGGGTTTAAGTTGATAAGGACCGGGAATGTATTGTCATGGCAAGTTCTAGAGTCGTAAGAACCAAGCGGCTATTCACACAAGAAACGAAAAATGAGCATTTAGTCAAATGATATGTAATTGTGTGCTCAATAAAGGCTCAAAACTCACATTGGTTTGCTCGGTATGCTAAACTATGTGCTCACAAGAAATCAGTCAAGTCCTATAGTATGCACGTATATTCAATCAGTTCAAGTTCGTAAAGTTTCACGTACAATCAATACCACAGAGTGTGTTTGGCAATTAACATCATGCATCACACAACAGTTAATCACATTCATACAGTTCATGTTCCACATCAATGTCTTTCACAGTTTATTCTAACATGTTTACCCAATAACATACTTAACACATTTAATGACTTAACATAGTTAATGAGTTTATCAGAATTAATAAGCTAACCGGAGTTAATAGACTTAACTGGGTTTACATTCTTAACATGCATAACAGAGTTAACATACTTATCAAAGTTAACAAACTTAACGGAACTAACATACATAACATGGATAACAAACTAACAGGGTTACCAGAGCTACAAACTAATAGAGTTTACAACTTAACAGAAGTTTACTGTAACAAAGCATTCAACGAAATCATCTTGCGAAGAAATCCCTTGTGGCGAAAACACATTTTGGCGGTGAAAACCCTTCCGACGAAATCCCTTGGACGAAATCCCGGGGGTTTTCGTTGTACATGTGGTATGGCGAAAACACTTGGGGTTTTCGTCTGACCCCTTGTGTTTTCGTCGATCCCTGTGTTTTCGTTGGGTGAGGTAACAGTTAAGCAGAATCATCTAACAACCCTAATCATCATCATTAACAACAGTTACATCGTTTCAATCAACCAATCATCATGTTTCCAATTACCTTCAATCTAATTATACACATATGAAACATCACATGACACTGACAACCCACATGCAAGTATTAACCTAGTAGCCGATCATATGATTCTTATTTATTTGGCTGCACATGCATAACATCAATAATAGTAAAAAAGGGTTTACATATAGTGGCCGACAACCATACTCCTATTCTTGATACTATTGGACCGAAATCAAAGTAAGATTACATGTAAATTGGATAGTTAAATGTATCATGCTGATTGCATTTAGTGGGCCAGCCACTTTACTTGTTCATCGAGACACACAACTCAAGATCAAAGAAACCAATACATAAAAGAAATCATCACTGTATATTCTAGTAATTTAATAAGGAACCATCATCGATTAGGACAATCATTAACAAGAAGATCATACTGACATCACATATACTCAACATCAATAGTTAACATGAATATAGAATCACTAACCAAAGATTTAATCAGCCAAGATGATATCTCGAATGGGAAGTATGTCCACAGCCGTCGCACAAATAGGTGGGGAAGTAGGGTTTGGTGATTGATTTTTCTTAAGGATTAATATCGAAACATATAACTGGTCGTTACTGGGCCGAAGCCCAAACTATTCTCGTTGGCCCCTTAATAGACGAAAACACTTAGTGTTTTCGTGAGGTGTGTTTTCGTGAGGTGTGTGGGTGTTTGACAAAAGTTCCATCTTTTTATTAAGTGTACTAGCATTAATCATACAAAACATATATCAGTTAACACACTTACATTGCACATCAAATATATATAAGACCACACTTATATTGCACATCACAAATAGATATACAAACATTTTGCAATTAATTATCGAGTTAAGTCGGGTAGAGACCTTGAAAACTCGGGTTGTCACATTATCCCCAACTTGAAAGAAATTTCGTCCCGAAATTTAGTACGTGGTAACTGAGGAAGCTAGTTGTGTTGTGTAGTTTACTGGTTTTCCTGGGGTGTCACATACTCTATGATTGATTTGAGATCAGGATACCATCAGCTGAGAGTCCGAGAGGAAGACGTCTCCAAAACAGCATTCAGAACTCGTTACGGCCATTACGAGTTTCTGGTTATGCCTTTCGGATTAACGACTCAGAAAGGTGTCACCTATCGTTGGGGTGATGCACAGGAGTCCGCATTTTAGCACTTGAAAGACAGACTTTGTAGCGCGCCTATCCTCTCATTGCCTGAAGGCACAGATGATTTTGTGGTTTATTGCGACGCTTCCATTTAAGGACTTGGTTGCGTGTTGATGCAACGTGACAAGGTCATTGCCTACGCATCGCGCCAACTTAAAGTTCACGAAAGGAACTACACTACACACGACTTGGAATTGGGAGCAGTTGTTTTCGCGCTTAAGATATGGAGACATTACCTGTACGGTACCAAGTGCACCATTTACACCGATCGCAGGAGTCTCGAGCATATCTTCAAGCAAAAGGAATTAAACATGCGACAACGCTGATGGGTCGAACTCTTGAATGATTACGAATGCGCGATCAAGTATCATCCGGGCAAGGCCAATGTTGTGGCTGACGCCCTCAGTCGAAAGGATACTATACCTAAGCGTGTACGTGCGTTACAGCTTACCATTCACTCTAGCCTTCCCGCCCAGATACGAGATGCCCAGGTTGAAGCGTTGAAAGCAGAGAACGTCAGGGCTGAGTCCTTACGAGGATCGAGGCGACGGCTAGAATGAAAGGAAAACGGCGCCTACTATGTTAACAGACGCATCTGGGTTCCACTTTATGGAGACTTACGTGAGCTTGTGATGGATGAAGCACATAAGTCTCGTTATTCAGTACATCCTGGTCTGGATAAGATGTACCACGACCTAAAGTCTACATACTGGTGGCCTGGTATGAAAGCCAGCAGAGCAACCTACGTCAGTAAATGCTTGACTTGTGCTAGGGTCAAGGTTGAATACCAGAAACCATCAGGTCCACTTCAACAACCAGAGATACCTAAATGGAAATGGGAGCAAATTTCCATGGATTTCGTTACTGGCCTGCCTAGATCTCAACGCGGAAATGATACCATTTGGGTGATTGTGGATCGACTGACCAAGTCTGCACATTTTCTAGCTATCAAGGAAACGGATAAGTTTTCTACCCTACCAGACATCTATCTAAAGGAAGTAGTATCAAGGCATGGAGTGCCAACCTCCATCATTTCTGATCGTGACGCGCGTTTTACTTCTGAACTGTGGCAAGCCATGCACAAGACTTTTGGCTCACGTTTAGATATGAGCACCGCTTATCACCCACAGACGGATGGGCAATCTGAACGCACCATCCAAACCCTTGAAGACATGCTTCGGGCATGTGTAATCGACTTTGGTAATGGTTGGGAAAAGCACCTCCCTTTGGTGGAGTTTTCGTACAATAACAGCTACCACACCAGCATCCAGGCCGCTCCGTTTGAGGCATTGTATGGACGGAAGTGCCGATCACCTCTTTGTTGGGCAGAAGTTGGTGACAGTCAAATCACTGGCCCAGAACTCGTAGTAGATACAACCGAGAAGATTGCTCAGATACGACAACGAATGGCGGCAGCTCGTGACCGTCAGAAAAGCTATGTTGATAAGCGAAGAAAGCCACTCGAATTCCAGGTTGGGGATTGAGTGCTACTCAAAGTCTCACCTTGGAAAGGTGTAGTTCATTTTGGCAAACGAGGCAAACTCAATCCGCGTTATGTCGGACCATTCGAAATCAGTGAGAAAATTGGCAAAGTCGCTTACAGGTTGAATCTACCTGAAGAACTCAGTGGAGTTCCGCGTTAGTGGTAAGAACTTAGATCCGTTCATTTTCATGTTATTTAGAGTGGTTAATAGCTATTTTATGATGAGAATCCATGAACACTAAAGGATCATAAACAAAGTTTTGAACATAGAGCTAACCTAATGATGAAATGTGATGAAGTGATGTTAATATGAAGTTGTTTTGATTCTTGTTAATTACCTGATGATTTTCTTGTTAATATTGATGTTTGATGTCGTTGTTATCACTAAACACGTTAACGGAATCAATCGAACACGAGTTAGAAAGCTAAAAGCTGAAAACAGCTTATGTCCAAGCTTTTACATCCAACTTCAGTTTGCTGTAAACAGGTCAATATTTAATGAAAAACTGATTTTCTTGAGACTATAACGTACTATTTCGAAATACGGTTCTAATGGCACTGGAATCATAATTTTTGGACTTCGTTTACTATTTTTAAAGGGTCGTTTTGTAACAGCAGCTAAAGCTGCATTTTTACTGCTGAAAATATATGTTACGTCCTTCATCATAACTTGAAATCTGTGTAGAATCAGGTCACGAAATTTGTACTGTAGATGGACACTGATGTTGTAGTACTTCTCCCACTGGAATTTCATCAATCGGACTCACAATGAATTTTTAATAAATTATTCCGTGGACTGCAGTCAGAAAAAGATGAATCTGATTGCAGTCCAGGAAAATAATTTTTTATAAAATATTGGTGATGAATTGGACCTCGAGATTTTTACAAAATAATATTTAGATCGTTTAAGACCTTCTGTAAAAAGTTGGGAATTTTTGGAATAAGGTAACTATTTTATTAAAATGCCCGAAAACAGACAAGTTTTGGATATTAAGGCTGAAATGACGTAAGTAGTAAATCAGGGTAATAACTCGATCGCTGATACGATTCAATGTCCGATTGATTGAAATCAATCCAATGGATTTTTAAGTGCTGCCCACATTAGGGTTTATGCTTTGTCATTAGTCGTGATTCCGATGGATGTTTAAGTGATAGCACTTTGTCATTCGTTGTGAATCCGATGGATGTTTAAGTATCGCACTTTGTCATTCGTTGTGAGGATTTGATCTCGTAAGTTATCGTAAATGCTGTATTAAGTTACTGACCTAGTTGTGTGCATGTTATTTAAATTAGGTTAAAAGACTAATCAGTAGTCTAAACTCTGCCCGTATAAATCTGAAATATTATCACAAGGTAGCATCACTTTGGAATTATTATGGTACGGATCCTTACCCCCACCCCTTATTGCTTCATATTCAAATTGTTATAAAACCATTAAATTACTATATCTTTTAAAACTCCTCACGTCTTTGATTATCGATTCATTTGACAGTCCGTTAGATTCCTATTCTAATCATAACCTTGGATTTAGCTTTCATGTCATGCGATAGTATTATGTTTAGTTGTACTCATTATCGCATGTTCCAATATATGTTACGTCTTGTTATGATAATATATTTTGATAAGTTATGTGAATAAGACCAATTGTACTCTGATACCCTGAGTGTCGCTTCTCGTGGAGTGTCCCACGGGCATGTTGTTGCGGCATCAACATCATGTGCTCCATCCGTGACGAAGAGATCAGTTCACGGCGTCCCTAGGTACAAGTGAGGTACAAAGCTACTAGGAGGCGTATGGATCGATCCTAGGATTTAAGTTAAGGAGGTGGATAGCGGGTATGCCAACTCGCCATCTCATGTGATAATTATGCAGGAGTAGCTACCTGTGTATTGTCACGTTTTAAGTTTGGCTCATGGGTACATCCGTATGATTTATATTATGAAATTACGTTACTTGCATTGTATCATTTTCGCATAAAGTTCCATCCGGATAACATTTCATATAAAGCGTTACTTGTTATTTGAGCCTATTATTCCGTACTGAGCATTTGGCTCATTCCGTAAATTTTTTTTTGTATATACAGGTCAGCAGGTTACTTTGGGCGGGGAAAAGAGAGAAGAGTAAAGCCTAGGACTAAATCTGAAGATGTTAGTTAATCAAATCGAATGTGTCCGCTTATATATATTTAACTTAAGTTTAGTGGTCGTATGGTTGTATCCTTGTCAAATAAATAAATGGAATTATGACTTTTGTTTATGATACTGTTATTGTGACACGTCAGCCCTTCTGGGTTGGGGTGTTACAGCTATAGTATCAGAGCAAAGGCTCTTTCCTGTAGAAAACTTAAAGATAGTAATTAAAACCTGTGAGGAATGGGTAGATATCTATGATAGGATTCAACTTGGTCTCTTATTTTGTTTAACTCCTATGTCTATTCTTATAGATGCCTCATCGTCGTCCGCTACGTAGGAGTACTCGTACTAACCATGTACGTAACAACACTTCTTCGAATGAGACTCCAGTTGATCCAAACGTAATTAATGCTATCAACCAGGCTGTTGCCGGGTTGCTTCCAAACCTGGTTGCTCAAACAGCTGAGGCCATTATTCAACAAACTCGTCATCCAGAACGTAATAACACGAATCCAATCTCTGGTGAAGAAATTCGTGAGAATACCACGAACCATACTACCTATAGTATAGACGTATGGATCGCTAAATTCCAACAACAAAATCCGAAATCCTTTAGTCACGCTTCTAATCCAGTCGAAGCAAGAAACTGGATAGCTCATGTTGAAAAGATCTTCGGAGTTCTTGGAGTTCCGGAGCAATACAAAGTTAGATTGGCTACCTACAAACTCGAAGATGACGCACAAACTTGGTGGGAAGGATATAAGCAAGTCAAATGAGGGGATGATTTTGACGCTAATCTTTCATGGGTCGACTTTCGTACCATCTTTTACGATAAGTATTTTTCTACCGCTGATAAAGAAGCTTATATCAGGGAGTATGCAGTGATTCGACAGGGGAGTGATGAACCAGCCTCTGAGTTCATTACTAGATTTTCAAGGTTGGCTAGTATTGTAGGAGACGTTGCAGGATCAGCAGAAGCCCAGGCAGAAAAATGCAAGTGGGCAGTCAATGATCGAATTCGGAAGTCGATCATGTACATGAAATTTAAGGATATCACCGAAGTTGCCGATGCAGTCAAAACTTTTGAGTTCGAGAGGAAGGAATTTTTATCTCGAACTGGTGATAATAAGAAGAGAAACAGAGAAGGACAATTTAAGCAGGCAATCGGCCAATCATCCACTACGCCACAGCATCAAGACCGCAAAGTGCAAGGAAATCAAAACTCTGGAAATCAGGCACGTCCATGGCAACCTAGACTACAAAACCCGAGGTCTGCTCAAAACCAGATTCAGTTGTATGCAGAACCTATTAGAGCTCAACCACTGAATCAACATGTAAACCCGAATCAAATTACATATCCTCTATGTAATATTTGTGGTAAGCGACATCAGGGCGTATGTCACCGAGGTACAGGAGCATGCTTTAGATGTGGCCAAACTGGACACATGATCAAGGAGTGTACAAAGAAAGACACTAAGAAGAATAACCGACCAAACGTTGCACCACCCAATGTTGGAGGAAGAGTTTTCGCACTTTTTGCTACTGACGCTGCTAATGCCCCAGGTACTGTATCTGGAACCCTTCAGCTTGGTGAACGTAGTATCTATGTGTTATTCGATACAGGAGCGACCCATTCTTTAGTATCCCACTCGTTTACTAAGTACCTTCCGATAAGACCAACTCTCTTAAATCATACTTTAACCATTTCCACTCCCATGGAAAATTCATCCGTAATCACTTACGTATATAAAGATTGTCCGATCTGTATTGAATCTATTGTGTGTAAGGCAGACCTATTTCCAATACATATGTGTGACTTTGATGTTATTCTAGGGATAGATTGGTTGTCTCGACATCGCGTAACTATAGATTGTCATTCCCGCCGTGTTATTTTCGGTGATCTTCATCATCCTGATATTATATATCAGGGAACTCAAGCTCATAAATCTCTTAAAATTATCTCTGCGCTCAAAGCTCGAAAATTCATATCAAACGGCTGTGCTGGATTCCTAGCATCGATTAAGGATACTTCTGCTAGTGTTAATAGTATCGATAGCCACTCCGTTGTTCGTGAATATCCTGATGTATTTCCGGATGAACTCCTGGGATTACCACCCGACCGTCAGGTAGAATTCACCATCGACTTGATCCCTGGTTCCGAACCTATTTCTAAAGCTCCGTACCGTATGGCCCCGATGGAACTGAAGGAGTTGAAGGAACAATTGCAAGAATTGTTAGACCTAGGATTCATAAGACCCAGTGTTTCACCTTGGGGTGCTCCGGTCTTATTTGTGAAGAAGAAAGACGGTAGTATGCGTTTATGTATTGACTACCGAGAGCTGAACAAGATTACTATTCGTAATCAGTATCCTCTGCCTCGCATTGATGATCTCTTTGATCAACTTCAGGGGGCTCAGTTCTTCTCAAAAATCGACCTGAGGTCCGGGTACCATCAGCTAAAGATCAAGAATGATGATGTTCCCAAGACCACCTTTCGTACTCGATATGGTCATTACGAATTCTTGGTTATGCCCTTTGGGCTAACTAACGCACCCGCAGTCTTCATGGATTTGATGAATCGCGTATTTCACAAATTCCTAGATAAATTCATTATTGTTTTTATCGATGACATTCTGGTGTATTCTAAGAGTCATGAAGAGCATGAAGCACATCTACATGTAGTACTTGGAACCTTGCGGCATGAGAAGTTGTACGCTAAGTTTTCCAAATGTGACTTTTGGCTTAGCCAAGTGGCATTTCTAGGTCATGTCATATCAGCAGAGGGAATTATGGTAGACCCAACAAAGGTTGAAGCTATCACAAAATGGCCAAGACCCACTTCTGTTACCGAAATACGAAGTTTCTTGGGTCTTGCTGGCTATTACCGAAGATTTGTTGAAAGATTCTCGGTAATTGTTTACCACTCACAAAACTCCTAAGAAAAGGGGTGAAGTATGCATGGAATGAGGAACAAGAGAAAAGCTTTGAAGAATTGAAGAAGCGACTCGTATCCTCTCCAATACTCGCTCTCCCTTCTGGATCAGGAGGTTACCAAGTCTATAGTGATGCCTCAAAGAAAGGATTAGGTTGTGTGCTAATGCAACATGGGAAGGTTATAGCCTATGCCTCCCGTCAGTTGAAGCCTTATGAAGTTAACTACCCTACACATGATTTAGAACTAGCCGCAGTCGTCTTTGCACTTAATATTTGGCGACACTATCTGTATGGTGAGAGTTGTGATATCTTTACCGACCACAAGAGCCTCAAGTACATATTCACGCAGAAGGAGCTAAATATGAGGCAAAGAAGGTGGTTAGAACTTTTAAAAGATTACGATGTAAATATTCAATACCATCCAGGTAAAGCCAATGTTGTAGCTGACGCGTTGAGCCGAAAGAATTCCGGGACTATATCTTGCTTACAAATCCAGCCTCGTATTAGGAGGGATCTCGAAAGGATGAAAATTTGGCTTCAGGTTAGTAAATCTGATGGATATCTAGCTGGAATGCAGATTGAACCCGACCTCATATCACGGATCAAAGATGCACAGAAGCAAGATGGAGAACTTTGGGCAATTGTGCAAAATCTTGATGTGGGTAAGCAATCTGAATTTCGTATAGACCATCATGGGGTGATTTGGTGCGGTAAAAGACTTTGTGTACCCAATGACTACACCCTTCGTGAGTCATTGTTAGCCGAAGCTCACAGCTCACCATTTTCAATTCACCCAGGATCTACCAAGATGTATCGAGACTTAAGACAGAACTTCTGGTGGAATGGCATGAAGGAAGACGTTGCTCGATACGTAAGTAAATGCCTCACTTGCCAACAAGTGAAAATTGAACACAAACGAGCAAGCGGTCTGTTGCAGCCATTGGATATTCCCATATGGAAGTGGGATGAGATCACAATGGATTTTGTTACCGGTTTGCCTAAGACATTCAAGAAGAATGATGTTGTATGGGTTGTTGTCGATAGATTGTCAAAGTCAGCACATTTTATACCAATTCAGCAAGGAATTTCGGTTAGTAAGTTATCCGAAATATTTCTTCAAGAGATTATTCGACTACATGGCACACCGTGTTCCATTGTTTCAGATAGAGACCCACGTTTCACCTCACGATTTTGGAAAGGTTTTCAGGCAGCTTGGGGTACACGACTGAAGTTTAGTACGACTTTCCATCCACAAACAGATGGGCAGTCAGAACGTACGATTCAGACCTTGGAAGATATGCTCCGAGCATGTGCACTTGAATGGTCTGGAAACTGGGATGAATATCTATGCCTTGTTGAGTTCGCTTACAACAATAGTTGGCAAGCAAGTATTGGCATGACACCTTTTGAGCTTTTGTACGGTCGGAAATGTCGAGCACCGATATGCTGGGATGAAGTTGGAGAAAAGATTATTGAAGGGCCAGAACTAGTTCAGATTACAAATGAAAAAGTCACTATGGCACGAGAAAAACTGAAAGAAGCTCAGAGCAGACAAAAGAGCTATGCAGATCAAGGTAGACGACCACTCGAATTTAAAATTGGTGACCACGTATTCTTAAAGGTATCCCCTTGGCGTGGCGTTCGTAGATTTGGAATTAAAGGGAAGCTTAGTCCTCGTTTCATTGGTCCATTTGAAATCCTTGAAAGAATTGGAGAAGTATCATATCGACTAGCTCTACCGCCTCAACTCTCGCACGTTCATAACGTTTTCATGTCTCCTCGTTAAGAGGATATAATTATCATCCACTCCATGTCATTAGTTATCCGTTACTTACTATTCACAAAGATTTGTCCTACGAAGAGGAACCAGAAGCCATCTTAGATCGACAAGAAAGGGATGCGTAGGGAAGTAATTCTGTTTGTTAAAGTCCTCTGGAAAAATCACTCTGAACGTGAAGCAACATGGGAATCTGAAGAATCAATTCGCTCTCTATACCCTAATCTATTCTATCAATAGAATTTTAGTCGAGGTAACGGTGAACCTTGCTCTTTGATCTATGTTCAATTGTTTCTGTTTGTGGTCATTCATGCTTTGCCTTATGTGAATATATCTTAGTTATGATTAAGCATGTTTATGTAGGAGATATCAGTACTAATAGTCACTCTTGTTATCTGTAAGTCTATGTTGATTTTCTGCATGATTAAATATGTTATTAAGACACGTAGTGGAAGAACCATTAGGACATGGTGGTAAGGTAATTGACAATTATGGTCATGAACGTAATTATGAATTTCAGATACACATGTGTATTTAGGAGATTCTTGTTATATAAGTTAGTAACTCTGCTATGAAAATTCCGTTTCCGTTACTTATGCGATATGTTATATTCTTAATTGAAAAATTTCGAGGACGAAATTTCTTTTAAGGGGGTAATAGTTGTAATGACCATAAATTTAAAATCATAATTTATAATAAACTAACATTTATCTTATGATCCATCCTTATGTATATCAACCAAAACTATTTATAAATTATCCAATAGGAAACCCTAATTAAGACACCCAAGTGATTCTGCACAAACCCTACAAATTTCAGAACAATCAGAATCAGGATCAGGGCCCCTAAAACTCAGGGGGGTATTCCCTATTGACGATTATCCATTTATCTCGCTGTCTAAATTGAATATTCTCGAATTGTCGACTCAGCTAGGCTAGTCCCACACGTGGCAAGCATATAGCCACTTTATGACCCTTGCGCACCGTAAGGGTTATAGTGTTACGGTGCGCAAGCAACATCAAAATTCGGGTATAAATAGAGGACATTGGCACTTGATTCTGGGCGCAAAAACGACGTTAAAATTTCCATTGTACGTCGAGTTATCATCTGTTCACTATAATTAACACACACACGATCACGAAACGCTGCTGCAATCAGGGTAATAACTCGATCGCTGATACGATTCAATGTCCGATTGATTGAAATCAATCCAATGGATGTTTAAGTGCTGCCCACATTAGGGTTTATGCTTTGTCATTAGTCGTGATTCCGATGGATGTTTAAGTGATAACACTTTGTCATTCGTTGTGAATCCGATGGATGTTTAAGTATCGCACTTTGTCATTCGTTGTGAGGATTTGATCTCGTGAGTTATCGTAAATGCTGTATTAAGTTACTGACCTAGTTGTGTGCATGTTATTTAAATTAGGTTAAAAGACTAATCAGTAGTCTAAACTCTGCCCGTATAAATCTGAAATATTATCACAAGGTAGCATCACTTTGGAATTATTAAGGTACGGATCCTTACCCCCACTCCTTATTGCTTCATATTCAAATTGTTATAAAACCATTAAATTACTATATCTTTTAAAACTCCTCACGTCTTTGATTATCGATTCATTTGACAGTCCGTTAGATTCCTATTCTAATCATAACCTTGGATTTAGCTTTCATGTCATGCGATAGTATTATGTTTAGTTGTACTCATTATCGCATGTTCCAATATATGTTACGTCTTGTTATGATAATATATTTTGATAAGTTATGTGAATAAGACCAATTGTACTCTGATACCCTGAGTGTCGCTTCTCGTGGAGTGTCCCACGGGCATGTTGTTGCGGCATCAACATCATGTGCTCCATCCGTGACGGAGAGATCAGTTCACGGCATCCCTAGGTACAAGTGAGGTACAAAGCTACTAGGAGGCGTATGGATCGATCCTAGGATTTAAGTTAAGGAGGTGGATAGCGGGTATACCAACTCGCCATCTCATGTGATAATTATGCAGGAGTAGCTACCTGTGTATTGTCACGTTTTAAGTTTGGCTCATGGGTACATCCGTATGATTTATATTATGAAATTACGTTACTTGCATTGTATCATTTTCGCATAAAGTTCCATCCGGATAACATTTCATATAAAGCGTTACTTGTTATTTGAGCCTATTATTCCGTACTGAGCATTTGGCTCATTCCGTAAAAAAATTTTTGTATATACAGGTCAGCAGGTTACTTTGGGCGGGGAAAAGAGAGAAGAGTAAAGCCTAGGACTAAATCTGAAGATGTTAGTTAATCAAATCGAATGTGTCCGCTTATATATATTTAACTTAAGTTTAGTGGTCGTATGGTTGTATCCTTGTCAAATAAATAAATGGAATTATGACTTTTGTTTATGATACTGTTATTGTGACACGTCAGCCCTTCTGGGTTGGGGTGTTACAATAGACACCGACGCTAGGGCACAAGTAATTTTCGTTAGTAGTCGATATGATAAACGAGTCTGGTAGTTTAAATAATGGGGTAGCCCCCACGGCCGGAGTGCCGGGCTGGATAGCCAGGGAAGGTGGACATGGGATGGTTAACTAATAAACGTTTTCGAACTATGGGGTAACCCCCACGGCTGGATAGCTGATTAAGGTTAAACTACGTTTTTGGAAACAACTCTAAAATGGACAACCAACCGTGAACTCACTCAACTTTGTTGTTGACTCGTTATTACATGCTTTGCAAGTCGTTAGATGCTATGGAGCTTGCACAAGGAGGAGGTCGTTGTGGGATGCGGATTGTTATGTCCCGTACTTAATAATTAAACTTTATAAATTTATGGAACTTATGTTTTGGGTCTTTAAACTTATAAACTATGAACTTATGTTTTGGTTTAACGTCTTAGGCTTCCGCTGTTTAAATTAAACTTGGTTAACTTCCTTTTGGTCACCAATTGTATTGTGGTTGGTTATATTTACTTAAATACGTTGTTCAATATGATTGGTGGCTCGATCCTGGTCATGTCACGCCTCTAAGCGGTGATACTCCGCATGGTGAATTTTGGAGGTGTGACAGTGACTAAATGTGTTATTTGTTTACTCTAAGTATAATACAAACATGTTTAATAAATGGGTTATACACTATAATGCATGTAACATAATTAAATATAAATAGTTCAATAATATTATAATAGAGTAAATTACTTTTTGAGTCGTTGTGTTTTAGTAATTTTAACAATTTAAGTCCAAAATTAAAATGTTTAACGTCCTGAGTCCCTAAACACTTTTTTTAATAACTTTTTGAGTCCTTTTGAGTTCAACTTTTAACCTTTTAAGTCCAATTTTTTTTTTAAAGAAAATTGGTCTCAAAACGTTATAATATGAACAAAATTGGACTCAAAACGTTATAAAATAAGTGATGAGGATACGTCCTAGACCGGACCGAACACCTAATAATCTGAAGTCGGACCAATGACACAAGGGGTTGGTTGGACCTAGCAACCTCAGTCGGAACGATCAGCTAATAGAATCTTCCTTAACTAACTAGGGGCCCACAACCTTAACCACCTGATAGCGACTGGTCCGACACTAAGTAGCTCGCCACATCAGCATACCCAAAAAGTATAAATACCCCGCCAATACTTCCAGCAAAGGGTAATCGCTACTTTCTCTCTCTAAACTCTCCTCTCTCTCTCTCTCTCTCTCTGACTTACTTCTCCTTACAAATACTTATTCTCACGCCCAAGCTTGGTCACAGAGAGGCCCCCTCTCTGTGACGAGGCTAACGGTGTGCTTTCTTCCTTGTGATCTTGCAGGTTTTTCGTCAAGGTCATCTGAAGCTCTACCCTTACCAGCTCGGACCAACTGGTTTTTGAGTCTTCAATAAGCAATTAGGGACTCAGGGCGTTAAGCCTTTTGATTTTAAACTCAAGTGGTTAAAACCACTAAAACACAAGAACTTAAAAAGTAATTTACTCGTTATAATAACATTATGACATGACTAAACATAACAAGTTCAGTGGCATGAATGATACAAAACATTAACCACAATAATTGAACAAATTGGTAGGCATGTTGAATCAGTTTAGACATGCTTTTATTCATGTCATTAGCTTAACTTTGTGTTAACCAACAGACCTTATTTTGATGATTTTCTCATAAAAGTTAGAGAAGACTAGAAGACTTGTTACATTTGTTTTAGAAATAACTGAGATTAAAGAAAATACTCTTGTATATTCAAATGTAATCTCATATCTGGTCCCAAACCCCAGTGGCCAAGCTAGAGATTTATGGCCAAGGGCGGAAGTTACCGGACCTAAAAATTTCTATAAAACCGAGGGGTCGAAAACGTATACATCCAAAAATTTATATACGAAAACAACATACTCTCCATTATTAAGCGAAAAGCTCGGGAGATCGGCCGCCCCTACTTAAGTTGCGCCCATGCCAAACTTCAAAGCCCTAAACCTTACTAGTCAAACAAAGCCCTAAACCTTACTAGTCAAATTACTCGCAGGTAACCTTAGCTGATGGAAGAAGAAGAACAACCATGGCGAGTGCTCGAATTTTACAGTGGCATTGGAAGCATGGTAATCCATCTCTCTGTCTGTAGTCATGTGTTTTTATTAAAAAATAATAATAATCTGCTCTGCTGTAATAACATATGAACAGAGATATTCGGCGATGAAGGCCGGAGTCAACGCTAAAATGATAGAAGCTTTTGACATAAACGACTTGGCTAATGATGTCTATGCCCATAATTTTGGCCATCGTCCCTTTCAGGTGTCATTTTGCTGTTTAAGATTCTTTCTAGTTATAATCATGTGAGTAAATTGTATCTTTCTTTACTCATTTTGTTCAATTAAGGGGCAAAATTTGATAATCAGTTAATGGGCTGGCTGAGAGTACCAATGACAACATCCCTACTATGTGGTTTCAATGGTTATTTGACTTATTTCTAACAATTGATATTGATTGATAGTATATTTAAGTTGTAATGTATATATGTGTGGGCACTCGGAGAGATTACGCCCCGCTTGCGGTGTGCGTATATAATGTATATATGTGTGGGCGCTCGGGGAGCAAAAGTGAAATTGCACTAATTTTAACGTTATTTTACTAATTTCGTGAAAATAAAGTTAAAAGAGACGGACAGTTAATCATGCATCGTGTGGTGGCGTTGATAGCCGAAAGATATGTGGATACATGCACTAAGCGGCCTTTGTCCCGGTTGTTGAGTGTCATGTGTCTTATGTCCAAGGCTTGATGCAAAGCTACTATCGAGCCGGGGGTCTCACTAGAAGCAGCCTCTCTATTCCTACGGGGTAGAGGTAAGGCTGTCTACATCTTACCCTCCTCAGACCCTACCTTAGCTTTGCTTTTGGTGGGATTTACTGAGTATGATGATGATGATTTAAGTTGTAACAAGTGCTCTGGTTTTAAAAGGCGCGCTTGAGTGTGCGAGGCGGCGTCGGGCGTCTCATGTACTTCTTGCTCAAAATTAGGGTCTATAGGAGGTTGAAATGTAAAAAACGACCAAAGGGATGAAGAAATTATGAAAGGATGTAAAACAGATGAGAGTAACACAACTTCTGGTTGTAAATAAAGCTTATTTGGTTTGGTTGTATATAGAGCAATGCCTCGGCCTCGTGACTCTCATACGTATTGTGCGCCCCTTGCGCCTCAACTTTTGGGACCTAAACGCCTAAGAGCGCCTCACACTATTGTTTAAACCACGCAAGTGCTACAAAGTAAAAGTTAGCTGTTAAAAGTTACTTGATATTGTCAATATGGTTCAAATGCTTCTTTTTGTTTCATTTTGGATATGAAAACAGGGTAACATACAGACCTTAAGTGCTGCTGATCTTGATCGATATAAAGCAAACGTGTGGCTTCTTTCTCCACCATGCCAGCCGTACACCCGACAAGGTACGGTACCGGTATTTACTTTAGTTAGTTATAGTTTATTCCCGAGCTAAGCTTGTGTTTAGGTCTACAGAAACAATCTGCTGACGCTCGAGCCTCCTCTTTCCTTAGAATTCTCGAAATCATACCAGAGTTGATGCAACCTCCAGTCATGATCTTTGTTGAGAACGTTGTCGGATTTGAGGTTCGGAACTAGTTTGAACTCAATTTGTAATATTTACGTTCGATTGATGAATTATTCATTTACTAAGCTATTGTTTCGTTTCAGACATCCGATACACACCAAAAGATGACTCAGATACTCAATGAAAGCCAATTTGTGACACAAGAATTCATATTAAGCCCGTTGCAATTCGGAGTACCGTACTCACGTCCCCGTTACTTTTGCCTGGTACGCAACACTAATGAACTGATGGATGCAATCAAAGGATTTTTTTTAAAGTGTTTGTATATGTTATCTTTACAGGCGAAAAGAAAACCGTCGTCTTTCTGCAAGCCGGAATTCAACGGACAGCTTATTTTGGTGCCAAAACCGTTATTCGGCCACAAAGAGAGCGTGTCAATCAATGAAAATGATCAGTTGATAAGTACTTCCGATCATATGCACCAAACGTGCCTTCCTGTAGAAAGATTTTTGGAATTTGGAAACGATATGAACCCGAATAGTTTTTCAAGTGAAGGTTCTTTAAGTCAGTACGTTGTTCCGTCAAATTTGATAGAGAGATGGGGAAGTGCCATGGGTATCCTTGATAG
The DNA here is from genome assembly GCA_030545235.1 of Helianthus tuberosus. NCBI lineage: Eukaryota > Viridiplantae > Streptophyta > Magnoliopsida > Asterales > Asteraceae > Helianthus > Helianthus tuberosus. Next base: position 38,228,606 of record CM060391.1, read on the forward strand.
AGGTGCTACATGTAAAATGGGTGAATTGGTCTGGTTGGGTAACAGGTCAAAATCAAAACATGTAATTTTGTAACATGTTAGATTAGACTGAACCGAAACACTTTTTTATATTATTTATAAAGGAAAATTGGAATTTAATAATCTTAGCTTTGACATGTTGGCCGGCAAGAGTCCCAACAAAGTAAATGTTTTATGCAAGTCCCAATTTTAACCTATTTTCCATCAGCAATCCCATGCTAAATAAAACTTAACCCAATTAGTTTTTGCTGACGTGGACCACCACATCATCAAACTTGTCCATGTCATGAAAGCTTTGACTTATTTGCCACATAAGCAGTCCACATCAGCAAAACTTTGACTTTTTGCCACATAAGCAGTCCATGTCATCAAAAACTAACTGGGTTAACTTTTAGTTAGTATGGGATCGCTGATAGAAAATAAGTTAAAAGTCGGGACTGTCCCAAAACATTTCCTTAGTTGGGGTGTTGCTAGCCAATATGTCAAAGTTGGGATTATTAAAATTCAATTTTCCATTTAAAAATTATTTATTTTTCAATTAGGATTATAAAGTTTATATTATTACAACATGATCTAGTTTTTAAATAAATTGTTTTAAACGTTAAAGTTGCACCTTGGGCGGCTTTCAACCCAGCTACCTTTTTGACCCGTTAGAGATAAAACATAACCTAAATTGACCCATGCAAAAGTTGTTCCTTAAACTGGTTTAGATATTGTCTATCCTGATTCGACGCGCTGTTGTTGTTTTACAAAGAGTTATTATCGATATGTGAAGGGCACCGGCTCCCTTTTGGCTACTATTATGGTAAGTTTCAACAAACATCGTATTTCATTTTTGTTTTTTTATATATAAAATAGGTCGTTCTTGCAAAAAACAGTGTTTTTTTCGGTTTTTGTAAAAGTACTGGTTAATATTTGCAGCCAAAGACGAGAGACAAAACATCATTAGACGAACTTTGTCTCAGATACTTTACCCCTAGAGAGGTATGTAGGTTTTATAATCCAAATTATTCTTTTCGGTTCTTGTTGGCTTTCTTTTTTTATTGTTCTTTTCTTTTGTTTCACAACTTGTAAGAAAATTATTTTGTAGGTATCTAATTTGCACTCTTTCCCTAAGGAATTTGAGTTCCCGGAGCATGTAACACTTCGGCAACGGTATGTTGATTTAAGCCTTTTTTAAACCCTTACATGTAGTCATTTTTACATAGCAAGGACACCGACCGATAAACCAATATAGATCTTGCTTTTATAAAACCAAGATTCTTTAGAAAAAGCATTCTCTTTTGACTTTTTCTAGTCAACAGATTAGCAAATCACGACTAATATAGACCTTCGGATAGTTTCATCCCTTTATTGAAGATTAAGCTGTCTGTTTTTGTTTGTGTAGATATGCATTGCTGGGGAACAGTTTAAGTGTGGCAGTTGTTGCTCCACTACTTAATTATCTCTTTAGTGATCCATAGTCATATCATTCACAGATGAAAGTTATTATATATTTATCTTCAAGACTTGTTTATTCAAACTTGGATCATACTTATCATTAAGATTTTGCTCATATTTCATATGTAAAAGGGCTACAAGTGATGGTTGAAGTGTTGTGCTAGTTTCTTACTCGATTGCGATCGATATAATCTCTTTTTGTCATTTTCCTCGATCTCTGTTGATAATCCGTCGTTGGAACCGCAAATTTTCATCAAACCCAACTCAATATCGCAATCTTTTGAAAAACCCACTCACCCGAAATCTCTGATAATTGAAATGCTTATCTCGCATGATCTTGTTTTGAATCATGAAACACTAGTGCTTGGTTCAAGATAGAGATGGGCATAATAACCGGTTCCAAACCCGACCCGGCAGACCCGACCTGGAACCGGTTCCAGTCCCTACCCGCCTTATCGAAGAACCGGTTCCGGGTTGAAAAAATCCGTAGGTTCTTACCCGGTTCCACTTTTTATAAAAAAAAATGATATGTACCCGGTTCCTACTCGGAACCGGTTTCTCCGTACCCAACTGAGACCCGATGCATTAAATTGTAGACAATGTTACGGTGGAATCGATTCCTAGCCGTTTCATTTCAACCAAACATTACATTACATTAAATTAGAACCGGTTACATAAGTTAAAACCACATTACCAAACACTAAACATTACATTAACCTAAAACAGACTAAATCAAACATTACATAACATAAAACACAATAAATCTAACATTACATAAACACACTAAACCTTCGAAGAACCGGTTCCGAATACTTCACCGGCTTCACTTTTCTTCGCCGTAGCCTTTGTAACCGGACAATGACGGTCGGTGTGTTTTTTAAGCGTCGAGTTCGCCGTAGCCTTCATGAACTTCCCGCAACCTTTGCACCGTGCCATCTCATGGCTATCGGTCATCAAACACAAATCAAAGTGCTTCCAAACTTGGGGGTTTCTTTTGGTTTCCAAAATCATGACTAATAAGGGGATATGAGGTGATAAGAATTGTTGATAATCATATATGTTGTTTTATGAATTAAAACATAGTTATGTGATGGATTACTATTTTACTTATATCGATCAATTGGTCTAAATAATTGTATCCTTTGAAGTGTCATTGACTCTATATTAGCAGAGATAGACACGAGATATGGATAAGAAGCTCCTGGAATAGAATTTGGGGAAAGTCATAAGATTAGTGACTTGAGATAATGAACTGGTGGTTCGGTGTTGTTTTGTTGGGCGTCATGAGCACATAAACCTCTTTTATGTTTGATACAAAAAAATTATTATGAGTCCTCACTTAGCAAAAGCTAATTTTTGTGGTATTTTCAATGTAGGTGATATGTTTGAAAACGATGAACGGGGTAGATAAATCATGAGAATCAACGGGGTGGCTTGAACCGGTAATATGAAAGGAGAAAAGAACTCACAAGTCGTTCACCAATAATCCGGTTTAATTAATATATTAGTCATTATCATGCTTACTGTAGGAATATATAAATATATAATTTCTCGGTCGAGGCTAGTGATATGATAATGTTATATGACAGATTCGGGTGGTTGAAAGGGGAAAGTAATCAAGTCTTGGAAGTGGGTCAACGATGGAAAGATTTAGTGATGTTTTGTTCACTAAGTCTACTGGTTTTCTTATCCGGTAAAATTGACTTAGTTGTTTGCATTTTAGAGTTTAACTTCAACGTTTGTTTTAGCCAAGTGCTAGTATGTCAATGTAGTAGTGAGTTATATTTGTTTTATTAAAACATTGGTTATTAAGCAGGTATTGTTTTCGTAAGGATTGGTCGTGTTGCAAACGGGCTATGGCGAAATTTTCTTAATGTGCGTTTGTAATTATTTTGTTAGTCCGATTTTGTGGATTAATAGATTTTGGGAATAACAACCTTTAATAAGTAAGATAAAAAAAAAATTGGGTCTATTTTCCGAAAAGTATTTTAATATCGTTTTTAATGAGTCGGGTTTTACAAGGAATAAATTCCACTACAATTTGTTTGGTAGCCGTAGAACCCACGCCAACGGAAGATGTAGCACTTTCAGAAGCCATTTTTAAGTGTTTTAAGATCGTTTTTGTGATTTTTGATGGTTTTCAAGTGGTTTGATTAAAACCAAACATGAAACTAGTATTCATACTAATCCTAGGGGCCTTGGGGTGTCAAAACTTCCCAAAAATCACTTCTAATGGCCTAATAGCCGTTAAAAAGGGTCAGAAAACGGTAGTACCCGGTTTAAACACGATACCGAGTATTCAGAAAACCTAGTTCGGGTGTGGAAAAAACCCGAATTAGGGTAGGGGAAAACCCAGTTACAGGTATTGAGTGGAACTGGGTATAGGGTATTAATCGGGTTAGGAAGAAACCAGTTTTGAGTTCGGGTTTTGCTACCGAAAGGCATACCTGGTGTGTACCCTACATGTACGGTCGGGTATGGGTATGGGTTCGGGTAGGGAATACCCGGTTCCTTTGTTTTTTTCAGGTTCGGGGTTTTGTGCACCACTACCCTAAACTTCACATACCCGTTTACCCATAATCCCTATTTCGAAAACTGCTTTAACCCATTACAAAGACCCACCCGATTGGGCGTGGGTTACCTGGGTTCGTATCATGAAGTCTTAAAGTTGTACATATATTTGTATTTCTAAATGAACATTAGATTTGGTTAAACAATCAGATACCCACAAAGTGATCATTCCAGCTTTGACAAATAACATGTTGGATAGGTTCCAATGATAGTAAACAAAATTTAACAAGAATGTATATTGGTAGCATCATTTTGTGTAATTTGAAAATGAGGAACGTGTATTGTATGTACTTTATATTTTTTTAGTGTGTAACAAGTAGTTCAAGCACCAGACAAATCGCAATATAAAAACTTTATTTATTTCATTTATGAGTGATATATATTATGTATTTGTTTTTGCATATATAATTTTTTACGGGAATAATCACCCCATGAAATTTATATATAAGGTCAAACAAATTACACCAAGATAGCCGGTAAGTGGGCAACAAGCTGCGCCGCTACCCCCTTTTGAATAGCGAAACCTAACCTAGTAAAAACGAAACCCCGATCTCTAGGAGACGAAATGTTGCTGTGAACAACCCGTTGGACCCGTTCAAGAAATCCGATGGCTTCTGGGGCTAGCGAGCCAAAGGTATCAAAGGCAAAAGGGATAAAGGAATGTTAATTATCCTCACAGGCTTTTGCATGTTTGTCCATTTTCTTTGCTGCCGCCCTTGCAATCGCCTGACCAGGGACAAAACCTGTATCCCGAAAGCCTACAAGGGGGGAAACCCCGGTAAGATCAACACAAGCGTGTTTACCTGCATCCCACCCGAAAACTAAAACGTCCGCGGGGCGCAATGTGGATCTTCCTTCCCTCGGATCTGTCAAAAAGTTTACGGGGGCTTCTTTCTTCACCGAGATCCCCGCCCGTTTGAGGATGTCCCCCAAGACATCCCGCACCCAGTCGTGCCTATACTTAAAACCTGGCAGTTCTTTACAATGCAGAGCATGCTCCCCAAATTGGTCTAAGCAAGCTTTCCGGCAAATCGGGCATTGCTCATCATCAGGGAACATAGGAATCATGAGCCGATATTTTAAGATAGCACGATATTCAACGGCTGACATCTTTTGGCCTAAGCCCTCGATGGGGATGACCGATAGAAAATCTTGGGCGTGGGGGCCCCGCAAGCATTCTAGGACGGCGTTCTGACGAGGGGTCGTACAGAAATCTGATCCAATATTCTAAGCGATATGACAAAACAGAGCACTCGCCAAAGTCTTCTGGGTCTTCGGTGGGGCGGTGTCCCTGTTAGCGAAACCGCCAATATCCAAATCCGGGAGGTGTCTATGCAACTCCCCCAGAGCCATGTCATAATCCCCATCCATTCCAACAACCCCACTCTCGCGCAAGATGTGATCTTGCAGCCCCCATGATTGAGCTCGCGAGGCAACAAAACCGTAAATGGAGACATCCATGGCCGATAAAAGCCCCAGCCCCCCCATCTTACAGGGCAGAGAAGCAACCCGCCACTGAAAATCCTCAAAAAACAGCCCCCCACACACCACAATGTCCTCTATAGCCCCTCGTAGCCCTTTATCGAATAAGGATACCGCCTCCTTTACAAACACAGGTTGACAAGTTCGCAAACCAAAAAGGAGCTTGGCGACACCCATGCAAGAGCGCAGCAGGAGCAGCTCACTTTGCGGGTCTCGGAGTTGCGAAAGGCTACTCATAAGGTCCACTGCCCGGGAAGCTCGCCGCGCAGCCAAAGCACTAATGAAACTGGGGTCCCGGCTCACAGCTCCCCCAAGGAGTCTCACGCCCCCCGTTGGTCTTCCAATCTCCTTCGGGAATAAACTAGCCTCCAATTTTTCTCCATTGCAAGACGGCCAATATACCTCTGTTTTTTTTATATTAAGCCGGAGCCCCAAAGGTGGCCCCTCAGATTGAATGATAGCCAGAGCCTTTGCTACCTCAGATGTTTTTCCCATATATAATGTCATTGTAGAACCGAGCATGCATAGGTTGTTTATGTTTGATCTTGAATTTTGTCCGGAGGCTTGGAAGGTCTCTATCCATGGTTGGATTGCAACGTCGGTCGTAGCCTTGATGTTTGATTCTGATCTCGTCATTTCTTATAACATTTGAATGGAGATGTGATGAAACACTGGTTAACACCGATGGTTAACTAGCGGGGTCGTCTCTTATGTGGGTTCAATCTCCTTCTCTACTCGCTTCAGACTGAAGGTCCTGCAAAACAGTAACACCGTTAGCTCGTTAAGAGGGGAATATGGGGGTTTCTCTCTTAACCAGGCTCCGGCGTGAGAATAAGTACTGTTCTGAGTAAGAAAACAGTGTGTGTTGTGGGTGAAAAGTAAGGAGAACAGAATGGATAACCTGAATGATGAAGGGTCCTATTTATAGCCGGAGGGTGAAGGAGGGAGGAGCGACCTTGCCAGCTGCTATTGGGCGCCAGCTGTCCGACCAAGGGGAATATCCTCTTGGTCTCCTCTGTTGTGGTCAGGATAGTGGTCCACGTGGCGCGCCAACATTTGTCCATGCTGGAGGAATTGTACAGCTGCTGTCGGTCTGCCCCCAGGATTTATCGCAGGTCTACATGGCGCTCGATTAATGGTGACACGTGTCGTCCTTTCTGTCGGAAGGAGCATCTTTGGTGCCACCTTGACACCTTCCAGAAGCTTCTAGAAGCTTCTGGATTTACTTGCTGATGTAGGCGCCATGTTGGACGGAAAAAGTAGTGTGGTCCCTGCCATGTGTGCATGGAAATGGGACCATACCTCTTCAAGTCCCCCCAGTCCAGTGTGCCTTCTAGTTGAGTTGATCGTCTAAGAGGGATTATGGACTTATAAGGGTAGTGATTGTTTTTCTTTTTAAAGCGCATGGTGGTTATCTTGCGGAATTGAGCCAAGATAGCGCACGGCGCATGATGGCAATCTTGCAAAGTTAAACCAAAAGGACGCACGACGCATGGTGGCAACTTTGTAAAGTTGAGCCAAAAGGACGCACGGCGCATGGTGGCAACTTTGTAAAGTTGAGCCAAAAGGACGCACGGCGCATGGCGTATGATGGTAACCTTGCGAAGTTGAGCCAAGTGGACGCGCCGCGCATGGCGTATGATGGTAACCTTGTAAAGTTGAGCCAAGTGGACGCACAGCGCATGGCGTATGATGGTAACCTTGTAAAGTTGAGCCGAATGGACGCACAACGTATGGCGTATGATGGTTCCTTCTGAAAGAAGTTTCTTTTCTTGGGATGAAGACAACTGACATGACTGACGTGCCGTCTGATGTCGCTGTCTTTTCGGAGATGAACAGTCGCCTTTTCAGATGTGTCAGTTACTTTTTCGCCAGGGTGTCAGGCGTGTGCCGCGCACGTTCCCGAAAAGTAAGGCGACAGTTTATCTCTCCTATGACGTGTCTTCTCCCCATTAGCTGACCGTCTGTCTTCCTGACGATCCACTATCCCTTGCATTTAATGCGATGGGTATAAATAGTAGGTGGTTCTTTACTTTTGAATTTCAAACTCCATTTTCTGCTCATCTTCCTTCACTTATCTCGTCGTTCTTATCCTCAAATTCTTCTTTCTTTCTCTCATAATCATGTCTACTGGAGCGAATCCGGCGAGGAAAAGGAAATACAGACCCCGGAATCCTCCTGGTCCGGACCGTGCGGAGATTAATTGGAAAGAAGAAGAATTCCACAATCTTGTTCGTGACATGGGTTTTCGTTCCGAGTGGGGTGCTCAGTTTCCAACCCCCAATTCCACTGCTTTGGATGCTCCACCGGGGTATATAGCGTTGTATGCTGCTTACTTCCGGGAGGGTAACTTCCGTCTTCCCATGATGAAGTTCACCGGAGAAGTTTTGACAAATTACGGCTTACATATATCGCAGATAAACGCCCTTGGATTACCCCGGATTACCCATTTTGAATTCATATGTAGGGCCAATCGCATTGAACCAACGTTTGAGATGTTTAACATTTTTTACTTTGTGAGTTACACCGGCGGTTTCTACTCCTTCAACTCTCGAACCGGTGGGGTTAGTCCTTGCAGTACTAACCCACCGAAGAGTGTTCATGACTGGAAGCAAAAGTTCTTCTACATTCACCGTGGAGTTATTCCTATCGATATGCATTATCGTAAAGAAAGTGAAGGGGTTCCTCGCGTGAATGTGTCTATAGATTTTGCTGAGCAGGAGTGGTACAAGGTGTTGACTCGGAAGGTGACTTCCATCACTCAGCTTGAGGAGAGGGTACTGGTGGCTGCTGGGATGAGTATGTTGTGGGCACCCCAGAACCCTAGGGGTGTCCTAGTTTATGGCTACCAAGGGAAAGGTATTCCTTTTTGCTGTTTTATTGTTATATTCCTACATAATTTGTCACGCGTTTCCTCATGTTTGTTGTGTTTTACAGTTGGGTATAGTTTGATGAACGTTCTGGACCCCAAAGCCGGCGGTGCTATGGTTGTTGCGTATCTGCCTGAAGGGAAACCTGTGTGGCTAGATCAGATAAGGGATTGCTTCTTGCATCCTACCAGTGAAAGCCTTGCTTCTTATGCTAACACCATTCTAGGTGAAGATGGTGGGGACGATCTTGACGATGCTACTAACCCTACTCGAGAGGAAGTTATCATCCTTTCTAGTGAGGGTTCTGATGGATCACATGAAGATCTAATCCCTCGTTCCACACGTGCAGGTCCACCACAAGGGACTGTGAATGAGCCAGTGAATGAGCATGTTGGTGATGATGCTGGTGCTCCGGTTGATACTGCTGAGCAGTTAGAGACCAGGAAAAAGAAGAAGGTGGATAAGCCTGAGGGAAGGAGGGCTGAGGAACCATCGGTTAAGGCACCTCGTAAGCACCCTTATACTTCCTCTTTCTTGAGTTATGTTGTCGTGTCTGACACGCTCTCTGGTTTAGACGCAGGAGTTAAGCGTACTGAGCGCGATCCCGATGACGATGCTACTTTGACAGAGATGATGAAGAAGAAGAAACGTCTTGAAGACAAGAAAAAGGAACTTGATGAGCAGGCTGCTGCTGCGCTTGCTGCGAAAAAATCTAAGCTTCAGAAGGAGACTCCCCCTGCACCTTCGGAGTCAAAGGTTGACTTGGGGGTTTTTAGTGCAAAACATGGTAACCTTTTGGAGAATATATTCACCGCTTCTGGTTCCCAGGGTACAAAGTTTTGCATTTGTATCTTGTTTTTTACCTCTCTTCCTTTTTTTTTTACTATCACGATTGTTTTGTGACAGGTGTTAAATCGGGTAAGGCTCCCCGTAAGGTTGATATTTCAAAAATTACTCCTACCTTTACGCCTTCTAGAATCTTTGGGCTATCTCCTCCACATGCTGATCCAGGAAAAAGGAAAGAAAGTGATGTAGAGCTTGAGCAAGTTGGTGAGGGTGGCGCTGGTACTCGTGATGGTGGCAATGATGGTCGTGGTGGAGATGGTGGTGGTGGTGGTCGTTGTGGAGGTGGAGGTGTTGACATTGAAGTGGAATCTAGCGAGACTACTCCTCACCGCACCATTTACACCAAGGTTGTTCGGGGTTCTGGAGAGGGTGGTGCTTCTGGGACTCCCCATAGTCCAGAATATGAACATGTTCAGGGTGGGTCCTGGGATACCCATAATCCTGCGTGTGCCGATCTCCCACATGCCCCCCGATGGAACTTGACTCAGGGTTCCCGGATGACTGAGCTCAGCAACTGTCGTGAGTTCTTTTCATTATCCTTCCCCCCTACGGAAAGGTTGTTTCAGAAGAGACGCAATCGGATGGATCTCTTTGATGATCACATCCATGCTGGGTCAACTTTTTTGCTACCTCCCAGGAGATTGCACGGGAATGGAAGTTAATGGTGGAGGACACGTTGGAGTTTGAGGTCACGAAGAAGGCGTTTGTTGAAGAGAGGGAAAAATTCAACGCTGAGAAAAAGGGTTTGTCGTGGAGGGTTGCTGATGCCGAGGAAAACTGGCTAAGGAAAAGCAGTTCAACGCTAATAAGCAGAAGGAATGGGAGGTTGCTTGTGAGCGAACCAACAAGGAGTTCCAAACTCAGCGTGAGACCATCGTGAGATTGTCGGGGGAGAAAACTAAGATCAGCGATGAGGCTGACCAAGAGCGCGTTGCGCACCAGAAAAGAGAACAAGAATACATTGAGCGCATAGCCAAATTGGAGAAATTTGCTGCTGAGAAGGTTGCGGAGAGCAAAGCTTCTGAGATCTTAGCTGAGGAAATTACTGCTGATTGCAAGTGGTTACTTGCACGCGCAGTTCCCCTGGTATTGTTTCCTTTGTTTATTTTGTTTGTCTCTACTTTCGTTATTTTTTGTCATATTTCTCTTGCTTTCTGCAGATTTCTGAACGTATTGCTAAATCTGATGAACTTGCTAAGTATATGTTTGAGCTGGGTCAAGCAGCGTACAATAGCGGGAAAAAAGACGGCTATGGTGAAGATAGGGCGGCAGCTGTGAACAATGAGAAGGACTACCACTTTGAGTTGTACAAAGAAGACTGTACTGCCAAGTATGCCGCCAAGCGCCAGGAATATGAGTTCATTGAGTTTGGCATTGTTAAGGCTGTTGAAAAGTTGTCACGCAAGGCCAATGCCGTTGAAGTTTTAAAGAAGGCTCTTGGGGATGAAGATCCCGAAGGTGGGGATGTTGGGCCCAGTCGCCAGGACTGATGATTTCCGGCTTGCATGCCGCGTATGGGCTTGTGGGTCATGTAACCTCCTGACAATTCACTTAATAATTTACCTGTCTTTCATGTTTTGTGGACAATTTACTTTTAGTTTTTGTTTGTTGGTATTTTGACACACTTCGTTTATTTATGTTAACTAAGGGTTCATAGTGTTATTTATTGTGAATTTTGTTATCGTTACAATACGTGCATGTGTAATTACTTTGATTAGGTATCATGAATGAACGATGGCTGAGACAGGTTAGGTTGTGATAGTCATCTAGCTTTACACTGTATTGTGTTACGCTTGGAGAGACTTTACAAGGTTTGTACTGTCGTCGAGCGCGTAGTTTGAATCGTGTACGAAGTGATCGTTTAACAGGTTACTGTGTTGACCCGACTGTGTTCAGCTTTGGGGGTCTTACAATGTTTATTTTACCGTGTTTACGATGTTTTCGTGTGTAGGTGGGCATGAAGTGGTGTTCGGCTTGATGGGCTTTAGTTGTGTGTGTTTGACCCGGCTGTGCGCTTATTGGCGACGAGCCTTGGAGGTCTACAACGTTTCCCATGTCCGAGCCATTGATGTTTTCGTGTATGCCCGAAGTAATATATGTAGTTGTAACAGAAATTCACATGAAATAAGATAGCCAACACTTCTTGTATTAAAGTAAAATGTGTCGGGCGCTCGGCCATTCATTACAAGGGAAGATAAAAATTATGGGCGTCTACATATAACACTTCCGGAGTGGCTGGGCATTCCAAGTCCTGGGGACTTCTTTGTTTTCAAGTGTGCGCAGCTTGTACGCTCCTTTCCCGAGGACTTCATCTATAACGTAAGGCCCCTCCCACTTGGGAGCTAGTTTTCCCGGTCTTTTGGCGTTGGACGCCTCGTTGTCTCTCAAGACGTAGTCCCCGGGGTTAAAAGTGCAGATTCTGCCGTACTGTTATAGTATTTTTCCAGCTTGGTTTTGTATTTTGCCTCGTTGATTGCTGCCATTTCTCTCCTTTCTTCTAGAAGGTCTAAATCCAACCTTCTTTCTTCTTCTTTGTTAATCATATTCATGGAGAGCATCCTTGGAGATGGCAGGCCGATCTCTGCTGAAATCACGGCTTCTGACCCAAAGAGTAGACTGAACGGTGTTTCCCCGTTACTTGTCTTTGGCATAGTCCTATGGGCCCACAGTATGCTGGGCAACTCATCAACCCATCCTCTTCGCTGTGTTCCCAGTCGTGCCCTGATACCGTCCACGATGCTCTTGTTCACTGCTTCGACCTGACCATTCCCTTGTGGGTGTGCCACCGAGGAAAAGGTGTGTTCTATATTTAGCTCCTTGAACCAATTTTGGAGATCTTCAGCAGCAAAATTTGTTCCATTATCAGTTATGATTCTCAGAGGTAGCCAGAAACGACAGATTATTTGTTCCCAAATGAACCTTCGCACCACAGTAGATGTGGTTGATGCCAGCGCCTTTGCTTCCACCCATTTCGTGAAATAGTCTACTGCGACTATGATAAACTTCACTGCTCCTGGGGCTTCTGGAAAAGGACCAACCATATGTATCCCCCATTGCTGGAACGGCCATGCCGTTGTCAGGGGGACCAGCTCATTCTTTGGGCGCATTGTTTTTGGAGCATGTCTCTGACAACCGCTGCATTTTCTCAAAACCTTGACTGCATCTAGATGCATTCCGGGCCAGTAGTAACCCGCGTTCATTACCTTTGCTACCACCATTCTGGGACCGGCATGAATGCCACAAATACCCTCATTGTAACGCCTAGCGTCCCTAAACTTTAGGACTTTGTCAAGATTAGTCCCTGAAGTTGTCTATTTGTCATTTTAAACCCCTAATCTATGTGAAAGTCTATGTTATATACTTGAAATGCCTAAATCTACGTGTGAAATGTCTATATTTTGGGAATGTCTATATCTATATGCTTGGAATGTCTAAATTCTATATCTAAAATGCCTAAATCTATGTTGGAATGTTTAGATCTATGATGGAATGCCTAAATCTATGTTTGGAATGTCTAAATCTATTTGGTTCTTGACTCTTAAGACTCGTGAAACTTGATTCTTGGTTGAACGAGAGACTAGAGCCTTGTCACTGGCGGAATCTATTAATTTTGTAAACTTTTGATGTGTATGTTGTAATCTAGTTATTCTATTGTTCAAATAATACGCAACGCCTAATCTAACTCGCTAAACGAATCAAAAACGGGAAACGCGGAAAGATTGGATTGGCCAGAATGGCAATCCGATCGGATTGTCACCCTATCGGATGACCGTCCGATCGGACAGCCATCCGATCGGACTGCCATCCGACCCGTGCACACTTGTTCCCTTCACACACTCTCACCCTATAAATAGCCCTATCACATCACTATTTTCAGTGATGTGACAGCTCTGCTCGACCCAGACACTCTACCTTCTCATTTCTTCATTTTCTCATCGATTTCGGTACGTTTCAAGCTAGATCTTTGTACTTTATCGCTCTACCCATCATTCTCTACGTGATTCTCACTTGAAATCACACTTTTCACCGTGAATTCTCTCAGATCTAAGTTCTTGAGGGTAATGTCATCATGGGGGTTGTACAAACTGCCATGTGATGTCATTCTGAGCAAGATCTAGCTCAGATCTAAGCTATTTCATGCGTTTTCACACTAAATCCAAGCTAAATCTAGACTTTTTCCTATAAAACTTGAGTATCATCATCTTTTTCTCAAACTTTTACTTTATTCGATGGGAACCGGGTCTACACTAACTGTAGATCTGAAAAATAGTCTAGAGTTGGTGTTGATCTAAATCCTTACCGGAAAAGACGAGCAAAGCACGGATTCCGACATAAACCCGTTAGAGACATACAACTGATCGGTCAGGGGTGGTTCCCACTGATCAGAACGGTTGTGAGCTGATAGGTTTACCGTTGTCTTAATACCTGTCGTACCGTCACCGTTAATCTAGAAACTTAGAAATTTTTACAAAAATGGTAGACAAGAACAAGGGTCGCCCGATCGAGCGGCAACCCGATCGGACAGCCACCCTATCAGGTGACACTTGCCCTTGAAATATTTCAACACTTAATAACTTTTCAAAAATTGGGAAGTCTTGATCGAATGGCAATCCGATCGGACAGCCGTCCAATCGAACAACCATCCAATTGAGATGACCCAGGGTGCTTACCATTCGGATCGAGTGGCAACCCGATCGAACAGTCGTCCGATCGGGCAGCCACCCTAGTTCCCAAACTACAAGTCAAGTGGCAACCCGATCGGATGGCCATCCGATCGGGCAGCCATCCTATTTTCTCCTTTACCAAGTGGCAACCCGATCGGATGGCCATCTGATCGGGAAACCATCTGTCTTCTCACACTTATGTGTCATCCGTTCGACCGGCAATCCAATCGGATAGCTATCCGATCGGACAGCCATCCGATCCAATGACCAATTTGGCACTTTGAGTAACCTCGTTATTCTGCCCGACTCTTATCCTATTGTAATCTAATCAGGCTAATTCTAAAAAGAGCTCCCTTTGATCCAATAACAGTTGCGACTGTTAAGCAATCACTGTGAGTATACTCGATCCCCTTTTTACTTTTAAACTTTGGGGTGTAACATGTATTCTATATAAACTTGAATATTTTTCAATCTAAACTCTATCCTATGTGTTTGTGAAAACTCGTGCATTCTAGTATTCTATTTGTGCTATGTGACGTTTAATCAAGGGTGTGTAGTTCCGCCTTAACAATAGTAGCGCTATAGGGGGTGCACCTCTCCCATTATTCTCAGGGGGTATTGTTAGGAGGATTCTAGTTTACCTTGAGTCTTGGGTAAACATTAAAGCATCGGGATACTTGGGCTATCACTGCGTGGACTGCGACACTAGCACGACTGAAACTATTTTATACTTACATTGTGGATATGAGTTGTTTTAATCTATTATTCTATTATCAAACTTGTATACTCGCCAATACTTTTGTATTGATATTTTAATACATGTTGCAGGCTGATAGGTTGCTATGGAACATGGAAATCAAGCTAGGAGATGCTTAGAAACGGCGCCTAGATAATCTAGTTTTTGAACAATTTGAACAATTTATTTGGTGATGTAATCTTGATGACACTTACTTTTGTTATTAGACAATTTATGTTATGAAATCAACTTAATGCTATTGAAATATCTAGTGTTATGGAATCTCATGAGCAATCTAAACGCTTAGTACTCGCACCCCGATGTTTCCGCCATCGGTTGGGGTGTGACACTCATGTACTTCTCGGATCAGATAATTTGCATCTTCTGGATCTACACATCTCAGTAGCGGTCTGAGGTACGATTTCCTGTACAGAATGCCATCAACCATTTGGTAATGTTCAGATTTGTACTGTATTTTTCTTGCTTCAGCTTTGTTTCCGGGTAGTATTCCAGACTGGAGATACATGATGATCGGAGTCATCCAGAATGTTGTTCCCAGTTCGATAACGTTCACTTTCCTTAATGGTACTGATGGATTGCTTAGAACTTCAATGCGCACATCTTTGGCCAGATGCTGAAAGCTGGTGGACGCGAGCTTGCTCAGTGCATCTGCTGGTTTGTTCTCGCTCCTGTTAATGTGAATATGTGATGCACCTTGTAGGAGTTGAAGTTTTGGAGCAAGGTTTTTGTTTGGTCTAGGTATAGTGCCATCACATCTCCTTTGGCGTCATATTGACCATTGATTTGGCCAGCTACGAGCATGGAGTCCACATGCGCTTCGATATGCTTGACTCCCATCTTGATTGCTAGTCGTAAACCAGCAAGGAACGCTTCATATTCAGCTTCATTATTTATGCTCTTGAAGTCTAACCGGATGGCGTATGTGAACTCATGTTTTTCTGGACTTACTGATGTATACAAAATGCAACATATAAATTACATCAAATGAGGCATAAAACTAAGCCTTTTTTAGTACTAATGTTGGAAAAAGTATGCTTTTGTCTTCCTTTTGTATTTTCAGGATTAAATGAGCTTAAATGAACAAAAGAAGCAAAAATGCAGCCAAATCTAACAATAATACAAGAAAAGGAATAAATGTGGCATGCCCGAGCCCTCGACAGCATCTCCCTAAGCAAAAACAAGAGAACAGAAGGCTGAACACGCCCCGTGCTCACTAAGCACGGGGGCGTGCTCAAGTGTCTGCAGAAAAGACAAAGTTGTAGAAGCTTCTATCACCCACCACAGGGGTGTGCCCAGCGGACACGGGGCCGTGGTCAACGCAAAGATTCGCATAATCTAGGCAAATCTTGATAGTACAGATACGCTTCTGCACACGGGGTCGTGCCCAGCGGACACGGGGGCGTGGTCAACTAATGCAGACAAACTGCAATTAATGAAAAAAGAGAAGATGGGTGGACACGGGGCCGTGCCCAATGGACACGGGGCCATGTCCGGGTTTCTGTGCAGGCTATAAATAAGGGTGCTTGGCTCACTTGCAAACCATCCCTTGACAAACCACCTCTCTCCCACTTCACCCACACTTCACCACCACCACAACACCATCATCCACCACCATCATCCATCATCCATCATAGAGTGTGTGTAGTAGTCTCGGGATCCAAGATTGATCGTAAGAGTTCTTGACAATCAAAGGCCATGTTTGCCTAAGTCTCTTACATCACTTGGTGAAGACAAGTGTTTAGCGTAATACTTTTTATTTTTAATATTTTCGCACTTTTTATTTGGTTATGTATTAATGACTTTAATAACTAGTTTCTTATGTTGAAGGTGAATCTTCCTTATCATTTGTCTATGGTGTCTTGGCATTATTTTACTGTCTATATAAAATAAAAAATTTTCACCATTCATATCTCCACGGTCTATATGGAGATATGTTGGCTACATGGTCGGGGGTTAAGGAAATGATTTGGTAAGCGTCTTGCCTTGTTCAGTGTATAGATTCTGCAAGGATCTGGGTCAACTTTAGTAGGACCTCCTTCAATACCCACTGGTATTGGATGGCGGGGGTCCAACTCCTTGATCCCCTCATATGTAAACTACTATTAAAACTTTAACCCGGCTATTTAGGATTGTATCCCTACTGACTCAAACTACTTAGCCGAGGGTAACGTCACCTTCAAAAGAGGGGCCTACCACAATATGCATTAATAACTTAATTAGTTATCTTTCAATAATCCAACCCTTTAGGATTGTATCCTTGCTGACTCAAACTACTGGGTTGAGGGTAACGTCACCTTCAAAAGAGGGGCCTACTACAATAACTAAGATAATCTCTTAAAAAGTGCAAAAGTGCGGAAATAATCAAAAGTTACACTAAATACGAGTCGGATCCAAGTGATTCATCTTGTCTATATATTTTTATTTCATTTTTATTTTCAGCATTTTTAGTTAGTTTTATTTTCTTGTTTAAAAACCTTTTTCTAAACTTTTGATTTGATTAGACGTTGAGGATAAACCGGTACTAAAAGCTCTTGTGTCCTTGGACGACCTCGGTATCTTACCAACACTATACTACGCACACGATGGGTGCACTTGCCCATATGTGTGTTTAGTGTTAGTAAATATCGTGTTTTATAAATTTAAAACTTGACTAATGTGTAAAAAGGGCTAAAAATATACTTAAATATATATCACACCGCACGCACATCACTTACCAACCTAAGTCCCGCCCCTGCACCATCCTCGTTGGATGCGCCATCCGTATATAGTAACCATGGTCCTTCTGAGTATTGCTTTTCAGCCTTCTCCATTGCCTTACATTCTCTATCTTTATCATCGGGCACCTCTGTCAGGAAATCAGCCAACACCTGACCCTTGATCGCTGGCCTTGGTCTAAAAACCTCGTTATGGCCTCCCAGCTCTATAGCCCATTTTGCTAATCTTCCAGATATCTCAGGTCTTGCGAGGATGTTGCCGATGTTGTAATTCGTTAGGACGTGAATGACATGGTTAGCAAAGTACCTGCGCAGTCGTCTGGATGCATGGATCAATGCGAGGACCAGCTTTTCCATTATGGCGTATCTTGTTTCTGGGTCATTCAAGGTGCGAGACACGTAATAGACTGGTTTTTGTACGCCTTGTCGGTCCACCAGTAGAACTGCTCCTACCGTTTTTTCTGATGCTGACAGGTACATCACTAGGGGCTCCCCTTTCATTGGTGCTATCAGTGTTGGCAATCGTATGAGACAGTCCTTCATTTCTCGGAATGCATGCTCAGCTTCCGGAGTCCACTGAAACTGATTCTTCTTTACACAATTGCGGAGGGTTTTGATGAATGGGAAAGATTTTGCTGCATGATTAGCGAGGAAACGGTTGAGTGCTGCTAACCGTCCAGCCAACTTCTGAATTTATTTTATCGTTGACGGTGAAGGCATCCTCTCGATCGCTTGTACCTTTTCAGGGTTGACCTTAAACCCATCCTTTATAACGATGAAACCCAGGAACTTTCCTTCTTCCATTCCGAAGGAACACTTCGCTGGGTTTAGCTTGATATTCACCCCGCGCAATGTATCGAATGTTTTTTGGATGTTCACCAGCATCATACTTTCTTCTTTGCTCATGATGACCAGGTCATCCATGTATACTTCGATGTAT
Organism: Helianthus tuberosus; assembly: GCA_030545235.1. Taxonomy (NCBI): domain Eukaryota; kingdom Viridiplantae; phylum Streptophyta; class Magnoliopsida; order Asterales; family Asteraceae; genus Helianthus; species Helianthus tuberosus. Next base: position 38,246,908 of record CM060391.1, read on the forward strand.
TTGCCGATAGCATCGCTGAATGTTTCATTCATCAGTCGCTGGTAAGTGGCACCTGCATTCTTTAAGCCGAAGGGCATTTTTGTATAACAATACAACCCAGTTAGTGTGCGAAATGCAGTTTTGTCTTCATCTTGGATAGCCATCTGCACCTGATGGTATCCTTTATAACAATCAAGGAAACATTTCCACCTGAACGACGCCAGTGAATCGATCTTTTCGTCAATCTCTGGTAGAGCATAGCAATCGCGCGGGCATGCCTTGTTCAAATCTTTGTAATCCACACACATTCTCCACCCACCGTTGCCCTTGGGAACCATGACTGGGCTGGCTACCCAGGTTTGATAACGAACCTCTCTAATGATACCAGCGTTTAGTAACTATGTGATCTGTTCTTGCATTGCGTCGTGTTTTATGTCTCCCAGATGACGCTTCGTATGTACCACTGGCTTGGCATTTTCGGAAACGTTCAGCCTATGTTCTGCTATGTGTCGTGGAACGCCGACCATATCGGCCGGTGTCCAGGCGAACACATCCATGTTTTCGAATAATAGCTTTTTTAGCACCGCGCGTGCGAGATCTGATATTGCTGGGCCTAAAGTGACAGTTTGCTCCGGGTACTTGTTGTTCAGTATCCATTTTTCAAGTTCTGCGTGCGGTGTGGGTTTGCTTGTTTTTGCTGGTCTAATTTCGTCTGTTGCGAGGACCTCTTTGCTTGCGTAAATTATTGCTATCACTGTCTCTATTGGGAACCCGACAGCTGAATGTGGTCCTGAACAGATCATACTAAAATCTCCCTGGGATTCTCTTCCCAAAAGGATATCATGCCTTGAGCTTGCTGGCAGTACCATGAATGTGACTTCTTCTGTTCTTGAATTCCTTCCATCCAAGAGCAGCACCGGGAACGATATCTGGCCAAGAGGAAAAACGGCTTCATTGCAGCAACCAGTTAGCGGGTAGTCTACTGGTTCTAAGCGCGCTTTATCCTCCTGGTAAAATTGATTAAAGCATTGTTCGTAGATGATATCTGCGGTGCTCCCTGGATCAATGAAAATGTAGTCAGTCTGGTAATGACCGATCACACCAGAAATGACTATAGGTCTTCTCTCTCTTGGGCCTCCTCGCACCACGGGGAAAACAACTTGTTTTTCGCGCCAAGAGTCATCTTGGGCATGCTTGTTGTAGTTCTTTCGTGACCTTCGTGGACCCCCTTGGATCATGTGAGTTTCTAACTTTCGAAGCTTTTTGTTGTCTGGGCCTTCTTCCCTTCTTTGAATTTGGCAATTATCACGCTTTCCCCCTTTAACCAGATGGGTGAGCCTTCCATCTTTCAAAACTCTTTCTATCTCCTGCTTTAGGCTAAAACAGTCGTCGGTCAGGTGACTTGTATTTTTGTGGAACTCGCAGAAAAGATTTGGGTCTTGGCCCCTTTTGTTTCGCATCTGTAAAGGAGGTTTGAATTGGTGGTTCTCGGTTGACAGGATCTCGGAAGGGGTCTTTGTCAGGGGTGTCCACTGTTTTTCCCTGTTTTCTCTCTTAACTTCTTTTCGATGACTAATCTGATTGATCGTAGCACGCACATCTTCTCTTATCGGGCTTCTTTCTCTATAGCTAGATGTCTTCCATAACTGGCCTTTGCCTTTCTTGTTGCGTCGATCATGTTGGTTGTGATTGTATTGACGGCTGTCATCGCCGGTCAATTGTTTATCAGTTCGCGCGATTGTCTTTGCTGCTTCGATGAAAGTGTCCCAATCTTTGGGGCCTCCATCTCTTCCTTTCAATCGTTTGACCAGGTCATCACACTTAACTGCCCTCATGAAGTGTGCGCGCATCATTTTCTCGCCTACATCTCCGATTTCCAGACATTCTTTGTTATATCTGGTAATGAAATCTTCTATGCTTTCATGATCCTTCCTCCATATATTTAAGCAAGCAGCTGGATCTCTAGTGTGTCTTCGTTGCTGGGAGAAGTGCGCGAGGAACTTGTCTCGAAAGTCGATCCAGGATTTAATTCTTCCTGCTGGCAGACTGTCAAACCAGACGCGCGCTGCACCGACAAAGGTTTGTGCGAAAAGATGACACCAAGTTGGTAATGTCCAGCCACCTGTTAGTCCTACGCCATTGAAGACTTGGAGGTGATCGTCAGGATCTGTCAAGCCATTTTACTTGCCCACGTTATGTGGCAGTTTTGTTTTGTCGATATCGGCTGTTGCGATTTCTCTAATGAACTTAGATTTTTCAGCTATGCCTTCTGGGCGATAGCTCAATGAGTAATCATGCTCTGCATTTGGATTGTACCCCGCGCGCTTGTGGGGTTTGTACGCCTCGTGTTCTGGCGGTAACCTGCTAAACACCGTGCTTTCTCTCTTGTACGTCGTGTCATCTTCTTCATTGTAGTTGTCCCATTCATCGTTTATGTTGCGCGGGACTAAACGACTGTGGACTGGCTTTTTATGCTGATGAGTGTATTGCATATAGTTGCTTTCCGTTTCACCATAAGTGTCACGCGTATCGTGCACGCTTTGCCTTCGTACGTTGGGTGCTTTCTCAGGGTGTAGGTTCCACGCCTGTGCTTGTTGAGGGATATGGGTGTTTGGAGGTTTTTGTGGTGGAGTAACAAAAGCGGACTGATTGGCCTGCGCTTGGAGCAAGGCCTGCTGTGCGCTGAGTTGCGCATAAACAAGGTTCAGAGATGCTGTTTGTTCGGAATACCAGGAAGCCAGAGTTTTTCCTTCGGGTTGCCCTAAAAGTGCCGAAAAGTTCAACTATGTTTAACCCGATGGTGCTGAAGGACCAGCCCCATGGTTTGGTGTTCGAACTTCCGGTGGTGCTTGGTTAACTCCTACTGGTGGAGTTTGGAAAGCTGCTCTGTTTGTGGTCTGATTGATAACTCTGGAGGTACTTCCAAAGATATCAGGGAAATCATTGTTCACTCGCCCTTCTCGGATGGTGTCGTTCCCTTGGACCCTTTGGACGTGAGCGGTGTCCGAAATCAGTTCAAAGGAAGAGACTTCTCCGTCCACTTGAGGGGAAGGGTTTGGTTCAGTCATTTTAAAGAGTTTTTTTTTGAAGAAAAAGGAGATGAAAATGGTTTGCAAAAGATGCGGTGGGCGCCAATGATGAAACACTGGTTAACACCGATGGTTAACTAGCTGGGTCGTCTCTTATGTGGGTTCAATCTCCTTCTCTACTCACTTCAGACTGAAGGTCCTGCAAAACAGTAACACCGTTAGCTCGTTAAGAGGGGAATATAGGGGTTTCCCTCTTAACCAGGCTCCGGCGTGAGAATAAGTACTGCTCTGAGGAAGAAAACAGTGTGTGTTGTGGGTGAAAAGTAAGGAGAACAGAATGGATAACCTGAATGATGAAGGGTCCTATTTATAGCCGGAGGGTGAAGGAGGGAGGAGCGACCTTGCCAGCTGCTATTGAGCGCCAACTGTCCGACCAAGGGGAATATCCTCTTGGTCTCCTCTGCTGTGGTCAGGATAGTGGTCCTCGTGGCGCGCCAACATTTGTCCATGCTGGAGGAATTGTACAGCTGCTGTCGGTTTGCCCCCAGGATTTGTCGCAGGTCTACATGGCGCTCGATTAATGGTGACACGTGTCGTCCTTTCTGTCGGAAGGAGCATCTTTGGTGCCACCTTGACACCTTCCAGAAGCTTCTGGATTTACTTGCTGATGTAGGCGCCATGTTGGACGGAAAAAGTGGTGTGGTCCCTACCATGTGTGCATGGAAATGGGACCATACCTCTTCAAGATGCATGGTTGGATTGCAACGTTGGTCGTACCATCGATTGTAGTCTTCCTTGCTAGTTTTTTTGGACAATTATAGGATGAGTAAATTACAAATAAAGTTCTTTATGTTGACACCAGATTGCAAACTATGTCTTTTACCTTCAAAAGGTACAAAAAAATGTACTCGATGTTTACAAACCCTAAAACATTATGTTCTTTAGCCATAACTCAGTTAGTTTTCATGGTTAAATCTAACCAAATGAATCCCACCTGAGGGTATTATTGTCTTTTCTCATCCTTATACAATAATACAAAAAGGGATCAAAATATTTAAAACATATAAAATTCATAAACACCCTCCACCGCTCTTCATGGAGTTCTTCGACGAAGAAAGTAAACCCGGCCACCCTAGCCATCATAAATACCCCTGGCCACCATCAGCCACCACTAGCCTCCACCGCCTCTCCAATCCCGATCACCCCCAAATCGAAACACTCAACAATTGGCCTAGATTTTTTGTGGCTATCGAATCACAAATCTTTGTTATAATCAAGATGTTGTTTCGGATTGTGATCTATGTATTTGTATAGGGAATCTTGTTATTGTTAAGTGAATTCAGGTTTGACTGAATTCGACTCTGAATTTCAATGATTTCTTTCTATGATCTATTTTTAATTGAACCTTCCCCTATATATATAACTCACGAAACAAACAATCTGAACCATTAAGTGCGTAACCAGTAAGAGGTCTGAACCCAGTGGCGAAGCTTGAGATTTCTGACCGACGGGTCGAAAACGTATATACCTAAAAAGTTCTATACGAAAACTACATACCAGACACGTTAATAGTTTGTAAAACACCATTTGGTTTAGGAATAAAAAATTATTTTAATGGTGTTTTTACTGAAAGTGATAAAGTATATACCTAAAAAGTTCTATACGAAAACTACATACCAGACACGTTAATAGTTTGTAAAACACCATTTGGTTTAGGAATAAAAAATTATTTTAATGGTGTTTTTACTGAAAGTGATAAAACTGGAAACCTACAACAATACATTTGGTTTAGGAATAATCATTTGTAAAACATGCCAAAAAGACACGTTAAGAAGGAAAGCATGAAGAATCGTATCAAGAAACGTGTTACGTGTTACCTGAAAATATCACAAGATATTAAGGCAAATCACGTAAACGATATGTTCTCATAAAGTTTTATCTCACAAGATTGATGATCACTTGAATAGTTGAATGGCTTATAAATATTGGTTACTATTTAAATAATCATATATTTTTTTAATACTAATTGGTTTATAAAAATAAAACAAAGGATACAAACGAGAATTTAATCAAAATCCTTTTGGTATTTATATACTTGTTGGTAATAATTTTTTTTTTTTTTTTGTATTTATATAATTTGAATAGAAAAAAATGAAAATTTATATATTTTTCTTATAAATCGGTTTATTTGAACCAACCAAATGCACATCTTTTTTTCCGAAATCTCTTTGATTCGAATTGAATACAATTTTAAAAAGTCAAAATTAGAATAACTCAGACCATTTTTAGAATCGATTCAATGAATAAACTATATTTCTTTTTGTTATTCAATAACTTTATTTGAAATTCCTTTAGTTTTTTTAACGGCAAACACATATTATTCTAAAATATACTTTTAAAATCCACGTATTGATGATTTTGTGAGACTCGAAACTACACCATTTTAGCATAGATAAACACCTTATATCAATAGACCAAGAAACCATCATTTAAATTTTCTTTACTTAACCAACTAAACATAACAATTTGTTATTTACTAAAATGGAATGGATGAAAAGGTTGTCACGATCATTCTATCATCAGGGGCGTAGCTTAGTGTTAAGTGTGGGGTGCACCCGCCCCCTCCAATGTTTCAGTTAGAAGTGTAAAATTTCCTATTTTTCGTCTGAAAATTTTTAAATTATACAGGATTGTCCCCCCAATTATTTTGCCTAAATATTTATACAATATATAAATTGAGTCACATGATTTTCTGCCTTTAAAAACTTTTGGTCAAGCTCCGCCACTGTGTCTATGATACTTAGAACCGTATGATGACAATATTTGATAATAAGAAAGAAAATATTTCCAAAAGGGAATCTTATTTACTATTATGATGTTTTAATTTAAAGAACTTTCAATATATATGGGTGATACTATTCCCACCCCCCCTAATTCCTGATTACACCCCCCCTACAAAAACATCACATCCATCAATCCATCAATCAATCATTTGCTTTTTGTTTTTAGTTTTTTTTGTCTTTTTGTTGTCTTTTTAGTATATTTTAGTGTTTTTTTGTTATTATTATTTTAGTTTTTTTTGTCTTTTTGTTGTCTTTTTAGTATATTCAAACGGCGCGCCCGAGGGGGTAGTTTTTTACACCCAAAGTTTGTAAAAAAAAAAAAAACAAAAAAATAATAAAAACACCAAACTTTGGGTGTAAAAAACTACCCCCTCGGGCGCGCCGTTTGAATTTTTTTTTTTACGAATGTTGTTAAAATATACGGATCTAGTTGTAAAAAAAATCGTGGTCAACGCCCCTCCGTGGCACGTGGTTCCCGAGGGGGTAGTTTTTTACACCCAAAGTTTGTAAAAAAAAAGAAAAAACAAAAAAAATAATAAAAACACCAAACTTTGGGTGTAAAAAACTACCCCATCGGGCGCGCCGTTTGAATTTTTTTTTTTACGAATGTTGTTAAAATATACGGATCTAGTTATAAAAAAAAATCGTGGTCAACGCCCCTCCGTGGCACGTGGTTCCCGAGGGGGTAGTTTTTTTTAAGTCGACTGTATAAGAATAAGGTACACAGTTTACAGTTATTTGGTTATTCGTCAAACATACACAACATAAATAGCCGTTAACGGTTAATGATCATGCGATTTTGTTATTTAAAAAAAAACAGAAAACAAATATCAAGTCAAAAGGACGAAAACGTAATTGTTATACCACATGTGTTGCTTATGGATGTCACATACAATACGAACAAGTATAAATTGCCTTTTCTTGAAATTGTTGGTGTAACTTCTACCAACAAGACAATCTCTATAGCTTTTGCAGTTATGCGTAAAGAAACAGAGGAGAAATATCTTTGGGCATTAAACTGTTTAAAATCAACTCTAGATGAGAGGAGCATGCAACAGCCACGTGTTATAGTTACGGACAGGGAGTTAGCTCTGATGAATGCATGCGAGAAAGTTTTACACGCATACATAACGCGTTAGGTGATGGAAATTGTGGGTTTCGGGCGACAGCTTCTGCTCTCGGGTACGGTGAAGATGAATGGTTATTTATCCGGAGAGAACTGTTGGAAGAGCTACTCGAGTTTAGAAATAAGTACACTAAGGCTTTCTTAGGCTCATTCAAAGATGTGTTCACGTCCTTGGCTTGGTCAGGATCGGGGTTTGCACCTGAAAAACACTGGATGATTATGCCAGAGGCAGGATTCTTGATTGCGAACAAGTTTAATGTGATCGTTCATTTTTTATCTCAAGAAAAAAGAAACAGTTCTACTTGTTTTTCGCTTTGGAGAGGCCCTCACGAGTTCCTAGAAAAAAAATAATTACAATTGCACACGTGAATGGTAACCATTTTATAATGGTAGAATTGCAAGGAGAGTATCCAATTGCCAGCACAAACAACCTATGGAAATTAATGAGAGAAAATGATGCAGCTGGCTGAGAGAATATATGTGAATCACGTCAAAATATGTATAAGTCTTGGATAGCACAACCTGCTACATTTGGGGGGTGTATCGATTAAACCTCTGTATGTAAATTATTAAATGATAATAATTTTGTAAAAAAGTACTTATTTTTATATAGCTTTTGTTACAGCTATAAATATAATTTGATAAATTATAACAATAAAAACTAATAATAAATACTATATCATTACTACTACTAATAATAATAAATATAATAATAATAATAATAATACTAACTAATTAAATAATAAACAAATACTAATTAATAATAATAATAATAATACTAACTAATTAAATAAATGAATAAAAAAGACAACAAAAAGACAAAACAGGCTAAAAACAAAAACCAAGTGATTGATGGATGTGATGTTTTTAATAGGGGGGTGTAATTAGTAATTAGGGGGGGGTGGGAATAGAATGAGCCTATATAAATTCAAAGTTTAATGGCAAAGCACCACCACAAATATTTGGGTCACTTTCAACGGTCACGTACAACAAGAGGTCCATGAGGTGCTTAATTTTGTTTTTATTTTATGAGCAACGTCTCAAATGTAATATAAGGTGCGCTTCAAATATAGAATTATCTTTAAGTAAAGTGTTCTAGCATCTTATAAATGTTTATACAAATTACCAAAGAAATACATTAAAAGATCAAACAATTTGAGGTGTTAACGGTTGAGTTTTAAATTGTGAAATCGTCCAAACCGATCATTGATTTGGTTTTACGGTCGGTTTTTTACTTAATTTTCGACCGGTTGGTTTTAATGTTTTCAAAACGTAGTAAACAGTTTGGCTGATCGTTTTATACAAAAATGCAATCATACAAAACCGTACCGATTCTTAAGCATTTATTACTATTTTTTTAATATGTAAACAATTTTTATTAAACATAACTAAAACTGAAATAGTTTTACATCTAACTAATTAAAGCAAATGAAAATGGCCTAAAACATTTTTTTATTTTCACATTCTCAAATCCTTAACATAATAATAATAAAATTTAAAATATAAATATATATAACTATCTTAAAACAAAATATGAACTTGTTTTTTTTTTTTTTAAGAATTTTTATATTAATTATCTATATATTAATTAAGAGTAGGAGTTGGGTGGAAAGTCTATTTTTCCTAGAAAGACTAGGAAGGAATAAGAATTGGACATGTGTCATTGAGGGATTTTAAGTAGAAGGGCTATCATGTAATTTCACATTTTAATTTTATTTTTGGAATGTATCTTCATTAACTAAAATTTCATGATTTTCGGAATTTTTATTATTTTCGAATTCAAATCTGGAAGTCAATGTGTTCATTAACTAAAATTCCATGTCACATTACATCGCATATTCCATTGTTCAGAAGATTACTGGAATTTATCAGCATGTTCTTGGTGCTGTGTTTTAACAGTTTACAGGGCTAAAGTCAATTTTTTTATAGATCCCACAATATAAAGATGGTAAAACACAGTGTATGAATCTGATTGCTATTAAAACACAACTGTATGAATCTGAATGCTAAAACACAACTGTATGAATCTGATTGCTGTTAAAACACAACTGTATGAATCTGAATGCTAAAACACAAGTGTATGAATCTGCTTGCTGTTAAAACACAACTGTATGAATCTGCTAAAACACAACTGTATGAATCTGATTGCTGTTAAAACACAGCTGTATGAATCTGAATGCTAAAACACAAGTGTATGAATCTGCTTGCTGTTAAAACACAACTGTATGAATCTGTTTGCTGTTAAAACACAACTGTATGAATCTGAATGCTAAAACACAACTGTATGAAATTGCTTGCTGTTAAAACACATCTGTATGAATCTGGATGCTAAAACACAACTGTATGAATCTGAATGCTAAAACATAACTGTATGAATCTGCTTGCTGTTAAAACACATCTGTATGAATCAGCTTGCTGTTAAAACACAACTGTCTGAATCTGTTTGCTGTTAAAACACATTTGTATGAATCTGCTTGCTAAAACACAACTATATGAATCTGCTTGCTGTTAAAACACATCTGTATGAATCTGTTTGCTGTTAAAACACATCTGTATGAATCTGAATGCTAAAACACAACTGTATGAATCTGTTTGCTGTTAAAACACATCTGTATGAATCTGAATGCTAAAACACAACTGTATGAATCTGCTTGCTGTTAAAACACAACTGTATGAATCTGTTTGCTGTTAAAACACATCTGTATGAATCTGAATGCTAAAACACAACTGTATGAATCTGCTTGCTGTTAAAACACATCGTCAAGAAAACGGAGAGGATAAGAACAATATTTGAATGGTGATGATGAACTCGGAGATGGTGGAGATGGAGAAGTGTTTTAATTTGATCCGGTGCTCTCCATCGTTTCTAAAGTTATCTTCTTCCATGATTGTAGTTATTTTTTGTAGGGATTGGGGTTTCCAAGATGGGTTTGGAGAGAGAGAGATAGGGAAAATCGCTTAAATTTAGGAACCGGGCGGTTATCTAATTGATTTAAAACACGGCCATTGACAAAATTGCCCCTACTCATTTAAAACAATCAATTAATTAAACTCAAATATTACAAGATTGCCATTGATTTAATCTCAACCCTTAAACACACCAATCGGATGGACCAGATCGCTTCCTAGGCTTTCTAGGAAAAACACACTTTCCGTGCGAACCCTACTCTATTAATTAATTATCTATAATAACAATTGAGGTCGATTCTTAGCTACAGTGCCAAAAGGGCACTTTAGGTATTTCCTTTACATTGCCACGTGGCAGTTACCAGTTTACAACTATTATTCGGTCTCTCTCACACATACCGCCCCCTTCCAAAGGACGACAACCACCGCCGGTCATCACCTCCATCTCTGACTGATTACATCCGTAAGCGTTCACAACCCTGAAACGGCTTCACCAACGCTGAGGCTGGTGGTGTGCATCGCTCTCTGAACCCACCTCAACGTCAGATATGTCAACGTTGCTAGAAAACACATCAAAACAAATAAATTTACGCGGATGGACAGTAGCTACCTTAAACATCGGGATCTTCATGAAACCCCTTTTATGCCATAACGATGTTTTAGCCGCAGCTGAAAGCGGCCTTTCCAGGTCACCAGAAAGCCGGTTGGGTCGATATCTTCCTTGGTTGGTTTCAGTGGAAAGAAAATATTGTGTATTATGATTCCGATAACCCACATACAGACAGTGGCGTCGGTGACCGGTGTACAACATACAGGCAGCAGCGGTGGCTATAAACGAAGCCTTGATGGTGATGTTTTCTTTTTGCTAGAAAAAAGAGGAGAAAGTGTATGTAGACGGTAGTTTGAAAGAGTAACCATATTATTCATTGGTACTTGAGTTATAACATTATATTTCCTAAGTAGGCGAAACTTGAATCACAAAATTATGTTTTCTGTCCAAAAATTAATTTAAAAATAGCAACAATAGCTCTACCAAACATAAATATTATGCTATCATTATGAGTTAACTGAATGTTTATATACGCCACAACATTATTCATATGATTCTCAATATATAGTGATTAAATTCATAACATTTTACAAATGATAATGATCATTCTTGTAAACTTTTAATGAATTAATTGTAGTGTTTTTATTAACCAATGAGGTGGTGGTCCATTGTCAAAGGCAAAACCTTTAAAACACCTAGGTTGGGAAAGGGGAAGGTCTTCTGTTCAAGTCTCATAGACGACAGGGGATTAAAGAAATTAGACGTTCAAAAAAAAGTTGTAGTGTTTTTTTTTTTAGTTTTTATGTTTTTTTTTACGTAGGTTTTGCTATTGTTTCCATTTAATTAATATTTTCTAATTTGATGTTTTACATTTTGGTATAAATTTGGTGAGTTAACCGTCCACAACATGCGTGCATGATTCAACGTTTCAGCATCTATTTTTTATTTGGTTTTGTTAGGTTTTTTGGCTATATGAAAAATGTGCCCATCCCACATCGGTGCAAGGATGAAAGCTTGGGAGGACTCCAAGCTTATAAAAGGAGTCCAAGGCTTTGGTTTCAAAGTGCCCCAACCAAAAATACACTTGAAGTGTTTGGTTCCTTCTTTCTTTTCTAGTTCTCTTGTCTTAGAGTGTAGGAAGGTTTTGGTTAAACGCTTCGGAGAAGTGTGGTTGTAATTGGGCGGGGAAGGCTTGAGAGATTAGTCTGTGTGATTGTAAAATTTGTCGCATAGTGGATCTTTCTCTCTGGAGGCCCGTGGTTTTTCTCCAGTTTTGGAGTTTCCACGTATATTCTTGTGTTCAGATATATTTCTCTATTGTTAGCTTTGGGAGGGTTGTTGGGAATCTTTGAGACCGCTTGTTTCCCAACAAGTGGTATCAGAGCTCCAGGTTTTGGGGGAGGTCTCGGTTTAGAAGGTTCGTTGTATGCTCTGTGGTTGCAGCTTAGTCTGATCTTCCACATCAGAAACGGATTTTCTTGGAGGGTGTCCTGGTATTTTGAAGGTTCGTAGTATGCTCTGTGGTTGCAGCTTAGTCTGATCTTCCACATCAGAAACGAGGATTCAGTTGATTCGGTTGACTGTTTGTATACGGTAGAATTATACGCGAGCCGGATATACGCATTTTTCCCTGGGAAGGTTCTGGCTAGGAAAGACTTGTTACTTAAGTGTGTCCATTGTACCCACCTCTCTTTCCTGGGAATCCTTTGTTGGGTGTACTGCTTATAGGCTTGGTGTTCTAGTATTCAATATTGTTTTTGAAGATACGGATACGATGTCGAAATACAGTCCCATGAGGTTCGACGTAGATAAATATGATGGAAGAATCAACTTTGGTTTGTGGCAAGTTCAAGTCAAGGATGTGTTGATTCAATCTGGGTTACACAAGGCGTTGAGGGGGAAACCGACCCCTGTTCCAGGCAAGGATTCAAGCGGAACCAGTAAAGACAATGATGAAGAATGGGAAGATCTGGATTTGAGAGCGGCAAGTACGATTCGTTTGTGTCTAGCAAAGAATGTTCTTGCAAATGTGCATGGGATATCAACTGCAAAGGATTTGTGGGAGAAGCTTGAGCAGTTGTATCAAGGCAAAGGCATCTCAAATCGGTTGTATCTCAAGGAACAGTTTCATACCCTTTGTATGGATGGAGATACAAAAATTTCAGATCATCTAAGTGTTCTTAATAATATCGTGTCAGAACTGGAGGCTATTGGAGTGAAGGTTGAAGATGAGGATAAAGCACTAAGGCTCATATTATCTTTGACATCTTCCTATGAGCATATGAAGCCCATTCTGATGTATGGGAAAGAAACCCTGAAGTATGCGGATGTTACTGAGAAGCTATTGTCTGAAGAGAAAAGACTGGGTAGTAGCGGTCATACTTCGTCAGAAGGAACGGTTTTAATATGCGGGAACGGGAAGAAGAAGCACTCACAGAAGATTCCTGTATGCTGGAAGTGTGGACAGTCTGGGCATGTCAAGAGAAATTGTCCAGGTGGAGCAGATTCGGCAAGCAGCTCCAAGTCAGCTAACAATGTTTCCGTCGTTGTTGACGGTGATGATTTCTTTTGAAGTTATGTCATCCCTATGGTATGCCCGCGCTACCATGAAAGGGGATGCAATTTTGTTAGCGGGTTCACGGATTTACACATGGGCATTGGGTTGGCATAGATGCAAGATGTGTGGTGAAAAATTGATGTTGATGGCTGATGAACTTCCGGGTATGCCAAGCGGGGAAGTTGCACCATAAATTTTCAGCAGGTTTTTCAACATGTGCCGAGAAGAAATTCTTAGAATGGTCTATTCTAAGTGGAGATACTCTTTTATGGTGGAGTATGATCGTCGGTTGAAGACGGTGTTCCTTTGATGTGGTTGTTTTTTTTTCATATATCCAAGGTGGAGATTTGTTAGGTTTTTTGGCTATATGAAAAATGTGCCCATCCCACATCGGTGCAAGGATGAAAGCTTGGGAGGACTCCAAGCTTATAAAAGGAGTCCAAGGCTTTGGTTTCAAAGTTCCCCAACTAAAAATACACTTGAAGTGTTTGGTTCCTTCTTTCTTTTCTAGTTCTCTTGTCTTAGAGTGTAGGAAGGTTTTGGTTAAACGCTTCGGAGAAGTGTGGTTGTAATTGGGCGGGGGAGGCTTGAGAGATTAGTCTGTGTGATTGTAAAATTTATCGCATAGTGGATCTTTCTCTCTGGAGGCCCGTGGTTTTTCTCCGGTTTTGGAGTTTCCACGTATATTCTTGTGTTCAGATATATTTCTCTATTGTTAGCTTTGGGAGGGTTGTTGGGAATCTTTGAGACCGCTTGTTTCCCAACAGGTTTAACGGTCCCGCTGCAACGTATATACCCTAAAATAATAGTGCATGCAAAATCATTTTGACATATAATTACATCTGCTCAATGTTTTCATATGTATATATCATAAAGTGGCTTCTAATTGAATAAGTAGGAGTCTGAGAGTTAGTAGATGGTGGAAGCGGAAGGTAGCACACGGCCGAAAGAGAAGCACGATGTGGCGGTACGAACCATTGTTCAAACCTTGTATACAGTTTAACGTTTGCATTACTATACAATATTTGCCATCTACATTCCATTTGTACACACATTTATTTATACCTTAGGCTATCAAATTACATGCACGTTAGCAGTGTAATTGTGTAAATATTAGCAGCCAAATTCCAAATATCCTTTATAAACGCATTCAAAGTCGGACATCGCGCGATACCGCCGGTCACCACCCGCGCAACGCGTGGGGTAAAATTCTAGTTTATAACATTATCTGTATATATATAATTGACAAACTTGGAAATGCTATCAGTATACTTTTTGATATTTTTGTTTTGCCACAACAGTATGGTTTGGTGTTCATATTTACCCTTTTATAACCTTTCTTTTATCACTTTGAGTAAATAGACATAGAAAGTAAGAAAGAGTGAGATGACGATGGGAGTGGGTGCCAGCCATGGCCACCCTATCTTGAGCGGTTAAAGTTGATGATGGTGACGTCGGAGTACGTCACGGTAGTGAGTTTCACTGCGATGGATGGTGGCGGTGTTCGGTGATAGAAGGACAGTGGTGGTCCAATGATGATGGTGAACCTGTAATTTTTGGTGGTTGGCGGCGATTTTTGGTAGGGAAAATAACGAGTTTTAGGCAATGGGGTTATAGAGAGAGGGAAGGTGGTGGTTCTATGGCGGTGCAGGTTAGATGAAGGTGGTTGAGGGGAGGTGGGAACCTTTGCTTCTCTTGGAGGTCCTGAGTTCAAGTCCAGGCAAGGAGGGTTTTAATTCTAACTTGATAATACTAACATGCTAACTACTAACCCAGTTAGTGATATCCTAACCATACGCCGTTCAAAAAAAATCTAGTGAGATCAACAAAAAGATAATGTTGATCAGTTCTGTTTAAACTTAATGGAAAACATGAATAACATACCTGTTACAGCAGATAGGCCAGTAGAGAATCCAGTCAGAGATGCAGCCATTGAGTTTGACATACTTGTCAAGATGATCTGGTTCCTCCTTAGGGTGTAAGGTGATGATGGTGATAAACCGAAACTAGGGAGGGTTTCGGTTGAGAGAGAGAGAGAGAGAGTCGATTATGATGTTATGAGGGTTGTCAAAATTCTCTAACTTGTGTAACCCTTTAACTCTCTAATAAGCTCCTTATTTATACACCCAAGAGGAAACCTAATTAGTTAATAAGGGTAATATGGTCCATCAACAATTACCAACTAATTATTAATAGGTTATTAATATATTTTGATCTATATAATATAAATGATTATAAAGGCTACAAGATTAAATATTACATTAATAATATATTTAATCTCACATTCTCCCACTTAGCCGAGTAATCATTTATCATGAGTATTAGGTAAGCCTGGCCAGGAGTTAACACTCATTTTAGCTTTAAACCAAGAACTATAGCAGAGAAATACAGCCGTTGAATAATCATTCGACTCAGGACCCCCATTAGTCATACTATAGCCTCAATTTAAAACCTAACAGTTATGATCAAAATACGCATAAGCCCTTTAGCGTCTGATTTGTATTTATATTGTCTATATGTCATTACACCGGCAGAACATATGTTAGAGACATACAAAATCAAACTAAGAAAATTTTATTAATTAAAACATAAGCTAGTACAATATGCCATTAAACAAGGTCTTTAGTAAGTCCCATATTCGATACATGTTCTTCGAAAACTTTAGGTGGGAGACCTTTAGTCATCGGATCCGCAAGCATATCTTTAGTACTAATATACTCAATACAAAGATTATTTTCCTCAACTCGTTCACGTACGAACAAATATTTTGTATCGAGATATAAACCAGCTCCAGTCGAACTGTTACTGTTCGAGAAACTAACGGCAGCTGAGTTATCACAGTAAAGCTTCAATGGTCTAGAAATGGAATTAACGATTTTGAGTCCAGTGATCGGATTTCTAAGCAACATTCCATGACAGGTTGCGTTGTAAACAACAATATATTCTGCCATCATTGTGGAAGTTGTAGTTAACTGTTGTTTATGACTCTTCCATGAGATAGGTCCGCCTGCTAACATAAAGATGTAGCCCGAAGTGGATTTCTTGTCATCTTTGCATTTAGCAAAGTCAGAATCAGAATAACCTACCACTTCTAAATGATCACTTCTTCTATAAGTCAGTTTATAGTCTTTCATCCCTTGCAGATATCTAAGGACCTTCTTAGCTGCTTTCCAGTGATCTAGGCCAGGATTAGTCTGATAACGACCTAGCATTCCAGCAATATAAGCGATATTTGGGCGAGTACAGACTTGAGCATACATCAGGCTCCCGACTACTGACGCGTAAGGTATCTGGCTCATCTGCTCCTTTTCAACCTATGTTGTCGGACACTGGAATGAACCGAAAACATCTCCCTTAACTACTGGAGCGACTGCGGGTTTGCACTGTTGCATGTTGTAACGTGTAAGGACACGATCTATGTAAGTCTTTTGAGACAATCCTAAGATTCCTTTGTGTCTATCTCGGTGTATTTCGATGCCAGTGACGTAAGAAACATCTCCGAGATCCTTCATATCGAAGTTATGCGAGAGTAACCGCTTCGACTCATGCAACATGTCTAAACTATTACTTGCCAATAGAATATCATCTACATAAAGGACAAGTATAGTAAAGTTACTCCCACTCATCTTGAGGTAGGTGCATTGATCCACTTGATTCTTCATAAAACCTTGCCTCTTCATGACTTCATCAAACTTGAGGTACCATTGGCGTGATGCTTGTTTTAACCCATAAATGGATTTCTTCAACTTACAGACTAGATGCTCCTGACCTTCAGGTTTAAAGCCTTCAGGTTGTTTCATGTAAACATCTTCGTCTAAGTCTCCGTTAAGGAAAGCCGTTTTGACATCCATCTGATGCAGCTCTAAATCAAAATGAGCTACTAGGGCCATAACGATCCTTAATGAATCTTTACGAGAGACAGGTGAAAACGTCTCTTGATAATCAATTCCCTCTTTCTGAGTGTAGCCCTTCGCAACCAATCTCGCTTTGTAGCGTTCAACGTTCCCATTCGGATCCAGTTTTGTTTTGAACACCCATTTACAACCTACAGGTTTGGCACCATTGGGTAATTCGACTAAATCCCAAACGTCATTTTTCTTCATGGATTCAAGCTCATCAATGATTGCTTTGTTCCATTCAGAAGACTGATCACTGCTAATGGCTTCATTATAAGAGATAGGATCATTGAGCTTTCCAGCATCCATTTCAGTCAGGTAGGTAACATAATCATCCCAATTAGTAGGCCGTCTTTGCCTAGATGACCTCCTGAGTTGATTATCGGGTTCAGCGTTGTCTTGGTTTTGAGCGTTTGATGTGCCTTCGTTATGAGGTATAATGGGTTCTGATTGTGGAGATGGAGTTTGTGCAGTAGCTTCAGGTGCAGTTGCATGGGGTACAAGAGGAGTAAACGGAGTAATGGTAAGCGACGAGTCTCCCCCCCCCCCCCCGCGTCTTGTACTTCTTGCAATTCTTCGTAAGGTTTGGTACTGCTCCCACTGACCTTGAAATCCTCCAGGAACGCAGCTCGCTTGGTTTCAACAATACGGGTGACATGGGAAGGACAATAGAAATGATAACCCTTTGAATGATCAGGATACCCGATAAAGAAACATGTAACTGTTTTAGGGTCAAGTTTCCTTAGGAAAGGATTGTAAAGTTTTGCTTCAGCAATGCAGCCCCATACTTTCATATATTTAAGACTCGGTTTCCTTCCTGTCCAAAGTTCATAAGGAGTTTTAGGGACAGACTTAGAAGGAACTCTATTGAGTATATGAACAGCTGCTTTTAACGCTTCAGTCCAGATGAATAATGGTAAATTAGTGTTGGCTAACATACTGCGCACCATGTTCATAAGGGTACGATTTCTTCGTTCAGCGACACCATTCTGCTGAGGTGTACCAGGCATGGTGTATTGGTTCACAATCCCCTGGCCCTTACAAAACTCATAAAATGGACCAGGAGCTTGACCCACATCAGTATGTCTTCCATAATATTCACCGCCTCTATCTGATCTCACAACTTTAATCTGACGATCTAATTGTTTTTCAACTTCAGCTTTATAATCTTTAAAAGTTGTAAGAGATTCAGATTTTTCCTTAATAAGATACAAGTACATGTAACGAGAATAATCATCAATGAAAGTGATAAATGAAGTATGTCCTGTTATACCAGCGATTTGATAAGGACCACTAATGTCAGTGTGAATGAGTTCTAATAAATTAGAGCTCCTAGTGGCACCTTTCTTATTCGCTAATGTCATTTTGCCTTTAAGACATTTGACACATGTTCCAAAATCAGTAAAATCGAGAGGAGGTAAGACTTCATCCTTTACAAGACGATTTAATCGTTCTCTTGAGATGTGGCCTAAACGTTGATGCCACAACATAGATGAAGTCTCTAAGTCTCGAACCTGTTTCATCTTTGTGAGTGATTCATTAATATTATATGACAACAAAGATTTGGAAAAATTATCATCTAGTTCTAATCTATAGAGACCACCATCCAGAATGCCAGTACCATAAACAACGGAATCATAGAGAATAGAGAGTTTGCGATGACCATGAGAAACGACAAAACCGTCCATGTCTAACTTTGGTCCTGATACAAGGTTCCGAGTTACCTCAGGAACATATAAGGTATCATAAAGTTTAATACATAAACCAGTTTTCAAAAATAATTGTAATGTTCCTATGGCCTTCACTTCTAATTCCCGATCATCCCCAACTTTAAGTGTTCTTTGGTTTCTTCCCAGCTTCCGGATTGTAAGGAATCCCTGAGTTGAATTTGTAACATGAACCATAGAACCAGAATCAAACCACCAAGAATTAGCAGGAACATTTAAATTAAAGGACTCAAGTATCATGAAAAAATCGTTACCTTTCTTAGCCAGCCACTCCTTGAAGTCAGGGCATTCCTTTTGCTTATGTCATGTTTTCTTACAGAACTTGCAGTAGGGTTTGCCTAAGGAGTTCTTAGAGCTGGAAGGTGCACTTGTATGAGGATTTGGATTTGGCTTTTGGACCTTAGAAGCATCCTTTCTTTGAAAATTGTGCTTCCTCTTCTTAGAGTTGGAGGTGGTGAAGTTAGCAACATCAGTAGTGCGATCCATCTTCATACGCTCTTCCTCCTGCACGCACATAGCGATCAGCTCACTCATCGTCCATTTGTCCTTCTGAGTGTTGTAATTGATCTTGAATGCTTCATAGGACGAAGGAAGCGAAGTGATGATGAAGTCAACAAGAAAACCATCACTGATTTCCATCTCTAGCCCCTTCAGCTTATTGGCCATGTCATGCATCATCATGATGTGTTCGCGTATGCCGCTCCTCCCATCATACTTAGTCCATTTTTCATGAACTATCTGCTCAGCAGTAGTACTTTGAGTAGTAAGGTCCGCTGGCTTATTCTCTCTTAGAGCATAATCAAAGTCCAGCAATCCAAGTGTAAGCATGAGGGCATCCTTCCATGCAGCAAAGTTATCACCAGTCAAAGGTGGAATCCCCTGATTTGGTGCTGATAGTGGAAATAAGATGAGCGAATTATGATACTAAGAAGAAAATCTTAACGTGATCTAAGGGCATGTTATACTAAGGCAGGCATAAGTAATGACCATTTTAATTATGAAGCTGTGATATTGTCTATTACTAACATCAAAATAATAGACTTAGTAAAATTCTACTTAAACGAAGACAAATCAGCTTTGGCCAGAAGTGTAATCATTTAAGTATGTGTGCAAAGTAATCGTGACAAATCAGCTTTGGCCAGAAATGAGACAATCACTTTAGTTATGCACTTGTCAAGCATGCTAAACATAAATGAATTAAATCAGCTTTGGCCAGAATTAAGACATTTCACATTTGTAATGCATACTCAACATAGCTTTTATAATACTTGAACAATAAATAGATGTATTAAATCAGCAGCCAGAAATGATACATCAGAAGCTCATTCAAGTTAAGCTATTTTGGTTTTGTAAAAGTTATCTGATTCTGATTAGTTAATTAATTGTTTACAAAACCAAGTATTTAATAGCAAACCACCTGTTAGCGCGCTAAATTTTAGTTCACATGAAACAGCCTAAAATAATGAGGTTTCGAGTTGGGTCTCGAGTCAGGTCTCGACTGAGTTATGAGATCTCGAGTCAGTTATGAGGTCTCGAGTCGCAACCTGTTGTCTCGAGTCGGAACCATGGTCTCGACTATCACATTTTATGAGATCTCGAGTCAGTTATGAGGTCTCGAGTCGCAACCACGGTCTCGAGTTGTGAAGATTGAAGCCGTTAGTCGAAAACTCAGTGGTCTCGAGTCGAGACTGTTGTCTCGAGTTATGAAGTTTTGAGCCCTTATGATCTCGAGTCGAGACCTTGTAGTCTCGAGTCGAGACCTGATGGTCTCGAGTCGTAATCTTCTGGTCTCGAGTTGTAAACTTCTGGTCTCGAGTTGTAAAGATTTAATGACCTTTATGATTTCGAGTCGAGACCTTGTGGTCTCGAGTCGAGATCTGATGGTCTCGAATCCACTGTTAACAGCTATTTATTGTGATAATAACTGAAAACTCAAAATTTTAGGGATTGTGGGATAATGTTTCCTGTTTTATTGCTGATCTAAACTTATCAAAAGATTTCGAAAATAATAACTGATTATCCTTTAACGGTTTTCGGAAACTTTAATAGATAAAATTAAGATCAAAACAGTAAAAACACCCACTAATCCAAATTATATTCCAAAATTTAAGGAATTTTCGAGTTTTACTTAGAACAAAGTGATGAACCCTAAAAATAAAAACATAATTCTGGGTTCCGAAATCTAAATTTTAAGACTTTTGTTAACAGATTTCGGATATTAGTTTGCCCTTTATGGTTTCGGGTGACATGATTATGCACCCGTTTCATTAAAACACTGATTTCGGCACATTTAAAAAACGAAAACAGCCGTGATATGATTAGACTTTCAAAATTCTGTTTTCCAGATTTTGATCCCAGAATAATGGATACGAAAACATAACTGATTTATCAACATATGCTCTGATACCACATGTTGATCAGTTCTGTTTAAACTTAATGGAAAACATGAATAACATACCTGTTACAGCAGATAGGCCAGTAGAGAATCCAGTCAGAGATGCAGCCATTGAGTTTGACATACTTGTCAAGATGATTTGGTTCCTCCTTAGGGTGTAAGGTGATGATGGTGATGAACCGAAACTAGGGAGGGTTTCGGTTGAGAGAGAGAGAGAGTCGATTATGATGTTATGAGGGTTGTCAAAATTGTCTAACTTGTGTAACCCTTTAACTCTCTAATAAGCTCCTTATTTATACACCCAAGAGGAAACCTAATTAGTTAATAAGGGTAATATGGTCCATCAACAATTACCAACTAATTATTAATAGGTTATTAATATATTTTGATCTATATAATATAAATGATTATAAAGGCTACACGATTAAATATTACATTAATAATATATTTAATCTCACAGATAAATCAAGATGTCAAAGACAATATAAATGGAATTTAATTGTTTTATTGATTGATCAAGGGTAGATGAAATTTGGCTATATAATTTGTAATGAACTGTATTACGTTTTTGGCTTCTGATGTACGTCGTACGTACGTTAGAAAATGACCCCGCAACGCGGGGAGCCAATTCTAGTCCTAGTTAATTCATAACATTTATATACTATTATTTTGAAACATTTGTATGCATGTTTGGTTGTAAGTTGAGCTTAAGTAGTTGTACCTTAATCAAATATTTGTTGTAAGTTGTGCTTAAGTGGTTGTACCTTAATCAAATAATGGTTTCATTACCTTACCAAATTCAATCTGTTTTGTATGTATGATTGTAAATTGTGCTGAAGTGGTTGTACCCTAATCAAATAATGGTTTCATTATTTTACCATCTTCAATCGGTTTGATCCATTCAAAGTTGTGTTGTTTTATTTGTAAATTATTATTATTTATAATAATCTAATTAATTTAGCTAAAATCTTGTATAAATATAATTTGCAACATATTGATGCAATAGTTGTTGTAATACATTATGGTTTGTATAGTGGTAATGATATATATTATATATAGATTACGATGAACCTGTCAAACGGGAAAAAATAGACGCGTGTTCATCGTAACGCGCGAGTCCTAGATCAACTTAGTTATTTTATTATGTGGTTTACGTTTCGGTTTAATTTCTTCGCATTAACATCGCAATTTCAATGTCGGTGATCGTTGGCAGTAGTGTGACATTAGTGTTCGCCTCCGCCGCAAAACGGGGGTGCTTAATACTAGTTACAATTAATAGTGATCTTTTTATGATTTTGTCTTTTGTGTTTTTACATACTAAATGTTAAGGTTTTTTTATTTTGTAATGTAATTTTGTTTTTTTTTTTTTTCTATTTTGCGACAAAAGTGAAATGAGTTTATTTTTATTTGTAAGTTTTGTTTTACGTTTTCTTCATATTTTGTCGTCATTCGGTTTAGACTTAGCACAATGTTTGGTGGTCACATTTGGTCCTTCAAGTTTTTTTTACCTTCTTGACTTTCTAATACGCGTCGGTGTAAATTCATCTCCATCTACGTTTTACGTCATGTGAGCCACTTGGTAGAAATTCATGATTTAGTTTAAGCTTTTTTTCAGTTTTAGCGGTCGTTCGGCTACTACTTAACATGATTTTACACTCTCCCTGCAACGTTGACAACATAGTTTTACATCCCCCATCGGAACACGGGACGAAGACTAATTTATTATAAAATCTTAAATAAAAAACAAGAGTTAAATGTCATTTTAGTCCTTGTGGTTTGGACCATTTTGACAGTTTAGTTCAAATGTTTTATTTTTCGCCTATGTGTCCAAAAATGTTTCACCGTTGCCTTTTTAGTCCACTAGGTTAACTTCATCCATTTTTTCTGTTAACGATAAGAACAATTCGGTCATTTTATAAAAAAGGACCGAATTGTCCTTCTCGTTAACAGAAAAAATGGATGAAGTTAACCTAGTGGACTAAAAAGGCAACGGTGAAACTTTTTTGAACTCATAAACAAAAAATAAAACCTATAAACTAAACTGATAAAATAACGCAAACCAAATGGAGTAATATGACATTTAACTCAAAGAAAACAATAGATATAAGTTTGTAAAACACACGCGCTTATGAAAAGCGTGAAGAAAGCTATCCATTGAGATAAAACTTCTCTCCCACACGAATTAAGCACCCTGTACGCCTGCGCGCATTACGCACCCCTCTCTCCCCTTTTCCCTTTTTTAGGCTTAACCCTTTTCCAATATTACACAATTACCCTCCACCCTCATATATAATTTTTTTTCTTATTATAATTTTCAATTAACAATTATAATCAACCAAACCCTAGAAACTCAAATCACAAAATCGGTCATCCAAAACTTAATCAAACATCAAATTCATCTTACAATCAGCTCATACATACAAATCCCTCTGCCAATTTCAACAAAAAGGTTAGTAATTTCATCAAGTTTGTTGCTTTAATCATTTCCCCCAATTTAGTACTTTTGAATCTTTGATTTTATCATTTTTGTTGTTTTTAATTTTTTATTGGAGTTATTGATGTAGATTTTGTTGATTTTATTTGCTTGATGAGTTTAGGTTTTGGGGATTAAAGTTATCAGTATTTTTAATTTTTTTTTTAAATACATACTCAGCTTTTGATTTGATCATACTTTTTGCTGTTGTGGTAATTAGGATGTGTGAGTGTTGATTATATCAGATTATCTGTTGTTTGCTTGTAATTTATTTACTTGTTAATAGCTTCATTGCCTGTAAAGTATTGATTTTTTTTTTTTTTTTTGTATTTGTTTGTTTTGATTTTGAGGTATTGTAGTTTTAAATACAAGATCTGTTTTGTTGTGACAGTTGTGTTTATATAATGTTTGCTCATCAGAAAACTGGATTTTGAGTTATGTTATTATCTTTTGATCATAAAAAGTTATGGATCTTCACATAGTAATAGTTGTTTTCAAATCTGTTTTTTTTTGCTTTTGTTATATGTGTCATGTTATGATTGTAATCAGTTAACTACAGATTTAGATATAATTTTTTTTTTATTCTGCAGACTTGGGTTGAATACACACACCATGAGGTTTAAAAAGGGTAGCAAAGTGAAGGTCATGAACAAGGAGGTTCGTGCATCGTGTCATGATGATCGATGGATTCCAGCCGGGAAGGTAATTCGCTAATTCTTGTTTCTTTGTTTTTTTATTTCTAAATATGTTTATTTTTAAAATACTAATGTTCGTCTACGTATAGGTTTTAAGAAACAGCGAAGTCGAACCAAGTTACTCTATGACGATTCGTCAAAAGAAAGTTGATTGCTTGCCTGTCTACAACGATGTTAGATTTAAGGACTCGAAGAGGGCATCCCCGTTTCGCTCATCTAATTACAAAGCTAAGAAAGTCAAACGTGCTGAGAAAGATTGCGGTCGAAGTCAAAGTCAAAGGCATTCATTCGAAAAGGTAGATGCTTTTGAGGGTAAGGAATACACGCAAGAATCCTTTAACTGTACTTTAAATGGTTATTATAAAACGGAGAACAAGAAAAGAAAAACATACGAGTCTGATAACGACCAATGCTCTGTTGGTAGTTGTAGTGTTCTTAGTGATGGTTATAATAATAAGTTGTCTAGTCATTCCGATGTAGACATTCTGTCTAGCGACGGAGAGTCTTTTAATACTTCACGGGTCGAACATGAAGTTGCAGCAAGTGTTCATAGGTTAGAGTTACATGCATATCGTTCCACGTTGGAGGCGTTATATGCTTCTGGCCCATTAAGTTGGGAAAAAGAAGCGGTATTGACTAATCTTCGTATTAGTCTCCATATTTCAAATGATGAACATTTGACGGAGCTAAAGCATTTAATTTCATCTGGATCCCGTATTCTTGATTAAAAGTGAATTTTTACACTTCTTTTGGTTTTTTTTGCCGCTTTTAAGATTAGGATTCTTGTACAATTTCAATAATGTTGTAAGAAGTAGCTTTCTTTCTGTAGTTGCATAGACTTTTTTAAAATTTGTAATTAGTAATGCAATGTAATCCAGTCTTGTATGAGGTGAAATTCAACATTGATGCTTTGGTTCAAATCTTATTATATTTTTTTTAGAGTAAATTGCATATTACGTCCTTTAAGTTTCAACAAAATTTCATGCGATATCCTTTACCTAACGAAATTATAATGGATGTCCTTTACGTTCTAATTTCTTTACAGACGGTGTCCTTTCATCCTAAAAATGTTGTAAATAAATTAATACATAAAAGACATTTGTTGTAAAGAAATTAAAACATAAAGGATAACGTCTGAAATTTTGCTGAAACTTAAAGTACGTGAAGTACAGTACAGTTTACCATTTTTTTAAGAATGTTATTGATGAATGGTGTACATTTTCCAGAGTGACAATTGGAGGCATGCATCTCTTGCTTCCAAAGGGTTTGGCTGTCTTTCTCTTGGAAAAAGCTGTGGGACATTTGATTTGAGCTTATCCATTTGCTACAGATAAGACAGTTTGTTGCCATTTGGCACTAATCTCAAAAATTATAAAAAATATAGTCATAGTGGCTCATTCACTAGCCACCACTCATTATTTAAACTTATTAACTTATCTTAATTTATCTTGATTTAATTAACAAAGAAGTCATTTGGACAAATGAATTATTGTTCATCAAGTATGGATATCTCACATTATATAACTTTCTTGATCACATACAAAGACATGGATTCTTTAGAGATTTGGCTCTCTTCATTCAAAGGTTAATTGTATATTTTAACTTGTAAATGTGATTGAAGCCTAAATGAGCTTAAATGTTTTTGGTTATTGATTCTAGTCATGTGTTTGACCGTAAGGGTGGTGCGATGAGTCATGCGTACAAGATTAATGGCTTCGTCGAAATGGAATGAAGTGCAATGGAATTGTGTACGTGTTAGTTTTCCTAATTGATTGTATGCAGCCATATTTTGTAGCTCATTGTTCTTGTATGATGTTTAAGTTGCACATGTTTTTTTTTTTTTTTTACTTTTTTATACAAACTTTGAAATAGTTCTATAGTAGAAAAATGGATGAATATTTCTAATGTTAATAAGAGCAAATAGATAAACAGATGAGTTGTATACATATTTCTATACTCTTTTGAGGAATGTGACATGTTGTAATTGATGGTATGTGGTGTTGCTATTTTATTTGTTATAATAAATTGATCCTATTGTCACAATCCATATATTTATGAAAGTTCTTACAATTCATATTTATGAGACTAGTATGGAATACCCTTTAAAATATGTAGCATAAGTATGTGATGTAGGGATGAGCGTTTGGCGGTTCAGACCCGCGAGAACCTTTGAACCGACCCAAAAACCTCTTGGACAGAACAGAACTATTTAGTTTATGTGTCAGTTATCGGCTCTTTATATGTGTGCACAATCGATTTCAGTTCGGTGCTGCTTATAACCGCTGGCAACTAGTTTTTTTTTTTTTTTTTTGATAAAAACAGGGGATTTAAAGAATGATGAAATTGAGGGGGATGTTGAAAGGTAGAGATGGCATGATAGATAAAGATGTTGAAAGGTAGAGATGGCATACAGATCAAGTGGCAAATAGCACAGGAACTTTTGGACCCGCGTGGGACCTGAACTGAAGGTGCCTATCACGGTTTGGTTTTAGTTCATATGATTATCAAAATTCGGTTCTGGTTTCAGTGTGGCCGGTTCTTGAAGGTTCGAACGATGCTCAAACCTATTGTGATGGCCTCATTTGGCTAAGACGTCTCCAAAACTCCGTCAACATCCTTTGTTTACCTAGGGTGATGGTAATGGGCTGACTACAAGAAATCTCAGTCTCACACTCGATTGTAAATCGTGTTACATGTCCTTCAAGTACCTAACCGTTATTTTGTTTCAAATTACTCATTAGGATGCTAAGTAAATTTCATTATATTCTAATTTTTATTTTTGTGTTATTATCTAAAACGTCAGAAATATAAAATAATTTTTTAATAGATTAGCGGAGTACTACCTCACCCGAGCACAAAGAAAAAAATGTTTTCGTGTATAGTTTGGACAAATGGGTATGTATGTTTGGGTAATCAGAGCGGGTATCATCTAATAGTATATTTATCGATAAAAATCTATGAGAAATAATTATTATAACCAAACACTTTTGACAGTAACAAATGACAAATAAATATTCTTTAAACACTTTAACTTAGTCATATATTTTTTTAAACCAAAGTAGCCATCTTTTCTCTATTCAAAAGCATCATCATCATCATCTGGAAGGGGTTGGTTTGCAGCTTGTGCAAGCTCAGCTTCATGCCTACAAGACAATCATATGCATCATCGTAAATAAATAGTTAAATACACGACCCGAATAACAAGTAGGGTTGTTAAATACGTCGTGTTTGTAGGTTGACGGGTCAAACCAAACATGACCCGATTAACATGACCACGACCCGTTAAACACAAAAAACTTATTTCTTGCATTTGACACTCCAAATTACAATTTACCACAAAATTTTCAATTGTATCTAATTATTAGTTTAAGTTATTATGACATAGTAATACAACTTCCTTATAATATATAAAAACAAATGTTAAACAGGTCAACCCGAAAATGGCCCGAAACCATTTAGACTAACAACCCCGCAAATGTCGTGTTAAATTTGTGTCGTGTCAAAAAATTCATGCCCCTAAAGTCCTAAACTAACAAGCCGACAACCACTGTGGTTGGTCAAAAGTTGAACTTACTGTTGTTGAGCAACCATATCGATTTGAACTTCCGGTGGAGCAAGTGCAGGAGACTCAACAAAGTGCAAGTTTGCATCCCTAATCACAAAAAAAATAAAAATAAAAAAAAAACCGTCAGAACTCGTATAAACTTTTTTTAACGTACAAATATTAATAGTAAGGAGTTGTCAATAGTTACCCTGCAAGTTTCCGAGCTAAGTAGAGGAAAGGCTTCTCAAAGTTGTAATTACTCTTTGCGGATATCTCATAATACTGCAAGTTTTTCTTTCTGTGAAAAGTAACTTGTTTCGCTTTCACTTGACGGTTTTTCACATCAACCTTGTTTCCACATAGTACAATCGGGATATTCTCGCATACCCTATCAACATTCGCCCAACAGTTAAATGTCTAAAATACCCTTCAACGAGACTGTTGCATACCAAAAAACAAACAGAATCTTTAAACACAAACCTGCATAGGTCACGATGCCACGTGGGAACATTCTTGTAAGTCAATCTAGCAGTTACATCAAACATGATGATAGCACATTGACCATGAATACTGCAATTCATTCATATTGTTAATTCACCAATATTTATCAAACCGATGTATAAAACAGAATTTACATGTTAAAACGAAAGATTACTTACTAATATCCATCTCTAAGACCGCCAAATTTCTCCTGCCCGGCTGTATCCCAGCAGTAAAACCGAATCTTGCCACAGTTAGTGAAGAAATCTAAGGGGTGAACCTCCACACCGATTGTTGCTAACCATGATGAAAAATAATAAAGTTAAGTTATATAGCAGAAAGTTTGTTGCATAAACTTAAAAAAAGTAAAAATATTTTACAAGTTCTCACGTTCGTATTTCTTCTCGAATTCTCCGGTCAAATGCCTCTTCACAAATGTAGTTTTCCCTGCAGAATCAGAACAACAGAAGCATTTAACAATTAACACTATAATTCCGATCTTTAAACACACAATGTAGATAATCTATAAACTAAAACTCGAGCTATATCTATTCTCCGGTCAAAAAAATCCCTTCTTTAAAATTCTTTTTTATTAACGAAAAGTAGCGATTTTTATAAAAAAAATATTAAAAAATTTTTTTGTGTGTTTTTTAGATTTTTTTAGGTATTTTTGGTTGTGTTCACACTGGTTCTCGCGGTTCTCGCAATAAAGGGTGGTTCCTAACAGATCCTTCTTTTTAACATTTGATATATATATTAAAAGCAACAACTTGAGAAAAATTAACATTTGATATAAACTTGTGCAGTGGTGCTTATAAACAAACCAGTTTACAAGCCTGTTAAAAATTGTGTTTTTTTTTATGTTTTTAAGGTTTACTATACAAAAAGGCCAAGATTTTGTTAAAGATTTGAACTTCCAAACCCAATAAAGCATATAGTTTCTTTTTAAAGCATTCTAGTTTTATGTAAAGAGCCACAAATAATAATCTGGTTTAACCAAAACAGCAAACAGTAATACCGATTAACGAAATTGAGATTGAAACTACACGTCTACACCTAAACGCATAATCGTGCATAGCACAAATGATAATCCACTCCGGTAAATGATTTTTTTCTCATATAGATACAGTATCCGCGGAGCGAGTACTAAAAAGGACATTTTGTGTTGCATCCCTTTGGACGCCGATTTTCTTATGTCAAGTAAAGCAAAACATGGTTTTATAGTTATAAACAAATCATTCCATTTGAAAGATGAACTCCATTTATGACACAAAAAAAAAAAAAAAAAACAACATGAATCTAAACCATAGCCATATACCCTAAACACAAAAGTTGTATTGAAACTATTATTTAAAAACTGCAAACTAATCATAGAAACTTCAAAAGATGATAATATTAATAATATTATTACAATATTACCCAACATATTCAAAGCATAGTTGTTAAAAGCCATCGCCTCTTGCGCCTAGGCCCATTTTCCTGACGAGGCGAGGCAATTGCGCTTTAATTCTCCAGGTGATGGTTTCGGCGCATATTTCAACGAGATTCCTATTTTTTTTTTATTTTCCAGCAAAATTCTAGCTAAGTTTCTACTTTTATCTAAAGGCAATACTTTATAACTTTTGGTACAAAATATATGATATTAAATGTTATATAATAGCTTTTGTTTATTTTATTTGAAGAATATTATAATTTTTCTAATACGTAATATATTTTTCATTTTTTCATCGTTTCTCGGACCCTTGCTTTTTTTGCGCCTAGGCCCAAGGCGAGGCCTGTGCGACTTGAGTGCAACTATAATTCAAAAAATAGATATAGAAAATGGAAAAAGCTTACCAGTTCCACCATCGCCAACAATAACAAGTTTAAAGCTCGGGTAATCAACGGGTTGCTGATTCGGCAAAGCCTAAACACAAAACAACCACACATATATATATAAAAAGAACATATTATTCTACAAGATAACATAACAAAGTTCAACGTGTTATATTCATTGAACAACAACATACCATTAGAGAGAATGAGAATGAAGTATGAATGAGTTATGAGTTGGTGGTATGCATGTATGTATGTGTGTATATATAGTGAGGGAGGAAGCAGGTGCAGATTCTGCGTTTTGAAATAGAGATACCCTGCACTCAACCACATTTGTCTGTCTGGCTTTAATCTCACGCATCATATCTACCTTCCAATCAATACAACGTATTATTTATTTATGAGTTAAATGACATTTTAGTTCATGTGGTTTGGACCATTTTGCCAGTTTAGTCTAAATGTTTCATTTTTCGTCTGTGGGTCTAAAAGGTTTCGTTGTTGTCGTTTTAGTCCGCTGGTTTAACTTTATCCATTTTTTTTGTTAACGAGAAGGGCAATTCAGGCATTTTAAATGGCCGGATTGCCCTTCTAGTGAACAAAATTACATATAAAATGACCGAATTGTCCATCTCGTTAATAGAAAAAATAGATTAAGGTAACCCAGTGGACTGAAATAGTAATTTTGAACCTTTTTGGAACCAATGACGAAAAATGAAACCTTTGTAGTAAACTGACAAATTGGTCCAAACCAAACCATATGGACTAAAATGACATTTAACACTATAACTAGGATTGCGACCCGCCGCAATGCGGCGGGGATTCTTTAGTTATAACAAAGTGGATCTAGGACCCGCACGTTATGTTAAACCTGTCAAACGGGGAAAAAATAGACGATGTAAAAACGTTCACCCACACACGCACGTTGCGTCGTGTTAACTCGCAAAATTTCGAACGAAACGTAAAAACGTTAAAACAAAGACGCACATTGCAATGTGTTAAGTCACAAAATTTAGAACCAAGCATAAAGCGAAAAATTTGCGGAAAATGAAAACTATAAAAGGCCAAAGTTGAAAGTAAAAAAAGTTTTGAGGATAGATTACAAAACATAAAAATTTTTGGGTTAAAAGTAAAAAAATAAATAATTTTGGGTTAAAAGTAATTTATGACATGTTTTTTGGTGAAAAGTAAAAAATTAGTTTTTTTGGAAAACCCCCAAAGCCAACGTTACGACAACCATATGCATAACCATTTTTTCTTTAGAAAACCCTCAAAGCACACCCCGTGTTGCGGCGGGGCATAAAACGGTGTCAAATAGTACTAATGTCACACAACCGTCATTGATCACCAACACTGACTCGACCTAGGATACGTGTGTTGCGACGAACCTTTCAAACGTGGAAAAATAGAGGTAAAAACGTTGAACCACACATGCACGTTGCGTCGTATTAACTCGAAAAAATTAGAACTATACGTAAAACAAAAATTTGCGAAAGATGAAAATTATAAGTGAAAAAAGTTGTGAAGTTAAATTGCAAATAATTAAAAGGTTTGGGTTAAAGTTATAAAACCAAACTACGTAGGGTTAAAATTGTAAAAGATATAAACCTTTGGGTGAAAAGTAGAAAATCAACTTTTTTTTTGGAAAACGTCCAAAGCATAGGTTACAACTCACCTATGCACCAAGAAGTTACTTCTTTATATAGGTTTAAATATCTATTTATTAACTCACCACGTGATACTCACGTGACTTTTGAGAATGTGGGCTCGGGTCTGGGTTTGTGTGTGGAATGGGCTCGGGTTAAATAAGGGCCATCATGTATCTATAGCAGAATTAGACAAGGATTTTTTTTCAAGTATGTGTCGTAATGGAGATGAAGATTCGGATCATATTCTTGTCAGTGTGTTCGGTTGTTGCTACGGTCTGGGGGAAGTATGTAGATGGATCAAAATTCTGCTTTTGAATACCTTGGATGATGTAAAGTCCTCCATTCCGAATATGGTCAGTACCCGTACCAAAAATATCAATCCCGAAAATCGCAAAAAACATGTACTGGTACAGTACGGTGTTAGAAAGTAAATCAAGGTAATATATAAGTATTGAACCAAAAGTATCGATCCTGGAAACGCAAAAAATGGTACCCAACTGGTATCGAAAATTGTTCAGTACGATACATTGGGTACCGGTACCGATTCAATTTCGTTACTCAGTACCATTTACTCAATACTACTCCATTCAACACAAAACTAAAAGACACTTGATCATATCTATTTTTTATGCTACGATATGGAGAATGTGGATCAGCCGCAACGACAAGGCTAATTCTATTTCTAAGGTGTTGGAAGACATAAAAGAGATGGCGTTCGTTTGGCTTTCGAATCGATTGTTGATCTCGCTTAAAGAATGAAAGTTGAGGTCTCGTCTTAACCAAGGTGTTGAAACTTTTAATATGTTATCGTGTTGGATTTCCTTTTGTTTGTGTAAGAGCATCCCGAACGGGTCGTTTGTTGGGGTGGTCCTCTCGGGGCAAACCAAAGGCAAGTGGACTTGCCTTATTGGAGGAGATGAGGTGGCTGGTCCATTGGTGGGGTGGTCTGCTTAAGCGGACTTGTCCGGTGGTGGTGTGGTGGTTTCTTGGCTTAAATAAATTAAAAAAAAACTATTTTTTAATGTTTTTGAATAAACTCTTATGTTTTTTTAAATATAAAATTAAACCTAATTAAATTATACAAAAAATATATATATTACAAATTACAAAAAAAAAAAAAAAAATTACGCAAACCTAATTTTAATTTTACACACACCTAGTTTTTATATTACACAAAAAAACCCTAATGGTACCCATCCCAACCAAATATGTTGCCCGGTGGAGGTGACACATCACGATCGCTATGACGACCATCTGACCTATAATCTTGAGGTAAGTGTCTGAAGTCAGGAGTTGGATGGGATGGTTCATCGTGCACCGGTACCCTTCAGCCCAACTGTAAGACTCATAGTAGTTTTTTTTCTTTTACATTACTATAACATTAAAGTAAGCATTTTATTTTATATGAAAAATGCCACTTAACAAAAACTTTTACATTATAAGTATTTAAACATGTTTTACAACATCCAAAAACATAGTCAAAAGTGTTTACATAATCCCCTTTTATGAAACGAGACAAAATCAAATGTGGAAGCTTCTTTGGGAGAGGGGTGTTCGGATCTTATTCGTCGCTTGATCTTCGTCCGGACGCATATAATATTCACCTAAAATCAAAACCAACATAAGAGTTAGTTTTGATAGCTTAGAAACATGTTAAAACGAGTTCCATAGACAAAACATACAAGAATCAACCAAATTTCAGCTTTTCAGGCCCCGCGGGCAGCGACCAAGTTTCCCAAAATATGTCACGGGCCGCGACCATGGTCGCGCTACGCGACGGTCGGATCAAGTGGGTGTCGTGCGACGCGACACCTTGTTTTCAACAGATGGTTTGTGATGCGTGCGAAGTGTCGTATATATTAGGTGTATATTTTAAGCCCTTTTTAACACTTATTTTAGCCAAGTTTTAAATTTATAAAACACGATATTTTACTAACACTAAACACACATATGGGCAAGTGCACCCATCGTTGAGTGTAGTATAGCGTTGGTAAGATACCGAGGTCGTCCAAGGACACAAGAGCTTTTAGTACCGGTTTATCCTCAACGTCTAATCAAAATAAAAAGTTTAGAAAAATGTTTTAAACTAAGAAAAATAAAAACTAACTAAAATGCTAAAAATAAAATAAAAATAAAAACAGATAGACAAGATGAATCACTTGGTTCCGACTCGTATCTAGTATAACCTTTGATTATTTCCACACTTTTGCATATAATTAAGAGATTATCTTAGTTATTGTAGTAGGCCCATCTTTTGAAGGTGACGTTACCCTCACCCCAGTAGTTTGAGTCAGCAAGGATACAATCCTAAAAGGGTGGATTATTGGAAGATAATGAATTAAGTTATTAATGCAGTATTGTGGTAGGCCCCGCTTTTGGCGGTGACGTTACCCTCGGCTAAGTAGTCTGAGTCAGCAGGGATACAGTCCTAAATAGCCGGGTTATAGCATTAATAGTAGTTAACTTATGAGGGGATCAAAGAGTTTGGACCCCCGCCATCCAATACCGTGAAGTATTGAAGGAGGTCCTACTAAATTTGACCCAGGTCCATTGCAGGACCTCTAAACGCTGAACAATGGCAAGACCTTTACCAAACCGTTCCCTTAACCCCCGACCAGGTAGCCAACATACCTCCATATAGACCGTGGAGATATGAATGGTGAAAATCCTTTATTTTATATATACAGTAAAATAATGCCAAGACACCACGGACAAACGATAAGGAAAGATCACCTTCAACATAAGTAACTAGTTATTAAAGTCATTAATACAAAACCAAATAAAAAGTGCAAAAGATTAGAAATAAAAAGTATTATACTAGACACTTTGTCTTCACCAAGTGATGTAAGAGACTTAGGCAAACATGGCCTTGATTTTCAAGAACTCTTACGATCAATCTTGGATCCCGAGACGACTCACACACTCTACGATGGACAATGGATGATGGTGGTGGATGATGGTGTTGTGATGGTGGTGGGTGGTGGATGAAGAGTGAGAGAAGTGGTGTGCCAAGGGATGAGTTGAAATGAATCCAAGCACTCCTATTTATAGGCTGAACAGAGAGCTGGGCACGGCCCCGTGTCCGCTGGGCACGGCCCCGTGCCTGTCTGACACTCTCTCTCCTCATTAATTGTAATTCGCAATTACAATTAATGCGCCTGCTGTACTTTCGACACGCCCCCGTGTCCGCTGGGCACGGCCCGTGGTGGGCAATAGAAGCTTCTATAGGTTTGTCTTTTCTGCTGCTTCTTGGGCACGACCCCGTGCTGGCTGAGCACGGGGCGTGTTCAGTCTTCTGACTTCTCTATTTTGCTTTGGAAGGTGCCGTTGAGGGGTCGGGCAGTCCACTAATGTTCTTTTCCTTGTATTTATGTTGGATTTAGCTGTCTTTTTGCTTCTTTTGTGTTTTTGAGCTCATTTAATCCTGAAAATACAAAAGGAAGACGAAAACACTCTTTTTCCAATATTAGTACTTAAAAAGGGTTAGTTTTATGCCTTATTTGATGTAATTTATATGTTGCATTTTACACACATCAAATACCCCCACACTTGAACTTTTGCTTGTCCTCAAGCAAAACTCTTTAATATGTGGCTTACACTCCCAAATGGAATGGGTAGAAGAGAAGGTTTTGGGCTTGTCGTAGAGTGTCGGGATATCCAAGATCTTTTTGGGTTTTATTTTTATTTATTTACACTCCTTTTCGTAATGATTTATTTAGAACGTTTCATATGAGAAATTACTTATTTGGGCATAACATGCCTTTTTAAAATTCCATTTATATACAAGTTCACATACCTCACGGGAGAAATCACTCACACTCGGCCGATGGTGTATTTTTAGTGAATCACTCGAGAGCGGCGTGGAACTTATTCCTACCATAAGCTTGCCAAGCAATCAATCGTCCTCCTTTTTAACTTTTATACATTTGTAAATATCAAGAGGACTTTGTGGGTTAAGGGTTAGGCTTGGGTTAAAGGTAGGTGGTTGGGATAGTGGTTAGTGGTTAGTAGAAAAAGGGCGAAAAGCGTAACAAGTGTCGGTTTTCGTAAGATTTTCTATTTTTGTAACTTTTTATTTTGATGAAGCTTTTATTCAAACAAAGTTATTTTGATGAACTTGTTTGTTTATTTTCTTTTTGCTTTATCATCAACACATTTTTTTTTTTTGATCATACGAAAAACCGAACTTGTTACTAAAACAAAGGGTAAAAAAAAAAAGGTTTTGGTGGGAAAAAGGTTTTTTTTGGTTTGGGTGATGAAATGAAAAGGTTTAGGCTCAAAGGGGTTAACTAGGGGGATTTTTTGGGTAGGTGGTAAAAGAAAAAGAAAAATAATGGTGTAGAAATAAAAAGGGTTAGTCCTAATGCCTCCATCATTTACTTACTTGGGTTTAAGTTGATAAGGACCGGGAATGTATCGTCAAGGCAAGTTCTAGAGTTGTAAGAACCAAGCGGCTATTCACACAAGAAACGAAAGATGAGCATTTAGTCTAATGATATGTAATTGTATGCTTAATAAAGGCTCAAAACTCACTTTTGTGGGAATGAGTTTTTATGTGATCAAGTATATATAATCAAATTTTAACTAAGTTTGCCATGCCTTTTCATAATTTTCTTATGTTGGTTCTTTTTATCACTACACTATCGGTTGTAAATTCGTAAAAATATAACCTTTTTGAGAACTTGAATTTCCCGAGTTAAACCTAGACAAATAAAAAATTGAAATTTTTTTAAAAAATTTGGGGTGATTAGCGGTTCCAATAGAGTTTTGTGTAAGGCTTGTATTTAGGACTTGCAAAATTCAAGGTTTTAGCATCCCCCCCACACTTAAATTACACATTGTCCTCAATGTGTCCCAAAAATAAATTTTTAGGTTGATTAGATGTGTAAAATGGTGTAAAAAGCAAAAAATTTCTGTTACTGGGCACTGAACACGGCCCCGTGTTGTCCGGGCACGGCCCCGTGTTTAAGTGCCAGTAACAAAATTAAAACAAGAGAAACAAAAGTCTGGACATGGGGGCGTGTTGGGTGAACACGGCCCGTGTCCAGTTACCTGAACTGGGCGTTTTTCTGCAGGTGGTTCAGCACGGGGCCGTGTTGGTTGGGCACGGCCCGTGTTGAACCTTCTGGACTGGAGAGAATTGTCGGGTTGCCTTGTTCTTGTGCATGAGTTCATTTTTCTCGTTCCCCTTTTCATCCTTTACCACCATGAGTGTGTTTTATTCCTGAAAATTAAAACTAACTAGAAAACATAAAAATTAATCTAAATTAAACTAAGGATAGTTCCGTGGAATGCCTCCATGGTGCGCCACGTTTATAAGGGTCCTTGGCTAGACCCAATGCCTGGTCATATGTTACCCAAGTGGGATGTATTGCATCCCATGTTACACCGTCGGAGAGCGTCATACAAGCTTGAGTCTATGACCTTCATGTAGTTGACCGGATCTTCTTCCTCTACTCGCTTTCCACATTCAAATTTTACTTCCTCATCCCCTAACTTCAATGTTAGAGTTCCGTCATTCATATCCACCAATGCTTGGGCGGTGGCTAGAAATGGCCTCCCGAGGATGAGAGGGACATCGGTGTCTTCTTCCATGTCTAGGATGACAAAGTCGGTTGGAAAGACGAATTTGTCAACCTTGACTAGCAGATTTTCGGCGACACCTTGTGGGAATTTGACGGACCTGTCGGCGAGTTGTATGCTCATCTTTGTAGGGCTTGTTGTTCCTAGGCCGAGTCGCTTGAACATTGATGTGGGCATGAGGTTGATGCTAGCCCCAAGATCGGCTAAAGCATTTCGGACGGGGGACTTCCCAATCGAGCAAGGGATTGTGAAGCTCCCGGGGTCAATTTTCTTTTGTGGAAGTTTGTTGAGTACTAAAGCTGAGCATTCTTCGCCTAAGTTAACTAATTGCAATGTTTCAATTTTCCTTTTGTGAGTGAGGAAATCCCTCATGAATTTTGCATATTTAGGCATTTGGGTTAGGACCTCAATAAAAGGAATATTAACATGCAATTGTTTTAGTAAACTTTCGAACTTTGCGAATTGCTCATCGGTCTTTTGACGATTTAACCTACCGGGGTACGGAATTGGAGGAGTCTTGGTGGGCTCTTGATTTGGTGTAGAAGCCTTTTCTGGCGCAGGAGGAGTCATAGGCTGGCTAGAATGGCTTCTTTCATTTGGCGGCAATGGAGCATCCTCGGGACCCACGGTTCGATTTCTTAATGTGATGAGATGTACTTGTGCCTTCGGGTTTGTTTCGGTATTACTAGGTAACGCGCCTTGTGGTCTCTCGGAGAAATTTTGAGCTAGTTGATTTAATTGTTTTTCAACGTTTTGAATGCTAGCTTGTTGATTTCTGAAATTCGATTCCAATTGTTGAAATCGATCCGAGTTTTTCTTTTCAGTGTCAGAGATGAGGCGAGATACAGTATCTTCAAGCCTTTCTCTTCCACCTTGTTGTTGAGAGAAATTTTGCGGTTGTTGAAAATTAGTTCGTTGGTTTTGTTGGTTACTACTATTACCGGGATCTCTCCAACCAAGATTTGGGTGGTTACGCCATCCTTGGTTGTAGGTACCCGTTGGAGGACCCGACGGCCTAGGTCTATTATCCATGTAGTTTACCGTTTCTGTTTGTTCATCTAATTCTTTCATACAACTCCAATTTTCATGTGACCCACCACACCCTTCACAAGCCATAACCGAGGCCGTTTTTGTCATTTCTAGCCTTTTTATTTTTGAAGAGAGGGCCTCGATTTGGGCTTGTAAAGAGGTGCTTTCATCAACCTTATGGGCGCCCGGGGCAATAGATTTATTACCTCGGGGAGTGTGCCATTGAAAATTGGTTTGAGCAATTTCCTCAATTTGGTTATATATTTCATTTGGGCGACGATTACCTAAGAGTCCCCCGGAGCTTGAATCAAGTGTTTGTCTTGTGTGTGGCAACAACCCATTGTAGAAAGTGGATACTTGTTGCCACACTGCTAGACCGTGATGAGGACACTTTCTTAGAAGCTCCTTGAACCTTTCCCAAGTTTCATATAAGGATTCCCCATCCTCTTGTGAGTATGTATTAATTTCAGTCATTAATTTAGCCGTTTTAGCAGGAGGAAAATACTTATATAAAAACTTTTGGGCAAGTTCATCCCAAGTGTTTACCGATCCAACTGGGAGGGTGTTAAGCCAAGCCTTAGCTCGGTCTTTTAGTGAAAATGGAAACATTCGTAGGCGGATGGCGTCATTTGATGCTCCATTGATCCGAAAGGTATCACATATTTCTAAGAAGTTAGTAATATGTAGATGGGGATCCTCGTCCGCAAGCCCGTGGAAGGTTGCGGAGTTTTGGAGCATTTGTATCAAATGCGGCCGAAGTTCGAAGTTGTTGGCTTCGACATTCGGTGCGTTGATAGCGGCGCTGAGATTGCCTACGGTGGGCCGTAGGTAATCCATGAGGGTACGTTGGTCCGCCATTGGAAGTGGGTCCCCCGAAGCTTTCTCTTGATTTTTAGCTTTAAGTCTTTTTCTGAGAAAGCGCTCGGGTTCTTCTAGGGGTTCTTTTATGTCTCTACTAGAACCGGAGCTCATGCACTACGTAGGAGGTTCAAATGTGGCGCCTGGGTTCCAAGTCCTGCAATAAAAACAGAAAAGAACGCTGGTCAGAATGTTCACCACGGCCCCGTGCTCAGTGAACACGGCCCGTGGTCAGAAGTACAGTAATCGTTTTCTGTATCCCAGTTACTGGGAGTTGGACACGACCCCGTGTTGCACCGACACGACCCCGTGTTCAGCTCTCTGTAACTCAGAAAATAAAAACTGCCAGTGATGATGCTGGGCACGGCCCGTGTCTGACCGGGCACGGCCCGTGCTGAGCTCTGCAGAAACTGAAAAACTAAGAAAATCCTAAAAAAATTAAAAAGAAAAATAAAAGATGATTAGGCCGTTGATTCCTAACTTTCTTAAAATCCTTGTGTCCCCGGCAGCTGCGCCAAAAACTTGATGCGTGCGAAGTGTCGTATATATTAGGTGTATATTTTAAGCCCTTTTTAACACTTATTTTAGCCAAGTTTTAAATTTATAAAACATGATATTTTACTAACACTAAACACACATATGGGCAAGTGCACCCATCGTTGAGTGTAGTATAGCGTTGGTAAGATACCGAGGTCGTCCAAGGACACAAGAGCTTTTAGTACCGGTTTATCCTCAACGTCTAATCAAAATAAAAGGTTTAGAAAAATGTTTTAAACTAAGAAAAATAAAAACTAACTAAAATGCTGAAAATAAAATAAAAATAAAAACAGATAGACAAGATGAATCACTTGGTTCCGACTCGTATCTAGTATAACCTTTGATTATTTCCACACTTTTGCACATAATTAAGAGATTATCTTAGTTATTGTAGTAGGCCCCTCTTTTGAAGGTGACGTTACCCTCACCCCAGTAGTTTGAGTCAGCAAGGATACAATCCTAAAATGGTGGATTATTGGAAGATAATGAATTAAGTTATTAATGCAGTATTGTGGTAGGCCCCGCTTTTGGCGGTGACGTTACCCTCGGCTAAGTAGTCTGAGTCAGCAGGGATACAGTCCTAAATAGCCGGTTTATAGTATTAATAGTAGTTAACTTATGAGGGTATCAAAGAGTTTGGACCCCCGCTATCCAATACCGTGAAGTATTGAAGGAGGTCCTACTAAATTTGACCCAGGTCCATTGCAGGACCTCTAAACGCTGAACAATGACAAGACCTTTACCAAACCGTTCCCTTAACCCCCGACCAGGTAGCCAACATACCTCCATATAGACCGTGGAGATATGAATGGTGAAAATCCTTTATTTTATATAGACAGTAAAATAATGCCAAGACACCACGGACAAACGATAAGGAAAGATAACCTTCAACATAAGTAACTAGTTATTAAAGTCATTAATACAAAACCAAATAAAAAGTGCAAAAGATTAGAAATAAAAAGTATTATACTAGACACTTTGTCTTCACCAAGTGATGTAAGAGACTTAGGCAAACATGGCCTTGATTGTCAAGAACTCTTACGATCAATCTTGGATCCCGAGACGACTCACACACTCTACGATGGACAATGGATGATGGTGGTGGATGATGGTGTTGTGATGGTGGTGGGTGGTGGATGAAGTGTGAGAGAGGTGGTGTGCCAAGGGATGAGTTGAAATGAATCCAAGCACTCCTATTTATAGGCTGAACAGAGAGCTGGGCACGACCCCGTGTCCGCTGGGCACGGCCCCGTGCCTGTCTGACACTCTCTCTCCTCATTAATTGTAATTCGCAATTACAATTAATGCGC
The DNA here is from genome assembly GCA_030545235.1 of Helianthus tuberosus. Lineage (NCBI taxonomy): Eukaryota > Viridiplantae > Streptophyta > Magnoliopsida > Asterales > Asteraceae > Helianthus > Helianthus tuberosus. Next base: position 38,287,887 of record CM060391.1, read on the forward strand.
CTGCTGTACTTTCGACACGCCCCCGTGTCCGCTGGGCACGGCCCGTGGTGGGCAATAGAAGCTTCTATAGGTTTGTCTTTTCTGCTGCTTCTTGGGCACGGCCCCGTGCTGGCTGAGCACGGGGCGTGTTCAGTCTTCTGACTTCTCTATTTTGCTTTGGAAGGTGCCGTTGAGGGGTCGGGCAGTCCACTAATGTTCCTTTCCTTGTATTTATGTTGGATTTAGCTGTCTTTTTGCTTCTTTTGTGTTTTTGATCTCATTTAATCCTGAAAATACAAAAGGAAGACAAAAACACTCTTTTTCCAATATTAGTACTTAAAAAGGGTTAGTTTTATGCCTTATTTGATGTAATTTATATGTTGCATTTTACACACATCAGTTCGCTGGATTGTTGCTGCAATATTCCCAGCTCCTATTTTTTTTTTTATACCAAAATCAACTTCAAAGTTTCATAACTTTTGTTCTACTCATCCAATTCGCGTGATTCTTTTTCCTACGCGATCGTAATTTAATTCTCCATCTTATGGAGTTAAAACCTGATACATAACTTCTCAAAATATAGAATTTCAAGCCCTCGGCTTGAAATTGATTTACTAAAACTTTTGACCCGTTTAACTTTAAAACCACTAACATGTTTCTAACTAATCAAAATACATGATCCAATGCATTTAACACAAAATCTTTAGCTCGGGTTCATAATTCTTATGAATTACGCAACTAGTACGCAAGCTATGCGCATAGATCCGTTTTGACCCGTTTAGGGGATTTAAACAATTTAGTCTAAAACTAGCTCTTTTCTTTTCACACTTCGTAATTCCATATCTAAAATATCTACCTATATTCCATAATCATCATGCAAATTCCTAAACAACCCATATGGGTCGTTTGCCCAATTTATCCATCAAGGGCTTTTTGGTCAATTTTAGTCCCTCATTTACGACGAAGGACTTTCACTAATAATTGACCAAAATATCACTTTTAACTATAAATCTAAATATGCGTACCTGGCTCGGGTCATAGCACTGACCCGTTTACATACTTTTTGCTTTAAATTTTCTAGCTAAAACAAGGCAAGCATATGTTATTTCCTGTGATCTCAAAACTCAACAAGTAGTCGTCAGTTATTATTGTCAAATGGTATTAACACATCATTTGACCCGTTTAGTCGACATGACCATTTATCAACGTATGATGGTATGCTAATACCATCGTATGATGGTATGCTAATACCATCATGCCCCTTGAACCTATTCTGGTTCGCGCCGTGAGTTCCTACTACTTAAAAGACATTTTCTTAAATTGTTCGACCCGTTATAACTTTTACCAAATGGTGTCTTTATTTTGGTCACTATTATTTTAACTATTAATTTGACTCATTTGGTTGTCGGGTGAATTCCATCACCTCAATGACATACCAACACAACCATTTTCTCTATATCAATATTACACACATTTTAACTATCTATTTTGACCTGTTTGGTTGTCGAGTGAATTCCATCACCTCATTGACATACCAACTCAACCATTTTCGCTATATCAACCTTAAACATATTTTAACTAAGCTGGTCTACATAAATGTAACGGGACGACAAGTCGCCTACCTTGGATCTTTCCTTTAAGCCGCGTATCGCTCCCGGCTTTATCACCCGCCTTCTCGCTCGAGTCGCCTATAGTGAACAACCCGGCTAATTGTTAAATTGCCATTTTAAAGAATCGATATCATCCAATTTGTCAAGAATCATTACATATGATTCTTTTCAATTTTCATCATAGTTTTATGTTCTCACTTATGCAATTTATCGAACACCTTGTGGGATTATGTTACATCAAATCTTGGTAAATTCCTAACCACGAATTCTCAATTCAACAAGTAGGTATGTTCATCATGGGCATTTTAACATGACATTTCAGTTTGTTATGAGTTCATATGCTCATTTACCTCTTTAAATTTCATGAACTCAACCTTTTTCATCAAAACCCACTTATACCCATACAAGCTAAATCCTTCAATTAAAAGTTTATGGCTCTAAATCACCAATTTCACATCTAGGGTTCATTCCTAGACTAGTATTTGTTTCAATTTTACCATTATATCTAACATGCATACTAGACATCAAGTTATGAATGTTTGCCATAAACTTACAACATTACCAAACATCAAATTTCAACATACCTTGGGATCTCTTAACGTGATTGATCACGAAATTAGCTTCAACACTGATTATTGTTGAAATCCTTCTTTGATTCTTGGTGATTTGTGAGTTTTAGGGTTTTTGAGAGCTTCCCCTTTTTGCTCTGCATATGTCGACCAAACACACACATGTGTGTGTTTTGGTTTTAATTTTTCTTTTAATTAATTCACTTTCATAATTGCCCCTTTTAGTCCCTCTAATTCACAAGTTATACAAAAAAATGTATTTAATCATGTTTCTTTATTATTTTCAAACACACAACTAACTAGGTTAATCATTCCTAGTTAACTTAGTAGGTTCCGGGGGTTATAACCCATTTTATTTTAAATCCCGTTAACTCGGTCCCTTTTATATACTTTGTTTTTTCTCAAAGTATTTATCATCCTTTCAATTAATATTAGGTTTATGTATTTAAATCCTAATATTTACCGAGTAAATTTTCACCACTAACGGTATTTTACCCGTCATTAATATTAAAGTGGTTTGATACCAATCCCGTTTTTGGGGTGTTACACCAACTGGGGTACGACTCGTGTTGGACAGAAGTTTGTAGGTAGAGGGTTTTTTTGTTGAAGTTTGTTTGAAACCCACCAAGTCGGACGATCAAATTGCAGTTGAGCCATGGTGTAGTCATACACCTAGTTCAACTCGTTATCTGTTAGAAGATTTGGATCATCAAACTCTTCCGGAGGTGTTGGATTTGAAGGTTGATGAGGGTAGATTGCAGCGGGTGTAAGTTTTGCAAGATGAGGATTTAAACGAAGTGATCGCCTAGGCCTTTGTGCCGATGGAGGGTAGATTGCTGCAGGTGGAGGGTTTGACGGAGCAGCGTTAGAACGTCGACGAGACGATCGCCTGAGGTTCGACGGTCAGACTGCACCACTTTGATTAAAATTGCCACCATAACTTCGAATTAGTTTGGTATTTGGACTGAATTGTGAGTTGAGATGTGCAAATGTGGGAAAGAGACATTGTATTTATAGGGACTGGAAAAATAGTCGTTTGAAACTAGCCGTTGGAATAGTAATCGTTTGAAAATATGGCCGTTGAAACAGTAACCGCCTGAGAATAATAAATAAAGAATAAATATTTTTTTTTATTTTCAAATATTTACGCTTTAATAAATAATTAATATATATATATATATATAATTTATACATGAAAAATATATTTTATTAATATAAAAGAATTACAATTATTTTTTTATATGAGCTATAAATAAAATATGGGTAAAGTTATTGTACAAATAATCTTAACATACTAAACATACAAATTGAAGGAAAAGTAAAAAAGACAAGATGGCATTTTTGTAATTATCAATAACTATCAAAGTTACTCTACAAATATATCTAAAAAACCTAAAAAAAACCCAACACCCCTCCCCCCCCCCCCCAAAAAAAAAAAAAAAAAACCTAAACCCCCCCCCCCCCCCACCCACCCCCGAAAAACCTAAAAAAAACCTAACCCCCCCCCCCCCCCCCCCCCACCCAAGCTAAAATTAAAGTCCCAAAAAACCTAAAAAAAATCTAAAAAAAATAAAAAAAAACACACAAAATTTTTTTTTTTATAAAAAAATCGCTACTTTTAGTAGCAATTTATTTATTATTATTTTTTTGTAACAACATGTAGCGATTTTTTTTATAAAAAATATTAAATTTTTTTTGTGTTTTTTATGTATTTTTGGTTGAGTTCACATTTGTATAGTAACTTTGATAGTTGGTGGTAATTATAAAAATGACACCTTGTCTTTTTTACTTTTCCTTCAATTTGTATGTTTAGTTGGTTAAGTTTATTTGTATTTGATCTTTTGCCAATAAAATATATAACTAAAATATAGTTAAAATAAAAAGTAGGTGATAATGTGGATAATGAGGTGGTGGTTTAAAAATAGTTTATTGTTAGAGAAAAAAGTGGGGGGTTTTGAATGGTGGTGGTTCGGATGATGAGCCATGCTGACTAGACAGTCTGGAGTTTGGACCAGGTTTATTATTGTGGATGCTATAATGCTTGGTATGTTCTATGTAACTTGCTGGGACGGCTCATGTGGTTTCGTTTAGTCAATGAAAGCCTTGTATTAAAAAGAAAAAGACTATGTGGTGTGGCATCAATTTTTCACGACGTGATCCAACATGGCGGTGTTTAACTGTGTGTAACACTTGGCCATATGTGGTGTGGAGGGAGTCACACCGTTGCTAGACATTTTAAAAAGTGAAATTCTAAAAATAAGATCTTATTCAACGATCAATTTTTTAATAAAACTAGTGGGAGGTTCCCGTGCGTTGCGATGGGTTATAACTCAGTCGTTTTCAATGCGTAGCAAACGAAAGAAAAACGTTAATTTAATGATGGTAAAAAACTAATAATAAATAATAAAAATAATAATATGTTTCTTTCCATTTTTTGAAAGAATGAAAAAAAAATCATCTTAATAAGGAATGAAAATTCTTATATTTAGGAGTTACATTTCTTGTGGAATGCTCCATTCCATTACCAACGGCAACCAAACATGGTTATTTTTTCATTTCATCACAATAATTCATCCGTTCCGTCTTTAATTTCTACATACCAAACGGTACCCTAAATAAATGGATCCCAAGAAGCACCACAAATTGTGGTGGATACAATCTCCGCGCCAAATTTTGACCCGAATCAACAACAATACTATGCACCACTCCCCCAAACACGCTACAATATGGCTATTGAAATTTAAGGAAAATATGAACGATTGCGAGATTACAAAATTTTATCAATGCACACCCACCACCTTGAGGGGTCAGAATTATTAAAATTGAAGATACTGTTTTCGTCCCTGGTTTGTCAAAAATCACTATTTCAGTTTATTAGTTTAAAAATTGTGATTTCAGTCCCTGTAGTTTCACTTTCGTAACAATTTCAATCCACCTCGTAACCATTTCAGTCCATGTACTAACAGAATAAATGGATTGAAATGGTTACGAAAGTGAAACCACAGGGACTGAAATCGCAATTTTTAAACTAACGGACTGAAATAGTGATTTTTGACAAACCACATAGACGAAAACAATAATTAACTCTTCACAAAAACTTTGGCCTAGATTAGTTAATTTTTAGTTAGTAGTTTGTGATGTTTTTTAAATTATATTTATGTAATGTTTTTAATTATTTTTACATAATGTTTTATATTTACTTCGTGTTATGCTTTAAACTTTACTTTATGTAATTTTTATATATTTGTGTAATGTTTTTACTGTCTATTACAAATTGTTAAAAATCAAAACTATTTTTTTGGTATTTTAAAAATAAAAATGACGTGCCAGTGAAAAGTGAAACCACAACCCTCTGTAGCGGAAGAAAGTAGAAAAAAGAAGTGGAATATGATGTGGCGCTGAGTTGGCGACGTAAAAAGTGTTAAAAATTTGTGTAATGTTTTTACTGTCTATTACAAATTGTTAAAAATCAAAACTATTTTTTTGGTATTTTAAAAATAAAAATGACGTGCCAGTGAAAAGTGAAACCACAACCCTCTGTAGCGGAAGAAAGTAGAAAAAAGAAGTGGAATATGATGTGGCACTCGAATTTGTTAAGTCGTTTGTTACTAACTTGAAGATTGAAAAAAAAAAAAAACTAAAATCATTTAAAGTTTAAAGTAACTTGAGCATTTAGTACCTGAAAGTAACAAGTTTAGTGTAACTTGATCTTTTAATCGAAGGAACATTGGTCTAACCACTTCACGAGCAATCTTTTTTAATTTATTCTCAATTAATCGTTTATGGGGGTCACTCGAATTTAACATCTATTTACGGAAGTTTTATGCGAGGTCGCTTGAATCCTTTCGAGGCATAATGGTTCGCCTCTATTTGCTTCGACATATGTATTTATAAAAATTTATGTGTATTTTTGTGATGGATGTGTGTTTTTTTAACCATAGGTATTTTTTTATTTGACTTAGCAAGGTACCATCAAATAACTAGTAGAGCAATGTTCAATCTAGAAGTAAGTTACATCGCCTTGAGGTATACTTGTAGAGCAATGTACAATGTTAATCTAGAAGTAAGTTACAAGGCCTTGAGGTATGTTGTCACATCACCCTTTTTTTTCCCATTTCATTCCATCATAGCCTAAGACAATAGTTTAATCATGTTAACTCCACTAACTCTATTTATATGTGTAATCTCTTAAAACCCAGTTGACATGTTAACAAACAATCGCTTTAACGCTCCTTGATACAAGGAGGGAGTGGTATGCAAAGCTAGTTAACATAATAACATGTCATGTCACTTTTAACGCTCCAGACTGCAGACATTTTACCTCTGAAAAAACAAACAACACCTTAGTGAGACCCACTATCTATGAGTTCGAATAGAGAAAAGATAGAACCTCCCTTGAGCATATGCGGGAGGTGTGGCTTAAAATGCTCGGTACGGTATCAGTACCAAGACAACGGTATGAAACCAGTATTTGAAAGTAAAATTCGTTAAAATATTGGTACTGTACTTAACAGAAAGTACTGGTACCAAAAATAATTCAATACCCGTGATTTGTGTAACTATACTTTCAAGAATGCTAGGAAATATTTCATTTTCCGACGACAATCATTTTGTTTTGTTTATGTGAATTTTACCCAACCCGACCCATTTTATACATGCTCCATTTTTACCCCACTTACAAAATAATAATAACTAGAATCAAGGGCGGACCTAAGCCCAGCCCAGGGTGGGCGGGCGCACCCCCGGGAAAAAAAAAATTTAGTGCTAAGTTCCATCGAAAATCCCGTCCGCACCCCTTGGAATTTTTCGTCCGCACCCCATGGAATTTTCCGTCCGCACCTCTTGGACTTTTTCGTCCGCACCCCTTAGGTAAAAAGTGTTATCAATTTATATTTTAAAAATATTCTTTAGTAAACTCCTATTTTATAAAAAATACTATCTAAATTATATTACTTTTAATACCTAAATAACTAAACCCAAATACCCAATATATTTAACTAGCCCACTACTAAGTCTTAGCCCAATAAACAAACCCAACAAATCAACAATATTTCAAACTAAAATAAAATAAACAAGCTCAAAACCCTTACATATTCTATCCTGCTCTCTTTATCGTCCTTGCACGCCAGCGATCAGAAGATCAACAACGACAACAGTGAACAGTCAGCAGTCGCATACCACCGTAATCTGCCACGGGTAAGTTTCTTTGTTATTTTTGATGATTTTTTGTTGATATTATCCACCTCCAGCGGCCTATTATAGTCGCATACTAACCATAGTAGACATGTGGTTCGTTTTGTTTTCATTATGTTATGGTGGGTTATATAAATTAAGTTCTTTTGTTTTACATGACCCGACTCGACCCGACCCGATACGAACCGATTTTTTATTTATATACCTTGGGGCCTAAAATTTTTAAAAATGTTCCGCACCCCCATAGAAAAATTCCTGGGTCCGCCACTGAAGTCTAGAATATAATAAAGCACCCCCAATACTATGTCAAATGACATCAATACCACACCGTTGCTAGTGACTATCAATACTGAAGTTGCGGCATGTTAATGTGAAGAAATAAGACCTAAACATATAACATATAAAAAATAACTATGTCGATCTATGATCCACGCGTTGCGACGAACCTGTTAAATGGAAAAAAATAGACATAAAAACGTTGAACCACACACTCACGTTGTTCCGTGTTAACTCGCAAAATTTAAAAAGAAGCGTAAAAACGTGAACCATACACACACTTTGTACCATGTTAAATCGCAAAATTTTGTACGAAACGTAAAAAGAAAATTTTCGAAAGATAAAAAGTGTAGGGGAACAAAGTTGAAAGTAAAAAAGTTTGATGTTAAATTATAAAAGAGGAAAACCTTTTGGTTTAAAGTAAAAAATATCAATTTTGTGAGGTTAAAATTACAAGAAATGGAAAAAATTGGGTTAAAAGTAAAAATTCATTTTTTTTTTTTTGAAAACTACCCAAAACATGTGGTATTGGGTAGATAATAGAATCGGAGAAATTGAGGCTCAGATCTGTAATTTTGAAGATGAAACAAAGGGGTCGGACACCGCCATGGTTGCAACACCGGTTGCACTCACATACCATCCGGGTTGCCCTGCCAAGATACGGGCCGAATTTAACCCGATTATGATGTTCGGAAACCAATCCATACAGAAATTATCATCATCTCCATCTCCAATCCTCATGTGTGTGTATATATATATATATATATATAGAGAGAGAGAGAGAGAGATAGGAACGATCCTTTTCTTTTTCTTTCTAAACATAAAGGACAATAATTGTAATTTACTCATTATTATTATTCTTGTTTTCATTTGTTGTTGAAGGGTTGTTGATTTTCAGCCAGAAGGGAACGAACTCACCGGCTCAACATGATGTTATGGCAAGAGAGAGGCAACAACCCTTTAAAAACCCCCCGTCTCTCTCGCCGGAGCCTCCTTCCTTTTTCCGAACATCATCTTTTCTTTTCTTTTCTTTTCAGATCCCCAATTTTATTGGTTTGCCTCTGCTCTGTTGTCTTGTGCTTTATTTACAAATGCCTATTTGGGCCTTGGGGTGCAGTCTTATTGGGCTTATTAACCTAGCCTCAAGAATTACACATTTTACTTTGTTAGTCAACATGCCAGCTTTTTTATTTTATTATTTCTGTTCATCCACGTTAGACCGGGGTATAGTGGGGCTTGGTTGGCCTTGGGTTAGGGCATGAGTTGACACCTGGAATTGGAGCCCCCTCACCGCCTAGTGACGTGTCCATGGGGTATGGCGGGGCGTGGTTTGGGCTTGGGTGCACCGCGTGGCAGATTATTAAAAAAAAATTACAAAAAATTTATAAAATTCACACAACATTTATAAAAAAAACCTACAATTTTATTAAAATTTTAAAAATTACATAATCCTAAAAATTACATAATTCCTAAAAATTACAAAATAAAAAACCTAGAGCGTTAGGTAAATTTCAAAAAGGGCGATCTTGTCGAACGCCTTTCGCTCCTTGCCTCGAAACTCTATATTCGCCACCGCCACCCGGTCCTCGTGGCTTAACTCGCCGCTCGGAACGGCTTCGTAGTAAGCCTTGAAACGACCGAGCTTGGGCCGTAGCTCGCGCCATTTGTGTTGGCACGCGTTGAGGTTGTGGAGGTCGTTACCGACGTTATGTCGGTAGGTTGCTAATGCTTCCGGCCAATATTTTGTTTGGCCCGGTTGCCGCCCCTTCATAGCGTCAACGACGCTTGTGACGAGAGCCAATTCTTCCTCGTGGGTCCAGGATGCCATGTTTTTCGGGTTGGGGTAGCGGGTTCGTGGGATGAAGTGGGTAGCCGGTGGGGTAGCGGTGGATAGCGAAGGTTTGGGATGGGGTAGCCGGTGGGGTTGAGGGTTACATTTATAGGGGATGTTGGGGTTGGGGTGACCGCTTGGCCAAGCCCAAACGGTTTGAATTTAAAATTAAAAATTCAAACTTTCAAAAGGGCCCGCTATGACATGGCGGGGTCAGCGAATAGGAGGCCGCCGGCTAGGATGTCAAGACCGCCCCACGCCCGGCTTGAAACCCAAGCCCCAAGGGCCACGCCCCAACCCACGCCCCAACCCAAGCCACATACCCCATAGTCTTAAGTCTATGCACTATGTATGGTACAATGCTCAGGTGATGTAGGAATGTCACTGTTATTCTGTAAATGGAAACACTGTTCACATTTTATAATTTTTTCAATATATTTAAACGTGATTGTGAGTGGAGGAGAAAAAAAAATTAATAATAAAAATATAAAAAAAACAAAGTGGTACTAAAGCGAGTATCATACAGAAATACCGGTACCGATACCCACATTGTACGATAATATTCGATACCAAGTTTTATTCAAATTCGGTACTACTAGTAGTGTACTAATCATCTCCTTAATATAAGTAGGTTTTAAGAAGGGAGAATGGACGGTTAGGATTTGTTGGTGTTTAGTGAATGGAAAGAGGATATTTTATTTTTCATAAAATACTAGGATTTTGACCCGCCGCGCGTTGCGGCGGCGTCGAAAATTAAATTAACTCGTATTTTTACTTTATATTTGATCCGGCTCTTTACTAAAAAAACATTATGACACCGTCGAATGAAAACGTATTTATACTTTATATTTGACCGGCTCTTTACTGAAAAAAAGTTATTGAAAACGTGTTACCTGGCTGTCGATTGCATCTCTCAAGCACCGAAAAAGGCATGAATTGGTCTCGAGTGCGAGTGATGTGTAGGTTTTTGCTGCTCCACCTTCAGCAATTACTTCAAATGATGATATAATTATCTGCATTTGATGATAATATTGTTTGTATCTTCTATCAACCTGTGCACATAAAAAATAACATGAGAAAGCAGACCATGCCTCAATTCACAGTTTCCGTGAGTCGAAACAACATTCATACAGATAATAACTCACATATACAAAGAGCTAAAATAAGTCATGATATAAATTGAAATGAGACTGAAGGAATATATAATTACTTGATTGCTTTCGACTATACTACTATAATAAAAATATAATCAGATTTAACAAAACTTAGATCTTTGCATACGTAAATATATGATTGAATGTGTTTTTTAATATTAAAAATTATGGAGTTAATCAAATGTAAAAATAGTCTGACGATATAATAATCATCCATAATATTAGTTTATTTTCGAAAATTGCTTCGGTCCACTTGGTGAACCATCATGAAACTTCTAGTTCCATCACATCAATTTCACCTTGGTCTCGAACATAATTAAATAAATGTTTAAACTTTAAACTATAAAGGGGCTTGATTACAATCATATGCAAACATAACAAAGACAACCAAATCAGCAAAATCATAGGTATTCACATTAAACATTAATCTGTGTTTTTTTTCCTGAATCTCAATATATATTAGTGGATGGCTCATGAATGGCATACCTTAAAAGCCCCAGCATCCTGATTTTTGTGGGGAAGAGGTGTTGCAATATGTCCCATCGGAGCATTTCCAACAAAGTACGTATGACTGTATGAGTATGGTCTCCAATAACAGATTCTAGTGCAGACTCTGCACACTAAACCAATAATTTATTTTTAAGAGTACGCGATATCAGTAAAACTACGCGAGTAAATTACAAAACTACCTTGCGCAACGTCTCCTCAGACTTGTAAACTTTCTCAGGAAAGTGCGATAACCATATGCATCTCCATAAAGAAGAAGATAAAGCCTTCTGTCAAGAGCCCTTAGCAACGATCTACAATATAAGTTTCTTACTTATTAACAAATAATAGACGCACCTCTAGTTAATCGTTGGTTTTGTGGTGATCCTAGGAGCGGGTACAAAATCAATTTGGTATTCGCCTTTACCCCTGCAGATAAGTATAAATGTCACCGCACTAAAAATGAGAACGTCGTATGCTAACCAAGAAATGGTGGCTACTTCAGAAAATTACCTAGCATCAGACTTTTTTAGCAATTCTTCAGGATATGCGCGGCGAAATACACATTAGTTCAGGAAACACAGTTAAATGATAAATCATATCGGACTTTATCTGTATTGCATATCAGCAGAGCAAATGGTTAAAATGAAAAAGAAAAACTATAGTAGGCGAGCGCTTTTGCGCTTATGACTGACTACATAGCTAGCTACATTCTGTTGCCTCTTAATCCAAATTTTCATCAATTTCTTTTTTATTCTATATTCGAACATATCGCAATGGCATATACGGATTGTATGAAACATATATGTTGATTTAATCAAGAATAACTAAAATAAAAACATTATGAAAATAACTAAAGAAAGTTGTCAGCATTTGTGTAAAATAAACCTAAATAATTAAAATAGGAAAAATATCAAAATAAGCAACATACGTTATTTCAGTATTAGTACTTGCCAGCAATAAAAAAGAAATGAATCAAGTAGCAAGGGACTTTAGCTGGTGGTCTTGAAGACTTTATCCTTTGTATCATAGATTGTCTGTACATATCATAACATTAAAAAAGAAAAAAACAATTCTTGAAGATAAAGAAACATACTTGATTCGGTGAAGTAGCAAGGGAGAAGGGAGGAGATCGACGGCGTGGCAGGGGAGAGCAGCAGCAGCAGCGACGGGGTGGCGTGGCGTGGCGTGGCGGAGGGCAGCAGCAGCATCGACGGCGAACCGGAGGGCAGCAGCACCAGCGACGGCGAGGAAGAAAGAGGGGATCGACGGTGTGTGAAGGGGAGGAGGAGGGGGCGTGACGGCGTGGTAGGGGCGGCGGACGGCGGCGATCGGAGGGGGAGGAGGGGATCACGGTGTTTGAAGGGGAGATGGAGCTTGGGTTTTATTTGGGGTGTTCAGTGTTTTGTGTATCTGGGGAAAGAAAAAGAATGAACGGAGAAGGGATCCAAGAGAAGACAAAGGGAAAACATAGAAAAGACAAAAGGGTAAAATTGTCAATTGATGGTGCCACCGACATTCATCTTTAAGAGTATATAAATTGGTTTATGAGTACGTTATTGGGGTTGTTGGAGCCACGTAGTCTATATGTATAAAAAAGACAATTCTCTTTTTTTTTTTTTTTTTCCTTTGGTCATATAATCATATTGTTAATTCAAAAGTATTTTATTAGGATAATCTGGGATTAATAAAGACTTCTTGGTTTGGATCGATTTGTTTAACTAAGAAACGTGTTTGGGTTAATCTATATAACTCATTTAGTTAAAAAGGTTGATCTCTCAAACCATATATAACATGTTCGGGTTGGTATGTATAACTCAACGAGTTAACGCTAACCCGTGCGTTGCGCCTGGATGTTAATTAAAGCCAAGTTTGTTTTGAAAGCCAAATCAACTCGTGCATTGCCGCGGTGAAAATTCGATTGGTATATTAAGCTATAGTATGGTACTAACACATGCTATATTACATGCTATATTAAACTACATACTTTTATCCTTACATATATAGCACGTCTAAGAATGATATGTAATAAAATCCTCTTGTATAAACATCCTCATTGGTTAGAAAATTAAATATTTATTAAAGGAGGTTTTCTTTTTTGAGTGGCATTTGTTAAAGAAGTTTAATTTTTTTAACGAAAAATTTCTTGAATAATCACCAAAATAGCCATTGAATGGTCAACTTTTCAAAAATGGCAAACTGAAACGGCTCCACGAGCCTTTTCACGAGTTCCGACACGGCTTAAAAGAACTTTCCTCAACAGCCACTCACCTTTTGACACGTGTGCACCCACTTTTTGAAAAGTTGTCTTCTGACACGAGTTCAGCCCTGTCTTCTGAAAAGCTGTGTTCACCCACTTTTTGAAAAGTTGACCGTTCACTTTTTGAGAATAAATACAAGGGACTGAACATTCAATGGATAATCCTCAGCAGCCACAAAACCCCAATTCATTGATCTAACACAAACCCCATATCAAACTTGTTTGTTAATCGGCTGTTGACGGAAGTCAATCGGAGGTGAAGAACTAAGTTGTCGGCCCGAGATGATAAGAGAAGGTAATCGGTGGTCGATTGATCGGCGCGGTAGTCTTGTTATCGTGGTGGAAATTGTTGACAAAAGGAATGAAGGACCGTGGTGGAGGTGTTTGCCGGCGGTCGGAGATGATAAAAGTTGATCGGTGGTCGTGTACAGAGAGAAGGTCGTCGGCAGTGTGACGGGGTAATCGGAGGTGGGTAGTGTGATCGATGATGGTGGAGGTTAGTCTATTGTGGGTGACGGTGGGTATGGTGGTCGACTGACACCCTTCTTATCTTCAGTCCCAATTATGTCGACGGTGGGGTAGTGGTGATTGTTGGTCAGAAAAAGGTAGGGGAGAAGACAGGAAGACAGAGACTAAACAACCAAATTGGGGCAGAAGACAGGGACTGAACAGAGGTGCACATGTGTCAAAAGGTGAGTGGCTGCTGAGGAAAGCTCTTTTAAGCCGTGTCGGAACTCGTGAAAAGTTTCATGGAGCCGTTTCAGTTGGCCATTTTTGAAAACTTGACCATTCAATAGCTATTTTGGTGATTATCCCTTTCTTTAATCCAGAGGCGTAGCATAGTGTAAAGCGGGGGTCCATTTTTTTGACAACATATCTCTAGTTTCATCTTTCTCTCTAAATAAACTCTTGATCCATTCCTTGGCGCAATTTTGAAAGAATTCAGACCAGTGATAACGCTGCCGGAGGAGACGTGGGTGTTTTATTGTTTTTACCGGTTCCATCATTGACGGTGTTTTATTGTTTGTTGACGGATCATGACTTTATTTCCTGGTTTTTTAGCATGTTGGTGTATCCATCCGATGGTTTTCATGTTGTTAATTGATTAGTAATTTTGAATTTTTTTTACTTGATCACGTTTTATTGGTTCATCTACATCTCCGTTTTCAATCAAAAGAATTGTACGTATCAAAGTAAACAGAGAATCTAATAATAGTAAAACAACGGGATTAATCACCATCATAAGAGCAAACGGGGATACAATTGTTTTTCTACTGACAATTTTTGAATCACAATAACGAAAACATATAGCGATCGTAGTGAAACATACCGGAAGTAACACTGTAGATGGAACAATTGAAGCAGATGGGCACAAAGTAGGGATGATCAGGATTGTCGAAGATCGTAAACACAGAAATATAAAGGGAGAAGGGATCGAAGATAGAGAAAATAACCTGACGTCAAGAAACCGGCGTCGACGGTTACGGACGAAAGTTTGTGGTAGTGTCGGTGGAAAAGGTTGATGATGTAGATATTTTGAATATGAAAAAATCGGTGCCTTTCATTCCGAAGAAGCAATGCAATTGTAACTCTAAATGCAACTTATATTTTCACTGAAACGGTGCCTTCCGACGAAGCGACACGTTGGTTCGTTAAACGCAACCTAAGTTGCTTTTTGTAATATATGATAATTTACTTCGTGTTATGCTTTAAACTTTACTTTATGTAATTTTTATATATTTGTGTAATGTTTTTACTGTTTATTACAAATTGTTAAAAATCAAAACTATTTTTTTGGTATTTTAAAAATAAAAATGACGTGTCAGTGGAAAGTGAAACCACAACCCTCTGTAGCGGAAGAAAGTAGAAAAAAAAGTGGAATAGATGTGGCGACGTAAAAAGTGAAACCACACCTGTGGCTGACACTCGAATTTGTTAAGTCGTTTGTTACTAACTTGAAGATTGAAAAAAAAAAAAACTAAGATCATTTAAAGTTTAAAGTAACTTAAACATAAACTGAAAGTACGTCATTTAGTACCAGAAAGTAACAAGTTTAGTGTTTTTTTTTGAACGGCAAAACGCTTTTTATATATATAAAAAGAGCCAACAAGAAGCTGAAAAGCAAAACAAACGAAACGGAAAAGAGACCGAAAGACAAAACAAAACAAACAACCAGAAACGTTACAAAATGTCCGCTACATTGAAATCCACCCACTTGTCCCAATCTGGGTTAGGAAGCTTCGAACGATGAGTGAGCCACAGGAAGACGTCTTCTTTGATGCTGTCAACACTTCTCTGCGTAGGAATAAAGCGACCCTCGAAAACCATCAAATTTCTGGCATTCTAGATGCACCAAACCGAAGCCAATATGACCGAGTGAACGATTCTCAGCCACCTGGCCGAGCCGGTATTCCCGAGCAAAACATTCACCACATCCTTAAGACTGGAAGCCGAGATAGGAGGGGCCGAGGGGGAATACGCATCCACACCGCGACTTGCCACCATATACTCCTAGCCCATAACTTGATCTTTTAATTGAAGGAACATTGGTCTAACCACTTCACGAGCAATCTTTTTTAATTTATTCTCAACTAATCGTTTATGGGGGTCACTCAAATTTAACATCTATTTAGGAAAGTTTTATACCGGTATTTAAAACATTGTTTGAATCCTTTCGAGGCATAATGGTTCGCCTCTATTTGTTTCGACAAGTGTATTTATAAAAATTTATGTGTATTTTTGTGATGGATGTGTGTTTTTTAAACCATAGATATTTTTTTATTTGACTTAGCAAGGTACCATCAAGTAACTAGTAGAGCAATGTTCAATCTAGAAGTAAGTTACGAGGCCTTGAGGTATACTTGTAGAGCAATGTACAATGTTAATCTAGAAGTAAGTTACAACCCATTTTTCCCATTTCACTCCACCATAACCTAAGGAAATGGTTTAATCATGTTAACTCCACCTAACTCTATTTATCTGTGTAATCTCTTAAGACCCAGTTGACATGTTAACAAACAATCGCTTTAACACTCCTTGATACAAGGAGGGAGTGGTATGCAACGCTGGTTAACATGTCATGTCATCTTTAACAGATGTTAGGGTACACCTCAAGGCTTAAAAGAAAAATTACACAGAAATTTCCTATTTTAAGAAGGGAATGCTTGCCATCTGTTTTACCCATATAAACGAATTGACCTTAATTTCTTCCATAACCTTTGACTTAGAGATCGGCTTAATTTTTTTGCCCCTAGATCCAAGACATCAAATCCGTTGGGAATGCCTTTTGGTGTCATGTTCCAAGATATTTTTGAAACATTCAAATGGCTCAGAAGCTTTAATATGAAATTCAACTCGGGAAAATGTGCTTTTGGTGTCAAAGAAGGCAAGTTTTTAGGCGTCGTGGTCATCAAAAACGGATTCAGAGCCAATCTAGAAAGGTCCTTGCCATCACATATATGCCTTCTCCATCAACTCTATGGATTAGGATCAAATACAAAGGATCCTAATTGTAAGAAGTGTAAGAAGGATTTATAGAGTGACAAGTGTCCAATAACCTAAAAAAATCCACTACACAAAAAAACCCCACTACAAAAAAAAAAAAAAAAAAAAAACCTTAAAAGGATCCTAATTGAGGTTTTTTTTAGGTTTTTTTGGGGGGGGGGGGGGGGGGGTTAGGTTTTTTGGGGGGTTTTTTTTGGTGATGTATAGTTTTTTTTTTGTTTTTTTGGTGAGGTATAGTTTTTTTTTTTGTTTTTAAGGCAATTCAGGTAGACAGCAGAAGCTCTGAAATCGCATTTCCAAGAAATGAAGCAATTCTAATATTTTAATAATAATAATAATAAGTTTTTAAGGTGGTCTATTGGCAAAGACAATGCCTTTAAACACCTTGGGGGAGAGGTCTTGGGTTCAAGTCCCACAAACGACGACATGAGTAAAGAAATTTGCCTTAAAAAAAACATGCTACATATTATAAGTTTTATATTAATTATATATATTTACATATTTGGTTTCAATACCAGTAAGCAAGCAGGTTCGGATAACCAAATAAATATCAACTAATACCGTACATGTATTAAACCCATAATTTTAACAAAAGAACGAGTCTCATACCCATATAATTACCGTCCAAGTTTTTTTTTTTTTTTGAACGACAAGTGGAGCAACTGGTTGGGCTTTCGCATCAAATTGACCCGGGTTCGAAACCATAGTATATCCATTTAGGGCAGTATCATCCGGCCCTTCAATCCACCCAGTGGCGGAACTAGAAGAAATATCCAGGGGTATCCCAATTTTTTTATTATCTAGACCCATTCCTAAGAATTCGATGGCCCCTAAAGGGGCCTGTGCGGCTAATAAATTTGGGCCCTTAGATTATATATATATATATATAGGCTTCGGTTCAATTAAGAACCACCACGAGTTGTGAGAATAATGAGAACTCCTACTTCCCATATGAGTTGGGTCACAATTTTTTTGCACAAACGTATATGCAAAATATTAAAAACACATCTGTAAAGCAAAAAAAAAAATTGTCGAGTCAGTAGTTACGTCTAATATAAGTTTTGTTTATGCCTAATAGTAAATTTTGTTACGGCATTGAAATTTTTTTTACACCTAATGTAAATTTTCGCATGCGACATTTTTTTTGTTGTACAAGTGATGTTTTTAAGATTTTTGAGAATTTTTTTTTGTCAAAAAACCTTTTAGAAAGCCTAGTTCTAATGGTTCTCACAACTCAGATTTTACCCTTTCCCTATATATATAATTACTAGGTTATAGATCTATCTGTTTATTAAACGAGTTGAATAAAAATATTAAATAGTTAGTAATAATATTCATAAATTATAATATGATGTTTTAAGATAAGATATAGTTAAAATTATGTACTACCTCCGTCCCATTAAAAGTGTCATATTTTGAATTTTCAAAGTCTTTATTTATAAACTTTGACTTTAATTATATATTTTTTGTGTTATATAAAACTTGATGAAAATTAACCCGATAAAAACACTTGTAAAACATACTCAAATCATATAACTTTCATCAAGTATTATCTAACACAAACAAAATTATTTAAGGTCAAAGTTTATAAGTAAAGACTTTGAAAATTTAAAATATAACACTTTTAATGGGTAGGCATAAATACGTGTGTATAGTAAAACTATTAAAAAAACAAAATTATTAACGAACATGTAAAATAAAAAATAAACAATGTGAAAGAAAAAAGTTTACAATTGATATAAACAAGAGAGCAATCATAAGAAAAATATTTCATTCATCTCTATTTCATGTAGATATATTATATATATAGATCAATACAACAACCCTAAAGCCCATTAACATTAGGTCAGGCTTGGCCTATGGGCCTGAATGTCTGCATTCATAACACTCCCCCTCAGACATTTAGAAATACACATACACTGTTAACATTATACTACTAGATAATGTTAACACGATTCTTCAGGACCAGTTATATTGCCTCATTAAAACCTTACTAAGAAAAACCCAGTGGGACAAAACTTAATCAAGGAAAAAGAGTACATACACTGTGTATATTATGGGTACCTTACTCCCCCTCAATTTTATTTGTATATCTTAATGATTTTGAATCCAATCTTCTGTGACAATTGTTTGACTTGATATTTGGCGTAGTCTTCTTTGATTTGAGTGTTGTTGTCTACATTGTCTTCATACAGTATGGCTTGAGCTTCTCTTGATCAACTCTAATCTACATACTTCTTAAATATGTTGAAATCTTCGACCTTCATAACTTGTATCGGGATTGAGATCGAACTCTATGCGAGTCTAATATATATCAATCATAACCCAGGACGCCATATTGTTCTTGTGGAACTATCCCGTGTCTCGAGTTTGTAAATATGTCAAATAATTATTTAATGCACTTTATAATTCTGCCTCGTTAAAAACCATGCTAGGAAAAACCCAATGGGACAAAACCGTAGCTAAGGGAAAAGAGTGCACTACGCATTATACATAATTAACAACATGATTTATGATGATGTTAAATTAGTACTTCGGGACCTATAAGATAAACTGGTACTACTGGATCAGTTATGTTGTCTCGTTAAAAACCTTACCAAGAAAACCCAATGGGAAAAACTTAGTGAAGGGAAAAAGAGTGCAACATTTGAGATTAGAATTGTAATCTTACCAATACATCTAGCAAGAACGTAATATCAGATGTCGTCTTGTTTGCAAGATACGCCAATGCTCTGATCGCAATTAAGTATGGTACTTCTTGACTAAGTAGTTCAACATCCCTTTCTTGGGGTTGATAAGAATATTTTTTTTTCTATGTCAAGCGATCAGACAATCGTTCATGTATTCAATGAATGAGCTTTTTCTATATAACATCTTCTAGATGTAGTCAGATTGATGAGCAAAAATAGTACATATATACTCGAACTACAGGTCGAGAATAACTACACTTTCTGTAAAGGTCATTCAAAAATTTCCTCTTTAGTTTGAGAGTTCCCTCTCGATGATGTTTACATTATCACTGTAAGAGTGAAATCTTGTTAAATAGATGTAGCTCATTTTATCAAAATTATACCTCTCTTTTCAGAGTATAGTCGACTGTACCACATACGAGTAGTTTCCTTTAAGATTCATATATATACCACATATGGGGTTATTGTTTCATAATGCTTTGAGCATTTTTAATCCTTCAGGGGTTTTCATACGGATGCCATTTGCAATTGTCTCGTACATGTATACGGTGATGACATCCATAAGTTGTTTTATCTGAAGTCATTCTGAGATTGCGAGGCCGCTTAAACATCTAAAGATTATCGCATCCACTACAGGGGTATACGTTTCCTCGTAATCAACTGCTGGGATTTGGGAAAAATCTTTATGTTAAAATGCGTGCCTTACATCGCAAAAACTAATTATTTACGTTTCCTTTTATTTAAAGACACCCATTTATAACCTACTGGTTTGACGTCTATGGGTGTTCGAACTGCTGGTTCGAAAACGTTTAGTTTGTCGAGCAAATTTAGTTCAACCTTAAGCCATGTAGCCATTTTGGCTATTTGTGTGCGTACACTCTTGCACACTTTCTATATACGTAATCTTTTCTCATCGATTACATCTATTGCTATAGCATAATCAAATATATCATTTTACACGTGTTTCATTACGGTTCCATATTGTACTTATTTTGTACACAATTCATCGCGATCTCATATTTGTTTGGTACTAGAGTTTCTTTTAGAACTCCATTAGCCTCTTTTGGGGTCTTAACAACAACCTTCTTTAAGGTTTAGTATGCAACCACTTCTGGGGTTTTGTATGCAACCACTTATGGTGTTTTATGTGTTACCTCTTTTGGGGTTACACCAACTGCGTTACGCTGCTCTTTTTGTGTTTGTGGGTTTTATCTTTTTGGAACCGATTTATCTCTCACAATTTATTAATATGATAATCATTTTGTGAGTACTTCCATTCGAGCAGATAAGTTTAAGCTGGTATATGTGACTTTGTCACCTTATTTGTGTTAGTGAATGCATCTTGTATTTCATTTGTTATTATTTGCAAATACACGCTCTTTCTTTTGGACTTCAGATTTGCATTGACCACTTCAGGGGTCAATATATAATATGATGCATTTTTTTTATGTTACCAGTCTTTCATTTTCTTGTCTCCCCCTAAGACTGGGAATACGATGTACATATCCCATTTTATATGTTATGGTGGTGCTATTGGTACATAGGCTGCACAACAAAATATATAAAAAAAATAGAAACTTGGTTCTCTTCAGGAGACCAGTTGTAATGGGGAGTATTTGTGATAAGCAGTTGGTTTTGAATTGATATAATCAATCGACGAATTCCGTCTCGACTACGTATGCCTCTCACTATATTTCACATTTTGCCCAACAATGGTCCCTACAATTGGGTTGTCAAATAACAGTGTTAGTTGTGATGTGTATCAGACATTTTCCACCTCAATTTGTGATCGCTCTACTGGAGCTTCTAGATTTGCATATGTATGATACATGCATTCACGTGAGTATGATAAGGTCTTTGTGTATCACTGGTTGGTCAATACACATTTGAAGCGAAATGAATGTTTGTATTTCCCCTTCTCGCAATTGCCTCTTAGTAAGCGACTCATATTATGTTCGTTTGGGCCATAGATGTAAGTTTTTTTTTCTTCATGATCATCCACATGTAAGGGCTATACTGCGGTCGATAATCCTTTGCTCCTCTGGTGACATTAACAAATTATAACATTTACATCCGAGCGTTTTGTGAAATCACATTCTCGGTATTGCTGCATCAGGAGCATGTCGAGAAGATTTATAGCAAGCTTTTCAAAGGATGACTAACTTCTGGTGGTCAAACATGTTGATCGGGTATCTTCACACGTCTAGAATACGTCATGGAGGAGAAATATTATAGTTTTAGCCTTTGTTTAAAGGGAAAACATGTACTATTCATAAGGTTTTCCATCACTAGGCTATATGTTAGCCAAAAACGCCAAGTGCGATGAACTAAAGTTTGGGTTGAACTTGAAAAATCATTATTAAAACAAACGGGACTTTGTATACATTTGGGAGAACTTCGGGTTCTCAACATTGATTTAGGATTCATGTGAAACTCAGTATAAATGAGCATCAACACTAACTCAAATGAATTATTATCTATCAATTTAAGTAACTAACATCAAAGTAGTTTACTTAAGCTAAAGTCCACTAATTATTTTCATAGCAATTTTTCATCATTTTCATGTGAGGGCACATTTCTAATGACTATATCAATGTCTATTAATATTTGTTTAGCAACAACAAGCAATTAGAAGAATAACCATACAATTAATTATGTTGACTATGCATAGCATTGTAACAAGCTGAAATATCAAATCACTAAAGCATAACAATGTTTATCTCAGTGTAGTTGTTTGGTAACCAGCTACCAATGAAATTTGTATTAATTTGTTTAGCACATTTAACTTGTCAAAAGGCAATACATATAACATATATGCTATCTAAAACAATGAGACCAACAGAAGTATTGCTAAGAAATTTGACAAGTAAGTGTCATTTAAAGTATTTAATAATATTGATTACTGTAACGTTGAAACAATGGAATTCTTAAGGGAATTTATTTATTTATTTTTATTATGGATTGATCCTAACATATAGTTTTAATTTAAACCAAAAGAACAACTTTTCAATGATATATTTGACCAAGCTTCAAAGATGATTTGTTTTTTTTTCTTTCTTCTCTAGTGCATTAACGAGAGTCTATGAAATACATCTAATAGAAACTAGTAACCGAACAATTTAAATGGTAATCATGGGAATTCGAAACACCATAGACCAAACTAGTAACCAAACAACTTAAAGGATAATCATGGGACATGTAACTGATTGTTACACGAAACTGATGATTTTAAAACAAAAGTTTAAGTATCAATAATGTCAATTAAACATCACCCATTATTGTGTATAACCTCAAACCATTAATATTCAAAATAAATCACATTAAAACATAATAAGTTACCTTTCTTTCCATCATTAAAGCCAAATTTATTTTATAGAATTAGTATACTATAAATATTGGTTTACCTTCACCCATTTTTATCAATTTATTCATAATTTATATGCATATCAATTACATATATAAATCACACATAATCCTAGGACATTATACATATATGTGTGTGTGAGTGTTAAAAAGATTAAACTCATATTAATTTCCTTGTCATGTCTAGAAAAAAAAACAATTGTTGATGCTCTTTGTATCATATATATATATATATATATATACACACAGAGGTTTTATTTGAATACAGTAATATTCTAGTTAAAATTAGAATCATAAGTTTCACTAAAAAAAATGGCGGTAGAGTTTTGAAAAAAAAACAATATTCTACTATAATAACACCATTTGTAGATATATGTACTTTAAATAAATTTAATAATTAATATTAAAATATATGAATTTGTTTGGTGGAGTACGGCTGGCAAACAAGACATCTTTTTAAGATATATATTAAATAGTAAAGATAAGCATCCAGCCATCCTTCACATGTATCAGTTAGATTTTAGGAAACAAATGCTAGGCAAGATACATGAGACGAGTAACACCGATGGGATCCAGTAACACCGCAAGCAAGTTGGCATCAATTCTCTTGAAGAACCACCAGAATGTAACATCGATGATTCATATAAACTGGCGGTTGAGTACAATCGCCGGAAAAAGGTTGTCGGGTAAGAATTTTTTTTTTTTTTGTGTGGCGGTAGTGACCGTTGTAGCGATCGTTCGATTCATTGATTTGTATGTAGAGCGTTTCTTAAAATTTGTTGCTGTAAGAACAAATCAAAGGGAAATCCTATTTGTTCTAACTAAGATCCCATATGGACAAACATATTATGGGTATTTTTAAAATAGATCGAAAAACATAATTCTGTGTTTCCAAAGGAGTAAATCCGAATTCCCATTTTAAGAGTCGTTCGAAAAATGTGCATCTTTTGGTCTATGAAAAAGAAATTGCCCACTGTAGAAGGGTATTAAAAAAAATCCTAGGGTCACCACTTAGGAAAACAAAAAATTAAATAAAATAAAATTGGGATTTATCCTTTGGAGATACAAATCTATACCGTAATAAAAATAACATGGAAACATATTCAACACTTAGTAAAGATTGTGATAATGTGTACCAGGATGTGATGAACATATCAGTTTTTGAAACGCAATACAAGTGCGGATGAATCTGATAATGTGGTTAGCGGAGTGAAACAACTGCCAATTTTTCTTCTTCTGTGAATGATGCAAAGAAAAGGTTAAAGATCGATCGAATCTACAATGAATAGAGCAAATCGTGCTGATAACGTGATATAAACAAGAGATCAATCATAAGAAAAATATTTCATTCATCTCTATTTCATGTAGATATATTATATATATATAGATCAATACAACAACCCTAAAGCCCATTAACATTAGGTCAGGCTTGGCCTATGGGCCTGAATGTCTGCATTCATAACAACAATCAATTAAATAAACTAAATGATATTAACTTCTGATCTTTGCAGAAAGCCTTTTCATTCCCAATGCCATACTAGTACTATTATTATTATATTAATAATATAACTTCTTCTTCTTCAAGAAGCCGCCTGCAAGTCATGTACCGGAAACAAAATTTCCGTCAAATCTAAAATTTCAATACTTTTTTTTTTCATTTATACTCAGGGGTATCCTGACATTTGCTTAGGGGTATCCCATGTTGGGATTAATCTTGATCGGGTCGGATACGGGTCGGCACGTTATCGGTTACGGTTCACATGTGGTGTGTTGTTGCATGAATGGTTTACGTGCATGGTTGGAACCTAAACACTTGTGTGTTATATTTGATTTATTAAATAGTTTAATGTAGTTGGACTTGGTATATTTGACCGAGTTTTATGGTAGTTTATGGTAGGTAGAAGTGTCAAGAGTGGGTGCGGTTCTTTAGGAGTATTTTAGTGTTTTTTGTTACCCACGTTTGTTATTTGTAAGGCTATATATAGCCTATTTGGTTAATGAATGAAGTAACCCTTTTAATCGAAACAGAAGCTTCTTTCATTCTTTGCATATTACATTTTTCACATACAGTGAGTTTGTGTTGTGAGAGTGTGAGTAGTGTGTGGGACCTGAACCAACATTTGGTATCAGAGCAAGGTTGAAGAAGGAGGCAGGTTTGAGAGTCGTGTCCGGCGAAGGGGGTGCAACCCTCTAAACTGCAGTCGCCGGAAAGAATGAAAGAAGAAAGGCTGCACACAGCAGCGAAGACCGAAAGAGAGAAAGACCGAAAGAGACCGCCGCCGGAAAGAAAGTTCCGGTGGGAAAGAAGACCGCCGTCGGAAAGTTGTTTCGGTGGGAGACATAGAGAAAGCCAACAACCGTAAGAAAGAACCGGTGTCGATGTAGAAAGAAAGCCGACAACCGTAAGCAAGAATGAAGAACGGCTGATTGAAATCAGCGTAGAAAGAAAGAAAGAAAGATCAACAACCAGAGAAAGAAGAAAGAAAGTCGGTACCGTGAAGAAAGAAGAAAGATGGGTGCCGCACTGGTTCGTTGATCTCAAAAGAAAGCAAGAAAGAGAGAAGAGACGCCACAAGAAATAAGAAAGAGGCCGGCGTCGCTTCATGAGAAAGAAAGATGGCCTCGTAAGAATGAAAGAGCGCGGTGGTACTGCAAGAAAGAAAGAAAGTAGCATGCCGCAAGAAAGAAAGATACCGGACCATTGTGGTTCGTAGCAAGATCGACTCTTTATGATTCGAATAGCAAGAAAGTTGAACTTGGATTGAGCAAGAAAGAAAGAGCAAGTTCAGAAAGCATGAAAGTTAGCAAGGAGATTCGACAAGCAAACAAGAACGGGTTCGAATCAAGAAAGTTTAGCAAGAACGAATGCAAGCAAGAACGAAGCAAGTAGAAAGAACCGGATCAAGATTAAGGGGGTGAATGTTGGGATTAATCTTGATCGGGTCGGATACGGGTCGGCACGTTATCGGTTACGGTTCACATGTGGTGTGTTGTTGCATGAATGGTTTACGTGCATGGTTGGAACCTAAACACTTGTGTGTTATATTTGATTTATTAAATAGTTTAATGTAGTTGGACTTGGTATATTTGACCGAGTTTTATGGTAGTTTATGGTAGGTAGAAGTGTCAAGAGTGGGTGCGGTTCTTTAGGAGTATTTTAGTGTTTTTTGTTACCCACGTTTGTTATTTGTAAGGCTATATATAGCCTATTTGGTTAATGAATGAAGTAACCCTTTTAATCGAAACAGAAGCTTCTTTCATTCTTTGCATATTACATTTTTCACATACAGTGAGTTTGTGTTGTGAGAGTGTGAGTAGTGTGTGGGACCTGAACCAACATCCCAGATAAATAAAACGGATAATAAAAGAAAAATTGCACTTCGCGAAGAAAGTTGAGGGGTATCCCGGGCAACCTCTCGCTACCATATAGATCCGCCCCTGAATCCACCCGATGTCATACGCATACAGCAATGGATATCATCAGACAACACAAGGCCCGTCGCAAAAGGAAACCACACAACTAGTTGCCTTGGATGGCCTTTTCTTTCAACTTTCAAAGGAAAACAAATTAAGGTTTTAGATTCAATTGCGGTCCCTACATAAGATTAATTAGCTGAATGATCAATAGTGAGCTGCAGCGCTATTTGGAGTTTTGTGGAGCAAGGAGGTCCATGATGGGTCACATCAAATCTCCACAACTTTTTTCAAGATCTCTTTAAACATGTATGAACGATATAACTCTACTATTTATTTTGTACCTACTACTATATAGTATTGGACCATTGGTATATTGGTTCACTAGTTTCATACATACACATACACATGAGAATAAATACACAATATGTTCCAATTTTTTTCATATATTAAAGTGAAGTTACATATGAAATCAAAATCACACCCTTTCTCAATTACCAGCTTTATATACCATTCTTAGTATGAATTACTACTCATATGTTTCAAATCCATTAATTATACTAGTTTTAAAAGCAAAAAACTTGGTTTATTCTTTACTAATAAAAAACACTCTTCCCAGGTCTTCCAAACACTTTTAACCCGACCCATTCAAGCAAGTTTACGCGGCTTTCGCACGCTCAAAAGCTTCACATCGTCGATAACAGGTCCACAAAGCGACGAAAAGTCGTCACTTCTCATCGTGTAAAAAGTACTATAGAACATGATCCTGGTTCGTGTACTTGTTGCCACAAACTTGAGAACAGCGCGCTTGAATCCACCTTTACCCTTGGATTGATACGGCACTTTTAGCGTTTCTCTGTTCGCGAATGCCTCAACGACCATGGACCCTTCACACGCGTTGTTAGCATCACCCACGGTGAAAAACAGTTGGTAAGTCTTCCCAACCACGGTTCTAGCCACTTGCGCTATGGCACTCTCTTTACCGGCCACTAGCTCCACGGCTCGCCTTCCTTGTGGCACCGAGAAGTGGTCCGCGTCGATGTACTTTACGGCTTTAAGTGACTCGACCATCCAAGCTGGGAGTGGGGAATGATCATCTTCAATGTTTGGTGGGACCAATACACCCCATGAGGTGTTTGGAAAGATATATGGGCCTTCTTCAAATCCTCCATTTTTCAATATGTTATCTGCATGAAATTAAATAAGTAATGATGTGCCAATTTTTCATCCACAAGACATGATGCATGCACCAATGCTATAAAAGTGCTGGATTTTGTAATTGAAATATAATTACAATTTGTTTATAGAAAGGGTCACTATTCTATAATCAATAACCTTAGTTTATAGATGTTATTTTAAACTTTTGTGACATGTTATAAAACAATATTCAATATTATGTTATATAGTACAATCTAAAAATATAATATATGATAGTTAATTGACCGGATGGTCCCTATGATTTCACGTTTAGTCCTCACCTTTTGAAAATAGCAGGTATGCTCCCTATGGTTTGTTATTTTGTTACTCGGATAGTCCCCTGAGTAGATGTCAGTTAGTTTGGAAATAGCAGGTGTGCTCCCTATGGTTTGTCATTTTGTTACTCAGATAGTCCCCTGAGTAAATGTCAAGGGACTATCCGAGTAACAAAATGACAAACCATAGGGAGCATACATGCTATTTCCAAAAGATGGGGACTAAACGTGAAAAAACGTGAAACCACATGAACCATCCGGGCAATTAACTCTATATGTTAGATATGCACAATTAAAAGGTGAAACACTACATATAACTCTTACAAATCTAGTAAGTGACTACATGAGTATAAAAATGACATAAATTATTGAAAAATATATAAAACAAATGAAGTGTCATTTCATTTAAGAAAAAAAACATAGTCTATTTGTTTTTAACCATGTCCGTTCATGTATGTTTGTTTGGGCCGTTTACAACCCTAAAATTACTTTAGTTACTTGTAAAAATAGTGAAGTCTAGAAATTTGACATACCTCTTGATGGTCTAGGAGGGTATAGAGCTTTGATGGCGATAGAATCAATAAGAGGACCACACGCGGGATCCTCCTCGACTCCCGGGTTATGCAACTTAATAGTAGCCGTATTATATTCGGCTTGAAAAGCCCACGCATACGAGTCCCATCCACTACTGCTATACAATGTCTGCATTGGTAGCACGCCAAAATCAGGTGCCACCGACACATTGAGCGTCTCTTCTTGAGCACATGTTCGAGCAGCACTAAACGTGAGGGAATAATACATTCCTTTAGTCACGTTTATGGTCTGCTCGATTGTTGCTTCGTTTCCTAGCCTAACTGCAAAGGCTCCCTCAGGAACGACTAGCAACATGTCCCCTTGCTTTTGGCCTGATTTAATATACTCGACAAAACCGAAGATCTTCCATCCGGGGATGGCATCATGCTTTAACACCTCCGTGCCTTTCATGTCCGCGGGTTTTGGCCCGAGCTCGAAGTTCCCGTTCCATAACAACCCTGCATTGTTAGGACCAAAAAAATATTTATATCAATAAAAACTAATTATGCGCAAACACATTGAACTAATGTATCATTGAAATTATCGGGTAGCGGCGTAGCTTTTTGCCCGTCTACCTGCCATTAGTCTGTAATCGTCTCTGTTTCTAAAACTAGAGTTTAACAAAAGAACGTGTAAAAAAAAGATATATATATATCTTTAAATTATATATGTATAAAATTGTTGGACAAAATATTAAATAACGGAAAAAAATAAATAATATGATGCCGACTTCCATCAAGTTTCATTCTAATTCAGGACAGAGTGGCGTAAGCATGTGCCCACCCACGTGCATATGCAAGCCTTTCAAGTACAACCATCTAATGCGTCTATTGTACAACTCGATAGCTTTGACCGTTTCTATTGCTGTTTTTGGTTAAAAAAGAGGAAATATATATCTTTTTCTTTATTATATACTAAGTTATAAGTTAGTATGTTACACAATAAAACATATTATTAAATACTTAGAATTTAGAGTTTAGATAATATAAAAGAACATCTTAAGATAAAAAGATAAAATATGATTCTAATTAACATTTCCAAATAAAAAATAAATAATAATAAGAGAACAAATGAGTGAAAAAAAGAAAAGCTGGAAAAAGTTTTGGGCTTATAAAATTGTAACACGTAACAACGTAACCTGTAACTTATTTATTAGTTAGAAGTTAGATTTGGAAAGGAGAAACAACTAAAAATATTATTTTTTTAACATAAGGTCATGTTATTGTCATTCAATACCAATTAAGTGTAAACTGAAAAAATGGTCACTGAGGTTTGGTTATTTTTGTCACTTTAATTTAAAACTCAAATGTTTTGAATCTAGGTACATATAGTTTCAATTTTGTTGTCATTTTCATCCACAATTAAATTCTAGTTAGATTTTTTAGTTAACATCCAGTTTTTTTTTTCTTTTTCCTCTCTTTTAGTGAAGGGGTAAAATGGTCTTTTTAACGTTTAATTATAACAAATTAAAAAAATCTAACTATTTTCCTATTCATCAAGAGAGAGGAAAAAGACAAAAAAAAAGACCAAAAAAAAAAAAAAAAAACTAGATATTAACTGAAAAATCTGACTAGATTTTGATTTTGGATAAAAAGATAACAAAATTGAAACCATAGGTATCCATATTCAAAAGATTTAAGTTTTAAATTAAAGTGAGCAAAACTCATAGAACATTTTGATAGTAACTCATTTAAGTTATTTAAGGAAAGAACCACTAAAACTGTACAACACATGTTGCTGTCGGCCTATCGCAATAACTTATATGATATACAAATGCTTATGTGATTTTCTCGGTTCGGTTTCTATTTAAATTTTAAAACCGATGTTGAAATGCTTGTAAGCTTGATACATGTTACATTATTCGTTTACATTCTTTAATTTTCCAAACAAATAATAAACGGACCATGAATTATTTTCTGGGGTATGAACGAAGGGTTCAACCAAATTTTCAAGGGATGTAGTCAGAATTTTTATTTCGAAAATACACTAATTTTTTTTCAAGGGGGCGCCCGCGGCCCGCCCACCCAAGCCAAAGCTTGGGTCCGCACGTACTGTGTAAAGATCAAATACACGTGGTTCTTAACATACAAAATACCCTTAACGTAACAAGTGAGTGAGTGCAGCTTACCATCGGCAACTGCGGCGGCAGTGTGGATGGTGGAGCATAGTAGCAACACCGACAGCACGGCGGCTGCTTCCATGACTGAAATTCTGTAAATTTAGAGAGAGAGAGAGAGATATAGAGAGAGAGAGAGAGGAGAGGATACAGTTGGTTTGGATTGGAAAAACCGAGTGTGCAAGGCCCAGTTATATGCATGAGAAGCCCTACAAATGCCCTCATTTTTTGAGATATTAACAAAACTACCCCTGTCTTTTTATCACCAAAATGGGTAGACATGACACACAAACATCGGTTAGGAAGGCCAATAGAGTCGGTCGATTCATGAATGGGGTAAATTTTATATAATTATATTTGCAAACTCCATTTTTATAATGAAGAAAAATGGATGATAATAACCGGTGGTGGAATCAGAACAATTTAGTTAGGGGGTAATCATAAGCTTATATTCTATACTGGTTCAAATTAGAGGGTCCGTCTCTAAGTTTGTTCTTCAAAAACTCAAAATTTATAAATAAAAATTCAAAAAGTTCTGGTGACCGGAGGGTCAACGGACCCTCTTGACTCCCCTCTGGTTCCGCCCCTGATAATAACGCGTACGAGCAACGTAATCAATGACACTCTTAATTTTAACTAGGGCAATCTCAGTTTAACGAAAAGACAATTTTATTTGTCACATTGAACAGTTGACTTATTTTTTAGTCCAATCGGATTATTATAAATTGTTTTGAAGCGAGAGATAAATAAAAGTCATGTACATACAAAGTTACATTTTTGTTAGCGTGGCCTTTAGATAAAAAAAGTGAAAGTTAAAAAAATGACTAATGACATTATAAATAAAGATTATTATCTACTATAGTTTACATTATTAAAATGGAGTTTCTCTATAAAAGTTGGAGTTTATTAGTTTATATAATATAATATAATATAATGAAATATATTCACATTTTGATACTCTATAGTACGTAGCATACGTATTAATAACCACATAAATTAGAAAGCGACATTTTTCAGTCTCTCTCTGCAAATGAGTGAAGTGTTTTACTCTGTATACATTTATTCTAAAATATATTTTTAACATTAGTTCCATCATTAATTTTAATTCTATTTTGTAGTACCAATATGTTGTTTTCTATTACCATTTTAAATAATTATTTTTAATGCCACACATGACACATGGATAAAGATATGGAGAGATTAATGGTATTTGCTTGCTGAAAAAGGATTACGATGACAATTTAAAAAGATTAAATTATTTACACGTATTTTAATTATAAAGCATAATCTAACTTTTGTCTAATACGTCACCTAATGGCTAATACTTGAACAGGAGACAGAGGAATCGTGAAATAGAAACCATCTTATGAAAATATTTACAAATTGATCATGAGTGGTAATAATAAAATTAACATGAAGATTTCTTTGACAAATGTTTGTTACTAAATAAACGTTAGAAATTCGATAGTACAAAATCGTTTACAAAACGTATTGAAATGAATATGGATTTTTTTATATTATTAATTCGTTCTTATATCAGATATCGGTTATCGCGGTAGGGTATTGGTAATTTTAATATCATGCTAAATTTATATATATAGCAAGAGTTAGGATCCTGTAAAAAAGGGCCAAAGTGTGAGAAAGGTAAGAAAGAATCTCAACCATTAGATCTTTTGATCTAATGGTTGAGATCAATAGGGACCAAAATGTAAAATATTTTTCTTAATTTGGACTGAATTGAAAATTATAGGGGTAATAAAGTCTTTATATCCATTCAAAATAGGAAACTGTAAATCAAAATTCCGATCTCTCTCTCCAATTGATCGAACAGTTTATCTCTCTCTCTACAATTTCGTCTATCTCTCTAATCGATCGAACAGTGGCGACGACGAGCGGCAGCGGCGACGGAGAGCGACGAGCGGCGACGGCGAGCGGCAGCGGCGACGGCGAGCAGGCAGCGGCAGTGGTTGTGCGGATCGGCAGCGGTGGTACAGCAGTGGTGGTGCCGGAAGTGGCAGTGGTGGTGCCGGAAGTGGAGAAGATGATACATAGGTGTTATATTTTTCTTTACTGAATGGTGTTATATCTTGTACTAAATGGTGTTATTTTGTGTACTGAATGGTGTTTTTTTTTATTTTCTGAATGGTGTTTTTTTCTTCTCTGAATGGTGTTATTTTTCTTTTCTTAATGGTGTTTTTTTCTTTTCTGAATGGTGTTTTTTTCTTTTACTGAATGGTGTTATATTCTTGTACTGAATGGTGTTTATTTTATTTACGGCTGATGGTGTTTTTTTTTGTGCTGAATGGTGTTATTTTTGTGCTGAATGATGTTATTTTTGTGTGAATGGTGTTTTTTTTTGTGCTGAATGGTGTTATATTTTGTGCTGAATGATGTTTTTTTGTGTGAATGGTGTTTTTTATTGCTGAATGGTGTTATGTTTGTGCTGAATGATGTTATTTTTGTGTGAATTGTGTTTTTTTTTGCTGAATGGTGTTATATTTGTGCTGAATGGTGTTATATTTTCTGAATGGTGTTATATTTATGGACGGTTATAAGTCCTTAAATCAAGGATTTTCTCTCTCCAAATCCTTAAATCAAGGATTACCATATTTGAATTTGTTAATGCATTTACAATTATACATTTTCAATTAATTTAGATCTAATGGTTGAGATTCTTTCTTACCTTTCTCACACTTTTGGTCTTTTTTACAATAACTTCACCCTATATAGCAATTTAACACTAACAATTCAGTATACTCTCGTACCATTAACAAATTAACCTTTTGCAACTTGTTAAACACTAATAACTAATAACTGTAGCAACTAGGAAATGACTAAGACTTAAAACATTAATAGTAACAACTAACAATTAAGACTTAAAACACTAATAGCAGCAATAAGAAAAAGACGAATGGTAGAAGTAAGAAGAAATGTACTGATTTCGGGAAAATCAGTGATATATCAGTCAAAAAGCAGTCCAATATCGGTCAAATATTGGTCAATATCACCGATATTATCGGTACTGATGTTCTGACCGATATTTTGCACCGATATCTCGGTAGGGGACCGATGACCGATTGTGACACCCTTATTATTATTTAACGGTTTTCGTATAGATTACGAAAATAAACGGGTAGTTATGATTTCAAATACATTGAAAATACGGGTTCATTAAACTTTTTACAGAATTAAAAACTATACAACATATTAGGTGTGAGTTCGTCATTTTACATAACAACGATACATAGTGCGGAAGCTTATTTCTTGATCGTGTTCGGTTCTTCGTTGTGCTTGATCGTCCTCCGGTGCTAAAATTATACCTGAAACTCATAAAACATGAGTTGGATTAGTCATACGTAACTTAAAACGTATTTAAACGAGTCCGGGAAGCGAAACTGATTAAAATAATTTTTTTTCGCTAAAACAGTGATTTTCGCGCCACGCGAAGGAACCAAGTTGCTCCCTCGCGCCACGCGAGGGAGACCGTTTTCCAGCAGCTCTGGAGCTGGGTCCTGCATTTTTCAGCAATACTAGTTTTTACGGAAACGGCCATAACTTCTTCGTTATTGATCCGTTTTACGCGATTCTTTTTCCTACGCGTCCGTAATTTAATTCTCCATCATATGAAGTTAAAATTTCAACATCCAACATAATAAATTTTGAGACTTCTAAGCCTTCGACTCGTTACCTTTTTACCGAATTTTAACCCGTTTATGCATTTTATCAAACAAACGTATTTGTTTGATCCTTATATCACTTACACTTCTTCAAATTAATGTTATCTACCATTTTAGGTTCTAATTACAGGTTTATTACACAATTTAAACCCGTTTACGCTCGTATGCTTATTTTGACCCGTTAAGGGTATTTAAGCACTTTAAAGCTTGAAATTGCTTTCATTCATTTCTAGCATCTTATTCCTGCATTTCTTATCAAGTAATCTTCCACCACAACTATATGTGCGTTGGATTTAATGTGGATATCTATATGTTCCGAGTTTTACCCATCGGATTATTATTTTACGGCAAAACTCAAATAGAGCCATTTGACTAACTTATTACATCTTTCAACTTCTATACTTATTCTAAGTATTTATCAAATCATGAAATTCGTTTCCAAACAACCTTTAAGGGTTGTTTGTTCAATTTAGCCTACAAGGGCATTTTGGTCGATTTTGGTCCTTCTTTTACGACGAAGGACTCTCACCAATTATTCGACCAAAATAGCACTTTTAACTACAACATAATTATGCGTACCTGGCTCGGATCAACATATTGACCCGTTTTAATACCTTGTCTTGACTTATTTGCTATTTCATAGCTTCGCTAATTCACGAGCCGTTCATCCTGCGAGCATGAGACTCGACATACACTTATTAGTCGTTAATTGTCAAATGGTATCAATATTACCATTTGATCCCTTTTTACTCTTTTTACTAGTTTTGGCTTACTTATAAAGTAGCCGTTCGAAAACTCATTTTATCTTATTCTTTTCTTGACTAATTTACCGTTCCACCCCGTTTTACCATTACTATGGTTTCTAACATTTGTTTCTGATTCCGACCCAAATCATTTCGTGTCGGAAACCATATTTCGAATATTATCTCCATTGTATTTATAACTTATAGAATAGATATGTATTCTACAAAAAGGTGTAAGTTTCACTTACCTCACATCCAATCCACTCGTTCCTCTTCATGCTTGATTTGTTTGACCCGCTTCCTCCCCAAGCTTCACCTAGCTTGTTAAGGTTCAAACTAGCATAGAATTCGCAAGATGGTTAGTTTAGTCATTGCTAATCACGACTATTCCACCTCACGTATTTTCTATCAAAATTATCATTCGATCTTGTTAATGGTCAGTTTGACTTTTCAAAAGTCAACTGTCCCTTTTTAATGTATGAAATGCACAATTGAGTTCAACGAACCCACTTAAGCATTTCTTCGACTATTCGGTCGTAGCTATTTTTAGGCAACTAATTTAACTACATTCATCAACATAGTTTATGTACATCATAAAATCTTCTAATTATATAAAACTCGTTCTTTCATTAGGCAAATTCTACGGGTTCCATCTATAAGTGAAACCCGTTTCATCATGTCATTAGGTATTCATTCGGCTACCTATTCAAATTAAGTTCTATATTCAACTAATTAATATCATGGTTTCAAACATCCATATTCATGAATAATTTACTAATTTCATTACAACATTTTAAGAACCCATCTCAATTATGTATGATTAAATACTCAATCTTGCAAATTGTTTAAGTATCTCGCATCAACTATCGATTATGACGATTTCTAGCACAAACATATCATCATCTTTATTATTTAGTCAAAGCCCACTTAGCACATACAAAAGTAATCATCAAATCCCTAGTTTCTAACACCAATTCTTCAAGTTTTCAACTAGGGTTTGTTTCTAAACATGGATTCAACACATATATCACTCATGCATTCAACATTCATACCCGAATTTTGATTATGAGTGTTCATCAAAATTTCTAGACATCAACAAATTACAAAATTTGACATACCTTACGATCCCCTTGACTTGGTGATCATTTACATGTGTTCATGCATTGATTTGGGGTTGATTTGAGCTCCAATTTGGTGAATTTGTGATGAACTAGGGTTTGCTCCATGGGAGCTCTCCCTCCTGGTCGATCTCCACACACACACCATGTGTGTGTTGTGTGTGTGTGTTTTTTTTTGTTTATAATTATTAAGTTTCCTATGTTACAATCTTGGCCCCTCATGTTTAGTTTTAATTGTTTTAGGACTACAATTCCATATTCTATTACTTATCCACATGTTAATAACTAGGTAAATATATTCCTAGTTACTTTAACAGGTTCGGGAAATTATAACCCGTTATGTTTTATGTCCCGTTAATTTGAGCTTTTTATATACTTTGTTTTCTCAAAGTATTTATTTTTCCCTTTTTATTAATATTAGGTTTATTTATTTAAGTCCTAATATTTATCGGGTTAAATTTTACCGCTAACGGTATTTTACCCGTCCTGTAGTATTAACGTGGTTTGATTACCAAACCCGTTTTCGGGGTGTTACACCGATATATCACTTGTATATCAGGATATTAACCACATAGCTTAAAAGTATATCCGTCCACTCACAAAGGTGTTTCCCGGGGTACAACAAGAAGAATCAGTTTTTGTATTGCCGAAAATGACCATTGAGCCTAAAATTCATCTGAAAATTGTATTTGTTTGTTGCTGGAAATTTTTAGTGTGTTCTTGTTGTATAGTAGTCTTTACAAAAGCGTACAAACATCTCCAAAAGGGTTAAAGAGTTTTTTACAAGTAATTATACAACCTTAAATCAAAACAGGAACTTCTCAAACACTTATTGAGAGTTTAATCAGTTTAATAAGTAGTTATGGCTTGCGAGTTTAATCAACTTAATGAGTAGTTATGGCTTATTAAACACAAGACTCTCCAATTGTTGTCCAACAACAATAACCTTAAAAAAAATTAGGGGGGGGGGGTGAGTTTTCTTAAAATTTTCTTTTATTAAGCCACTAATTTGATTTGTTTAAACTTGGTTGAAACCCAACAATATAAATAGATAATGAGTGTGAAAAGTTAATTAGGGTACGAAATACGAAACCAATTTATAGAGGTTCCAGTGGATGTTAACTAATCCACTTTATGTCCTCTTCCCTGATATTCAATAGAGAGTTTGTACACTAAACACCTTCTCTTAGACGAAAGACAACACTATTACAAACTCCATCACGAATCCAAGATAGTAATCACCTTCTTCAACCCATTATCATTATAGTGTGTCTTTACGTTTCCTCACTAGTCCAAGTTAATGATCACCTTCTTCACTAGCTACACCAATTAACTAGCTTTACATTTTTTTAACTAGCTTTACATTTTTTATCACCACTTTATCACAAATGTGACCAATCTCCCAACACTATCTTCCCCAATAGTCTTTATACAACAATCACCAACCAATGGTGAGCGTGAGACCCCTTAGAAAAGTACCTTAACACGCTAGTGATAACCTCACAATTACAAGATTTGAATTATAAGTTGAAGCACAACTTCTTCTTATTCTTCTTTCTTTTGATCTTTGATCAATCTTTCCTTTATTGGATATCGTGACAACACTCAAAAACACCTTATAAGGAACCCTATTAGAGACCCCGAACATGTCCGGCGCGAGCCGAACTGAAAAACTGGCAACAGGGGACCGCGATGAGCGACAGCTTACCTGTACGTTTAATTCGTGATAAGATCGAACCACAAGCATATAAACACAACAAGGCTACCCTAGGCCTAATGGATCGGGGCCGCGACACGCGACAGGTGACGGGGGTGGGTGTCGCCACGTGTCACACCCCGATATTTCCACATATTACCGGTGGGGAGTATCGTGATGTAGTTGATATCATCATAGTCAAATAATCACAGTTTAATACACAGCGGAAGTCGAAAGATAAAATCATTACAAACCGAATAAAAAGTAATATCGAGTGTATTACAAAAACGGTTGCAAGGATCCACAGGCGGATCAAAGTTAACAAAAGATCATTGTTCACAGATTTATAACATCTAAGTTTGCAAGACTCTTTATTGATGCTAGGAGTAGCCAGCCTATTCCGTTTAGTACCGGCACTTAGCCTTTTTGGAAAATACGTCAGTTTACACTGGTAAATACAATTAACCGACTCATTTTGAAAATGTTTAAGAAAATTGATTTGAATGCACAAGGCACAAAATAATCTTTTATAACTTGGGACAATTATTTATATATAAACTTGTAAAAGAATTACATGTTCGTTATACGTTCAGTAGCCCGGGCTGAATACCGGGTTAAAGATTAATAGACACACCACATGATATAGTCCCGCGTCGAGTTATTCTCAAACAAGCGGTTATACCTTTTTATATATATGCACCGTCAGGTGTATGCCTACACCCCGTGCTTAGGTCGTGGCTATTTCAATGAATGATGCCAAGGATATCCGGGACATGGTCATTAACCCCCCAAAGGCTTTAAGCAAACAAAACAGTTTAAACGGGTCATCTCAATAAATTAACCTTCATATGATTAAAAATTCAATGCCCGACCAAGCGGTATTTTATATACCGTACCCCAAGCCCGTATAAGGGAAAATAAGTTAAAAGTAATTACCTGAGCAAGTATATATCACAATCAGCGAGTGCAAGTATCTTTTGCTGGTCTCCTAATCTGGAACGAAGGTTTTAATAACCTATTAGATTCCTAACGGGTCTTAATTTAAGTCAAAACTTAGACCGGTTAGTTTTAAAGGAAGATATATGGTTCAAAACGCACGATTAAGCGATGACCGGATTAGAGTGTGGTTTAGACCCGACAAGTTTGTATACTTATATAATATGGGTAAACTAAACACATTCTGGATTTTGAGATAAAAATGATAAGGTTTGACCCGTTTCGGCTAATTTATGCAAACTAGTTACATAAACCGCACCAAACACGAATAATGCGTTACGGGTAACCAAATGAGTCATGAATAGGTTTCCTAAGTTAATATGCCTTAAATATGTTGTGATATCAGTAAGATACCTTCCATTATGCCCAAAATGGATTTAAACTCAAATTATGCCCCGTAGGGGTATTTTGGTCATTTTAAAGGTTATAAAAGAGTTTAAATACTAATCTGAGTTTCAGGTCTGATATAATTAGTAAAAACATTTGTTTTTATAAGTCATAACAGTAGGGTATTGCAAATATGTGAAATTTATCTTTTATAACCAAACTATGCACCGTAGGGGCATTTTGGTAATTTCACATAAGCTTTAAAGGTCAAAGTTAGAATTCTGAGTTCAAAACTTATGCTTACTGTTTAATTATAAAAATTTACTTAAAACATCAGTAGGTATTAAGTTTCATATGCCAAAAATACTTTTAACTCATACTATGCGCTTAAAACGCGTAAAAGTCGGTTTTAAGCGATTTTCGGGTTTAAACAGGAAATCTGAGTTTTTTGATCAGTTTATAAAGTTTAAAATATTTTATTTATCATATAAAATCAGTAGCAAAAAGTTTGGTATCAAAATATTATGTAAAACTCATTTTATTCAAGAAAAGGGCATAACCGACAATTACCGAATTAAAGCAAGAACCCTATGTTATGCTTAGCTTAAAAATAATTAAAAATCTTCAAAAATCCCAAAATATTATATTACATCAGTGGGTAAAAATTTTGGTGTCAAAATTTGGGTTTAGATAGGCTTTATGCTAATTACGCCGTTTAATTAATAAAAAGCTTCTTAATTACGATATTGAGCATAACTCCTAATCTAGACTTCAAACTGATGTCAAATTTTTAGGACAAGTTTATAAATCAGTAAAAATGGTTTTTGTCCTCTCACATTTTCAAAAATCTTGTTTTAAGGTCAAAAGGGCATTATGCTCAACATTTAGGCATATAACGGAAACATGTACATGAATCGAATAACTAATGAACCAAGTTGTATAACCTCAGAGGGTTACACTAATCTATAACCTGGTTATAATAGAGCTCTAAGGCATTTCTAAAATATGCTACATTGGGTCAGAACTGAAAGTCAAAGCAAAAGTCTACTTTTGCGACTTTCGGTTCCGAACCGAGCTTAAACTGAAAATTGTCGGGTTGAACATGCTTAGACATGTTCTTACATTAATTATTAAGTTATATAAGTGATAAAACAGGTTTCATAGCTTCTACATTGTTAATTATGCGAAAATTTGCTTTCTATTGACTTTTTTTATAATTAACTTTGACCCGACAATTGACCTAGTTAGAGTGGGAATTAGAGGGTGCCCTTTTAAGGGTTTATTAACCATATAATTACCAACTCAAAGCTACTTTCAATTCGAGAATTGACTGGACCATTAGTGATTAATCACTAAGTCAAACCTTAATTACGACGGGTTTGACTTTAGGCCATTAAACTAATAAAGCTGAATTAAGAAAGGTCAAGGAGGCTTACTGAAGTACTAAACACGACTAATGACCCTTAGAAAATGATCTTGAGCTCCAGGAGACTCCAGAAGTTAAGTTATGAATGTTTGCAAGTGAGTACCCAAAATGTTGCAACATGAAGCTCCTTATATAGGATTTTTAATCTTCCAAGATCATTCCACATTAGTCTACAAGTGTTCCCTGATGATCCCAGATGTCCCTATGCATGAAAAACCACTGGCAAAGCTCCTGAATTTCAAAAACCAGCCTTTTAAGGCGGTGGAACTGGCTGAACAGGCAGCTGTCCATGTTTCTGCCCAGATACAGGTCTTACGGACCGTAAGCCTTAGGCTTTGCGGTCCGTATCCGCTTTTTAATTAAAATCGCCCAGCTCCGCCACCTTACGGTCTGTAAGGTGGTATCCTTGTGGTCCGTAAGCGTGGTCAGAAGACAAAAATTTGTAAACTTTTAGGTTTTGACCATGCAATCTTTACAACTTCGAATCTTATGTCTTTTTTTTCCAGTAGAGGGGACCATGTAAACAGATCTGCATGCTTTTGGGAGTGTTGCCATGCAAATGGAGGTCTTGGAATCTTGTGAAAGACCATGTGAAGTATAATTGTCGTAAATGCACATAGGATCCATGTCTTATGCAAATTTGAATTATGCACTATCAGAAATAACCGGATTTGGATATATATATATCAGATGTTTATAAAACATATTAAGGTTTGGGATTAATAAATAGGTCACTCAGAGGTATTAATTAACATGTTGACACTTTTAATCCTACCATACATCCTTCAACTTGATCCGGGTTTATAACACGTTTGAAGTTTATGACACGTGTCTTTATTATATTGGTCGTGATTTTACGAGGTGTTACATCCTCACCCCCTTAAAAGAAATCTCGACCTCGAGATTTACTGGAACAAATGAGGGTACTTCTCTTTCATTGTGGACTCTACCTCCCACGTGTACTCGAGGCCTTTGCGGGCATCCCATTTAACTTTTACAATTGGTATGTGCTTCTTTCGAAGCTTTTTAACTTGTCGATCCTCAATCAACAAAGGTTTCTCAACAAACTTCAGGCTCTCATCTATGTGCACATCCGTATGTAGTATAACTAGTGATTCATCAGCTAGACATTTCTTCAGATTGCAAATGTGGAATACATTATGAATACCACTGAGCTCTTCAGGCAAATTTAACTTATAAGCCACTGTTCCGACACATTCAATGATCTCGAATGGTCCTATGTTTCTTGGGCTTAACTTGCCTTTCTTACCAAATCGCATTACCCCTTTCCAGGGTGATACCTTCAGTAACACTTTGTCACCAACCTCGAACTCTAGAGGTTTACGCGTTTTGTCTGCGTAACTTTTCTGCCTATCCCTGACAGCTTTGAGACGATCTCGTATCTGTACAATCTTTTCTGTCGTCTCCAGGACTATATCAGGTCCTGTTAGTTAGACATCTCCAACTTCTGCCCAGCAAACGGACGTCCTGCAC
Organism: Helianthus tuberosus; assembly: GCA_030545235.1. Taxonomy (NCBI): domain Eukaryota; kingdom Viridiplantae; phylum Streptophyta; class Magnoliopsida; order Asterales; family Asteraceae; genus Helianthus; species Helianthus tuberosus. Next base: position 38,329,854 of record CM060391.1, read on the forward strand.
TTCCTTCCATATAAAGCTTCAAATGGTGCAGCTTGAATACTAGAATGATAGCTATTATTATATGAAAATTCGATCAATGGAAGATGATCATCCCAACTTCCCCCCAGATCAATAACACAAGCTCGTAGCATATCTTCGAGTGTCTGAATAGTTCGCTCGCTCTGACCATCCGTCTGAGGATGATATGCTGTGCTGAAATTCAATCGAGTGCCTAGGGATTGCTGAAAGCTTTTCCAGAAATGCGACGTATACCTCGTATCCCTATCAGAGATGATAGACACTGGCACTCCATGGAGAGATACGATCTCGTCCACGTACAGCTGAGCTAACTTATCTGAGCTATGCGTTTCTTTAATAGGTAAGAAGTGGGCTGACTTAGTCAATCTATCCACTATAACCCAAATAGTATGATTTCCTCTCTTCGTCTTTGGTAACTTGGTGGTAAAATCCATAGTCACCATTTCCCACTTCCAGGTGGGAAGTTCAGGCTGTTGTAGCAAACCTGACGGCTTCTGGTGTTCTGCCTTAACTTGAGCACATGTCAGACATTTGGCCACATAAGTGGCTATAGACTTCTTCAAGCCTATCCACCAATAATTTGCCTTCAAATCCTGGTACATCTTATCACTTCCAGGATGAACAGAATACTTAGAACTGTGGGCTTCTTGAAGGATAACATCCCGAAGTCCTCCATAGATCGAAACCCATATTCGTCCATTCAATCTTAGGATTCCATCCTTGCCATATGATAACTGTTCAGCAGTTACTCCCAACTTCTCATTCGGGTAGTTGGCTTCTAATACAGCTTCTTTCTGGGCGGCTAGCACTCTTTCATTCAAGCTGTTCTTCAATTCAATGCTCTTGGCATTGATTCTAATGGGCTTAACCCTTTCCTTCCTACTTAAGGCATCGACGACCACATTCGCCTTGCCTGGATGGTATCGGATTTCACAATCATAGTCATTCAAAGTCTCCATCCACCGACGCTGTCTCATGTTTAAATCCTTCTGATTAAACAGATGTTGAAGGCTCTTGTGATCAGAATAGATTACACACTTGGTGCCATATAAATAATGTCTCCACAGTTTCAGTGCAAATACAACGGAACCCAACTCCAAATCGTGGGTGGTGTAATTCTTCTCGTGCACTTTTAATTGTCGGGAAGCGTATGCAATAACTTTACCTTTCTGCATTAGCACACATCCCATGCCAGTGTGCGATGCGTCGCAGTAAACCACAAATTCTTCAATCCCTTCAGGCAATGTCAACACAGGAGCATTGCTTAACTTCTGTTTAAGAATATCGAAGGATTCTTGTTGCTTAGGACCCCAATCAAACTTAATATTCTTTCTAGTCAACGAAGTTAGGGGTGCTGCAATCCTTGAGAAATTCTCAAAAAAACGCCTGTAGTATCCTGCCAGACCTAAGAATCTGCGAATCTCTGTGGGCATCTTCGGCTCTTGCCAATTCATGATAGCTTCAATCTTAGCGGGATCTACCTGGATTCCACGCTCACTAACCATATGTCCAAGGAATTGGAGTTTACGAAGCCAAAATTCACACTTTGAAAACTTGTCGTAAAACTTTTCTTGTTGAAAAAGTTTAAGAATACTACGAAGATGCTTTTCATGATCAGCCTGATTTTTTGAATAAATAAGAATGTCATCAATGAAGACAATGACAAACTTGTCCAAGAAGGGTTTGCAAACGCGATTCATGAGGTCCATGAATGTTGCTGGTGCATTAGTGAGCCCGAAAGCCATCACTAAGAACTCGTAGTGGCCATATCGAGTTCTGAATGCAGTCTTGTGCACATCTTCATCTCTAACCTTCAGCTGATGGTAACCTGACCTCAAGTCAATCTTGGAGAAGTAACTTGCCCCTTGCAATTGATCGAATAAATCGTCGATCCTGGGCAATGGATATCTGTTCTTGATTGTAACCTTATTTAGCTCACGATAATTGTAACACCTCGAAAATTTATGTCCAATAATGTATCAACACGTGTCATAAGCTTTAAACATGTAAAAGATTTCTTTAGAGGAACTAAAGTTGACAAACAAAGAAAGTATGTGAATATAAGGGTTCAAAGTGTCAACAATGGATAAATATGCCTTTCAATAACCCTACATGATGTTTATACCCTTAAACGAATAAATCATGGATCATACGAAGCTAATTGTGAAAGAAAGTGAGGAATTACAAACTACAGGGGCTAAATGTGTCAACATGTTTAAAGTATACCTCTGAGTGACCCTTTAGCAAACCCGAAGCTTTGTAATGACTAATTATACTCACGAGAATAAGTGATAAAAATTTCACAAGGTTTTGATTCCGTATGAGAAAGTTATGCTATCATTCGTATGCGATGGGTTAAAAGCGTCGATGTTGATAATTAAGGCTTTTCGAGTGACCATAAAGTTGACCAAGGGCTTCAAAAAGATTGGTTATGTCTTGGAGTCCTTAGAAATCAATTTAGGTGGCTCAAAGTGCAAAACAAAAGGTTAAAACAACTTTTATATGGACCAGGGACCAAAACAACAATTTCTGAAAATTGAAATCAGGTCAGAAGGGGCGTCGCGTGACGTGTAGGGTCCTTAGGGGACCTACACGTCACGTGAGGGGTCTTCTGATGCAGAAAACATTGGCAGGTGCATGTCCAGCCGGTTACACCGCCTCAATTCACCATTTCTTGATTCTAGGGGCTTGTTTAATGTCTTAGAAGGGCCTAGGGACACTTGGAATGATCCCATAACATCTATAGACTTTGTTTTGCATGATCTTATGGGATTAAAGTCCCTATATAAGAAGTTCTATGTTGCACCATTTGATCACATTCACTTGTAAGCTCACAACTTCACTTCTGGAGTATTTTGGAGCTCAAGACTCATTCCTAGTGATCATTAGTCGTGCTTAGGACCTTGGTAAGTATTCTTAACCTTCCTTAATTCAGTTTTGCTTAGTTTATTAGCTTAAAGTCAAACCGTCGTAATTAAGGTTTGACTTCGTCATTAATCTTAATTTGTCCAGTCATATTACAAATTGAAAGTACCTATGAGTTGGTAATTATGTGGGCAATAAACCCTTAAAAGGGCACCCTCTGATTCTCACTCTAAGTAGGCCAATTGTCGGGTCAAACTTGATCTTAAAAAGTCAACAGGAATCAATTTTGCAAATAAACACATAATTAGCAATGTAGAAGCTATGCAACCTGATTTATCATTAACATAACTTGGTAATTAATGTAAAAACATGTTCAACTTGATAATTTTCAGTTTAGGCTCGGTTCGGGACCGAAAGTCGCATAGTTTGACTTCTGCTTTGACTTTCAGTTCTGACCCGTTTAAGCAAGTTTTAAAAATGACTTAGAGCTTCGTTAGGACCAGCTTGTATGATAGTATAACCCTCTGCGATTATACTACTTGACTCGTTGATTGTCCGATGTTTCCATTATATGCCTAATGTTGACCAATATGCCCATTCGACCTTAAAACAAGAATTTTGGAAATGTGAAAGGACAATAATCTTTGTTACTGATTTATAAACATGTCCCTAAAATTTCACATCAGTTTGAGGTCTAGATTAGGAGTTATGCTCAATAGCGTAATTAGAAAGCCTTTTATTAATTAAACGGCATAATTAGCGTAAAGCCTATCTAAACCCAAGTTTTGACACCAAACCTCTTACCCACTGATGTAATATAATATTTTGGGATTTTTGAAGATTTTTAATTATTTTTAAACTGATCATAACATAGGGTTATTACCTTGATTCGGTAATTGCCGATTATACCATTTTCGTCTATAAAATGAGTTTTACTAATCCTTTTGATACCAAAACTTTTTCTACAGATCTAATATGATAAATAAAATATTTTGAGCCTTCCGGAATAATAAAAATATCAGCCTTCCTTTGAAAACCCGGAAATGGCTCCAAATCGCCTTTTTAAGCGTCTTTAACGCATAAGTATGTATCAAAACCATCATATAAAAATAAGACTTGATGCACTACTATTATAACTTATTAAATTAATTATTTTACTGATTACATCAGACCCGAAACTCAGATTTATATTTAAAATTTTTCATAACCTTTAAAATGACCAAAATGCCCTTACGGGGCATAATTTGAGTTTAAATCCGTTTCGGGCATAATAGAAGATATCTTACTGATGTCACAACATATTTAAGGTATATTAACTTAGGAAACATGTATATGACTCTTATGGTTACCCGTTACGCATATTTCGCGTTCGGATCTGTTTATGTAACTAGTTTGCATAAATTGACCAAAACGGGTCAAACCTTATCATTTTTGCCTCAAAATCCAGAATGTGTTTAATTTACCCATATTATACAAGTCTCCAAACTTGTCGGGTCTAAATCACATTCTATTCCGGTCTTCGCTTAATCATGCGTTATCAACCGTGAACCTTTCCTTAAAACTAACCGGTCTAAGTTACGACTTAAATAAGACCCGTTAGGAATCTAATAGGTTAATAAAACCTTCGTTCCAGATTAGGAACCCCAGTAGAAGTACTTGTGCTTGCTGATTAGAATATACGGCTGAGTATAAATTGCATTGCTAGCTCAAGTAAATACTCTTAACTTATTTTCTCTATACGGGTTTGGGATACGGTATTATAATAATACCGCTTGGTCGGGTATTGAATGTTTAATCGTATTGTGGTTAAATTATTGAGGTAACCCGTTTTAATCTGTATTGTTTGAAATAAAAGCCTTTAGGGGTTAATGACCATGTCCCGGATATCCTTGGCATCATTATAATAAAATGGCCACATCTTAAGCACGGGGTGTAGGCATACACCTGACAGTTGCATAAGGGAAACGGTATCTCACTCTCTTGTGGGCCTATACTTGTGGCGTGTCTGTTAATCTTGACTCGGTTTCTACATCGGGCCCTGAACGTATAACGGACATGTAAATCTGTATACAAGATTATTTTTATATAATTGTCCCAAGTTATAAAAGATATCTTTGTGTCTGGTGCATCTAAATCAATTTTCTTAAACTCTTTTTAAAATGAGTCGGTTAATTGTATTTACCAGTGTAAACTGACGTATTTTCCAAAAAGGTTAAGTGACAGGTATTGAATGTAATTGGCTGGAAGCTCAGGGCGTTAATAGGGAACATTGCAAGTTCTAGGCGTCTAAAGTCTGTTGAACAATGTTTATGTTTTAAGATCCGCCTGTGGAACCATCTTACAATCCATTTGTAATCATTGATGTTACTTTTGAATCGGGTTGTAATATATTTATCTTTTGCTTCCGCTGTACATTTTAAATTGTGTTGTTTGACTATGATGATATCGACTACGTCACGATACTCCCCACCGGGCCCACCGGTAATACGTGGAAATATCGGGGTGTGACAGGTTGGTATCAGAGCCAACATTGAGTGAATTAAACACTAGCCTTTTGTGTTTAATCTCAATGACACAGTAGCACATTCCTTAGACCTTCTGAGTCTAGACTTAACATAGGAATACTCTCAACCCTAATCTGAAAACTATTGCTTCCAAATTTATATATTTTGATCATTTCTCCAATCAAAGAAGCCGTAATGGAAATTCTCCACATCCGGAGCCTTGAATTGCCGAGCTTCGTACCGCGGCTAGGATACAACGTGCAACTAAGGAGAAAGCATTCAGAAGTAAAGAAGAAAACTCCTTTTGCTGAAGTTTGTTTCCTTAGTAGTCCTTATAAGGACATGTTTATCTTTTAGTCCCTTCGTGGACAACGTCATTCCTTTCAAGTCCCGTTTAGGGCAATTATATACTCCTTTTAAAATCATTTGGATATTTTATCTAAATTCCATTTTTATCATTTTATATGAATATAACATATGAAGTAAATCAAAATATAATTCCTTTTCGTATTTGATCTGCCAATATATATAATGAAAAGAATCTTAAAGGGCATAACCTAGCTTGTATGTCATTAAGGACCTAGCTATGATGGTAGAACCTGTTTAAAAGAGATTCAGATCCTTGTTAACATCTAAAAACATGTTAACACTCCTGACAACAGTGATGCGATAAAAATCACACTTGTCATCGTTATAATGGGAATTTCCAACCCCTTATCTAGCCTAGTGATTTAGAAATCATGGCTTAAATCATCAAATTAAGATGATCATTTTTACAAACATCCATTAGTGATGAAACGCCTACGGGCTATATCTACTGTCCTAAAAGACAAAAGACAGTTGTAGTCTTTGACTCTCTGTCAAGAAAGGTAATGAACTGCGTTCAAACCTTAATGCCTCGATCCTATAAGATCATGGCTTATAAATTCAAAACTGTCCTTGTGACTAGGCCTGTTGTGCCACTTTAATATCCTTAATGTTTTATATACTAGGATAAATTATAATGAAAATACTAATATAATTAACAAATTAACCAATATGGTTTATATTACCATGGTTGATGAATCGTCAAAAATGATGATTCCATAATAACCTCTGAATAAATCATTGCTAATATTTATGTAGCAATCAAGCTACATGGCTGCATCAGAGGAGGTTAACAGCCACCCGAGGGAGAACAATGATGCTACCAGAGTTAATATAACTGGTGCGGAACTACAGGCATTAATAGATAATGCTGTTACTCGAGCTCTTGACAGACAATATAATGAATCAAGTGATACACACTCTAAGACTCTATCTGTGGCTCATAGTAAGCCCCCTTCTAAATCACACGAGTCAAAGAAGGACGATGTTTATCACTCGTCAAATCAGCGGAGTGTTCCGTCTAGACATATGGTGCTTAATCAAGAGCCACATGTTAAAACCTGTTCGTATAAATATTTTGTCTCCTGCAAGCCCCGAGACTTCACAAGAGAAAAAGGAGCCATCTACTGCATGACGTGGCTCGATGAAATGGACACCGTTATTGATATTAGTGGATGTGCAGAGCAAGACATTGTGAAGTTTGTTTCACAATCTTTTAAAGGAGAAGCTCTAGCTTGATGGAGGTTGCTAATCCAAGCTACTGGGAAAATCCCGTTATATAATCTGACATGGGATCAGTTTGCTGCTCTTATCAAAGAAAATTACTGTCCTCAACACGAAGTTGAGAAAATCGAGACTGATTTCTTGACATTGGTCATGAAGAACCTAGATTGTCAGACATATCTTACAAGTTTCAATACCATGTCTCGATTGGTTCCGTACTTGATCACACCAGAACCAAAGCATATAGCTCGCTTTATTGGAGGTATAGCCCCAGAAATCAAGGCAAGCGTGAAAGCATCGAGACCTACTACATTCAGGTCAACGGCAGATCTGTTGCTATCTCTCACACTCGATGTAGTCAGAAACAAGGCTGCCAAAGCTCCTGATGAAGGAAAGCGAAAAAGGGAGGATGAGAATTCTTATCACTCCGTTAAGAAGAAAAAGGGAAACTCTGATCATCAGAAGAGTTCCGGGTCTAAGAAAGGGGCATATCAAGACTAACTGCCCTAGGAATCAGAAGAAGCCTGAAGAGGCCAAGAAAGTGAACGCGTGAGCCTTCCAGATGAACACCCAGGAGGCAGTATAGGAAGATGACATGATAAAAAGGTACCTTTCCTTTTCAATGATGCTTATATGGAATTCATTGATTCTGGCGCAGAAAAGTCTATTATGGACAATAATTGTTGTAAGCCGTTGTATCAGCCTGATTAGGACTCTAGATATATAACGCAAGGTAAAAATTTACCGATGATATTTGATCCCGTGTCAAAAAGGTGATGGACTAGGTCCAAACCTTAATTGCCATTAATGGTCTTTTGTTGCCTAGGCTAAGTATCATTAATATATACACATATCTACATGACATTCATTAAGAATGTTCGTACTGTATTAGCCTGTATGGTTTAATGATACCATGGTTAGTATATGTTAGGTCATCAGGGTGATGAATAGCGATTGTTAGATTGCAACTAAGTAATTGTTTTATTTGGTGTTAGGAACCAAATATCGAGTATGACAAACTCGGATAAGACAGCCGTTGATCGTGTTATGGACGATGCGACACATGCTAATGATGATACAATTGTGAACCTCAGAATTTCCAAAGATGTTCTTCAAACTATGATAGACGCAGCTGTTAGAAAAGCTGTGAAAAAGGCCGTGAAAAAGTTCAAGGAGCCTAATGCTACTTACTCCAAATTTCATCCAAGACTACCCTTCATTACTCACGAGAAGGATCTCGTTCATGACTCTAATGTAAAGGATGAACTAAAAAGGAAAAGGGAGGAAGGTAACTCCCAGAGTTCTAAAAAGAAGAACAAACAAAAGTCCAACCAGAAACCTATATGCAAGACCTGCAAGAAGCGCCATTATGGGAAATGCAGGTTCGAATCAAAATCTCAGTCGCAGCCCAGGGCTTGTGGGATCTGCAAATCTAGTGAGCATAAATGTAACACCCGTCTAATTTCACTTGAATTTAATAATAATTCATGTCATTTTATACAAAAGATGCCTAATTAACATAGATTTCATAAGTCAAGTTCATAAGTAGCAAAAGCCTTAGTCAACTAATGACTAAGTTAAAACATTCAAAAGTTGATTAACAATTTGTTTACATTCCATAAACATAGTCTATTAAGAGTTAAAATATTGCGGAAGCTTGTAAATTGTGTTCGGTTCTTCAAAATCTAGCTCGATCATCTTCCGGTTAGTTTCCAACATCACCTAAGATCAAAACCACAACAAATGTTAGTTTTGATAAAGTTAGGATGGATATAAACAAGTTCCAAGAGTCAAAAAGTCAAAATTTATTTTTTTCGGGATCAGGGGGGCGTCGCGTGACGCTAAGGGCCTAGGCGTCACGCCTAGCCCTTGTTTTCACAGAATGTTGTTTGTGCTGATGCTGTACATACCCAGCTCCATGTTTGTTCAATTTCCAACTTAAAATGGCCATAACTTGTGATTCGTAAGTCCGTTTTTAGTGATTCTTTTTCCTATACGTCTGTAATTTCATTACGAACATGCCTATTACGATTGTCATACCAAAAGTTTAACTTACGGACAAAAAGACTATATGTCGTTACGCATTTATTCAACCCATTTCTACCTGACACATTTTACTACCATTTAGCTAGTAAACTTATGATACTTTATACCCAACATCCCGGGCTTATCATCACTCGCATTTCTTTACCAATCTCATGGCTTAATGCTCTTGTGATTTCCATCTCCATTTTGACTCTCTAAAACACTAAAACAACAATTTACACAATTAAATGACCCGTTTGGCTCATCTTATGGAATTCCCCAATATGATGACTACCAAACGATTCTTTGTCACTCTTAGACTAGTAATTCAAATTACGATCATGGTCGCTACAATCGACACCCTATTTATCCTAAAATGGGACTTCGCAAAATTTAATAACGATTCATTTAATGTAACGGGTCAAGTTACATACCTTCAAAGTAGGCCTTTCAAACGTGATTCGCCACCTGCTTGTCCGCTTGACGTTCCTGCGTCCTTTCCTATAGAGTTCATTTATGACATGTGAACTCTCTTTTAACCATATATCGCATAATACACCGAAACATCATAATTATGCGTTTAAACTTTGAATTTCAGTTTTAAGCCTTCTTTGAGGCATTTTCACAAACACCTTAAGGGCAGATTTTTACATGATTAAATATCAAGTCTCTAGCTTATCACTTGGACCTAATTTCATATCAATCAACCATTTTACATAATTGTTAGCTTCTATAATTCTGAAGTTACTTCACAATTGTCAATTTACACTAGAAAAACACCCAATTTCCTAGTGTTCATCAAATTATACAAAACCCACTAATCACCTACAATGGTGTTCATAGGTTTCACTAAAATTTCACATGATCTCAACTTGTATTTGTCTAGGGTTTGTCCCTAGACTCTATATTGTTCCTAATCCATCATAAAACAGACATGCAACCATAAATATCAGATTTTCCCAATTTCATGAGAATTTCAAGTTGAGAGTTTTCATCAAATTTTACATACCTTGTAATCCTCTTGTGATGAGGATCAGTAATCTATGCTCGATTTTCGTTTTTGATCAGATTTGGAACTTCAAATTTGTGAATTAAGTGATGAACTAGGGTTAGGTGAGGTATCCTGGTCGCCCCCTGCGTCCCATGTACGACCAGACACACTTTTGTGTGTTTGGTCCTTGTATATTTTTTTATCTAATTAAGTTTCGGATTCTACAAGACAAGCCCCTCCACTTTTGCTTAACTTATAGTTTGGTTATTTTTAACCCTATTATAAGTTACTTCTAGAAATTAGCTAACTAGGTTAAAATTCCTAGTTAGTAAATTCTTGTTTATTTATGCTTTATAATTCTAATATAACGTTTTATATTTTCAGGGTGTTACAATAAAACATTGGAATGCCAAAAGATAGGAGATGCGACTTGTTACAACTGTAACGAGAAAGGGCATATCAAATCCAATTGCCCGAAGTATGCTAAGAAGCTTGAAAGAGATAAGAAGACTGACGCTAAGGCCTCTCAGTTGGATGCAATAGAGGCCATACAAGATGACAATGTTATAACAGGTACGTCCTTATCCATGATGTACATGCAAGGGTATTGTTTGATTCAGGTGCAGATAAGTAGATTGTGGATAATAAATTTGTAAGTTATAAATCTGCCTGTTAGAACCCTAAGCATAAAATACGAAGTAGAATAAATGCCAAGAGTTCTATTTTGTATAGGATGCCAATATATCCTTCATAGATGGTAAGCATAACAAACTTTTAAAGCCTTCCATTAGAACCTCAGAGATTAAGTGTAAGGTAAAACTTACAAATGAAAATCATAGATTCCATTTCTTTTACCCTTGTCAGAAATCTTCAATCGTAAAATCCTAATGTACCCTCTCTCTAGATAAAGCACATCATCATATGAAATTGATATCTCTTTGATCTCTATTGACTACGAATACCAAATGGTATGACAAAAGCGCCATATGAGGATTGGTGTATCTTAATATGTTCCATAGATTGCTTCCATGCCTGATCAGTATGGAGGTTTAATGCATGGAACCACAAGGATATTCCAATGGTCATACGGTATTAAAGTCAGCTAATGGTATTCAAAGGAGATATCTAGAATGGAATTATCCAAGTAAATATCCCTGATAAAGGAATCTGTGGACTCATAGCATAAATGTGTCACTTATTTGACACAGGCAATGATAGATGAACTGAGGCTTGAGATTTGGAAAAATCTTTGTAACTTCCTTGTGTCTTGATTATCATCTCCATAGACTATCCTGTTTACCTCCCGAAAGGCTAGTAGAATTAAGGTATACATCCCGCTTAGGGCTGCAGTATTATGAAATCTCCATGTTAGTACCTCCAACTCGGGAGTAATAGAAACCCTAATTAGATAAATTTTAAGATAAAGGTTCTTAAGGCCTAATTCGTAATTCTAAGAGTTTCAATGTTATTAAAGACGGTTCTCTTGCTTATGCATTGATTACCGCAACCCTATTTAGGCAACAATTAAGAATCGCCATCAGCTGCCCAGGATCGTCGATTCGTTCAGATAACTGTAAGGATTAGCTATTCCTTAAGACTGGTTTTAAACTATATTTAGAGTAACCATCTCACCTTAAATAAGCCATTCTATAACTAATAGTCGATATATAAATATCAAGGCCGCTCCTTTGGGGACCTTGTATAGATAGAATGTCAAACGTCCGTTTGATGGCGGGACTTGGGTAAGTCCTATTATTGGGATCTGAAAGTTGCCTTAGAAACAAAGAATAAGATCATACTTCGTAATCATCTGTAAGTTGCCAGTATTCGGCAGAAAATCAAGAATTAATGAAAGTAGCAACCCTCCTAAGTTCTTGTTAAGGAATAAGTTTCAACAAAAGATATCACCCAGGAAGGGTGTGCCAATTTGTTAAATTATCAGGCTAGTTAAGCTCTGAATATATAGAATCATTCGAAGAAATCGAATGTATCAAGATCAAATAGCTTATAAGCTAAAACCTATTTAAGGAGCTTGGCGGAGCTCGCAATGCATTAACACACTAATGATTTAAGGATGTGTTTCACCAATAAGTTGAGAAGCATTATCACATAATGATATGCAGATTTATAATATGATGAGCAACCTGTATCGATTGAGGGTCGACAGGTTAAGAAGCTCCAAAAAGGATACACGTACCTATTATAGAGGTCAACTTGGGAGCTTAGAAAGGCTCCAGAAATGCTATAGAAGTTAACTCTATTATCTGACAAAAAAGTACTTCCATTAGTTTAGAAAATCTCGAGGTCGAGATTTCTTTTAAGGGGGTGAGGATGTAACACCTCAAAAATTTATGTCCAATAATGTATCAACACGTGTCATAAGCTTTAAACGTGTAAAAGATTTCTTTAGAGGAACTAAAGTTGACAAACAAAGAAAGTATGTGAATATAAGGGTTCAAAGTGTCAACAATGGATAAATATGCCTTTCAATAACCCTACATGATGTTCATACCCTTAAACGAATAAATCATGGATCATACGAAGCTAATTGTGAAAGAAAGTGAGGAATTAGAAACTACAGGGGCTAAATGTGTCAACATGTTTAAAGTATATCTCTGAGTGACCCTTTAGAAAACCCGAAGCTTTGTAATGACTAATTATACTAACGAGAATAAGTGATAAAAATTTCACAAGGTTTCGATTCCGTATGAGAAAGTTATGCTATCATTCGTATGCGAGGGGTTAAAAGCGTCGACGTTGATAATTAAGGCTTTTCGAGTGACCATAAAGTTGACCAAGGGCTTCACAAAGATTGGTTATGTCTTGGAGTCCTTAGAAATCAATTTAGGTGGCTCAAAGTGCAAAACAAAAGGTTAAAACAACTTTTATATGGACCAGGGACCAAAACAACAATTTCTGAAAATTGAAATCAGGTCAGAAGGGGCGTCGCGTGACGTGTAAGGTCCTTAGGGGACCTACACGTCACGTGAGGGGTCTTCTGATGCAGAAAACATTGGCAGGTGCATGTCCAGCCGGTTACACCGCCTCAATTCACCATTTCTTGATTCTAGGGGCTTGTTTAATGTCTTAGAAGGGCCTAGGGACACTTGGAATGATCCCATAACATCCATAGACTTTGTTTGGCATGATCTTGTGGGATTAAAGTCCCTATATAAGAAGTTCTATGTTGCACCATTTGATCACATTCACTTGCAAGCTCACAACTTCACTTCTGGAGTATTTTGGAGCTCAAGACTCATTCCTAGTGATCATTAGTCGTGCTTAGGACCTTGGTAAGTATTCTTAACCTTCCTTAATTCAGTTTTGCTTAGTTTATTAGCTTAAAGTCAAACCATCGTAATTAAGGTTTGACTTCATCATTAATCTTAATTTTTCCAGTCATATTACAAATTGAAAGTACCTATGAGTTGGTAATTATGTGGGCAATAAACCCTTAAAAAGGGCACCCTCTGATTCTCACTCTAAGTAGGTCAATTGTCGGGTCAAACTTGATCTTAAAAAGTCAACAGGAAACAATTTTGCAAATAAACACATAATTAGCAATGTAGAAGCTATGCAACCTGATTTATCATTAACATAACTTGGTAATTAATGTAAGAACATGTCTAAACATGTTCAACTTGATAATTTTCAGTTTAGGCTCGGTTCGGGACCGAAAGTCGCATAGTTTGACTTCTGCTTTGACTTTCAGTTCTGACCCGTTTAAGCAAGTTTTAAAAATGACTTAGAGCTTCGTTAGGACCAGCTTGTATGATAGTATAACCCTCTGCGATTATACTACTTGACTCGTTGATTGTCCGATGTTTCCATTATATGCCTAATGTTGACCAATATGCCCATTCGACCTTAAAACAAGAATTTTGGAAATGTGAAAGGACAATAATCTTTGTTACTGATTTATAAACATGTCCCTAAAATTTCACATCAGTTTGAGGTCTAGATTAGGAGTTATGCTCAATAGCGTAATTAGAAAGCCTTTTATTAATTAAACGGCATAATTAGCGTAAAGCCTATCTAAACCCAAGTTTTGACACCAAACCTCTTACCCACTGATGTAATATAATATTTTGGGATTTTTGAAGATTTTTAATTATTTTTAAACTGATCATAACATAGGGTTATTACCTTGATTCGGTAATTGCCGATTATACCATTTTCGTCTATAAAATGAGTTTTACTAATCCTTTTGATACCAAAACTTTTTCTACAGATCTAATATGATAAATAAAATATTTTGAGCCTTCCGGAATAATAAAAATATCAGCCTTCCTTTGAAAACCCGGAAATGGCTCCAAATCGCCTTTTTAAGCGTCTTTAACGCATAAGTATGTATCAAAACCATCATATAAAAATAAGACTTGATGCACTACTATTATAACTTATTAAATTAATTATTTTACTGATTACATCAGACCCGAAACTCAGATTTATATTTAAAATTTTTCATAACCTTTAAAATGACCAAAATGCCCTTACGGGGCATAATTTGAGTTTAAATCCGTTTCGGGCATAATAGAAGATATCTTACTGATGTCACAACATATTTAAGGTATATTAACTTAGGAAACATGTATATGACTCTTATGGTTACCCGTTACGCATATTTCGCGTTCGGATCTGTTTATGTAACTAGTTTGCATAAATTGACCAAAACGGGTCAAACCTTATCATTTTTGCCTCAAAATCCAGAATGTGTTTAATTTACCCATATTATACAAGTCTCCAAACTTGTCGGGTCTAAATCACATTCTATTCCGGTCTTCGCTTAATCATGCGACTTAAATAAGACCCGTTAGGAATCTAATAGGTTAATAAAACCTTCGTTCCAGATTAGGAGCCCCAGTAGAAGTACTTGTGCTTGCTGATTAGAATATACGGCTGAGTATAAATTGCATTGCTAGCTCAGGTAAACACTCTTAACTTATTTTCCCTATACGGGCTTGGGATACGGTATTATAATAATACCGCTTGGTCGGGTATTGAATGTTTAATCGTATTGTGGTTAAATTATTGAAGTAACCCGTTTTAATCTGTATTGTTTGAAATAAAAGCCTTTAGGGGTTAATGACCATGTCCCGGATATCCTTGGTATCATTATAATAAAATGGCCACGTCTTAAGCACGGGGTGTAGGCATACACCTGACAGTTGCTTAAGGGAAACGGTATCTCACTCTCTTGTGGGCCTATACTTGTGGCGTGTCTGTTAATCTTGACTTGGTTTCTACATCAGGATATAAAACATCCATCTAGCACAGTTGAGGCGGTTTCTAAGGTACCATCGGCCAACTCTACTTCATATTTCACGCTTAGGGTTTTAACAGGTAAATTCAACAACTTACAAAACTTATTATCTACAAATGACTTATCCGAACCCGAATCAAATAACACCCTTGCATAAACATCATTTATAAGGAAGGTACCTGTTATCACATTATCATCCTGAACGGCTTCTCGTGCATCCATTCGAAAGACCCTTGCCTTGGTCTTTTTGACTTCCTCAGGTTTCTTGTCATACTTTGGGCAGTTGGACTTGATGTGCCCCTTTTCATTACAGTTGTAGCACGTTGCATCCTTTATCTTCTTGCACTCTATCGTCTTATGCTCACTTGACTTACAAATCCCACAAGCTCTTGGCTGTGATTGGGATTTTGACTCGTATCTGCACCTCCCCAAATGGCGCTTCTTACAGATTTTGCATTTGGGCTTCCCGCCCGACTGTTGGTCATCTTTCTTGAACCCTGAACACTTCCTGTGGTCAGAGTTCCCTTTGTGCTTCTTGTCTGAATGGTGTGAGTTTTCATCCCCACGTTTTCTTTTCACAATATCAGAATTTCTCAGCGATCTCTGCCTGACCGCATCAAGGGTAAGCGATAGTGCCAGATCGGCTACAGATCTAAAGGTAGTCGGTCGAGATGCCTTCACATTGGCTTTGATCTCCGGGGCTAAACCCCCAATGAAACTGGCTATTCGTTTTTCTTCCGGTGTCACCAAATATTGAACCAATCGAGACATAGTATTAAAACTCGTAAGGTACGCCTGACAGTCTAAATTCTTCATAACTAATGTCAGGAAGTCGGTCTTGATCTTCTCAACCTCATGTTGAGGGCAATAATTTTCTTTTATGAGAGTAACGAACTGCTCCCAAGACATGCCATACAAATGGACTTTTCCAGTAGCTTGGATCAGAGGCCTCCACCAAGTTAGTGCTTCTCCTTTAAATGACTGAGATACAAACTTCACAACATCCCTATCAGCGCAACCGCTGATATCAACTACGGTGTCCATCTTGTCTAACCACGTCATGCAGTCGATAGCTCCTTTTTCCCCAGTGAAATCCCTGGGTTTGCAGGAGACGAAATACTTATATGTACAGGACCTTCCACGTGGTTCTTGTTTGAGCTCAATCTTCTTCGACGGAACACTATACTGATTTGAGGAGTGATGATCGTCATCCCTCCTTGATCCATTATGTTTAGGAGGTGGCTTACTATGAGCCTCAGAGTGAGTCTTAGGTTTAGAATTTGGTACAGATGAGGTCTTGCTTCGAGTACCACTTGACTCATTAAACTGCCTATCTATGGCCTTGGTAACAGCATTATCGATCAATGCTTGAAGTTCCGCACCAGTTACGTTGATCCTGGTGGTATCATGATTTTCCCTTGGGTGACTGTTGATTTCTTCAGACTCTGCCATGTAGTTTGATTGCTACATAAAATGATGACAATAATTTCTCATAGGTATATAATAGATTTGTCATCTTATTAATCTATTAACCATGGTATTAAAGAACCATATTGGTTAATTTGTTAAGTATTTTATTCAGGATTTTTCATTAATAACCCTTAGTTATAATTAAATATAATAATGGCACAAAAGGCCGAGTCACATGGACACATTTAAATTATAAGTCAAGATCTTATAGGATCGAGGTACTAAGGCTTGAATCATAGTTCATTACCTTTCTTGACAGGGAGTTGTAGGCTACGACTGTCTTTTGTCTTATATGACAATAATTATGGCCCGTAGGCATTACATCACAAATGGATGTTTAATAATAAAGAAGGAATTGGAATAATCCAATATAAGAATGACATGTGTGATTTTAACGAATCACATCTGCCAGGAGTGTTAACATGTTTTCAGATGTTAACAAGGGTTTGAATCTTTTTAAACAGGTTTTACCATTATGGTGTAACACCTCGAAAATTCGTGTTAAATAATAAAACGACACGTGTCATGTAAGACAAAACGCGTTGTAAACTCGGATTTAATAAAAATGGTATTAAAGAACCATATTGGTTAATTTGTTAAGTATTTTATTCAGGATTTTTCATTAATAACCCTTAGTTATAATTAAATATAATAATGGCACAAAAGGCCGAGTCACATGGACACATTTAAATTATAAGTCAAGATCTTATAGGATCGAGGTACTAAGGCTTGAATCATAGTTCATTACCTTTCTTGACAGGGAGTTGTAGGCTACGACTGTCTTTTGTCTTATATGACAATAATTATGGCCCGTAGGCATTACATCACAAATGGATGTTTAATAATAAAGAAGGAATTGGAATAATCCAATATAAGAATGACATGTGTGATTTTAACGAATCACATCTGCCAGGAGTGTTAACATGTTTTCAGATGTTAACAAGGGTTTGAATCTTTTTAAACAGGTTTTACCATTATGGTGTAACACCTCGAAAATTCGTGTTAAATAATAAAACGACACGTGTCATGTAAGACAAAACGCGTTGTAAACTCGGATTTAATAAAAATGTTTGACAGGATTTAAAAGTGTCGTCATGTTAACTTTTGCACCTCTGAACGACCTCGTTATAAATCCCAAGACTCAAAACATATTAAAAACATCTAATATATGTTCAAAATTCAGTGAATTATAACATTGAATGATGCATGATTTAATTGGTGGACTCCTACGAAGAAATTCCAACGGTAAATCTTATAATTCGGTACTTTCTTTTGGAATACAAGCATACAATTCATAATGGTAGGGTATGTTACTGTATAAGGCACTTCTTGGAGGTCCCTAGATGATAATTGAGGCCCCAAAGTCGGATATTGAGGTTGCCTTTTCGAAAGCATGAAAGAACAACATTTTTGGTCCCTGATGATTTGTTGCGCACCGCAACAAATAAATTGTTACGGTGCGCAAGCACCTGCCCAGCACCAGAAAACAGGCAGCAGCCTGTTATGCGCGATTGTGAGCATTCTAGCCGGTTTTTCTCACATGTGGACGACCCCTAGACACCCCCTAAGCACTAGGACAAGTGTTAATCAGTTGTGGATGGGTGCTAGACTAAGATGTCAACATGTTGTGGTGTAGCAAACACTATATAAGACCTCCTAAATTACAAACATTCCTCACAACTTCTCCTGCATTCTTGGATCATTTCTGGAGCTATCAAGCAGCCTCAAGTGATCATTTTTCGTGCATTGGACTCTTGTAAGTCTGCTAGTCCTTCTTTAATTAAGTTTAGCTTAGTATTTTAGCTAAAAGTCAAACCGTCGTAATTACGGTTTGACTTCGAGATTAGTCAATAATGGCTCAGTCATATCTCGAATTAAAAGTAGTTATAGCTTGGTATTTATGTGGGTAATAAAACCTCAAAAGGGTTTCCCCTGATCACCACTCTAACTAGTTCAAATGTCGGGTCAAACATGTACTTAAAAAGTCAACAGGATTCTTAAATTGCAATTTATGCAGGATTAGCTATCTAGAACATATACAACCTGTTTGATCATTGTTATAACATGGTAATAAGTGTAAGAACATGTCTAAACATGTTCAACCCGACAATTTCCTGTTTAGACCCGGTTCGGAACCGAAAGTCACATAGTTTGACTTTCACTTTGACTTTCAGTTCTGACCCGTTTAGGCATGTTTTAGAAATGCCTCAGAGCTTTAATTGGACTAGGTTACATGTTAGAACAACCCTCTGTGATTATACACCTTGGTTCATTAGTTATCCAATTAATATGCATGTTTCCGTTAATTGCTCATATGTTGACCGTTATGCCCTTATTACCTTAAAACGTGATTTATGAAAATGTAAAAGTGTAGAAACCTTAAATACTGATATATAAACCTGTATGTAAAGTTTGACATCAGTTTGACTTGTAGATTAAGAGTTATGCTCAATATCGCAAATTTAAAGCTTTATGTTAATAAAACGGCGTAATTAGCGTATAGCCTAGTTAAGCCTACTTTTTGGTATCAAACTTAATACCCACTGATGTAATATATTATTTTGGGATTTTTAAAGATTTTTAATTAATTTTAGGCTGAGCATAACTCATAGTCGTAGGCTTAATCCGGTAATTGTCGGTTTTGCCCTTACGGGCCATAAAATGAGTTTTACATATCTAAACGACTCCAAACCTTTTTCTACTGATCACATATGATAAATAAATTATTTTAAGCCTTCTGGAAATATAAAGTTATCAGATTTAAGTACCGAACCCGGTAATGGCCTTTAATCGCCTTATTTAGCGTTTTTAACGCATAGTATGTTTTAAAATCATATTGAACATACCCGGGTTGATACCTACTGTTATATGAGGCAAATTATAATATTTTAACAGTAAGCAAAGGTTGATAAACTCAGACTTCAGTTTTGAGCTTTTCGGCTTATGTGAAATTACCAAAATACCCCTACGGGGCATAGTTTGGTTAAAAATGATAAGTTTCACATATATGCTTTAACTTACTGATATAACTTAGCAAGTTGAGTATATTTACTGATTACATCAGACCTGTAACTCAGTTAAACACTTAAACGCTTTTATAAACTTTTAAATGACCAAACTACCCCTACGGGGCCTAGTTTGTGTTTAAACACGTTTCGGGCATAATGAAAGACATCTTACTGATGTCACAACATATTTGAGGCATAATTAACTTAGGAAACATGTATATAGCTCTCATGAATACCCGTCACGCTTATTACACGTACGGTTCGGTTTATGTAACAAGTTTACATAAATTAGCCGAAACGGGTCAAACCTTAACGGTTTTATCTCAAAATCCAGAATGTGAATAATAAACCCATATTAAACAAGTCTTCAAACTTTTCGGGTCTAAATCACATTCTATCCGGTCTTCGCTTAATCGTGCGTTCGAACCGTATCTTTGAAACTAGCCGGTCTAAGCCTAAGCTTAATTAAAGACACGTTAGGATTCTAATAGGTTATATTAAACCTTCGTTCCAGAATAGGAGAACCAGTAAAAGCTACGTGCAATTTGCTTATTGTGATTAATACTTACTCAGGTAAATACTTTTAACTTATTTTCCCTATACGGGCTTGGGTTACGGTATATAGCATACCGCTTGATCGGGCATCAAATATCCACATTAAGTGGGTAGTTGAATAATTTGGTCGGCTCGTTTAAACAGTCTTGTTTACTTTACAGCCTTTGGGGGGTTAATGACCATGTCCCGGATATCCTTGGCATCATCTTACGAGATGGCCACGACCTGAGCACGGGGTGCAGGCGTACACCGTCAGTGTATAACTCTATGATGTGGTGTGTCTATTGATCTTTAACCCGGACAAGATCCGGGCTACTGAACGCATAAGTAACATGTAATTCGTTCACAAGATTATAATATTAAATAATTCTCCCAAGTTATAAAAATGTTTATGCCATGTGCATCCAAACCAATTTTAAATCATTTTCCAAAATGAGTCAGTTGATTGTATTTACCAGTGTAAACTGACGTATTTTCCCAAAAAGACTGAATGCAGGTACTAAACGAAATCGGCTGGATTGACTCCTTAGCATCAATAAAAGTTTCGCAAGCTTAGGATGCCTGAAGTCTGTTGAACCATTAATATTATTTTATTTCGATCCGTTCTGTGGATAAACTTCCGGATATTGTTACATTTATAAACAATATTAAATTCGGTTGTATCATATTTTAAATTTGCTTCCGCTGTGCACAATAATATTGTGTTGTTTGACTATTACGTTGCCAACCACGTCACGATACTCCCCCACCGGGCCCACCGGTGACACGTGGAAATCGGGGTGTGACATATGGCCAGGTCTATAATGACATGCAGGCTAGGTTATACCTTTTAAGATTCTTATTTAATATTTAAAGGCAGATCTTATAAAAGGAATGACATATTTTGGATTTATTTATTTATTTCATACATATTACATTTATGCATATAATGACAAAAATAAAATTTAAATGATAACATGCCACTAAAAATTTAAAAGGGTACAGATTGCCCTAAACGGGACTTTAACTGAAATAACTTGCCCACGCAGGGGCTAAACAGAAATGACATGCCCACGCAGGGACTAACTGGAAATACAACTCCTCGCAGGGACTGAATATAGAAATAGATGTCCACGCAAGGACTTGATTGAACATTAAAGAAATACAAATAAACAAATAAAGGATTTAATGATCCTTTTTTGCTCTTCCCTTTGATTAAGCTTGCCAAACCCTTGAGAAATCCCCGGTTGTTTCTACATTCCTCCCGAACCTCTTGTTCCACCTGGCTCAACCTTTGTAGAATCTCCTGTTGCTGCGGTGGCGATATCAGTGGCGGCTGCGGCGGCTGCTGATGTTGTAGAGGTTGAGAAGGTGGCGGGTATTGGTACCCATAGGTCGGGTATCCAGTCGTCCAGGGACCTCCATAGGGCCCTTCAGGATGAAAAGCATTGTAGTTCGCAGCTACCAGGTATGGGTCAACTTCAGCGTAGTTGTAGTTGGTATGGGCCGGCTGCTCAAATGGGTTGTACGCCACTGAACCGGCGTACGCAGGAATCGGGTTACCATAACCCACTGGTGGCGGTGCGACTGGCGCAGACTCCACTTCAGAAACAGGGTTCGAAGGCCCACCCATTTGTGGGTCTTCGTATAGTGGCGGATAATGACTGCCACTGGAAGGATGAGGAGTGTTGATATGGACTCCCCCTCGCACGGGCATCCGTGCGGTTGATCTTCTCCGCCTCGGTGGCTCCGGAAGCGGTTGCTGCACTGGTGGTGGTGGCGGTGGAGTAACCGCTACAAAACGCGAATCCTCCGAGGGATCCTGCTGCTGCTGCTGCTGTGATGAGTGGTAACTGGGAGTAAACACCCAGTCGTATTGGGCAAACCTTGCCTGATAACTGTCTGGACCACGATAAGGTGATCCATGATATGACGACCCATCTGAAATCTCGATGGGGTGAGTAGGTGTTCCGGTTGGCGGTTCGACGGGTTCCGGATCCTCTTCCATGTCCATGGAGAAATGGTCCTCCGGTCCCAACGGGTTATAACCCATTGGCTCTTCAATTAAGTTTGCCGGGTTGAACCGGCTTTGGAAGTAGGGTGTTGGGTCGTTGAAGGAATGGTGTGAGTTGGGGCTTTGAAGGGGTATGAAAGAGGGATGTGTGTTGTGGGGCTCGTTCTCTGATTGAGGCCCGAAGGAGTTTAGGTAGGAAGGTGAGGAGCTCAGCGAGACTGAGCGCCTCACGGGTTCTAAATGGGTCCTCCAGTCTTCTTGAGGACTTTTGCTTAAAGTGTCTGATGGAGTTCGCCGGTGTGAAGGCCCGGCCTCGTGATCGTGGGGGCGATGAGTGGCCCCTTGCCTCTACCTCTTCCTCGGATTCTTGGCGGCATTCTTGTAGGCCCTGTCAAAACAGTCAACAGAAACAACAAAAGAAACAATAAAGGACAAAACAGAATAAGTCAGAATTTGTCCTAAATTCTTTGTCTAGACTCAAAAGTCGAGGAATGTGCAAACTGTGTCATTGAGATTAAACACAAAAGGCTAGTGTTTAATTCACTCAACGTTGGCTCTGATACCAACCTGTCACACCCCGATATTTCCACATATTACCGGTGGGCCCGGTGGGGAGTATCGTGACGTAGTGGATATCATCAAAGTCAAATAATCACAGTTTAATACACAGCGGAAGTCAAAAGATAAAATCATCACAAACCGAATTAAAAGTAATATCGAGTGTATTACAAAAACGGTTGCAAGGATCCACAGGCATATCAAAGTTAACAAAAGATCATTGTTCACAGATTTATAACATCTAAGCTTGCAAGACTCTTTATTGATGCTAGGAGTAGCCAGCCTATTCCGTTTAGTACCTGCACTTAGCCTTTTTTGGAAAATACGTCAGTTTACACTGGTAAATACAATTAACCGACTCATTTTGAAAATGTTTAAGAAAATTTATTTGAATGCACAAGGCACAAAATAATCTTTTATAACTTGGGACAATTATTTATATATAAACTTGTAAAAGAATTACATGTTCGTTATACGTTCAGTAGCCCGTGCCGAATACCAGGTTAAAGATTAATAGACGCACCACATGATATAGTCCCGCGTCGAGTTATTCTCGAACAAGCGGTTATACCTTTTTATATATATGCACCATCAGGTGTATGCCTACACCCCGTGCTTAGGTCGTGGCCATTTCAATGAATGATGCCAAGGATATCCGGGACATGGTCATTAACCCCCCCAAAGGCTTTAAGCAAACAAAACAGTTTAAACGGGTCATCTCAATAAATTAACCTTCATATGATTAAAAATTCAATGCCCGACCAAGCGGTATTTTATATACCGTACCCCAAGCCCGTATAAGGGAAAATAAGTTAAAAGTATTTACATGAGCAAGTATATATCACAATCAGCGAGTGCAAGTATCTTTTACTGGTCTCCTAATCTGGAACGAAGGTTTTAATAACCTATTAGATTCCTAACGGGTCTTAATTTAAGTCTAAACTTAGACCGGTTAGTTTTAAAGGAAGATATACGGTTCAAAACACACGATTAAGTGATGACCGGATTAGAGTGTGGTTTAGACCCGAAAAGTTTGTATACTTGTATAATATGGGTAAACTAAACACATTCTGGGTTTTGAGATAAAAATGATAAGGTTTGACCCGTTTCGGCTAATTTATGCAAACTAGTTACATAAACCGCACCAAACGCGAATAATGCGTTACGGGTAACCAAATGAGTCATGAACAGGTTTCCTAAGTTAATATGCCTTAAATATGTTGTGATATCAGTAAGATACCATCCATGATGCCCAAAATGGATTTAAACTCAAATTATGCCCCGTAGGGGTATTTTGGTCATTTTAAAGGTTATAAAAGAGTTTAAATACTAATCTGAGTTTCAGGTCCGATATAATTAGTAAAAACATTTGTTTTTATAAGTCATAACAGTAGGGTATTGCAAATATGTGAAATTTATCTTTTATAACCAAACTATGCACCGTAGGAACATTTTGGTAATTTCACATAAGCTTTAAAGGTCAAAGTTAGAATTCTGAGTTCAAAACTTATGCTTACTGTTTAATTATAAATATTTACTTAAAACATCAGTAGGTATTAAGTTTCATATGCCAAAAATACTTTTAACTCATACTATGCGCTTAAAACGCGTAAAAGTCGGTTTTAAGCGATTTTCAGGTTTAAACAGGAAATCTGAGTTTTTTGATCAGTTTATAAAGTTCAAAATATTTTATTTATCATATAAAATCAGTAGCAAAAAGTTTGGTATCAAAATATTATGTAAAACTCATTTTATTCAAGAAAAGGGCATAACCGACAATTACCGAATTAAAGCAAGAACCCTATGTTATGCTCAGCTTAAAAATAATTAAAAATCTTCAAAAATCCCAAAATATTATATTACATCAGTGGTAAAAAGTTTGGTGTCAAAATTTGGGTTTAGATAGGCTTTATGCTAATTACGCCGTTTAATTAATAAAAATCTTCTTAATTACGATATTGAGCATAACTCCTAATCTAGACTTCAAACTGATGTCAAATTTTTAGGACAAGTTTATAAATCAGTAACAATGGTTTTTGTCCTCTCACATTTTCAAAAATCTCGTTTTAAGGTCAAAAGGGCATTATGGTCAACATTTAGGCATATAACGGAAACATGAACATGAATCGAATAACTAATGAACCAAGTTGTATAACCTCAGAGGGTTACACTAATCTATAACCTGGTTATAATAGAGCTCTAAGGCATTTCTAAAATATGCTACATTGGGTCAGAACTGAAAGTCAAAGCAAAAGTCTACTTTTGCGACTTTCGGTTCCGAACCGAGCTTAAACTGAAAATTGTCGGGTTGAACATGCTTAGACATGTTCTTACATTAATTATTAAGTTATATAAGTGATAAAACAGGTTTCATAGCTTCTACATTGTTAATTATGCGAAAATTTGCTTTCTGTTGACTTTTTTTATAATTAACTTTGACCCGACAATTGACCTAGTTAGAGTGGGAATTAGAGGGTGCCCATTTAAGGGTTTATTACCCATATAATTACCAACTCAAAGCTACTTTCAATTCAAGAATTGACTGGACCATTAGTGATTAATCACTAAGTCAAACCTTAATTACGACGGGTTTGACTTTAGGCCATTAAACTAATAAAACTGAATTAAGAAAGGTCAAGGAGGCTTACCGAAGTACTAAGCATAACTAATGACCCTTAGAAAATGATTTTGAGCTCCAGGAGACTCCAGAAGTTAAGTTATGAATGTTTGCAAGTGAGTGCCCAAAATGTTGCAACATGAAGCTCCTTATATAGGATTTTTAATCTTCCAAGATCATTCCACATTAGTCTACAAGTGTTCCCTGATGATCCCAGATGTCCCTATGCATGAAAAACCACTGGCAAAGCTCCTGAATTTCGAAAACCAGCCTTTTAAGGCGGTGAAACTGGCTGAACAGGCCGCTTTCCATGTTTCTGCCCAGATACATGTCTTACGGACCGTAAGCCTTAGGCTTTGCGGTCCGTATCCACTTTTTAATTAAAATCGCCCAGCTCCGCCACCTTACGGTCCGTAAGGTGGTATCCTTGCGGTCCGTAAGCGTGGTCAGAAGACAAAAATTTGTAAACTTTTAGGTTTTGACCATGCAATCTTTACAACTTTGAATCTTATGTCTTTTTTTTTCCAGTAGAGGGGACCATGTCAACAGTCTTGTTTACTTTACAGCCTTTGGGGGGTTAATGACCATGTCCCGGATATCCTTGGCATCATCTTACGAGATGGCCACGACCTGAGCACGGGGTGTAGGCGTACACCGTCAGTGTATAACTCTATGATGTGGTGTGTCTATTGATCTTTAACCCGGACAAGATCCGGGCTACTGAACGCATAAGTAACATGTAATTCGTTCACAAGATTATAATATTAAATAATTCTCCCAAGTTATAAAAATGTTTATGCCATGTGCATCCAAACCAATTTTAAATCATTTTCCAAAATGAGTCAGTTGATTGTATTTACCAGTGTAAACTGACGTATTTTCCCAAAAAGGCTGAATGCAGGTACTAAACGAAATCGGCTGGATTGACTCCTTAGCATCAATAAAAGTTTCGCAAGCTTAGGATGCCTGAAGTCTGTTGAACCATTAATATTATTTTATTTCGATCCGTTCTGTGGATAAACTTCCGGATATTGTTACATTTATAAACAATATTAAATTCGGTTGTATCATATTTTAAATTTGCTTCCGCTGTGCATAATAATATTGTGTTGTTTGACTATTACGTTGCCAACCACGTCACGATACTCCCCCACCGGGCCCACCGGTGACACGTGGAAATCGGGGTGTGACAGGTTGGTATCAGAGCCAACTCTGAGTGAATTAAACACTAGTCTTTTGTGTTTAATCTCAGTACACAATAGCACATTCTAAACTTTCGAGTCTAGACATATAACATAGGACAAATTCTATTTTTGTTCATTTTTGTCTTATGCTTTATTTTTATATCTTGTTGTTGTTATCTTATGAAATATTGACAGGAATCAAAAAAAAAAAATGCCGCCAAGATTCTTTAGGAGACGAGGACGAGGCAAGGGGCCAGTCACCGCCCCCAACGATCATGAAGCTGGACCTTCGCAACGGCGAGCTCCATCCAACACCGAGAGTGACGACCCTCGGGAGAACCGGAGAAACCTGTTCGAGCCGGCCAGACGGTCGGTTTCGCATAGTTCAACACCTTCTGTTCTTAACCCTTATGAACCCAATAACCCTCAACCCTCCTACATACCACTTCAGCGATCCCTGTCTCATCATTCGTATGGTGACCCCACACCCATCTTTCGAGGCCAATTTAATCCGGCAAATTACTTACCAGAACCCGTGGGTTTCAACCCACTAGGGCCAGACGATCACTTCTCTGGCGATCACGCTGACGACATGGACGAGGATACAGACCCCGTCGAACCTGCTAGTGGCACTCCAAACCATCCGATCGAGATCTCCGACGGATCGTCTTTTCACGGATCACCCTATGGTGGTCCAGACAGTTTCCAAGCCATGTTCACTCGGCATGAGTGGTACTACACACCTTCTCACCACTCATCGCCTCATGAGCAGCAGCATCATCAAGATTCCTCTGAGGATCACCGATTTGTGGCAGTTACGCCACCACCTCCACCGCCACCAGTTCAGCCGACACCTCCTCAACCGCCAAGGCATAGGAGAACCGGTGCCCGCATATCGGCACGAGCAGGGGACTTCCATTTCAGTTCCCCACGTCAGTCAAGTGCCAGCCACTACCCGCCACATCAGGAGGACCCACAAATGGGTGGACCTTCCAACCCCGCGATGCCGCAGCCGCCGCCAATGGGTTTTGACAACCCAATCCCAGCTTATACAGGTTCCATGGCTTATAACCCATTCGAACCGCCAGTCCACAACGACTACGGGTATGCAGAGGCCGACCCCTACTTGGTGGCAGCAAACTACAATGCCCTGCAACCAGAAGGACCATACGGAGCTCCATGGGGAGTTGGGTACCCAACACAAGGGTACCAGATACCACCTAGGCCTATCATACGGACTCAATCGCAGCCGCCTAGGTTCTCCCCACCTGAGCATGAGGAACTCCTTCAGAGGCTGGATCAGGTGGAACGGGAAGTGCACAGGGACCGTAGGGAGAGACAGACTTTCTTCCAAGGATTAGTAGGATTGATCAAAGGGAAGAACAAGAAGGATCATTGAATCCTTCCATTTTCTGTGTAAGCCCCTACGTGGGTGTATTTGGTTGTTAAGCCCTATATGGGTATGTGTGTTGGTATGTTTGCTTTGAGCCCCTGCGTGGGCATGTGTGTTATTAAACCCCTGCGTGGGTAAGTACTTGTTTGACCCCTGCGAGGGTAAGTTTGTTATTTGAAAAGACCCGTTTAGGGCAGTGTAAAATATTTTGAATAAATCAATGGAATGTTTGTTTTATAAATTTCATGTTTGCCATGTTGCGCGTAAATAATTTATAAAATGAAATAAATAAATTAAAATCATTCCTTTTAAATTAATCTGCCTATGTAATTAAGAATCTTAAAGTGTGAAACCTAGCCTCGTGTCAAGTATAAGACCGGGCCAAGATGGTAAGACCTGTTTAAAAGATTCAAATCCCTGTTAACATCTTGAAAACATGTTAACACTCCTGGCAGAAGTGATTCGTTAAAATCATATGTCATTCTTATATGTATAAGAATTCTTTAGAAGATTCCAAACCCAATTATATGATCTCTGAATCATGGGTTAAGATCATCAATTAAGATGATCATATTTTACCATACGTGGTAACATGATGCCTACGGGCCCAGCTCACTTCCATATGAGCCAAAAGACAGTGGTAGCTATGACTCCCTGTCTGATAAGGGTAATGAACTAGGTTCAAACCTTAAAAGTCTTGATTCTCTGAAATCATAGCTTAAAATTTAAGTTGTCCATGTGACTAAGCCTTATGTGCTAAAATATATTGTTATTGTTTATAATTAGGATAAATTTTAATTGAAATCCTAAATTAATACGATTAATAAGTTAACCAAATGTGGTCTCTGTTACCATGGTTAACGAGTTACCCTAAGGGGTAATTCCATAATAAACTCCCCAATAAAATATTGTCCTTGTTTTCTGCAACAGTTCAATTCAAATGGCTGACTCAAATGAAATAAATAGCCATCCAGTGGAGCAAAATGAGAACGCCCAGATTACGTTAACGGGTGCTGAATTAAAAGCGATCATAGACGGCGCTGTTACACAGGCTTTGGAAAGGCAGTATGAAGAATACAGTGGTACTCGAAGTAGGACCCACTCTGCACCACATTCAAAGCCCAAGACACATTCTGAGGCTCATAGCAAGCCTCCTCCCAAAAAGAATGGACCCAAGAAAGATGGTGATGACCGTCAGTCCACCAACCATCAAAGTGTCCCATCTCAGCATTTAGTACTGCATCAAGAACCCCGTAACAAGGGTTGCTCCTATAAGTACTTCGTGTCTTGTAAGCCCGGGGATTTTACTGGGGAAAAAGGAGCCGTCGACTGTATGACTTGGCTGGACGAAATGGACACGGTGGTAGATATCAGCGGGTGCGCTGAAAGGGATGTAGTTAAGTTTGTGTCACAGTCCTTCAAGGGTGAAGCGTTAGCATGGTGGAGATCTCTGATTGAGGCCACCGTAAAAATCCCATTGTATAATATGTCGTGGGATCAATTTGTCGCCCTAATCAAGGATAACTACTGCCCTCAACATGAGGTGGAGAAGATAGAATCTGACTTTCTATCGTTGGTGATGACGAACCTAGACTATCAAGCTTACCTGACAAGCTTCAATAAGCTGTCCCGGTTGGTTCCTTACCTGGTAACCCCGGAGCCAAAAAGAATCGCTCGCTTTATCGGTGGTTTAGCCCCGGAGATCAAGGCAAGCGTAAAAGCTTCTCGGCCAGCTACCTTCAGGTCTGTAACCGACATTTCCTTATCCCTCACTCTGGATGCGGTCAGGCAGAGATCGCTGAGGAATAAGGAGGCCGAGAAGAGGAAGCGTGAAGATGATGGTTCACGAAAGTCGAACAAGAAGCACCGTGGGAGCGGTGACAACAAAAAAGGGTTGGAGTCGAGGAAGGATGGGCATAATTCTGGTGAAAAGCCCAAGTGTAAAATTTGCAAGAAGCAGCACTATGGAAAGTGCAGACTGGAGTCGAACTCTCAGACTCAGTCAAAACCCTTTGCTTGTGGAATTTGCAAGTCCACGGATCACAAAACCCTGGATTGCAAAAAGATAAAAGACGAAACGTGCTACCGTTGCAATGAAAAGGGGCACATCAAGACCAACTGCCCAAAATACAACAAGAAGCCTGAAGAGGCTAAGAAGACTAATGCTAGAGTCTTCAGAATGGACGCGAAAGAGGCTGTGCAAGACGATAATGTCATAACAGGTACCTTCCTTGTAAATGATGTCTTTGCAAGAGTACTTTTTGATTCAGGCGCAGATAAGTCTTTCGTAGATCATAAATTTTGTGAATTGCTGAAGTTACCTGTCAAAGCCTTAAAAGTGAATTATGAGGTAGAGTTAGCAGATGGAACCATAGAAACCATCTCAACTATGTTAGATGGATGTGTTATATCCATTAAGAACCATTCTTTTCCTCTGTCTCTACTTCCGTTTAAGTTGGCTGGTTTTGACATAGTTCTGGGTATGGACTGGTTATCTCATAACCAGGCCCAAATCGTCTGTAACATGAAACAGGTAGTGATAAAGACTCCGTCTGGTGAATCACTTACCATTCGGGGAGATACCCAGTATGGGCTGCCTGAGCATGTGACTATGCTCAAGGCTTCAAAATGTTTAAAGAGGGGTTGTGTCATCTACATGGCACAAGTGATTATTGATGAGCCCAAACCGAAGATAGAAGACATCCCCGTCATTTCTGAATACCCAGAAGTGTTTCCAGAAGATCTACCTGGTCTACCACCAGATAGACAAGTCGAATCCAGGATCGATATCATCCCCGGAGCGGCACCAGTTGCTAGAGCACCATACAGATTGGCACCCACAGAAATGAAGGAGTTGCGGACGCAGCTAGATGAATTGTTGGCTAAAGGTTTCATTAGACCTAGTTCATCTCCTTGGGGAGCGCCAATCTTGTTTGTCAAAAAGAAGGATGGGTCGATGCGTCTGTGCATCGACTATCGCGAGCTTAATAAAGTCACGATCAAGAATAGGTATCCTTTGCCCAGAATTGACGATCTGTTCGATCAACTACAAGGGGCAAGTTATTTCTCGAAGATTGATTTGAGGTCAGGCTACCATCAGTTGAAGGTTAAAGATGAAGACGTTCATAAGACTGCATTTAGGACTCGTTACGGTCACTACGAATTCCTAGTGATGCCTTTTGGGCTCACTAATGCACCAGCCGCGTTCATGGATCTCATGAATCGCGTCTGCAAGCCTTACTTAGATAAATTCGTCATCGTTTTCATCGACGACATTCTCATTTATTCTAAGAATCGAGCTGACCATGAGAAACACCTTCGTTGTATTCTCAAACTTCTACATCAGGAGAAGCTCTATGCCAAATTCTCTAAGTGTGAATTTTGGCTACGAGAAGTCCAATTTCTTGGACACGTGGTTAGTGAGCGTGGTATCCAGGTGGATCCCGCTAAGGTTGAAGCCGTAATGAACTGGCAAGAGCCAAAAACGCCTACAGAGATTCGTAGCTTCCTGGGATTGGCGGGATATTACCGGCGTTTCATAGAAAATTTTTCAAGGATTGCTGCACCCCTAACCTCCTTAACTAAGAAGAAGGTTAAGTTTGTTTGTGGCCCTAAACAGCAAGAATCCTTTGATATCCTGAAGCAAAAGTTGAGCAACGCCCCAGTACTGACGTTGCCAGATGGAATTGAAGACTTTGTGGTTTATTGTGATGCTTCGCACACTGGCATGGGGTGTGTGCTTATGCAGAAAGGCAAAGTTATTGCCTACGCTTCAAGGCAATTGAAAGTGCATGAAAAGAATTACACCACCCATGACTTGGAGTTGGGTGCCGTTGTATTCGCACTGAAACTTTGGAGGCACTATCTTTATGGTGTCAAATGTGTGATCTATTCTGATCACAAAAGCCTCCAACATCTGTTTAATCAGAAGGAGCTAAACATGAGGCAACGCCGCTGGATGGAGACTTTAAATGACTATGATTGTGAAATCAGGTACCATCCCGGCAAGGCGAATGTAGTTGCTGATGCCTTGAGCAGAAAGGAAAGGGTTAAACCCATCCGAATCAATGCCAAGCGCATGGAGATAAAGAATAATTTGATTGAAAGGTTGTTAGCTGCACAGAAGGAAGCTGTGTTGGAAGCTAACTATCCTAATGAAAAGCTAGGAGTAACTGAGGAGCAGTTAACTCTTAGCAAGGACGGAATTTTACGATTAAATGGACGAATATGGGTTCCAATTTATGGAGGTCTTCGAGATGTTATCCTCCAGGAAGCCCATAGTTCCAAATACTCCGTTCATCCTGGAGCTGATAAGATGTACCAGGATTTAAAGGCAAATTATTGGTGGATAGGCTTGAAAAAGTCTGTAGCCGCCCATGTAGCAAAATGCTTGACATGTGCGCAAGTCAAAGCCGAGCATCAGAAACCATCAGGTTTGCTACAACAGCCTGAACTTCCTACGTGGAAGTGGGAAATGGTAACTATGGATTTTATTACCAAGTTGCCCAAGACAAGGAAAGGCAATGATACGATATGGGTTATAGTTGACCGACTGACTAAGTCAGCTCATTTCTTACCCATCAAGGAGACTTATAGCTCCGATATGTTAGCCCAGTTATACGTTGATAAGATTGCAGCCTTACATGGCATACCTGTGGCTATTATCTCTGATAGAGATACTAGGTACACGTCGCATTTTTGGAAGAGTTTCCAACAATCTTTGGGCACACGTTTGAACTTTAGTACGGCTTACCATCCTCAGACAGACGGTCAGAGTGAGCGTACTATTCAAACGTTGGAAGACATGCTACGTGCATGTGCGATCGATTTGGGTGGTAGCTGGGATAAGAACCTACCATTGATCGAATTCTCCTACAACAATAGCTACCATACCAGCATTAAGGCTGCGCCTTTTGAGGCATTATACGGTAGGAAGTGTAGATCGCCCGTTTGTTGGGCGGAAGTTGGAGATGTCCAGTTATCAGGACCAGAGATCGTGTTCGAAACAACGGACAAGATTGTCCAGATTCGAGACCGTCTCAAAGCTGCCCGGGATAGGCAGAAAAGTTACGCTGATCCTAAGCGTAAGGATTTTCACTTCGAAGTAGGTGACAAAGTCCTACTTAAAGTGTCACCCTGGAAGGGAGTGATGCGGTTTGGTAAGAAAGGCAAGCTAAGCCCGAGATACATAGGACCTTTCGAGGTTATCGAACGTGTCGGGTCAGTTGCCTATAAGTTAAACTTACCAGAAGAGCTCAGTGGAATTCACAATGTGTTCCACATCTGCAATCTGAAAAAGTGTTTCGCTGACGAATCACTGGTTATACCACACACAGATGTGCATATAGACGAGAG
Source organism: Helianthus tuberosus (assembly GCA_030545235.1). Classification (NCBI taxonomy): domain Eukaryota; kingdom Viridiplantae; phylum Streptophyta; class Magnoliopsida; order Asterales; family Asteraceae; genus Helianthus; species Helianthus tuberosus. Next base: position 38,363,243 of record CM060391.1, read on the forward strand.
CTTGAAGTTTGTGGAAAAACCTTTGTCGATTGAAGATCGACAGGTAAAGAAGCTTCGAAGGAAGCATGTACCTATTGTAAAGGTCAAATGGGACGCCCGTAGAGGTCCCGAATACACGTGGGAAGTTGAATCCACCATGAAAGAAAAGTACCCTTATTTGTTTCAGTAAATCTCGGGTCGAGATTTATTTTAAGGGGGTGAGGATGTAACACCTCGAAAATTCGTGTTAAATAATAAAATGACACGTGTCATGTAAGACAAAACGCGTTGTAAACTCGGATTTAATAAAAATGTTTGACAGGATTTAAAAGTTTCGTCATGTTAACTTTTGCACCTCTGAACGACCTCGTTATAAATCCCAAGACTCAAAACATATTAAAAACATCTAATATATGTTCAAAATTCAGTGAATTATAACATTGAATGATGCATGATTTAATTGGTGGACTCCTACGAAGAAATTCCAACGGTAAACCTTATAATTCGGTACTTTCTTTTGGAATACAAGCATACAATTCATAATGGTAGGGTATGTTACTGTATAAGGCACTTCTTGGAGGTCCCTAGATGATAATTGAGGCCCCAAAGTCGGATATTGAGGTTGCCTTTTCGAAAGCATGAAAGAACAAAATTTTTGGTCCCTGATGATTTGTTGCGCACCGCAACAAATAAATTGTTACGGTGCGCAAGCACCTGCCCAGCACCAGAAAACAGGCAGCAGCCTGTTATGCGCGATTGTGAGCATTCTAGCCGGTTTTTCTCACATGTGGACGACCCCTAGACACCCCCTAAGCACTAGGACAAGTGTTAATCAGTTGTGGATGGGTGCTAGACTAAGATGTCAACATGTTGTGGTGTAGCAAACACTATATAAGACCTCCTAAATTACAAACATTCCTCACAACTTCTCCTGCATTCTTGGATCATTTCTGGAGCTATCAAGCAGCCTCAAGTGATCATTTTTCGTGCATTGGACTCTTGTAAGTCTGCTAGTCCTTCTTTAATTAAGTTTAGCTTAGTATTTTAGCTAAAAGTCAAACCGTCGTAATTACGGTTTGACTTCGAGATTAGTCAATAATGGCTCAGTCATATCTCGAATTAAAAGTAGTTATAGCTTGGTATTTATGTGGGTAATAAAACCTCAAAAGGGTTTCCCCTGATCACCACTCTAACTAGTTCAAATGTCGGGTCAAACATGTACTTAAAAAGTCAACAGGATTCTTAAATTGCAATTTATGCAGGATTAGCTATCTAGAACATATACAACCTATTTGATCATTGTTATAACATGGTAATAAGTGTAAGAACATGTCTAAACATGTTCAACCCGACAATTTCCTGTTTAGACCCGGTTCGGAACCGAAAGTCACATAGTTTGACTTTCACTTTGACTTTCAGTTCTGACCCGTTTAGGCATGTTTTAGAAATGCCTCAGAGCTTTAATTGGACTAGGTTACATGTTAGAACAACCCTCTTTGATTATACACCTTGGTTCATTAGTTATCCAATTAATATGCATGTTTCCGTTAATTGCTCATATGTTGACCGTTATGCCCTTATTACCTTAAAACGTGATTTATGAAAATGTAAAAGTGTAGAAACCTTAAATACTGATATATAAACCTGTATGCAAAGTTTGACATCAGTTTGACTTGTAGATTAAGAGTTATGCTCAATATCGCAAATTTAAAGCTTTATGTTAATAAAACGGCGTAATTAGCGTATAGCCTAGTTAAGCCTACTTTTTGGTATCAAACTTAATACCCACTGATGTAATATATTATTTTGGGATTTTTAAAGATTTTTAATTAATTTTAGGCTGAGCATAACTCATAGTCGTAGGCTTAATCCGGTAATTGTCGGTTTTGCCCTTACGGGCCATAAAATGAGTTTTACATATCTAAACGACTCCAAACCTTTTTCTACTGATCACATATGATAAATAAATTATTTTAAGCCTTCTGGAAATATAAAGTTATCAGATTTAAGTACCGAACCCGGTAATGGCCTTTAATCGCCTTATTTAGCGTTTTTAACGCATAGTATGTTTTAAAATCATATTGAACATACCCGGGTTGATACCTACTGATATATGAGGCAAATTATAATATTTTAACAGTAAGCAAAGGTTGATAAACTCAGACTTCAGTTTTGAGCTTTTCGGCTTATGTGAAATTACCAAAATACCCCTACGGGGCATAGTTTGGTTAAAAATGATAAGTTTCACATATATGCTTTAACTTACTGATATAACTTAGCAAGTTGAGTATATTTACTGATTACATCAGACCTGTAACTCAGTTAAACACTTAAACGCTTTTATAAACTTTTAAATGACCAAACTACCCCTACGGGGCCTAGTTTGTGTTTAAACACGTTTCGGGCATAATGAAAGACATCTTACTGATGTCGCAACATATTTGAGGCATAATTAACTTAGGAAACATGTATATAGCTCTCATGAATACCCGTCACGCTTATTACACGTACGGTTCGGTTTATGTAACAAGTTTACATAAATTAGCCGAAACGGGTCAAACCTTAACGGTTTTATCTCAAAATCCAGAATGTGAATAATAAACCCATATTAAACAAGTCTTCAAACTTGTCGGGTCTAAATCACATTCTATCCGGTCTTCGCTTAATCGTGCGTTCGAACCGTATCTTTGAAACTAGCCGGTCTAAGCTTAAGCTTAATTAAAGACCCGTTAGGATTCTAATAGGTTATATTAAACCTTCGTTCCAGATTAGGAGAACCAGTAAAAGCTACGTGCATTTTGCTTATTGTGATTAATACTTACTCAGGTAAATACTTTTAACTTATTTTCCCTATACGGGCTTGGGTTACGGTATATAGCATACCGCTTGATCGGGCATCAAATCTCCACATTAAGTGGGTAGTTGAATAATTTGATCGGCTCGTTTAAACAGTCTTGTTTACTTTACAGCCTTTGGGGGGTTAATGACCATGTCCCGGATATCCTTGGCATCATCTTACGAGATGGCCACGACCTGAGCACGGGGTGCAGGCGTACACCGTCAGTGTATAACTCTATGATGTGGTGTGTCTATTGATCTTTAACCCGGACAAGATCCGGGCTACTGAACACATAAGTAACATGTAATTCGTTCACAAGATTATAATATTAAATAATTCTCCCAAGTTATAAAAATGTTTATGCCATGTGCATCCAAACCAATTTTAAATCATTTTCCAAAATGAGTCAGTTGATTGTATTTACCAGTGTAAACTGACGTATTTTCCCAAAAAGACTGAATGCAGGTACTAAACGAAATCGGCTGGATTGACTCCTTAGCATCAATAAAAGTTTCGCAAGCTTAGGATGCCTGAAGTCTGTTGAACCATTAATATTATTTTATTTCGATCCGTTCTGTGGATAAACTTCCGGATATTGTTACATTTATAAACAATATTAAATTCGGTTGTATCATATTTTAAATTTGCTTCCGCTGTGCACAATAATATTGTGTTGTTTGACTATTACGTTGCCAACCACGTCACGATACTCCCCCACCGGGCCCACCGGTGACACGTGGAAATCGGGGTGTGACATATGGCCAGGTCTATAATGACATGCAGGCTAGGTTATACCTTTTAAGATTCTTATTTAATATTTAAAGGCAGATCTTATAAAAGGAATGACATATTTTGGATTTATTTATTTATTTCATACATATTACATTTATGCATATAATGACAAAAATAAAATTTAAATGATAACATGCCACTAAAAATTTAAAAGGGTACAGATTGCCCTAAACGGGACTTTAACTGAAATAACTTGCCCACGCAGGGGCTAAACAGAAATGACATGCCCACGCAGGGACTAACTGGAAATACAACTCATCGCAGGGACTGAATATAGAAATAGATGTCCACGCAAGGACTTGATTGAACATTAAAGAAATACAAATAAACAAATAAAGGATTTAATGATCCTTTTTTGCTCTTCCCTTTGATTAAGCTTGCCAAACCGTTGAGAAATCCCCGGTTGTTTCTACACTCCTCCCGAACCTCTTGTTCCACCTGGCTCAACCTTTGTAGAATCTCCTGTTGCTGCGGTGGCGATATCAGTGGCGGCTGCGGCGGCTGCTGATGTTGTAGAGGTTGAGAAGGTGGCGGGTATTGGTACCCATAGGTCGGGTATCCAGTCGTCCAGGGACCTCCATAGGGCCCTTCAGGATGAAAAGCATTGTAGTTCGCAGCTACCAGGTATGGGTCAACTTCAGCGTAGTTGTAGTTGGTATGGGTCGGCTGCTCAAATGGGTTGTACGCCACTGAACCGGCGTACGCAGGAATCGGGTTACCATAACCCACTGGTGGCGGTGCGACTGGCGCAGACTCCACTTCAGAAACAGGGTTCGAAGGCCCACCCATTTGTGGGTCTTCGTATAGTGGCGGATAATGACTGCCACTGGAAGGATGAGGAGTGTTGATATGGACTCCCCCTCGCACGGGCATCCGTGCGGTTGATCTTCTCCGCCTCGGTGGCTCCGGAGGCGGTTGCTGCACTGGTGGTGGTGGCGGTGGAGTAACCGCTACAAAACGCGAATCCGCCGAGGGATCCTGCTGCTGCTGCTGTGATGAGTGGTAACTGGGAGTAAACACCCAGTCGTATTGGGCAAACCTTGCATGATAACTGTCTGGACCACGATAAGGTGATCCATGATATGACGACCCATCCGAAATCTCGATGGGGTGAGTAGGTGTTCCGGTTGGCGGTTCGGCGGGTTCCGGATCCTCTTCCATGTCCATGGAGAAATGGTCCTCCGGTCCCAACGGGTTATAACCCATTGGCTCTTCAATTAAGTTTGTCGGGTTGAACCGGCTTTGGAAGTAGGGTGTTGGGTCGTTGAAGGAATGGTGTGAGTTGGGGCTTTGAAGGGGTATGAAAGAGGGATGTGTGTTGTGGGGCTCGTTCTCTGATTGAGGCCCGAAGGAGTTTAGGTAGGAAGGTGAGGAGCTCAGCGAGACTGAGCGCCTCACGGGTTCTAAATGGGTCCTCCAGTCTTCTTGAGGACTTTTGCTTAAAGTGTCTGATGGAGTTCGCCGGTGTGAAGGCCCGGCCTCGTGATCGTTGGGGGCGGTGAGTGGCCCCTTGCCTCTACCTCTTCCTCGGATTCTTGGCGGCATTCTTGTAGGCCCTGTCAAAACAGTCAACAGAAACAACAAAAGAAACAATAAAGGACAAAACAGAATAAGTCAGAATTTGTCCTAAGTTCTTTGTCTAGACTCAAAAGTCGAGGAATGTGCAAACTGTGTCATTGAGATTAAACACAAAAGGCTAGTGTTTAATTCACTCAACGTTGGCTCTGATACCAACCTGTCACACCCCGATATTTCCACATATTACCGGTGGGCCCGGTGGGGAGTATCGTGACGTAGTGGATATCATCAAAGTCAAATAATCACAGTTTAATACACAGCGGAAGTCAAAAGATAAAATCATTACAAACCGAATTAAAAGTAATATCGAGTGTATTACAAAAACGGTTGCAAGGATCCACAGGCAGATCAAAGTTAACAAAAGATCATTGTTCACAGATTTATAACATCTAAGCTTGCAAGACTCTTTATTGATGCTAGGAGTAGCCAGCCTATTCCGTTTAGTACCTGCACTTAGCCTTTTTTGGAAAATACGTCAGTTTACACTGGTAATTACAATTAACCGACTCATTTTGAAAATGTTTAAGAAAATTTATTTGAATGCACAAGGCACAAAATAATCTTTTATAACTTGGGACAATTATTTATATATAAACTTGTAAAACAATTACATGTTCGTTATACGTTCAGTAGCCCGTGCTGAATACCGGGTTAAAGATTAATAGACGCACCACATGATATAGTCCCGCGTCGAGTTATTCTCGAACAAGCGGCTATACCTTTTTATATATATGCACCGTCAGGTGTATGCCTACACCCCGTGCTTAGGTCGTGGCCATTTCAATGAATGATGCCAAGGATATCCGGGACATGGTCATTAACCCCCCAAAGGCTTTAAGCAAACAAAACAGTTTAAACGGGTCATCTCAATAAATTAACCTTCATATGATTAAAAATTCAATGCCCGACCAAGCGGTATTTTATATACCGTACCCCAAGCCCGTATAAGGGAAAATAAGTTAAAAGTATTTACATGAGCAAGTATATATCACAATCAGCGAGTGCAAGTATCTTTTACTGGTCTCCTAATCTGGAACGAAGGTTTTAATAACCTATTAGATTCCTAACGGGTCTTAATTTAAGTCTAAACTTAGACCGGTTAGTTTTAAAGGAAGATATACGGTTCAAAACACACGATTAAGTGATGACCGGATTAGAGTGTGGTTTAGACCCGAAAAGTTTGTATACTTGTATAATATGGGTAAACTAAACACATTCTGGGTTTTGAGATAAAAATGATAAGGTTTGACCCGTTTCGGCTAATTTATGCAAACTAGTTACATAAACCGCACCAAACGCGAATAATGCGTTACGGGTAACCAAATGAGTCATGAACAGGTTTCCTAAGTTAATATGCCTTAAATATGTTGTGATATCAGTAAGATACCATCCATGATGCCCAAAATGGATTTAAACTCAAATTATGCCCCGTAGGGGTATTTTGGTCATTTTAAAGGTTATAAAAGAGTTTAAATACTAATCTGAGTTTCAGGTCTGATATAATTAGTAAAAACATTTGTTTTTATAAGTCATAACAGTAGGGTATTGCAAATATGTGAAATTTATCTTTTATAACCAAACTATGCACCGTAGGGGCAGTTTGGTAATTTCACATAAGCTTTAAAGGTCAAAGTTAGAATTCTGAGTTCAAAACTTATGCTTACTGTTTAATTATAAATATTTACTTAAAACATCAGTAGGTATTAAGTTTCATATGCCAAAAATAGTTTTAACTCATACTATGCGCTTAAAACGCGTAAAAGTCGGTTTTAAGCGATTTTCAGGTTTAAACAGGAAATCTGAGTTTTTTGATCAGTTTATAAAGTTCAAAATATTTTATTTATCATATAAAATCAGTAGCAAAAAGTTTGGTATCAAAATATTATGTAAAACTCATTTTATTCAAGAAAAGGGCATAACCGACAATTACCGAATTAAAGCAAGAACCCTATGTTATGCTCAGCTTAAAAATAATTAAAAATCTTCAAAAATCCCAAAATATTATATTACATCAGTGGTAAAAAGTTTGGTGTCAAAATTTGGGTTTAGATAGGCTTTATGCTAATTACGCCGTTTAATTAATAAAAATCTTCTTAATTACGATATTGAGCATAACTCCTAATCTAGACCTCAAACTGATGTCTAATTTTTAGGACAAGTTTATAAATCAGTAACAAAGGTTTTTGTCCTCTCACATTTTCAAAAATCTCGTTTTAAGGTCAAAAGGGCATTATGGTCAACATTTAGGCATATAACGAAAACATGTACATGAATCGAATAACTAATGAACCAAGTTGTATAACCTCAGAGGGTTACACTAATCTATAACCTGGTTATAATAGAGCTCTAAGACATTTCTAAAATATGCTACATTGGGTCAGAACTGAAAGTCAAAGCAAAAGTCTACTTTTGCTACTTTCGGTTCCGAACCGAGCTTAAACTGAAAATTGTCGGGTTGAACATGCTTAGACATGTTCTTACATTAATTATTAAGTTATATAAGTGATAAAACAGGTTTCATAGCTTCTACATTGTTAATTATGCGAAAATTTGCTTTCTGTTGACTTTTTTTATAATTAACTTTGACCCGACAATTGACCTAGTTAGAGTGGGAATTAGAGGGTGCCCATTTAAGGGTTTATTACCCATATAATTACCAAATCAAAGCTACTTTCAATTCAAGAATTGACTGGACCATTAGTGATTAATCACTAAGTCAAACCTTAATTACGACGGGTTTGACTTTAGGCCATTAAACTAATAAAACTGAATTAAGAAAGGTCAAGGAGGCTTACCGAAGTACTAAGCATAACTAATGACCCTTAGAAAATGATCTTGAGATCCAGGAGACTCCAGAAGTTAAGTTATGAATGTTTGCAAGTGAGTGCCCAAAATGTTGCAACATGAAGCTCCTTATATAGGATTTTTAATCTTCCAAGATCATTCCACATTAGTCTACAAGTGTTCCCTGATGATCCCAGATGTCCCTATGCATGAAAAACCACTGGCAAAGCTCCTGAATTTCGAAAACCAGCCTTTTAAGGCGGTGAAACTGGCTGAACAGGCCGCTCTCCATGTTTCTGCCCAGATACATGTCTTACGGACCGTAAGCCTTAGGCTTTGCAGTCCGTATCCGCTTTTTAATTAAAATCGCCCAGCTCCGCCACCTTACGGTCCGTAAGGTGGTATCCTTGCGGTCCGTAAGCGTGGTCAGAAGACAAAAATTTGTAAACTTTTAGGTTTTGACCATGCAATCTTTACAACTTCGAATCTTATGTCTTTTTTTTTCCAGTAGAGGGGACCATGTCAACAGATCTGCATGCTTTTGGGAGTGTTGCCATGCAAATGGAGGTCTTGGAATCTTGTGAAAGACCATGTGAAGTATAATTGTCGTAAATGCACATAGGATCCATGTCTTACGCAAATTTGAATTATGCACTATCAAAAATAACCGGATTTGAATATATATATCAGATGTTTATAAAACATATTAAGGTTTGGGATTAATAAATAGGTCACTCAGAGGTATTAATTAACATGTTGACACTTTTAATCCTACCATACATCCTTAAACTTGATCCGGGTTTATAACACGTTTGAAGTTTATGACACGTGTCTTTATTATATTGGTCATGATTTTACGAGGTGTTACACCACGCGCGGGGCTGATCAATTTTAGCTATAAATGGGTTGGCTTGGGACAGAAGCCTGCACACTGTTTCGCCAAAACTTTGATGCTTTCTCTGCATTCTGTCTTCGTTTTCTTTTAGTAGCGCACCCATAATTGCGAAGCTTTGCCTCGTTGTAAGGGGGTGTTTGTTTTTTTCAGAAAAACCTCTTCTGACCTCTTATGTCTGCGACACGCAGACCACGCGCAGACGTTAGCTCTGCAGACCGTTTGCTTTTTAGAAGACATTTCATTAAAAAAATGTCTTCAAACCTCTGCGCGTCCTCTTCCCCACGCAGACTTGGTCCAATGTCTTCCCACCTCTTCCCCACCGGAGAGAGAGAAGAAGGGAGGTGGGTGGTTTGCAGATCTGAAATGTTCAAGAAAAAGGTGTGTGGGAGAAGAGAAGGGGAAAAAAGTTTGCAGGTGTGGGGTAAAGAGGTGAGATAATCAAACACTCTTTTTATAACACTCCGTAGACATTTGGTCCACCTCTTCTCGTGCAGACGTTTGCAGATGTGGTCCGCAGACTGCAGACCTTTTGCATCTGAAAAAACAAACACCACCTAAGTATTTTAACCCCTGATCACTGATTCGATACCCTGTCCGAGCGATCCTAAACCCAACAACGGATGTCAAGTTGTTGCCTGAATAAGGCTATACTTTGCTAACTACGTTGGGGTTTTGATCTCGTGATGTATCGATAAAGTTGAATTGGGTTATTATACTAACACGTGTGCATTGTATATTTTATTAGGAACTCAGGAAATTCACTAGGAAATATTATCAGGAAGCTTATAGTTAAAACCCTAAGTTTACAAAGTGAGTCATTCTCTCTTTTTATCAAATTGCTTTGCAAAACCCTAAATGTTTTTCAGTTACACTTAAAGTGATTAAGTCTTTGTATTCTACAATTACTGCTGGTATATGGGGGTTTGTATATATTACTTGATAACCTTCACCATTGGACAATGGGTTAGCCAATGGGTGATATGACCATAGTCACAGATCCGTCGAGTGACAAATACTTTGTAGTTTTTGTTAGATATAAACATTGTAATTTCCCTTGATATTGTAAAATATAACAATGTGTCTTTTTATAAAATGGAATGAACTCGCCAGTATTTTTTGCTGATAAAATATTTTCAAAACGCTTTTCAGGTAACTTGCTGTGAAGGTAATAGAAGCCAACTATGGAGCACTGAAGGCTTAAATAAAGTGGCTATGATTACCTGAATAAAAGAAGAAAATTTATGTTTTTTCAGTAATTAGGGTTTATCCCTATAAATACTTTTGAAATGGTATATGGGTTTTAGCCCATTTGCTTAATATTAAAAGTTTGGTGTTTTACAACTCTGAAATTATTTCCTAACTATGATCCTGATGATTTATTCCTCTGCAAATAATATAAACACCGATACCATCTAATTGGCTCGCGGGCTCCCGCTCCCAGGGTAGGGTCGGGTGCTGCGACAGATATATAAATATCAAGGGAACTAGGGGGAAATTAATTTGATATGTATTTGAAAGTTTTATGAGCAAAAGGAGTGGTAAAAAGGTTGGGAAAGGCTTTTATTTATAGGCAAAACAAAAATTTCAAGAAAAAACTCTGACCAATCTAAGGTCGATTCCACGGTTAATTCATCGATCGTGGATCTCCCAGTTTTTGTCTTTTAGTTTGCTTTGAATCTTGAACGTTCTGTAACGACTATGATCTACCCTCAACGCCTTTTCCACACCCATATCTCTGATTTTTTATTTTTCAAAGCAACCCTTTGACATATATCAACATAGATATTTACTTTTCAAAGCATGGTCATGATTTGGTAAAACAAGCTTTCTTTCGATTTTTGGAAACTCTTTGTCTCCCAACATCATTACAACCCGCATATAGAAAGAAACCAACTATATATTTCCATTTTTAAAATTTAAAGTACCTCCAATTGATTATCAACTAGTTTGGTTCAATTGGGACTTTTACTTATAAGTATTCTAGAGAAAAAAATATTTTGTTATGCTTAGTTAAGTTTTAATTAATTTTCTCTCTAATTCCCAATCAATTTCTTGATGTATCATGCTTTGACCTTTGTAGATGTTCTTTCATACTTGAGTTTTGTAGTCTTTAAGTCTTCATTATATATTGCTTTGGTCTTTTTCCCTTATATATCACAATATGTTGCACTTGATGATTGTTAAACTCGATGATTGTTGTGATTGATAAGTTGCAATTCATTTCCCAAGTCTTGATCATTGTAATTTTTTATTCATCATTTAATTCCCCTTGATTTTGATAAGTCTTGCGTATGATGATCTTAATGTTTTGTGAATTATTAAGTGCTAAGTGACATGTATATAGTAAATGCACATCCTTAATAAACAAGTATTAACACAAGTTATAAATTCAAGATATTATCAAAACAATGCATCATTTGGGATTTTAATCAATTCTTAAACTACAAGCCATCAACAGTATCCTGCATGCAGCAGAAACTACACTCGAAATTAAGCACTAGAAAGTGTTGGTAGTAGCTTTCATGCTACTAATCACCATCAACGGTAACTCATCATCAACGCTTTGTGTTCTCGTTACTTTGAGCATCATTATCTCATTCATCTTACATTTATTTTCGACACACCTTAGTTTGTTGTGAATGTGAAGCAAGATCATAAACTCTTTAAGTAATAGTGAGCTTAACAATAATTACATATAACAATTTGTGTCCAAAATTAGTGAGAACCCATATATTAGAGTTTCTCGCACCTCTCATGTTTTCTAACAATGTTTTCACCAATGTATTAGATATCAAGTTCTACGCATTTCTTAATAGTGTGAAAGGTTTATTTAGTAGAGACGTAGGTCGTTTAACATCTTAACCCCAACAAATGTTTCTTAACCCCAACGAATCAACGATTGCTTTCATGAAAATCCAAGTTCACAAATAAGTGACTCAATCCAAGTAAGTTCACCAAGTGATTTGTACTTTGGTTTTGTAGAAGACCAAGAAGTAGGCCTATAAACAAACAGAACGTTCATGAATTGTTCGTGAACTTGTTCGGTGGGAAGTTCGTTTATGTAATAAACAAACGGACATGAACAAATTTATTTGTTCGTTTAACTAAATGAACGAACATGAACACACATGTTGTTTGTTCATTTATGTTCATGAACGGTCGTTTATGTTTGTATATGTATATTTTAACAAATACATATGGAGTTGTATTTATATAAATATAAACATAAAAGAGGTTTTCTAACTAGTTATATACATATAACTAATTGATAAGTGGGCTTTACAATAATGAAAATGTGCTTTCCGGTAGAACTTATCGTAATTAATTAATTAATTAATAATTCTTATAAAAAAGCTACTTTATGCCCGTTTATTGTAACACCCGTCTCGTATAATTAAGATTTTAAAATAAAAGTACGTATTTTTAAATCAAATGCATAATTTCAAAAATTAGATAAGATGATAAGTTTGCATAGTGATAGTATTCTAGTTAACTATCTAGCTAGTTAAACGTCGAAAACATTAAATTAAGTGTTTACAAAATGAACATTGTCTACAACAAAATTAGATTAGCGCGGAAGCTTCAAAACGTTGTGTTCGGTTCTTGGATTCTTGCTTGATCGCCATCCAGAGTAAGACCAACTTCACCTAATGTCAAAACCACGTTAAATATTAGTTTTGACAACATTAAAACATGTATAAACAAGTTCTAGTATAAAACAATTAAAAACAAAATAAAATTTCGGAATTTAGTCTGTCGCGCCACGCGACAGACTCCTTTTGATCTTTCGCGAGCCGCGAGCGGCCCTGCGTGTCGTGCCGGGTCAATTGCTCCCTGTCGCGTGCCTCGGGGGAGACAATTTTCCAGCAGGTGCAGGTTCTGGACCTGTATTTTTCCCAGCACCAATTTTTCCTGAAAATAAAACTTAAAACTGTCATAACTTTTGTTTCGCAAGTTCGTTTTTCGTGATTCTTTTTCCTACGAGTCCATAATTTAAATACGAAGTTGTTTATTATCATTATTTGCATAAAAACTCGTTTATAGGCTGATCGCCTAGAAATCTCCCTTTTTATTTATTTGACCCATTTGGTTATATATCAAACCTTATATTATTCAGTCTTAATGATTTCTAAACACAATTACCCATTTCCCTAGGCTAGACAACATTAGCGTTTCACCACTATTCTCAATATTTATGCACGCGATATGTTGTGTTTGTTAAGAACGATTTCACTTATGAACATTATTACTAAATCAACAGCTATGTTTCATGTCTTTTGACCCATATCATGGGTTCTTACTAAGAGAAACTAAGCTTTTGGCGCGTCCATTCAACGGACTTCATTTCCATAATTCAACATCTATGAATGACTATCAAATTCACTTAAGCACTACAAATTTATCAATTATTGGCCCGTTTGGTTGTCTAATGAAAATCACCACTTCGCGACACACCAAACCTATCTTAACCAATATTTGACCCATTTGTTTATTTAGTGACTTCGTCACTTCAACTAAATACCCAATTTCATATATATTAGGCTAAATTCAAAGACTACTAATAAAATACATAAACAAATACGGCGTAACGAAACCGTAGTTACGTACTTGCCTAATTCATCAACATTGGTTTCCAATCATAGTTACCCATTTTCGGGCTTGTCAACCTTAGCGTATCATTTCCATTCCACGGTTTACGTTTTTTTAACCCAATTTAACGAATGATGTTTAAGTCACTTCGAACACAACCATTTCGACAATTATTTGACCCGTTTGGTTTGTCGAGTGAGTTACATCACTTCATTGACATTCCAACACGGCTATTTTAAACAATATCATCAACAAACATATTTATTTAACTATTTTGACCCGTTTGGTTGTCGAGTGAGTTACATCACTTCATTGACATACCAAACGTAATCATTTTCGCTATATCAATATTAAACATATCTACGACTAGGTTTATCTACATAAGTGTAACGAGTCGACAAGTCACGTACCTTCAAAGCTTATCCTTCAAGCGCGCGCCCGGTCCAATTTGCCGCTTGAAATTTCGATTACCTTGCCTATAGAGTTCAACCAACGACATATTTAGAACTCTTATCACATCATATTTCGCATAATTCGCCATATTATTCAATTATGCGTTTTACTCTAAATTTTAACAAATTCGTGTCCTTTTAGGCATTTTAACAAACACCTTATGGGCATAATTTTATACTATTAACAATCAAGTTCATGACAAATTATTTAGCCAAGATTAAAGATCATTTTCAAGTTCGTTACATCTAGCATGCATAACAACACCTAGATTCATTTCATAAAAATCAATAACACTCATTGCATGATCAAGATTCTAATGTTTTTCATCATCCTACAAAACCCATTTAACACCTAAATGGGTGATTCTCAATTTTATATGCATGAGCATCAATGCATCAAATTATTGATTACGGTTCATTCCGAACCCTGAATTTATCATAATTTCATTCAAACATCAATCAATCAAGTTCAGATTTCGATTTCGCAAGTTTATCAAGAATTTGAGATGAAACCAAATTGTGAATTTTGACATACCTTGTGATCCCTTCACTGAGGTGATCACTAATTTGTGCTTGAATTTCGATTTGGGTTTGATTTGCCCTTTCAATTTGTTGATTTTATGCTTGTTAGGGTTTTGAGCTCAAGAGTTCTTGGCTCCTGTGGATATCTCGACCAGAACACACACTTTAAGTGTGTGTTTTGGTGTTTAGCTTTTGTTTTTAATAAAAATCATTTTGCAACTTACCAACTCTAGTCCCTTAACTTTACCCAAGTTCTTATAAAGGATTTTTCACCATGTTTTCTTATTATTTCTAGGCCTATAATGAACTAACTAGATTAATTATTCCTAGTTAACTTTGTGGGTTCGGGGAGTTATAACCCGTTTTACTTTAAGTCCCGTTAGTTCGGGCCTTTTATAAACTTTGTTTTTCTCAAAGCATTTATTTTCCTTTTTAATTAATATTAGGCTTATTTACTTAAATCCTAATATTTACTGTGACAACCCTCGAAATTTCATGTATCCGTACGATTCATTTATGTTAATTAAAGTGCTTGGTGACTGTGTTGAATGACTTAACTGTTTCCTGATTACTGTGTCATACTTACATGTGTTTGTTAACGTACTAGGCTTGTGCAGAAAACTTGACTAAATGGTCCTGAATATTTTCCTAAGTGTTAGGAATTAATTATGTTACAAAAATATACCTATAAGACACCTTACGGAACAATTAAACAAATTAACGAAACAGTACCCGACCGAACAACCGGACATTACCCGGGACACCAAAATTTTGTCAGAAATATTATTTTATTATTCTTAAATATTTATGGTCTCAAAAATTCCCCACACACTATAGAAACATGGCATACACTCACTATTCTAGAAAATACCCTTAACCTCCTAATTATTTACCCACTAATCATCAAATTTTACAATTTACCCCCCCCCCCAACCGAATTTTCAGCCCTTGGGACCCACCACATCTTCACAATCATTACTTATGGATTTGTGAATATTTCCAAGGTGATAGGTTGCTTGTTGCATTGTACAAGATATTGTGCAATCATGACACATAGCCCCCAAAATCTCTACATAATCCACTCAAGATCATTCACTCTCACTCCTCTCTCTCTCTCTCTCTCTCTCTTTCGGCTCACCCATAGCAGCCACCATCACCACCACTTCACAACCATAAACATCCATCATCAAGTTCCATTAAGCTTCAAAGGTGATACAAGAAGGTTGCAACTTGTGGAAGCTTCAAAAGGGCCTTTGTTCTTGCTTGTTCATCATCGTTCCTTATCATCTTCTTCACTAAGAATCATCCCTAGCTTTAAGCTAGTAGTAAGTTCCGTATGTCACCTTTGTTCATCTTGTTTCATGATTAAAAGATGTAATATGTTAAATCTACAAGAACACTAAAAAGGGGTTAAACAAGAAGATGAAACATGATGTAAAAATGTTAGTATGAAGTTGTTTGGATATATTGGTGATTTCTTGCTGAGTTACTTGTTAATATTGAGTACTAGAATGTTGTTGATCATTATGCATGTTAACGGAACCAATCTAACTCGCATTAGAATGTAAAAGCTGAAAAACAGAAAGCTGCTTGCTGATTACAGCCAACTTCAGTTGGCTGTAACCAAACCTTAATAAAGCGAAAAATGTGTTTTCTGAACTCTAGATTTATGTATTATGAAATACGGTTCTAATGGCACTGGAATCATAATTTTTGGACTTCGTTTACTATTTTTAAAGGGTCATTTTGTAACAGCAGCTCAAGCTGCATTTTTGCTGCTGAAAATATGTGTTATATTTTTGGTCATAACTAGAAATCTACGATGAATCAGCTCATGAAATTTGTACAGTAGATGACAACTGATGTATTTGTAATTACCCCACTGGAATTTCATAAATCGGACGCTCGATGAATTTAAAATAAATTATTCCGTGGACTGTGGTCAGAAAAAGATAAATCTGAGTTCAGTCCGGAAAATGAATTTTTATAAAATATTGGTGATGAATTTGTGCTCTATTAAAGTGATGCATGTTATGTGATAGATACGTGTAGGAACTTTGTGCTCTATTTAAAAATCACTAAATGACTAACTGGTAATCATATTAGGACATGATTGACCGACCTTGACTGTTAGCTACATTTGAGAATCTAACCGAGCAAACCGAGGTGAGTTCACACACTTTCTAAGGCATGGGATTCCCGGTGGTTGGGAATGGGTTAAAGAATTTAAAACGGAAATCTACATATCCTCCTTGGGTAGGATATGTACGGCCATCCTCCATAGGTAGGATGCCATAATTAATCCTACGAATTCTCCTGGTGCAGAATACGTACGTTCGTCCTCCTGGTGTAGGACAACAAACTTAAAAACTAGCTAGACAAAACTCTATCAATAAGTCCATCTTCATTATATCGACTTAATCGCCGAGGCCAATGGCGAGCGGGTCATTAGTTAATAGCGCTATTAGGTTTAACAAACCTCACACCGTGCCAGTCGGACGGGCGTGTACTAATGGACTATGGCAGATTATCAGTGATGATAGACGCTGATATAGGGCACAACTTATTTGCGTAGTAGTCGATATCATACCGTCTTGTAGTTCAAACGGGGAAGACCCCCACTGATTTTGGTTACGGTTTGGGTAATGAAAAAGGAACTGGTTAAACATACTTTCAACTACGGGGTAACCCCCACGGCAATTAAGCCAACGAAAGTCAAACCACGTTTTTCAGAAACAACTTAAAACTAAACAACCAAACGTGAACTCACTCAACTTTGTTGTTGACTCGTTGTTACATGCCTTACAGGTCGTTAAACGCTTGGAGCTTGCACGAGGAAGGAGTCGTTGTGGTGTACGGACTGTTACGTTCCGTGCTTATTATTTAATCCCTTATGAACTTATTAAACTTGCGTTTTGAACTTTAACTTATAAACTATGGACTTATGCTTTTTGGATTTACTTTTATGCTTCCGTTGTTTAAACTAAACATGGTTAACTAGCTTTGGTCACCAATCGTATTGTGGTTGGTCTTATTTACTTAATTACGATGTTCAATTTGATTGGTGGCTCGATCCTGGTCACGTCACGCCTCCAAGCGGTGATACTCCGCATGGTGGATTTTGGGGGGTGTGACAGATTGGTATCAGAGCCATTGGTTATAGTGAACTTGGTTTCAAAAAGGGAAAAGTTTTTTTGATAAAACCAGACTATAACCTGTACAGTGCTCAACGATCCACAACGACGCTTCGCTCCACGTGCAAGACTCGACACAATAGGTGGTATGATTTATGTTATACTGTCGGTTAGATAATTCACACTGTGCATTAGCTAACGTGATAATTGCTATTTGAACCCTGTGTGCTTACTCTCTACTGTCGTCCCACACTTACGCACTTTCGCGACACTTTTCTCACTTACGTTGCTTCATTATGAAGATCATGAGTGGACGCGGAGGACGTATCAACCTCACTCAAGCCCAGTTGACGGCTTTGATCAACGAACGAGTTACTGAGGCACTCGCAGCTAACCCTGCAGGAGGTATAACCTGCCATACCAACTCACCTTAGGACGTTTAGATCCTACCTTCGCAAACCAACCCTCATGCTTAATCTTGTCTTTTATTCTCGCACAACAGGTCAACATGCTCAACCTCCTGTGTGCACGTTCAAAACCTTCATGGACTGCCGACCTACTACTTTCAGTGGCACTGAAGGAGCTGTAGGCCTCCTCCACTGGTTTGAGAAGCTCGAGTCTATCTTTGAGATGTGCGAATGCCCCGAGGCTCGTAGAGTGAAGTATGCTACTGGTACTCTTGAAGGAATAGCGCTCACGTGGTGGAACGCTCAGGTTCAGATGCTGGGGTTGGTTGCTGCTAATGCCACCCCATGGAACGATTTCAAGGAAATGATCAAGGAAGAATATTGTAGCCGTGATGACATCCACAAACTAGAAGTGGAGTTTTTCAACCTGAAAATGACGGGGTCTGAGATTGAGGCATATACGAAAAGGTCAAATGAGCTGGCCATCTTGTGCCTACCATGGTGGACCCTCCCATCAAACGTATTGAGCTGTATCTCAAGGGCCTTGTACCAGAGATTCAAAGTCACGTGACTTCAGCCAACCTGGGTACCATACAGCAAATCATCAAGTTGGCCCATCGACTCCCTGACCAGGCAGTGGAGCAAAACAGGCTGCCCAAACGAATCAAAGCCACAGCTACTTCTGCTGCACCTACCGACAACAAGCGAAAATTGGATGGGAACTCCAGTAAGGGTTCTGCTTCGGTTCAGTCTCAGCAGCGAAAGACTGATGACTACCAGAGTCCTGGTCAGCAATCTTCCGGTAATCAAGGACAGGGTGGATACCGAGGAAACCACCCCAAGTGCAACCGGTGCAACAAGCATCACAGCGGGCAGTGCAACAAGGGCCATTGTCAGAGATGTCACAAGTTGGGTCATGAAGCTAAGGATTGCAGGAGCCCGCGTCCTGCAAACCAGAATCGCCAACAACAACAAGCTCCACAGAACCACCAGCAGCAGCAACAGCAGGGCAATAAAGGATGCTTTCAGTGTGGCGCTGAAGGTCACTTTAAGAGGAACTGCCCCCAACTGAACCAGAATCAGAACAACAACAATCAAGGAAACGGGAACAACAATGGAGGCAACAACGGGGGTAACAACAATGGTAATGGAGCAAGGGGTCGGGTGTTCGTGATTGGTCAAGGTGATGCAAGGAATGATCCCAACGTTGTGATGGGTAAGTTTCTTCTGGATGATTTCTTTGTTACTGTTTTATTCGATTCGGGTGCCGATACTAGTTATGTGTCCTTGAAAGTTAGTCAGATGCTTAAGCGTACTCCAACACTCCTGAACACCAAACACACGGTAGAACTAGCTAACGGTAAAAGTCTTGAAGCCACACACGTAGTTATAGGTTGTAACCTCGTCTTAGCTGGTCAGACCTTCTCTATCGATCTTATTCCTATCGTACTTGGTAGTTTCGACGTTGTTATTGGGATGGATTGGTTATCCCATCAGCAAGCGGAAATTCTTTGCAACGAGAAGATTGTCCGCATTCCTCGTTCTGGTAAAGAACCCCTCGTGATTCAAGGCGACAAGAGTGGTGCAGTCGTAGGCATCATCTCTTTCCTAAAGGCCCAGAAGTGTTTGCGAAAGGGCCACACTGCCATTTTAGCACTCGTTACTGACACGTCAACGGAAGAGAAGAGAATTGAAGACATTCCTATTGTGTGTGATTTTCCTGAGGTATTTCCTGAGGAATTACCTGGTCTTCTGCCTCTTCGCCAAGTTGAGTTTCAAATCGAGCTAGCTCCTGGAGCAGCGCCCATAGCTCGAGCGCCATATCGTCTAGCTCCATCGGAACTTGAAGAACTATCCACGCAATTACAAGAACTCTTGGAAAAGGGTTTCATACGTCCTAGCTCTTCGCCCTGGGGAGCTCCAGTCTTGTTTGTAAAGAAGAAAGACGGTACTTTCAGAATGTGTATCGACTACCGCGAACTCAACAAGGTGACTGTGAAGAATCGTTATCCTCTTCCACGTATTGACGATTTGTTCGACCAGTTGCAAGGGTCAAGCTATTACTCCAAGATTGATTTGAGATCGGGATACCATCAGTTGAGAGTTCGAGATGAGGACGTCTCCAAAACAGCATTCAAAACTCGTTACGGCCATTATAAGTTTCTGGTTATGCCATTCGGGCTGACGAATGCACCAGCGGTCTTCATGGATCTCATGAACCGAGTATGCAAACCTTACCTGGATAAGCTCGTTATTGTGTTCAACGACGATATCCTGATCTATTCTAAGAGTCAAGAGGAACACGAGCAGCATCTACGACTTATGCTGGAACTTCTTCGAGAAGACCAGTTGTATGCCAAGTTTTTGAAATGTGACTTCTGGCTTCGCGAAGTCCACTTTCTAGGCCATGTGGTAAACAAGGATGGGATTCATGTTGATCCATCCAAGGTTGACTCAATCAAGAACTGGCCTGCACCCCGCACACCAACAGAAATCCGCCAATTCTTGGGTTTGGCAGGATACTACAGAAGGTTTATCAAAGATTTCTCCAAGATTGCGCAACCTCTCACTTCACTGACTCAGATGGGTGTCATCTACCATTGGGGAGATGCACAGGAGTCCGCATTTCAGCACTTAAAAGACTGACTTTGTAGCGCACCTATCCTCTCATTGCCTGAAGGCACAGATGATTTTGTGGTTTATTGCGACGCTTCCATCCAAGGACTTGGTTGCGTGTTGATGCAACGTGGCAAAGTCATTGCCTACGCATCGCGCCAACTTAAAGTTCACGAAAGGAACTACACTACGCATGACTTGGAGCTGGGAGCAGTTGTTTTCGCACTTAAGATATGGAGACATTACCTGTACGGTACCAAGTGCACCATTTACACCGATCACATGAGTCTCGAGCATATCTTCAAGCAAAAGGAGTTAAACATGCGTCAACGCCGATGGGTTGAACTCTTGAACGATTATGAATGCGCTATCAAATATCATCCGGGCAAGGCCAATGTTGTGGCCGACGCCCTCAGTCGAAAGGATACTATACCTAAGCGTGTACGTGCGTTACAGCTTACCATTCACTCTAGCCTTCCCGCTCAGATTCGCGATGCTCAGGTTGAAGCGTTGAAAGCAGAAAACATCAGGGCTGAGTCCCTACGAGGATCGAGGCAACGGCTGGAACAAAAGGAAGACGGCGCCTACTATGTTAACGGACGCATCTGGATTCCACTTTACGGAAACCTACGCGAGCTTGTGATGGATGAAGCACACAAGTCTCGTTATTCGGTACATCCTGGTTCGGATAAAATGTACCACGACCTCAAGACTACGTATTGGTGGCCTGGCATGAAAGCCCACATAGCAACCTACGTCAGTAAGTGCTTGACCTGTGCGAGAGTCAAGACCAAATATCAGAAACCATCAGGCTTACTTCAACAACCAGAGATACCTAAATGGAAATGGGAGCAAATTTCCATGGATTTCGTTACTGGCCTGCCTAGATCTCAACGCGGAAATGACACTATTTGGGTAATAGTGGATCGATTGACCAAGTCTGCACATTTTCTGGCTATCAAAGAAACGGATAAGTTTTCTACTCTTGCAGACATTTACCTAAAGGAAGTGGTATCAAGGCACGGAGTGCCAACCTCCATCATTTCTGATCGTGACGCGCGTTTACTTCTGAACTGTGGCAAGCAATGCACAAGTCTTTTGGCTCACATTTAGATATGAGCACCGCTTATCACCCACAGACGGATGGGCAATCTGAACGCACCATCCAAACCCTTGAAGACATGCTTAGGGCCTGCGTAATCGACTTTGGAAATGGCTGGGAAAAGCATCTCCCATTAGTGGAGTTTTCATATAACAACAGCTACCACACCAGCATCCAAGCCGCTCCATTTGAGGCATTGTACGGACGCAAATGCCGATCACCTCTCTGTTGGGCAGAAGTTGGTGACAGCCAAATCACTGGCCCAGAACTCGTAGTAGACACGACTGAGAGGATTGCTCAGATACGACAGCGAATGGTGGCAGCTCGTGACCGTCAGAAAAGCTATGCTGATATAGGAAGAAAACCACTCAAGTTCCAGGTTGGGGATCGAGTGCTACTCAAAGTCTCACCTTGGAAATGTGTAGTTCGATTTGGAAAACGAGGCAAACTCAACCCACGATACGTTGGACCCTTTGAAATCATTGAGAAAATTGGCAAAGTCGCTTACAGGCTGAACCTACCTGAAGAACTCAGCGGAGTTCACAACGTATTCCACGTGTCAAATCTGAAGAAGTGTCTGTCAGATGAGACCCTCATAGTTCCTCTCAAGGAACTCACAATCGATGACCAGCTGCGATTCGTCGAGGAACCAGTAGAGATTACGGATCGAGATGTTAAGATCCTCAAGCGTACCAGGATACCTCTGGTCCGAGTTCGTTGGAATGCTCGTCGTGGCCCAGAGTATACCTGGGAACGAGAAGACCAAATGAAACTCAGATATGCCCAGTTGTTCGGAAACAGTGCAACCACTACTGAGGCTGATGCTACTGCAGAATTTCGGGACGAAATTCCAAATCAACGGGGGAATGATGTGACACCCCAGGAAAACCAGTAAACACCGCAACTTAACTAGCTTCCTCAGTAACTACGGACTAAATTTCGGGACGAAATTTTCTTAACAGGGGGAGAATGTGACAACCCTCGAAATTTCATGTATCCGTACGATTCATTTATGTTAATTAAAGTGCTTGGTGACTGTGTTGAATGACTTAACTGTTTCCTGATTACTGTGTCATACTTACATGTGTTTGTTAACGTACTAGGCTTGTGCAGAAAACTTGACTAAATGGTCCTGAATATTTTCCTAAGTGTTAGGAATTAATTATGTTACAAAAATATACCTATAAGACACCTTACGGAACAATTAAACAAATTAACGAAACAGTACCCGACCGAACAACCGGACATTACCCGGGACACCAAAATTTTGTCAGAAATATTATTTTATTATTCTTAAATAATTATGGTCTCAAAAATTCCCCACACACTATAGAAACATGGCATACACTCACTATTCTAGAAAATACCCTTAACCTCCTAATTATTTACCCACTAATCATCAAATTTTACAATTTACCCCCCCCCTAACCGAATTTTCAGCCCTTGGGACCCACCACATCTTCACAATCATTACTTATGGATTTGTGAATATTTCCAAGGTGATAGGTTGCTTGTTGCATTGTACAAGATATTGTGCAATCATGACACATAGCCCCCAAAATCTCTACATAATCCACTCAAGATCATTCACTCTCACTCCTCTCTCTCTCTCTCTCTCTCTCTTTCGGCTCACCCATAGCAGCCACCATCACCACCACTTCACAACCATAAACATCCATCATCAAGTTCCATTAAGCTTCAAAGGTGATACAAGAAGGTTGCAACTTGTGGAAGCTTCAAAAGGGCCTTTGTTCTTGCTTGTTCATCATCGTTCCTTATCATCTTCTTCACTAAGAATCATCCCTAGCTTTAAGCTAGTAGTAAGTTCCTTATGTCACCTTTGTTCATCTTGTTTCATGATTAAAAGATGTAATATGTTAAATCTACAAGAACACTAAAAAGGGGTTAAACAAGAAGATGAAACATGATGTAAAAATGTTAGTATGAAGTTGTTTGGATATATTGGTGATTTCTTGCTGAGTTACTTGTTAATATTGAGTACTAGAAATGTTGTTGATCATTATGCATGTTAACGGAACCAATCTAACTCGCATTAGAATGTAAAAGCTGAAAAACAGAAAGCTGCTTGCTGATTACAGCCAACTTCAGTTGGCTGTAACCAAACCTTAATAAAGCGGAAAATGTGTTTTCTGAACTCTAGATTTATGTATTATGAAATACGGTTCTAATGGCACTGGAATCATAATTTTTGGACTTCGTTTACTATTTTTAAAGGGTCATTTTGTAACAGCAGCTCAAGCTGCATTTTTGCTGCTGAAAATAGGTGTTATATTTTTGGTCATAACTAGAAATCTACGTTGAATCAGCTCATGAAATTTGTACAGTAGATGACAACTGATGTATTTGTAATTACCCCACTGGAATTTCATAAATCGGACGCTCGATGAATTTTAAATAAATTATTCCGTGGACTGTGGTCAGAAAAAGATAAATCTGAGTTCAGTCCGGAAAATGAATTTTTATAAAATATTGGTGATGAATTGGATCCCGAGATTTTTACACAATAATATTTGGATCGATTAAGACCCTCTGTAAAAAGTTGGTAATTTTTGGAACATGTTAACTATTTTATTAAAATCTCCGAAAACAGCCCAGTTTTGAATATAAAAGCTGAAATGACTTAAGTCGTAAATTGTGTGTCTAAATGTCGGGTATGTTATCTGTGAATGATATAACATGTTACATGTGTTATGTGCATTATCGTATGTATGTTTTGAGTGGGGAATGGATGGGAAGTATATATGGGCATAAACAATTAAAGTGATGCATGTTATGTGATAGATACGTGTAGGAACTTTGTGCTCTATTTAAAAATCACTAAATGACTAACTGGTAATCATATTAGGACATGATTGACCGACCTTGACTGTTAGCTACATTTGAGAATCTAACCGAGCAAACCGAGGTGAGTTCACACACTTTCTAAGGCATGGGATTCCCGGTGGTTGGGAATGGGTTAAAGAATTTAAAACGGAAATCTACATATCCTCCTTGGGTAGGATATGTACGGCCATCCTCCATAGGTAGGATGCCATAATTAATCCTACGAATTCTCCTGGTGCAGAATACGTACGTTTGTCCTCCTGGTGTAGGACAACAAACTTAAAAACTAGCTAGACAAAACTCTATCAATAAGTCCCTCTTCATTATATCGACTTAATCGCCGAGGCCAATGGCGAGCGGGTCATTAGTTAATAGCGCTATTAGGTTTAACAAACCTCACACCGTGCCAGTCGGACGGGCGTGTACTAATGGACTATGGCAGATTATCAGTGATGATAGACGCTGATATAGGGCACAACTTATTTGCGTAGTAGTCGATATCATACCGTCTTGTAGTTCAAACGGGGAAGACCCCCACTGATTATGGTTACGGTTTGGGTAATGAAAAAGGAACTGGTTAAACATACTTTCAACTACGGGGTAACCCCCACGGCAATTAAGCCAACGAAAGTCAAACCACGTTTTTCAGAAACAACTTAAAACTAAACAACCAAACGTGAACTCACTCAACTTTGTTGTTGACTCGTTGTTACATGCCTTACAGGTCGTTAAACGCTTGGAGCTTGTACGAGGAAGGAGTCGTTGTGGTGTACGGACTGTTACGTTCCGTGCTTATTATTTAAACCCTTATGAACTTATTAAACTTGCGTTTTGAACTTTAACTTATAAACTATGGACTTATGCTTTTTGGATTTACTTTTATGCTTCCGCTGTTTAAACTAAACATGGTTAACTAGCTTTGGTCACCAATCGTATTGTGGTTGGTCTTATTTACTTAATTACGATGTTCAATTTGATTGGTGGCTCGATCCTGGTCACGTCACGCCTCCAAGCGGTGATACTCCGCATGGTGGATTTTGGGGGTGTGACAGATTGGTATCCGAGCCATTGGTTATAGTGAACTTGGTTTCAAAAAGGGAAAAGTTTTTTTGATAAAACCAGACTATAACCTGTACAGTGCTCAACGATCCACAACGACGCTTCGCTCCACGTGCAAGACTCGACACAATAGGTGGTATGATTTATGTTATATTGTCGGTTAGATAATTCACACTGTGCATTAGCTAACGTGATAATTGCTATTTGAACCCTGTGTGCTTACTCTCTACTGTCGTCCCACACTTACGCACTTTCGCGACACTTTTCTCACTTACGTTGCTTCATTATGAAGATCATGAGCGGACGCGGAGGACGTATCAACCTCACTCAAGCCCAGTTGACGGCTTTGATCAACGAACGAGTCACTGAGGCACTCGCAGCTAACCCTGCAGGAGGTATAACCTGCCATACCAACTCACGTTAGGACGTTTAGATCCTACCTTCGCAAACCAACCCTCATGCTTAATCTTGTCTTTTATTCTCGCACAACAGGTCAACATGCTCAACCTCCTGTGTGCACGTTCAAAACCTTCATGGACTGCCGACCTACTACTTTCAGTGGCACTGAAGGAGCTGTAGGCCTCCTCCACTGGTTTGAGAAGCTCGAGTCTATCTTTGAGATGTGCGAATGCCCCGAGGCTCGTAGAGTGAAGTATGCTACTGGTACTCTTGAAGGAATAGCGCTCACGTGGTGGAACGCTCAGGTTCAGATGCTGGGGTTGGTTGCTGCTAATGCCACCCCATGGAACGATTTCAAGGAAATGATCAAGGAAGAATATTGTAGCCGTGATGACATCCACAAACTAGAGGTGGAGTTTTTCAACCTGAAAATGACGGGGTCTGAGATTGAGGCATATACGAAAAGGTCAAATGAGCTGGCCATCTTGTGCCTACCATGGTGGACCCTCCCATCAAACGTATTGAGCTGTATCTCAAGGGCCTTGTACCAGAGATTCAAAGTCACGTGACTTCAGCCAACCTGGGTACCATACAACAAATCATCAAGTTGGCCCATCGACTCCCTGACCAGGCAGTGGAGCAAAACAGGCTGCCCAAACGAATCAAAGCCACAGCTACTTCTGCTGTACCTACCGACAACAAGCGAAAATTGGATGGGAACTCCAGTAAGGGTTCTGCTTCGGTTCAGTCTCAGCAGCGAAAGACTGATGACTACCAGAGTCCTGGTCAGCAATCTTCCGGTAATCAAGGACAGGGTGGATACCGAGGAAACCACCCCAAGTGCAACCGGTGCAACAAGCATCACAGCGGGCAGTGCAACAAGGGCCATTGTCAGAGATGTCACAAGTTGGGTCATGAAGCTAAGGATTGCAGGAGCCCGCGTCCTGCAAACCAGAATCGCCAACAACAACAAGCTCCACAGAACCACCAGCAGCAGCAACAGCAGGGCAATAAAGGATGCTTTCAGTGTGGCGCTGAAGGTCACTTTAAGAGGAACTGCCCCCAACAAAACGGAAATCTACATATCCTCCTTGGGTAGGATATGTACGGCCATCCTCCATAGGTAGGATGCCATAATTAATCCTACGAATTCTCCTGGTGCAGAATACGTACGTTCGTCCTCCTGGTGTAGGACAACAAACTTAAAAACTAGCTAGACAAAATTCTATCAATAAGTCCATCTTCATTATATCGACTTAATCGCCGAGGCCAATGGCGAGCGGGTCATTAGTTAATAGCGCTACTAGGTTTAACAAACCTCACACCGTGCCAGTCGGACGGGCGTGTACTAATGGACTATGGCAGATTATCAGTGATGATAGACGCTGATATAGGGCACAACTTATTTGCGTAGTAGTCGATATCATACCGTCTTGTAGTTCAAACGGGGAAAACCCCCACCGATTATGGTTACGGTTTGGGTAATGAAAAAGGAACTGGTTAAACATACTTTCAACTACGGGGTAACCCCCACGGCAATTAAGCCAACGAAAGTCAAACCACGTTTTTCAGAAACAACTTAAAACTAAACAACCAAACGTGAACTCACTCAACTTTGTTGTTGACTCGTTGCTACATGCCTTACAGGTCGTTAAACGCTTGGAGCTTGCACGAGGAAGGAGCCGTTGTGGTGTACGGACTGTTACATTCCGTGCTTATTATTTAAACCCTTATTAACTTATTAAACTTGCGTTTTGAACTTTAACTTATAAACTATGGACTTATGCTTTTTGGATTTACTTTTACGCTTCCGCTGTTTAAACTAAACATGGTTAACTAGCTTTGGTCACCAATCGTATTGTGGTTGGTCTTATTTACTTAATTACGATGTTCAATATGATTGGTGGCTCGATTCTGGTCACGTCACGCCTCCAAGCGGTGATACTCCGCATGGTGGATTTTGGGGGTGTGACATTTACCGGGTTAATTTTACCACTTTTGGTATTTTTACCCATTCATTAATATTAATCGTGGTTTGATTGCCAAACCGTTTTTGGGGTGTTACAATTATATCCCCCTTAAAGTGGTTTCGTCCCCGAAACCTTATTTGCGTAGTTCATTGGTTTAAACCAAACAAACTTGGTTTCATCTTTAAAGCATTCATTCTTTTTGGTCAAAAGTTTTTTTTTTAATTTATATTGACGCATACGTCTTTCATGCGTAAGGCCTCGTGGGCCGTTACTTTCAACTTGTATCCGTTATTTTTATTGATTACTTATCTTGGCGGTTAGACTTAATAGTCACCGGTTACCTTATATCCCATCGCTCGGGTATATCCACTTTGCCTTCTCAAGGCTTACAAACTTTTATTGTCCCCATTTCTTAGTTCACGCTATAACGTGGTTATATTCCATATTACTTTTCTTAACCATGATCGCATCACGCCATGTTTAAGTTTGTATAAACTTTTCGTTATCGAAAATCTTATTTTCGTATGCATCGTCTTGCACCGATTCTTTTAGTGTTTTAATGAAATCCTTCATTTTTTTTTGTTAACCAGACCTTTCATGATCTCTTCATTTTAACCCATTCGGTTAACTTAGCGAAACCCATCGCTTTTATACTAACCTTACCTCCCGTTATTATTTTACACGGGGAGTTACAACTAGTTTCCTCGCTTTACCTTATTGATCTGTAGGCTCTCTCACTTAGCCTCGCGGGCTTTTTCCTTAGATTTCCACATTTTTAAGGTGAAACCCCTACAGTTCGTTCCTTTCTATTTGTGACCCAAAAGTTTTTTCGGTCCCGCTAGACCTTAACACTACTTATGATCCCGTAGGTTTTGATGATCCCGTAGATCATCTTTTAATCGAATCTTTATTCAACTGTGTGTGTGTGTGTGTATATATATATATATAGGGAGAGGATCATGAGAAAACTAGATATAAATGAGAAAACCAAAAAACTAACCAAAAAAGCACTAAAAAGGAGGGGGGAGACTTTTAATGAAGGAGTGGGGGACTTTTAATGAAGGAGGGGTAAAATTGGAAAAAAAATATATATAACTTTTCAAACATTTCCCATTTCTCCATACGTTATCATTTTAAAACAAAAATGGCACCATAAGATCACAAATTTTTGTATCTTTCATTCAAGTATATTCGAGCATATTTTTTATGACTTAAAAAAAGATTTATGGTGTCGTCTTGTTTTCAATACTATTATTATAGTAGTGCACATGTGCAATATAACATGTACTACAATTGCATTACATGCTTAAAATTAGCTTTTTGAGTCTAGTTTAGCTTTTAGGGTTAGTTTTTTTGGAGGTTTAGGATTAGGATTAGGTTTTTGGGTGGGGGGGGGGGGGGTTTAGGTTTTTGGGGGGGTGGGGGTGGGGGGTTTCGTTTTTTTTCGGGTTTACAATTGCATTACATGCTTAAAATTAGTTTTTTGAGTCTAGTTTAGCTTTTAGGGTTAGTTTTTTTGAAGGTTTAGGATTAGGATTAGGTTTTTGGGTGTGGGGGGGAGGGGGTTTAGGTTTTTGGGGGGTGGGGGTGGGGGGTTTAGGTTTTTTTCGGGTTTATGTTTAGGGTTCAGTTTTAGGTTTTCGGGAGGGTGGGGGGTTTAGGTTTTTGGGGGGTGGGGGGGGGGGTAGGCTTTTGGTGGGAGGGTGAATTTAGGTTTTTGGGGGGTGGGGGTGGGGGGTTTAGGTTTTTGGGGGGTGTCGGTGGGGGGTGGGTTAAGTGGTTTAAGCTTTATGTATTAGTACACATGTGCAATACAACCAAAAAAAAATTTGTTTTTTTTTTTTTTTGAAATTTTTTTTTAGGCATAAAAAACTAGCGATTTTTTTATTAAAAATTGTAAAAAAAAAAAAAAAAATTTGGTATGTTTTTAGGTTTTTTTTAGGCTTTTTTGGTTAGTTTTTTGGTTTTCTCATTTAAACTAGTTTTCTCATGATCCATCCTATATATATATATATATATATATATATATATATATATATGGCGTCAAGGTACCCATTTTATGTTTAAGATCATATTTTTTTTCGCTTTTGCATTTCATTTGACCTTGACCGTAGTCTAAGGCTACATTTGCTTTCTTTCGAATTATCCTTCCGACTCTATGACTTCTTTTGTCATTTACACGTCGGTTTGTTCTTCACTTACCGTTATCCAGTTCATACTTATATTTTTTTACAGCGCGTTACCCGGGTTTGCGTCTTCCTTTAATAACAAACATTTTACTTATTTGGTTTGAACACCCAGCTTTCTTTTTATTAGCGACCCTTAGGTCCGTCTCTTTTATTAACGTTACGAAGGTCCATTTCTTAAGCCTTATTCGGTAAAACCACTACTATTGTTGTATGACTTTTGGGGTTTACCCGTTTTCGTTCCATCACTTTTAAAATGTTAATTTTACTACTCTTTTATATAATCACACCCATCAATGTGATCATTGTTCTTCCTCATAAGGATTTACTTAATAACGTGTTACTTGGATGGTTACCCATACCCAAGTTCCTAAATCCGCATTTAACGATACTTTCTTATTCGCAGTGGCAAATAATACGTATCATTCATTTAGTTTTCCTTGAGGATATTTTCTGACCAAGTCTTAATTTCTCATTCTTAGCCTTAATCCATTGTCTAATTTTTGCCCAACGTTATCTTAATGAAATTTTAATACGTGTACCTGCGATACTCACCCCAATGGGCTTTCTCTCAACTCGTTAATCTTTTCTTTCTTTGCCGTCATCATGGTGAGTTATAGCCTTTCCATTATTCCGGGTTAAACGGCTTCAGTAGCCTTTCCGACTTTCCCATAGATCCTTTCGTGCATCTCCTCAGTCATGAGGGATACCGTATCGTCGCCAACTATAGATGACATCATTCCATTGTAACAATAACAGAAATCAATTCATTTCATTTTATTATTCCATGTTGTATGGAATTTTCCCACATCGTTTATCAATATAAACGATGTTTCTACATGTTTTTATTTTGTTTGGCAAGTCTATAACCTTGTCTTCGCCATTTACTACTATTGCAAATTTCGGGTTCGAGTGTACGCGCACTCCTTCCCATTGCAATATTTATCGAGATTACTTTTACCTCGGTTTCACATACTCACCATTATTTATTTATTTATATATATACTTAAATATATATTTTTCTTTTACATAATTCATTCATTTCACTAATCATATATGCCCATATGCAACTATCGTTCATTATGTGAATTATTGCATTCTACTTGTCTTATCGTAATTTATAACGTGTACCTGATTGATACTCGCCCTGATGTACTCCGCTGTCTCAAGTCATCACTTGATTTAAGTTCTTTGCTAGCATGTTCTTTATCATGCTTCCGAACCTTCCTCCATTTAGATTATTTATCTTCCGTCATCTTCAGATACGGTCATCATATCATTCGAACATTTCCAATTTATTATTAATCTTGCTAATCAATGTTGCCCGTATTATTATACGAGGCATTCAAATATACTTATTTCATAAGTACTTATTTTATAATCAATCTATGGTTAGGATTTATACTACCTGATCATCTTTTATCAACACTAGACATCTCGAATCTGTAATGTTTATGTCACTATTAAACATTTCATTTTATAACATATGCATCATTCGCTTTGGTTTAGCCAAGTTTACCACTTGCTTAAACCATTCATGTTTAGTGCACTTTCCGGGTTTGTGTGTGTTAACACGCTCTTCCCGT
The DNA here is from genome assembly GCA_030545235.1 of Helianthus tuberosus. Lineage (NCBI taxonomy): Eukaryota > Viridiplantae > Streptophyta > Magnoliopsida > Asterales > Asteraceae > Helianthus > Helianthus tuberosus. The sequence continues at coordinate 38,394,977 of CM060391.1, forward strand.
GCACATCAAATCAATTTCTTTTTTCTAATATTCAAATAAGATCTACTAAATGACTAATTCTTACCGGATGTTTGATCAAGCTTAGAACCGAACACACTTTGTTAACAACCTTGAGCTCTGATTACCAACTTGTAACACCCGTCTCGTATAATTAAGATTTTTAAATAAAAGTACGCATTTTTAAACCAAATGCATAATTTCAAAAATTAGATAAGATGATAAGTTTGCATAGTGATAGTATTCTAGTTAACTATCTAACTAGTTTAAACATCGAAAACATTAAATTAAGTGTTTATAAAATGAATATTGTCTACAACAAAATTAGATTAGCGCGAAAGCTTCAAAACGTTGTGTTCGGTTCTTGGATTCTTGCTTGATCGCCATCCGGAGTAAGACCAACTTCATCTAATCTCAAAACCACGTTAAATATTAGTTTTGACAACATTAAAACATGTATAAACAAGTTCTAGTATCAAACAATTAAACACAAAATAAAACTTCGGAATTTAGTCTGTCGCGCCACGCGACAGATTCCTTTTGATCTTTCACGGGCCGCGAGCGGCCCCGCGTGTCGCGCCAGGTCAATTGCTCCCTGTCGCGTGCCGCAGGGGAGACAATTTTCCAGCAGGTGCAGGTTCTGGACCTGCATTTTGCCCAGCACCAATTTTTCCGAAAATAAAACTTAAAACTGTCATAACTTTTGTTTCGCAAGTCCGTTTTTCGTGATTCTTTTTCCTACGAGTCCGTAATTTAAATACGAACCCGTTTATTATCATTATTTGCATAAAAACTCGTTTATAGGCTGATCGCCTAGAAATCTCCCTTTTTATTTATTTGACCCATTTGGTTATATATCAAACCTTATATTATTCAGTCTTAATGATTTCTAAACACAATTACCCATTTCCCTAGGCTAGACAACATTAGCGTTTCACCACTATTCTCAATATTTATGCACGCGATATGTTGTGTTTGTTAAGAACGATTTCATTTATGAATATTATTACTAAATCAACAGCTATGTTTCATGTCTTTTGACCCATATCATGGGTTCTTACTAAGAGAAACTAAGCTTTTGGCGCGTCCGTTCAACGGACTTCATTTCCATATTTCAACATCTATGAATGACTATCAAATTCACTTAAGCACTACAAATTTATCAATTATATGACCCGTTTGGTTGTCTAATGAAAATCACCACTTCGCGACACACCAAACCTATCTTAACCAATATTTGACCCATTTGTTTATTTAGTGACTTCGTCACTTCAACTAAATACCCAATTTCATATATATTAGGCTAAATTCAAAGACTACTAATAAAATACATAAACAAATATAACGTAACGAAACCGAAGTTACGTACTTGCCTAATTCATCAACATTGGTTTCCAATCATAGTTACCCATTTCCGGGCTTGTCAACCTTAGCGTATCACTTCCATTCCATGGTTTACACTTTTTTAACCCAATTTAACGAGTAACATTTAAGTCACTTCGAACACTACCATTTCGACCATTATTTGACCCGTTTGGTTTGTCGAGTGAGTTACATCACTTCATTGACACTCCAACACGGCTATTTTAAACAATATCATCAACAAACATATTTATTTAACTATTTTGACCCGTTTGGTTGTCGAGTGAGTTACATCACTTCATTAACATACCAAACACAATCATTTTCGCTATATCAATATTAAACATATCTACGACTAGGTTTATCTACATAAGTGTAACGAGACGACAAGTCACGTACCTTCAAAGCTTATCCTTCAAGCGTGCGCGTCCGCTCAAATTTTCCACTTGAAATTTCGATTACCTTGCCTATAGAGTTCAACCAACGACATATTTAGAACTCTTATCACATCATATTTCGCATAATTCGCCATCTTATTCAATTATGCGTTTTACTCTAAATTTTAACAAATTCATGTCCTTTTAGGCATTTTAACAAACACCTTATGGGCATACTTTTATACTATTAACAATCAAGTTCATGACAAACTATTTAGCCAAGATTAAAGATCATTTTCAAGTTCGTTACATCTAGCATGCATAACAACACCTAGATTCATTTCATAAAAATCAATAACACTCATCGCATGATTAAGATTCTAATGTTTTTCATCATCCTACAAAACCCATTTAACACCTAAATGGGTGATTCTCAATTTCATATGCATGAACATCAATGCATCAAATTATTGATTAGGGTTCATTCCTAACCCTGAATTTATCATAATTTCATTCAAACATCAATCAGTCAAGTTCAGATTTCGATTTCACAAGTTTATCAAGAATTTGAGATGAAACAAAATTGTGAATTTTGACATACCTTGTGATCCCTTCACTGAGGTGATCACTAATTTGTGCTTGAATTTCGATTTGGGTTTGATTTGCCCTTCCAATTTGTTGATTTTGTGCTTGTTAGGGTTTTGAGCTCAAGAGTTCTTGGCTCCTGTGGATATCTCGACCAGAACACACACTTTAAGTGTGTGTTTTGGTGTTTAGCTTTTGTTTTTAATAATAATCATTTTGCAACTTACCAACTCTAGTCCCTTAACTTTACCCAAGTTCTTATAAAGGTTTTTTCTCCATGTTTTCTTATTATATCTAGGTTTATAATTAACTAACTAGGTTAATTATTCCTAGTTAACTTTGTGGGTTCGGGAAGTTATAACTCGTTTTACTTTAAGTCCCGTTAGTTCGGGCCTTTTAAAAACTTTGTTTTCCTCAAAGTATTTATTTTCCTTTTTAATTAATATTAGGCTTATTTATTTAAATTCTAATATTTACCGGGTTAATTTTTAACACTTTTGATATTTTTACCCATTCATTAATATTAATCGTGGTTTGATTGACAAACCCGTTTTTGAGGTGTTACATTTATGTTTGGTCATTTATATTTATTTGTATTGTCTTATACATGTTAAATTTTGTTCCTTTAAGTTTGTTTGTTTATGTCCGTGAACTGTTCATTTAGGTTTTAAACAAACAAGCATAAATGAGCACGAACATGCCCATTTTCTTAATGAACAGACACGAACACAAAAATTTGTTCAGTTATATGTTCGTGTTTGGTTAAAGCTAAATTAGGTGTGAGCAAATTAACCGTCATAACCGATAATCGAACCGCTATTAACCGATAACCAACATAACCAATGGTTATGGTTATGAAACTTTGTATAACCGCTCAATTGGTTATGGTTCTGGTTATGAAGCTTTAGTTAAGAGATATAACCGAACACGAACCAAACTTGTAATGTTAATTTATACAATGGATTTATGTTTTACATAACCATGTAGAAGGTTTTACTTAGATAAAAGTATGCTACTAATAAAATGATCTTGATGTGGATGCCCTTTATTTTGATAAAGAATTAAGGTGTAATGATTATAATTTTTTTTTGTTGAGAATTACCTTATTAAAAAGAACCACACATCAGTAGTTTAACCAAAAAAATTAGTCTTGGTTATCTTATAAAAATGGCTCAAGCTAAGTCCAAATCGTGCACAAGCCTATTTATTTCAAACCTTACTTGGTTACTTCACCGAAATTAACCATAACCGATTAACAGTAACGAAGTTTGGTTATGGTTATGGTTACCAAAATTCCATAACCGAAACTAGCAGTTATGGTTGTGGTTAATGGTAAAAACCGAACCAAACCAACCCATGTACACCCCTAAGTTAAATGAACGAACAGGAACACGAACATGAACATGCCTATGTTCGTGTTCGTTCGATTCGATTACAGGCCTACGAAGCAGTGTTGATTGTTTATGAGTTATCCACAAGGTTGTATTGGCATCTCCTCAAGTAAAGTATGAACACATGAATACTATTAGTTGAGGCACCGTAAATATGTAAGGTAAAAGCGACAATACCCTGTAATAAGTGTGTATGTAACTATAACTCCTTGGTGAGAGTTTGGCAACAAGTTAATGGGTATCTAATTAAAATGAAGTTAATATGATTAATATCTCGATGCTTAAAGTTGTATGTATAAATTGAAGTGTTGTAAAAAATTGTAGGAAAAGTTGTCTGTAACATGTTAGTAAACTAATCTTGGTTATATGTAAGGATCAAATAATTAACGAGCTAACACCTACTCATGTACATGCATGTGATTTGGGGACACGGATGTTGGACTAAAACTCCTCGTCTTGTACAACCGAGTTATGCCCTAAATCCTGTTTTCTTCATAACCATTTTCTCTCATCAACATTTTCTTTTAAGGGAGAGAATGAATACTTAAATTTTGAATTTAGGAAATAAATATCAAGACGGGTTATGAATAATTCTTGATAAATTGTTTATTAGGTCTTTTATATATAAATAAGAATAATTATTAGTTTAAACTAATAAGGATTATCTAGGAGTCTATTTATTTAATAGAGTTTGAGTTGGGTTAGAACTAGAATGAGTTTTAGTATAAATAAATGGTTAGGGTTATTGTATTGGTGTATTTTCATTGAAAAATAATAAAAGAATCGAACGAATGCGTTTGTTCAAGAGCTTGATTTTCCAACAAACTAAGGAAATAATGTCCAGTAGTTGTGTTACAATGACTAGTAATGACTTGTTAGTCGGTTAAACCGCCAAGCGGAAGATCTAAGTTGTTGTTGGCAGTGGCGGATCCAGTCGGAGAAATCACTGGGTTCCTTTTTCCAAATCATACAAGGTTTACACTACAAAAAAAACGTTTTTTTCCAAATCATACAAGATTTACACTACAAAAAAACGTTTTTTTCCGAAAAGACTAGGTTCCTGGGAACCCAGTCTTTACATACTAAATCCGCCCCTGGTTGTTGGAGTTTATATTTAGTTAATCCGTTCAATACTGTTAAATGGTTAGTCGTGTAACATATGATCTCTCGTACTAACCAATGTTGGTTGTGTAACATCTGACTTTTTGTAGACAAGACGACCAATATTAATGATACAAGATGCTAGGTGTTACAAGTTATTTTCTTAATATACCTATAGATAGCGGTTTTTTCATGTTTTATTATTTTGTAAAAGAAAGATATCATACCGATACTGAAAGTCAAAACTCCATTTAATAAAAAATGTCCTACCAAATATTTGGGAATAATGCATGTTTTGTTTGATAATTTAGAAAATGATAAAACCGTCCAAACGTGTGGCTCGAATATATTAATTAAATTAAATTGTTGAGCACATATTAAGTTGCTTGAAGTTTAAAGAAATTAACGAACGTAGCCAGGTAGGACGTCAATTGACATCGTTAAATCATCCATATATACGATTGACTTTCACAACTAAAAAGAATAAGTTTTTTTTTGAACGGCAAAGTATCATACAGTTTTTGGGTGCGGGATACCTTACACCCCCCCATTCCGGGGAGCCCGTAGCCCCACTCCGGCCAGACGTGAGTGTCTGAACAGTGCCCCAGCTGGCATCAGAGCGTTGCCGGCGTTCACCCGGAAACCCCACAGGTACCTTGCCCTCAAGAGGGCGTGACGAGTTGATAGCACACCAGCGAACTGGGAGTCGAACTCGGGTACCATGGGTAAAACCGGGGCTGTCTCAATTTTAGTGGGAACGGGGATCGAACCGGCACCACTTGCGTGGAAACCAGCCTACCCACCGCTCCACCAAAATATCATTAACCTATAAATAAACAACTTAATTATGTTTAAGGTTGTTGTACTTTTAGCTTTGGAAGTTTTTTTTAAAAAAATGGAATTTTTTTAACCCTAAAGTTTTAAGCTTTGAGAATTTAAGTTTAAAATTTTAATCTTTGGTAATTTAATCCCTTTAATTAATTTAATTTTTCACTTCTAACTCAAAAGTTTCCATCTTATACAACTTAAACTCTTTGATTAATTTGATTTTTCACTAATAAATTTAAAAGTTTTCATCTTTTGCGATTTAACCACTTTGATTTTTTTTACTTTTAACCCAAAGTTTTTCATCTTTTGCAACTTTGGTCCCTTATACTTTTCAATTTCGCGAAGTGTTGTAATCTTGGCTTTGGGTTTTTTTCAAAGAAAAAATGGTTATGCATATGGTAGTTGTAACCTTAGCTTTGAGGGTTTTAAAAAAAAATTGATTTTTTTACTTTTCACCCAAAAGTATTTCATAAATTACTTTTAATTCAAAACTATTTTTTTTTTATTTTTAACCCAAAACTTTTTATCTTTTCCAATCTATCCTCACAACTTTTTTTACTTTTAACTTCGGTCCTTTATAGTTTTCATTTTCTGCAATTTTTTTGCTTTATGCTTCGTTCTAAATTTTGTGACTTAACACATCGCAACGTGCGTCTTTGGTTTAACGCTTTTACGTTTCATTCTAAATTTTGCGAGTTAACACGACGCAACGTGCGTGTGTGGGTGAACGTTTTTACATCGTCAATTTTTTCCTCGTTTGACATGTTCAACATAACGTGCGGGTCCTAAATCGACTTAGTTATAACTAAAGAATCCCCGCCACATTGTGGCGGGTGGTAATTCTAGTTTAAATTAGGAAAAATTACAAGTTTTGTCCTTTATCTTTATACCACTTTTCAGGCGGTGTCCTTTTTAACGAATATTGACAGGCGGTGTCCTTTACTAGGTATTTTGTTGCAAGTTTAGTCCTTTACACCCAACCCAGTTAAAAAACTCTTAATTGTTGGGTGTAAAGGACTAAACTTGCAATAAAATACCTAGGTAAAAGACTAAACTTGCAACAAAATACCTAATAAAGGACACCGCCAATCAACAATTAACAGGGTTTTTAACTGGGTTGGGTGTAAAGGACTAAACTTGCAACAAAATACCTAGTAAAGGACACCGCCCAGGGGCGTACCCACCCTAAGCCAAGGGTGGGCGGGCGCACCCCATGAAAAAATATTTTTTAGTGTTATTTTTCGTCGGAAATCCCGACCGCACCCCTTGGAATTTTTCACCCGCACCCCTTGAAAAATTTCAACCGCCCCACTTAGAAAAAAATAATTATTAACCACTTATTCACTTAATTATTTAATCCAGTCAAAGCCCAATTTGCAATCAATTTTTATCAACACAAGCCCAAACCCAACCTAAAGAAATTTGAACTAAATAAAATAACTCAAACCCATCCACCCATTCCATTTCCAAATCCCGCCCCCAAAAAAACTCCCAGCGACTTGACGGCACTGCTCACGACCCGGTGGCTTTTTTTTTACCGGAAAAACCAAAATTCCGGTTGGACCGACCCATATTACGTCAGAATTCCAATATAGAACTAGTATGGTTTATTTATTTATTTTGTTTTATGTGATTATTAGGAGAAAATATAGATGTGTAAGAGTTTAATCTTTTTATAATTTTTGATTTTTTTATTGTTCTAAACTTGTAGTTAAATGATTTTGTTGTTTTATTTGTAGCTTTGTTTGTTTAAATGATTATTTACAAGTAATCAACATTTAATATTAGGACTTGAATGTTTAAAAATATAATTGAAAGTTATGGGCTATGGTTGAACATGATTGTTCATTTTGTTTAAATGTTTAGTGTTGTTTTATGAACTTATAGAGCAAATTATATGTGTTAGGAACAATGAGTAAGAATGTAATGAACTTATGGCGTGTTTAGTATCTTTAGATGATATTTTGGATATATTTCAAAAAAAAAAAAAAAAACCTGTAGGACACAATTTTAAATGCGTTTGTAATTTGTAATGACGTGTTTTTAATGATTTATAAATTTTAATTTGATGTTCTTTTGTCTTACATGATCCAACCCGACCCGCTATGAACCGATATTTTTATACAGCTAGGGGCCTAAAATCTTTGAAAATATTCTGCACCCCCAGGAAAAAATTTCTAGGTCCGCCACTGACACCGCCTGTCAACATTGGTTAAAAAGGACACCGCCTTGAAAAGTGGTATAAAGATAAATGACAAAACTTGTAATTTTTTCTTTAAATTATTTAACATTTTATGGTTTTTGATAATTTAAAGCACATGTCTCTATATTTTTGAGAATATCACGAATTTAGTTTTTGTTTTTTTTATCAGGCCGAGTTTGGTACCGTACCGATAACTAATGAAGCGAATCGATACTAACTGACTTCCCATCCCGTAGGTTGGTGTGCATAATAGTTTCAATTTTTCTATTTATACTATTAATAATATAAATTATATGGTGTTTTATTTAAATTTCTATCATACATACACGATATCGAGTACTGGTATCGTAACAAACTAAACTAATACCGACTAAAGCCGAATTCCCTCAACCGGGAATCTCACCAATGCATATATATATTATTTGACTTTCAAAAGTAAAACAATTTAAGTCGAGGGAGGTATGTATCTATCTTGCATGCAGCTTCCTCCATCATTCCTCTATCTATATTTTATTTAGATCTGATCATTTAATTAATACACTATATTTTCATTAATTTATTGAATATTATGTGACCATGTTCACCTTTACAATAGCTCGATATGCAACTGCTTGGGTAGGCAGTATCTAATCTCATTCCCCCGATAATCTTTGCTGTATAATACTAAATTATTGCAAATGATTAACATCTTTTAAATTGTATGCTATTAAACACACATAATCTATCTATATCTATATTATATAATAAAATAAAATATTAGGAGACACTTACTATTATATTAAGCGATTTATTTTTTGTTTTTTCCACTAATCTTTCCTACTTAATTATATTTAAATTATTATTTAGTTTAATCTCTTCTACCTAACTATAAATAACTCTTGTATTTAATTATAGATAATTATTATTTAGTTTAATCTCTTCTACTTAATTATAGATAACTATTATTTAGTTTCAATTTAATGTATGTTTCAAATATTTAAGAAATTACGCATAGGTTCTATATGTTTCTCATGTGTCACGCTTTTGATTATGAGTTATCTGTGACACTTGTGCTCCGTAAACACACACGATGTAGGACACTATCTTTTATCAAAGAAACAACGTGTTTAGTCTCAAAAATTTGTTTATTTTGGTTTTACATATTCACGTTTTGATTCTAGTACATTTTCAAGCCTTAAATTGCTTTCTGGAAAGTTATACGCGAACTGATGCGTAAACGTAATCAGTTTAATGCGGCAAACACTCCGGAATAGTGACATAGGCTTAACATACCTTAAATAACTTTTATATAACTTAGAAATAGGTTTTGAAATCTTTGGTGTGTCAAAAACAAGTTTATTCACACTCAGGGACTATTTGCGTCAAACTACGAAAGTCTGCTGATTCACATAGTATCGAACATTCCGGAACTTGATCATAAGTTAAACATGCCCTAAATATCCTTTGCATAGCTTAGAAATAGGCTTTGAGGTGTTTGGTGCGCAAAAATAAACTTATATGATCAATAGGGACTAAAAGCGTCAAAAAGTGCATAGGTTTGCATTTTCGCGCATAACTTACGTTCTGAATATATCCGGACATCCAAAAATTTATGTAATCATTAAAATATTTTATTTTAGTGATTGGCTTGATAAAATTCCATTCGTCGCGTAATTTGGATCGTTTTTCGCGTTCGTTCGTGTTTCGTCGTAATTAACCGAACAACGCAACCGTACGACCAAACGAACCGACATCCAAGATATTTTTGAGCATATTTTAAGTTTCCTATACTTTAACTTCATTTTAGAGCCTTGAAATGGGGTTAACGGGGCTTAAACGTGCCAAAACGCATCAAAAATCAAGTTTGGAGTCACAGGGGCCTGTTCTGCCAAGTTTGCAAAGTTTCTGCCAGCAACAAGGGTCCTTACGGACCGTATGGGATTGCTTACGGTCCGTAAGCCATGCCCAGATCAGCAGAAACCAGTTTTGCAAAACCCAGCTGCTTGCACTTGTTTCCTTTGCTTGTTTTAGCATTCTATGGGCTGGTTTGTGTGCTCATCAAGGTGCCCAATCAGTTTACAACAAGTGTATGGCCAAAATTTATCCCCCTAACACATGGAATGATCTCCTTGATCCTTGATTCCTATAAATAGCAAGGCCCTCTTGCTCATTTCTTCACACATTTGCTCTCAAACCTGCTCTAAGTTGATGCTCTCCATTGTGAGACTTCATACCTGAGCAATTTGAGTTCAAATGTTCAAGCTTGGACCATTTGTAAGTATTCTTTCGTGTTTTTATTGCGTTTTCAAGCACGAAAGTCAAACAGTGTTTGACTTTCAACTTTGACCAGTCTATGGTCAACACGAAATTCGTTTGAACTTCGCAACATGAGCGCAATCACGATGGTTATAGTCCCTTGTGACTATACCTACTGATTACCACGTTGATTAGGTGTAGTGATGAGTCATAGTTTCGGTCAAAATACACGTCTATGCGTATTTTGCAACCAAACTATTCTTGGGTATCAAAACCGTTTGTTTTGATATCAAACTTGTTTTCTAACTTTGTTAAACATGTTTTAACATGTTTAACTCGTCACTTTTAGGATAGTGCTTGTGTAGAGTCGTAAGATAAGCGGTCTAAACAACCGCTTAGACTTTCGAACCCGACCCGTTTGGTCGATCATTAGGATCTGACCAAACATATAATGTGACCATAGTTGTGTAGGGAATAACCTTCCGAGGTTATACCTTATGGTCACTTCGTTTAGTTAGTTGTATGATAGATAGTTTATATGCCTTAGGAAAATGACCAAAATGCCCTTTTTCGCATAATTTCATTTTAAGCATACGTAACACATGTTTTGGCATCTAAACTGATTTTATAACATAATTAGATATGTTAAGGCATATAATACTTGTCATAGGACTAGTTAGGCGTCTCGAACACGCTTTCGCGCGAACGACGCATTAAAGTGGCGTAAGCTACCTTAATGGGTCGTGATGGGTCGTAAGCACTTAGGATAGGTTCCGATTTAGAATGTAGGCTTTGTTAAACCATATCACATGAGTTCCAACACTCATTTGGTTTACAAGACCTCATTCTACCCGATCTTCCGATTTAGGTGTCGATTCCCTAACATAGTATCTGTTACCCTAGGAATCGCTTCAACACTTGAACTCTTGGTCTTTTGAGCTTTGTTATACCCTTTGAACCGGGACTATACGCAACCCCAGGCGAGTACATAGTTCCCTTCTTTTACTGTTTTCAAATGTTTTGGGGTGATTCATATGTGTAATCGATCTGTTTTCAAAATGTATGGCATATGTGTGTTCACTAAGTGCTTTTATGTGTATTATTCCGATTATGCAAATGCAATGTTTTATCCTTGTGATCTACCTATCTTCATAGTTAGATTCATGTAGGATATTTGAAGTACAGTCTTAGATTTTCCTATCTTCATAGTGAGATTTTTAAGAAGTACTTTACAACTCGATGGTTGGTTTTTGTGTAGTTTGTTGGTGATTTAGATAACGAAACTAGATAATATAATAAGCACATGGTGGATACGCCGCTGGTACTTCCTATATATAAGTGTGCTTATTGTATTACCTTTCGTGGCGTTATCCCGAATCACCATTAGGATTTAGGATTGTTTTGATTCAATAATTCAATATGACAGAACCCAAAATCCTTATAGCATCTATCTATCCTTATAGGTTGATTCTTGTAGGATGTTTAGAGTACTAATATTGGAGTCCATGTTTGGATTCATTGTGTACTTTAATGCATGTTAGATTAGACAATGTGACAAGAACCTGATCCCTGTAGTATCTATCTATCTTCATAGTTAGACGTGTATGGGATATTTAGAGTACTAATATTGGAGTCCCTGTTTGGATTCATTGTGTACTTTAATACATGGTTACGAGGTGGAACAAGTTGACGATTATGTGTTTATGTGGTAGTTGTGATTTAGATAACGAAACGGGTGTAATAAAATAAGAACATGGTGGATACGCCGCTGGTACTTCCTATATATAAGTGTTCATATTTTATTATTCTTGTAGCGTTATCTGGATCACTTTAGGATTTGTGTATGATTGTTTCAATGTTCAGTTATCCAAATCTTTGTAGAATTCTTCCATATCTCTATGTATTGGATTCTTAGAAAGATATCTGAAGTATTATCATGTCTCATTGATTTGACTTATATAATACTTTCAGAAGTTTTTGATTTATTTCAAAACAGTTATTATTAATCCTTGATTGGATTCCTAATAACACAACTAACAAGTTTTTACAATGGTTTAATCGAGATTTCAATATAAGGCATAAAATGACTTAGTAATAATCATATTGCCATATACAAACCTATTTTGTCACAAGTTTTCACGATTAAGATTTTGTAAAGCAATACCAAATGTTTTGCCATTTATTTGGCTAATAAAACCTATGTATTCGCCGGCATTTTTATGCTGATTGTTTTCGCATATGTTTCAGGTTTTCGACTGTTCAAGCATGCAACGCATAGGACTGCATACGGGCCTTAGACTTCTAAAACAAAAGAACAATTATATGTATTCTTTGTTTGTAAAACGATGTTAATAATATTGAAACAATTTAGTACCAGTAGTTGTGAGCAATTTGTAAAGTGACACCCCGATATTTCCGCCGCGTGTTGTTATATTACGCGATTGGGGTGTTACATTATCATTTGTTTTTAGGTTGATTTAAAGTATATTTGATTATAATGATAATATAAGTGGGATGCAGTTTTTTTGTTAATCTATATCTATATAGATATATGTGTCACGCTTTCGGTTATGATTTATCATTTTGGTTGATTGTAAAGTATATTCGATTACAATAATACTATAAGTGGGATGTATTTTTTTTATTTAATCTATATTTATATTAGCGGCAGATCTAGAAAATCCGCCAAGCCGTAACGTCTTATAAATAAGCCGTAACGAAATCGAAAAAACCTCAGATTTTTCCAAAATTTACACTAATTTTTTCAAATTTTTCCGAGCCAAGCCGTAGCGGGCGTTGCCCCCCGGCATAAGGTAGCTCCGCCACTGATTTATATCTTATGTATACTATACTTATCATAATAAAAGAAAACATGGAGGATACTGCTCATGGTTATCTACGTTTTAGTTTTCCCGTCTTTGTCTCCTACTCATTTATAGATATTTATTATTTAATTATTAATAATTACTATATTCACTAACAAGTGAATTTAAGATAAAATTAATTATGAATTTTCTAAATAAACTTATCTTTTACATAAAAACTTATATTCAAGTCTTCAAATATTATTAAGTTCAAAATTACCTTCGTTAAAATATTATAAAAATAATAATAATAATAATTGATTTTTTTATGGGTGATTTATTGAAATTTTCAAATATTTAATGTGGTTGGATGGTTTGAATGGCAAAAATATGTCAAACAAAAAATAGACGGTATTAAAAGAATCAAATTTTGGTCCTCAATCTTTTAAATGAATTCATTTTTCTATATATTTATAATTGTAATTTTTATTAACTTAACTGTGTTAAAATGATATTTAAAGGAGTAACTATTCGAATTATTCAATCCCTTCTCAAACATCTCAAAGAGTCATTGTGATGCAACAAGCCATTTATTTACCTCTCACGTGTTGGGTCTGGGGTGGTTTGGCGTGGGCCGATTAGCGTATCTGGACATACACGTTTTCTTGCAACAATATCATATATGTGTTTTCGTAAGGGCATGTCGAGGCAACGAAGTTCGAAACCGTGTTAGATAGATCAAGACTTTTTAGGAGTGCAGATGCAAAGTGGGTTGTAAAATGTAGGTTAGGTATAACTAGGGTGGGTTGCACCCGTGTGGGTTGGGTGTCACATGGTTCATCTCCTAAGGTAACGCAAAGCATCAAGGGTCCATGTTATATGCACTTATAATTTTCAATTTCACTCGTTTCTTGGTTAGAAAATTTGTTGCCCACAAGTTTAAATCCTTTGTACAATTATATAAGTAACAATTCAACTAATGTATAAGTTAATAAGTGTAACTATTAGGTCATAATTTGTAATTAATGTGTATCCGAACACATAAACCTCCTTAGATCAATTTATTTAATCAAAAATAGATTATTCTTATAATAATACAACTTTTTATGATTATATTCTAACACATCTATTACTCATAAGATAAAAAGGAAATTCAATAAAGTTTTGCAAACTATCATTACTAAAATTTATCCATTACCTTAGCTGTCCGTCCTTATATGTAATTAATTAATTTTATTTGAAATGAAATAATGGAATTTTGATTTGTGTTTGCTTGGGGTCAACAAGAAGCATGTGGATGTAAACTATTTATCCAACATGATTTGCAGCCATTGACCCCCCATAATTTAATCTTGAAGGTTTCGTTTAACCATATTTTTATATTATATCTTCATATAATCAATTACTCGAAAATTAAAATAAATAATATCCCATTCTACTATCATCATCATTCTAACTAATTATGCATACATACAAAACACCCAAATTGTAACAAGACATGTGACCATCATATGCAAACATTAATTTTTAATAGATATTATGTCATTTTAAGAATTTATATAATAATATCTTATAAATAAAAACTACACATGTCAAACTTGCATGAAAAGTAGGTATGACAATGAAACTTATTGAACTTTTGGTGAAATACAAAATAGATATAAAATTCACACTTCATCTGTGCACTTTGTTCTGGGGTGGGACTCAACTGCACGGTTCAACAAAGATACACAATCTTGGGGAGGACGACATCTTGGTTCTGGGGTGGGACTCAACCGCTCGCTTCGGTTCGAGATAGGGATGACTGGGAAAGATGCTTGACACAGATACGATGTTGTACTATAAAAGACGCAGCAGATTTTTTGGCAATGGAAAGGTGTAGACGGGATCCAGCCATTCACGGTATGTAACCTCCGATGGGAACTGGACTCCATTGAATCCATCCCTGAAACAAAAGTATTACCTTGGATCAATTGGATCCCGCTAAAAATTAACTGTTTTCTGTGGAGAGTCACCCTTAATCGCATCCCAACTCGAGACGCACTGCTAATCAGAAATATTTCAATACCCACAGCCTTGTGTCCTTTATGTAGCGCCTCCCAAGAAACGGTCGACCACCTATTGATAACATGTGATTTTGCAAGGTATGTATGGCTCCAGATTTTCACTTGGATAAAGGTCCCCATGCCGAGGTTCCTACTCAGTGTTGTGGAACTTTTGGAATTCATTCGCTCTCATCAAACTTCCAAAGCCAAAAGAAAAGCGATGTATCTTATCTTAGCCACAACCTGCTGGTTGATCTGGAAAACACGAAATGATCTCATTTTTAAAAGTGTCAACTGCTCCTTTTCTAGAATCATCGGCGAGATCAAATCATGCTCTTACCTATGGATTCGCTCGAGGGCCAACGTACAGGAGTTGGATTGGGCAAAGTGGAGAAGTTTTGATCTGAAAATGTTCCCAATGTAATCAGTATATGGTTCCTAATGTCGTAAACTCATGGAACCTTTTTTCTTTCATTTACTTCCTGTACTTTGTATTTCCACGCTTGAGCAACTTGCTTAAGTTTTGATATTAAAACCGCCGTTCAAAAAAAAAAAATCTGTGCACTTTGTTAGGTGCAAAAATACATACTCATATAATGGATAAAAACATTAACTATTTCGTACATGGACTTTGTATATAAAGTTACTAAATATAGAAACAAATTCGCCCCTTTCCAGAAAGATTGCCACCCAAAAATGAGGATATCCTCCTAGGCAGTTATATATTTCTAAACAAAATTAAAAAGAAAAAGAAAAAATAACTAGTTATTGAAGTTTGTTACTCATAACTTAGGGTTTTACTTTTGTAAAGTTATCAATATATTTATTACATTTTCTAAACATATTTTGGTACGTAAAGTGTAATGGTCAGGATAACAATAAAAGGTATCTTGTGTTTTTTAAAGTTAAAAAAAACACATAGGTTGGTTATGTTTCTTGAAATGAATTTCTCAAAATATTCAATACATAGCACTCAAGACATAGGTGCAACTTGGTTATGCTTATGTCGGTTTACTTTGGTTTTCAATGCTATATTATTTCTAAAGAGTAACATGGTTCTATTTCATGTTGCAACACCTAGTGAACAAAGTTCACAAAGAAAGATATGCAAGATTGTAATAACACCCTTCCACACTTTTTCAATAAGAATTTTAGTAATAGCTAGTATGTTACATGTTTTGGTATAAATTGGTATAGTTAATTGATATTTAACAATTCGAGGTCAAATTGTGTTTCGAGTTAAAGTGTGACATGTCAACAAATCTTATATCGTATTGTTTTGTCCACATGGGAGATACTGGAGCATAAAGAACGTCTCGTCTCAAATATCATCAACGTGTTTTGAGTGTGTTGGTTGTGGATATGATGAGAACTTCGTAGTTAAGTGTGCTAAGCGAGAGCAATCCATGATGGGTGACTTCATAGAGAGCTTTCGCTCAGGCAACCAAACACAAATTCGTGATATACTAGTGGGCAAATTGGACTTGAGGGGCCAATCTATACAAATGTATCTCTTGTTTTCTCTTTAGATGATAAGTGACCTCACAAAAGTTTCCATTGGGGCAACCAAAACCAAATATGTGAACTTTTGATAGACATAACAAACAATATTGGTTGTTACGAGAGATCTTGTTGAAAACATTTCAACGGTTTGGGTTAAAGCAAGTAGGGTCATATCAAGTCACAAGCTATATATGTTTTTAGTGGTGACGATGGTTGGAGGTGGCAATGTGAGTGCTGGAGGCAACGGGGTGGCGGGTTTGGTGGCACCAATGACGACCAATTGGTGGTGACAGAGGCTACAACACCGATGGTGACAGTGACAGAGATGATGGTTATAGCAATAATGGTGGCTTGGCGTGGCGATGGTGACGCTAAACATCGGTGGTGCCGGCGGCAACCAATAAATATTAGTAAAACAAGTGCACAACTGCCATGCACATTCTATACTTTGTTGTATGATCGGTAACCAATTTATCCCCAAATTTATATGTGAAACACAAACCAAGTTGATTTAATTGTCTGTTTCTGTATTGTCAGATATACATATGTATATGGTATTTTGTTAGAAAAATGTGCAATTAAACTTTGGATTGTGTGTGTGTAAACTCAAGAATTATTAAAAAAATAGAGGGAAGGGTGACAAAACTTAATAGCAGTATTGAATGAACCGAATAATATCAAATTGTACAACGTACTCTCACATACATATTTTACTCAAGTAAAATGACACAAGGGACATGTTTATGCTCCAATCAATAACATCATTTAGGGAACTAATTACACTCTCATGCTTAATTTTTTGGTATTCATACAACCGTCAGAAATCCATCAAACAGTCTAAACCGATACTAATCGACTATGGTTTGATACACATTTTACAGCAAACCTTGATTTTCCGGTTAGGTTAACGATTTGTTATTTAGGACCAACCCGCGTACATCCGGTTTTTATACTGTACCGGATTGGTCTCAGAAACGGTTTAACCGGGTATATCGGGCGGTTCAACCGGGTGTACTACCAGACGGTTCAACCGGTACTATCGGCCGGTTTGAACCAGTTTTCAAAACATTTTTAACCGCTCAATAAGAATAATAATATTTTTTTATAAGAAACTAAAATTGTGTGTCATCAGAATCCCTAGACCCTAGCAAATGGTGTTTTCATAAGAGACATGGCATGAGAAAATATGGTCCAGTAATATGGAAATGGGTCCCATGGTTAATCTTGGGAAATTGAAGTTGAGCAAAGAGACACAAAAGCATGGGTTTGTCTTTGGGCTTTAAGGGGAATCATGTGGGCCTCTTCTATTTCTTATGTATTGCCTTTTGGAAGATAGTGTGTGACCCAAATCCAGATCTACCCATTTCATTGTGGTAACTATATTTAATTATTTAGTAAATAAATTTAAAAATTAACATTAATCTTTTCATTAGATAATCACTCTCAAAATACGCCTCCAAATATTCACTTACTTTTCACCATCAATAAATAGCTAAGAAGATCACTAAATAATAATTATGTTTGATCTCCCATGATCAAATCATTGGTTATTTAAGTACAAAAATATCACAATCAGTTTTGCGTATTAGATACATTGTATGCATTGGTTTGTAAAGTCAAAGATAGAATGAATGTCATATCCGAAACTAGTTTTGGATGGAGTATGTCGATCAAAGAAAGAAGTCCCACGGTCCTTATGACACGAGAGTTGGATTAGATTTTCGACTTGATTAAACTATAAGCCAAAAGCTTATTGAAATAAGTTTTTCAATAACAAAAGTAAGGACAGCCTCTCGGATCCTATCTTTCAATCTTGGAATAGAGTCCAGAACGAAATTCCGAATTTCTTTTCTTACGGAGTAACTTTGACAACATTTGTGTCTGTGAGTGGTCGTTCGTCTTTACTACAAGCATGCAAAGTGTCACACAATATTATTTAAACTCACGGTACCTCTTTAAACTGATAATGATTTGTTATTTGTATTAATATGGGTGTACATAATTAGGGTCCCACAAGGGTGTTTATACCCACTATCTATTTACAAAAATCTACCCACTAGAATCAACTATATACGCTGTGTCTAATATTCCCCCGCAAGCTAAGGCCGGGAAACGATATGTAGCCTAGAATGTAAAAATAGGAATCTTTGTGTTGATAAGCGTTTTGTTATGATGTATGCTCTTTGATCTCTAATGGATATAAGTAGCACACGTAGCTTTCCTTGAGCAACCTTTTCTCAAACAAAATCAAAATCAACTTCAACGTGCTTTGTTCATGCATGAAAAACTGGATTAGCAGCAAGGTAGTTGCACTAAGTTTATCACACCAGAGGGTCAGAACAGAAGTTGTGTTTGCCCTGTGTTTTTTAAATAAAGCCTCCAACCATATTACATTAGCAACGATATCAGCTAGGACCATGTATTTTGATTCGGTTGATGAGCGAGATATGGTTTTTTATTTTCATGCAATCTAGGAAATGAAGTTGGAACCCATGTATATGGCAAATCTTCAGGTGTATTGATTGGATGTCGAATTTCGGTCAAAGATAGAATTAAAAATGTGTTCCTAATTACCTCAACCTATATAGATAGTGGCAATAAGGGTGTTGAACCACAAAGAGTGTGTGGTCGATGTTTAAGCTTGTTTGATTAGACAGGTGAATTATGAAGTTTAGAATGATTATGAAGCTTGCTATATTATATTTTGAAGTTGATTGGAAAGGTGAATCACAATGTAATTCTAGTGATTGTATCAAGGTGATGTATCTGAACGACAACATACTTTTAAAGTCTAAACCACTCATTTTTATAGTTGGTTATTGCAAATTTCACTTTGAATGGATTAAATGTCGTTTCATGATGTTTTGCAGGTTCCTAGTTGAAATGATGGATTTCCAAGTTGGATTGAGAGCTTAGCTGAAGAACTAAGAAGATTAGTGCAATCTCGCCTAACCTCTCGATAACAGGGTCTAACACGAACACCTAATCACATGCGATGTGCAGAATCCATCGTATATGCATACACTATAAGTAATCACTAAGAAGTAGTGGAAGCAAAATGATTCAATGTCAAATATTCACTTGTATTGATGAAACAGAAAAAACATAGAGTTATTTCCTAATTACAAATGCTCCAAAAGTCTACTAATTACATCTCAAACTTCATATATATAATACGGACACAACAAGTTCAGAAGTTCCGTAGTATCCAACTACATAATATGGACACAAAAAGTTCAGAAGTATTACTTCTGAACATTACATACTACAAACAAAACATTAACATTAACATCACCATTCCGAATTAAAATAAGTAATTCGGAACTATTACATAATTCGGTACAAACTAATTATAAACATCATTATTCAAAAGTTACATAAAAGGTCCTCCAATTCTTCAAGTAGTGTTGAATCCAACACTTCATCATTTTTAGTGCATTTACAGACTCCCCCTTGATGAATGCTCGGATCTTCAAAAACTTTTGATGGCTCATCTTCATTCATGAGATGAAAAAGCACTTCCTGCACATACTCCATGTTTCACGCAAAACTGAACGACCCTGATATACTACATAGCTACTGTTCGCATATCATCAGGATACTGTAAAGAATGTCTTTTCAGCTTCTTCAAATCTTCAATCCTCATATTCATAAGCCACATAGGATCTAGAATACGAACAATTTCATCTAAAGCAATCTTTCATGTGATAACCGCTTCTCCTGTCTTCCCGTCTACATACTAACTCCTTATTCCTTTTATGCAATCCAAATCGAACTCTCTCATCGGTATCTTTCTCAAACACCTAGCCAGCTTATAAAGCATCTTGTAAATTCTTTTCCCGATCATCGGATCTTTACTCTTCACTCTTCTACCAACCGCTGGCTGGAACGTCTTCCACTTACTTGCTCTACTTTCAGCAATCAAGTTATTGATCAATCCATTGACATTTTCATTGGCATTTGATGTTCGGTTGTTGAGATCAAATTGTGTAAGATGATGTAAATTACGTGCAGGTAAGCTTCTCAAATATTTAGCACGACACTTGAAATACTGAACATCTGTTCTTTTAACCATCAATAACTTGTGTCTTTCGTCAAAATCCCAACTAATTATATGATCTAAATATTCTCCACGAGTAACATATTGTTTCTTCTGCTTTAGCTCTAGAACCGAAACTTTCAACCACTTCATCTTAAAAGAATACATTCTGGTATAGATTCTGGATTTGAAATTTCTTCAACAGGTTCATAAGAATAGATTCTTTCTCTGAAAGTTTCATAATCAATGTTGGGAAGATTCCCACAAGTATGCATTATAGCTTCGCCTTTCTTTATCTCAATCTCATAAATTTCAGCAACCTCTTCACCTGATTGCCAATCTTCTACAAAGCTTTTAACAATGTCGCCTTCGCCTTCTTCAAGATCATCATTCACCAAATAATTCTCAAAAGCAGTATCTTCAGCATGATCTGAATCCTCAGATGATAAACTAGCATCTTCTTCACCAACCTCTACATTTTCCATCATTTTCGTTGTACCACCACCATCACCAACACCAACACTAGACTTCCCCTCAGCCGTTGCTTCCGTTGTAGTTGCAGTAGCATATGAACTACTTGGCTGATCCCTAGGCCCTATGGCATTAAGATCATTGTCTTTGTTGAAATCATAATGTAATCTCTTAAGTTCATCAACTTTACATCTAATCTAATCACTCTCCCCCTGAACATCAAATAGTTCAAGAATTTCAGCAATTAACTTCCTGATCTGCTCATTCAATTTGACCATCTTTGTGTGCCACTCAACATATACTTTATCATGATGTTCATAAGTCTTCAACTGGCGAGCTTAATTAGCAACAATAGCATTTAAACTAGCAATCTTTCTTTCATTATCAAGCATAATAACTCTATGTGCATCAATCGTGTATTTTGTTCAAAAATCAATGAAGAATTCTGACGAATAGCTCTAGTTTGATCTCCCAGAAACTTATTTACTTCTGTGATTTATAATGGTTATTCTAATAGTTTAAATTGAAAAACTTTTTGTCAGGTTGAAGTGGGAGTCTGTTTGTTTTGTAAATTTTAGTTTTTAAAACTTATTTCACAAAAACAAAAATTTATGGAGAAATTTCCCTAAGCCAAAAAAGTTTAGATAGTGTGTGTGTTGAAGGGGAGTGAGTTATTTGAAAAAAAAAAAAAAAAATACAAAAAAAAAACATTGAAAAAAAAAAAAAATGAGTTATCATGGTGCGTAAAAGAAGAAATGATAGTACATCAGCGGGTTAGACTGTCACGCTGAAACCGAACTTAAATTGCATAACGTGTGATAGTAGCTCCATCACATGGTGTAGGAGTAGGCATAAAACGTGAAATAATCAACTTACTGCATGATATAAACATAACGAACTATGAACCAAGTGGGTAACACATTGCGGCATATGACTTTATAGTTTTAAATCTTGTGTTTATAGATTGCCAAAATCCGAGGTTTTGAGTTTTTATACTGTTATTTCATCTGTGGATCTCAGGGTTGTCCTTCTGTTGCATCCAGATATATGAATACCTAAACACAGTCCTGAATATCTTAAAAGAGCTAAAATGCCAAAAACCCAAGAATTGAAGATGCTTTCCAATAGAGTCATTCAAAAATGCAAAAAGCATAATTGTACCAAATTGGTATTTTCCTAACCCTTGTTGGACACAAACATTGGTCACTTTGATTGTACAACAGTACATACCTATTCACCAATGGTCTGACATTGTAAATCAATTAAGGATGAATACAGTATACTCACATACTATGAGGAAGCTTTGTGCATACCTTGATCATGTGGGTATGTCCTGAAGTGGAACACACAGGTACTATAGTATAAAAAATACACTTAATCATATCACAAGGTAATGTTACTTGAAATGTTCATGTCTTTTGCTTAAGTGGATAAACAATACTGGTAATCATCTTGGACTTTCATTCACATAACTAATTAAGAAAATTAAATTGATAGTGTGAAACAATTTAACAAAGTCGATATGATCTTCTTGCACATGATTCTCACAAAAAGATGTACACAAAAAAATTTTGAGCTTGCTTAGTTTTAATTATATAAAAAAACCAAAATGATTTTCTTTTTATAACCTCTCTCATATTGAAGTGACAACTTGTTGCTTTGCATTATAAGATAAAATATTGGTTTATCTTTAATGTGAAAAAATGGGTTTTTCAAGATACTTGCTTGTGTTTCTAAACAGGTTGATGCACTTATCAAAATGAAATGCAGAACACAAGTGAAGTGCAGAATGTGAGAATGCATGGTAGGATCCTTCTACTATATTGCAATGGGATATGGAAAGAAATTATATTTGAATGTCTAACTAGAGATTACTAATTTAATGATCTACAACGAATGAAAACTTTGGAGATTGAAAGCATAAGCTAAGGGAGAGTCTTTTGATGTCAATAATTGTTTGTAGCTGAAGCTATCCAAAGACCAAAATAATGCAGGATGTTTTAAGACGAAGTTAATCTATGAAGCTATTGTCTGGGGGGTCTGTTGGTGCATATTATGTGACAACAACTTAATAGTTTAAGAGTTTAGTCTTTGGATATTTTGTGTAGTATAATAGTTTTAGTATTTGGATATTTTGTAATGGGATTAGCATAATGGTTAGCTTGTTTAGAGTTGTATTGGGCTTGGAGAATGACCTAGCCCAGTTTGTAGCCTAGTAAGCAAACATGTAGTATATAAACATGTTTTGCATTAGGGTTTGATTATGTAACACCCCGTGTTTTCGAAGTCAAAGTCAAGGTCAAGTC
The DNA here is from genome assembly GCA_030545235.1 of Helianthus tuberosus. NCBI lineage: Eukaryota > Viridiplantae > Streptophyta > Magnoliopsida > Asterales > Asteraceae > Helianthus > Helianthus tuberosus. The sequence goes on from CM060391.1 coordinate 38,418,224, forward strand.
AACGATCGATTTCGCAACTTGACTTTTAGTGAATTTCTTTTATGTGTTAATTTTAGTTGTATTATGTGGAGTAAGTGTCAATAATCACAGTAATCGACATGTATTAATCGCCATCAAATCGACTTACAACTGTGAACTATAGGAAGTAACAATGCGATAAAGTTAACTAAACGATAATCAAACTATGCTAATCAAATCGACATCGAATCACAATCGCAATCGCAACTCGAAATACGCATCTTGGTTATTGTAATACTTGTGTGTGTGCCTTATGTGTTACTTGTGCATGTTTATTTATGTTATGTTGTGGTAATAAATTGAAAACGCAATCGAAACTCGAATCGCAATCGAAACGCAATCGAACTCAATCGAAATCGAACTATGAAAATTAGTGGAGAAGGGACAGTGCGAGATATGAATGGTTGGGATTAAAAGTAATTTGACTAGGAAAATCTATCGCATTCGAATCACTCGTAATCGGAATCGAAATATCAAAAATCGTCGCGTCGAACACCCGAACCAAGTGCCATCCGGCCGGATTGCCCATCCGACCGGGCTGACACTTGATCTGGTGCCATATGTCATCCTACCGAGGTGACATCCAACCGGATAAGTCACCCGGGCGAGATGCCATCCGACCGACTTACCCTTTCCTCTTTGGGTAACTCTATAAATACCCATGTCACTCTCAAACTTTCTACTTTTGGCAACTCTCTGACCGAACAGCACGCTCTCCTCACCTTTTCTTCGATTTCTCTCGATCCCGGTAAGATTTCTTCCTAAATCTTGTACTTTCTTGATCTACACGCACTCCTACACCTTTCTATCTTTTGAATCTCAACTTTTAGCCGTGAAATCACTAGATTTGAGGTGTTCTAGGATGACGTCATCATGGTGTTCTTATGAACTTCATGTTTTGGCTTCAACCCACCAAGAACAACTTAGATCTAACCGATTTCCACACAAAATAAACAAAGATCTAAACACTTTCATGGTGAAAAAGGATTAATGTAACACCTCGTAATTTCATGCCCAATAAAATATGGACACGTGTCATAAGCTTTGAATATGTGAAAAAGTACTTTAGAGGGACTAAAGTTGACAAACAGAGAAACCATGTGAATATAAGGGTCCAAAGTGTCAACAATGGATAAATATGCCCTACAATAACCCTACATGGTGTTTATAATCTTAAACGAATAAATCATGGATCATAAGAAGCTGAAAATGAAAGAAAGTGAGGAATTACAAACTACAGGGGTTAAATGTGTCAACATGTTGAAAGTATACCTCTGAGTGACCTTTTAGCAAACTCGAAGCTTTGTAACGGTAAAATATGCTCACTAGAATGTGTGATAAAAATTTCATAAAGTTTTGTTATCGTATGAGAAAGTTATGATCAAATCCGTGTACAAAGGGTTAAAAGCGTCAACGTTGAAATTTGTGACTTTTCGGGTAAGCACAAAGTTAACCAAGGACTTAACCAAGTTTGTAAAAGTCTTAAGGTCCTTAAAAATCAAGTTAGAAGGCCTAAAGTGCAAGAAAAACAATCAAAACCATGTTACAAAGGACCAGGGACTGAAATGTAATAAATGAAACATTTTTAACCTGTTGCGCCGGTTTTAGACGCCCCGTGAGAGGCCTCTCGCGGCCCGCGAACAAGTGACCAGCGCAGAATCTGTGCACAGCTGCCTGTTGCAGCTCTGAAACCGACTTTGCACTCTTGTTTTACATACCAGGGGCTGCTCCAATGGTTTAACATGCATAGGGGGCACTTGTACTGATCTGGTAACATGTGTAGACCTCTTTGGCATCATCCTAGAAGATCAAATTGAGTATATAAGAACACCCAATGTTGCAACATTTGTTCATTCACTTGCATTCTCATTTTTGGAGCTCTCCTGATCAGCAACCAAGTTCCTTAGGCTCCCTAATCATGCATAGGACTATTGTAAGTATCCTTAACCCTTCCTAATTCAGTTTAGCCTAGTTAATTAGCTAAAAGTTAAACTGTCGTAATTAACATTTGACTTTGAGATTAAATAAAATTGGCTCAGTCAAATCTCGAATTGAAAGTACCTATAAGTAGGTATTTATGTGGGTAATAAACCCTTAAAAGGGTACTCTCTGATTCCCACTCTAACTAGGTCAATTATCGGGTCAAAGTTGTTATTAAAAAGTCAACAGAATGCTTATTTTCAAATTAATGCAAAATTAGCAATGTAGGAGACATGCAACCTGTTTGATCACTAATATAACTTGGTAATTAATGTAAGAACATGTCCAAACATGTTCAACCTGACAATTTTCAGTTTAAACCCGGATCGGAACCGAAAGTCACATAATTTGACTTTTGCTTTGACTTTCAGTTCTGACCCGTTTAAGCATGTTTTAGAATTACCTTAGAGCTTTATTTGGACCAGGCTTCATATAAGTATAACTCTCTGAGATTATACAACTTGGTTCATTAGTTATCCGATTCATATGTATGTTTCCGTTAAATGCTTAAATGTTGACTATTATGCCCTTTTGACTATAAAACGTGATTTTTGAAAAAGTAAAAGTGTAGAAACCTTAGTTACTGATTTATAAACTTGCACCTAAAATTTGACATCAGTTTGAGGTCTAGATTAAGAGTTATGCTCATTAGCGTAATTTGAAGGCTTTATATTAAATAAACGGCGTAATTAGCATATAGCCTATTTAAACCCACTTTTTGATATCAAACTTTTTACCCACTGATGTAATATAATATTTTGGGATTTTTGAAGATTTTTATTTAATTTTTGGCTGAGCATAACATAGGTCTCTAAGTTTGATTCGGTTAATGCCGGTTTTGCCCTTTTAAGCCATAAAATGAGTTTTACAAATCCTTTTGACCCTAAACCTTTTTCTACTGATTTTATTTGATAAATAAAATATTTTGAGCCTTCTGGAATTATAAAAATATCAGCTTTCCTTTGAAAACCCGGAAATGGCTCCAAATCGCCTTTTTAAGCGTTTTTAACGCATAGTATGTACTAAAACTATATTAAACATATGAGGTTGATACCTACTGATATTTTTAGTATATTTTTATATACTAATAGTAAGTAAAAGTTTTTAAACTCAGGTTTCCAGTTTTGACCTTTTAAGCCTAAGTGAAATTACCAAAATACCCCTAAGATACATAGTTTGGTTTTAAATGAAAAATTTCACATATAGGTCATACCCTACTGTTATAACTTATTAAATTAAGTGTATTTACTGAATAAATCAGACCTGTAACTCAGATTACTAATTAAACTCTTTTATAACCTTTTAAATGACCAAAATGCCCTTACGAGGCATACTTTGAGTTTAAAACCATTTCGGGCATAATAGAAGATACTTTACTGATATCACAACATGTTTAGGGCATATTAACTCAGGGAACTTGCATATGACTCTTATGGTTACCCGTTACGCCCTTTTCGCGTTCGGTTCGGTTTATGTAACTAGTTTGCATAAATTGACCGAAACATGTCAAACCTTATCATTTTTGTCTCAAAATCCAGAATGTATTTAGTTTACCCATATTATACAAGTCTTCAAACTTGTCGGGTCTAAATCACATTCCATTCCGGTCTTCGCCTAATCGTGCGTTTGAACCGTATCTTCCTTTAAAACTAACCGGTCTAAGCTTAAGCTTAAATAAAGACCCGTTAGAAATCTAATAGGTTATTATAAACCTTTGTTCTAGAATAGGAGAACCAGTAAAAGCTACCCGCACTTGCTAATTGAGAAATATACTTGCAAAGGTAAATACTTTTAACTTATTTTCCCTATACGGGCTTGGGGTATGGTATATAAAATACCGCTTGGTCCGGCACTGAATCTTTAATCGAATAGAGGTTAAATAATTGATATGCTACGTTTTGAAATGTTTTGTTTGCTTAAAGCCTTTGGGGGGTTAATGACCATGTCCCGGATATCCTTAGCATCATCTTACGAGATGGCCACGACCTAAGCACGGGGTGTATGCGTACACCCGTCAGTGCCTAACCAAGTAATGTGCTGTGTCTATTAATCTTTAACCCGGTCTACGGATCGGGCTCCTGAACGCATAAGTAACATGTAATTCTTTTACAAGATTATATTTAAATAATTATCCCAAGTTATAAAATGTTTTGTGCCACGTGCATTCAAATCAATTTTCAAACCTTTTTAAAATGAGTCAGTTAAATTGTATTTACCAGTGTAAACTGACGTATTTTCCAAAAGGTTAAGTGCAGGTACTACTCGTACTAGGCTGGCTGTCTTCTAGCGTCCACAATAAGTCTCGCAAGCTTGGATGTCAATAAAATTGTTGAACAATATCTCCTTTTTATTTTTGATCCGTCTGTGGATCCGTTTCAACTATTTCGTGATATTTAATATTACAATTTATTAAAGTTGAAATGAATCTATCTTTGCTTCCGCTGTGCATTTAAATTTGTGTTGTTTGACTATGATGATATCAACTACGTCACGATACTCCCCACCGGTAATACGTGGAAATATCGGGGTGTGACAGGTTGGTATCAGAGCCAACGCTGAGTGAATTAAACACTAGCCTTTTGTGTTTAATCTCAGTTACACAATTGCACATTCCTCGATTCTCGAGTCTAGACAAAGAACTTAGGAATTATCTAAAAATTTTGATTTGTTTCTAACTTTGTCTTGTATATTTTTCTTGTTGTATCACTTGTTTGTTTTTGACAGGTTGACAAAATGCCACCAAGGATGAGAGGAAGAGGAAGAAGAAAAGTGCCACTCGTCGCCCCAAATGACCATGAGGCCGGACCTTCGCACCGGCGAACACCGTCAAATCCCCAAAACCCGGGTCCTCAAGTACCCTGGAGGACCTACATTGAACCAGCGAGGCGCTCAGTTTCGCTGACTACCTCCCCTTCTATTCCACACTCTTTTGGGCCTCATTCTGAAAATGAGCCACACAACTCCCACCAATCCTACATACCTCTTCAAGGACATAACTCACCTTTCGACCACCTGTCGCCTGTTTTCCAGGGCCAGTTCAACCCTGCCGACTACCTTGGCGAACCAGTGGGTTTTAACCCACTTGGACCTGAAGATCATTTTTCCGGTGGCAACGCGATGGATATAGATGAGGACACCGATCCTGCCGAGCCACCATCCGGAACCCCTAACCACCCCATCAAAATTTCAGATGGGTTACGAGGAGAGGTTCAGACAGTGTGACTGGGCGTTTACCCCCAGTTACCACAACTCTCCCCTGCACCAGCAGCAGCAACAGTAGCAGCGGGATCCTTCCGAGGATTCTCGATTTGTCGCGGTCACTCCACCGCCACCACCACCACAGCAACAGCCTCCGGAGCCCCCGAGGCGAAGAAGATCGAACGCACAGATATCCGCGTGAGGAGGAGTGCGCATCAACACCCCTCCACTTTCAAGTGGCAGCCGATACTCGCCACTTCATGAAGAACCAGAGATGGGAGAATCTTCACACCCCATCTCAGAAGTAAACTCTGCGCCAGTCGCGCCACCACCACCACTGGGTTTTGGAGACCCAATTCCTACGTACACTGGTGCGGCGGCGTATAATCCCTTCGAGTAGCCGATCCACACCAATTACAACTATGCCGAGGACGATCCTTAATAGGTAGCTGCGAACTACAACGCTCTCCATCCGGAAGGTCCCTATGGAGGTCCCTGGACTACGGGATACCCGACCTATGGATACCCACCATATGGGTATCAACAACCGCCACCTCCTCAACCTCCACTTTATCATCAACCCCCACAGCCGCCGGTGATGTCACCGCCACAATTTCAAGAAATCCTTCAAGGGATAAATGAGGTGCGACAGGAGGTGCGGGAAGACCGTAGGCATAACCAAGGGATGTTCAAGAAAATGGTGAATTTGATCAAGGGAAAAAGCAAGAAGGATCGCTAAATCCTTTGTTTGTTTGTTTGTTTGTTTATTTTAGTGTTGTAATCATGTCCCTGCGAGGACATTTGTTTCTGTACTCTGCCTCTGCGTGGGCATATTTTTTTTATGTTCTGCCCCTGCGTGGGCATGTCTTTCTGTTGTCCCCTGCGCGGGTATGTTTGTTGGTTTAGCCCCTGCGTGGGCGTGTTATTTATGTAAAAGTCCCGTTTAGGGAAAACTTGTACTAGTTTAATTTTAATGGAATGGTTAGTTCAAATTTTTCATTTTTAAATTATATGCATAAATATAATATGTGAATAAATGAAAAATAACATTCATTTTATAGACTTACCATTTTAATAAAATAATAAGAATCTTAAAAGGTAAAACCTAGCTTATATGTCATAATAAGACCTGGCCAATATGGTAAAACCTGTTTAAAAAGATTCAAATCTCTGTTAACATCTGCAAACATGTTAACATTCTTGACTAACGTGATCCGCAAAATCACACATGTCACCCTTTTTAATAAATTATCCAAATTCCTTATTATTATTTAAACATCTGATTGTGATGTAATGCCTACGGGCTATAACTAATGTCATATAAGACAAAGGGCAGCCGTAGTTTATAAACTCCCTACCAAGAAAGGTAGTAAATTTTAATTCAAACCCTAATAATTAGATCCTATAAGATCTAAATCTATAATTTAGAATTATCCACGTGACTAGGCCTGTCGTGCCAATATTATATTTCATTCTGGAACTAAGAGCTACTGATAAAAGTCCCGAATGAAATTACTTAATAAATTAACTAGTATGGCTCTTTAATTACTATGGTTAATAAATTATCAAGATGGCAGACCTATTATAATTCCTTAAATGAATCATTGTCATCATCTTATGTAGCAGTTCAACTACATGGCCGAGTCAGACGAGGTTAACAGTCGGCCAAAGGAGAATCATGACGCCACCAGAATCAATATCACTAGTGCAGAACTCCGAACATTAATTGATAATGCGGTCACTAAAGCCATAGAGAGGCAATATAGTGACTCGAGTAGTACTCGAAGCAGGACCCAATCTGCACCTCGCTCTAAGCCAAAAACACATTCTGAGGCTCATAGTGAGCCACCATCTAAGCTAGATAAGCCAAAGAAGGATGATGACGAACATCACTCCTCGAACCAACACAGTGTCCCGTCAAAGAAGATAGAGCTTAAACAGGAACCGCGTGGTAAGTCCTGTACTTATAAATATTTCGTCTCATGTAAACCCCGGGATTTTACGGGGGATAAAGGAGCGATTGACTGCATGACATGGCTGGATGAAATGGATACCGTGGTTGATATCAGCGGATGCGCTGAAAAGGATGTAGTAAAATTTGTGTCCCAATCGTTCAAAGGTGAGGCCTTAACCGGGTGGAGATCGTTGATACAAGCCACTGGGAAGATTCCACTGTATAGTATGTCATGGGAACAATTTACTACCCTCATCAAAGAGAACTATTGTCCTCAGCACGAGGTCGAAAAGATTGAGTCGGATTTTCTGTCATTGGTAATGAAAAATCTGGATTGCCAAGATTACCTTACGAGCTTTAATACCATGTCATGATTGGTTCCATATCTGGTGACCCCGGAACCCAAAAGAATAGCTCGTTTCATTGGGGGTTTAGCCCCAGAAATTAAAGCAAGTGTAAAAGCTTCTCGGCCGACTACATTCAGGTCCGTAGCTGATATATCCTTGTCCCTCACGCTGGACGCGGTAAGGCAGAGGTCGCTGAGGAACACGGATGCCGAGAAAAGGAAACGTGAAGATGAAAATTCACGACGGTCAGAAAAGAAGCACCGGGGAAACAATGACCACAAGAAAGTGTTGGAACCTCAAGGTTTATACATTGAGAGATATTAAAGTTTAGGGTTGATCTTGTAATGTTTAACTAAGTTGTTTTGGGTCAAATGTAGTTAGTGGGTTTTGGTGAGATCTCGAGTGGGTCTAGGTTGATTTCGGTCCACCTTAGGTAGTATATAAGTAAACCCTTATGATGTTTAGAGGGTTGATCGCTTGGTAGAAGGTTAGAGGTCACTCGAGATCGGTTGTTCATCTTGTATCAGTCATCGGCATTAAGGTGAATGCAAGATAGTTTTTGATTTGATTATTGTGCTTATTCTTCTTTATTGTTTTCTTGAATCCACTTGTGTTTGGATTCCTCACTCACACAAGTTAACATTGATATCATTGAAAGATCCTCTCGGGTTTTACAATTGGTATCAGAGCCAAGAAACCAAGTCTTGGTTCAGTTTTGATATCATTGGATTCAAGAAGGCTTTATTCGTTACTGATCTTGTTTGCTAAGTGTTTTACAGAATTCTAAGTATTATTATTGTGTTCGGATTCAAGCAGTTCTTCGCAAATATTGATTAAAGTCCCTGATTTTGGATTGTGATTCGTTGTCTAAGGTGTTTGCTGAATTAACGGAAGTTTGTTGAGGATAAAAGATTCAAAGATTTCATATCTTTGAATTTTTGGAAGCTGCTGAAAATCAGGAATCACAGTTACGATTATCTTACAAGTTTGTTTTGCAGGGTTTCGACTTACATTCAGCTTAGTCTCGACTCAAGTTCATTCGTCTCGAGTGGAAATAACGATCTTGTCTCGACTCGCAACTGCTGTGGTCTCGAGTTGGCATCTTTAACTTGAAACCATTTGTCTCGACTGGCTTCAAGTTTAATTGTTCCTGATCTCGACTCGCAACAACTGTCTCGACTCAGGATTGTACACGCTTACTGATCCTGTCTCGACTCCTGTCTCAACTCGCAACGACTTTTGCAACGTTATTTAGACTTTGGACTTTTGGACTCTTGAACTTAAATAATTAATTAATCAGTAAATTAATTAAGTTATTGAGTAACCATGACTTCAAATAATCAAAGTGTTGACCTGGCAGCTATGTCTAAGCATCAAGAATTGGATTCCATCATTGGAACCACCACTCGAGTTCCCCGGTTGTTAGATGGAAATGAATTCCCTGAGTGGAAGTGGCGTTTCGAAAAACATGTTAAGGTCAAAGATGCAAAAATCTGGCGAAGTATTCTCAGAGTCCCAAGAGAAATTATGATGGATAGTCCCACTGATGAAGGTGTGAAAGTGAAAAAACCTATTGATCGGTATACTGAAGAAGATTTTAAAATTGTTGAGGAAGATGATATGGCATTTTCTTACCTGACAATGGCATTGGGACCAGACATTGCTATTGGTTTTCGCACTTGCAAATCTGCTAAGGAATTGTGGGAATCATTGATAGATGTTTATGAAGGCAATGAAGATATGAAAGAGAGTCGCAGAAATCTACTGAGTCAAAGTTTCAACAATTTTAAACATATATATGGAGAGACTGTTGACAATCAAATTCAGAGATTCGTTAAGTTAGTGACTCAAATGCAAATGGAGGAAATGCACACGTCAAATGCTTCATCTAATAGACAGCTTCTAAATGCTTTACCAAAAAGTTGGGATCATCACGTCACAATGATCAAGAAAACCAAGGATCTAGCAAGATGTAGCTTATCTGAAATGATTTCTCACATTAAGGCTTGCGAGCTAGATGATAAACAAAGAGAAACAAATTACAAGAATAGCATGTTGGCTGCTGGATTCACTGCAACACCCTCGACATCAAGCAATAATACAGCTTTTGTGTTTCACGCTGGTTTTCAAATGTTCAGCAACTCTGCTTCTGCTAAAGCTGCTCCTACCTGACCAAATGCTTACTACTCTGGAACTCCAGCACCTGCTGCTGCTGCTGCACCACCTTCTGCTAATGCTACTGCTACTGCTGCTGCATCGTCAACTCCCACTGCTAAAAACGAGATGATTGCTTTCTTCTTGCAACAGTCAAAAGAAAATCTTGATATAGCTGCTTCTGTCATAAATTGCTTGAATGCTTTTGTTGCTGGTAAACTCAATCCTCCTAGGTTTTCTATGGATGACTTAGATCAGATTCATCCTGAAGATGTAGAAGAAATGGATATAACTTGGCAGATGGCTATGGCAGCATTTAGAGCCAAAAACTTTGTGAATAAAACCGGAAGAAACAAATGGCAAAATCTTACCTTTACTGGACCCACAAAAATGCCATTTGAGTTTCGTTGCTACAATTGTCATGAACCAGGTCATGTGGCAAGAAACTGTACCAAACCTAGGGTCAATAGTGAACAAACTCCAGCTCAACCTGCTACACCTGCTACACCTAATCGAGAGAGAGCTCTTGTGACCACAACAAATATGTCTGCTGATGCTGCTGCCAGTGGAAGTCCTCAACCTCTGGGATTAGCTCAAGCCTTGGTGGTTCAACCTGATTCATACTTTAATTGGAATTCGGAAATTGAGCGTCTAAACATCTCAGCTCCAGAAAATCAGACTGATACAAACAACATTGCTTTCGTGGCCTCAAATAATCAAGCTTCTGTTTCTGAGGATGAGACTTCAGCACCTGAGAAGGAGGTTTCAGCTGAAAACCTTGCTTTCATGACTCAGATTCTTTCAGCTCCAGTCAAAGGTCTCACCAAAGAAGAGGTAATTTCTGTTTTCTGTACTCCTGAATGTAGAGAACGAGTTGAAGCCTATAGAATACACAACGCTGAGCTAATTGAAGACTATAATGACATTAAAAGGAAAAATTTTACTTTAACTAATAATGAAAAACTTTTTAAAGAGAAAATCGAAGCTCAGCGAAAAGACATCATCCAACTCAAGGATGATGTTAGTGTAACAACAGCCCAACTCTTCATGGTTAAAGAAAAACTATGCAATGTGACTAAAGAACTGGAGGATATCAGAGATAGATATCAAATAAATGAGCTAAATATTAAAAAATTTGATTCTTCCAGCAAATTAGTCGAAAACCTGTGTAATCAACAACTAGCATACCAGAAAAGGAAAGGGTTGGGATTGGGTTTTAATCAGGCTCCTCCTCCTTATAATGACAATTATACTTACTTACCTATGACTGAGGAGGAGATGCTGAATGAAAACAAAATGACTTATGGTCCCAAAAACTGTAAGCCACCAGTAAATGTCAGACCTGTTGAAAAATAGGTGGTCAAACTAGTTTGTTTTGTATCAAAGGTACTTTTGATCCTAACGTTTCTTCATCATGTGCAGATGAAGTACCTGAAGTAGGATGGGGTGATGTGTTTGGGGATGAACTATCTTTAGATTCAGATGTTTCTAAACCTACTTTTGATAAAACTGATTCTGGTTGTGATGAAACTTTGAATAATGTGCACGATGATGGATGTTTTTCAGTAGATAAAAATTGTGATTCTAATTCTAATGTTTCTAACTCTTCAGCTGTTGACAGCATGACAGGTGAGGTCCCTCAGGACGCATTCAGTGAAACCACTGAAACTTCTTCTAAAGAGAATCAACCGTGTTCTGATTCTTCTTCTGAATCAGTCTCAGAGGAAGTCCCTAATGTTGAACCTAGTGGGACCCCATTGAAAACCGAGGATGAAAAGGAACCCTTATCAAACTCAGATGATACATGTGTTGATGAAATACGTGTTGATGAAGTTCCTACATCTTCCGAGATTAAAACTGAATCTGATTTTCAACAGGAAGAAGTGATTGTTTTGAATGAAAAATTACAAGAAAAGGTTTCCGAGAAGAAAATTAAAACTGAGTCTGAAACAACTTTTCATAATGATACTGATAACGATAAATCTAATCCATCTGAATCTCATACTTGTGCCAGTTCTATTTCTGATCAACAGGTACCTAAATGCTCAGAAAAGGCACAAGTTAACCAAGCAAGAAACATAAATCAAGCTCATTCTTCTAAACCCAACAGATACATGTCTGCTATGAAGCATCAAAACTTCCACAGATTGAAACGTCAAACATGTTTCAATTGTGGAGTTGCCGGACACATCGCCAGAAACTGTGTTCATCTCCCAAGTGTGCACTCTAAAAATAAATATGCACAAAATTAGAAAGTCAAGCCAAACCGATATCGTTATTCAGAGTCAGTGACAACTAAAAAGTCTAAGACAATGAGGAATGACTATCGTAAGGCTAAGCCTTCTGATCAAGATTGGAATGCAGCCAAACGTAGAAATCAAAATCAACAAAAGGATTTTCGAAAAGATCAATATAAAGCGTTTGGTAACTACAATTCTCAATGGTCAAATAAGCATTGGAAACCTAAAACTAAGGCCACACATTCCAATTCGTCTCATACATCTCATCGAAATTCTGCTGTTAAAAATCCTTCGAAATTCTTAAATAAAGATAATTTGGTATGGCAGAGAGTGACTTACTTTGATGCACAAGGGAAACCCATATCCACTATGGGCTGGGTTCCTAAATCTAACTGATCCCGCTAATCGTGCAGGAACAGCTGTGGAGGACTATCGTGCGCCTCTGGTACATGGATAGTGGCTGTTCCAGGCATATGACGGGAGACTTGTCTCAACTGGTCAATGTAAAAGAATTTGATGGTGGATATGTCTCTTTTGCGGGAGGAGAATCTGGAAGAATCACGTTGAAGGGAACAGTGAAAAATGGCGTTTTAAGCTTCGAAAATGTGAATTATGTCCCTGAGCTGAAACACAATCTGCTGAGCATTTCACAAATTTGTGATCGAGGAAATTCAGTTCATTTTACAAAGAAAGGATGCTACGTATTGAAACCAGGGATTGTCATTCCTGAAGATTGGTTTTTGATGACAGCTGAGAGACGGGGAAATGCTTGTGTCATTGATATGAACAAGAAGCCGTGTGAAGAAATTACTTGTCTATTTTCGAAGATATCAGAACATGATGGTTTATTGTGACATCGTCGCCTTGGACATGTGAATATGAAAAATTTGAATCAACTTGCCAAAGGTCAATTGGTCCGTGATCTACCAATCAAAGACTTTATGTTGGTAGAAAAATGTGTTGCTTGTGTAAAGGGAAAAGCACATCGAAAGCCTCATAAATCTAAGTCTACACCCTCAACCAAAGCTGTGCTAGAATTACTTCACATGGATCTCTTTGGTCCGGTGAATGTGTTAAGTATTGGCAAGAAGGCTTATTGTCTCGTCATAGTCGATGATTTCTCACGCTACACATGGGTGTACTTTCTAAGTCACAAGAATGAGGCTGCGGGTTTGATTAAACAATTCATTACTCTAGTGGAAAATCAAGCCAGTACGAAAGTAAAGGCTATTCGATCAGACAATGGGACGGAATTCAAAAATGTCACCATGGACACATTTTGTGCTGAAAAGGGAATTGAACAACAGTACAGTACACCTCGAACTCCACAACAAAATGGAGTAGCAGAAAGACGAAATCGCACTCTTATAGAGGCTGCACGTACTATGCTGGTTGATTCGAAGCTTCCTAGTTTCTTTTGGGCTGAAGCTGTTAGCACGGCTTGTTACGTCCAGAGTCATGCTTTAGTAAACAAACGACATATGAAAACTCCTTATGAGATTCTGGAAGGACGTAAACCTTCGGTTTCACACTTTCGCATCTTTGGTTGTCCATGTGTGTTACTACTTATGGACGCTAATGGAAAGTTTGAAGTCAAAGGGGACGAGTGTTACTTTGTTGGATACGCTAAAGGTTCAGCCTATAGAGTATACAACAAGGTAACTAAAAAGGTCGTCGAGTCGTGCAACATTGAATGGCTCGAAGAAAATGCTACGGATGCTAGAGTTGGACCAGATTGGTTATATGATTATGCTGAATTATTTAAATCGTTTAACATTTTGTCAAATGTTCCTACAGCTGCAGGTGTGTCTACTCCCAAACAACCGCTATCTTTTGGTGATACTGAAGAAGAAGAACAGGCTGAAATAAGGTCAAGAAATCATACTATTGACCCGTCGGGAATGGTCTTCTCTCGACATCCTACGCCTCAGCAAATGTCCCATTCATCCCCTGAAGGTGCTTCATCAAGTGGTACTGTACCTAGTGGTTCAGGATCTGCACTATTTCCTGAATCCATTCCTGAAGATTGTATCGTTACAACTCCAGTAGTTCATCATACTGCAGCATCTAATGAGGGGGAGTCTAGCAACACCACTGAATACAAGACCGTACCTGACATGGCAATACCTACAAGTATCCAACGAAATCACCCTATAGAGAATGTGATTGGTCCTGTAAATGCAGGAGTTTTAACCAGGAGCCAATCAGGAACCATCAATACATGTTTATATTCTTGCTACATCTCACAAATAGAACCTAAAACTGTTGATATAGCTTTGCAGGAACCAGGCTGGGTAGATGCTATGCATGAAGAGCTGAACCAGTTTGAGAAACTTGGAGTATGGAAACTTGTCGAGTTACCAAAGGGAAAGCGCAAACTTGGAACTAGATGGGTGTTCAGAAACAAGCAAGACTCTGTAGGGGTTATTGTTCGAAATAAAGCAAGACTGGTGGTTCAGGGTTTTCGACAAATAGAGGGTCTGGATTATGATGAAGTGTATGCTCCGATTGCTCGACTTGAAGCCATCCAGATCTTCTTAGCCTACGCGTCATATATGGGGTTCACTGTGTATCAGATGGACGTCAAGACAGCGTTTCTATATGGAGATGTGAAGGAAGAAATCTTTGTTGAGCAGCCACCGGGTTTTGTGCATCCAGATCATCCAGAATATGCCTACAAGCTAGACAAGGCATTGTATGGATTACACCAAGCACCACGAGCTTGGTATGCTACACTAATTGAACATCTTTTGGATCATGGGTACACACGTGGCACGATAGACCAGACTCTGTTTATCAAGAAAGTGGGCTAGGATCAGATCTTGGTTCAAATTTATGTCGATGATATTATCTTCGGATCTACAAGTGAGGAGCTTTGCAAGGAGTTTGAGAGAGTTATGAAAAAGAAGTTTGAGATGAGTGCTCTCGGAGAAATGACACTGTTTTTGGGTTTACAAGTCAAACAGAATTCTCAAGGCATTCTTATTCATCAAGGGAAGTATGTGGATGATATGCTAGCAAAATTCAAGCTTTCAGACTCAAAGTCAGCCGAAACACCAATGGCAGAGAGACCGTTATTGACTGAAGATGAAGAAGGCTCTTCTGTTGATCAACGTCTGTATAGGTCTATGATCAGGTCGTTGATGTATCTGACAGCTAGCCGTCCAGATATCATGTTTGCTGTCTGCAACTGCGCAAGATATCAGGCTAATCCTAAAACTTCTCATCTTACTGCTGTTAAACGAATCTTTCGGTACCTTAAAGGCCGACCTCGGTTTGGTCTGTGGTATCCGAGGGATTCCAATTTTGACTTGTTTGCATTTTCTGATAGCAACTTTGGAGGTACTGATAGTGACAGGAAATCTACATCAGCTGGATGTCAATTTCTGGGTGACAGGCTCATTTCTTTGCAATGCAAGAAACAACAAACGGTGGCGATTTCTACAGCTGAAGCTGAGTACGTTGCCGCCTCTGCATCTTGCTCTCAAGTGGTGTGGATGCAACATCAATTGCAGGACTACGGTTTGACTTATCTCAATACAACTATTTACTGCGATAATGATGCTGCTATACAAATTGTTAAAAATCATGTTTTTCACTCCAAAACCAAGCACATAGACATAAAAGTTCATTTCATTAGAGACTGCTTTGACAGAGGTCTTATTAAACTCGAGCAAATCGATACAGATGCAAATGCTGCCGATTTGTTTACAAAACCTGTCAGCAGCTCAAAATTCAAAGTGCTTGTTGATTTTCTGAAAATGATCCGGTATACCGACTGAGCATGGTTGTTTTTGTTTTAGTAAATTTGTTCAAAAAGTTTTCTATTCTTAGGTAGTTTTTATTTATGCACAAATTTAGGGAGAGAAATTTTGAAAAATACAAAAACATTGAAAAATTTTGAAAAATACAAAAACATTAAAAATTTGAAAATCCAAAAAGAAGCATGACTGGGAAATGAAATGAATTTTCACATTATGGTCGAGGGCTGACTCATGTAAGACCAGTATCGAAATAGTTTGACTCTAGCACGATGTGTTGGTAGGCTCTATCCTTAAAGACTGGAAACATTGGTTGTGTCTGTTTAGAACTAAGTTAGTACATGACCTCAGGAAAGAAAATCACTTGGAATTAGCTCATGTCTATTTGAATGTCTGTATGTTGTCCCGATACACACAATTTTAGTCTGACTCTGAAATCTTCTCTGAAAAAGTCGTGTATCTCCTCTGCTGCATCCAGATATATGCTGACCTGGAGGTGCTAGGCAACGTCAGCTTCTGCTGCATCCAGATACATGCTGACCTAGCTGTACGTTGTCGCTCTGT
This sequence comes from Helianthus tuberosus, assembly GCA_030545235.1. Taxonomy (NCBI): domain Eukaryota; kingdom Viridiplantae; phylum Streptophyta; class Magnoliopsida; order Asterales; family Asteraceae; genus Helianthus; species Helianthus tuberosus. Next base: position 38,434,440 of record CM060391.1, read on the forward strand.
AGATCATTTATACACCCTAAAGAGGCCCTCAAGTGCCCAAAAGAAACCCTAGAAACCTATATCAAATTGAGAAAAACTCATTTGATCTGTATATTATATCATCTATGCTTAAGATCTATTCTGTTCTCTTCTCAATCTATTCCCAGTTAAGATTTCAGAGATTTGGATTGGACTTGTGAAATATGTGGTAGGGAAGCTACTTGCATGATAGAGTGTGCTGTTTATATTTCCGGGATTTGATTAGTACTTGTTTGGGCGTTCATTGTTAAGAAATTAAAACATGATAAATTTGTTACAGGCAGTTTTATGAAAAAGGTCTAGGGAGATGAGTTTAGGTGGACAAATATATTGGCAATCGTCTAGATCATTCAGTAGTAGATCAGTGTTGATAAGTGTAGTCAAGCCCGAAACCCGTGATTTGATCCCTGAGCAAATTATGATATTTCCTTATTTTATTTTTGTAAATAATATTTCGATATTATTTAATTTTATGTTTGTAGGTTTTGGTCTAATAAAACATGCTCAGGAAGTTGAAGGGTTGGATAAGAAAATATTGTTTTTAAATTGGATTGCTGATATAATTAAAAAATTTTATTTAATAAATCCAATTTCAAATTGATGAGTGGTCTCGAATCGAGACTGTGGTCTCGGCCCATGTCATTAAAGGCCCGGCCCACAGGTTTGAAATATTTAAAGGGATCTCGACTCGAGACCCCTACTGTGCACTCGAAACAAATCAATTGTCACTTTCAAACTCTCTCTCACTCTCCGTTCTCGACTTGCTGTGTTGAGTTTATTGAAGGTATTTTGATAGATTTAATGATGAATATCTTGAAGTTTTGCAGGATTTGATGAAGATTTTTTGAATATCATATGAATGATTGAAGATGCTCAAGAACCCTAATTTTGATATTATGTTGGTCTTCAAAGAAATCATGGGGTGTTTATGGTGTTTGATCCAAAACTCAGTGGATTAAAGTTGTTTGTGGGGTCTCGACTAGGATTTCGATTGAACACAGGTGAAGACTCGAGACATAAAGTTGCGAGTCGCAACCTCGTCTGTCACGATTGGGGTCTCGACTCAAAGTTGATTGGTCTCGACTGAGGTCTCGGTTTAAGTTAACTCAGTCTCGACTCGAAATCTCATGGTTTCGACTCGAAATCTCATGGTTTCGACTAGAAACCTCATAGTCTCGAGTTGATTCATGTGTGTTAATCGATAGCCTATGTTTTGACTGTTGATTCAGCGTGATCTGTTTTTGAATTAAGTTGACTAAAATTTTATTCACATGTCTTTATGCTTAGTGTTTCCGTTTGGTGTAGGATATGGACTTAAAATTTATATCAACGCACAATCAAGCTGGTTATCTAGCAACTCCTCCAGAGAAGCACAAGAGGTTATATACATCGCTGATTAAAGGGTTGAATAGCTGCCGACTTGTTCATGCACTGAGAGATAATCCAGTTGTCTATGAAGATCTCGTTCAAGATTTTTGGAAGACAGAAAGATTTGAAGCACAAGGAGCTGATGGAAAGGAAATGATAGAAGCTGAAATTCAGAAGAAGAAGATCGTCATTACTGAGCAAATGATAAGAGAAGTTCTACAGTTTGGTGATACTGAATCTGATCCGATTGAGCTTCCAAGTGATACTATAGTGGCTGTTTTACCTCGTTTGAGTTACGAAGGAAAATATCCATCACTCGTTAAGAAGTTTCTGCACCCGTATTGGCGCTTGTTGGCACACATGTTTATCTTGTGTATGACAGAAAATCGAGGGGGAACAGATCAACTGAACATTACACAAACGGCTGCTTTTATTGCACATATTACGAATGAGTCGTTCAACTACTCGAAGTACATTTTTGAAGGGATGAAGAGGAATGTTACTGGAGTTCGAAAGGATAAATTTATTATGTATCCAAGGTTTTTGCAGATGATTTTCAATGCTCGCTATTCTGATTTGACGCGATCCGGTGATACCTTGGAGCTAAAGCCTATGGGTCCTTCTTGTTTTGGTGCTCTCATAACTAAGAAGGGTACATAAAAGAAGTTTGAGGGGTTAATTCCTTTGGAGAAATTTGGTCAGTTTGCAGAGACTGAAGCTGTAGCTGCTGATCCAGTGATAGTTCAACCAATTCAAGTGAATGCAATGGTTGCTGAAGAACATGATGTTCAGGGGGCTACTGTTAATGAGCCTGAGACAGAGATTTTAACAATTAACTCTGACGATGAGGGCATAGAGATTATGTGTGATTCAGAAGATGATGAAGAGCTTCCTCCTGAAAAAGAAGCTGATGATGCTGTTTCAACTGTTCCTTCTATGATTACTGCTGAAAATTTGGCCTCGTTATTAAAGTCTGTAACTGATAAGATGGGAAATCCTCCTTCCAATCTTACAGTATCTACTGAAGAGCCTAGTGAAAACCCAAAGGATCCTGATTCATTGCCATTGAAACGAAAAAGGCGGGATCCTCGACTCGGAATGTATGTTGAACAAAACAAAGATCAATCTATGAACATTGCTGAAGATGATGATGGATTGTATGATTTCGATTTTGAGAAGAATGTCACAGATACCACCACCACAACTGAAGATATCTTTGAGTTCAACACTGACACTCAAAGAAATGTTTTGGAGACCACCACTGCAGATGTTCAGGTTACAAATGTTGATACTGATACTGTTGTTGAGACAATGCCACTTGGTGTTTCTGAATCTGCAGGTCCTTCTAGAGTTGTTCTTGATGAACCTAGTAGTTCAAGTGGTAAGAGACCTGAAGACCCGTTTAGAATGCCATTTGATGATGATTCAAGCGATGATGATGATTTCATTAGTATGAGAGAAATGAAGAAAAGGTTAATTGTGGTTGAGCAAGATTCTATTCATAAAGATGCCAAGATCATCCAACTTGAAGATACTTTAGCGCAAAAGAATCAACAAATTGAACAGCTTCAAGGAGATGTTACTTTACTGTTCAATATGGTGTATGATTTACGTGGAAAGCTTGAGAAGAAATTTGGGAATGAATTCTCTGATCCTACTGATGTGGAAAATAGAAGAAAAGCCTTTGAAAAGGATGATGCTGAGAGAAGTGCTGCTATGGAACAATACTTTAAAAGAGTTACTGATCCAGTTGCAGACAAGGAAAAGGCTGAGAGAATCAAAAAGAAAAGGGAGTTTGTTATCCTGAAGAACAAGAATCTTAATCCAGATGATGATGATGCTCATGTAACTCATCATTTGATGGATGTTGGTGAAACTCTCTATGATCAAGTTGGAAATAGATCTGGTGTAGTCAGCTGGGGTTTTGATCATGATCGTAAAAGATGGTAGATAAAAAGGAAGGTTGGACCTGTTGAGTGGTACAAAAATCTAGGTCAGTTTTAGTCTTTCACTAAGATTGATTTGACTGATCTGTCTAAAGCACCTTATGTAGATGATAAGCCTGGAGGTCCTGGATATATGTTTTTCGAGAGTTTGAAGAGGGAGGTTCTTCATGGTTTTCCTTCAATGCGTACGGCAGAGTCCATTGTTAAACCAGCTAAAGGTGTTAGAGATTCATATACACGCAAGCGAATGAAGATTGTGCACTGGCCGGTAACTGATAAGGAAAAGGTGATTCCTTTGGTGAGAAAGATTCCAAAAGGTGCTTTGAAGTCCTTGCATTTCTGGACTTATGATGAGCGTCTAGGGCAGGCAGTAATTGTTTGTGATGGTGATGTGAATTTTCGCTTGGTGGATCAAGTTGATTTGCTGAATCTTGCTCATGAAGACCTGGAAGTGTTAGCTCGTCATCAAATTAGAGCTACTGAAAAATATGAAGAGATTGCAAAAGCATGGACTGGTGCTGTTGCTTCAGCGATACATATTCGCACAAAAGGTTTTGGTGGGCTCAAAGATCGTTTGGGTGGTGCTGGTGATAGTTGAAGTTTCAAGACTCTCTATGCATAAACCTAGGGGGAGATTGTTGGAACCTCAAGGTTTATACATTGAGAGATATTAAAGTTTAGGGTTGATCTTGTAATGTTTAACTAAGTTGTTTTGGGTCAAATGTAGTTAGTGGGTTTTGGTGAGATCTCGAGTGGGTCTAGGTTGATTTCGGTCCACCTTAGGTAGTATATAAGTAAACCCTTATGATGTTTAGAGGGTTGATCGCTTGGTAGAAGGTTAGAGGTCACTCGAGATCGGTTGTTCATCTTGTATCAGTCATCGGCATTAAGGTGAATGCAAGATAGTTTTTGATTTGATTATTGTGCTTATTCTTCTTTATTGTTTTCTTGAATCCACTTGTGTTTGGATTCCGCACTCACACAAGTTAACATTGATATCATTGAAAGATCCTCTCGGGTTTTACAGAAAGGGTCTGGGTCTAGGAAGGATGGGCAACAATCTGGAGACAAGCCCAAATGTAAGGTTTGTAAGAAGCACCATTTTGGGAGGTGCCGACTTGAGTCGAAATCCCAGTCTCAGCTGAGGCCTTGTGGGATTTGCAAATCTTCGGAACATAAGACTCTGGAGTGCAAGAAGCTGAAGGACGCAACATGCTACAGTTTCAATGAAAAAGGGCACATTAAGTCCAATAGCCCAAAGATCACCAAGAAAACCGAAGATGGGAAAAAGACCAATGCTAGGGTCTTCAAGATGGATGCAAAGGAAGCTGTTCAGGACGACAACGTTATCACTGGTACTTTTCTCATAAATGATATTTATGCTAGAGTGTTGTTTGATTCTGGAGCGGATAAGTCCTTTGTGGATAACAAGTTTTGTGAATTGTTAAAATTACCTGTAAAAGCCTTAAGTGTGAAGTATGAGGTGGAATTAGCCGATGGAACCATAGAAACCGCTTCAACTGTGTTAGATGGATGTGTTATGTCCATTAGGAACCACTCTTTTCCTTTGTCCCTACTTCCCTTTAAGCTAGCCGGTTTTGATATAGTGATAGGTATGGATTGGTTATCGCATAACCAAGCCCAGATTGTGTGCAACAAAAAGCAAGTGGTAGTCAAAACTCCGTCTGGTGAGTCACTTACCATTCAGGGGGATACCAAGCACGGATTGCCTGAACAAGTGTCTATGCTCAAGGCATCTAGATGCTTGAAGAAGGGCTGTGTCATTTATATGGCACAGGTTACTATTGATGAGCCGAAGCCTAAGATTGAAGACATCCCCGTCATTTCAAAATATCCTGAAGTTTTTCCTGAAGAACTACCTGGTTTACCACCAGATAAGCAAGTGGAATTCCGAATTGACTTAATCCCTGGAGCAGCACCTGTTGCTAGAGCACCTTATAGGTTGGCACTAACCGAGATGAAGGAGTTAAGGACGCAGTTAGATGACCTGCTAGCCAAAGGTTTCATTAGACCCAGTTCGTCTCCTTGGGGAGCGCCGATATTGTTTGTCAAGAAGAAGGATGGATCGATGCGTCTGTGTATCGATTACCATGAGCTTAATAAGGTCACTATTAAGAATAGGTATCCTTTGCCCAGGATCGATGATCTGTTCGATCAATTGCAAGGGGCAAGTTACTTCTCTAAGATCGATTTGAGGTCAGGCTATCATCAGTTGAAAGTGAAGGATGAAGATGTACACAAGACTGCATTTAGGACTCGTTATGGTCATTACGAGTTCCTAGTGATGCCTTTTGGGCTCACTAATGCACCTGCCGCCTTCATGGACCTCATGAATCGCGTCTGCAAGCCTTACTTGGACAAATTTGTCATCGTCTTCATTGACGACATCCTTATCTACTCGAAGAACCAAGCTGACCACGAGAAGCATCTTCGCTGTATCCTTAAACTTCTACATCATGAGAAACTCTACGCCAAATTTTCGAAGTGCAAATTTTGGCTTCGAGAAGTCCAATTCCTTGGACATGTGGTTAGTGAGCGTGGTATCCAAGTAGATCCCGCTAAAGTGGAAGCAGTTATGAATTGGCAAGAGCCAAAGACGCCTACTGAGATTCGTAGTTTCCTGGGTTTAGCAGGATATTATAGGCGATTTATAGAAAACTTCTCAAGGATTGCTGCGCCCCTAACTTCGTTGACACGTAAGAAGGTTAAGTTTGATTGGGGCCCTAAGCAGCAGGAATCCTTTGACATTCTTAAGGAAAGGTTGAGCAATGCTCCTGTTTTGACGTTACCCGATGGTATAGAAGAATTCGTGGTGTATTGTGATGCATCACACACTGGTATGGGCTGTGTGCTCATGCAGAAAGGCAAAGTTATTGCCTACGCTTCACGACAGTTAAAGGTGCATGAGAAGAATTACACCACCCATGACTTGGAATTGGGTGCCGTTGTATTTGCACTAAAACTATGGAGGCACTACTTGTATGGAACCAAGTGTGTGATCTATTCAGATCACAAGAGCCTTCAACACTTGTTCAATCAGAAGGACTTGAACATGAGGCAGCGACGCTGGATGGAAACTTTAAATGATTATGATTGTGAGATAAGATACCATCCAGGCAAGGCAAATGTAGTTGCTGACGCCTTAAGCAGGAAGGAAAGAGTGAAGCCGATAAGAATCAATGCCAAGAGCATTGAGATAAAGAATGGTTTGAACGAAAGGTTGTTAGCTGCACAGAAGGAAGCTGTGTTGGAAGCTAACTATCCTAATGAAGAGCTAGGAGTAACTGAGGAGCAGTTATCCTATGACAAGGACGGAATCCTAAGGTTAAATGGACGAATATGGGTTCCAGTTTATGGAGGACTTCGGGATGTTATCCTCCAAGAAGCCCACAGTTCCAAATATTCTGTTCATCCGGGAGATGATAAGATGTACCAGGATCTAAAGGCAAACTACTGGTGGATAGGCTTGAAAAAGTCTGTAGCTGCCTATGTAGCTAAATGTTTGACGTGTGCGCAAGTCAAAGCTGAGCATCAGAAGCCGTCAGGTTTGCTACAACAGCCTGAACTTCCCACATGGAAGTGGGAGATGGTAACAATGGATTTCATCACCAAGTTACCAAAGACAAGGAAGGGAAATGATACTATACGGGTGATAGTAGATAAACTGACTAAGTCAGCATATTTCCTACCCATTAAGGAAACTTATAGCTCTGACATGTTAGCTCAATTGTACGTAGATAAGATTGTAGCTCTGCATGGCGTACCAGTGTCAATTATCTCTGACAGAGATACGAGATACACCTCTCATTTTTGGAAAAGTTTCCAACAGTCTTTGGGCACGCGCTTAAACTTTAGTACGGCTTACCATCCACAGACGGACGGGCAGAGTGAGCGTACCATCCAAACGTTGGAAGACATGCTTCGTGCATGTGTGATTGATTTAGGTGGCAGTTGGGATAACCACCTGCCATTGATCGAGTTCTCCTATAACAATAGCTACCATACGAGTATTAAGGCTGCGCCTTTTGAAGCATTATATGGTAGAAAATGCAGAACACCTATTTGTTGGGCGGAAGTAGGAGAAGTCCAATTATCAGGACCTGATTTAGTCTTTGAAACAACGGACAAGATTGTCCAAATTCGTGACCGCCTGAAAGCTGCCAGAGATAGGCAGAAAAGCTACGCAGATCCAAAGCGTAAACCTCTAAAGTTTGAGGTTGGTGATAAAGTTCTACTTAAAGTATCACCCTGGAAAGGAGTGATGCGATTTGGTAAGAAAGGTAAGTTAAGCCCAAGGTATATAGGACCATTCGAGGTTATCGAATGTGTTGGGTCAGTGGCTTATAAGTTGAACTTGCCTGAAGAGCTCAGTGGTATTCACAATGTTTTTCACATCTGCAATCTGAAGAAATGTCTAGCTGATGACTCGCTAGTCATACCGCACACAGATGTGCACATAGACGAGAGCTTGAAATTTGTGGAAAAACCATTGTCGATTGAAGATCGACAGGTAAAGAAGCTTCGAAGGAAGCATGTGCCTATTGTAAAGGTCAAATGGGATGCCCGTAGAGGTCCCGAATACACATGGGAGGTAGAATCCACGATGAAAGAAAAATACCCTCATTTGTTTCAGTAAATCTCGAGGTCGAGATTTCTTTTAAGGGGGTGAGGATGTAACACCTCGTAATTTAATGCCCAATAATGTATGGACACGTGTCATAAGCTTTGAATATGTGAAAAAGTACTTTAGAGGGACTAAAGTTGACAAACAGAGAAACTATGTGAATATAAGGGTCCAAAGTGTCAACAATGGATAAATATGCCCTACAATAACCCTACATGGTGTTTATACTCTTAAACGAATAAATCATGGATCGTACGAAGCTGAAAATGAAAGAAAGTGAGGAATTACAAACTACAGGGGTTAAATGTGTCAACATGTTGAAAGTATACCTCTGAGTGACCTTTTAGCAAACCCGAAGCTTTGTAATGGTAAAATATGCTCACTAGAATGTGTGATAAAAATTTCATAAAGTTTCGTTATCGTATGAGAAAGTTATGATCAAATCCGTGTACGAAGGGTTAAAAGCGTCAACGTTGAAATTTGTGACTTTTCGGGTAAGCACAAAGTTAACCAAGGACTTAACCAAGTTTGTAAAAGTCTTAAGGTCCTTAAAAATCAAGTTAGAAGGCCTAAAGTGCAAGAAAAACAATCAAAACCACGTTACAAAGGACCAGGGACTGAAATGTAATAAATGAAACATTTTTAACCTGTTGCGCCGGTTTTAGACGCCCCGCGGGAGGCCTCTCGCGGCCAGCGAACAAGTGACCAGCGCAGAATATGCGCACAGCTGCCTGTTTCAGCTCTGAAACCGACTTTGCACTCTTGTTTTACATACCGGGGGCTGCTCCAATGGTTTAACATGCATAGGGGGCACTTGTACTGATCTGATAACATTGGTAGACCTCTTTGGCATCATCCTAGAAGATGAAATTGAGTATATAAGAACACCCAATGTTGCAACATTTGTTCATTCACTTGCATTCTCATTTCTGGAGCTCTCCTGATCAGCAACCAAGTTCCTTAGGCTCCTTAATCGTGCATAGGACTATTGTAAGTATCCTTAACCCTTCCTAATTCAGTTTAGCCTAGTTAATTAGCTAAAAGTCAAACCATCGTAATTAACATTTGACTTTGAGATTAAATAAATTTGGCTCAGTCAAATCTCGAATTGAAAGTACCTATAAGTAGGTATTTATCTGGGTAATAAACCCTTAAAAGGGTACTCTCTTATTCCCACTCTAACTAGGTCAATTGTCGGGTCAAAGATGTTATTAAAAAGTCAACAGAATGCTTATTTTCAAATTAATGCAGAATTAGCAATGTAGGAGACATGCAACCTGTTTGATCACTAATATAACTTGGTAATTAATGTAAGAACATGTCCAAACATGTTCAACCCGACAATTTTCAGTTTAAACCCGGATCGGAACCGAAAGTCGCATAATTTGACTTTTGCTTTGACTTTCAGTTCTGACCCGTTTAAGCATGTTTTAGAATTACCTTAGAGCTTTAATTTGACCAGGCTTCATATAAGTATAACTCTCTGAGATTATACAACTTGGTTCATTAGTTATCCGATTCATATGCATGTTTCCGTTAAATGCTTAAATGTTGACTATTATGCCCTTTTGACTATAAAACGTGATTTTTGAAAAAGTAAAAGAGTAGAAACCTTAGTTACTGATTTATAAACTTGCACCTAAAATTTGACATCAGTTTGAGGTCTAGATTAAGAGTTATGCTCATTAGCGTAATTTGAAGGCTTTATATTAAATAAACGGCGTAATTAGCATATAGCATATTTAAACCCACTTTTTGATATCAAAATTTTTACCCACTGATGTAATATAATATTTTGAGATTTTTGAAGATTTTTATTTAATTTTTGGCTGAGCATAACATAGGTCTCTAAGTTTGATTCGGTTAATGCCGGTTTTGCCCTTTTAAGCCATAAAATGAGTTTTACAAATCCTTTTGACCCCAAACCTTTTTCTACTGATTTTATTTGATAAATAAAATATTTTGAGCCTTCTGGAATTATAAAAAATATCAGCTTTCCTTTGAAAACCCGGAAATGGCTCCAAATCGCCTTTTTAAGCATTTTTAACGCATAGTATGTACTAAAACTATATTAAACATATGAGGTTGATACCTACTGATATTTTTAGTATATTTTTATATACTAACAATAAGTAAAAGTTTTTAAACTCAGGTTTCCAGTTTTGACCTTTTAAGCCTAAGTGAAATTACCAAAATTCCCCTAAGATGCATAGTTTGGTTTTAAATGATAAATTTCACATATAGGTCATACCCTACTGTTATAACTTATTAAATTAAGTGTATTTACTGAATAAATCAGACCTGTAACTCAGATTACTAATTAAACTCTTTTATAACCTTTTAAATGGCCAAAATGCCCTTACGAGGCATACTTTGAGTTTACAACCATTTCGGGCATAATAGAAGATACTTTACTGATATCACAACATGTTTAGGGCATATTAACTCAGGGAACTTGCATATGACTCTTATGGTTACCCGTTACGCCCTTTTCGCGTTCGGTTCGGTTTATGTAACTAGTTTGCATAAATTAACCGAAACAGGTCAAACCTTATCATTTTTTTCTCAAAATCCAGAATGTATTTAGTTTACCCATATTATACAAGTCTTCAAACTTGTCGGGTCTAAATCACATTCCATTCCGGTCTTCGCCTAATCATGCGTTTGAACCGTATCTTCCTTTAAAACTAACCGGTCTAAGCTTAAGCTTAAATAAAGACCCGTTAGAAATCTAATAGGTTATTATAAACCTTTGTTCCAGAATAGGAGAACCAGTAAAAGCTACCCGCACTTGCTAATTGAGAAATATACTTGCAAAGGTAAATACTTTTAACTTATTTTCCCTATATGGGCTTGGGGTATGGTATATAAAATACCGCTTGGTCCGGCATTGAATCTTTAATCAAATAGAGGTTAAATAATTGATATGCTACGTTTTGAAATGTTTTGTTTGCTTAAAGCCTTTGGGGGGTTAATGACCATGTCCCGGATATCCTTGGCATCATCTTACGAGATGGCCACGACCTAAGCACGGGGTGTAGGCGTACACCCGTCAGTGCCTAACCAAGTAATGTGCTGTGTCTATTAATCTTTAACCCGGTCTACGGATCGGGCTACTGAACGCATAAGTAACATGTAATTCTTTTACAAGATTATATTTAAATAATTATCCCAAGTTATAAAATGTTTTGTGCCACGTGCATTCAAATCAATTTTCAAACCTTTTTAAAATGAGTCACTTAAATTGTATTTACCAGTGTAAACTGACGTATTTTCCAAAAGGTTAAGTGCAGGTACTACTCGTACTAGGCTGGCTGTCTTCTAGCGTCCACAATAAGTCTCGCAAGCTTGGATGTCAATAAAACTGTTGAACAGTATCTCCTTTTTATTTTTGATCCGCCTGTGGATCCGTTTTAACTATTTCATGATATTTAATATTACAATTTATTAAAGTTGAAATGAATCTATCTTTGCTTCCGCTGTGCATTTAAATTTGTGTTGTTTGACTATGATGATATCAACTACGTCACGATACTCCCCACCGGGCCCACCGGTAATACGTGGAAATATCAGGGTGTGACAATTAAAAGATGATTTCTAACTTTCTTTCAACTCTTTTACACTAAATGCACTCAAAACTGATAGAATCGGACCTGGTTCTAGTTTTCTACTCATTCGCGGTGTTGTACTAGTTCAAGATCTGGATTCTACTCACGAGGCCACCGATTTTGGGTTAACCAAGAATAACCATCTCAAACCGGTTAACTGGTCGAACTAGGGTGATTCCTGGACGATCGGGTTGCTTGGGTCAGGATGGGGTTCTGTTGGTTAGCACGCTGTCAAAGCGTCTCGATAAAACGACAAACAACCAAAACGGCCAAGTGAAAGACGAACGGAACGACCAGCATGGAGTGCTATCCGACCGGACTACCGTCCGAACGGATAAGCCATCCGAACGACGAACGGATGAGAGGGACATCGGTGTCTTCTTCCATGTCTAGGATGACAAAGTCGGTTGGGAAAACGAAGTTGTCAACTTTTACCAATAGATTTTCAGCGACACCTTGTGGAAATTTGACGGATCTGTCGGCGAGTTGTATGCTCATCTTTGTAGGGCTTGTTGTTCCTAGGCCGAGTCGTTTGAACATCGATGTGGGCATGAGGTTAATGCTAGCCCCAAGATCGGCTAATGCATTACGAACGGGGGATTCCCCAATCGAGCAAGGAATTGTGAAGCTTCCGGGATCGATTTTCTTTTGTGGAAGTTTGTTGAGTACTAAGGCGGAGCATTCTTTGCCTAAATTAACTAATTGCAATGATTCAATTTTCCTTTTGTGAGTGAGGAAATCCCTCATGAATTTTGCATATTTAGGCATTTGGGTTAGGACCTCAATAAAAGGAATATTTACATGCAATTGTTTTAGTAAATTTTCGAACTTTGCGAATTGCTCATCGGTCTTTTGACGATTTAACCTACCGGGGTACAGAATTGGAGGAGTCTTGGTGGGCTCTTGATTTGGTAAAGAAGCCTTTTCTGATGCGGGCGGAGTCATGGTTTGGCTAGACTGGCTTCTTTCATCTGGCGGTAATGGAGCCTCCTCGGGACCCACGGTTCGATTTCTCAATGTGATGAGATGTACTTGTGCTTTCGGGTTGGTTTCGGTATTGCTAGGTAACGCGCCTTGTGGTCTCTCGGAGAAATTTTGAGCTATTTGATTTAATTGTTTTTCAATGTTTTGAATGCTAGCTTGTTGATTTCTAAAATTTGATTCCAATTGTTGAAATCGATCCGAGTTTTTCTTTTCGGTGTCGGAGATGAGGCGAGATACAGTATCTTCGAGCCTTTCTCTTCCCCCTTGTTGTTGAGAGAAATTTTGTGGTTGTTGAAAGTTAGTTCGTTGGTTTTGTTGGTTACTACTATTGCCGGGATCTCTCCAACCAAGGTTTGGGTGGTTACGCCATCCTTGGTTGTAGGTACCCGTGGGAGGACCCGACGGCCTAGGTCTGTTATCAATGTAGTTTACTGTTTCAGTTTGTTCATCTAATTCTTTCATACAACTCCAATTTTCATGTGGCCCACCACACCCTTCACAAGCCATAACCGAGGCCGTTTTTGTCATTTCTAGCTTTTTGATTTTCGAAGAGAGGGCCTCGATTTGGGCTTGTAAAGAGGTGATTTCATCAACCTTATGGGCGCCCGGGACAATAGACTTATTACCTCGGCGGGTGTGCCATTGAAAATTGGTTTGAGCAATTTCCTCAATTTGATTATATATTTCATTTGGGCGACGATTACCTAAAAGTCCCCCGGAGCTAGAATCAAGTGTTTGTCTTGTGTGTGGCAACAACCCATTGTAGAAAGTGGATACTTGTTGCCATACCGCAAGACCGTGATGAGGACACTTTCTTAGTAGCTCCTTGAACCTTTCCCAAGTTTCATATAAGGATTCCCCATCCTCTTGTGAATATGTATTAATTTCAGTCATTAATTTAGCCGTTTTAGCAGGAGGGAAATACTTATATAGAAACTTTTGGGCTAGTTCATCCCAGGTGTTTACCGAGCCAACTGGGAGGGTGTTAAGCCAAGCCTTAGCTTGGTCTTTTAGTGAAAATGGAAACATTCGAAGGCGGATGGCATCATTTGATGCTCCATTGATCCGAAAGGTATCACATATTTCTAAGAAATTAGTAATATGTAGATGGGGATCCTCGTCCGCAAGCCCATGGAAGGTTGTGGAGTTTTGAAGCATTTGTATCAAATGTGGCCGAAGTTCGAAGTTATTGGCTTCGACATTCGGTGCATTAATAGCGGCGCCGAGATTACCTACGGTGGGCCGTAGGTAATCCATGAGGGTATGTTGGTCCGCCATTGGAAGTGGGTCCCCCGAAACTTTCTCTTGATTTTTAGCTTTAAGTCTTTTTCTGAGAAAGCGTTCGGGTTCTTCTAGAGGTTCTTTTATGTCTCTACTAGAACTGGAGCTCATGCACTACGTAGGAAGTTTAAATGTGGCGCCAAGGTTCCAAGTCCTGCGATAAAAACAGAAAAGAATGTTGGTCAGAAGGTTCACCACGGCCCCGTGCTCAGCGAACACGGCCCGTGGTCAAGTTTACAGTAATTGTTCTCCGGATCCCTGTTACTGGGAGTTGGACACGGCCCCGTGTTGCACCGACACGACCCCGTGCTCAGCCCTCTGTAACTCGGAAAATAAAAACTGCCAGTGATAGTGCTGGGCACGGCCCGTGTCCGACCAGGCACGGCCCGTGCTGAGCTCTGCAGAAACAGAAAAACTAAAAAAAATCCTAAAAAAAATGAAAAATAAGAAAAAAGATTAGGCCGTTGATTCCTAACTTTCTTAAAATCCTTGTGTCCCCGGCAACGGCGCCAAAAACTTGATGCGTGTGAAGTGTTATATATATTAGGTGTATATTTTAAGCCCCTTTAACACTTTTTTAGTATAGCATTGGTAAGATACCGAGGTCGTTCAAGGACACAAGAGCTTTTAGTACCGGTTTATCCTCAACGTCTAATCAAATCAAAAAGTTTAGAAAAATGTTTTAAACTAAGAAAAATAAAAACTAACTAAAATGCTGAAAATAAAAATAAATATAAAAACAGATAGACAAGATGAATCACTTGGTTCCGACTCGTGTGTAGTGTAACCTTTGATTATTTCCGCACTTTTGCACTTATTTAAGAGATTATCTTAGTTATTGTAGTAGGCCCCTCTTTTGAAGGTGACGTTACCCTCAACCCAGTAGTTTGAGTCAGCAAGGATACAATCCTAAAGGGTCGGATTATTGAAAGATAATTAATTAAGTTATTAATGCAAATTATGGTAGGCCCCTCTTTTGGAGGTGACGTTACCCTCGACTAAGTAGTCTGAGTCAGCAAGGATACAGTCCTAAATAGCCGGGTTATAGTATTAATAGTAGTTAACTTATGAGGGGATCAAAGAGTTTGGACCCCCGCCATCCAATACCGTTAAGTATTGAAGGAGGTCCTACTAAATTTGACCCAGGTCCATTGCAGGACCTCTAAACGCTGAACAATGGCAAGACTCTTACCAAACCGTTCCCTTAACCCCCGACCAGGTAGCCAACATACCTCTATATAGACTGTGGAGATATGAATGGTGAAAATCTTTTATTTTATATAGACAGTAAAATAATGCCAAGACACCACGGACAAACGATAAGGAAGAATCACCTTCAACATAAGAAACTAGTTATTAAAGTCATTAATACAAAACCAAGTAAAAAGTGCGAAAAGATTAAAAATAAAAAGTATTACACTAGACACTTGTCTTCACCAAGTGATGTAAGAGACTTAGGCAAACATGGCCTTGATTGTCAAGAACTCTTACGATCAATCTTGGATCCCGAGACGACTCACACACTCTATGATGGATAATGGATGATGGTGGTGGATGATGGTGTTATGGTGGTGGTGGGTGGTGGGTGAAGTGTGAGAGAGGTGGTGTGCCAAGGGATGATTTGAGCTTGAGCCAAGCACTCCTATTTATAGGCTGAACAGAAGCTCGGGCACGGCCCCGTGTCCAGTGGGCACGGCCCCGTGTCCACATCCTTCTCTTTCTTCATTTAATGCAGCTTGTCTTATTAGTTGACCACGCCCCCGTGTCCGCTGAGCACGACCCCGTGTGCAGAAGAATATTTGTACTATGAAGATTTGCCTAGATTGTGTGAATCTTATAGTTGACCACGGCCCGTGTCCGCTGAGCACGGCCCCGTGGTGGGCAATAGAAGCTTCTACCACTTTGTCTTTTCTGCCGACACTTGGGCACGCCCCCGTGCTGGCTGAGCACGGGGCGTGTTCAGTCTTCTGACCACTTGTTTTGCTTGGGAAGATGCTGTCGTGGAGTCGGGCATGTCACGTCTTGTTCCTTTTCTTGTATTTATGTTAGATTTTGATGTCTTTTTGCTTCTTTTATTAATTTGAGCTCATTTAATCCTGAAAATACAAAAGGAAGACAAAAGCACACTTTTTCCAACATTAGTACTAAAAAAGGGTTAGTTTTATGCCCCAATTGATGTAATTTATATGTTGCATTTTGTACACATCAAATACCCCCACACTTGAATCTTTACTTGTCCTCAAGCAAAACTCTTTAATATGTGGCTATTACACTCCCAAATGGAATGGGTAGAAAAGAAGGTTTTGGGCTTGTCATAGAGTGTCGGGATTTCCAAGATTCTTTATTTAGTTTTATTTTTATTTATTTACAATCCTATTCGTCATGATTTATTTAAAACTTTTCATAAGATAAATTACTTATTAGGGCATAACATGACTCTTTAAAATCTTATTTATATACAAGTTCACATACCTCACGGGGATCACTCAACACTCGGCCGAAAATGTATTTTTATGGATCACTCGAGAGCGGCATGGAACTTACTCCTACCATAAGCTTGCCAAGCAATCAATCCTCCTCCCTTTTAACATATATACCTTTGTAAATATCAAGAGGACTTTGTGGGTGAAGGGTTAGGCTTGGGTTAAAGGTAGGTGGTTGGGTTAGTGGTTAGTAGAAAAAAGGGCGAAAAGCGTAACAAGCGTCGGTTTTCGTAAGACTTTATTTTTGTAACTTTTATTTTGATGAAGCTATTATTCAAACAAAGTTATTTTTGATAAACTTGTTTGTTTATTTTCTTTTGCTTCATCATCAACACACATTTTTTTTTTTGGAAAGTCATATGAGAAACCGAGCTAGTTACTAAAACAAAGGGTTAAAAAATGAAAAAGGTTTTGGTGGGTAAAAGGGAGTTTGTTTGGGGTTTGAAATGAAAAGGTTTAGGCTCAAAGGGGCTAACTAGGGGGATTTTGGGTAGGTGGTAAAAAAAAAAGAAAAATAATGGTGTAGAAATAAAAAGGGTTAGTCCTAATGCCTCCATCATTTACTTACTCGGGTTTAAGTTGGTAAGGACCAGGAATGTATCGTCGTGGCAAGTTCTAGAGTCGTAAGAACCAAGCGGCTATTCACACAAGAAACAAAAAATGAGCATTTAGTTTAAAGATATGTATTTGTATGCTCAATAAAGGCTCAAAACTCACTTTTGTGGGAATGGGTTTTTATGTGATCAAGTATATATAATCAAATTTTAACTAAGCTTGTCATGCCTTTTCATAATTTTCTTATGTTGGTTCTTTTTATCACGACGCTATCGATTGTAAATTCGTAAAAATATAACCTTTTTTAGAACTTGAATTTCCCGAGTTAAACCTAGACAAGTAAAAAAAAATGAAAATGTTTGAAAAAATTTGGTGTGATTAGCGGTTCCAATAGAGTTTTGTGTAAGGCTTGTTTTTAGGACTTGCAAGATTCAAGGTTTTAGCATCCCCCCACACTTAAATTACACATTGTCCTCAATGTGTCCCAAAAATAAGTTTTTAGGTTGATTGAATGTGTAAAAGGTGTGAAAAAGCAAAAAATTTGTGTTACTGGGCGCTGAACACGGCCTCGTGTTGTCCGGGCACGGCCCCGTGTTCAAGTGCCAGTGACAAAATTAAATCAAGAGAAACAGAAGCCTGGACACGGGGGCGTGTTGGTTGAACACGGCCCGTGTCCAGTTACCTGAACTGGGTATTTCTGCAGACTGTGCAGCACGGGGCCGTGTTGGGCGGACACGGCCCGTGCCGAACTTGCTGTAAACGAAGAATTTTGTCGGACGGTCATGTTTTCCTGCATGGGGTGCTGGTTTAAGCTTCCCTTGTATCCTTTGCCATCTCAAGTGTGTTTTATTCCTGAAAATTAAAACTAACTAGAAAACATGAAAATTAATCTAAACTAAACTAAGGATAGTTCCGCGGAATGCCTCCGTGGTGCGCCACGTTTATAAGGGTCCTTGGCTAGACCCAAAGCCTGGTCATATGTTACCCAAGTGGGTTGTATTGCATCCCATGTTACACCGTCGGAGAGCGTCATCCAAGCTTGAGTCTATGACCTTCATGTAGTTGACCGGGTCTTCGTCTTCTACTCTTTTTCCACATTCAAACTTCACTTCCTTGTCCCCAAACTTCAATGTCAACGTTCCGTCATTCATATCTACCACTGCTTGGGCGGTGGCTAGAAATGGCCTCCCGAGGATGAGAGGGACATCAGTGTCTTCTTCCATGTCTAGGATGACAAAGTCGGTTGGGAAAACGAAGTTGTCAACTTTTACCAATAGATTTTCAGCGACACCTTGTGGAAATTTGACGGATCTGTCGGCGAGTTGTATGCTCATCTTTGTAGGGCTTGTTGTTCCTAGGCCGAGTCATTTGAACATCGATGTGGGCATGAGGTTAATGCTAGCCCCAAGATCGGCTAATGCATTACGAACGGGGGATTCCCCAATCGAGCAAGGAATTGCGAAGCTTCCGGGATCGATTTTCTTTTGTGGAAGTTTGTTGAGTACTAAGGCGGAGCATTCTTCGCCTAAATTAACTAATTGCAATGATTCAATTTTCCTTTTGTGAGTGAGGAAATCCCTCATGAATTTTGCATATTTAGGCATTTGGGTTAGGACCTCAATAAAAGGAATATTTACATGCAATTGTTTTAGTAAATTTTCGAACTTTGCGAATTGCTCATCGGTCTTTTGACGATTTAACCTAGCGGGGTACGGAATTGGAGGAGTCTTGGTGGGCTCTTGATTTGGTAAAGAAGCCTTTTCTGATGCGGGCGGAGTCATGGTTTGGCTAGACTGGCTTCTTTCATCTGGCGGTAATGGAGCCTCCTCGGGACCCACGGTTCGATTTCTCAATGTGATGAGATGTACTTGTGCTTTCGGGTTGGTTTCGGTATTGCTAGGTAACGCGCCTTGTGGTCTCTCGAAGAAATTTTGAGCTATCTGATTTAATTGTTTTTCAATGTTTTGAATGCTAGCTTGTTGATTTCTAAAATTTGATTCCAATTGTTGAAATCGATCCGAGTTTTTCTTTTCGGTGTCGGAGATGAGGCGAGATACAGTATCTTCGAACCTTTCTCTTCCCCCTTGTTGTTGAGAGAAATTTTGTGGTTGTTGAAAGTTAGTTCGTTGGTTTTGTTGGTTACTACTATTGTCGGGATCTCTCCAACCAAGGTTTGGGTGGTTACGCCATCCTTGGTTGTAGGTACCCATTGGAGGACCCGACGGCCTAGGTCTGTTATCAATGTAGTTTACCGTTTCTGTTTGTTCATCTAATTCTTTCATACAACTCCAATTTTCATGTGGCCCACCACACCCTTCACAAGCCATAACCGAGGCCGTTTTTGTCATTTCTAGCTTTTTGATTTTCGAAGAGAGGGCCTCGATTTGGGCTTGTAAAGAGGTACTTTCATCAACCTTATGGGCGCCCGGGACAATAGACTTATTACCTCGGGGGGTGTGCCATTGAAAATTGGTTTGAGCAATTTCCTCAATTTGATTATATATTTCATTTGGGCGACGATTACCTAAAAGTCCCCCGGAGCTAGAATCAAGTGTTTGTCTTGTGTGTGGCAACAACCCATCGTAGAAAGTGGATACTTGTTGCCATACCGCAAGACCGTGATGAGGACACTTTCTTAGTAGATCCTTGAACCTTTCCCAAGTTTCATATAAGGATTCCCCATCCTCTTGTGAATATGTATTAATTTCAGTCATTAATTTAGCCGTTTTAGCAGGAGGGAAATACTTATATAGAAAATTTTGGGCTAGTTCATCCCAGGTGTTTACCGAGCCAACTGGGAGGGTGTTAAGCCAAGCCTTAGCTTGGTCTTTTAGTGAAAATGGAAACATTCGAAGGCGGATGGCGTCATTTGATGCTCCAATGATCCGAAAGGTATCACATATTTCTAAGAAATTAGTAATATGTAGATGGGGATCCTCGTCCGCAAGCCCATGGAAGGTTGGGGAGTTTTGAAGCATTTGTATCAAATGTGGCCGAAGTTCGAAGTTATTGGCTTCGACATTCGGTGCATTAATAGCGGCGCCGAGATTACCTACGGTGGGCCGTAGGTAATCCATGAGGGTATGTTGGTCCGCCATTGGAAGTGGGTCCCCCGAAACTTTCTCTTGATTTTTAGCTTTAAGTCTTTTTCTGAGAAAGCGTTCGGGTTCTTCTAGAGGTTCTTTTATGTCTCTACTAGAACTGGAGCTCATGCACTACATAGGAAGTTTAAATGTGGCGCCAAGGTTCCAAGTCCTGCGATAAAAACAGAAAAGAATGTTGGTCAGAAGGTTCACCACGTCCCCGTGCTCAGCGAACACGGCCCGTGGTCAAGTTTACAGTAATTGTTCTCCGGATCCCCATTACTGGGAGTTGGACACGGCCCCGTGTTGCACCGACACGGCCCGGTGCTCAGCCCTCTGTAACTCAGAAAATAAAAACTGCCAGTGATAGTGCTGGGCACGGCCCGTGTCCGACCAGGCACGGCCCGTGCTGAGCTCTGCAGAAACACAAAAACTAAAAAAAATCCTAAAAAAATGAAAAATAAGAAAAAAGATTAGGCCGTTGATTCCTAACTTTCTTAAAATCCTTGTGTCCCCGGCAACGGCGCCAAAAACTTGATGCGTGTGAAGTGTTATATATATTAGGTGTATATTTTAAGCCCCTTCAACACTTTTTTAGCCAAGTTTTAAATTTATAAAACACGATATTTACTAACACTAAACACACATATGGGCAAGTGCACCCATCGTGAGCGTAGTATAGCGTTGGTAAGATCCTGAGGTCGTCCAAGGACACAAGAGCTTTTAGTACCGGTTTATCCTCAACATCTAATCAAATCAAAAAGTTTAGAAAAATGTTTTAAACTAAGAAAAATAAAAACTAACTAAAATGCTGAAAATAAAAATAAATATAAAAACAGATAGACAAGATGAATCACTTGGTTCCGACTCGTGTGTAGTGTAACCTTTGATTATTTCCGCACTTTTGCACTTATTTAAGAGATTATCTTAGTTATTGTAGTAGGCCCCTCTTTTGAAGGTGACGTTACCCTCAACCCAGTAGTTTGAGTCAGCAAGGATACAATCCTAAATGGTCGGATTATTGAAAGATAATTAATTAAGTTATTAATGCAAATTATGGTAGGCCCATCTTTTGGAGGTGGCGTTACCCTCGACTAAGTAGTCTGAGTCAGCAAGGATACAGTCCTAAATAGACGGGTTATAGTATTAATAGTAGTTAACTTATGAGGGGATCAAAGAGTTTGGACCCCCGCCATCCAATACCGTTAAGTATTGAAGGAGGTCCTACTAAATTTGACCCAGGTCCATTGCAGGACCTCTAAACGCTGAACAATGGCAAGACTCTTACCAAACCGTTCCCTTAACCCCCAACCAGGTAGCCAACATACCTCCATATAGACCGTGGAGATATGAATGGTGAAAATCTTTTATTTTATATAGACAGTAAAATAATGCCAAGACACCACGGACAAACGATAAGGAAGAATCACCTTCAACATAAGAAACTAGTTATTAAAGTCATTAATACAAAACCAACTAAAAAGTGCGAAAAGATTAGAAATAAAAAGTATTACACTAGACACTTGTCTTCACCAAGTGATGTAAGAGACTTAGGCAAACATGGCCTTGATTGTCAAGAACTCTTACGATCAGTCTTGGATCCCGAGACGACTCACACACTCTATGATGGACAATGGATGATGGTGGTGGTGGGTGGTGGGTGAAGTGTGAGAGAGGTGGTGTGCCAAGGGATGGTTTGAGCTTGAGCCAAGCACTCCTATTTATAGGCTGAACAGAAGCTCGGGCACGGCCCCGTGTCCACATCCTTCTCTTTCTTCATTTAATGCAGCTTGTCTTATTAGTTGACCACGCCCCCGTGTCCGCTGAGCACGACCCCGTGTGCAGAAGAATCTTTGTACTATGAAGATTTGCCTAGATTGTGCGAATCTTATAGTTGACCACGACCCGTGTCCGCTGAGCACGGCCCCGTGGTGGGCAATAGAAGCTTCTACCACTTTGTCTTTTCTGCCGACACTTGGGCACGCCCCCGTGCTGGCTGAGCACGGGGCGTGTTCAGTCTTCTGACCTCTTGTTTTGCTTGGGAAGATGCTGTCGTGGGGTCGGGCATGTCACGTCTTGTTCCTTTTCTTGTATTTATGTTAGATTTTGATGTCTTTTTGCTTCTTTTATTAATTTGAGCTCATTTAATCCTGAAAATACAAAAGGAAGACAAAAACACACTTTTTCCAACATTAGTACTAAAAAGGGGTTAGTTTTATGCCCCAATTGATGTAATTTATATGTTGCATTTTGTACACATCATATTGCGAACTGCCTCGGGCAGTCAACCCGCAGTCATTGGTGTCAATAGACCCATGTCGATAACTAACGTGCCTCATTTCACCGTGCGTACGTGCTGGTTATACGTAAACTATTTCGAACCTATATGCTACTATCAAACTTGTATGCTCACCTTTACACTATGTGTATTGACTTTTACTTTAACGTATGTGACAGGTCCTTAGGATGCTTACCTGCTATGAAGTCGAGGCTAGAATAAGGCTCTAGAGGCCAACAAATAGTTGTCTGTACAAATTAAATCAAGGGTCTCTAGAAGCAGATAAACAATTGCTCTATTAGAAAATCTGAGTTGTCGGAATAGAACTATTTGCCTAGATTTTGTCTGTAATAATTTGTTTACCTTTTGAGACATGGTATGGGACATGTTAATTTAAATTGATTGGTAATGATAATTGTTATGGAAACTTCTGGACAATCTGTTTCGCTCAGTGCCATGCCCCGATGTTTCCGCCATCGGTTGGGGTGTGACAGATTAGTCCTTCAGTAAGCCCTTGAGATAGTTAGAGAGATAGAGAGAGAATTCGTTTTTGCAGGTAATCACAGAAATCGTCTGTGATAGTTTGTGTTTGTGAGGTCTAGATTGATTGTAAACGTTCCTGTTAGTTAATTAATACAAAACCAGTTTAAAGTGATTTCATGTTCACAAGTTCTACTAGTTTTCCATGTTCATCGGATCAAGAGGATTCCACACTCTTGATTCGTTAGTCAATCTTGTCAAGATCCATGTGAAGGGGACATACAGTTAACTTTGGTAATTTTAGTAAATAATGGTCTAACTTATATTACTTTGATATATAAGGGTGTAGGTTTGTAAATTGTGTGTATTGATTATGTTTAATTTTAAAAGGAATGTCGGGTTCATAAAATTGGGTAAAGTTCAAACTTAGTATACGCGTTGGACCAAACGTAGTATTCGTCGGATAAAGGTCTCGCCGCAAATTTTCCACAAAATTCTAATTAGAGGCAGCGAGAAGTAAGGCAAGGCAGTGAAATGATTTTAGTTATAGTCAACGAATAGATTCTGATTAGGGATGATGAAAAGTAAGACAAAGCAGTGAAAGGTTTGTTGAAGAAAACCTAAGTCAGAAAGATCGCCGCTAACATAGTGGTGATCAACCGGCGAGAAGCTCGATAATTAAAAAGGCGATTCCAGGAGTTAGCGTTCGACGATTAAAATTTGGTTTCAAAGGGATGGTTTCGATGAGTGGAAGAACATGAATGAGATTATGCAAAGCTTTGATGTCGATGATTGGAAAAACTTGGATATGAAGCTTTGATGATTGACGTCGTAAAAGGATAGGCAAGATATTTTTGTATTTGATTGTTTAAGAATAATGAAGTGAGTCAGATTTCCAGTGATTGTGACTAGAATCGGCGATTGTGGCCAGAAAAGGTAAAACAAGTCTTTCTGGCTCCAATACAAGAACAGAGAACGTTTTGTGATTTGTAGTTTGTCCATAATTCGGTTTTCATAGGGGGGTATGTATACCCACTATGCATTTACAAAATCTACCTACTAGAATTAAATATATATACATTGTGTCTAATATATTTTAATATTATTTTAATGGGAAACTAGATTTTAATAATCCCAACTTTGACCTATTAAGTGGGATTAGTCCCAACTCAGAAAATGTTTACAAATAGTCCCAACGTTGAATGTATTTTTCTTTAGTGATCTCATACTAATAGAAAGTTTTTGCTGACGTGGACTGCTTATGTGGAAAAGTTAAAGTTTTGATGATGTGGGCTGCTATGTGGCAAATAAGTTAAAGTTTTGATGACGTGAACTACTTATTTGGCAACCCACGTCAGCAAAAAAACTAACTACAAGTAAAACATGTGTTTAACTTAAATGGTCCAGTTTTTAGATTAAATTAACTGGGTCAACATGACTCAAACACACTTTCTACACTTAAAACATCCCACTTTTAGTTTGAATGGGTTAAAATGACCTGAATACACTTATTACACTTAAAACATCTCACTTTTAGTGTGAATGGGTTAAAATGACCTGAATACACTTATTACACTTAAAACATCTCACTTTTAGTGTGAATGGGTCAAAATGACCCAAACACACTTATTACACTTAAAACATCCCACATTTAGTTTGAATGGGTTAAAATGACCCGATCACACTCAATACACTTAACACATCTAGCTTTTGCTTTTAACGGGTCTAAATGACCCTAATGAACTTTAAAAGACTAAAAGTTGGATGTGTTAAGTGTAAATAAGTGGGTTCTGGTCAAAACGACCCATTTGGTAAATGTCGTAAATTGGTAAATGTTTTAGACAAGTTTAAAATAGTTTGTATTCGGTTTTTTCAAGATCCGGGATTTTTAGAACGAATGACGCAGCTTATAAATTTGAGAAAGCCATCAAAGAATGGGAACCAAGATGATAATGACGAGGGACAGATATTGATGTGGATTAGCTAGTTGGACTATGTTGTTTTTTTAAGTATTTGCGTACTTAGAACTTAATTAGACAAGATACTTGTATGTTTGTAGGTATTTTATGTTTTAAAGTTGAAGTTTATGTTGATGTTTGAAGTTTGTTTAGGGAAAACTAAAAAAATGTCCAGGTAATTGTATTTGGGTAAAACTGTAAATAGCAGTAAAATGATAACAAATCCTGTTTTTTAACGCCGCGACATGTGTAGTCGCTAAAAGTAAACAAACAATACACATGCAACGATACGTGTGATTTAATAGTAATCTTAATTAATATAGTTTGTTTTATAAATGAAGAAGACGAGTAAACCTTCTTATTTCTCTTTTATAAAAATTGGAAGAGGCTCCTGTTAAGGTTACCGTATTTCCCTCAATCATGTCACACCATATTGATAGACTCGATTGAAGTTGCCGGCTCTGTAGGTGCTCCATATGACCATCCTTAGCCTTTCAACTAGTAATCAATATGTCACGACAATACTGGTTTTAAGGCCATCTTGGTTTTGTTATCCTTTTATAACTTAATTAGTTTGTGTTATGTCAAGCTCAAAATGGGATCACAGTTAGGATCTATTAATTACCAAGGCGATTAATCTCCAAATTAGTTAAGTTACCCAATAAATAAGGTAAGTCCTCATTTGATCTTGTTATGTTGCGATCTCTATAGTCGTTATCCCTCTTATGGGTTCATCAGAGATATGTGTTGCTCGGTAACAATCTCGCCTATCTCATTACTTTGTCGGGCTACCCAACCCCCCAATAATTAACCTTTCTTAAGTTTTACCCCATAACGGATCTGGTGCATTACCAAAAGCCTCCCTAAGGATTTTGATGTAATATCATCAGCTTTTTTATTACCCCAAGATCCGGTTCGATACAAGAAGCTTGTCACCCGAATTTGTTTCAACACCAAAAGAACCCCTAATAAGATTTGGTTCAATACTAGAAGCTTACACCGGATCCGATTAAAGGTACCAGAAGTCGTACGCAGACCCAGACAAGTTAAGTTAGATTATATTAATTTAGTTAAATTAATTTGTTAAGTTAATTTAGTTTTAAAGGAGCCAAGTGATCCTATCAAAAAATAATAAACCAAGAATTGGTAAAAGATAAAACACATTAATAAAATAAATACTAGATTAATAAGATTAACTCATCCAAGAGTTTGAGAAGACATAGAGATAAAAACCATACGAAGATCTTAACACTTTTACCCATGGCGAATACCAGTCTTGCATGTGTCTTTCAACTCTCTTTTATTACATATTTTTAGTGAACTAATCTACCAATGCCTTATTCTTGATATGGATGATCAAAGATAGAATTTCGGAACTCTATCTTTAGAGAGATATCGGTCGGCATGAATGCCTTCCCTAAGGATCAACCTCTTAACTTCCAAGCAAAAGGAGCTTAGGAAGAATCATGATCATGGCATACTTGGGCATCAATTCACCAAGGTCCATGGATCATCCACACAAGAATCATGATCACTACCGTTGATGTGCTAAAAGTTATTTATTAATTAACAACTAAATTAACCTAATCTAGACACTAAATTATACTCTAGACTCTCTAAAACTCGACTAAACTACTAACAGGCAAGCGAACCGGTCGACTCTAGTAAAGCTAAGTAAGTCCGGAAATCGAACCCACGAAACTCTTTTGATTACGTAAATTAGACTCACTAGACCTATTAGCTTACACAACTATCTGTTTTTATATTTTGAGTGGGGGTTTCTAAAATCCTAAAATTGCAATTAAATTAAATACTAATTAGACAAACGAATTAAGACGCGAATTAAACTTTTGGGTTTTACTCAGATGATGATGAAATAACTACCTAGACTGGAATCCTACACAACTCGGATTGGCTTCCTATTGGCTTGACTAAGTTATAGAACCGGGATCTTGGAATGCTAAACTCACTCGGTAACCGAACAGGACGCTCAACCCTTCTCAAGGATACACCTATGGAAACCTAGCAAGATGTTAAATTACCGGTTATTATGGATTTCTTTACGGATTTCCAAGTATGTTAACAAAGTACCTTAATGTGACAATTACCCTCTAGGCGCAATAATCTAAGGTAACTACGGTAAATTAGTTTGACTCGATTAGCAAGAATTGTGAGGTTAACTAAATTGGTCTTTTTACAAAGAACCTAACTTTAGCGATCTAACACCCTAGACAAACTGACAATCTTTCACCTTACGGATTTTAAGATTAGTTAACCACCTATACCTACTTGATTCACGCAATTACCTTCTATGGTGTATTGGCCAATTAACCATAAAGAGCATAAACTCAAAGGAATATAATCTAACACAAACCTAATATATGAAAGACATTATTCAAGATAAGTGTGAAGACAATAAACATGAAATCAAACAAATCTAAATAGTCATATACATCAAATCAGTGTTACCAAGTTTTCTACTTTATTAACAAACCATAAACACAAGTCAAAACCAATAAAAATCCAATCTTTGTTATGAATTCATCCTAGTCTAGGTAGTTTGATAAGTTTAGCCAAGATACATCATGATTGAACAAGCAAAGATCGAAGAATCAATGGAAAACATGGTTTGAATCAAATAGAGAAGAAGAAACGATGAAACCGAATGCTTAAACACGAGCCACTCGATGTCCGACCTTCAAATCTTCAACCAATAGCATCGAAACCTTCAATCTTAACTTCTTGAGCTCTAAAATTCGTCTAAAGTGCTCTCCAATTTGTAGGGTTAGAGTTCTTTCAAGATAATGATGTTTATATACTACAAATCAGCTCAAACCCAATCAACCGACCATACATTCTACGAAATAAGGCTCCCCGCGTCGCGCGGGGAGCATGTGGGGTTCAATACACGTGACGAGGCGTGTTAAAACTGCATTTGGCCAATAACATCTCCTCGTGTCGCGCGGGGAGAAGGACTAGTCCTGGTCGCGCCACGCGACCAAGCAATATCTCTCGATTTCCATGCTTTTTCATCTCTCGTACTCCCGAACTCGATCCGGTGCTCGGTTTTTGACAAATATGTATCATTTTTCGACCTTTTCAGCTATTCTTCACTCCCAAGACCAGTAAATCACAATGCGATCAGCAAATAGATATATTTTGCAATACATCAACCGTGCCTTGTCATGTTGTCCCCAGATTCTTCTGGAAGTAGTCCTTTTTATCGTTGTTGTGCTACTATGCATAGGTATACCCATATATGCACGACCGTGCAAGAGATGCGTGTCTCGACAGGTCCCGCAACAGGCGTACTTCTGGTCTCTTATATATGTCTTGTCTATTTTGTCTTTAGTGGGAGGCATGGTTGTGCGTTAGGCATGCACGGTCTTGCATGTATTTCTTTTATTTCCAACTACGCTTATCTGATTTTTGCTACTTTTCCAAAAGGTGAGTTGAGGCGGCTAGGCACGGTCGTGCACCATGGGCGTGCATCTTGGAAACATGTCTTTTTCATCTGTTTTCATCGGTTTTTTACTTCTTTTTAGTTTTGGACCTTCAAATCCTACAAAAATTGAAAATGAACGATTTAGGTAGTGGTTCCTCATAATAATGCATCAAAACTACATGTAAATGACGTAAATATGCATAAAAATATGTATAATTGATAACACATCATGCAACACTTTTAGCGGGGACATTTATAGCCGCTAATAGTAAAAAACGACGCCGATAACAGTGAACAACTTCTAGTGGCGACCCTTTAGCGGTGACCAATGGCCCTAGTAACAAACCTTTAGCAGTGACATACCCTTTAGCGGTGACGGGTCGTCGCTAAAGGCTTTCGTGGCGACAAATGGCACCTTTAGCGGAGTCAAATGTCATCGGTAAAACTCCGTTTTTCTGTAGTGATGATCATGGTTGATATTTCTTGTTAAACATGGAAAAATTGCTTAAATAATCAAGCATGCTTAAGCTAATCAAAAGTGCAACTTCACTAGAGATGGTTATACTAAAGATGTCAAGCAAATCTTGACAAGAATAACTTATCTGAGAAGCTATTATTCAGAATTAAGTAGTTGCCAACCATAGACGTCTATAAAAGCTCATCTTATCCACTCAAATTAGAAAGACTCTACTCTTCATCAAACTGTTAGGAACAAAGTGACAATATTGAACAAAACAAACACACACACAATAGCAAAAATAAAGAACACGAGAATATAACCTAGTTCAGTCAAGTTGACCTACGTCCACGAGTTGTAACTAGTTTTGTCTTTTATTAGGTGCTCAAATGATACAATTATATCATGGGTAATTTGGTACATATATAATTTGAATATTCGGGTTGAAATCAAAATTTTGAATTATTATATATATCAAATGCCAACACCACTTTGCTATAATGGTGTTGTCGCTTCTCATTTAGTTATTTTTCTTTTAAATAATTTGTATTTTAATAAATTTTTACCTTTACATCTCCTACACTTTAATAAAGTTATCATACATACTCTAAACTTCAACAAAGTTACTTTTTCTTCTTTTTTTACGACTAAACCGCGTACCAGTGTTGTACTGATACCACCGCAACGCGTGTGGTAAAACACTAAAGTTATCTTAAAATCTCTAAACTTCAATAAAGTTGCTTTTTTAAATCTTTTTGATAAACATGCTATTTTTATTAATAGAAATAAACTAAGTGCACTTTACATCAATATCGCAGGTAAGCGAGCAACAAGCTGCGCCGCTACCCCTTTCTGAATAGCAAACCCTAGCCTATTAAAGACAAACCCCTGCCCCCTGTTGATGAGCAACTGCTGTGGACAACCTTTTGGACCCTAGTCAACAAACGGATAGCTTCTGGAGCTAGGGAGCCAAAGGTGTCGAAGGCGAAGGGGACAAATGCATGTTGGTTATCAGCACATGCTTTAGCGTGTTTATCCACCTTTTTTAATTCCGCTTTCCTTATAGCTTGTCCTACTACAAACCCGTTTTCCCTTAAACCAGCTAAGGGGGAGACTCCTGTGAGATCTACACAAGCATGTTTCCCTCCCGCCCAGCCAAAGACGAGCAGATCCGCTGGTCTCAATGTAGATCTCCCTTCCATGGGGTCTGTAAGGAAATTCACAGGGGCCTCCTTCTTGGCAGAAATCCCCGCTCTCCTCAAGATGTCCCCCAAAACATCCCTAACCCAGTCATGCCGATATTTGAAACCAGGGAGCTCCTTACAATGAACAGCATGCTCCCCATATTTATCCATGCAGGCTTTACGACAGATTGGGCAGGTTTCGTCTTCTGGATACATAGGGATCATCAACCGGTATTTGAGGATAGCCCTATACTCAACAACCGACATGCATTGCCCCAGCCCCTCGATCGGGATAACAGTAAAAAAGTCTTGCGCATGGGGGCCTTTCAAGCACTCAATCACCGCCTTCTGGCGGGGAGACATATCAAATGCTCCTCCCAGACTCCGAGCGATTTTGTCAAATAGGGCATTCGCCAAAGTTTTTTGTGGCTTTGGGGGGGGGGGGTGTCCATATTAGAGAAACCGCCAATATCAAAGTCTGGATGAGAGACACTTAAGTACTCAAGGGCCTGTTGGTAGTCTACGTCAAGCTTAACAACCCCACTGTTCCGAAGGATATGGTCTTGCAATACACACGATTGAGCTCTAGAAGCTACAAAAGCATAAACTCCAACATCCCGAGCTGAGAGGAGGCCCAAACCACCCAGACGCATCGGCAAAGATGCCAAACGCCACTGAAGGTCACCAAAGTAAGACCCTCAGCAAACAACAATGTCTTCGATAGCCTCTCGGAGACCATCGTCAAAACAGGATACCGCATTTTCCATCAAGTGGGGTTGGCAGGTCCGCAGCCCAAACAGTAACTTAGCTACCCCTATGCATGACCTTAAAAGAAGAAGCTCGCACTGGGGGTCCTGGAGGCAGGGCAAGAGTTTCATAAGGTCAACCGCTGTCGATGCCCGACGCCCAGCTAATTCCCCGATAAAAGAAGAATCTCGGCTAACCGCCCCCCCAAGGAGCTTAACCCCCCTCTCAGTTCTACCTATCCCTCTCGGGAAAAGGCCGTCCTGAACCTTGAGACCATCACACGATGGCCAGAACACTTCCGTTTTCTTAATATTGAGATGGAGCCCTAGGGATGGTCCCTCCGTGTTAATGATGTCCAAGGCTTTAGCAACTTCCATTGCATTACCTATAATCGTGCCATCATCCAAATACCAAGCATGAAAGGGGAGGTTACAGTGCTCCTGGACACGGAGAATAAGGGGGTGTAAGGCTAGGGCAAAGAGAAGGGGCCCCAAGGGATCTCCCTGTTGCACTCCAGTGGTGGCCCCAATACACTCGCTGCCAACATACAACCTAGCGGGTTGAGCGTACAGGAACTGGACCCACCGATAGATAGATGGGCAACGTTGGTGGACCTGTTGGAGAAACGCTGAGCGGTCAACCATGTTGAAAGCATTGGTGAAGTCTACCGTGAGCAAGGCCATGGACCCATCTTCATGAAGAGAGTTCAGGAACTTGTTCGCACTATGAAGCACCGCCTCCGCCCCACTTGGTGTACCAACCCCGAATTGAAAATCCCCCAAATACTGGGCCATGTCCTTCCCAACCTTCTTCATAGCCACCTTAGAGACCAACCTACACCAGATGCCCCCCCACGGCGATAGGCCTAATACTATTATCAGGTTTCAATAAGGGGGTGAGGGGGGCTGAGGCCACAAACTCGGCCAACACCTTAGGGCAAAGCCCCTCAAGCCAGAGGTTGACGACTCCAGTAATAGCTGTGAGCAGACCCGAGGAACTTACCGAACCCTCACAACCAATAGCGTCCAACAAGTGTTGGGCCCACATCCCATCTCTGCCACAAGATGTCCCTCGAGGGAAGGATTGGATACATTTAAGCACGCAATCTTCTGCTACAATAATAGCGGGTTGGACAATAGGGTTGGAAGGCATTGATGGGGGTGGCACCACCGGGTGTTTATCAATAAGAGCTTTCATGGTCGATTCTCCAAAGGGGGCAACCCCGCTGGAACATAAAACTTTGACCGCCGCCGTAAAATGCCCATCCCTGACCTTCCGCAGGCATTGCTTGATATTGGGATCCTTTTTATTGTCTTCGCCCCTTCCGGAAACCCTCCTAGGCACCCCAGCGTCTCCCCCACTATTCAAAAGATAAGAGACCAGATCTGTGAAACCAGACCCATCCTTCCACAATCCAAGCGCCTGTAAAATGCTACTGCACTGAAGGGATTTTCTGTTTCCTGATCTCCTCTCTTGCCTGGAAGAAGGCCTGACAACCCTCAGTGTACAACACGGCAACAAAAGCAACTGAACCCAATTTTCAACCGAGCCTGGAGACGCTATCACTTTACGTAGGGCACCCGTTAAAGCCTGAGCGAACGCCTGTCGACAACTGGGGGGGATGCATTTAACGGTTTGGAAACGGAGGGAAAAAACACGCTCGAGAAGGGCAACATCGGCTACCACCCCTTCCGGGGAGAGTGTAAAAGTGTCGGCTACCACTTGACATGGCTTCCTAATCCCAACAATGAAATCGTCCACGTCCCCCGAGATTGGAGCAAAAGACACCATCTCATCACCATGCTTGCACCCCCTACTAAGGGCATGCATAACCATGCACTCCCCACATAACCATTTGCCTCATGCCCTTAGGACTTCCCCCACATCCAGAAAAAGGTCCAAATCCTTAGTGATAGCCTCCTTCACATAAATCTTCCTGTTTTCAGTCTTAAGGTGGGTGCTTTGCACGTGTTCAATTAGGCGAAAAAACCCACTAGACCCCGGTTTACCATCCTTGCACTCATGGAAATGCTTAAGGGGGCAAGCCCAATTTTCAACCGAGGCTGGAGACGCACGGGGTACAAATACTTGTTTGATTCAAAAACCAAATATTAAACTTTAGTTGGATTTGATTTTCTATCTTTTCCGGTTAAAAACAAATAATGAATTCTATGTGTGCATGTTTCATGGGACCCAATAGTATCGGAATTTTATATTTCATGCAAGTTAATCATAAGCCTATCTATCTCAAAGTAAAGGAGATGAAACAAAACGGGTGGGTCAAGGACTATAAATGAAGGGTCCGATCGACCTTATGAGACTTGGGCCTTAAAAAGACGTGCCAACTGACGAACGGAGTTGGAGTCAGATAATCCGAATTATTGTTTAATGGGCCCTAGGCCCGACAAGGGACACCCACTCATAACCACCCACGTGCTTCCCTTTTAATATTCTTGTCTCCTGATAAGCTTACTATCATATTCCTCCAAAATTAGAAAAATTAAAAAATAAAAAAAAAATTGTTAACTTAAGGATGTACTTAGTCAAGTTAAGTCGAACTTGAGCTTGATACTTTCTGGACTCGTTACTAGACTTGTTTCGAGCTTTTTTCGATCTGGTTTTAATTAACTTGCAATGGTTCAACTCATCTATAGTTATAGATATTATAATAGGGTGGTCTTCGGAAATCTTTGGGCTCTGGACGAATAGAAAATATGTGCCCCTAAAATATAATCTTTTTAAAAAGAATATAAAAATGAATTAATGTCACTTGAAGCAACATCAATCAATTAATGTAGTTTGACAAAATTAGTCAATTAATGTCATTTGTATTCAATGAATATGTGGGTAACAAGCAAAAAGAAAAACAAAAACTGAGGACATTGGGATTAGAACCCGCGTCTTCTTGTTGTTAAAGTTACTTGCAAACCACCAAACCATGCACTTCAAGATGCTATTTTTTATTCATCACGGATATATTCTAACTTTATAGCGTAAAACTCATACAAAAAAAAAAAAAAAATGGGCCCCCGGAGCCGTCGCCTACCCCAACCCCCCTTCAGGCCAGTCTTATAGATAAGCCAGAAGTGTAGTCAACTCATCTATACGTTTCAGATCGAGAATCCCCCCCCCCCCCCCCCCCCCCAATCAGCTGAGAACTTAGAGAACTTTGACTTCTCGTGTAAGATTTGCCATAATTTATTGCACACACATAGATGAAAATGTTAGAAACACAACTGTAAAAAAAAATCTCGAGTGGTGTTTTCAGCCTTTCACAACACTGTAAAAAGCTGCTGACATCAGCATTTACACATACTGTAAGGGTTTTTTTACGATGGTGTAAATCAACAACAACTTCTAGTTTTTTTTTTTTTTTTTTTTTTTTTGAAAAGTTGATTTTTTTAAAGTTTTTTGGTTAAAAAATTTTCGAAAAAAACCTTTGTTTTGGCTAAGTTATCTGAGTTATCGCATCTTGTTGAGGTTTTCATTTCCCACATCTATATTGAAAGAATGTAAATCTTGTCCTTCTCATTCATCAATCATCATATATATAATGTACAAGTAAATCTCCTATCATTAAGGAGAGATATACATGACCAAAATAACAAATATTTTCCCTAAAATATACAATGCTCTATTACACCCCCACAGTCGAAGCGAGAGGTGGCCGAATGCTGAGACTGGACCAGAAGTCGTCAAATAACACCTTTGGCAAGCCTTTGGTGAATATATCAGCTACCTGAAAACGTGTGGGGATGTGAAGTATCCGAACAGAACCTCGTTGAACTAGGTCACGAAATGAATATCAAGCTCAATGTGTTTTGTACGCTGATGCTGAACTGGGTTGCCTGAGAGATAAATTGCACTAATATTGTCACAGTACACAAGACTAGCAGTGGTTAGAGGTTTGTGTAATTCCAGCAAAAGATTACGAAGCCAACATATTTCCGCAACCACATTAGCAACTCCCCGATATTCTGCCTCGGCACTCGAACGAGAAATAACTGACTGACGTTTGGACGACCATGATATAATGTTTGGACCCAAATAGACACAGTAACCAGAAGTAGTCGGCATCCGTGTAAGCTCGCAATGAGAAATCCGTAGAAGTACCAATGGTCAGACCATGCGACGATGTGCCTTGTAAGTACCGGATGATTCGTTTTAAGGCATTCCAATGATCTACTTTTGGTGCATGCATGTACATGTATACCTGCTGAACAGCATAGCAAATGTCGGGTCTCGTGAATGTTAGATATTGGAGTGCTCCAGCAAGGCTACGGTACAGAGTCGGGTCATCAAAATCAGCACCCGAATTAGATCCAAGCTTGGGTTTAGTGTCAACAGGCGTAGCGGCGGGTTTGCAAGAGGACATACCGGCTCTTTCAATAATTTCCTTAGTATATACGTGTTGAGACAAGAACATGTTGCCACCCTGTCGCTGAACAAGAACACCCAAAAAATGACTAAGCGGGCCGAGGTCTTTCATGGCAAACTCTGCGGAGAGACGAGCCATAAGAAGGACTCGAAGGGAGTCGGACGAGGTTGTGAGAATGATGTCATCGACGTATATGAGGAGATAAGCTGTGTCTCCATTAAGCCGGTAGATGAAAAGAGAGTTGTCACATTTACTTTGCTGAAATCCCAATGTGAGAACGAAGTCAGTAAAGCGTTGATACCACGCACGAGGAGCTTGCTTTAAACCATAAAGAGATTTCTGTAGAAGACACACGTGATCAGGATATTGACGATGACGGAACCCCATCGGTTGGTACATATAAACAGTCTCATTTAGGTTGCCGTGAAGAAATGCGTTGGTGACATCCAGTTGGTGAATTGGCCAAGAAAACGACAACGCAAGTGATAATACAGTGCGTATGGTGGTGGGTTTAACAACCGGACTAAATGTTTCACCACAGTCCAACCCAATTTGTTGGTTGCTCCCATCACAAACTAGACGAGCCTTATAGCGTTCCAAAGTACCGTCTGACCTGAATTTGTGGCGAAATAGCCACATACTGCGTAAAACATGCATACGAGGTTGCCGGGGAACTAACACCCAGGTCTTATTTTTAATAAGTGCATTAAATTCGGTGGTCATGGCATTATGCCATTCCGTGCTGGACAAGGCATCCTTTGGGTTTTTAGGAATGGGGACGATAGAGGAGGAGGCGAGGTTAAAGATGTTTTTCGGTTTATATATTCCATCCATTAAACGGGTACGGATGGTGCGGGTAGGCGGTGGTGGGGGGGAAGAAGTTGGTGGAGATGTAGGTAAGGACGTAGATGACAGGTCAGAGGTGGAGATAGAATTAAGAGTGGATGAGGAGCTGGTAAGGTGATGGGAGGTAGAGGGGCCGAGAAAGGGAGTTGGGCTAGCTGGGCTGCCGGGGGGATTTGGGCCGAGAGAGGGGCTGAGGGGTTGTGAAGGTGAGCCGGGTAGATGTGTGGGGGTGGGCTAGTAGGGAGTGTAAGTGGGCTCGTGGAGTGGGGTGGGCCGTGAGTGGGGGAATTAATTGAAGGGGGAAGTGGGCCAATGGGGGATGGATGGTGAGCAGTGGATTGGTTATTGGGAGATGTATGGTGAGCAGTAGAGTAGTCATTGGAAGGAGTGATATTATTGGTGTTAGTATTAGAATGGGTGCCGAAGTAATGTAGAGGGTGGATAGGGTCAGTTAGAAAATCATAGATTTTATGGGAGGGGGTGGGGTTATTTGCAAAAGGGAAAATGGTTTCGTCAAAGATGACGTGTCGACTTATGATTATTTTACGGGTGTTTAAGTCGAGGCATTTATATCCCCGATGATTAGTGGGGTAGCCTAGGAAGACACATGGCAGTGAGCGATATTGGAGTTTGTGTATATTAGTGTGGGGAATGAGAGGGTAACATAAACAGCCAAAGACTCGAAGATGTGAGTAAGATGGAATGCAATGGTATAAAATTTGGGTAGGGGAAAAATTGTTGAGAACTTTGCTAGGCAAAATGTTGTGAAGGTATGTTGCAACCTCCAAAGCATGATGCCAATAAGTGTTAGGTAAAGATGCATGGGCTAAAAGTGTGCGAATAATATTGTTAATAGAACGGATTTTTCGTTCGGCTTTCCCGTTTTGAGACGAGGTATATGGACAAGAAAAGCGAAATTGCATTCCATTTGATTTGCAAAATTGGTGGAACATATTATTATTATTATTATATTCCTTACTATTATCACATTGAAACTGTTTCAGTTTGCGTTCGAATTGAGTGAAAATCATATTATAGAATGTAGTAAAAGTGGAGAAAACTTGGGATTTATTCGGGAGGGGGTAGGTCCATAAAAAATTCGAAAAATCATCAAGGAAAAGTATGTAATAGCGGTGGCCTTCCGAACTAAGAATCGGGGAGGTCCAAAGGTCACTGTGAACTATATCGAATGGCATGTTGGTAACATTGTTAGAAGCAAAAAAACGGTAATTTAATATGTTTACCAAACACACAAGATTGACAAACATGAGTTTTTAAAGTTCCACAATTAATCAAACTAGAGTTTTTAAGAGAGTTCAATAAAGAAAATCCCGGATGACCGAGACGTTGATGTCATGTGTCTTGAGAAATCGCCGTAAGAGCCGTGGGGGATATGATCTTGGTGACTTGGGATGGATCAAGAGTATAGAGGCCTTCGGAGCTATTGCATCGTAGGATAGGGGTCCGAGTCTTGAGATCCTTCACCAAAAAACCATATGGGTCAAATTCAATGGATAATTTATTATCGGTAGTAAAACGACGAACAGAAAGCAAGTTTTTAATGAGAGATGGGGCATAAA
This sequence comes from Helianthus tuberosus, assembly GCA_030545235.1. NCBI lineage: Eukaryota > Viridiplantae > Streptophyta > Magnoliopsida > Asterales > Asteraceae > Helianthus > Helianthus tuberosus. The sequence goes on from CM060391.1 coordinate 38,471,764, forward strand.
GGACCTGGGTCAATTTAAAAGGTGGGAGGGGAGGGGGTAGGGTAAGGTCGCCTTGTCCATGCACGGGAATGGTTTGACCATTTCCCACAATAATATTTCGATTAATGCAATTATTAAAAACAGACGAGAGGTGAGAGTTAGAAGTCATATGACCTGTGGCACCTGTATCCATGGTCCAGGAGGGGTCGTGGAGAGACATTGCATACATCGCCTGATTGATATCAGTGGCCGTGTGACCTGCAGCAAATGGCTGATTTGGTCTGGGCCCAAGAATACCCGCCGAGTGGTTGTTATTTTTGTTCACAGTTGGGTAGGGACAAGGGGGCATATTGGACCATGAGCCCCATTGTGAGTGAGGGGTACCATTAGGTGGGCCGACCCATGGGGTGAAACAAGGCCATGGGTAATATCCACCCGGAAGATGACCACCAGGTGAAGAAGTGTAGCCGTCGCCACCAAAGTGACCAAAATTTCCTCTACCTCGGCTATTACCTTGACGTCCGCGACCCCTACCCCTACTGCAGCCGCGGCCCCGTTCAGAAACATCAGACCGCTGTTCAGCCCTGTTTCGTGCGTCCTTTTGCTGCGGTTTAGTGGTGGCTGTGAGAGCCGTGCCAGCCGTCTGTGCTGAATGTCTAACCTGACTGAGTTTCCTGGATTCAGCCATACATAACCTGGAGCGTGTGTCGTAGAAGTCGGGGAGCGGTTTCATCTGTTGAATAACAGATGCGGTGTTCTCGTATTGTTCATTGAGACCCGAAAGTAGTTGCAAAACCAGTTGCTCATCAGTTACGGGAGAGCCAAGATTAGTGAGTTGGTCGAAAATCACCTTCAGTGCCTGGCAGTATGTGGACATGTTTGGGAATTGATCCAGGTGAGTATTTGAGAACTTGTTGTTGAGATCAATCGTACGTGTGGCTTTGTTGTCTTGAAATATGTTAGCGATTGTAGTCCAGGCATCATAAGCGGTGGTATCCGGTTTAAGAACTGTGTGCAGCAAATCGGTTGATATTGTACTGTATATCCATTGAAGTACAATGGAGTCGAGACGTTCCCACGTCTCGGTCGGAGCAGGTTTTTCTTTGTCCTTATCTTTGGCCGTGTCAGAAGAAGAGGAGGTTTCTGATGTCGGTTTCGGTTGAAGGTGATCGAAAACGAGGTGGGCTTTGCATTGGATTTTGAACATCTCTGACCAGGTAGTATAATGCCCGGTTTCGATGTCCAATGTGACGGGTATGAGATTTTTGATGGAGGTAACAGTCACAGCAGGGTGAGGAGAAGACGATGAAGACATGATGAGAAGGGATGAAGAAATCGGCGCAGGGAAGGGTGAGGAAGAGAGGGATCAGCTAGGGTATAACCTAGGGTAGGTTTGATACCATGAAAGAATGTAAATCTTGTCCTTCTCATTCATCAATCATCGTATATATAATGTACAAGTAAATCTCCTATCATTAAGGAGAGATATACATGACCAAAATAACAAATATTTTCCCTAAAATATACAATGCTCTATTATATATGTATAGTTTTTCGTAAATGTCATAGTTATATGCATAATGTAGAACTGGTGTATAAATTGCTTCTTAATTTTCTTAAATGATCCTTTTTAAAATCAATATTCTTAATATTCTTAAATGATCCTTTTTTAATTCAATATAAAATAAAATAAACAAGTCTCCGTGTACGCCGCCGTCAGAACCCTAGTCTCTAAAAACAAAAAACCACAAAAACAGAGTACCACCACCGTCGTCTTTGTTACCCTTGTTCTCTTGAGCAGAACGGCCAGCCAGAGACGATGCCGAAACACCTTCATCATCGTTGTAACTCTCTCTATCTCTCTATAGGGTTTTGACTTACCTGGTTGAAATGATGGGAGGTGATCTAACACGTGGCAAGAGAATACAAAAGGTACAATGACATAAACTTAACATACAACTAACCTAAGCAAGAAATACAATCAAAGCACAATGTATAACAGGTGAATGCTTACAGTTGTACAAAATTATAGTATATAATATATAATATATAATGGGTGTATCTTACGTATTCCATGTTCTAATAAATACATGCATTTATATTGTACCATTCTAAAATTAAGAGTTATAATGTCAAATTCTATTTTAGTCATGATTTTAATTATACATAGATAATAAAGGGATATTATCCATTGAGTGAACAACTAGAAAACATAAATAGATACTTCATTGATTTTACTCCTAGGGTATAAATTAAATGAGTATCTAATTCTTAAATGGAATTATAGTAAGACTATGAAATTAATAACTACTTTCGTATTGATGTAAGACAATAAAATATTAATAAATTTGGATTTAAAGTAATACCTAATACTTTTTTTTTTCTCCTGAAGTATGGATATTCATAAACCAAATCATAATAGTTTAAATATGAGAAATTGAATTTAAATAACCTCAACTTTCATAATTTGGTCGATAATATTCCTAACTTACGAATTGTATCACGTCACTCCCAGCTTTCAACTTATTTTCCTCTATCACTCTTAAACTAATTGAATCATAACCCAGTTAGCTGACGTCAGATGCCAATCACTAAACAAGTGTCACATCATCAAAGGCCATGTCAGTTGCCACGTCAGTAAAAAGTGTCACGTCAGCAAAAAAACTAATTGAGTTAGGGTTCAGTTAGTTTGGGATTGCCAAAGGAAAACAAGTTGAAAGTTGAGAGTGGTGTGGTACAATTCGTCAGTTGAGAGTGTTAGCGGCTAAATGGTAAAAGTTGAGATTATTTAAATCCAATATCCCTTTAATTATAAATATAGATATTCATCAAACCAAATCATACTTTGAAAATATATACAAATCATATTTGTAGGGAAGATTTAATATTATGCAACAACTACATGGTAATTACTTTGTAAACTATTAAAACCATAGGGTAAGAACATGATCTTAAGACGAGGATATGATCTTTCATAATTAAACTATAGTTAAATAAATGAATATTCGTTTCTTACTTTCCCACACACGCACACGTAGATATCGATAGACCCATAGAGGGGAGCCCAGGGAGGAGTTAAGCTACATAAATATATATATTTTTTGGAAAACCAAGAAAAACAAGTTACATAAATATATAGTGACAGGTTTTTATCATATATTTTGTGTCGCTCTCAAATGAACTCTCTCTATCACACTCATAAAGATGGGTCATGGGGATGACCAAGTAACATAAATCGTCCTAGTGGTATGTATATATATATGGTCGCTAGCTAGTGGAAACTATTTTAAGAAAATGGTATGTTACTATTTGTTTTCTAATTTGGTCCATGGTCCTAAAAAAATGACTGCAATATCTTTACCGTCTTTATCCACATTAATTTTCTTCACTTTCTATGTTTTTTCATTGTCCATATTTATATATATTTAATAATTTTTTAATAAATCGAAAATTATCATTATTAGTTATTTCAGTTAAGCTCTATTCTATAACTTTCTAACTTGCTAACTCGATCAAATAAAAACCTATAGAAAAACCAAACAAAAATCGACCTAATTGTTGCCATTGATTTCAGTTATATACTACTAAACTTATGAGAATAAAGTAAAAATTAAATAAATATAAAAGAGTGGAAAGTATTGAACAAAAGTAAACCACAACCACCACATCTTATTTGTCTTCCTTTGGCTTTTGACTCTTGGGATAGAATGACTGATTATATGATTTTCTTTTTATGCATTACATTGATTTTAGTCGGTGGTTTGTTTTGGTTGGTATTGGTTTGTGGTAGGCATAGAGTGGTCAGTGACAATTGTTTGTATCTGTATTTCGTATGAGGTTATACCAAACCTCTCATATTTGTATTTCGTATAATCTCTCATATCAAAAAATCATGTGTTTAACAATTATAACGATGTGGATTTCAGATTCTCCCCCCTTTAAAAGACCAATTTTAAGGCTTCCTGATCTTGATTCGAAGATTTTTGTCACACTCTGATTTCTCGGTGGGCCCGGACTTAGGGTTTATACGTGACGATTGATATAGATATTCACATTTAGCACAGTGGAAGTCTTGGGATTATAAAATAATGATTACTGTTGCTACAACAAATATGAGACCAAGGGTAGTGGACGGACTGGTTAGGCAAAAGACTTTAAGGGTTTCAGTTTGCCTAACGCAAGTCGTGGGGTCCTCCCACGTTTGCCGCACGTGGGGTTGGATCACTTGTTATTGTTCACTCTTTGATTCTGGATTGAAAGGAATTCAACCCAGAATGTTAATGTTAGTGAAGTTGTAATATTTGAAGTGAAGAAGAGAACAAGCAAGGAGCGAGTTCTCAAGAGAGAAGAGAAAGATTAGAGACCGAGGATGATCTGAACTGATCGGAATGTTTTGCATGAATGACAAGGGCTGCCATTTATAGAGAAAGGATCTTCTAAGAGAAGAAACCTTTGACTGATGATCCAAGGCTATAGTGAGGGACTTGCCCATTTTGGGAGTTGGAGGCTTCGGACCTGCGGGTAAAAGAGTGTCTCCTTGCACGTCTCTCTTTTGCGGCTGAGGGAGAGTCTCACAAGTTATCAGTGATGTGATTGACCACTGTGCTTGTTCTTTTTGCTGTTCATTACAACTCACGGGTTTTGAACCTTTTAACATTTTAAGCTGTTATGTGTTTTAGTCATTTTATTGAGACTTGAGCTACCCCGTCATCAGCCCCACAAGTCAGAGGTGTTTGGGATGTATGCTCAAATGCTTCTGACTTTACACATTGTTTTTATTGCTTGAAGGCTTCAAGGGTTCTTGAGCAGTTGAGATTTTGAATTTTTGAAATGACAACTGATGTGACTGGTGGCAGTTATCATAAGCGGCGGGTTTAATTGTCTGTCGTGTAATTATCACTCCTATACTTAACTTTTATTCTTTTTATTTACACATAATAACTATCTTCATTGTTTCTCATGCATATATCGATCCTTTCATTCAGGTTAGTCATTATCCCGCCTTCTTCTTTTTTTCTGTTCTTCGTTTAATTGTTTATCATGGGTGCTTGTAAGGATCTTTCGGTCAGTTTTTCTCGTCTCACTCACGAGGAAGTGGAGGCGTTTTGTATCGAACGGGGTATTGGCTTAAAGCATAACCCGGTTGCACTGGGTTGTGACAAATCTATTGATCAATGCCCTCCTGTGTTAAACGTTTTAGAATATTATCGAGTTTCTTTCGGTCAAATCCATCCTTAGCGTTTGGCTAGGGTTTTGCAGTTTGAGGTTTTGTGTCGAGCCTCCGGGAATGATCCGTTTTTGTTGACGTTCTGTCGTTTCTTCCGTTTAGCGAAGAATGGTGATTGGTTCACTTTTGAAACGTCTCAAGTTGATACTTGCTTGGTTTCGTCCATGGTTACCACTCTTGGTGCCTGGAAGGACCGGTTCTTTTGGGTCTCGGAGTCGATTGTTCCTTTCAAGATGATTTGGAGACACCCAGACGTTGTTCTCAACGAACCGGAACCGTCTGATTCTGAACTAGATAGTTGTTTTCTTAAGGCCATCCGAGAATGTCCTTCGAGGGTTCGACCGTTTCCGAAACATTTGCTTGTGTTGTTGGGTATTAGTAAATTATGGGATAAACCTGATCGGGATCCGGTTCTTATGAGGAATGGTCAGGGTATGCATTTTACTTGTTTTGCCTTTTTACATTCCTTTTATTTGTTTTCTTATCCCCTGTTTCACATGAATTTTGTAGTTATGTCTGCATTAGACTTTGTCAAAAGTGATGATACGTCGGATGTTGTGTTCACGGATGTTGCGGCCGCGGCCGGTGATGATGCTGTTGTTAGAGGTTCTGAATACAGGTTTGAGGATACAAGGTATGTGAATGTTCCGAATGTGAAGGGGTTTACCAAGACTGCTGCTCCTAAGACTTCGACCCGTCGCTCTGTTCGACGTTTGTTAAAAGGTGTTCCTCCATCCACTTCTTCTGATCCTGTGGATTTGAGCGATGACATCGAAGTTTCTGGGGATAAGGGTCCTAGTGGTGATGTTGAAAAAGAAAATAATTTGGTTGTCGTTGATAAGAAAAAGTCTGCAGGTAAAAAGCCGGTGGTGACTTCTGTCCAAGGTTCACCAAGGAAGGATATTGAAGGTTTAAGTGAGGATGAGCTTTATGTCCCCAACTGGGGTGTTAAGGTTGGAGATAGTTTCAAGGATGTCGATGTTTGTGCTGATGTGTTGGCTAACTTTGCTCCCCTATGTGTTCGAGGTTCCATATTGGAGATGGAGGGTGATACTATGCTTTCTAGGTTGATCTTAGGCTCCTGTAACCTTTCTACCCTGTTGGCTAAGGGTGTTACTCATTTTCGTAAAGGGATGCAGGAGTATGATGAGTTTTCGAAGAAGAAGGAAAAGATGAAGGCCTCCATGACAGCCATGAAGAAGGACATTGATGGTTTTGCAAAAAAGGAAGAGTCTTGGGTGAAAAAGGTTGGTGAGCTGACTCGTAGGCATGAGGTTGAGATTGGGGATTTAAAGAAGATGATGGAAGCAGATAAGTTACAACTGAAGGCTGATAGGGAAGCCTTGGATATTCAGAAGAAAGCCTTTGTAGAGGAGAAAGAAGGCTTGAAGGATTCCGTGGTTCAGGCTACTGGTGATAACCAATGGCTTATTGAGCATGGTTTTCAGCAGGTTGTCACTTATCTCCTTCACTCTGTTGAGTTTAATTCTGCTCTTGGGGATGTTTACACAAAGTTGTTGAACTATGGGAATCACTTGGGTTTGGTTGCTGGTTTCAAGCTTCATGAGTCTGGTCAAGCTTTGGAACAGTCTCCTTTGTTCCGGCCTGAAGATTCTGAAATTTTCAAGGAACCTGTTCACAAAATGGAAAGGCTAACTTATCCTTATGTAAGTGAAGTTTCTTCTTGCTTTGGTAAACCCCTTTCCGTGTTACAGGGACTGAAACCGGCTGGGCTCAACGAGAAAGTTTGCTCTGAAGTGCTTGAATATTTGTCCAAGAAGCGTTCCTGGTCAGGTGATAGTGAAGAAACTTTCTTAGAGGATGCAGATGGTTCTAAAGAAGCAAGCCTTGAAGGTTCAGCTGTTGCAGGTGATGGTGGCCAAAAGGCCAAGAAGGCGAAGAAAGCTAAGAAATGCAAGGGTGATGGAACCGGGGCTTCAAAGCCTTCTTCTGGTGTTTGAACAATTCATTCGTAGCTATCTTAGCACCTTTTAAAACAATGCTATGTTCTATGTGTTTTGAACTTGTTTCTTTGGAGGGAACCGTTTAGGTCCCTGTGGTGGTTGAAGCCTTGAAGGATTTTGTGAACAATATGTAGGTTTAAGGCCTTTAAGGCCATTGATGCTATGTTTGATCTTTTAACTTTTGTGCTATGTGACTTTTTATTCAAGGGAACAGTTTAGGTTACTTGTTGCTTAAAGCCTTCGAGGCTTCCAGATAATGTTTGATGCTTATGGTATGGTGTGTCCCTTAGTATTTTGTTTGACTTATGTTGTGTATTGTGTTGTTGTTTTGTTCCCTCCCTTGGGTTTTTGTTTGTTTAATTGTCTTTGTTGGTTGTGTGTTTTCCTTATGTTACTTATACCTTGAAGGGTTCAGTGCTGCAGTCACTTAGCCTTGGTATTTTTAACAAGAAGGCATAACATTTATCCTATTTATCACTCTTATTCATTTTGACTTTGGTTCGGAAGCCTGTCTATGAGACTTTATTTTTTGAAAAATTTTCTAAGGCTTAAGGAACATTTGGTGAAGGTTGTTCGGGCTTGTCTATGAGACTTATTAAAAAAATTTCTAAGTCTCATTGAGTTGTATTGATATAGGAACTCACCCCTTATATAGGTCCATTCAACCCTTGAACCTATTGAGCGATGTGGCCTGGGAGCTCATCCCCTTACATGACCCTTGTCATGGAGTTTCTTGCTAGGTTCTCAACCTGACTATAGGATAGAAAGACAAGTTTTAACAAGAACTTCGTTTTTCATTCATCAAAGTGTGTAGGTTACAAAAGGGAACAAAAACAACACTTTTCTAATATTTTTTCTAACACATGTTTCTAGACGTGGAACCTTTTAAGGTTTTTGCCGTTCCAATGTCGGGGAAGCTTTTTTCCTTGTGAGTCAGCCAACTTATAGGATCCTCCCTTGTGAGCTTCAAGGATGGTATATGGCCCTTCCCATTTAGGACCAAGTTTTCCCCGGATTTCCTTCTTGCTAGCCTCGTTGTTTCTGAGAACGAGGTCACCAGGCTTGAATCGTTCATGTTTCACCCGGGCATTATAATAAGATTCCATATTTTGTTTATATTTTGCTTCTTGGATAGCTGCTTGATTTCGTGCTTCTTCTAGGAGTTCCAAGTTCAACATCGTCTCTTGCTTGTTGGCTTCTAGAACAATGTTGAACGTCCTTTTTGTTGTAACTCCTATCTCTGCCGGGATTACATCTTCAGATCCGAACACCAAGCTATATGGATTTTTCTTGTGGCTTGCTTTTTCGGTGGTTCTGATTGCCCATAACACGTTCGGGAATTCTTCGAGCCAGTTGGTATCATGCTTTCCCATTCGGGCTTAATTGCCTTCCACAATGCTTCGATTTGTCCTTTCAACCTGGCCGTTAGATTGTGGGTAGGCTACTGAGCTGAATACTTGGGTTATTCGAAACTCCTTGCACCAGGAGCTGAAAGGATTCTAAGCAAATTGCTTCCCGTTATTAGTGACTAATACTCCTAGCAGCCCAAACCGACAAATGATGTTTTCCCATACGAATTCAATGATCTGCTTTCCTGTTATCTTTGCCAATGGTTTCACTTCCGGCCATTTGGTAAAATAGTCTACAGCCACTAGAAGGAATTTGACTCCCCCTTTGGCTGGAGGAAATGGGCCGACAATGTTCATTCCCCACTTGTGGAATGGCCAACCAGATGAGATAGGAACCAAGTCATGCTTTGGTCTTTTTGGCACTACGGCATGTATTTAACAGGCTTCACATTTTTTCAGTTGTTCACTTGCATCTCGGTGCATTGTGGGCCAAAAATACCCGAGGTTCATTAACTTCGACACCACTGATCTTGGGCCGAAATGAGCTCCACAAATTCCCTCATGAACTTCCTTGATCAAGTACTGACTTTGCTCCGGGCCAACACAGCAAAGCAACGGTGCAAGATATCTTTTTTTGTAGAGGATATTTTCTTGCAACACATATCGTCTTGACTTGATTCGAACCCTTTCAGCTTCTACCTGATCACTTGGTAGCTCACCATTTGTGAGGACTTTGATCAAAGGGGTCATCCAATTCGGGTTTTCTTCGGTGATGACATCTCGTGCCTCGAGTTCTTGAATTGACGATCGTTTCAACACTTCAACCAATACTTTTTTGGTGAGATGAACAAAGGTCAACGACGCGAGCTTGCTTAGTGCATCGGCTTTTTTGTTTTGTGATATTGGGACTTGTTTGATGGTGCATGATTCAAATGCACTCATAAGCTCCTTTGCTTTTTCACGATACTTTTTCATGTTTGGCTCTTTGGCTATGTAGCTGTCGTTTACTTGGTTTGAAACAAGTAGAGAGTCTGTGAAGACTTGAAGCTTTTTGACACCCATTTTCCTTGCAAGCTTGAGTCTTGCAATCAATGCTTCGTACTTGGCTTCGTTGTTTGTAGTCTGAAATTCAAGCCGAAGAGCATATGTGAATTCCAATTCATTAGGATCAATTAGAACTAGCCTTGCCCCCGACCCTTCAATGCTAGAAGCTCCGTCAGTGAAGAGCTTCCAAGTATGAGGGTCAGAAGGTTCAGTGGAGGCTGTATTGACTTCCGTTATAGTTTCCTTGGCTATTTCCACAATTAAGTCGGCCAGGATTTGGGCTTTCACAGCTTTTCTTGGGACGTAGGTGATGTTGTGTTCACCTAGTTCCACAGCCTATTTGGCTAAACGTCCGAAAGTTTCAGGTTTTTCAAGCACATTTTTGATTGGTTGGTCAGTGACCACTTGTATGGGATGTGCTTGAAAGTACATTTGAAGCCTTCTGGCTGTTTTTACCAGTGCAAGAGAAAGTTTTTCCAACGGGGGATACTTGGTCTCTGCTAACTTTAAAGTTTTACTGAAGAAGTAAACAGGTACCTGAGCCTTGTTTCTTTCGATGGTCAGGACTGCACTGATTGCTTCCTCAGCAACTGATAGGTAGACAGAGATTAGTTCCCCTGTTTCAGGAGCGGCGATGTCTGGTAATGAAGCCAGATGCTGTTTCATTTGGTTAAAGGCTTCTTCTGCTTCCTCTGTCCACCTGAAGTCCCTTTTGTTTGTGCATCCTTGAAGGGTTTTGAAAAAAGGAAGGGACTTTTCTGCCAGCTTGGAGGTAAAACGCTTCAAGGCTGCCAGCTTACCATTCAAGCTTTCAACCTCTTTTTTACTCTGTGGGGATTTTGTATCTAGGATAGATTTGACCTTTTTGGGGTTGGCTTTTATGCTTTGATTGCCTAGAATGTGCCCCAAGAACTTTCCTTCTTCAAAACCGAATGAACACTTCACAGGGTTTAGCTTCATGTTTATCTTCCTGAGGTTTCGAAATGTTTCTTGAATTTCGTCAAGCATTTGGCCCTCAGTCTTGCTCTTGATTACCAAGTCATCCACATAAGCTTCTATGTTTTTACCTATTTGTTCAACAAACTCTTTGTCCACCAAGTGTTGATAGGTTGCCCCTGCATTTTTTAGGCCAAAAGGCATCTTTTGATAGCAAAAAAATACCTTTGTCGGTATAGAAGGCCGTCTTTTCCTCATCCTCCTTTTTCATTTGAATTTGATGGTAGCCTTTATAAGCATCAATGAAGCACTTGAATGGGAAGCCTGTGAGTGAGTCTACTTTTAGATCAATTTCGGGCAAAGGATAGCAATCCTTTGGACAGGCTTTGTTCAAATCTTTGAAATCGATGCACATTCTCCATGACCCATCGGGCTTCTTGACCACCACAGGGTTAGCTATCCAAGAGTGATATTTAACCTCTCGGAGTATGCCAGCTTGTACCAACCCTTCAAGCTCTTTGCATGTCGCTAGGCTTCGATCAGGGGCTAGACTTCTTTTCTGCTGAACAACAGTTTTCACGTTTGGTGGGATCTTGAGTTCATGTTCGGCAATATCCCGAGGGATGCCGATCATGTCATCGGGACACCATGCAAAGATGTCCATGTTGTGGGTTAGCAACTTCTTGAGGTACGAGAGAGTTTCTTGGGTGAGATTGGTGTTAACCCTTATCCTTTGTTGATGATATTTGGGGTTAATGGCCCAACCTTGTTCTTCATCTTCATTCTTTCCTGAGCTTTCCCCTTCAACCAAGAGAGCTTCCTGGGTAGGTTGAAGGGTTGCAATTCCTCTCTTGGTGGGGAACTTGACAATGCCTTGGCCAACAGAAACAGCCATACTAAACTCGCTTTGGCCTGGCCTTCCTATGATACATCGTAGGTAGAAGGCATGTTGATTACAATGAAGGTGAGTGGCTTGGTTCTCTCCATTTCACCCTCCTTGAAGCAAACGTCAAGTGTTAGCTGGCGTAAAGGCTTGATAGGGATATCAGTGATGCCTTTGATGGATGACTCGGCTGGCTGAAGCCTCGAACGCTCCAGGTTGCTGAGTTGGTTGAAATATTTTTCAAACATTATCTCTGTTGTTGCTCCCGTGTCAATGTAAGCTTTGCTCGTTTTCAGTGTTCCCACGATGGCTTCAACTACCAAAGGGTTCGAGTGAAGTCCCTTTTTTGGTGGTGGGAAGCACAAGCACTGAAGCTCCCAAGATTCTAAGCGTTGTCGCTTGGTGGGGGTTTCTTCAACAACATTTACAATGTTTACTTCCTTGTTTTTTCCATCACCCATTTTGTCTTTCACCCCTTTAACAAGGTGGGCAAGCTCCCCAGATTTGACGGCCTCCTCGATTCTATTTTTGAGTTGGAAACAATCATTGGTGTGATGGCCTTTCTCTTCATGGAATTCACAAAACTGGGTAGAATTCTCATTCCTTTTGCTTTTGGGCAAGGGTCTGGGCGGTCGGAAGCTATGCTTAACCTCTTCAGTGGCAAGGATTTCCTGAGGAGTTTTGGTTAAGGCTGTGAAGTTCACAGCCTTGTCCCTACTCGAAGGGTTCCTGCCTTCAGACCTTCGAGGGTCTGAGTTCCTGGGGCGTCTATCGTAAGAGCTATAGTTGCCTCTTTTTCGGCTGGGGCTGCTATTTCTCCAGCTAGGACCCCTCTTTCTTTGCTCTTTGATATCAACCGCCTCTTCCCCATGAATGTGAGCTTCATCCCTTTCAAGGGCTTCTTTTAAGGTTTTTGGCCGGCGCTTGTTATAGTCCCTGGTGAGATACTTAGAGGTAATTGCATTCATGAAGCCTGCAACCCTCATCTTCTCGTCGGCTCCCACATATGTCAAACCTTCTTTTTTGTACCTCTCAATGAAATCCCTGAGGCTTTCGTCGTCCTTTTGTTTGATTTGGAAGATCACAATTGCATCCTTCACATACCTCCTTTGTTGTGAGAAATTAGCCAAGAAACCTTTGCTTAAGTCATCGAAGGTTCGAATCCTTCGGGCTGGCAGGTCATTGAACCAAATTCGAGCAGATCCAATGAGGGTTTGCATAAACATCAAGCAACATTCAAAATTGGACCATTTCTCTATTCTCGCTGCCCCGGTGAAGATTTGGAGATGATCTTCTGGATCTTCCGTTCCATCGTATGTCCTTATGTGAGAAAGCATCTTGATTCTGGTTTGGAAATCGTAATCAGCAATTTGTTGAGAAAAGCAGGACAAATTGCTTGGCTTATATGGTTTGGCCAGATCTTCTTCTATTCTTGTGCCCAGGTTGCTATTAGCATTCCCTTAGGTGGCCAGCACCTGGTTAATGAAGTACGGCCAAGGAAAGCTTGCCATCATTTGGGCCATCATTTGTGGCATGAGGTTGAGGCCTTGAAGGCTTTCAGGTGCAGCTGCATAGTTTACCCCCATTGGAGTACTCATGGCGGCACTCCGTGCCAAGGGGAGGACAGATAAAGCTTGTTCCCACGTGGTAGTCGTGGGGGGTGGAAGCCTTGCAACAGGAGATTATAACAACTGATCCAAAGTTAGCTCGTGTCCCAATGGTGCACCGATTGCCACTGGCTAAGAAGAAAATAAAGGAAAAGATGTTGGATCTGGCCTTGTGAACGTATATGGACTTAGATTCGGAGGAGGATGGCTAGGACCAGCTTCATTTCTTGACACAACAGGCTATGAGCTTGTAAGGGGAAGAACAGGTGGCCCTGGTGACAATGATGGTTCTGGTTCATCATAATCTGGCCTGATTCTCACCCCCTTATCTCTTTTCTTATTCACGTATTGGTTAAGGAGAGACCTTAATTGCAGAAAATTGTTTGCAACCCCCTCCGGTGTGAGTTCGATGCGTGTGGGAGTGTTTGTTGCACCGACATTAAGAGATGGGACTCCCGAACGGGATGGGGTCACCGTTTGAAAGTAAAGGAACTCGGGGTATATGGCTCCTGCTGGAGTGCTTCCCGGAGTTGAAAATTAGGTAGGTACAACTACTGGAGTTTGGCTAGTGCTGGGAGTAGAGGTACGTGGAACCGGGTTTACCTCCCCCAGGGATTCCCCTTCAGACATGATGATTTTGAAGAAAATGGGGCTACACTACTGGTCTTTTGAGAAAAATAAGCGGCGTAGCCCCACGGTGGGCGCCAACTTGTTGCTACAACAAATACGAGACCAAGGGTAGTGGACGGACTGGTTAGGCAAAAGGCTTCAAGGGTTTCAGTTTGCCTAACGCATGTCGTGGGGTCCTCCCACGTTGGCAGCACGTGGGGTTGGATCACTTGTTATTGTTCACTCTTTGATTTTGGATTGAAAGGAATTCAACCCAGAATGTTAGTGTTAGTGAAGTTGTAATATTTGAAGTGATGAAGAGAACAAGCAAGGAGCGAGTTCTCAAGAGAGAAAAGAAAGATCAGAGACCGAGGATGATCTGAACTGATCGGAATGTTTTGCATGAATGACAAGGGCTGCCATTTATATAGAAAGGATCTTCTAAGAGAAGAAACCTTTGACTGATGATCCAAGGCTACAGTGAGGGACTTGCCCATTTTGGGGGGTGGAGGCTTCGGACCTGCGGGTAAAAGAGTGTCTCTTTGCACATGCCTCTCTTTTGCGGCTGAGGGAGAGTCTCACAAGTTATCAGTGATGCGATTGACCACTGTGCTTGTTCTTTTTGTTGTTCATTACAACTCGCGGGTTTTGAACCTTTTAAGCTGTTATGTGTTTTAGTCATTTTATTGAGACTTGAGCTACCCTCGTCATCAATTACAAAGTACAAATGTTCAAAAGTTAAAAAAAAATATACATACTGAGAGTGTACTAAAGATCCACAGGCAGATCGAAATAACAAAATGATTACATAAAGGCTACTAGGCTTTTGTGTGGAGTCGTAAATTCCAATATGCAATTACCGAGCAGCTCCAGCCTATTCCGTACTTGCTAACATGCGCTTAGTCTTTTGAAAATACGTTAGTTTTCACCGGTAAATACAATTAACTAACACGTTTTGAAAATCTTTTCAAAACCATTTTTATACCATTTGGTATATCGTTTTCATAAATAACTTGGGGCAAACTATATCTCTTGTTAACAGTATTACATGCTTGTCAATACATATGGGGCCCGGAAATAAACACCGATACATGATTAACCGACACACCACTTTAATCCCCGTTTGGGTAAAAAAAATTATAATAGCATTAGCGTCTGTGTATGCCTACACCCCACGCTTAGGTCGTGGCCACTTGCAATTAAGTGAATCGTGGATATCCAGGACACGATCGCATTAACCCCCAATGTTTAAGTTATTAAGCATAACGGATTAAAACGGGTTATTTGGATTTTGGACTCATTCGTCAATGATCCCATACCCAACCAAGCGGCAAATAATTTTACCGTATCCCAAGCCCATATAGAGAAAATAGATTAAGAGTATTTACCTGAGCTTATCTTTATAATGAAAGATATATAAGCACAGCCGTTAATCAAAACAACTAACACAAGTGCAATTTACTGGAGGCTCCTAGTCTGGAATGGACAGAACTATGAACCGTTAAAATGTTAACGGGTCTTATTCAAGTCATATGACTTGGTCCGGTTAACTTATAACAAATAGGTACGGTTCGCTAGATTAAGCGGAGACTGGATAAAATGTGGTTTGCGCCCTCACGAGTACAATGACTCGTATAATACAGGTCAAATAATCATACATTCTGATTAGAACTGATTTGGAAAGGTTTTAACGCGATTCGGCTAACTTATATAAACTATGCTATATAAGTCAACCGTACGCGCATAGGCAGCATCGGGCGATCAGATGGGTTTATGTTAGGTCCAATATGCCAAAACATGTTTAATATAATGTTATATCAGTTTCAAACTCAGTTTACATGTTCATTATGTTTCAAAACCGTTCTATGAGTAAAAATGGCATTTTAGTCATTATTTAGGCATATAATATGGACTTGCATAAAAACCCGACAAACGATATGATCAAATGGTATAACCTCAGAGGGTTATTCCATACATTAATATGATCATAAAACAACTTCAAATCAGTAGCTAAACCAACTTAAACGGGTCAGAATCGAAAGTCAAAGCAGAAGTCAAACTGTTTGACTTTCGGTTGCGAACCGAGCTCTAAGCAGAAAATGACGGGTTGGACATGATCTAACACGTCCTAATATGTTATACAAACTGATACAATGTCAAAAATTAACGTTTCGATACTTATAAGTTCATTTTATGTTAATTACGAAAAACTGCGTTTTGACTTTTTATTTAATAAAACTTTGACCCGTCATTTGACCAACTTTTTTTTGGACGACTAGATCACCCGGTTAGGCCTTTGTGTCACACCCTGATATTTCCACATATTACCGGTGGGCCTGACGGGGAATATCGTGACGTAGTTGATATCATCATAGTCCAAACACACAATATAATAGCACAGCGGAAGGCTTGGTGATTTAACTATTACAAACCATAATGTCTGAGTGTTCGAATGAAAGAATATACAGACTGGGTTGTAATAAGATCCACAGGCAGATCATAAATAAAGTACAAGAAACAAAAATAACAGACTTCAGGTATCTAGGGATTTGCAAGATCCTCTTATACGACACCTAATAGCTCCAGCCTATTACGAGAGGTACCTGTCAATCAGTCTTTAGAAAATACGTCAGTTTACACTGGTAAATACAATTAACTGACTCTTTTGAAAACATTATGAAAATTGATTTAAGTGCACAAGGCACAAATCATTTATAACTTGGGACAATTATTTAAAGATAATCTTGTATACAGATTTACATGTTTGTCATACAATTGGGGCCGGTTGTAAGCCGGTCATGATTAACCGACTCACCACTTATAGAACCCACAAAGGAGTTATCCCCAACATGTGGGTTTATATTTTAGCATTTGCATTTGTCAGGTGTATGCCTACACCCCGTGCATAGGTCGTGGCCATTTTCAAATAAAATGAGCCGAGGATATCCAGGACACGGTCGTATTAACCCCCAATGCTTATGTTATCAAACAAAACAAATTAAAACGGGTTATGCAATTTATTAATCTCAATCCGATTAAATGATTTCATACCCGACCAAGCGGTATTATTTTATACCGTATCCCAAGCCCGTATAAGGAAAAATAAGTTAAAACTATTTACCTGAGCTAATGTGAAAGGTAACTCAGTCGTATAATCCTAAAGCTTTATGATGATACCTTCTACCGGATGCTACTTAATCTGTATAGAAGGTTTAATAACCTATTACGGTTCTAAACGCTAGATTAAGCGGAGACCGGAATAGAATGTGGTTTAGACCCGACAAGCTTGGATACTTGAATAATATGGGTAAACTAATCACATTCTGGAATTTGAGGATTTAATGATAAGGTTAAACCCGTTTCAGCTATTTTACGTAAACTAGTCACATAAACCGATCCGAACGCGTAACCAAATGAATTATATACAGGCCTCAAATGTTATTATGCTTAAAATATGTTAACACATCAGTAGGATGTTAACATACATGCCCAAAAAGTAATTTAAACCAATTTGAGTCCCGTAAGGGCATTTTGGTAATTTTAATAATTATAAAAGAGATTTTATAACAAACTGAAGTTCTGGTCTTTTGAAATCAGTAAAAATATTTAATTTATCTCATTACATCAGTAAGATATTATATATATGTGAGGTTTACCATTTATGGCCAAATTATGTCCCGAAAGGGCATTTTGGTCATTTCACATAGGCTTTTAAGGTCATTTTTGGACATCTGAGTTCATGACTTATACCTACTGTAATAATATTTAAATTTGTTTAAAAATTCAGTAACTAACAAGTCTTAGATGTTAAATATGGTCTTAAACCATACTATGCACCTAATTAGTGTAAAACTCGCTAATTGACGATAATCAAGATGTTTATGTAAATCTAAGATTTTGATCAGTTTAAAATGCTCAAAATAATTTATTTAATGTATAAAATCAGTAGGAAAAAGTTTGGCATTCAAATCATTTGTTAATCTCATTTTATGCCTAAAAAGGGTATTATCGTCATTAACCGAATTACACGCGAACTCTATGTTTTAAACAGATTATAATCTGACCAAAAATCTTAAAATTCCTTAAAAATAATATCTTAATAGTAGGTAATGAGTTTTGGTTCAAAATCCAAGTTTAAACATGTATTATGCAAGATATCGCAATTTAAATAATAAAAAGCTTCTAATTACGATATCGAGCATAACTACTATTTGAGACCAAGAACTGATGTCAAATTTTTGGGACAAGCTTCTATATCAGTAACAAAGGTTTTTGTCCACTCACATTTCTAAAAATCTCATTTGTATGTCAAAAGGGCATTTACGGAATTTATAAGCATATTAGCAAGCGAGTGCATATAATTCAAACTACTAAGGACCAAGCAATATAACTCCAGGGGGTTATACTACTGAATAATGTGGTCGTAAAGGAAGCTTAAAACATGGGAGAATTAAGCTTGAACGGGTCAGAACTGAAAGTCAAAGCAAAAGTCAAGCTTTTGCGACATTCGGTTATAAACTGACCTTAGACTGATAATTGTCGGGTTAGGACTGATTAAACATGTTCTAATATTAATTACCAAGTTATTAGAATGTTAAAATATAATTTTGAACCTCTGTTTTATTAATTTAAATCATTTTTAAACTTTCTGTCCAGTTTGACTTTTTGTCAAACTAGTTTGACCCGATAATTAACTAGTCAAACGAAATAATTAGGAGGTGCCCCTTTTAAGGGTTAATCACCTACCTTAATATGGTTCCATAACCACTTTCGTTTCGGTCAGTGGCTGGACCATTTGTGATTAAACCAAAAGTCAAAGCTTAATTACGATATGTTTGACTTTTCGGTTTTTAAACTAATTAAAAGGACTAAGCAGGGATTAAAACTCTTACACAAGGTCCTTGCTATCTTTTCTACACTTCTAAGTCTTCTCCTAATGCTTGCTAGCTCCAGAGATGGGTTTAGAAGTTGTTGCAACCAAATGAGCACATGAACAAAAGAACTAAGGTCCTTTATATTGTAAATTTCCTTGCTCTAAGATTTTTGCATCTGTTTTGGAAGTACCTAGGATCACTCCAGGTTTCCTAGTGGTTTATCAAGACTGACAAACAGCCCCTGGTTTCACTTAGAACAAGTTTAAGTCGGTTTAAGATGATAACTTGCAGCTGTCCAAAATTTGCTGCCCAGATACAGGCTTTACGGACCGTATCAGTAACCCCTTACGGTCCGTAACCGATATTGAAATGTATCGCCCAGGTAGCTATCTTACGGACCGTAAGCCTTGGCCCTTGCGGTCCGTAAGAGGTTGATCAGAAACATAATTTCTTTTGATCTTGACACCTTTGATCCTTCAACTTTCTTAATCTTTCACAATTATTTCCGAGAGCGTGTTTCAACACTATAATTTCTCGAATTTAGTAAAAGGTCACTCAGAGGCTTAAATTAGCATGTTGACACTTTTAGTCCCCCCTTTTTTTCGCATACAAAAAATCAAATGTTGTCAAGTTTAGTCCTTCGGAATAATTACGTCACCTGGTTAGGGTCTAGGACACGTGTCTTCGTATGATTGGACACGTTTTTACGTGGTGTTACATCCTCACCCCCTTAAAAGAAATCTCGACCCCGAGATTTACTGGAATAAGTGAGGGTACTTCTGTCGCATAGTAGACTCAACTTCCCACGTATATTCAGGGCCTCTTCAGGCATCCCACTTAACTTTTATTATAGGCACATGCTTTCTTCGGAGCTTTTTAACCTGACGATCCTCGATCGATATAGGTCTTTCAACAAACCTCAGGCTTTCATCAATCTGTATGTCTTTATGAGACATAGCTAGTGATTCATCAGCTAGACACTTCTTGAGATTACAGATGTGGAACACATTATGAATTCCACTGAGCTCCTCAGGCAAGTTTAGCTTATAAGCTACACTGCCGACACATTCGATAATCTCGAATGGTCCAATATACCTTGGGCTCAACTTTCCCTTCATACCAAAACGCATCACGCCTTTCCAGGGTGATACTTTCAGTAAGACTTTATCGCCAACCTCAAACTTTAGAGGTTTTCGCCTCTTGTCAGCGTAACTTTTCTGCCTATCCCTGGCAGCTTTCAGGCGGTCACGAATCTGGACAATCTTGTCTGTCATTTCAAGGACTATATCAGGTCCTGATAACTGAGCTTCTCCTACTTCCGCCCAACAAACAGGCGTTCTGCATTTCCTTCCATACAATGCCTCAAAAGGCGCAGCCTGAATGCTTGTATGGTAGCTATTGTTATAGGAGAACTCGATCAAAGGTAGGTGGTCATCCCAACTACCTCCTAAATCAATAACACATGCTCGAAGCATGTCTTCCAAAGTTTGAATTGTACGCTCACTCTGTCCATCTGTCTGGGGATGGTAAGCAGTACTAAAATTCAAACGAGTGCCTAAATATTGTTGGAAACTTTTCCAAAAGTGAGAGGTGTATCTAGTATCTCTATCAGATATAATAGATACCGGCACTCCGTGGAGGGCTACGATTTTATCCACGTACAATTGGGCTATCTTGTCGGAGCTATAAGTCTCCTTAATGGGTAAGAAATGTGCTGACTTAGTCAGTCTATCAACTATGACCCATATGGTATCATTTCCATGCCTTGTTTTAGGTAACTTGGTTATAAAATCCATGGTTACCATTTCCCACTTCCATGTGGGAAGTTCTGGTTGTTGAAGCAGACCTGATGGCTTTTGATGTTCAGCTTTAATCTGTGCACAAGTCAGGCACTTAGCTACATGTGTGGCAATAGATTTCTTCAAACCTATCCACCAATAATTAGTCTTCAAATCCTGATACATTTTGTCACTTCCAGGGTGAACTGAGTATTTGGAGTTGTGAGCTTCCTGGAGGATTATATCTCGAAGTCCTCCATGAATAGGAACCCAAATTCTTCTATTCAATCTGAGGATTCCATCCTTGCCAGGTGTTAACTGTTCAGCAGTTACACCTAACTTTTCATTTAGAAGGTTAGCTTCCAAAATAGCATCTTTTTGTGCAGCTAAAACTCTTTCATTCAGGCTATTCTTCAGTTCAATGCTCTTGGCATTAATCCTGATAGGTTTGACTCTTTCCTTCCGGCTTAGAGCATCAGCGACCACATTCGCTTTACCAGGATGGTAGCGAATTTCGCAATCATAGTCATTTAAAGTCTCCATCCAGCGGCGCTGTCTCATATTGAGCTCTTTTTTATTGAATAAGTGTTGAAGACTTTTGTGATCCGAATAGATCACACATTTAGTTCCATACAAATAATGTCTCCATAACTTTAGTGCGAATACAACGGCACCCAATTCCAAATCGTGGGTGGTGTAATTCTTTTCATGCACTTTTAGTTGTCGTGATGCATAGGCAATCACCTTGCCTTTCTGCATAAGCACACAACCCATACCGGTGTGTGAAGCATCACAATATACGACAAACTCTTCTATCCCTTCGGGTAATGTCAATACCGGAGCATTACTCAACTTTTGCTTAAGAATCTCAAAGGATTCTTGTTGTTTTAGACCCCAATCAAACTTAACATTCTTGCGGGTCAGAGAAGTTAATGGCGCAGCTATCCTTGAGAAATTTTCAATGAATCTTCTATAGTAACCAGCCAAACCCAGAAAGCTGCGAATTTTGGTTGGAGTCTTTGGCGCTTCCCAATTCATAATGGCTTCTATCTTGGCGGGATCTACTTGGATGCCACGCTCACTAACAACATGTCCAAGGAATTGAACTTTACGAAGCCTAAACTAGCATTTGGAGAACTTAGCATATAGACTCTCTTGTTGAAGTAATCCTAAGATGCATCAGAGGTGCTTCTCATGATCATCTTGATTACGAGAGTAGCTAAGTATGTCGTCTATAAAAACTATGACAAACTTATCTAAGTATGGCTTGCAGACTCTATTCATGAGGTCCATGAATGCTGCTGGTGCATTAGTGAGCCCAAAAGGCATCACTAAAAACTCATAATGTCCATATCTCGTTCTGAATGTCGTCTTAGGCACATCTTCAGTTTGGACCTTAAGTTGATGATATCCAGATCTCAAATCAATCTTCGAGAAGAAGCTTGCCCCTTGGAGCTGATCAAATAAGTCGTCGATCATGGGTAAGGGATAACGATTCTTGATCGTTACCTTGTTTAGCTCACGGTAATCAATGCATAATCGCATTGATCCATCCTTCTTCTTCACAAACAAAATAGGAGCTCCCCAAGGTGAAGAGCTGGGTTGTATGAAACCTTTTCCCAGTAAATCATCCAATTAAGTCCTGATCTCTTTCATTTCAGTAGGCGCTAGGCGATAAGGAGCTCGTGCAATAGGTGCAGATCCTGGCAGTATGTCTATCCTGAACTCTACTTGCCTCTCAGGAGGTAATCCAGGTAATTCATCAGGAAAGACATCAGGATACTCAGATATAATTGGAATGTCTTCAATCTTGGGTTTTGGATCATTCACTGTCACCTGTGCCATGTAGATAACACATCCGCTCCTCAAGCACTGCGATACCTTGAGAATTGACACGTTGTTTGGAAACCCATATTGTGTGTCTCCTTGAATAGTGACAGATTCACCAGAAGGGGTTTTGATAATAACTAGCTTTTTATCACATGCAATTTGGGCTTGGTTATGTGATAACCAATCCATGCCCAAAACTATATCAAACCCAGCCAATTTCATTGGCAAGAGGGATAGCGGGATAGAATGATTCTTAATGGATATGAAGCATCCATCAAGAAGAGTTGAAGCTGTTTCTAAGGTACCATCGGCAAGCTCTACCTCATATTTTATGTCTAGAGTCTTAATAGGTAAATTCAGTGACTTACAAAACTTATGGTCTACAAAAGACTTATCAGCACCTGAATCAAATAAGACTCTAGCATAATTATTATTTATGAGAAAGGTACCTGTTATGACGTTCTCGTCGTTCACCGCTTCCCTAGCATTCATCTGAAAAACTCTCGCATTATTTTTCTTCGCCTCCTCGGGCTTCTTAGCATTCTTGGGGCAATTTGTCTTGATGTGCCCCTTTTCATTTCAACCGTAACAGGTTGCATCCTTGGTATTCTGGCAATCCACAGACTTATGCCCTTTCTTTTTGCAAATCCCACATGGTTTGGCTTGTGGGTCTTGGTTGCATTTTCCAAAGTGCCTTTTGTTACAGGTTTTGCATCTGTGCTTGTCACTTGACTGCCCTTTCTTGGAACTAAAGTTCCCCTTACTCTTCTTGTTTGATTGAGGAGACTTATCTTCCTCCCTCTTCCTCTTCCCATCATCGGTAGCTTTTTTCGCCCTACTCCTCACTACATCTACAGTAAGGGACAAAGATAGATCCACAGCAGATCTATAAGTGGCTGGCTTAGAAGCCTTAACGTTCCCTTTCACTTCAGGGGCCAAACCACCGATGAAACATAAAATGCGTTTGGGTTCAGGGGTGACCAAGTATGGTACAAGCCTTGACATCGAGTTGAAACTGGTCACATAGGACCTACAATCCAGATCCTTCATCACCAAGGTGAGGAAGTCAGTCTCTATCCTTTCAACTTCATGTTGAGGACAATAAGTGTCCTTTACCAAATCAACAAACTGGTTCCATGAAAGGTTATACAGAGGGACCTTTCCAGTGGCTTGCACTAATGCCTTCCACCAAGTGAGGGCATCGCCCTTGAAAGATTGAGACACAAACTTTACTATATCTTCCTTAGCACATCCGCTGATGTCTATCACAGTCTCCATTTCGTCCAACCATTTCATGCAATCGATTACTCCCTTTTCTCCTATGAAATCCCTCGGTTTACAGGAGACAAAGTATTTATAGGTACACCCTTTGGTGTACCTGGGAGTCGGTTCGAGGACAACTTGCCTCTGTGGTTCACTTCTCTGATTAGACGAGTGTTGAGACTCATCCCTCTTCTGTGTATGAGAATGAGAATGGGACTTTGAATGAGTTTTGGACCGAACATTACTTGGCTCCTTAAACTTATCATCCACAGCCTAAGCAACTGCTGTGGTTATCATTGCTTGCAACTCAGCAGCAGTAATGTTGATCCTGGTATTGTTGTTGTCTTCCACGGGATAACTGTTTGCTTTGTCAGAGCCAGCCATAATTCGTGTACTATATCAAACAATAATGATATATTTAAATTATATAATGAATCATCGCATTGATGATTAGATGGTCATGGTATTATTAAACCATATAAACCATTTTAAATAAAAATCAATTTAATCATGATTTGCCTAGGTTACAACAAAACCATAGTAAGCAATTAATAGGATATAATCCTTTATATTTATTAGACAGGGGATATGAATCACAACTATCAATGTCATGAAAGACATTTTATATAGCACAAGGCTCGTCTCGAAAGACATTTAGATGGCACAAAAGGCCTTATCGCAAGGACGATTACGACATAACCAACGATCTCTTAGATCATTGATCTTTTAAGGGTTGAAACTAGTTCATCGCCTTTTTGACAAGAAGTTTATAAATAAAACTATCATTGTCATTATTACACCTTTGCTTATAAGCATACATCTCTAATGGATGTTTTGGTGTATACATCACATTGATGTTTATTAGCCATGATTCACATTGATCATATAGGCTATATATAAGTGACTTGGAAAGATCCAAGTACATTTGGAAGCTTGTGTGGTTTTTCATACCACACAGCCAGGAATGTTAACATATTTTCAAATATTAACAGGGAGTTATTGTCTTAAAAAGGTTGTATCATCATAGCCATTTAATATTTTGGCTAGGTTATACCTCTAAGAAATTTTTGGCAGATCAATTTAAAATCGAAATGATAAGGCACAATGATGTAATAAAATACATATTTAAAATCTCAAAATGAAATTCCATTAAACTACTAAACTATTACAAGAATACCCTAGACGGGACTTGAAAAAAAAACACACTGCCCACGTAGGGGCTACAGAAACAGAAATAAGTCCACGCAGGGTCTCGGTACAGAAAATAAAATGTCCTCGCAGGGACTTGATTGAAAGTAAATTACAAAATAAAGTAAACAACTTTCTACTTCTTTTTGCCTTTAATGAGATTCGCTAGGCCTTTAAGAAAGCTGTTATGCTTCTTTTTGGTTTCGTCCGCTTCACGCTCAACCCTGTCTAACCTCTGCAGTATTTCTTGGGTTTGCTCCTGTTGAGGAGGAGGAGGAGGAGGAGGAGGAGGTTGTTGGTAAGGTGGGTATTGATACCCCTGCACCGGATATCCAGTTGGGTAAACTGGTGGGTAAGAAGAAGGATAAAGTGCATTAAACTGTGCAGCAGTAAGATATAGATCATGGGTTCCATAATCCATTGGATATTCAGATGGGTTATACCCAGATGAACCTGGGTATGTTGGTATTGGGTTGTCAAAACCCACTGGCGGTGGCGGTGGTGCATAAGAAACTGGCGGAGGATTGTCCTCTGGCACCACATGTGAGGGTCCACCCATTTGGGGGTCCTCGGGAATAGGAGGGTAAGAGCTTGAACCTTGAGGAGAACTGAACCGAGGTCCTCCTCGCACGGATATTTGTGCATTCCTCCTTCACCTAGGCGGCTCGGGAGGTGGTTGAGGTGGCTGTTGAGGTGGTTCCTCAACAGGAAGAGGTGGTGGAGAAACTTCTTGAAGATAAGGCTCATTCAAAGGAGGTTGAGCTGGGGAGTTATGATATGAAGGGGTGAATTCCCATTCATACTTTGACCACCATACTTTAAATGGATCAGACCCTTGGTACGGCGATCCTTGATATGGAGAACCGCTCGAGATACTGATAGGGTGGCCCGGTGTTCCGGTTTGCATTTCTGGGTCCGGGTCGTCATCCATTTCCATCTCCTGGGAGAAGTGATCCTCGGCTCCCAAGGGATTAAAACCCAGAAAGTCGTTGACATAGTCGTGAGGGTTGAACTAAGCTGCAGAGTAAGTGGAATCAGAATGATGATGGAAAGAATGGGAGTGTAAAGAATGGTGTGAATGTTGCGATTGATGGGAATGATGCGAATGTTGGGGCTCGTCCTGAATAGGTGGCCCAAAATATGGAGGATCAGAAGGTGAAGAACCCAGCGAAATAGAATGTCTTGCTGGTTCAAAAGAATGTCTCCAGTGATCTCGAGAATCGGAACTGGAGAAAGATGCTGACGGAGTGCGCCTATGGGAGGGTCCGGCGTTGCTTGAAGGTCCACCTCGCATCGGACATTTCCCTTTACCTTCACGCCCTCTAACTCTCGAAGGCATTTTGATTCATCTTGTCAAAACAATAAAACAGCATATAAACGACAAAAGGAAAGTTAAGAATAAATCCTAGGTCATATGCCTAGACTCGGAAGTCTAAGGAATGTGCTTATTATGTCATTGAGATTAAACACAAAAGGCTAGTGTTTAATTCACTCAATGTTGCTCTGATACCAACCTGTCACACCCCCGATATTTCCACATATTACCGGTGGGCCCGACGGGGAGTATCGTGACGTAGTTGATATCATCATAGTCAAAACACACAATATAATAGCATAGCGGAAGGCTTGGTGATTTAACTGTTACAAACCATAATGTCTGAGTGTTCGAATGAAAGAATATACAGGCTGGGTTGTAATAAGATCCACAGGCGGATCATAAATAAAGTATAAGAAACAAAAATAACAGACTTCAGGTATCTAGGGATTTGCAAGATCCTCTTATATGACACCTAATAGCTCCAGCCTATTACGAGAGGTACCTGTCAATCAGTCTTTAGAAAATATGTCAGTTTACACTGGTAAATACAATTAACTGACTCTTTTGAAAACATTATGAAAATTGATTTAAGTGCACAAGGCACAAATCATTTATAACTTGGGACAATTATTTAAAGATAATCTTGTATACAGATTTACATGTTTGTCATACAATTGGGGCCGGTTGTAAGTCGGTCATGATTAACCGACTCACCAATTATAGAACCCACAAAGGAGTTATCCCCAACATGTGGGTTTATATTTTAGCATTTGCATCTGTCAGGTGTATGCCTACACCCCGTGCATAGGTCGTGGCCATTTTCAAATAAAATGAGCCGAGGATATCCAGGACACGGTCGTATTAACCCCCAATGCTTATGTTATCAAACAAAACAGATTAAAATGGGTTATGCAATTTATTAATCTCAATCCGATTAAATGATTTCATACCCGACCAAGCGGTATTATTTTATACCGTATCCCAAGCCCGTATAAGGGAAAATAAGTTAAAAGTATTTACCTGAGCTAATGTGAAAGGTAACTCAGTCGTATAATCCTAAAGCTTTATGATGATACCTTCTACCGGATGCTACTTAATCTGTATAGAAGGTTTAATAACCTATTAGGATGCTAACGGGTCTTTAGTTAAGTCAAAGACTTAGACCGGCTAGCTAGAAAGAAACTTTACGGTTCTAAACGCTAGATTAAGCGGAGACCGGAATAGAATGTGGTTTAGACCCGACAAGCTTGGATACTTGAATAATATGGGTAAACTAATCACATTCTAGAATTTGAGGATTTAATGATAAGGTTAAACCCGTTTCGGCTATTTTACGTAAACTAGTCACATAAACCGATCTGAACGCGTAAACGCGTAACGGGTAATCAAATGAATTATATACAGACCTCAAATGTTATTATGCTTAAAATATGTTAATACATCAGTAGGATGTTAACATACATGCCCAAAAAGTAATTTAAACCAATTTGAGTCCCGTAAGGGCATTTTGGTAATTTTAATAATTATAAAAGAGATTTTATAACAAACTGAAGTTCTGGTCTTTTGAAATCAGTAAAAATATTTAATTTATCTCATTACATCAGTAAGATATTATATATATGTGAGGTTTACCATTTATGGCCAAATTATGTCCCGAAAGGGCATTTTGGTCATTTCACATAGGCTTTTAAGGTCATTTTTGGACATCTGAGTTCTTGACTTATACCTACTGTATTAATATTTAAATTTGTTTAAAAATTCAGTAAGTAATAAGTCTTAGATGTTAAATATGGTCTTAAACCATACTATGCACCTAATTAGTGTAAAACTCGCTAATTGACGATAATCAAAATGTTTATGTAAATTTGAGATTTTGATCAGTTTAAAATGCTCAAAATAATTTATTTAATGTATAAAATCAGTAGGAAAAAGTTTGGCATTCAAATCATTTGTTAATCTCATTTTATGCCTAAAAAGGGTATTATCATCATTAACCGAATTACACATGAATTCTATGTTTTAAACAGATTATAATCTGACCAAAATTCTTAAAATTCCTTACAAATAATATCTTAATAGTAGGTAATGAGTTTTGGTTCAAAATCCAAGTTTAAACATGTATTATGCAAGATATCGCAATTTAAATAATAAAAAGCTTCTAATTACGATATCGAGCATAATTCCTATTTGAGACCAAGAACTGATGTCAAATTTTTGGGACAAGCTTCTATATCAGTAACAAAGGTTTTTGTCCACTCACATTTCTAAAAATCTCATTTGTATGTCAAAAGGGCATTTACGGCATTTATAAGCATATTAGCAAGCGAGTGCATATAATTCAAACTACTAAGGACCAAGCAATATAACTCCAGGGGGTTATACTACTGAATAATGTGGTCGTAAAGGAAGCTTAAAACATGGGAGAATTAAGCTTGAACGGGTCAGAACTGAAAGTCAAAGCAAAAGTCAAGCTTTTGCGACATTCGGTTATAAACTGACCTTAGACTGATAATTGCCGGGTTAGGACTGATTAAACATGTTCTAATATTAATTACCAAGTTATTAGAATGTTAAAATATAATTTTGAACCTCTGTTTTATTAATTTAAATCATTTTTAAACTTTCTGTCCAGTTTGACTTTTTGTCAAACTAGTTTGACCCGATAATTAACTAGTCAAACGAAATAATTAGGAGGTGCCCCTTTTAAGGGTTAATCACCTACCTTAATATGGTTCCATAACCACTTTCGTTTCGGTCAGTGGCTGGACCATTTGTGATTAAACCAAAAGTCAAAGCTTAATTACGATACGTTTGACTTTTCGGTTTTTAAACTAATTAAAAGGACTAAGCAGGGATTAAAACTCTTACACAAGGTCCTTGCTATCTTTTCTACACTTCTAAGTCTTCTCCTAATGCTTGCTAGCTCCAGAGATGGGTTTAGAAGTTGTTGCAACCAAATGTTGGTGCATACATCTGCCGTCTTCGTCTTATATCGAGTCTCGGGTTCGTTGGGGATCTGAACAAGCATGACATCACATAGGTGACATCACAAGTGACATCAAGTTTGAAAGTGACATCAAGTTTGAAAGTGACATCAAGTTTGAAATGGGTCTAGTTTGAAGATGTAACCGCTTGAAGAGTGTCTAGTTTGAACATGTCGTGACCGTTTGAAGGGTGGCATGTCACCTTCAAACGGGAGGGCTTGGCCTATAAATACCCTTCAAACGGTTTCATTTGTAACTTTCTGATTTCCGACGGCGAAGCCCTGTCGAAGTGTCTCTGTACTGTAAATCTGTTCAAGATCAATAAACAAGACATTTATTAGTGAATACAAGCTAAACGAAGACCGAATCAATGAATTCCGCCTTTGATTCTGTCTGAGTACTCTTGTGATCGACTCATTAGGTCGTTTCACGATCCTACAAGTGGTATCAGAGCTCAGGAGGAAGAGTTCATACCAATTCAGCCGTTAATTCTGATTTTCTACACCTTCTTTCAAAATTTAGCATTTTTTCACGGTTAAAATCGGCTAAAACTTCCACAATGTGTGCGTAATTGTGTTTTAACAAACCCTTGAGAATATCAGTTCAAAATTCGAAGTAAAAGTGGTAAAAATGGCTTGAAAACTGGTGTCCGTTTGAACGAAGCAGCACCCTACCGTTTGAAACTGGACTGACCATTTGAAATCTGCACCTTACCGTTTGAAAATGCACCTGTCCGTTTGAACAAGCACCATCCCGTTTGACAACGACATACCGCTTGAAAAGTGCATCGTGTATTGTGTAAATCATTAAACGAGGGTGTCAGTACTTAGGGAAAGAAATTCATGTGGTCATGTTGTCGGGTGCATGTGATGTGTAGCTTTGTCTGATTGTCTATTTTTTTTAAAAAAATTCACGTGATTAACATTTAAGATGTCAACACAGTGAATATATTCGGTCCAATAGGTGTTAAAGAAGTTGTTGGGTTTTGAAATTGTTGCATGTGATCTCGGTACCTATTAAAGTTGTTGGTGTTGAGAATCTGATTTAACTTTCTTGGATATTGTGATTAATATTCAGTCTATCAAGTTGTCGGCTGCACTATAGTCTAGGAGTAATTCAAAGTGTAATTTGAAACATAAATCACAAGCCCATATGATAATATCATTGGTTGGTCATTCTGAGATTTACAGCCCACTATATTTGGTTACGGCCCAAGAGTGATATTACGGCCCAAGAGTTTGAACAGATTGTTTTGGACAAGATGTTTGATGAAGAGAAAAACCATGATCTTGAATCATATAATAGTTGGTTTCGAGGGATATTGAGTAGAAGTTATCAAGATGTGAAAGAGAAGGCTTGGATTATAAGATTTGAAAATTTCCTGTGTTTGAAAAATGAAAAATTGGATGAGTTAGAAAGACGATATGGAGTCTTAATAGAATATCTGAAAAATAACGAGATAAGATTGACAGAGGCTGAAAAGATATCAAAGTTTGCAGATGCATTACCTGCAGAATGGGATGATTTTTTGAAAAACCTAAGAAAGGATTCTTGTTTTTCAAAATTATCTCTATATGGGTTCATCAGTAAACTTGAAACTCATAAATTTGAAAATGAAAAGGAAAGGAAAGCGTTGATAAATGATATAGAAAATATTTTGGAGAAAATAAGTGTGGATGTGTTAATTGAAATGAAAAGAAGGGTTAATGTGTGTCTTGCAGCAAAAAGTTACTTGAAGTACGATATGAAAAGGGGTTGTTATATTGATGAAAATATGAATCCTCTTGATTTCGTTAAATTTTTTTGTGCAGGAACATACAAGATAGAGGAAGAGGAAATCTCAAAGAATGAAGAATCAGAAAAACTTGGATCTTCAAATTCTGAATCTGTGTGCTATAAATGTGTTCAATTTGAAGCTGACAATGACAAACTTTTAAAGGATGTGGAAAGTTTGACATTGGAAATCAAAGATTTGAAGGAACAGGTTAAAGAAATTTCAGCTTTCAAGGATGAGAAGAAAGCTGATGATAAACAGATTCATGAACTGAAGAAACATTTTGAGATATTGAAATCTGAAAATGTAAAACTGTTGAGTGGTTTAAACAGTTTGACATTAGAAAACAAAATTTTGAAAGAGAATGCAAAAGTCTTTGAAGATAAAATCAAAAGTTTTGAAAATGAAAAATTAAAAATTGAAAAAGAATTTCAAATTCAAATAAAGATTCTTGAAGATGGGAGATCTGTTTTTAGCAAGAATAACATTGAAAAGCAAAAAATGATAAATTCTCATCTTCAGACGATTATTCGACTTGAAAAAGAAGCTGAATGTGCTCAAAAGAAAATCAAAGAGTTAGAAGGTAAAATCAGGGAATGGGAAGAAAAGTTGAAGGTTTTTGTGAATACTTCAGCTATTCCCTGTCCAAAACCTATTAATTCAGTTCCAATAAGTGACGATGTCACAAACTATGATAAAGTCATAGTTGAAGATTGCGATGAAAAATTTGATGATGAAAACGAAAAAATTGAAAAAAAAGAATTTGTTTTTGAAATTAAAAGAAAAATTTCAAGAAACTGTTTCACAATCAACTGAAAAGGGAGAATGCTCTAAGCAAAAACCTTTGAAGAAGAAAGTGGAACAAAAACAAAAAGAGAAAATTTTGAAAAATGTTCAAAAAGAAAATAAAAGTTCATCAGATCAATCATCCAATCGCAATAAAAAATTACAAAAAGTAAAAATTGAAAATTCAAAAATTGTTGGTAATGAGTGGTGCAGGTCGGACTACAGTGCTCAAAAGCTAAATCCAACAAACAAGAGAAGAAAGGATTATCACAAAGCCAAACAGTGCTTTGATCTGAATGTTTGGACTGAAAATGGTGATTGGTACGATAACAGAGTGTGTTACAGATGCGGTTATCAAGGACACATTGCTGTTAACTGCCAGAGTTGGAGGTTTGAGTCAAGGAGATGCTTTAACTGCAATATCATTGGCCATATTGCTAGAGATTGCTCAATGAGATCAATGAGAAGATCGAGGGCTGAATCTCAGAAGCAGGTGAAGAAACCAGTCAATGTCAAGCCCAAAGAACAGAAGGTTCAAGAACCTAAAGTTCAAGAAAAGAAAGTGAAGCTTTCTCAGGGGCAAAAAGACAGATTGAGGAAAAAGAGGAAGAAAGCGAGAGAATATCTCGAAAGGATTTTGTCCTCGGATACAACTGGTAAAACAGATAAAAGTTCTGATAAATCGTCTTGCTCTCCAAAGAATGACAAATCAAGCAAAACGAATTCATCAGATACAAATCTGAGGACAGAAAAGAAGAAGAAGAAAGTTCCTGGTGATGAATTTGTTTCTCCGGAAACAAAGGAGCCAGTTGTTGGCAATGAATCTGACTCTTCAAAGTCAGACAAGCCACATTCAGGCGATGAATCTGGTGTGGTAAAGCCAGAGGAGCCATTTGTTGAGGTAAAAGTTGAGAATTCTGGTCTAACAATGGATGATGCAAAATTTCCACCATTGTTGAACAAGAATTCAGAATCACCCAAGGACCGTCAGGCTTTGGTGAATCTGTTTAAATGAAAAACCTGACTTGCCGGAGTTCCCAGGTTGGTAAGCGTGGAACAGGAATCGGCATCTTTCTTGAGAAATCTTTAATCAAGGACATTAAGTTGTACTTGATTTAACTTTCGTACAAGTAGTTAAAGAAAACAAGGTGATGAATGAAACCCCTAATTTGTGAAATGACACGCAAAATTAATTTTCCGGAAAAACCATTTTGATTAAAACAAACTTAAGTGTTTTGAAATCACTATGGGAAAATGTTTTGTTGTCAGGGGGAGTTCTGATTGTTCAAGCCAAGTGAATGGAGAATTGAAGTGATTCTCATCATGTTGTCAATTTTTCTTGTATAGATTGTTTTCAAATTTTCCCAGAAAATCAAAATTGAGACATATTTTGATTTTAGGGGGAGTAAAAATTTAAAAAAAAATTAGAAAATTTGAAAAAGTAAAAAACATTGAAAAATGCAAAAAAATGAGTTTTGTTGTGAAAAAGAGGAAATGATAGTAGATCAGTTGGACTGTCACAGCATGCTAAAGAAATGGAAAGTTAAAATGTGATAAACGATCTTACTAAAGATGTGACGATAGGCTCAGCTAGATTAGTAGATTTGCGATAACGATACAAACTTAAATGAAAAAGCCTAGTTCTAGTGGGAAACATGGTCAAAAGCATAGTACTTAGTTTTGTCCTTCTTGATTGTGTGCCTACTCAGTAATCGCTGATTGTCGAAAGACATAAAACTGGTTAAGTTTGTGAACTTTCACAACTTTGCTGAAAAGTCGCTGTGATTGTGCATTTTATTTTGCAAAGATTTAAACTTGTTTTATTTCTTTATTTTGTTTAAGCATCGGACATCCTCTGCGTATACATGAGTATCGACCTGGATGTTGTTGCCTAAACGTTCTGCTTTATTTTCTTTGGTGTTTCGTTTAAGCTTTGGATCACCTCTGCGTATACGGGAGTATCGACCTAGTGGTTAAAGCCTAAACAACTTCAACTTATTTTTATTTTCTTATTTTGTTTAAACATTGGATTTTCTCTGCGTATACGGAAGTATCGACCTGATTGTTAATGTTTAAACATTCTGCTTTGTTTTCGCACAATTCACAGTTGATAAAAGTTTAAAGGCATTACTTGAGTCAGTGTATTGCATGATGAGGGGATATGCTGAGATTGTGGGGTCCATAAGAACTTAGTGCTATCTAAATATACCTTAACGTATCGGTAAGCATTTCGAAAGTTTTTAGATTGAGTTTAAGTGGACAACAATATCGTCAATCAACGTGAATCGTTTAGAACTGAAAATGTTTATAGCTTAACGGTGTTGGTGATTGGTCACAAAAACTGATATGATCCTCTTACGCAAACTCACAAAAATATTGTCTGTAAATATTTCTTTACTGCATTTCATTCTATTTCAAAAACCCAAAAAGATTTTAGTGTGTTTTAGCATAAATTTTGAAAAATACAAAAAGATTTTCGACAACTGATGATGAAGAGCTGATTTTCGAAATTCCAAGTACTGAATATGATGAACAGGTTTGGGAGTGTGTGTGCTGAATTGAGAAAGTTTGATTTTGAGAAAGAAAGTTTGATTAGTTAATCAAGATCATTAATCTGAACTTGATATAACTATTTCCAGTAAGTTTTTCTTATTGTTTTAAGTAAAAACTTATGTGGTGGTGGGAAAATTTGTGCAGGAAATGAGCTTAAACAGAGATAAATCCAGGGTTTGATCTCAAGGTGATAGCTAATTCCAGACAGCGATCCCATCATGATGAAAGGGGGAGTCTGACGAGGCTAGAGCCAAAGAGAAGATCTTGGTATATGCTAAAAAAAACTGATAAAGACTGAAGATGCGAAGACTCGACACTTAAGACTCGTCAACATCTGAGGGGGAGTCTGTTGGTGCATACATCTGTCGTCTTCGTCTTATATCGAGTCTCGGGTTCGTTGTGGATCTGAACAAGCATGACATCACATAGGTGACATCACAAGTGACATCAAGTTTGAAAGTGACATCAAGTTTGAAATGGGTCTAGTTTGAAGATGTAACCGTTTGAAGAGTGTCTAGTTTGAACATGTCGTGACCGTTTGAAGGGTGGCATGTCACCTTCAAACGGGGGGGCTTGGCCTATAAATACCCTTCAAACGGTTTCATTTGTAACTTTCTGATTTCCGACGGCGAAGCCCTGTCGAAGTGTCTCTGTACTGTAAATCTGTTCAAGATCAATAAATAAGACATTTATTAGTGAATACAAGCTAAACAAAGATCGAATCAATGAATTCCGCCTTTGATTCTGTCTGAGCACTCTTCTGATCGACTCATTAGGTCGTTTCACGATCCTACACCAAATGAGCACATGAACAAAAGAACTAAGGTCCTTTATATAGTAAATTTCCTTACTCTAAGATGTTTGCATCTGTTTTGGAAGTACCTAGGATCACTCCAGGTGTCCTAGTGGTTTATCAAGACCGACAAACAGCCCCTGGTTTCACTTAGAACAAGTTTAAGTCGGTTTAAGATGATAACCTGAAGCTGTCCAAAATTTGCTGCCCAGATACAGGCTTTACGGACCGTATCCGTAACCCCTTACGGTCCGTAACCGATATTGAAATGTATCGCCCAGGTAGCTATCTTACGGACCGTAAGCCTTGGCCCTTGCAGTCCGTAAGAGGTTGATCAGAAACATAATTTCTTTTGATCTTGACACCTTTGATCCTTCAACTTTCTTAATCTTTCACAATTATTTCCGAGTGCGTGTTTCAACACTATAATTTCTTGGATTTAGTAAAAGGTCACTCAGAGGCTTAAATTAGCATGTTGACACTTTTAGTCCCCCCCCCCCTTTTTCGCATACAAAAAATCAAATGTTGTCAAGTTTAGTCCTTCGGAATAATTCCGTCACCTTGTTAGGGTCTAGGACACGTGTCTTCGTATGATTGGACACGTTTTTATGTGGTGTTACACTTTGGCCTTTGATCACCCAGGTCACGAGTAGGAATCCCGCGGTTGGCATATTATTGCTGTAACGCCTCGCTTTTTAGAACTTTCCTTATTTAGAAAATTTGTTTCGTATTCTATTTATGGAAACTCGTATTCTCTTGTAATCGTATTTCGTTTCCAATCATTGTATCTGAGACTTTGATCGTAATAAAACTTGATCATTTTATGTGAGTTTATACTTTAATTATACATACTCGTGTTACATTCAAATTACATACATGTTTGAGATACATTCGTCTTCCACAATCAAACTCATACTTATTTTATACACAATCAACCGTAATTACGCATTTTGATACTTATTATACGTATAAATATTCATATATGCACTCACAATACTCAATCTATGATTCCTTACCTGTTTCATACTTAATATAATGTCCAATATTCAATTTATAACTTAAATCGTGTAAAACTCAAACTATAGGGACTTCTTTTGTAAAAACAAGAAAGATGCCCGGGTGTTAAGTGTCGCGACACGCGGACCCCCACCCTATTAACCTTCTCAACGTGCGAAGGCTATTGATCCGTGGTAGAGTCATTTTCCTCATGTGATTGGTCCATTTTCTCCTCCTAACTCCCACCTAACTTTCTTTAAAACACCATTAACACTTAACCTAACTCACCCACTATAAATACAACATCCCTAACCCTCATTTTCACTCTCCCAACTCAATTACACTCTCAAAATGCTCTCATTTAATCTGAAAATACAAGTTTTGGGCAGATTACAAAGTGAGTTCAAACTCACTTTTCTTCAACTTTTCTTCACTATTTCTTCTTCTACAAAACTTGGAACACCTCTAGGAATGTTTCCACAAGTTTACCATGGTAAACCAAGGTGGAACAACACCATTTTGAGGTCTAAACTTTCTGTTTTGGAAGATTTATGGTTAACTTTTGATAAACTCAACTTTTCTACTTGAATCTAATTCCTAGCAACTTCCTAAACCCATATATGGTTATAGAACTTGTTAGAGTTTGATTCTTACAAGTTTAGAGGTACAAACAACCTCTAAACTTTCTGTTTTATTAGGATTTAAGACAACCCACAAGTGTTGAATTCACATAAGTCTACCATAGTTCATATGGCAAGACTTATGTTTGATGTAAATGTGAACTTTGGATGATTTGGCTATCCTAACTTGTTCCACACCTCACTTAATGTTTTTATTTGTTAATCCAAGTAGCTTGCTAGTCTTAAAATAACATAACCCTGTCAAGCCTCCAACACTTAGTTAACTCTTTCCATGTTGGGACGGCTCACCCGAGTTAGAACTTACTTGGCTACTTGAAGTCATATTAGTTAGTTGTTTATTTCTTTTCATTCATGACCATCCGAATCATCCTTGTGATGATTTGTGTATTGGTGAATCGTCTAATGAGGTTAATACTCTATGCTTGACTTACATGACAATCTATGATACTCTTGATGGACTTAGTTGTAGGATTATTAATATAGCTATATGTATATATATATATATACACACACACAAACATGGCCGAACCCTTGATGATAATCGGTTTATGATTATTCTTCATGAACTTAGGCCACTTTATCTATGATTCTAAGTCTCTCGTTGTTGATTCTAATGGGCAAACTAGGACCCATGAAATCACATACAATTTAGTGTCAAAACGAGTACTCAGGCTAGATAATGCTTTTATGCATACATACTTTTGTACTTGAATTCTAAATCCAAAATCCAACCACTCCATAAACGCCGTATGAACTTTTACCTTCAATTCCACATTCTCAAACAACTCGTCACTCACGGATAATTGGAAAGCTTTTGCAAAATTGTGAGTATACTCGAACACCCTTTTTACGTTTTACACTTTTGGGTGCAACATGTTTACTTATTCAACCTACACAATCACTTATACTTTTATACAATCACATAAACAATCCGATACATGCATGCTAATATGTTATACTTGATTCGTGTTTCTAGATGATTCTTTTGTGAGATAAACTTTTCATTAACTTCGTATGAGCCTCCCCTTAACATGTATAGCACTATAGGAGTAACGCACCGCCCGTAGTCTTGTGGTCATGTTAAGTCTTTTATACTTGCGGTAATCAGAGGGTTGAGTTGAATATTGCATGCAAGTTTATACGTTAATCTTGATAACTAAGTTTGCCATGTGGATTCGTTTAACTCATTTTATACTTATGTGATGTATCAAACTTGTATACTCGCCAATACTTTTGTATTGAACTATATTTTATAACGTGTTGCAGGATTTTGATAATGATGATGATACACGGAATCTCGTAGGATGCCTAGAAATGCACTTTAAACTTTAATACTTGTTGTATTGTAATTCATTTTGTTTCAACTTGTTGTATGTCTATTCCAAACAATGTACTTGATGTTAGCAATGAAATGAAATTTGTTATTAAATACTTGTCACGTTTAGTGTTATGAAGTCTCGAGCAATCTCGTTCGTCTCACTCCGATGTTTCCGCCATCGGTTGGGGTGTGACAGATTGGTATCAGAGCCATAACTATAACGAATTAGGAAAATTGCCATGCTTTTGACCTAGTTAAGCACCATACTCCACCATACTTGATTTAGGTGTTAAATTCTTGAAACGTCTTTTATGTACTCATATATAGTTTCCATTTCAAAACATATGCCTTTCCTAAGGCAACTTTGCATGATTATGTGAAAACATGAATGCACTCATATTATACAAACGAGACGACTTCACCAAAATAGGCATGAAGCCCACAATTTGGTGAACGACTCCCAATCCGCTTATTTATTTTTGCATGAAATTCGCCATCAAGTT
Organism: Helianthus tuberosus; assembly: GCA_030545235.1. Classification (NCBI taxonomy): domain Eukaryota; kingdom Viridiplantae; phylum Streptophyta; class Magnoliopsida; order Asterales; family Asteraceae; genus Helianthus; species Helianthus tuberosus. Next base: position 38,509,961 of record CM060391.1, read on the forward strand.
AGGAGTGAAATCTTCACCTCGATGGTAAATTTCCAATTCAAATTCTAGTGGACCCTCGTCAATGCGTCGGAATTAATTTTATTGACCCGACGAGTACTAACCACACTTAGGGTACGAGGTTGTCAAGTTAGGGGTGAAACTCGCATCTTGTCAACTAGTCCCACTCCTCGATTTTCAAATCCCGCCAAGTCTTGAATTTTCGATTGATTAGGGAAATGTATTAACCGGAAGGGTGAATACTGTTAACTGAAATTTCAGCGAGAATATTCTACCTATTAGGCCAAAGCATGCTTCCCAAACTCAAAAGAACTTTCGACCACTTTGGTTAGTCAAAGTTCCCTTTTGGAACAATCCAAGTTTTAATCAAACCTCCATTTTGCTAGTATCAATTTTATGCTTAACACGATCCAAATTTTCCCTTTTCAAAAATTCAAATTATTTTCACGATGGTTACACACACATCATACTAATCCTTCTCATATACATATACGTTATTTATATGCATGATTTCAAAACATCACCAACAAGATTTACACTACTCATAATCCCAAAATGGAGGCATATCATCAAGATAGGAGTGATTCCCTTACCTTGACGACTAACTCCGCTCATTCCCTTCTTAAAACGACCTCACCAACAGGCTAGGGGTGATTTCCTTACCTCGGTGATTGTTACCAACTCTCTTTTTCAAAGAAATTTCATCATGCCAACCACACGATCAAGTCTTATACTTAAATCTTTTATCATTTTGTCAAAATTTCTACTTATGCAAAAATCTCAAACCTCATTATTTTATCAAACGTATTTCTTACCCTACAATTTATTTTACGTAAATCACATACACAAAATTCCTAATCATACCTTAAACGCCTTATTACCCAATTTTCAAAATCTTATGAAATGCTACCTATCAACCTAGTCGGTCTAAGAAATCTCTTGCCCACAAATTCCATATTCGACACACCCACATTATACTATTAGACTAAAGACGTTTTGTTCCCAATAGGGAACCAATGAAACTTTCACTCATATACGTACAAAACTTATAGATGTCGCTTCGTTAACCCTGATTAATTGATAAACATGATCGATCCGCAGTAAACCAAACCAACAAATGCAAATAGTCTATCCATACACCCTCGAGACTTCAATTTTCAATAACATATCCTAACTTAGAACTAGCTCTCCTACCAGAAAACCCATCAATACCGTAGAACAAGAATAAATATCTTACAACCCACACTTATACTCACAACACAAGAAACCCGACACAAACCATACCTAGGGAACCTTTCAATACACATGACCGGTAATCCACTCATACACCATAAAGTTAAACACCAAGCATCATACATATAGATATTTAGTCGGAACCTGACACTTTACCATCAACCTACCGTTCGATCAACTTACCACGATCATGTAACCAACCAAACTAACTCCTAAAACATACGCTAGACATAGTAACCTTACATCTACATGACCATACCAACAAAGTTCGACTATCTATAAGATCATTTTGCTAAAATTATTTTCAAAGACCAAAGTTTTCATGAAAATTCTCAAAATACAGCCTTTCCTATTTCTAATTCAAAATACTTTAAATGAAACAAGCTCATTGTTTTCAAAAAATCTTTTCAGACACCGCTAATACACAATTCCAATTCCAAACACGTGGGTAGGGAAACTTCATAGGAGAAGACAATCACCGACATACGTAAAAAAAAAATTGAAACAAGAGTAGCATTTCTTTTTTACAAAACACATCTCATATAACAAATGGATACTTTATATTCTTTTGACATTCACAAACTTGATTCTCCACTCCTGACAAACTCAATCAATTTTAATTCAATAAACTCAACGATTTGCTCATACAACTACACATGCACATCATCGTACATGTTTTAGTTAACATTTCATGACAACCTCACACATATTATCATTACACTTCGTTTTTACGCACTCAAAATTTCTTGATCATTTTATATGCTTAAATTCGTTATGTTTCAATTTATACTATATACGCAATTGTCATCAATCATACTCATACTCATACATTCGCACCTATACGTGAGCAAAACCCGAGTGGTTCTCTTACGTTGGTCACATATATACTTAAACAGAATCATGCTTACATGCTAAATTTTTATATGCTATCACACGCACACATTCTCACTTTTAATGTTACTGCATACCCTGACTCATACACTACTAGTACAAACTATGTGGATCATGCAACGACCAATATAATCGCGGGTGCACACGGGATTATAGTGGTAGGCGCATGAAAACCATAGGGTGTTATACGGTGTATGATAAGACATGGAACATAACATGACACCGAATAACGAAACAGACGTAACATGGTTAGAACATGGTGGATATGCCGTTGGTACTTCCTATATATAAGTTTTTTACCATGTTACCAAACTTTTGTAAAACATGCCATGAGAAATTCGATGTTGTCACACCCCGAAATATCAGAGCTGGCGGGACTGGACTGGTATCTTCATTGCACAGCGGAAGCAAATAGCTAAGACTTCTAGAAAACGAACGCCCACTAAGTACTCGAATCCACATGGTCCTCCTATTCCAACCGTGCCATAATTTTGAAATGTGACTTGAGAAAGAAACATGCGAAAAATCAACATAAAGTTGAGCGAGTTCATAGTTTGTTTGCAAAAGATTTGAAATAAATCTTTTGAATAACCGGTTTCTATAAGTTGTTGTAAGGATATAGTAAAATCATTTTTCTCGGCATGTTATATGTAAACTGTGAGCTCCAATAATCTTGTAAACATTTGTAAGTATTCCTTTGGTAACCGGTATGTAAGCGTCTATGAACAGATCAATTGATGTTTAGCTAAGACATTAATATGTGTGCAATGGTGCAGGAATGTCACACCCCGACCGCGTAAAACAACAAACCGTGGCGGAAACGTCGGGGAGTCGTGTGGCAGAATTATTGTTTTAAAACACATGACAATTAAAGTTAAGTTTTACAAGTTTAAATTATTACATTGTCTTAGTCCAAACAAAACACATAACATAAAAGATGATAGCTTTCTTGATTTTAGATTTGCTAAGGCCCAAGTCGCCCTAAGTGAAGCTCGCTCACATCAAACATTCGCTCCTGAAACATATGTGAAAGTAAATACATCAGCATAAAAATGCCTGTGAGTAACATAGGTTTAGTGTTGAAGATTCATGACTTTGAATGTTAAAAGAAATGTTTAATGAAAAGTAGTCATGAACCTTATAAAATATTTTCTTTTATAAAATCATATGAAAATCAAATGATATAAAAGAATGATGTATGGTTAAGTAAATAACCAAATGAAAATAATATGTATAAAATATGTCATGTCATGTCTTTGTTGAAGTGGTTTAGATAACGCCACGATATGTAACATAATAAAAGCACTTATATATAGGAAGTACCAGCGGCGTATCCACCATGCTTTTATCATATTACACACGTCTCGTTACTTAAATCACTTATTAATAACCATGAAATAATGTCTTATTTAAATGTCAATGTCCAATGTCAAATGTCAAATGTCCAGTATAAACCATGTCTTGTATGGCGAATAAATAGTATTTACTCAAGCCAAATGCATAATGTCATGTATAAACAAATGTCTTATGTAATCAAAATGTCATGTACAAAACAAAGTCTTTGAATAAACAAAAGTTTAAAACAAAATTTATGTTTTGAAAACCATTGCTTTTATCGATATGAACATTTATACGGTTTGTCTATCGCATACACTCAAGCCTTGAGACTGTCGGATAAACCCTTATCAGGATCAAGGTTTATCAAAAATGTATTCGGATTCTGTCATTCCCCTTCCGAAATTCCTAGAAAGCGGGAACGGGATTTATCAAGTCCTATAGCGCTATTACATACTACCGAGCGGCGTGATCAATGTTAATGAATGTACTACTAACCCGTTAAACATACCAAATGTCCTTTTCAATGTAAGCATGTCATGAAAATGTCTTTGTAAAACCATGTAATAGACATACTAAGTCAATATGCCATAAAAATGTCTTGAAAATTTGTATTATGTGTACAATGTAACAAAATATGTATAAAGTCATGAAAACGGAAAGTAAAGTTATGCACATATGCTTCACCCCAAAACATTTGGAAAACGTAAAATAGGGGAACTATGTACTCACCTTCGGGTGTGTTTTTATATGTTAACACAATCCCTCAATTTGTTTATTCGTCCTAAATTAAGTAAGAACGATTTAATAATAAAAAACTCACAAAAATACCTAAGTTTCTCAAACACTTAGAATTTTCACATAACTTTGAGATTTTCTCGAAAAGTTATTATTTTGATTATGTTGATGAATTTTTATATATATATATATGAGTTCATATATATATTTTAAGAACTTTGCGACTTGAACGATTTTATTGGTGACCCTCATCATGTTATAACCAATATATCTACGATTTGCGCGTCGTAATATATATACTCAAACGTGACATACAAATAATAACGTAATACACATAATCTTGTTAAGTAATAACATGTCATCATACACATATTATAAATCACATAACACACTGTAACACATAAAATTTTCCCATGAATAACCCATTCTAGTGTACATTGAAAAATGCGTATTTTAGCGATTCGGTAACGTTTTTGGGCGTCGGAAGTCACGTATGACTAACCAAACACCAAGTAAACTTAATATAAGTTAAAATACTTATTTTTATATAAAAAAATATCAGTTTGGTTACTGATCTAAAACAGTTTTATAAAAATCCTTCGAAAAGCCGATTTTTAACCGTTTTACCACATAGTTTTGCATCAAACGTTACCATAATCATCCCAAGTCGCAATGACTTGATATTTTAACACAATACATGTTATTTACTGATTAAAATGATGGTTATAATCAGATTAGTGCAGGTCTCACATAAACCACATAAATCATGCGATTTCACATATTTTATAACACCCAAAGCACCAAGTACAACATGCAAAGCTACCAAACCTATGACAAAGTTTCATGCCATTATAATATACCAAATAATGTTATTTTTAGTATTTATAATCTGTTCTAAAACATTTTTGTCATACAATCATTTTTTATCATTTCTTGAGCTTTAAATCAACATGCATGCTTATGTACAAGTATCTAAAGCACACTTATCATATCATCATTTTATATGAATTTAAATGCATCAAACATGTAATTTATTCATGTTTACTTACTGATTTGATTGAACAATCATCACATCATGCACAAATCATCAAACACTTGCATTTTAACTATCATTCAAGAACATGCAACAACTTAAAAATTCTCAAACATGTCTAATAAATTTTCGGCCATTTACATGTCAATATACTAACATTATTTCAAATTATAACTCATGATTCAATCATTTATTTATATCTCTAACATATTTGCACATAATCTTGTTCATGCAAGCAAACATCCTAAACAAGTATTTATCAAAAATCAAACTAAATTTCGAATACATACCCACATACATACATACGGTTATATATATACACACATATACTTCCATTTTTATTTTGTGTCAAAACCCATTTCCTTTTAGTTTCAAGTTAATGAAAAATTCAAGAACCTTGAGAAACTTCTATCATCATTAACAACACCAAAAATCAAGAACAAGGATTTCAAAATAAATTTTATACCTTCAAGATTTTTGATGGGTTTTTTGACAAAATGTGATGATATGGAGCTTGGTTCTTGCTAAAAACACCTTGAAAACACCTTAGAAACTTCAAACACCTTAGAAACTAGCTTGGAATCACTTGGATCTTGAAGAGGATGATGAAAAACGAAAATGTGAGGGTGTGTGTGTGTATTACGGTTTGGGAGAGAGAGAAGAGTGTGATGATGATTCTTGGAAGGTTTTGTAAGAGATTGGGGGGGGGGGGGGGGGCATGATGGATTTCCAAGGCAAGCATGCATTATGCATGAATGACATGTGGTAAGAGGGCATGAGAGGTGGCATTCCTCTCTCTTAAACACACGCCAACACACATATATATACTTAAAATATATATACATGATATATGTAGGTTAAAAACATGTATTTAACTGGATACCGGGTATTTTATCTAGCGCTATAATCCCGGTTTATGTCGTTTTAAATTATTTTTATTATTCTATAAAAATAAACTCGTCAAAATATTACTGAAATAAATATCAGTTGCTGAGACTGGCTGCGTTGTCTGCGTTTCGCAGTATACGTACTGTGTTGCGCAGTAACACGCGGTACGCGCTTGAACTTAAAAAATAACGTTTTTAAGCGTTTTGATTTATTTTTCAACACGGTCATGATTAAAAATAAAATTGTATTCATAACATAATATTTTTACGATTTAAATATTATCCGGGCGGTCACCAACGTTCGTTTCGCAGTTTTGTCGCAAATAGTTCTAAAGTTCAAACAAACATGTTTTTGCCATACCGAATCCTTCAAAACTTATTTCTAAGTTATGTAAAGGGTATTTAGGGTATGTTTGGCTTATGTCATTGTTCCGGAGTGTACGTCGCGTTAAACTGATTATGTTTACGTAACGGTTTACGATTTCACTTATAGAACATGTTTGAGAGTTCGAAAATGAACAATGATTGAAAACATGTGAATGTCACAAATAATTAACAACTATTGGAATTAAAACACCAAATTATATTAAATACAGAATTGTTCGGAACAGTACAAGGATTAAAATACACAGATGTCACAAGGAAGGCTCAAACCTAGCAGATTTTGTACCGGGCTTCCGGCTGGAAGACATAGTCACCACCTTCGGCCACTTCCGACCCAGGGGTTGGGCTCGCAACACCCAAATAGATCTATCACTCATGTCCCTCGGTCCTTATACGAGGATTAATGGTCTTAAGTGTTGTACCCACCACTCACAAGATCTAACCATTCATTCCTTAACTAACCATACAATTTGTAAACAATTGTAACATGTACTTCACCCCCGAAGTTATAAAACTGAAAACAGTTAAAAGAAAAGGGGGACATGAACTCACTGGGTTGCCTCATTTTATATACGCAGACCAACCCAGTCCCATTATTGTAATTGGGACATTCCCGTCCCTAATCATGAAAATCATGCACGTCTCGTAAATACGTATTTTGTTTTGTACAACCGGTATATTCAGTATAATTCGTTCGTAAACCATTTGAGTTACTTGAAATCCATTCGTAACATGATTTAGAAATATGAGTTTTCTTTCATCGAAAAGTTGTTTATTTTTGGCAAAACCTGCATGTCTTTCCACCCCCGAAAACATTTATAAAAATGTAAAACCGTAAAAAGTGGGGGTTATAAACTCACCTGGATTGCCTTGTGCAAAACTAGCTAATTACGACTTCTTAATGTCATTTCCAAGACGTGACTCGTTAGCATGCATTCTACAATAATCCTAACACGGAATATCTTATAAGTTTCTAAATAAACGCGGTAACTAAACTACGTGTCACCGAGCTCTACCGAATCGTTAACCGAACGATTCGAGGGTTAGTTGTCAACTTAGTAAAAACGATTAAATTATATTTGTTAAGTCTCGTTTATTGTCGGTGAGATTACTAAGTCTTGGAATACTTAGTTCTCGGAAGATTTTAAAATATACAAATATTTATATAAAAATATATAAATATATTGTTATAATTGTGTTAGTCATCCCGGGAAGTCGTACGTGTATGTAAAGTATATCTACATGAATATAATATATAACAAATTCGTACGAAAATTATATAAATAAACTCGCATTATATATGGTGTCTCATATGATAATTATCAACATACGAGTACTTGCCGTTTAGGCGTTTGAAATAAATATATAAAGTTATATTTATTTTATAGAAGAATCATCGAGTCGTTCGATGTTTGAAATAAATACATAAACTATATTTATTTTTATAACAGAGTTAGTGTTGTTCGATGTTTAAAATAAATATATATACTATATTTATTTTAGTAAAAAAATCGTCGTGTCGTTGGGTGTTCGTAATAAATATATAACTATATTTATTTATAATAAAATTCGTTTTGTTGGTTATCGGAAATAAATATATAACTATATTTATTTTTATAAAAAGAGTTCGTACTGTTTGTTATTCGAAATAAATATATAAACTATATTTATTTTTATAAAAAGAGTTCGTATTGTTTGAAATTCGAAATAAATATATAAACTATATTTATTTTTATAAAAAGAGTTCGTATTGTTGAATATTCGAAATAAATATATAAACCATATTTATTTTTATAAAAAGAATCCGTGTTATCGTTGTTTCTTGTATGTTATAAAGTGTCGTCGAAGAAATATATACATATATATTGATTGTCATAAAGGTCGTTTGTCATCGATAGTTGTCGTTTTATAATAAAACACGTTTTGTTTTTACGGATTTTCTCGAAAAACGGGCAGAGTTCCCTCTGTTTTTTGACGCCCCCGACAACACAAGTTGTCGTTATATTTCAAAATTCAATCACTTTACTCAACAATATTTACGTATCAACAATTTAAATAAACGAAATATTAAATCAAAGTATTCTTTAACTATCAATTTCGTTATTTTTGTTCGGTTCGAGCTCGTTTGTCATGAAATTAATAGAAATTCTTATAATTAACGTAAATATTTATTCGCACCACTAAAAATCTTTACCAAGTCTTTCGCGCCGCTTTCATTGACTGAGTTGACCGAGTTGACTAGGTTTGACCGAGTTGACTCTGTTTGACCGAGTCAACCCGAACCACGAATCTAACCGTCTTGACCACCGCCAATTTACTGTTGACCCGAGTTGACTGAGTTGACTCGGTTTGACCGAGTCAAACCGAGTTGAACCGAGTTGGACTGAGTCGAACCGAAATGCACTGAGTCGAACCACTGTGAACCCGATCTATCCACAACTTCAAACGAAACCAAAATATCAGATCTAAAACCCGAATAAAATGGATTTCACTAAGACGAACATAAAGCAATCTGCGAACATCTTACCCGGACCCGAATCAAATCGAAACGAACTGAACCACGACCACTGCCGCCGCTGGCCGCCGCTTTCTCTGACCGTCGCCGTGAGTCGTCGCCGGCCGTTGGCTCTCTCTCCCTCCCGTTCTTCTCCGTCTCCTTCTTTCTTGAATCTCTTTCTCTCTCGACTTATTCATCGGAAAACAGGGGAAATGGGGTGGTGTGGGTGCGTTGTCGGAAAAACACCGGCATCATCGTCGGTTACTGCTCCTTCCGTGGTCACCGGTCTGAACCCGAGAGAAAAGGGGGTGCCGCTGACTGCCGTATCCACCACCGCCGCACCACCGGTGGTCTCACCGGTGACGAAACAGACAAGGGGGGGGGGGGGTGCGTCGGTTTACCGGTGTGGGTGCGGCTGTCGGAGAAGCTCGTCGGAGACACAAGCTGACCGGCAGCCGGCCGGTTGTTCTGATCGCCTATTCTTCAAGAGAGGAGACAGGGTGTTTGAGAGATGAAATTGTGATATGGCTCTTGTTTGGTTGGCTGCTAGACATCGAGTGGGAGTGGAAGCTCAGAAGGTGTGTGTTTGTTTGTATGTTATAGAGAGAGAGAGAGAGAGAATGAATGAAGATGGAGAACCAGTGTGAGTAGGTTAGATTTAGATAAGGTTCTGTGATTTAGAATTTTTGAGAGGAAAGTATAAGTGAGTGGCTGGATAAAATGGCAAGAGTTAGGGTTTAGTACCCTTAAATAGCTAGGTTTGTTTCTAATGGGCTTGGGCTCAAGGCCCACAAGCCCAATCGCGTGTTTAAGTGACCCGTAATTCCTACAAGACTCGTTATCAAATCCGAACGTCGTAAAAATATGTCGTAAATTGTTGTTTTAAAATATGAAGACGTAAAACAGTGTCGGTGGTCGCGTTTGACGCTCTCGTTCGTCGCTTACGGTAAAAATCGCATAAAATTGTGTCGTTGTCGTTTCAATCCGTTTTTCGATCCGGTTTCAACTACGGATATTAAAATTTAATTACGAAGCTAGTTATATCGCAAAATTTTAGTTTTGAAGGCATTGCGCGTTTCCGATGCTTCCGTTTCGTTGTCGGTGCGTTCTTGCATTCGCGTTTCTCGTTCATGTTTGCGTTTGTGACATACGGAAGCACGATAAATTCTCAAAACTAAATTTATAAATATAAAATATTCGTATAAAATTCGTGTTTTTCGGCGTTTTCAGTATTTCATTCGGTTTCAATTCGTTGTCGTTTAACGTTTAACAAGTTTCTCCGTAAACCACCGTTCGCGCACTGTAAAGTCGGATAGACGTTCCTAGGCACTCCAAAGGCCTAATTAAGTTAATCTACATCTTAAACACTATTTATTATCGTCATAATGTTTATTAATCGCGTAATTAGGAAAGTAAATTACCGGTTGTCACAGGTGTTTTCCCTGACCTTTTGACACGATTAAATAAACCTTAGTAACTCACAAACGCACTGTTAAACTTGCGATATCCGATTATCCATGATGAAATCTCATCCTCAAAACCGTTAGCCGTAATGGCTACAACTATCACTAGCATTTCTCAACGCTCCATATTCACATTATATCCAATAATCAAACCATTCCTACCCTTGCATTCATCTACCAAATCGCTCGTTCACTCTCATACCATGGCTATTCCCAATTATTCCTTTGACTTCTATCCAAAGCTTATTTACAATAAATCAGCCTAAACATTCAATCCCTTAAACAAATATACTCACTTGTTCAGTTTTGTCAAAATACGACTTTACTTTAAAAAAAACTATCTTCCATCCTTTATTACGCACAAACTTTATTTAGTCGGCCCATTACCACCAAAACCTTTTGAAACCATAAATACCTACCATACCGGTTTTTTCACCAATAAGCAATTTTCTATAAACGTGTAATTTTACTAATACGCCTTAGAACCGACAAGATTTTCTTACAACCTACGGTGCAGGCCGCACTTTTCATTATAATACACTCTATTCTATACGAACACTTTTCTTCTTAGGTAGCATCCTTTTAAAATACTTCTCCCATCGATTTATTCAAACTTGCTCAAACTCACTTTGCCTATACACACACATGCACGTTTTATTATACCTACGATTGATGCCTCAATTCACCTTAGTCAAACGAACTACTTTCACAAACCTACCCTTTTCATTCCTTAAAATTTCCATGCGTTTTCAACACGCTTCAAACTTCAAAATTTCGATTTTAGTCAACCATTTTAGCCAAAAATGCCTTTTTCAAAGTCTTTCTCTTGAATAAATTTAGGGACACAATTTGCTAAAAGGGGGGAGATTATAACGCCTCGCTTTTTAGAACTTTTCTTATTTAGAAAATTTGGTTCGTATTCTATTTCTGGAAACTTGTATTCTCTTGTAATTGTATTTCATTTCCAATCATTGTATCTGAGGCTTTGATCGTTATAAAACTTGATCATTTTATGTGAGTTTATACTTTGATTATACATACTCGTGTTACATTTGTAACACCCCGAAAACGGGTTTGATAGTCAAACCACGTTAATATTAATGAACGGGTAAAATACCGTTAGTGGTAAAATTTAACCCAGTGAATATTAGGATTTAAATAAATAAACCTAATATTAAATAAAAGGTGAGCGAAAGCTTTTGTGAAAACAAAGTTTATAAGAGGCCCGAGTTAACGGGACTTAAAATAAAACGGGTTAATAGCTCCTGGAACCCACTAAGTTAACTAGGAATAATTAACCTAGTTAGTAATGTATAATTAAGTGATAAACTATGAGTTACAGCTTCATTTGATCAAAATGAAACATGAAGGACTAATATGGCCAAGTGGGTAAAAGTAGTTTTTATAAAAAACTAATGATAAAAACACAACACACACTAAGTGTGTGTGTGTGTGTGCGTGATCGACCAGGAGCAAGAACAAGGGGTTCAAACCCTAGTTCAACAAAATCTCCAAATTGACGGGCCAATCGAAGACCAAATTCGGGTTTGAATGTATATTAACTATCACCTAGTCATGGGGATCATAAGGTATGTCACAAAACCTAGATTGGTTAAAATTGAAATTTGTGACAAGTAGGTTACTTGCAAATAGATTGTTGGATTATGATCCAAAGTTGAAATTGAATGTTTATGTATGCTTAATTTCGTTAGTTATGATGAAATTATGAAGTACTTGATGTAAGGTTACTTGTAAGTGATTAACAAGTAAACTAGGAAGTGGGTTTTGACTATATAGTGAAGATGATGATATACATGTGCTTAAAATTATCATAATTGATAGTTGAAGCGAGATACTTGAACAATTTATAGGTTCAGGTGAATGCTCATACATGACTTGAAATGGGTTTTGTATGTTATGATGAAATTGGTAATTATGTTCATGTAAATAGGTGTATGAAATCATGTTATCTACTATTTGATATGTAGAACTTGATTATATTAGGTGTTCGAATGAATGCTAGTGATATGATGAAACGGGTTTCAATTATAGATGAGAACCCTTGGTTCTTGCGAAATGAATGAATAAGTTAGCTTTGATAATTGCTTGAACTAGTTGAAGTGTTGGAAATATAATGAACTTGGTTAGAATATTAGTTAAAATGATGGCTTAAAATAACGCCTACCGGGTAATTAAGGAATGCCTAAACTAGTTGATGAACTTGATTGTGCATTTCATATACTAATGGGCATTTGACTTTTAAAAAAGTCAAACTGACCTATAATACGATGAATGATAATTTTGATATAAAATGCGTAAGGTGGAATAATCGTATTAATATAACTACCTTGTGAATGATGAATGATAGTTTGATGCTTAACAAGCAAGGTGGAAGCTTGGGGAGGAAGCGGGTCAAACGAATCAAGTATGAAAAGAAAAGCGTAGTTTGGATGCAAGGTAAGTAAAGCTTACGCCCCTTTTTATTTACAAAAATACTTACTTGTGAGTATTTAATATGAGTTAGAATAAGTAATTGAAATATGATGTTCCGGCACGATATAATGCGAGTTGGAACAAGTGAGAATGGTAAGAAACCATAAATTATGGTAAAAAGGGTAAAAATGGTAAACTAGTCGTGTGATGACGAACAAATAAGGAATTTTGAAACATTACGTTATGGTGTGAACCGTGACGGGTAAAAGTGGTTAAATAGTAATCCGGACACAAGTTGACGGATAGATAAAAAGATTTGAAAAGACACCACATGGCGTAAGTCATAATGGGTCAAACAATTTAAGAAACGTCTTTTAAGTAATAAGAACTCACGGTGTAAACCGGAATAGGTTCAAGGGGGAAATGGTATCTAAATACCATCTTATAATGATAAATGGTCATTTAGACTAAACAGGTCAAATGGTGTTGTTAACACCATTTGACAATAATAACTGATGATCGCTTGTTGAGTTTTGTGATCACAGGGAAGTAATATATGGTTCGCGTTGCTATTAATTAGTAATTAATACTGAAAGGTATTTTAAACGGGTCAATGCTACGACTTGAGCCAGGTACGTGTAAGTAAAACTATAGCTAAATGAGAGATTTTGGTCTAATAAATTATTGAAAGTCCTTCGTCGTAAAGGGAGGGACTAAAGTTGACCATCACGCCCTCGATCGATAAATCGGGCAAACGACCCTTAAGGGTTGTTTAGGAACATGTATTATGATCATGTAACCCTTTGATAAGTATAAAAGTTATAGGCATAAACCTTTGTGGGTCAAATGCCTAAGAATGAGTCTTTTCCATAAAGTGACTAACCGAAGGGTAGAATTCGGGATAATTGGTTCATTATGTTAAATCCACAACAAAAATAGTTGTGGTGGAACATAAGTAGATATTTTAAATACGAAAATGTGATGTGTGAAAAGAAAGCGCTAAATTTAAACTTAAAGGTTTAAATCCTCTAAACGGGTCAAAATGAATTATGCGCATAGCTAGGAAATGGGCCGCGTAATTCATAAAAATTATGAACCTGAGCTAAAGATTTTGAGTTAAATACATTGGTGAATGCTTTATGATTATTTAGAAACAAGTTTGTGGTTTTAAACTTGAACGGGTCAAAAGTCTTTAAAAATCAATTTTAAGCCGAGGGCTAGAAATCTAATATTTTATGAATTCAGATGTCGGGTTTTAACTCCATATGATGAAGAATTAAATTACGATCACGTAGGAAGAAACGGATCCTAAAACGGATTAGTAAATTGAAAGTTATGCAAGTTTTTGTGCATATTAAGTTTGAGAAAATGGAGCTGGGCAGATGCAGCTCAAAACAACAAACTTTCTGTCGAAAACAAGTCGCCGCGTCACGCGACGAGAAATAGTCAAGATGGTCGTGCAACGCGAAGCCTCTCGCACCCCGTGAGAAAAAGGGAGAGACCTGTCGCGGCCCGCGACAGGCTCAAAAGCTGGAAATTTCTTCGTTTTAATGTTGTTTCAGCTTATGGACTTGGTTTTATACGTTTAAAACACCATATAACTAACTCATTTCATGTTGTATGAAATGTAGACATGATGTAAGGTACCGAAGGACGATCAAGATACAAGCTTCCGCACTGTGTTTCGTCGTCGTTTTTAAATGACGAACTCATATACATATATTATGCTGTATTGTTTTAAAACTGAAAATGTTTTAATAAACCCGTATTTTACAAATGTATGTGTAATAGTAATTACACATTTTTAGTCGAAACTTATACGAAAACTGTTAAATAGAAGTAAGGGTCTTACAACATTCAAATTACATACATGTTTGAGGTACATTCATCTTCCATGCAAACTTATACTTATTTTATACGCACTCACAATACTCAATCTATGATTCCTTACATGTTTCATACTAAATATATTGTCCAATATTCAATTTATAACTTAAATCGTGTAAAACTCAAACTATAGGGACTGCTTTTGTAAAAACAAGAAAAGATGCTTGGGTGGTAAGGGCCATGGCACCCGGACCCCCACCCCATTAACCTCCGCAACGCGCGAAGGCTATTGATCCGCGGCAGAGTCGTTTTCCTCACGGGATTGGTCCCTTCTCTCCTCCTAACTCCCACCTAACTTTCTTTAAAACACCATTAACACTTAACCTAACTCACCCACTATAAATACAACATCCCTAACCCCTATTTTCACTTTCCCAACTCAATTACACTATCAAAATGCTCTCATTTCAGCTGAAAATACAAGTTTTGGGCGGATTACAAAGGGAGTTCAAACTCACTTTTCTTTAACTTTTCTTCTTCTACAAAGCTTGGAACACCTCTAGGAATGTTTCCACAGGTTTACCATGGTAAAACAAGGTGGAAAAACACCGTTTTGAGGTCCAAACTTTCTGTTTTGGAATATTTATGGTTAACTTTTGATAAATTCAACTTTTCTACTTGAATCTCATACCTAGCAACTTCCTAAACCCATCTATAGTTGTGGAACTTGTTAGAGTTTGATTCTTACAAGTTTAGAGCTACAAACAACCTCTAAACTTTTTGTTTTATTAGGATTTAAGATAACCCATAAGTGTTGAAGTCACATAAGTCTACCATAGCTCATATGGCAAGACTTATGTTTGATGCAAGTGTGAACTTTGGATGCTTTGGCTACCCTAACTTGTTCCACACCTCACTTGATGTTTTTATTTGTTAATCCAAGTAGCTTGCTAGTCTTAAAGTAACATAACCCCGTCTACCTCCAACACTTAGTTAACTCTTTCCATGTTGGTACGGCTCACCCGGGTTAGAACTTACTTGGCTACTTGAAGTCATATTAGTTAGTTGTTTATTTCTTTTCATTCATGACCATCCGAATCATTCTTGTGATGATTTGTGTATTAGTGAATCATATAATAAGGTTAATCCTTCATGCTTTACTTACATGACAATCTATGATACTCTTGATGGACTTAGTTGTAGGATTATTATTATTATTACTATATGAATATATATATATATATATATATATATATACAAACATGGCCGAACCCTTGATGATAATCGGTTTATGATTATTTGTCATGAACTTAGGCCACTTTATCTATGATTCTAAGTCTCTCGTTGTTGATTCTAATGGGCAAACTAGGACCCATCAAACCACATACAACTTAGTGTTAAAACGAGTACTTAGGCTAGATAATACTTTTATGCATACATACTTTTGTACTTGAATTCTAAATCCAAAATCCAACCACTCCATAAACGCCGTATGAACTTTTACCTTCGATTACCCATTCTCAAACAACTCATCACTCATGGATAATCAAAAAGCTTTTGCAAAATTGTGAGTATACTCGAACACCCTTTTTACGTTTTACACTTTTGGGTGCAACATGTTTACTTATTCAACCTACACAACCACTTATACTTTTATATAATCACACAAACAATCCGATACATGCATGCTAATATGTTATACTTGATTCATGTTTCTGGATGATTCTTTTTTGCGATAAACTTATCATTAACTTCGTACGAGCCTCCCCTTAACATGTATAGCGCTATAGGAGAAACGCACCGCCCGTAGTCTTTTGGTCATGTTAAGACTTTTATACTTGCGATAATCAGAGGGTTGACTTGAATATTGCATGCAAGTTTATACGTTAATCTTGATAACTAAGTTTGCCATGTGGATTCGTTTAAATCATTTTACACTCTTGTTATGTATCAAACTTGTATACTCGCCAATACTTTTGTATTGAACTATACTTTATAACGTGTTGCAGGATTTTGATGATGATAATACACGGAATCTAGTAGGATGCCTAGAAACGCACTTTAAACTTTAATACTTGTATTGTAATTCATTTTGTTTCAACTTGTTGTATGTCTATTCCAAACAATGTACTTGATGTTAGCAATGAAATGAAATTTGTTATTAAATACTTGTCACATTTAGTGTTATGAAGTCTTGAGCAATCTCGTTCGTCTCACTCCGATGTTTCCGCCATCGGTTGGGTGTGACAATTGCCAGTTTGAACCGGTGCCACAGTTCTCCCTTCGCAATATTCGACCCTGAGACCTCACGGGCAGGAACCCCACATAAGTGGGTAAACCTTCCCACCCCCCCCCCCAAACCAATTGGTATGCGGATCATTGGTGTCATTTGACCAACTTAACGTGATCTTCAGAAGGTTCCCTCATAGGGACTAACACCTACATTATTACGATCACGTAACCATGTTCGATTCGAACATTGGCTTGACCGAAATGGTCATAACCGAAAGTCAAAGCAAAAGTCAATTTGCATGACTTCACTAGCCTATAAATTGAAAAGAGACTAAGGAGAACACTTACAAGTGTTCAAGGGAGTATTATAACTCCAGAGAGGAGGCCTCTTTAGATTAGAAGTTGCTCCAAAGAGATTAAGAATGAGAAAATGAAAGGTGCAAGTTTGTAAGGCTTCATGAGGCCTCTATTTATACTTGCACAAGGATTATGAGATGATGCCAAGTGTTCACAAGGCTTCCCTGGTGTTGATTAGTGTCCACATAGGTAGAAGAAGCAGAAGAAAGGTGGCATTTCGCGAGAGAAGTGGCGGGGAGCAGGCTGCTGCCATGCCAGCTGCATTCTGGCGGCACACCCCTTACGGACCGTAAGGGGTGGTGGCTTATGGTCCGTAAGGACCTCAACGCGTCCACATTTATTTCAAATACCTTACGGTCCGTAAGGGACTATCAAAGTTCAAAATAATGTTTAATGCCCTACGGACCATAAGGCATATGCCTTGTGGTCTGTAAGGGACCTTCAGAAACCAAAATTTGGCATTTTGTCACAAATGACCCCTCCACATCCAAACTTCCACATTTTTACATATTTAGTCCCTCTCGTCCAACTAATCTGGCAAATTTGAGAGTTGATTGGACACGTGTTGCCTTATTATTTGCTTATGAAATTCTGAGGTGTTACAATTTCTCTAAATGATTTTGAGATCAGAAGCAACAATAGTGGAGTCTTCTTCTCGACGAGATGGCAGTAGATGACGGTGAAATCGGAGAACCACTTAAATTCTTCCCTAAAACAATAGTGGGATTGGAGCCCTCAGAAGCGTGTTTTAAAAGAGAGAACATGACTTTAAGATAGAGAAAGTAGAAAAAGCGGAAACCACTCTACCGGAGAACTCACCCTGTAACCTCCTGGATCTGACTTGTAACATCTGCTTCTAGAAGCATTTTCTTATTTTAAATGGTCAAGATTTTGTTTTAGATTGATCTGATGGATTAGATTAGTCCAAATTCAGTTTATATTTAACATGAATATATATATATATATAATTTAGTTATTACGCATAGGGATATTGGATTTAAATAACCCCAACTTTCATCAATTGGCCGATAGTACTCTCAACTTTTGATTTGTACCACAACACTGATACGTGGTCGAAAACTGGTGTTTGTATATTTTAAGTTGATGTTTTTACGTGAATTTTAGTTTCGAATAGCCTACTTTTGATTAGAGTTGTGTTTTGCAGGTCTAATGGAGTTTAAGGAGCTATTCGGGAGGTTTACAGACCTCTGGGACGAAAAACGGATCAATCGGGATCAAGAAATGGGAAATACGGAAAGTGGATGATGCATGTACCGTCGCCGACGCCATCCTGGGCCATCGGCGACGCCCCTTAGATGTTCCCGTCGCGTGAAATGGTCCGTAGGCAATAAAATAGGCCGTTGCAGAAAATACCCATTTCCACATGGAGTCGCCGATGCCTCATTAGGCCGTCGGCGACGGCCTATCTAAACCCACATCGTGAAATTTTGTATTCCTTTGTTGTTTGACGAGATATAACACATGTTTGACCTTGAAAACGGGGTTACACTTGATTTTGAGCCAGGGAATCATTCTTGGAGCCAATACTCACCAACCATTCCATCCTCAATCATACGAATCATCAATCATCAACCGAATCATCATCGAATCATCATTCTACAACGCTAATTTCATCAATCCATCTATCCATCCACTTTCACCATTCACCACAAACCCTAATCATCATCATCACCATCTTCAAGGATTCAACATGTTCAAGTTCAAGTTCCTATCATTCGGTGATCACGTCTCTTTGACCATGAGCGGCTAATCACCTCGGTTTCACCCCGGTGTAGGTAGTTGTTTTATCTAAGGTTTTGAATTGTTATTTGATTCAACTTTGTGGCAATTTGTGTTGATTTTGTAAACCATAGACAATTGTTTGCATTTGTTTCGTATTCGTAAATTGTCGAACGATTATAAAGTTATGACTTTACGAAATGGTTATGTGTAATTATGCGTTGTCGTGGTTAGGATTTACTTGTTGTGATTACAAAGTGCATTCTTGTCTGTTCTTCGGGACGTTAATAGTTATTGGCACCTAAGTCACGGTACACTAAATCCGTTAATCGTTATGCAATTGAGTTGAGTTTAAAACTTGTAGAAACCCTAGGTTTGCAATTACCGAAAACGGGTGTGAATACTTTTTTCTAAGTATTGTTTAAATCGTAAATTGTGTTTTCGTTAAATCATAATCAATCAAATCTTAGTAATTAATAGATTTTACCATCATTGTTAGCTAGTACCAATTTTTCCTTCAAATAAATAAACAAATTCAACATAGCAAGCTTCATAAGAACATGACAAATTCATAATCGAGCTAATCCATACGTAAACCACAAACTCTTCATGGATTGTTGGTTCATGCACTCAAACCCAGAAAGAACAGATGATAAGGAAAGCCAAAACTGGTTCAGAACAGCTGATCATCATAAGCAGTGTTTGTACAAAGACTTTCCCCTTGACAGTGGTTTACTAACACCTGATAGACTCCAAAGCACTGATCATCTCAACTACTGTTAAGCCAAACTACTGATGAAGAGTAAAGACTGAAGCTCTATCTACTAATGTCCTCCAAGCACTGTTGAAGACCAAAGCACTGCCCATTCAAAGAACTGATCACCCTTTGAAGAAAGCACTGATGCTCAACATCTGTGTTTAGACTACAACAGTGGAAAGAAGAATCAGTGGTTTATGTAATCAGTGTCTATGTAATCGGTGGGTGTATGTAACAGTGTTTAGAGTTTGTTAGGAGGTTAGATGTCACTTTCATGGTGACGTCAGCTAAAGATGCTCAGTGGTTTGCCTGTACTATAGATAGAACAGTACTCTGTATTGTTCCACTAGCTTTTCCTTCACAAGTCATTTTGTACGAACAAATCACTAAGCTCAGCTGAGGGGGAGTTTAGTGCATGCATGCATAATTGAGTCTTGTAACAAATACAATCATTCGATTAATGAAATCATGGCTACTTAAAACTATTCTTCCATTGATTGTGTGATTAAAGTTTATTTCCATATTCCGCTGCACAATCTTACTTGTTTCATCTTTCCATTTCTTGTTAAACAACACAATCAGAGAAACTCAGATCCTAACAATTGGTATCAGAGCTTTGGACAGTCAATTTTGATCTAACAATCATTTTGACGTAAAAGTTCAGCTCGAATTCATTGATATTTTCAGTTGTTCGTATCTAGTTGAAAAACAGAGTAAGGTATAATCACGTATAAAAGTTGATTATTCAAGACCTGTAAAATAACCAGAATGGCGTCACATTCACAAGACACTCACAGCACTGGCACACTCTTTAAACCACCTATGTTGGTCAGATCCGAGTATAACATCTGGCAGCATAGGATGGGTCACGTTTTGGCTCAACAAAATACCGGATGTTGGAAGTCGGTTACCTTTGGACCATATGTTCCGATGGTGCCGAGTGCCGAAGATCCAAAAATCTTTGTGCCTAAAAGCATCGAAAATTATTCCGAACAAGATTATAAAAAAATTGAATTAGATGCAAAAGCATTTAGCATAGTAGCTTCAGCACTTCCCAATGATATTTATGCTGGGCTGTTACATTGTAAAAGTGCCAAGGAATTATGGGATGCACTTAAGGAACAATTTGGTTGTACTGAAGAAGTAATTGAAAATAACCGGGAGGTTTTGAATCAACAGTATGAAACCTTTTGTCACGTCAAGGGTGAATCATTAACACAGCAATTTGAACGTTTCAGTTGTCTCATTAGTGAATTGAAACTTGTTAATGTTGAATTTGCAAAATCAACTCTAAATAGTAGGTTTCTAAGGTCACTTCCTGAAAATGGGACACAATTGCTTTTGTAACCAGAAATTCCATTGGATTCAAAGAGCTAAGTCTGACTCAACTTCATGGCCGACTCCTCACTTATGAGAGAGAATTGAACCAGAAAAAGAAGTTACAAGAGTCAGGGAAGGTTGCTGATGACTACACATTTGGTAGCATAACACTTCTTGGTCAAGAGGAATCTGGTAGTAAGGATCAGGGTTATGATCATTACATTGACATAACAGTTGGTGGAGCTTTTAACAACCCTGATTCTTACTCAACTAACTATGCTTTCACAGCTAGTAGTGAAAACCAGAGTTCTGACAACTTATCTTTTAAACTCAATGATCTTTAACATTTCGATCCAACTGATTTGGAGGAAATGGATATTTTGCACCAACTTGCACTGCTGAGTGTTAGAACCAGCAAGTTTTATAAGAGAACAGGGAGAAAATTTCCAGGGTTACATGGGAACTTGAAAGTAGGGTTGGATAAATCAAAGATAAAATGCTACAAGTGTAATAGGTTAGGTCATTTTGCTAGAGAGTGTAGGAGTCAAAATAATGGACCAATCATCACACATCCTAGCCCTAGACCTCAAAATACCCAAAACACTGTGCATTATACCCAATATGCCCCTGTTGCTCATGTAAACACTGCTCATTATACACACCCTATAACACCTGTTCCATTGCACTATGTCCAATCTCCTGTCCCACAAATTCAGTATGTCCAGGCCCCAGCTCCTCAGGTCCAGGTGCAACAACCTGCACCACATGCTGCACAAACATTTGCTCCAGCAGAGGCCAGTCAGCAAAGCTTCTTTACCCAAGGCTTTGTTGATTGGAGTAGCATGCCTGATGAATTAACTGATGAAAACTTTGCTCTATTTGCTAAGAATGATGTTTCTAGTGATGAATTCTGTTTTGTAACATTAGAGTCTATCCCAGAAGGGCTGGAAACTGAAGAAGGGCAATCCAGTGCAGAAACAGTGGATACAATTGCTGAAGCAGTGGTTACTGCTATTATTGGTAAACAACTGTTGGAAGAAAAACCTGAACCACTGATAGAGCCACTGTCTGACCCATGGTCTGTTGAAGAAGAGGAGAAGAAGCCCAAAGAATGTGAGAATGTCTGTGACTGGGCCATGATGGCTGCAGCTAAGGTATCACCTCAGGTCCTCAAAAATCTATCTTCAGACAAATGCATCATAGCATTTGCTAATGTTAAAGAGGTGAATGAAAACCTTAGAGACAAAATTTTGAAAGATGAAGTACAATTAGAAAAATCTTTAAAAGAATTGAAAATCAAATTGTCAGAAAAAGATAATGAAATTTGCAGCCTCAAGCATGAGCAAAGCATAACCAAGGATCAACTCCAGGCCATGATAGAAAAATATCAAACCTATAAAAAGGAGTTGGAATCCACCAAAATCACATGTGAAAAATGGGTGGAATCCTGCAAAGGTTATGAAGTTATGTTAGAAAAACAGATCAAAAGCAATGTAAAATTTGGCATAGGTTTCAGAAAAAATGACCAAGTTGAAAACACTGCTGAAAATGAGTCTGTTCAAAACACTGTTGAGATAATACCAACAAACAAGGATGGTCAAGAAATAAAAAAAACTGGTAAAAATGGTAAAAAAATCACTCTTGAAAGACCAGAGGGGTCCTCAACTTTTGAGGAGATTGAAAATACCAATTTAAACTCACTTGGTCAGATGAGTGTGACATCCTTGAAAACTTCAAACCCATGGAGTTTTCAACAGTGGATGGTGTGAAAGCACCAAAGGCCAAGGTAATTCCTCTTAAGGACATCCCAACAGTGGTTCAAAACTCTGTTGCAAAGGAGTCTGAAAAGAAGAAAAAGAGAGAAAAGGTTAAAAACTTGTTTTGTGACTTTTGTGAAAAGAAAAATCATTTAACAAAAGATTGTTTTCACTTAAAAGCCTATGACATTAACAAAACAAGCATCATTGAGCCTTCAAAAAGCTGCACCATCTGTGGAAAATCAAATCATGTCACTCAAGAGTGTGTGTACTTCAAAACCTTTGATGTCAAAAGAAATGAGCACACTTCAAAAACACCCATGAGCTCATCAAAACAACCTGTCATGAAACAACAACCTTTTATGTCTGTCCAAACAGCTGTTACAAAATAGCTGAACAAAAACGTTGTTCCAAGAAATGTACAAGTGACAGATGCACCTCCTGCAAACCAATTCCAAAGAGGAAAAGGTCAACCACCATACCAAAGGGTCTCACATGTTTATGAGGCCTACAAAAGGCCCCCTAAAAAAAAAGTGAATAGGCATCCTTATGGGTTTCAACATCTGACAGGGAATGGTCCACAACAATGGTTAGAGAAACAAGTTTCAAAAACTGTCCAAACCCCTGAGCTAACCACTGTCCATGTTCCTGGACTTGACAATGACACTGTTGTAACCCCATCTAAAGCCTTGTTGGCTTTGGAGACCCTCCTGAACTAATTATTTACTTGATGTGCAGGGAGCTTCTGCATGCTTAGATAGTCTTTGGTATGTAGATAGTGGAGGCTCCAGGCACATGACTGGATGTAGAGCCCTACTCAAAGAATTTAAAACTCATGGAAGGGGTGATATATCTTTTGGTAATAATAGTAAGGGTAAGGTTTTGGGGTCTGGAACAGTTCAGTCTGGAAAAGTCAAGTTTGAAAATGTTAATTTGATTGCTAATTTGAAATTTAACCTCCTTAGTGTCTCACAAATGAGTGACAAAGGCTATGGGTCATTCTTTACTAAGGAGAGTTGCAAGATTGTTGGACCAAAAATGGTAAAAAAGATTGAAGAAATAATAGCCAATGGAAAAACCCAACTTGTTGCTCAAAGAAGTGGCAATGTTTACGTTGTAGATTTGTCAAAAGAGAGCCCCATGACTGATGCATGTATGTTCTCAGCTGCCTCTAACAAAGAGACAGAATTATGGCACAGAAGATTGGGGCATACAAATCTCAAGACAATCACTGCTTTATCAAAACAAGGCCTTGTAAGAGGTCTTCCACAAAAATTGTTCGCCTGTCCTGAGCATTGTGTTTCCTGTTTAAAAGGCAAACAACATAAAAGCTCATTTAAGTCCATTGAAGAGTCCAAAAGAACCAAGTGCTTGTAAATGCTGCACATGGATTTGTTTGGCCCAGTAAAAATCATGAGTCTGAAAAGGAAAAGATATTGTTTGGTAATTGCAGATGATTTTTCTAGGTTTACATGGACTTATTTCTTACATTCCAAAGATGAGACTACAGGCATTTTACAAGACTTTGTCAAACAGGTTGAAAAGCAATTTGACTTGCCAGTAAAAGTCTTTAGGAGTGACAATGGCACAGAATTCAGAAATATGGAGTTGGATGAGTTTTGTGTGTCAAAAGGGATTGTAAGGCAGTACAGCATCCCAAGAACACCAGAGCAAAATGGGGTGGTTGAAAGAAAAAAACAGAACTTTGATTGAGGCTGCCAGAACCATGCTTGCAAATTCAGGTTTGCCATTAACTCTCTCGGCAGAGGCTGTAAACATTGCTTGCTATGTCCAGAACAGAGTTTTAATTAACCCCAGGCATCAAAAGACTGCCTATGAAATTCTGTATAAATCAAACCACTGATCTCATACTTTAAAGTCTTTGGCTGCCCTTGTTTCATTTTAAACTTAAAAGATTCATTTTCAAAATTTGCAGCCAAAGTAGATTGTGGTTATCATCTAGGATACTCAACCACTGCCAAGGCCTATAAAGTGTTTAACACAAGGACTAGGTATGTGGAAGAGACTTTGAATGTTAAGTTCAATGAACTTTCATCTCTGAAAATCCTAGCAAACCCTGCTGAATTGTTTGATTTAGATAAATTCACTTTTGAAGATGTGTCTGTCAAGACTAACCATGCAGGTACACCACAATCTCCACCACCAGACAATGGATATGAAGTTGTAATTCCTCAACAAAAATTCAAATCCATCACCAGAGCAGCATATGTTCAAAACAGCTGTCAATGCTCAACCACTGCTACATCAACAGTTGTTGACCAAAGTAGCCCTTCAACCTCTGCTATCATATCTTCAACCACTGTTGATAAAAATCTGCCAACAGTGGATAAAAATCAACATTGTGACACACCCATTCCTCCTATCCCTCCACCTCCATTTCAAACAGATGTTGGGTCATCAAAGTCACCAACAGATGTTAGCTCAGATGATTCACATCTGCAGCCTTCACCATATAATGCCATTGTTCCATACAAGGGAGATTTAATCTTTTTGAAGTCTCATCCACCAGATCAAATCATTGGCAACATCAATGAAAGGGTTCTCACAAGAAGTCAATCCCAAAACATTTATCTTTTTGCTGGCTTTCTATCACTCCATCAACCTATCAAGTACCAAGAGGCACTGAAAGACAATAGTTGGGTAGAAGCTATGCAAGATGAGCTCCAACAGTTTAAAAGACAACAAGTATGGGAACTTGTACCACTACCAGAGGGTGTAAGTCCTATTGGCACAAAGTGGGTCTTCAAAAACAAAACTGATGAAAGGGATATTGTTGTTAAGAATAAAGCTAGGCTTGTGGTTCAAGGCTTTAGACAAGAAGAGGGCATTGATTATGATGAAACTTTTGCCCCTGTAGCTAGATTGGAAGCTATCAGATTGTTCTTAGCCTTTGTTGTCAACCACAACATAAAGGTGTATCAAATGGATATCAAATGTGCATTCCTCTATGGTAAGATTCAAGAAGAAGTATATGTTTGTCAATCTCTAGGTTTTGAAGATCCATTTAATCCAAATCATGTCTACAAGCTAAACAAAACTTTGTATGGCCTGAAACAAGCACCAAGAGCCTGGTATGAAACTCTTTCCACTTTTCTACTCTCTATTGGTTTCACAAGAGGTAAAATTGATAAAACACTGGTTTTAAAATGGAGAGGAAAAGAATTGATGATTGTCCAAATTTATGTGGATGACATCATTTTTGGAAGCACATGTCGTAAAATGTGTGAAGAGTTTAGACAACTCATAACAGTTGAGTTTGAAATGAGTGCAATGGGTGAACTCCAGTGCTTTCTTGGTCTCCAAGTTAAGCAACTGCAAAATGGTACTTTTATTCATCAAAGCAAGTATGCTAAAGAACATTTAACCAAATTTGAGATGAATGACTGCAAACCATGTAGTACACCCATGGCAACCAACAAGATAGTCATGTCTGATGAGAAGGATGATTTGATTGATCAAACTCTTTATAGAAGCATGATTGGGTCTTTATTGTACCTAACTACATCCAGGCCAGACATCATGTTTGCAACATGTGTTTGTGCAAGATCCCAATCAGCCCCTAGGAAGTCTAACCTCATTGTTGTGAAAAGGATATTCAGATACATAAAAAGTGCTCCCACACTTGGTATCCGGTACCCTGCTAATGGGAATGTTAAGCTTTCAGGTTTTTCAGACAGTGACTTTGCAGGATGCAACACAACAAGAAAGTCCACATCAGGTGGGTGCCAATTTCTAGGTGATTGCTTAGTATCTTGGCAAAGCAAAAAGCAAGCAGCTGTTTCAACATCCACTGCTGAGGCAGAATACATTGCTGCTGCAAGCTGCACAACCCAATTGTTATGGCTTCAAAATCAATTGCTGGATTTTGGTATCACTGCTTTAAAGACACCCCTCATGTTGGATAGTCAAGCAGCAGAAAATATCATCAAAAATCCAGCTTCACATTCAACAACCAAGCACATTGACATCAGACATCACTTTGTGAGGGATTGCTATGAAAAAGGTTTGATTTCTCTACATCATGTTCCAACTAAGGATCAGCTGGCATATGTGCTAACAAAAGCATTAGACACATCCACCTTTGAAAGCTTGATCTCTAGGATTGGCATGCTTAACATGGAATAGCAAGCAAAATCTTGTTTTTCTATGAATAAAGCATTAAAATGTTTTCAGAAAATCAAAAATCTATCCTTAAAAATAGTTAAAAAAAATGAAAATTTTCATTAATCCTTAAAAGTCTGTTATACCCACTGATTGGTTCAAACATCTGATAGTTGAAAGTTATCCACTGCTGAAAGATAACCTCTGTTCCTTCATTCTTCATGTTGACCACTGTTGACCAAACATCAGTGTTTCAATCACTGTTGGCTATCAACTGATAGCTAAAAACAGCCACTGCTCACATTCTTTTTGTTGACAACCACTGATATTGTCCATCAGTGGTTTCCTAAACAACTGTCATCCCTTTTCATCAGAGGTTATCACGTGGACAGTTCTTAGCCGTCCGATCTTTTGTAACCGCTGCCACGTCAGCATTCACTTTTCACTTTTATAAAACCCTGATAAAAACCCTAAACAGAGTTTTCACTACCGTATCGAATTCAAAATTCCTTCAAAAAGCGGTTTCCATCTCATTCGTTCATCTTCTTCCATTCGCAAATTACTTCAAATCACCATGGCACTCGCTCTGAAAAACCCCCATAACTACCTTTGTACACTTGAAAAAACAAGTAAAAACAAAGATTTTCACTCAATTACTGATGCTCTTTCATCTTCAAAGTACAAAACTTTGTTGACCTGCAACGCCCCCATCTATCAAGAAACCCTACGAGATTTTTGGAAAAATGCGAACTTGGAAGTTCAAGACAAAAAGCCTTGGGCTATTACATTAAAAGCAGGAGAAATTCTTGTTTCAATCACACCACAATCCATATCTGAAGTTTTTGCGATGAATGATCATACAGGTAAAACTTCTTTTCCTAAAGATGAGTATCAAATTGAGTTGATCGAAAGAGGGTATGAGGGACAAATGAAAAAGCTACTTTGCAAAAGGGAGATTTCCCACCTCCCATGAAATTTTTATTTCATACCCTACTCATGTGTGTTTCAAACAAAACAACAGCTTTCAATGAAATTACATTGAAAATACAATACTTAGGATACGCTATTATGGCTGAAAAGGATTTCAATTACTCCCAAGAGATTTTCAATGATTTGGTCAAAAATGTAAATAATATCAAAGAAAAGAAGAAACCATTTTTGTTGTTTCCAATATTTTTGAGTTATTACTTACAAAAGAAAATCCCAAAGGATAGTACACAAGTGCTTATCCAAGGTGCTCCTTGTCAAATAAACAGCCTTTCTTCTGAAACTTTTACAAGGCTGTCAGAGTCAAAATCTTCTAAAACACAAACAGGGGAGCCTGAGCAAAATTTGGATTAGTCCACATCTGCTCCTCAGGTTTCTGCTGTTGAGCCCACTGCTCTTGGTGACCACAGTAGCACAACCACTGCTGTGCATCCCCCACCAAAAACTCCCAAAAAGACCAAAAAGAAAATATCCAAAAAAACTCCCCCAAACCTTCTAAAAAGGACCTTCTGGAAGATGAGATCCCAGAAGTTAATCCAGTGACACCACAAAAGTCACCAATAACCACGGTTGCTACTTCCTCACAACAGATGGATAGATCTCCACCCTTGGCCTCAACTTCTCCTGCTTCCTCACAAAAGGAACATGTTGTAAGCACAGGGACACCACTATATGATACATTACCCTCACTTGAGAGTATGTTAAATAGCCCTGCTACCGGGGCAAATTCTCTTTCCACACCTATCCCCACTTCACAAATTCCACCATCCATCATACCTCTATTTGATGCCATTGAGCTTCAGACACAAAACAGCCCCTCTCACCAACACATTACTGAGAGTACAACCACAACAATGGCTGTGTCTGAAACACCTCAATTGGTTAACCCACAAACAGTTGAGGAGGTTACACTACAGGAGTTTCATGAAATTCCTGTTAGTAGTTCAAGTGGAGCAGCTACTACAGGTGTTGAATCCACTGATTTACACCTGGACAGTAGTTTCATAAGTAAGACTCCCTTGAAGGCAATTTCTTCTTTGGGAACCAAGGTATCCACTGGTGTGTTCAAGTTAGCCACTGGTGAGATTACTAAGGTAACCACTGCTGAAGAAAGAAGTCCCCAATACCAAGAAAAAGGGGCATCAGTTGATGAACCATTGGAGAATTCTCCTGGTCCAACAGCTGATACAACCACTGCTAGTAGGAAATCAGATGATCCCATTAACTTGGGTGATGGTTTAAGATATCAGGAATTGACGGCAAGACTTGATACAATTGAAACCACTATTAACATCACGCAAGATATGATTTAACAGTTGGTTGAAGTTTCCAAAAGTTAACCTTCCCCACAACAGTATTCTCAAGAGCTTTGGAATGCAGTTCAACCAATCATTACAGCTCAAAGGGAATTGGTAGAAATTTAGCACAACCATCAACTTGCAATACTCAGAAATATGGTTGATGCAAGATACAAGGACACTCAGGCTGACATAAAAGCCATTAAAGAGGCCTTGGTTAAAATTACTGGCTCTGCCCCTGCATCTATCTACAAAGATGATGATCAAGACGATGATGCCAAAAATGGGGAGAAACATGATATGAAAAAGTTTGGCAGACCCACTCCAAGGAAGCCAACTCAAAAGCCAGAATCTGAGAAAGAGAAGAAGTCTTCTGAAACCACTGCTGAAACACCTGTTAAAGAAAAGAAAATGGGAGTTGATGAAACCCTAAATATTCTTGCAGATGAAGTGGCGAAAAACAGAAGGACAATTGAAAATCAGAATAAAACAAAGGAAAGGAAGTGGAAGAAGGAACAAAAGGAATTGAAGGAATGGGAAATAAAGACAAAGGATCTTGGTACTTCAAAAAGAAGTAAATCCCGCAAACACAACAAACCACCACTAGCCACATATCCAAAATCACCCTCACCACCAAAATCAACCACTGATACATCCAAATCAACACCACCATCACAAAAACCACCTGCCAAAAAGCAGAAGACAACTGTTGACACCTCAACAGTTGTTATGACAACAGTGGTTGAGACACCAGTTGTTTCAACAGTTGTTAGTCAGCCATCCAACATTTCAAACATCCCTTCCCAAGACATTATCATTCATGTCTCCAAACCTTCAACTAAAACTCCTTCTCCTAAAAAGTTTTACACCAGAAAAAGGAAGTTTCAAGTGCATGATGATGACATACCAGCACCTATTCCTATATCCTCTGCACCTTTCAATCAAATCAAACCTCAACCATTCATCCCTCCGAAATTAACAAATCCAATCACTGACCCAAAAATACTTGAAGGACATGATCCTTCAAGAATCATTCCATTAGCAGCAGATTATCCACTGGAAATGCATGCGGTTAAAATGAAATGAGGCAATTCTATACAGTGGATGATCCTGCAGAAAGAAAATTTCCCTCCCTTCATGGTTTTAGACCTCCAAAGAACTTGGATGAGTATTTAAAGCTCAAAGCAAAGCAAGCTGAATTACAAGCTAAGTATGAAGTTTAGGGGGAGAATGATAGTAGCATCTCAAGTCGAATGCAGCATGTCACAACCCCCGCCCCCTTATCTGTCCCAGGAACGGGCGGCCGTGAACATCAGTGTCGGTGGTATCGGTATTCATCATTTTTGGCAGCGGAAATTACATCAGGACCGTAGTTAGGAAATATTTTATCAGAGTAAATACCACACTTTTATAATATTAAACATATTGGGATAAACCCCAAGTTTTCATTACAAACTGATTTATAGAGATAATCTCCATTTTTATTGAATAAAACATCTTCTTTTATTTAGGTAACTTTTATAGCCACTTTTTCCGAGCCTTCAGTGCTGTCCAGCTGGCTTCTAGTTGGCTCTCACATTTTGTTACCTGAAACGCGTTTAAAAACATTTTGTCAGTGGGAAATACTGGTGAGTGAATCCCAGTTTAATCAAGAAGAGTTTTATCAATTAACACAGTATTGAGAGCGATTACAATGTTTATATCTACACAATTACTCATTCAGTACTTGCCACTCGACCGTATCTGTGGCTATGGTCATATCACACATTGGCTAACCTGTTGTCCAATTATGAAGGTTATCAAGTGATGTATACAAAACCCCATAATACCGGCAGTAATTGAAGATTACAAAGACTCAATCACTGCTTAATCACATTGTAAAATATTTAAAGTTTTGTAAAAACAGTTTACAAAAAGGAGATTACTCACATTGCTGTCTTAGGTTATCCTTTAAGGTTTCCTGGTGATTATCTATAATTTACACAAATGCACACGTGTTAGTATAATAACCCATTATTTATATTAATGATACCCTCCCCGAGACGGTATTCCAATGACTATGTCGGGCAGAACCACGACTGCCGTTACGGAACCGTGGATCAATCGGGCAGCATATCTAATACGTAACCGGGGTTATGATACTTACAACAGAGCAGAACTTCATTATTTAGGGGGATATTATACCCGAGATTATGCCTATTATGTGAAATTTCGAGAGAAAGAAAAGATTTTGAGCGATTTTACTGAACTACCGAAGGTCTCTATTTATAGGGCCAGATTTCGAGTTTTACGCGGCCCGCGTAAGGTGAGACTAAGGGCTACGCGGCCCGCGAGGCTCCCTAGGGTAAGCCCTAGGGTTGCTGATTCGGATCGTAGTCTCCACACGCGTCATGCCACATGGCAGCACCGGGTGCGACCTAACCTCTTAGCTGTCGTGGCCCGGGTAAGCAATAGCCAAAGGCTACGCGGCCCGCGAGCTCCCATAAAATTTTGTTTTTAATTAATTTTTATAAAAATAAAGGTATTTGGCCTCGGTTTTCGCATACGGGGTGTATTTTAGGACATATTGGGGTATTTTTAGATATATTAGGGCGTCGGAAAAATATTTTGAAGGGTTGTTATATCCTCCCCACCTTGTTTTAGAGCTCGTCCTCGAGATCTACTGGAACAAGTGTGGATATTTCTTTTGCATTTCTGATTCAAGCTCCCATGTATACTCTGGTCCTCTTTTGGAGTCCCACTTCACTTTTACCAGAACTAATCTCTTGCGCTTGAGATTCTTAACTTTCATGTCTTCAATCTGTAGAGGTCTTTCTACAAATTTTAACTGTTCATTTACCTCTATATCCTTAAGAGGTACGATTAGTGATTCATCAGCTAAGCATTTCTTGAGATTAGATACATGAAATACATCATGTATTCCTGCCATTTCCTCTGGCAGTTGTAGCTGATAGGCTACAGGTCCTATTCTTTTAATAATCTCAAAAGGTCCAACATACCTGGGGCTTAGCTTTCCCCTTTTGATGAATCTTACCACTCCTTTCTAAGGAGAGACTTTCAATAACACTTTGTCACCTACCTGAAATTCCAACGGTTTTCGCCTATTATCAGCATAGCTCTTCTGTCGATCGTGTGCTGCTTTCAGTCGTTCCTTGACTTGAATGATTTTATCAGTCATTTCCTGCACTATTTCGGGTCCAGATAATTGCTTTTCTCCAATTTCTGCCCAACAGACTAGGGTTCTGCACTTTCGTCCATAAGTGCTTCGAATGGTGCAACATTGATACTTGTGTGATAACTGTTATTATAAGAAAATTCTATCAATGGTAAGTGATCGTCCCAATTACATCCGAAATCAATTACACAAGCTCTAAGCATATCTTTCATTGTCTGAATTGTCCTTTCGCTTTGTCCATCCGTTTGAGGATGATAAGTTGTGCTTAGATTCAACTTGGTTCCCATGGCTTTTTGGAAACTTGTCCAAAAATGAGAGGTAATGTCACGGCCCCCGACCCGGTTTGACCCGTTTCAGGAGCCGCGGGACAGAAATACTGCGGTATTGATTTAATTGAGTTTAACAGCGGAAACAGGATCGTTTAAAGCTAAAAAAAATTTTTTTACCCGATTATTTTATTTCACAATTCGGGATAAAACCCCGATAATTTACAATAGTATGGTTTTTCTAGGAAATCGTTATGTTACAAAACTTATTTCTTTATTTTATAATGAGCCACTATCTTAAGCTTGAAATGCTCCCCAGCACTTTTCCTGAATTACAACAGATCACCTGAAACATGTTTGAAAAAGGTTTTGTCAGCGGGAAATACTGAGTGAATCATTCTATTACTAAAATGACACATTTGTTATAATTTACAGTATTAAGAGCGATTACAATGTTTCTGATATCAAGCCAACTACCCACAGTATTTGTCACTCAACCCATTGGCCCATTCGTCCAATGGTGTCTGTGACTATGGTCATATCCCCCATTGGCTGCCCCAATGGTGACGATTATCAAGTAATGTATACAAAACCCCACATACCGGCTGTAACTGGGTGATTACAAAGACTTAATCCCCGTAATTATAACTTTGAAATAAACATGATTTTGTAAACAATTTTGATAAAAAGAGAGAATGACTCACATTGCTGATTTAATATGGTCAGAGTCTAATCTATGATTTAGCCTTGTTAACCTAATATAATAACAATGCACACAAAACTGGGTTAGTAATCAATCCAGCAATTACGATAATTTACGAGATCAAATTCTCACAATGAATGTCAAAATGCAATACTTTGTCCATCGAATTAACGATGATCCGTTGAATTAACAACGAATGACAAGGTATAATACTTTACCCATCGAATTAACGATGATCCGTTGTTTTAACAACGAACGATAAAGTATAATACTTTACCTATCGAATTAACGACAATCCGTCAAATTAATGACGAACGATAAAGTATAACCCTAATGTGGGCGGCATTTAAACATGCATTGGATATCTTGATCGTCGGATAAATGAATCGTAGCAGCGATTATGCTAATACCCGGTATTGTGGCAGAATTTCAAGACCCGTGTGTGTTGGTATAGTAATTTGAACGTAACTCAGTGTATATTATGAATTTTTACGTCGTTTCTGTGCTCAGATTCCAGTCCCAAACCCCACTATTTATAGGTGAAATTTTACCCTCAGGCGGCCCGCGTGAGAACACGCTTAACCTGAGGCGGGCCGCGTGAGACCTATATTTTAGCTATAGGTTGCCACGGTTGGCACTAGCTTGGCTGAGTTGACAGTTTTCGATAATTCCTTGTTGCCAACGTTTAAAATGGATAATCGTCCATAGGGTTTAACCCCCCCTGAGTTTTAGGGGCCCTAATCCTGATTCTGAAAATTATGAAAATTTCAGGGTTTGTTCAGAATCACTTGGGTGTCTCAATTAGGGTTTCCTTTTGGACTAATTAATTTAATAATTATGACTTTTGATGAGAGTTGTTACATTCTCCCCACCTTACGAAAAATCTCGTCCTCGAGATTTACTAGAATAAATGAGGATACTTTTTCTTCATTTCTGATTCCAGTTCCCAAGTGTACTCAGCTCCTCTCTTTGAATCCCATCTAACTTTGACTAGAACTAGTCGTTTGTGTTTGAGAAACGTTACTTTTCTGTCTTCTATCTGAAGAGGTTTTTCCACAAATTTTAACTTTTCGTTTACTTTTATATCTCGAAGAGGTACTACCAGTGATTCATCTGATAAGCATTTTTTTTTTTGAGATTGGATACATGAAATACATCATGTACTCCAGATAATTCTTCTGGTAGTCGTAAACGATAAGCTACTGGTCCTATACGTTGGATCACTGGAAATGGTCCTACGTACCTTGGACTTAGCTTTCCTTTCTTTCCAAATCTGACTACCCCTTTCCAAGGAGAAACTTTCAACAGTACCTTGTCTCCAACTTGGAATTCTAACGGCTTACTTCTATTATCTGCATAACTCTTATGACGATCTCGAGCCGTCTTCAATCTTTCCTTGATTTGAGTAATCTTATCAGTTGTTTCTTGCACTATTTCAGGACCTGATAATTGACTTTCTCCTATTTCTGCCCAACAAACTGGAGTTCTGCACTTTCTTCCATATAGTGCTTCAAATGGAGCAGTTTCAATGCTTGAGTGATAACTATTGTTATAGGAGAATTCAATTAATGGTAAGTGATCATCCCAACTTCCACCAAAATCTATTACACATGCTCGGAGCATGTCTTCTAGAGTTTGGATTGTCCTTTCACTTTGTCCATCTGTTTGTGGATGATATGCAGTGCTCAAATTTAGTCGAGTTCCCATAGCTTGCTGAAAACTTTTCCAGAAATGGGAAGTAAAACGACTATCTCTATCCGAAACAATGGAGAGTGGAACTCCATGTAAGGATACAACTTCATCTACATACAATTTAGCCAGTCTTTCCATGCTAAAGGTTTCTTTCATAGGTAGAAAGTGAGCTGATTTGGTTAATCGATCCACAATTACCCAAATCGCATCATTACCTTTTCTGGTTTTGGGTAACTTAGTAACAAAATCCATTGTTATAAGTTCCCATTTCCATACTGGCATCTCTAATTGTTGTAGTAATCCTGAAGGTTTCTGAT
The DNA here is from genome assembly GCA_030545235.1 of Helianthus tuberosus. Classification (NCBI taxonomy): domain Eukaryota; kingdom Viridiplantae; phylum Streptophyta; class Magnoliopsida; order Asterales; family Asteraceae; genus Helianthus; species Helianthus tuberosus. Next base: position 38,545,402 of record CM060391.1, read on the forward strand.
GTTCTGCTTTAACTTGTGAACAAGTAAGACATTTAGAAACATAGCTGGCTATGTCCTTTTTCATTCCTATCCACCAGAAGTTCTTCCTTAAATCTTGGTACATCTTATTGTTTCCTGGATGCATTGTGTACCTAGATTTATGAGCTTCTACTAAAATCTTAGGTCTTAAGTCTCCCTGCTTAGGTACCCAAATTCTACTTTTATGGAATCTCCAAATTCCATCTGCTCCTTGTTCTAATTCCTTGATCCGTCCTTTCATTCCTTCAGCATCATCCTTGATTGCTGTAGTTTGAACATTCTTCAACTGTTCCATTAAATCTATTTGTAGATTTAATCTGAGAGCACGAACCCTTCGTTGTTTCTCGTAATACTTACGACTTAAGGCATCTGCAACTACATTTGCCTTTCCTTCGTGATACTGAATATCACAGTCGTAGTCACTTAAGATTTCCATCCATCTTCTTTGCCTCATGTTTAACTCTTTTTGCCCAAATATATATTTTAAACTTTTGTGGTCGGTGTAGACAGTAAATTTACTTCCGTAAAGATAGTGTCTCCAAATCTTAAGGGCAAAAATTACGGCTCCTAACTCTAAATCATGAGTCGTATAATTTTCTTCGTGCTTTTTCAATTGCCTTGATGCGTATGCAATTACCTTTTTGCGTTGCATAAGCACACATCCATATCCTAATTTTGAAGCATCACAATATACTTCAAAATCCTCAGTTCCTTCTGGTAAAGCTAATATTGGTGCATGGGTTAGTTTCTGTTTCAAAATCCTAAAGGCTTCTTCCTGTTTAGGTCCCCATTCAAACTTAGTGGCTTTACAGGTTAACTTAGTTAATGGTACGGCTATTTTGGAAAAATCCTTAATAAACCGTCTATAATACCCAGCTAAACCTATAAAACTTCTTATTTCCATTGCTGTTTGTGGAACCTTCCATTTGGTAATTGCCTCTATCTTAGCAGGATCTACATGAATACCTTCATGATTTACCATGTGTCCTAAAAATTGCACTTCCTTTAGCCAAAATTCGCATTTCGAGAATTTGGCGTACAACTTTTCTTTTCTTAACAAAGTTAAGAGTGCATGAAGATGTTCACAATGCTCTGTCTGACTTTTGGAATAAATAAGTATATCGTCTATGAAAACAATTACAAATTTATCCAAGTACGGTTTACAAATCCTATTCATCATGTCCATGAATGCTGCAGGTGCATTCGTTAACCCGAATGGCATGACTGTAAACTCGTAATGACCATACCTAGTTCTGAAAGCAGTTTTAGGTATGTCTTCTTCTTGTACCTTCAATTGATGATATCCAGAGCGTAAGTCTATCTTAGAAAAATATCTAGCCCCCTGAAGTTGATCAAAAAGATCATCAATCCTAGGTAATGGATATCGATTCTTAATTGTAACCTTATTCAATTCCCTATAATCGATACACATCCTCATTGAACCATCCTTTTTCTTCACAAACAACACTGGCGCTCCCCAAGGGGATGAGCTAGTTTGTATGAATCCTTTACTTAGTAATTCATCTAATTGCTTTTTCAATTCTAACATTTCTGTGGGTGCTAACCGATAAGGTGCCTTGGCTATCGGTGTAGTTCCTGGAATTAAATGAATCCTAAATTCTACTTCTCTATCTGGAGGTAATCCTGGTAAATCTTCTGGAAATATATCAGAGTATTCCGATACTACTGGTATTTCCTTCAGATCTTTTCCCTTAGTGCTAATGATTACTGAAATCATATACACTATCCCTTGTTTTCGTTCATAATTAGCAACTTTCATTACTGATATGAACTTCATGGGCTTACGTGGTTTATCTCCTGTAATCCTAATCACTTCTCCGGTAGGTGATTGAATTTCTATGGAATTCTGATCACAAAGGATTCTAGCATGGTTGGCTACTAACCAATCCATTCCTAATACAACATCAAATTCAGCTAAATTCATCGGCAATAGTCTTGCAGAGAATTTATGTCCTAAAAGTTCTATGTTTCCTTCTTGCAACACTTTATCTATTTTAACAGAATTTCCATCTGCTGTTTCAACTGTAAAAATCTGCCTAGTATTGGTTAAAGGTAAACTAAGAGCTTGACAGAATGAAGTATTTATAAAACTTTGGTTTGCACCAGAGTCAAATAATACTTTTGCATATACGTTGTGAACTTAGAACGTACCCGCTATCACATCCGGAATAAGTTCTGCTTCTTGAGTGGTCAGCTGAAATGCCCTGGCATTCTTCTTAATAGTTCCTTCGGTCGTCTTAGGTTTGTTATCTACTGGTTTGACCAATTTAGGACATTCTGTTTTATAATGCCCCGCTTCTCCACAGTTAAAACAGATTACTGTCTTCTTTTTACAATTTTCTTCACGATGTCCTATAGCTTTGCAAAAATTGCAAGTAATATCGCATCTTCCAAAATGCTTCTTTTTGCATTTCCTGCAGAATGACGGAGCTGGAGATTGCCCTGTTCCTTTTCTTTTGAAGCTGTTATTATTACCCACACGAAATCCTTGGGTAATTTTCTGAGCTAGTGCCTTCTTCCTATCTTCATCTCTTGTGCGCACCAATTCATCAGTCAGAGTGTTGGCTAATTCTACCGCATCATCAATAGTGCGAGGTCTCGCAGCTTTAACAATATTGCGGATTTCGCTAATTAGCCCCCAAATATAGCGAGAAATAAGTACCGGTTCTGGCGAAGCCAATGTTGGTACTACTCTTGCATATTCGAAGAATGTCGAGGTATAACCGCGACAATCCACACTCATCATCCGATGATTTAGAAATTTATTCGCCATTTGTTCCTTCTCATACTCAGGACAGAATTTTCTTTCTACCAAACCCTTAAATTCTTCCCAAGTCATAGCATAAGCTATTGCACTTCCTTTTGATTGTAACACAGTATTCCACCACTCGAGTGCTCCTTCTTTGAACAGATTGGATGAATACATGACCTGGTCATCTTTACCACATTTACTTATTGCAATGACTGCTTCGGTTTTCTCTAACCAACGCAGTGATGCAGTTGCTCCTTCATTGCCTGCAAATTCAGTGGGTTTACAAGCAAGGAATTCTTTGAAAGTGCAACCAGGCGTTGCAGTTTTCATTTTCTTGGGTAATGGAGCTTGATGTGGTTCCTTATTATGATTATCATGCTTATTGCCTCCATTTACACTATTACTGAAGTTATCTTCAGTAATCTGTTTGCTAGGAACAATTTGTTGCGGTTCGACCGGATTCTTTATAGCAGCAACGAATGTTGGAATAGCATTGGCTATCCCTTGAGCAACAATGTTTTCGATATCTTGCCGAGTCATATATTGATCTCTTGAATGTTGTTCAGAATGATTAACTTCATTAATAGGTTCATTATCACTGTTTGCCATCTGATAATGTATATATATAAATTTTATTAGTAACTGACAAATAATAATTATATACAAACAATCATAAAATTGTATAATACAGATATAGTCAAAATAATCGATCTTTCGATTTCATTTTATATATATCTATCATAGCATGCATCATTACTCATAGATATCATACATAGTTTTATTGGTTATTTACAGACTAACTTACTAATACTATTATACAACTACCATTTTATCATCGTACTATCTCTCGTTACTTGCTGTTTTAAAAACGCATTTTCCTTTCGTCGTACTTCCAAGCAATCTGTCCCCCTATCTCCCTGATTCTAGTTCCAGCATTAAACAATTCTTCGCCAAAGTGGCGAAGTTCAGCCATGTTTTCATTGCTCATGGGTGGATTAGGTAATGGTTCTGGATCGAATTGTGGAAGAAAAGAGTAAGGATCGTTGACAATATTTTGAAATTGCCAATCGTTCGTCCACCATTCGTCCATTCCTATGGGTTGGGAGTGGACTATTGGATCTGGAATTGCTGGTTCCCAATTCATAGGGAGTTGGTTTACAAGAGGATAATTAAAAATATTATTATTATTATTATTGACAGGCTGAATGGTTTCACAGCTTGCCAACAGGAAGTCTATCTCATCTTGAAAAGTTCTCTCCTGGTTTGGATTGGAACTCTCTCCGATTTCTCTCTGAGCTGGTATAGACCCTTGCCCAACTTCCATTACTACTTCTTTAGTAATTTCCTCCATTTGTATTTCTATCTCCTTATTCTCCTCTTTGTCTCCAGTTTCCATTTCTTGTGGTTTAGAACTCTCTCCGGTTATAACTTCTTTTCCCTTTTTCAAAGGATTATTTATTTTGGGCAGTTTCTTAGCTGGCTTCTTCTTACGAATTTTCCTCCATCCTACATAAGTTCTTTTCTTCTGTTTTGGCTTGCTCAAAGGTGGAACCTTGAATTCTACTGGTTGTTCAATATCGGGATAGTAACTAGTATATTCTTTGGAAGCTTCGACAGTTACGGGATAAAGATTAAGATTCTGAAAATCTTCGGATATTTCACTCATGCTGGTGTAGCATATATGCAAAATGCATAAAATACTAAGTTAAAATTTACAAATAACTTTGTAATTTATTACACACAGTGTACTAGTTGATTACAAAGATAACTGACAAACACACTTAGGTTTCAAATTTTATTTATCACATAGAGTTTCTAGATTGTGAGAGTAGGGTGCTAAACTTTAAATATTTATATTTTCTGCTACGGTGGCTAGCATATATAAATTAGCCCATTTCTCATCTAGTTTATCTTCCCAAGGTGATTTATCAATTAATTCTTGAGTTTCTCGTTTAATCCTCTTTTCTCGGATTTTCTCTTTACTTTTCTTAATAATCATTTCCCTCCTTTTAGGAGAAAGTGATTCCTCGTATTGTGCCTTTCGCACGAATATTCCTTCTTCAGGAATTTCAGCCTGATTCGAGGATTTAGTTCGGGATGAACTTCCCTTCTCATTAGATGATTTATCTAATTTAAGATAGATGCTTGACAGCTTTTTCTTACCCATACTGTAACTAACAAATAATCAAATAATAATACAAATAATCACATAATAGTAATCAGGAAAAATTAAGTATTTCTAAATACTTAATTAGCTTAACCCAGTGGCTCTGATACCACCTTTTTCTGTCACGGCCCCCGACCCGGTTTGACCCGTTTCAGGAGCCGCGGGACAGAAATACTGCGGTATTGATTTAATTGAGTTTAACAGCGGAAACAGGATCGTTTAAAGCTAAATTTTTTTTTACCCGATTATTTTATTTCACAATTCGGGATAAAACCCCGATAATTTACAATAGTATGGTTTTCTAGGAAATCGTTATGTTACAAAACTTATTTCTTTATTTTATAATGAGCCACTATCTTAAGCTTGAAATGCTCCCCAGCACTTTTCCTGAATTACAACAGATCACCTGAAACATGTTTGAAAAAGGTTTTGTCAGCGGGAAATACTGAGTGAATCATTCTATTACTAAAATGACACATTTGTTATAATTTACAGTATTAAGAGCGATTACAATGTTTCTGATATCAAGCCAACTACCCACAGTATTTGTCACTCAACCCATTGGCCCATTCGTCCAATGGTGTCTGTGACTATGGTCATATCCCCCATTGGCTGCCCCAATGGTGACGATTATCAAGTAATGTATACAAAACCCCACATACCGGCTGTAACTGGGTGATTACAAAGACTTAATCCCCGTAATTATAACTTTGAAATAAACATGATTTTGTAAACAATTTTGATAAAAAGAGAGAATGACTCACATTGCTGATTTAATATGGTCAGAGTCTAATCTATGATTTAGCCTTGTTAACCTAATATAATAACAATGCACACAAAACTGGGTTAGTAATCAATCCAGCAATTACGATAATTTACGAGATCAAATTCTCACAATGAATGTCAAAATGCAATACTTTGTCCATCGAATTAACGATGATCCGTTGAATTAACAACGAATGACAAGGTATAATACTTTACCCATCGAATTAACGATGATCCGTTGTTTTAACAACGAACGATAAAGTATAATACTTTACCTATCGAATTAACGACAATCCGTCAAATTAATGACGAACGATAAAGTATAACCCTAATGTGGGCGGCATTTAAACATGCATTGGATATCTTGATCGTCGGATAAATGAATCGTAGCAGCGATTATGCTAATACCCGGTATTGTGGCAGAATTTCGAGACCCGTGTGTGTTGGTATAGTAATTTGAACGTAACTCAGTGTATATTATGAATTTTTACGTCGTTTCTGTGCTTAGATTCCAGTCCCAAACCCCACTATTTATAGGTGAAATTTTACCCTCAGGCGGCCCGCGTGAGAACACGCTTAACCTGAGGCGGGCCGCGTGAGACCTATATTTTAGCTATAGGTTGCCACGGTTGGCACTAGCTTGGCTGAGTTGACAGTTTTCGATAATTCCTTGTTGCCAACGTTTAAAATGGATAATCGTCCATAGGGTTTAACCCCCCCTGAGTTTTAGGGGCCCTAATCCTGATTCTGAAAATTTTGAAAATTTCAGGGTTTGTTCAGAATCACTTGGGTGTCTCAATTAGGGTTTCCTTTTGGACTAATTAATTTAATAATTATGACTTTTGATGAGAGTTGTTACAGGTAAAACGACTATCCCTATCAGACACAGTTGATAAAGGAATTCCATGTAAAGAAACTATTTCATTTACATATAATTTAGCTAATTGTTCCATACTAAAAGTTTCCTTCATTGGTAGGAAATGAGCTGACTTAGTTAGTCTGTCTACAATCACCCAGATTATATCATTACCTTTCCTGGTTTTGGGTAATTTAGTAACAAAATCCATTGTTATCAATTCCCTTTTCCAAACTCTAACTGTTGTAGCAAACCTGAGGGTTTCTGATGTTCAGCTTTGACTTGTGAACAAGTTAGACACTTGGCAACATATGCTGCTATATCCTTTTTCGTTCCTATCCACCAAAAATTCTTTCTTAAGTCCTGATACATCTTATCATTTCCAGGATGCATCGTATACTTAGACTTATGGGCTTCTTCTAATATACGGTGGCGTAGATTTCCTAATTTAGGTATCCACATTCTTTTCTTATGGAATCTCCAAATTCCATCTGTTCCTTGTTCTAATTCCTTAATCATTCCTTTTAATTTTTCAGTATCATCCCTGATTACTGATTCTTGTGCTTTTCTAATCTGCTAATTTAAATCTACTTGTAGATTTAATTTAAGAGAACGTACTCTTTTTGGCTTTTCATGATATTTTCGGCTTAAAGCATCAGCAACTACATTTGCCTTTCCTACATGATACTGGATATCACAATCATAATCACTAAGCATCTCCATCCAGCGTCTTTGTCTCATATTCAATTCCTTTTGCCCAAAAACATACCTTAAACTCTTATGGTCTGTGAAAATAGTAAACTTACTACCATATAGGTAATGGATCCAAATCTTAAGGGCAAAAATTATGGCTCCTAGTTCTAGATCATGAGTTGAATAGTTTTCTTAATGATTCTTAAGTTGTCTGGATGCATAAGCTATAACCTTTTGACGTTGCATCAACACACATCCATAACCTAACTTATAAGCATCACAATAGACTACAAAATCTTCAGTTCCTTCGGGTAACGCTAGTGTGGGTGTGTGGGTTAATCTTTGCTTAAGAATTCTAAAGGCTTCTTCCTGTTTCGATCCCCTTTCAAACTTAACAGATTTACAGGTTAGCTTAGTTAAGGGAATGACTATTTTAGAAAAATCTCGAATAAATCTCCTATAATAACCGGCTAGTCCTAAGAAACTTCTAACCTCGGTTGGTGACTCGGGGGTTTTCCATTTAGTAATCGCTTCGATCTTGGTGGGATCCACATAAATTCCTTCATGATTGATTAAGTGTCCAAGGAACTGTACCTGTTCTAACCAAAATTCACACTTCGAAAACTTAGCATAGAGCTTTTCCTTTCTTAATAAACTTAGAAGTGCGTGCAAATGCCTTGCATGTTCCTCGTTACTCTTAGAGTAAATGAGAATATCATCTATAAAGACAATTATGAATTTATTCAAATATGGCTTACATATTCGGTTCATCATATCCATAAATGCAGCTGGGGCATTGGTTAAACCAAATAGCATGACAGTAAATTCATAATGGCCGTACCTTGTTCTGAAAGCGGTCTTAGGAATGTCCTCTTCCTGTACCTTTAATTGATGATATCCTGACCGTAGATCAATTTTTGAGAAAAATCGAGCTCCTTGTAACTGATCGAACAGATCATCGATTCTTGGTAATGGATACCGATTCTTAATTGTGACCTTGTTCAATTCACGGTAGTCAATGCACATTCGCATCGATCCGTCTTTCTTTTTAACAAATAGGATTGGCGCTCCCCATGGCGATGAACTTGGCTGTATGAATCCTTTCTCCAACAATTCGTCTAATTGTTGCTTCAGTTCCTGCATTTCTGTGGGTGACAAACGGTAAGGTACTTTGGCAATTGGTGCGGTCCCTGGTATCAAATGGATTCTAAATTCAACTTCTCGGTCTGGAGGTTGTCCTGGTAATTCTTTGGGAAATACATCTGCAAACTGGGATACTACTGGAATATCCTTCAATTCTTTCCCTTTAGTGTTAGTGATTATAGAAATCAAATACACTAATGACCCTTTTCTTATATAACTTGCAGTTTTCATCACAGAGATGAATTTTGTGGATCTAGATGATTTATTTCCTTTAATTGTGATCTTTTCACCCCTTGGTGAATTTACTTGGATTGACTTTTGATCACATAAAATACTGGCTTTATTGGCTATTAACCAATCCATTCCTAATACAACATCAAATCCTGCCAGATTCATTGGGTAAAGGTTTGCACTAAACTTCTGATTTAGAATCTCTATTCTTGCTTCTTGCAAGATTCAAGAAATCTTAACGGTTTCTCCATTTGCTGTTTCTACTAGACATTCTTGTGGGAGTTTAGTTAATGGTTGATTGAGAAGTTTGCAAAATGAAGTATTAATAAAACTTTGGTTTGCACCAGAGTCAAATAATACATTAGCAAAAACATCATTAACTAAAAACGTACCGGCTATTACATCCGGAATCATCTTGGCTTCATCTGCAGTCAGAACAAATGCTCTAGCATTTTTGGTATTCTTGTTGTTCGTAGCTGGAGCTAATTTCGGACAATTTGGCTTGATGTGGCCTTGTTCTCCACAATTGTAGCATATCTTGTTGTGTTTCTTCCTGCAGTCTTCTTCCTTATGTCCAAATATTTTGCAGAAGTTACAGTATATGGAGCATCTTCCAGAATGCTTCCTTTTGCAATACTTGCAATAGGGTGCATAGGTAGAACCTACATTCCTACGGTTGGTATTACTGTAGTGAAATTCCTGGGTAAGTCTTTGAGCTAGGTTCTTTCTTTGATCTTCTTCTCCTGTACGCACTAATTCATCAGTCAAGGTATTTGCTAGTTCTACAGCTTCTTCTATGGTTTGTGGTCTAGCGGCCTTGACTACATGTCTTATTTCTCCAATCAATCCCCAGATGTAACGGGAGATTAATACTGGTTTAGGTGATGCAAGGGTTGACACTATTCTAGCATATTCGAAGAATAACGTAGTGTATCCCTTACTATCCACACCAATCATCCTAAGATTTAGGAATTTATTTGCTATCTGTTCTTTTTCATTGGGAGGGCAGAATTTCCTTTCTACCATGTTTTTAAATTCCTCCCATTCCATATTGTAAATCCTGTCACTTCCTCTAGACTGGAGGATAGTGTTCCACCATTCTAAGGCTGAATTCTTGAACAGATTAGAAGCAAACATTATTCTATCCTCTTCTGCACATTTGCTTATTCTTAAGACTGCTTCAGTTTTTTCTATCCAGCGTAGAGTTGAAATGGCCCCTTCATTGCCCGAGAATTCCATTGGTTTACTGTTGGGATTGAACCCTACCAGAGGAACATATAATTAAAGCCAAATCTGGATCAGCGCAGTGGATCCAGAATAAGCAGAGGTTAAATACAAGTCTCTCCCCTTGAAAGTGGTTTTCAACATCTGCTGACCTCCTATCTACTGATCTTGCAAACTGCTGCCTTACAACTGCTGCCCAAGTGAAAGACTGATGTAAGACTAAAGCTCTGCTGTTCAATCTACTGGCTTGAGTCAAGCACTGCTGATCCGGACAAGTACTGCTGGGTTCACATCAGTGGGAGGATGCAGCAGTAGTTTATTATTTCCTTTTGTAATGTAATGATATATCAGTAGTTTAGCATAGCAGTGTTTGTATTGGTCAGAGGTTAGAGTTTGTTAGGAGGTTAGATGTCACTTTCATGGTGACGTCAGCTTTAGATGCTCAGTGGTTTGCTAGTGCCTATAAATAGAACAGTGCTCTGTACTGTTCTATTAGCTCTTTGCAACACCGTCTTCTTTGCACGAACAAACACTGAGCTCTGGCTGAGGGGGAGTTTGTATCAAGCATTGCATTGTAATCATTGTTGAAATTAAATTCAATCTTTCGGTTCATTGTGAAAAATGTTTTGATTAAAACAATACTCTCGTTTGATTGTATGCAAAGTTTGTTTTCCATCTTAATTCCGCTGCACACTCATTTATTTCCATCTTAAATTTCAAACGTAAAATACAATCAAAACCAAACTCAGATCCAACAATTGGTATCAGAGCTTGGACAGTCAAATTTGATTTAACAATCATTTTGACATAAATAGTTCAGCTCAAAATCGTTGATATCGATAGTTTGTTCGGTTTGTTGAAAAACAGAGTAAGGTTTAATCACCATTAAAGTTGATTAATCAGTGTCTGTAAAACAACCAAGATGACGTCACAATCACAAGATGATAAGAATAACATTGGCTCTCTTTTTAAACCACCTATGCTTAAACGTAATGAGTACAACATCTGGGAGAGAAGGATGGGTCACATCCTTGCTCAACAGAACACCGGATGTTGGAGGTCTGTTGTTTTTGGTCCCCATGTTCCTACGGTGCCAAGTGCTGAGGATTCAAAGAAGTTCGTTCCTAAACCATCTGAAAACTACACCGAAATTGATTTTCAAAAGTTCGAACTCGATGCCAAAGCATTTAGCATCATTGCATCTGCATTACCAAATGAGATCTATGCTGGACTGTTACATTATAACAGTGCCAAAGAGTTATGGGATGCATTAAAGGAACAGTTTGGGGGAACTGAAGAAGTCATTGAAAACAATAGGGAAATACTGAACCAGCAGTATGAAACATTTTGTCACATCAAGGGTGAATCACTGACTCAACAATTTGAGCGATTCGGTTGTCTCATAAGTGAACTAAGGCTTGTTAAAGTAACTTTTCCAAATACAACTCAAAATAGCAGGTTCCTTAGGTCACTACCAGAAAAATGGGACACCATAGCTTTTGTCACCAGAAACTCTGCTGAGTTCAAAGATCTGACCCTGACCCAACTCCATGGTAGACTCCTTACCTATGAAAGGGAGTTAAACCAGAAAAGGAAGTTGCAAGAGTCTGGCAAAGTTGCTGATGATTATTCATTCGGTAACACAGCTCTTTTGGATCAGGAAGAATCTGGTAGCAGTAGTAAGGAACAGGGTTATGATCATTTCATTGATATAACAGCTGGTGGTAACTTTACCAACCCTGATCCTCACTCTGCAAATGATGCTTTTACTGCAAACACTGAAAACCAGATGTCAGATAATTTGTGCTTTGAACTTAATGACTTGCAACATTTTGATCCCACTGACTTAGAGGAGATGGACATTTTGCATCAGCTGGCTTTGCTTTGTGTGAGAACAAGCAAATTCTACAAAAGAACAGGGAGAAAGTTCCCAGGGTTACATGGGAATCTAAGGGTTGGGTTGGATAAATCGAAAATCAAGTGTTACAAGTGCAATAGGCTAGGTCATTTCGCTAGGGAATGCAGGAGTCAAACTACTGGTCCTATAATCACTCATCCTAGCTCAAACCCTAGACCTCAAAATCAAAGCACTGTGCATTATACCCAATATACCCCTGCAACACATGTTAACACTGCTCATTATGCTGCTGCCCCTGTGCCTGTGCATTATGTCCAAACCACTGTTCCACAGATTCAATATGTTCAAACCCCTGTTCCCCAGGCACAAGTGCAACCTGTTGCACCTCAAACAGCTGCTCCAGCAGTTGTACAACCAGATCAGCAAAGCTTTTTCACTCAAGGCTTTGTTGACTGGAGCAGTATGCCTGATGAGCTTAGTGATGAAAATTTTGCTCTCTATGCCTTTAATGAACCTTCTAATGATGAATTTTGTTTGATGGCTTTAGAATCAATACCAGAGGGGGTTGAAACTGAAGGTGAACAGCTAAGTGTTGAAACAATGGATGAGGTGACTGAAGCAGTGGTTACTGCTGTGGCTGGTGAACTACTGCTGGGAGAAAGTTCAGGAACCCTGATTGAACCACTAACAGACCCATGGTCCAAAGAGGACAAAGAAGAAGAGAAAGATGTGAAAGTAGGTGAGAAAGAAGAAAGAGCAGATGATGAAGAAAATCATCAATGTGATTGTGCAATGATGGCTGCTGCCAAGGTATCACCTCAAGTTCTTGAAAAACTGTGTTCAGACAATTGCATTATTGCTTTTGCTAACATCAAAGAGGTAAATGAAAACCTTAGGAACAAAGTCCTGTCTGATGAAGTCAAATTTGAAAAGTTGTTAAAAGAACTTAGAAACAAATTGGCTGAAAAAGATAAAGAGATCAGCAGTCTGAAAGAAGAGCAGAGCATAACCAAAACTCAACTCCAAACTATGGTAGAAAAATACCAAGTTTGCAAAAAGGAGTTAGAGGCTACCCAGATCACCTGTGAAAAATGGGTTGAATCATGCAAAGGGTATGAGGTTATGCTTGAGAAACAGATTAAAAGCAATGTTAAATTTGGGGTTGGGTATAGAAAACATGATGATGAAAACATTGCTTTTGGAAAATCTGTTCAAACCACTGATGTAACCACTGAGTTCATCCCTACAAACAAGAATGGCCAAGAAGTGAAAATCATTGATAAACTTGGTAAAAAAATCACACTTGACAGACCAATGGAATCCTCTACTTTTGAGGAGATTGAAAATTATCAGTTTAAACCAAAGTGGTCTGATGAGTGTGATATTCTTGAAAATTTCAAGCCCATGGACTTTACATCAACTGATGGTGTTAAAGCTCCAAAAGCTAAAGTCATCCCTCTCAAGGATATCCCAGCAGAGGTTAAAACCTCTGCTGCAAAGGAATCTGAAAAGAGAAAGAAGAAAGAAAAAGTCAATAACCTGTTTTGTGAATTTTGTGAGAAGAGGAATCATCTAACAAAAGACTGTTTCCATTTAAAAGCATATGATTTGAACAGAACAAGTGTTATTGTCCCTGCTGAAAGCTGCATTGTGTGTGGTAAATCAAACCACAAAACTCAAGCATGTGTGTATCTCAAAAACTTTGATGTAAAAAAGAATGAGTACACTGCTAAAACATCCTTGAGTTCATCATCACCATCTGTCAAATTCACCAAAAACCAACCACTGTTTGTGCCAGTTCAAACAGCTGTCACAAAACAGCTGAACCAAACATCCATCAAAAGAGATGTTCAGGTTACTGATGCACCACCTGCCAATGAATTCAAAAGAGGTAAGGAAAAACAGTCTTACCAAAGGATTCCACACGTTTATGAGGCCTACAAAAGGCCCTCTAAACCCAGAGTGAACATGCATCCTTTTGGTTACCAACAGGTGATTGGTCAAGACCCACAACAGTGGTTAGAGAAAAACAGTACTAAAACTGTCCAAACCCCTGACCTAACCACTGTCCATCAACCTGCATCCATCCCAGACATTGTTGAGACCCCATCCAAAGCCTTATTGGCTTTGGAAACCCTAATGAACTAATTCTTTTACTTCATGTGCAGGGAGCTTCTGCCTGCTTAGATAGTCTGTGGTATGTTGATAGTGGAGGCTCCAGGCACATGACTGGATGTAAAGCCCTACTCAAGGATTTCAAAATTCATGGAGGGGGTGATATATCCTTTGGGAATAATAGTAAAGGGAAAGTTCTGGGGTCTGGTACAGTACAGTCTGGAAATGTAAAATTTGAAAATGTCAATCTGATAGACAGTCTGAAATTCAACCTCCTGAGTGTTTCACAAATGAGTGACAAGGGGTATGGGTCATTCTTCACAAAGGAGTGTTGTAGGATTGTTGGACCAGAAATGGTCAAAAAGATTGAAGCAATAATAAAAACTGGTCAAACAAAACTTGTTGCTCAAAGAAGTGGCAATGTTTATGTTGTTGATATGTCAAAAGAGTGTCCCAGAGCTGATGCCTGTCTGTTCTCAGCTGCCTCTAACAAAGAGACAGAACTTTGGCACAGGAGACTGGGGCACACAAATCTTAAGACAATCACTGAAATTTCAAAAAATGGTTTGGTAAGAGGCCTACCACAAAAATTGTTTTCATGTCCTGAACATTGCATTTCCTGTTTAAAAGGAAAACAGCATAAAAGTTCTTTCAAGTCCATTGAAGAGTCCAAAACAACCCAGTGTCTGCAAATGCTGCACATGGATTTGTTTGGCCCAGTTCAAGTCATGAGTCTGAAAAAGAAGAGACATTGTCTGGTTATTGTTGATGACTTTTCTAGGTTTACATGGACTTTCTTTTTACACTCAAAAGATGAGACTGCAGGCATCTTGCAAGACTTTGTAACACAGGTTGAAAAGCAATTTGACCTTCCAGTGAAAAGCTTCAGGAGTGACAATGGCACAGAATTTAAAAATAAGGAGTTGGATGCCTTCTGTGTGAAGAAAGGGATTGTAAGGCAGTACAGCATCCCTAGAACACCAGAGCAAAATGACGTAGTTGAAAGAAAGAACAAAACTTTGATTGAGGCTGCCAGAACCATGCTTGCTGATTCAGGTTTGCCATTAACTTTCTGGGCAGAGGCAGTAAACACTGCTTGCTATGTCCAGAACAGAGTTTTAATAAACCCCAGGCACAAAAAGACTGCTTATGAAATTCTGTATAAAATCAAACCACTGATCTCATACTTCAAGGTATTTGGCTGCCCATGCTTTATTTTGAACTTAAAAGATTCCATTTCAAAATTTGCAGCCAAAATTGACTGTGGTTATCATCTGGGATACTCAACCACTGCCAAGGCCTACAAAGTGTTTAATACACGGACCAAGGCAGTGGAGGAGACCTTTTAAATTTCAATGAAAATCCCAGCAAATCCTGCTGATCTGTTTGATCTTGATAAATTTACTTTTGAAAATACTGCTGTCAAGACTAACAGTGCAGGTCCATCAGAGGATACAACACCAGACTATGGGTATGAAATCATCATCCCTCAAAAGTCTGTCAAAATGGGAAGAGCAGCAGATGTATAAAACAGCTGTCAAAGCTCAACCACTGCTACCTCAACAGTTGTTGACCAAAGTAGCCCATCAACCACTGCTTCCACAACAAACACTGCTGACAAAAGTCCTCAAATTGTGGATAAAAGTCAGCAGGTGTCCACAACTTTACCTCCCATTCCACCACCTTTTGAAGCCACTGCTGGGTCATCAAAGTCACCAGCAGTGGTTAGCTCAGATGATACACATCTGCAGCCTTCACCAACAAATGCCATCATACCATACCAAGGAGATTTAATCTTCTTGAGATCTCATCCACCTGATCAAATCATTGGCAACATCAATGAAGGGGTGCTCACAAGAAGCCAAGCCCAAAACATTTGTCTTTTTGCTGGTTTTCTATCACTCCATCAGCCAGTCAAGTACCAAGAGGCACTGAAAGACAACAGCTGGGTAGAAGCCATTGTTGGTGCATTTTATGTGACAACAGCGTTGGATTGGTCTTTGGATATTGAACACGTGTTTGGGCCGCGAAGACTCGCGAAGACTTATGAAGACTGAATGGAATTCGAGTTTGTTAAAGCCTAAATCGTCCAAGTTCAAGTTCTAGTTAAAGTCCATTTAGTTTAGCCCAGATTGTATCTAGAATTCGTATGGGCTTGGCCCAGTTCGAATTGTATGGTTGTGTGTATATAAACAACCTTAAGCTAGAGTTTTAGGGTTAGACCTTTGTTAGACTTTTTGAGACTTTTAGGCAATTGAGAGAGAGTTCGAATACACAGATTATTGGCTGTGAGTTCGTGAAGATCTTGAGTGATTGTAAACGTTTTCGTTGGATAATCATAGAAGATCGGTTGGTAAATCGTCTGGTGTTCTTGTTTCTGTTTATTTGGTTTATCAAGGGGATTCCGCACCCTTGGTAGATTGTCAGTTTTGTTACGATCCATACGGGATAGGGACCTACAATTGGTATCAGAGCATTTGCTCTTGTGTACGGTTCAAAACTGATATTACAGAGTCAAGGATTTTGTTCGTTTGAAGATTTTCGGATTTTGTGTGAAGAACAAGGAAGAACATCGAAGAACAGTCAAAATTTTCGTGATTTTGATCGGTTTTGGTGTTATTTGGAAGTTGTTTGCTGATTTTTTGGAGTTTTAGTTGGAAGGTTATCAATCAGAAGATTCTACGGTGTAAAAGGTGCTGATTTTTCGGTATTTATTACTGGAAGATTGCTGGTCTCGACAGGGTACTGCTCACTCGCAACCGTGGTCTCGACTCACAACCGTGGTTTCGACTTGTGCTGATTTGACTCGCAACCGTGGTCTCGACTCGCAACTGTGGTCTCGACTTGTGCTGATTTGACTCGCAACCGTGGTCTCGACTCGCAACCGTGGTTTCGGCTTGTGCTGATTTGACTCGCAACCGTGGTCTCGACTCGCAACTGTGGTCTCGACTGGACTGAGTAGTTGCACGAGTGAAAGTGGTGGAATTTTTCTAGGCAATCGTAGGAAAAATTTAACTGTTTCGTGTTTAGAGAATTATCCGTAACTCATCTGGACAAACCGTTTGCACCGTTGGACTCCTCGGATTTTTAGGAAAAAAAAAAAAAAAAAAAACTCTGGAAAATCCCGAAAACGGCTTTAGACATTATATATCATTGGAATCGTAATCTCGAGACGAATCTAACGGTATAATTTAGTAAAAACAGGTTTCGGACTAAAATTGTACGGTTTAACCAGTCTGCTTAAGTTAAAATGTCGAACATGTCTAAATTGAACGAGCTTTTAAGGATGGAACACGAGGTAGGCACAACGAACAAACCACCTAAGATGATGAAGGTGGAGAATTATCTTACATGGAAGGACAACTTCAAATCTTTCATTGAATCTCAGGATGCCCGCATGTGGATCTGCATTGAAGATGGGTACATAAACCCAACACACGATTTTGAGGGCAGACAACGTAGAACAGACTATGTGAACATGAAAGAGGATGATAAAAGGAAGTATGACGCTGAAAAGAGAGCATTGGTTGCAATTAAAATGTCCTTACCTGATAGCATCAAGCATATCTTCAACAAGTACACTAATTCAAAGGATATGTGGGATGCATTACAAAAGCGATATCAGGGAAATGAGAGTGCCATTCAGGCATTCATGGCAGAGATAGTGCCAGTTGATGAGGCTGAAACTAGTGTGAGTGATGCTGAATCTGAAGTGAACAATGCTGAAGCAAAAGTGAATGATGAAGCAGAGAAAGCGAGTGAAGCTGAACAGGTTGTTGCTGATGAAAACTCAGAGGTTCATGAGAAAGAGGTACAATCTAATTCAGTATGTGTGAGATGTCGTGAACTACAGGGTGAGGTTGCCAGGTTGACAACACAAAACCAAAGTCTGGTAAGTGAGATGTCTAACATAAAAGAAGCAAACTTTTTTGCTAAAAGAAATGAATCTACATACTTGAAAAAGATAAAAGGTCATGAAGCTGAAATTGAAGCTTTAACATGCAAGTTAAATGAAAAACTTCAAGTAATAGATTTAGCTCATGACATGATGGCTGAGAAAACAAAAGAGATTTCTGAAAAATGCAAAGAGTTGTCAGATGCACAACTCAAAATTGTTGAACTTGAAAAGAAATTAGGTCAATTCAGAGATTCATCTTTTGTAATGAAACACATGATGGGTGGGTTAAAGAAGAGTAATGACAAGACAAGTGTGAGCTTCCAAGGCTTTAATGAAGTTCCACCTCCTCTTAGTCATGACTATTCATTCCTGCCTAGTGAAAATGAGCTAGCAGACTTTATGGCATCTACACCTAGTAGTTTCGCATCCACATCAAGTCAAGGTGATAGATTTGAGAGTGATGATGATAAGAAGAACAATAACAGGGAACCTTTGAAAAAGAAAAATTCACCGCCTAAGAATAAAAATCAAGCTTTTGTGAAAAAGATTAATTTTGTTCAAGGTAGTGATATGAAAAATGAAACCGCTGTTATTGGAAATGAATCGAATGTAGAGTTTGCTAAAAATAAGAGCATAGAAAAATCTGAAATCAAGCAAACTGAACAAGGTTCATCTAAGGGATCATCACCATCTGATAAGGGATCTACCTCAAAGACTCCAGCTAAGAAGTCTTCGAGAAAGAGATCGTGCTTCAAATGTCACGTCAAGGGACATGTAGCAAGCTGCTATCCTAACAAAAAGAGTGAAGCACAACTTAGTGAAAAACAGAGAGGGAAATTACCAGTGAAGGAAGGTGATAGTGAGGAGAAAGGCTCAAATTCTCAAAAGAAATCTGCTCCTAAGCAACCGGAGAATGTTGCTGTTGGTGTAGATAAGGCTGGAAAAGGAACTCCACAAGTTCCTCGTTTTCAAAGAAATCAACCTAGATTTCAGCCTAGATCTCCACCAGGCAGATATGACAGACCTAGAAGCAATTCACCTAGAATGAACAATTGTAATGGAAATTCAAGTAATTTCAGAAGTCAATGTCAATATCAAAATCGATACCAAAATAATGGTTGTCGAAATTTTTATAACAATGGCTTTAGAAATTATAACAATCAAGCTTCTTGGAATCAAAATTCGAGGTACCAAAATCAAAATTTTCAAAGGTCAAATAGTCCAAACATGTATAGGAACCCTCAGGACCATAGACCTTATGGAAATCAAAACCCATTTCCATCAACAGGTCTGAGATCCAAGACTCCAGTTAGGAGTAATGGATATTGGATGGATGTTCCAGTAGTTGGTGAATTTGGACGACCCAAGACCATTAAGGCTTGGGTCCCCCAATCTAACTAATTTCTTAGTTGGTGTGTGCAGGAGCTGCTAAGGAGGATTATCAACTTATGTTGATAATGGCTGCTCTAGGCATATGAAGGGGGATGTGAGATTGTTGATATATTTATATTGATTGATTTAAATTGAAGTTCAAAGTGCTGAGTTGACACACTAGATAACCTGGCAGATCTTTATACTAAAGCTTTTGATCGAGCTCGCTTTGAACACTTAGTCGAACTCAACGGGATGAGGAATCCTGAATAACTGGTTTTTCATAAGAATTTTGTAAATAGTTTATTGCTTTTTTAAAAAATCAAAAATACAAAAACATTGAAAAATAAAAAACATAAAAAAAAATAGAAAATCAAAAATGAGTTATCACTGTGTGAAAAAGAAGAAATGATAGTACATCAGCAAGTTAGACTGTCACACTCGAACTGAATTAAAATGCTCAAGGGTGATAGCAGCTTCATTATATGATATACCAGTAGGCAAAAGCATGAAATAATCAACTTACCAAAGTGATATAAACATAAAAGCACTGAGTATGAGTGGGGAACACATCAGTGGTGTATGGTTTAATGACCTTAAATCTTGCGTTGATAGATTGCCAAAATCTGAAGTTTTTGGGTCTTTATACTGTTATTTCATCTGGGGATATCTTGACTGTCCGTCTGTTCAGAACTAAAATAGTACATGACCCCAGGAAAGAAAGTCACTTGGAATTAGCACATTTCTATTTGAATGTCTGTATGTGTCCCGATACACACAATTTTGATCTGATTCTGAAATCTTCTCTGAAACAAGTCGTGTACCTCCTCTGCTGCATCCAGATATATGCTGACCTGGAGGTGCTAGGCAACGACAGCTTCTGCTGCATCCAGATACATGCTGACCTAGCTGTACGTTGTCGCACTATAGATCTAATACACCCGAAAGAGGCCCTCAAGTGCCCAAAAGAAACCCAATAAACCTATATCAAACTGAGAAAACTCATTTGATCTGTATATTATACCATCTCTCCTAAAGATCTATTCTGTTCTCTTCTCAACCTATTCCCAGTTAAGATTTCAGAAATCTGGATTGGACTTGTGAAATATGTGGTAGGGAAGATACTTACATGATAGAGTGTGTTGTTTATACTTCCAGGATTTGATTACTATTTATTTGGGTGTTCATTGTTAAGCAATTAAAACATGATAAAACAGATTATATGCAGACCTAAGCACTGTCAGGATATCTTAAAGGATGAATTCAGTATACTCACCTACTACGATGAATCTTTGTGCATACCTTGATCGTGGGGGTATATCCTGAAGTGGGACACACTAGTATTTCAGATATAAAATTACCTTAACGTATCATACGGTAATGGTACTTGAAATGTTCATGCATTTTGTTTAAGTGGACAAACATACTGGTAATCGTCTTGAACTGCTTTTCACGAAAACTTAAATAAAGAATTATCTAATAGTGTGAAACAGTTTGATTGTGCTGATATGATCTTCTTACCGGTGATTCTCACAAAAACAGAGTGTTTATTGCTTTTCGTATTTATTTGCTTTCAGAAAAATACAAAAATACAAAAATAGTGTCTTTTTCTGTTTAAAATTCTTAATGTACGGAAAACTGTTATTCGTGGAGGAATTGTTACTGATAGGGGGAGACGGTGTTAGTAAGTGGGTTCAAAATTTTTGAAATGATGCAGGTTATAAGGTGTTTGTTTAAAAAATTTGTGCGTGTTGGTGCTTAAATTGAAAATGCTTAATCTGATACAGTTTAACTATCTCTTGAATAATAATAATTCTTTAACTATGTTGAAAAATTCTTATGGTTTCTCGAGATGTTTGTTTTATAGTATACAGATTGAAGCAGTTTGTTGATGAGAAGTTGCTTTGAAGAGATGAGGAGTTTGTTGCTGCTTGGTGGAATCCTCCTTCTACAATGCAGAATGGATGCTGTGAAGACTTATTGAGAATGCTGAATCACAACTTGGAAGATTTGGTGATTGGATACATCAGCTTAGGGGGAGTCTGTTGCTGACAGAATTCATGTTGAAGCTGACGCTATCCCAAGACCAAAGACTGTGAGATTCTGAAGACTAAAGTTTCCTTTGCAAGCTATTGTCAAGGGGGAGTTTGTTGGTGCATTTTATGTGACAACAGCGTTGGATTGGTCTTTGGATATTGAACACGTGTTTGGGCCGCGAAGACTCGCGAAGACTTATGAAGACTGAATGGAATTCGAGTTTGTTAAAGCCTAAATCGTCCAAGTTCAAGTTCTAGTTAAAGTCCATTTAGTTTAGCCCAGATTGTATCTAGAATTCGTATGGGCTTGGCCCAGTTCGAATTGTATGGTTGTGTGTATATAAACAACCTTAAGCTAGAGTTTTAGGGTTAGACCTTTGTTAGACTTTTTGAGACTTTTAGGCAATTGAGAGAGAGTTCGAATACACAGATTATTGGCTGTGAGTTCGTGAAGATCTTGAGTGATTGTAAACGTTTTCGTTGGATAATCATAGAAGATCGGTTGGTAAATCGTCTGGTGTTCTTGTTTCTGTTTATTTGGTTTATCAAGGGGATTCCGCACCCTTGGTAGATTGTCAGTTTTGTTACGATCCATACGGGATAGGGACCTACAGCCATGCAAGAGGAGCTCCAACAGTTTAAAAGACAACAAGTATGGGAGCTTGTACCACTGCCAGAAGAGGTTAGTCCCATTGGCACAAAGTGGGTCTTCAAGAACAAAACTGATGAAAGGGGTATTGTTGTCAAGAATAAAGCCAGGCTTGTGGTTCAAGGTTACAGACAGGAAGAGGGGATTGACTATGATGAAACTTTTTCCCCTGTAGCAAGATTGGAAGCTATAAGACAGTTCCTGGCCTTTGCTGTCAACCACAACATGAAGGTGTTTCAAATGGATATCAAAAGTGCTTTCCTCTATGGTACAATTCAAGAAGAGGTGTATGTCTGTCAACCTCCAGGCTTTGAGGATCCATTTTATCCAGATCATGTCTACAGGTTAAACAAAGCCTTGTATGGACTGAAACAAGCACCAAGGGCCTGGTATGAAACTCTTTCCAACTTCCTACTCTCAAATGGTTTCAAAAGAGGTACCATTGATAAAACACTGTTTTTAAAATGGAGAGGGAAGGATTTAATGATTGTCCAAATTTATGTGGGTGACATTATTTTTGGAAGCACATGTAACAAAATGTGTGAAGAGTTTAGAGAACTCATGACAGCTGAGTTTGAAATGAGTGCAATGGGTGAGCTGCAATGCTTTCTTGGTCTCCAAGTTCAGCAAATGCAAAATGGAACTTTCATTCATCAAAGCAAATATGCTAAAGATCTTTTAAACAAATTTGATATGAATGATTGTAAACCATGCAGCACACCCATAGCAACAAATAAGCTGGTCATGTCTGATGAAAAGGATGAGCTGATTGACCAAACACTTTATAGAAGCATGATTGGGTCCTTATTGTACCTAACTGCATCTAGACCAGACATCATGTTTGCAACATGTGTCTGTGCCAGAAGTCAATCAGCTCCCAGAAAATCAAACCTCATTGCTGTAAAAAGGATCTTCAGATACATAAAAGGTGCTCCCACACTTGGTATCTGGTATCCAGCTAATGGGAATATCAAGCTTTCAGGCTTTTCAGACAGTGACTTTGCTGGATGTAACACAACAAGGAAGTCCACATCAGGAGGGTGCCAGTTTCTAGGTGATTGCTTAGTTTCATGGCAAAGCAAAAAGCAAGCAGCTGTTTAAATATCCACTGCTGAAGCTGAATACATTGCTGCTGCAAGCTGTACAGCCCAACTCCTGTGGCTTCAAAATCAGTTGCTGGATTTTGGTATCACTGCCTTAAAGACACCACTCATGTTGGATAGCCAGGCAGCAGAAAATATCATCAAAAATCCAGTTTCCCATTTAACCACCAAACACATCGACATCAGACATCACTTTGTGAGGGATTGCTATGAAAAAGGTTTGATTTCTCTGCATCATGTTCCAACTAAAGACCACCTGGCAGATGTGCTCACAAAAGCACTAGACACAGCCACTTTTGAAAGCTTGGTCTCTAGGATTGGCATGCTAAACATGGAATAACAAGCAAAATCTTGTTTTTCTATGAATAAAAGCATTAAAATGTTTTCAGAAAATCAAAAATCCATCCTTAAAAATAGCTAAAAATGAAGTTTTCATTAAAATCCTTAAAAGTCTGCCATATCCACTGCTTGTTCAAAAGTCTGCTCTACTTCAAAAGTCTGTCCACTGCTGAAAGTCAACCCCTGTTCTCTCATTTCCTTGATAAACTCTGTTGTTCAAAAGCAGTGTCTTATCCACTGATATGCTATCCACTGATAGTAAAAATCATCCACTGCTTCCATTTTACCGTTGTAACCACTGCCTTCATCAGTATCTTTCATAAAAGTACTGTCCTTCATTTCACCTAGGGTTGGCATGTGGGCAGTACATAGTGGTCAGTACTTTTGTAACCGCTGCCACGTCAGCCTTCACTTTTTCCT
Organism: Helianthus tuberosus; assembly: GCA_030545235.1. NCBI lineage: Eukaryota > Viridiplantae > Streptophyta > Magnoliopsida > Asterales > Asteraceae > Helianthus > Helianthus tuberosus. The sequence goes on from CM060391.1 coordinate 38,569,061, forward strand.
CTATAAAACCCCCACTTCACATCAAAAACAGGGTTTTACTGTCGAATTGAATTCTCAAAAATTCTCTTCTCAAAGCAGTTTTTCATCAAATTCTTTCATCGCTTTCTTCGATCATCATCTTCAAAATGACAAAATTGAAGAAATCTGCAAAACCCACTTCCAAATCATCTTCGAAAGCGGCCTCTCAAAAGGCACCACCCACTGAACTTCCACACAAACCATCTCACAATCTTCTGGGTCTCCTCACAAAACCCGGCACTACAGACGCTTTCGATTCCATCCTTGCTACCATCTCCGCATCAAAGTACAAAACTTTGTTAACAGCGGATGCACCAATTTACTTGACAACCCAAAGAGAGTTTTGGAAGAATGCAACCCTTGAAAAACAAGGTGACACTGTAACAGCCATCAACTCTTCTCTAAAGGGTAAAGCCGTCAAGATTACAACACAATCAATTTCAGAGGTCTTTCAACTCAAGGATCAGGAAGGTAAAACTTCTTTCCCTAAAAATGAGTTAAAAATTGACTTTATTGAAAGAGGGTATGCTGATACAATGATGAAGAAAGCTACCTTACAAAAAGGTTTCTTTCCTTCAGCAACAAGATTTTTATTCCATACCCTCCTAATGTGTGTTTCAAACAAAACCACTTATTTCAATGAAATACCATTAAAGATTCAAAATATGGGATATGCTATTCTTCAAGAAGAGAATTTTAATTATTCTCGGGAAATCTTTAATGATCTGGTTAATAATGTTGTAACAAAATCATTCTTGCTGTTTCCAAGGGTTTTAAGTTACTATTTTGTAAAGAAATTCAGCAAGGATGACATTGATGCAATAAACCAAGGTGATTATTTTCAAATGAACAGTTTAACTACTGAAACCTTTTCAAGAATGTTAACACCTTGTAAAACACAAGCAGAGGTGCCTGAGCAAAATTTAGCAGCTACCACTGCTCCTCAGGTATCTGCTGCTGAGCCCACTGCTCAAGGTGATCAAAGCAGCAGAACAACTGCTTTGAAACCCACACCTAAAATCATCAAAAAGCCACAGAAAAAGAAAAATAAAAAACCCCCCAAACCCATCAAAAAGGCTACTCTGGAGGATGAGATACCAGAGCAAATGCCAGTGACAAAACAAAAGTCACTCAAAACCACTGCTGCTACTTCCTCACATCAGTTGGTCAAAATATCTCAACCCATAACCGAAACTCCTCCTGCTTCTTCACAAAAAGAACATGTTGTACAAATTGGGACACCACAATATGATGCTCTGGAAACACTTGTTTCCATCATCCACAGCCCAATTCCCGGGGCAAATTCTGTTTCTAAACCAAACTTCACATCCACAATTCCCCCACAAACAAAATTTTTGTTGGATGCAATTGATTTGAACCAGGCACAAACCAGTCCTTCTCAATCACCTATCAATGAGAATATACTTCAACAAAAAACTGGGTCTGATGTATCAATCTTTGCTAACCCACCAACACACCCTGAGGAGGTTACACCCCTTGAGTTACAAGTAACTCTTGGTGGTAATCCAAGTGAAGCAGCCACTACAACTGCTGAACCCATTGGTTTGCAGTTGGACAGTGGTTACATTAATAAGACCTCCTTGGAGGCAATTCCTTCCATAGCACCTCTGACATCTACCAGTGGACTTTTCTTGACCTCTGGCAACATCAAAAGACTGTCAAGTGTTGAAGGGAGAAGACCCCAGTACCAAGAAAAAGGGGCATCAATGGTTAATGTTTGGAGTAAACTCCCTACCTCAACCACTGATAAAACCACTGCTAGTGGGAAATAAGATGATCCCATTAAATTGGGTGATGGTTTAAAGTACCAGAAATTGACGGACCGTGTTGAAAAACTTGATAACTCTGTTGTAGAACTCAAAGATATGCTTCAACAGATGTTACAATTACAAAAAGGTACAATCAACTCCTGTTCCACCTCAAGCACCTGCTCCACAGCAAGCACTTGCTACAAATGAGCTCTGGAGTCTATTTCAATCTTTTCTCCATCAACAAGCACAAATGGTAGATCAGCAACATGAAAAACATGTACAAGAGCTGAGAAATACTATGGAGTCTAGGTTCAAACACACACAGGCTGATCTCAAGGCTCTAAAAGCCCAGATCTTACATACCAGATCTTGCTCCTCCAACTGTCCTATTCATTGATCAACTCCCTGAAGATAATGCCAAAAAGGGGGAGAAAATTCAGGAGTGGAAGAAAAAGGGAATAGATGATGGTCTTTATCTTGAACCAGAAAAAGAAAACATGACCAAAAATATCCCTATGCCAGATGGAAGCAAGAAAGTTGATGAGACCACAAATGCACTGGCAGAAGCAGTTGCAAGTGTCAAAAAGGATAGAGAAGCCAAAAAGAAAGCCAGAGTGGATCATCCAGATCAGGGTACTTCTGGGTCAAAGGATGATGAAAATCCTGTTGATGAAAAGAAGAAGCCTACTAGAAAAGTAAGGCAACCCAAATCCATCTCAACCAGACGTTCAAAGTCTGCTCCAAAACAGTTGTTGTAACTCCTGTGGTATCAACTACTGCTGGTACTTCAGTGGTTTCAACATCTGTTCCCACTTCAACACACACCACTTCAACACACACCACAACTACTGCTTCACCACCATCACCACCAAAAACAACATCACCTGCTGACAAATAGCAGAAGACAACAGATGTTAGTCAATCACAAACCACTGGCACCCAATCTACCACCACTGTTTCACCCAAAGCATCATCAGTCCCTCCTCAAACAAAAAGGAGAAGGCTAATCCTCAAAGATGATGACACATCTCCACCACCAACACCTTCAAAATCTCTGTCACTTGTCACTTGTCACAATTCCAAAACCCATACCTCTCTCTTCAGCTCAAATTCTAAAGTCATTACCTCCTGCTGGTGTCTCATTTCCTCTGGAACTCATTGTAGTTAGGGAAGAAATCAAATCTTTCTATTATGAGGATGACCCAGCTAAAAGGAGTTTGCCATCAGTTGAAGGATATCCTAGGCCTAACAATCTTGAAGAATATTTGAAACTCAAGGCCAAACAAGCAGAGGATATCACAATAAAAAACAGACAAGGGAAATCTGATAGAGAATTTCAGCAAAACTATCAGTTCCTACTCACACAGGTCAGTGCTATGGAGCGATTTGCTAAAAATGTATGTCAGCAACTCTCAGAAAAGGCAGATGAGTCCTTGAGAAAAGACTACATTGAGAACATCATGACCTACAAGAAATACAAGGGGGAGAAACACATGTACAAAAACTGGACCATTCCTGAGCTTGAAAAAGAGGCAGCCAGGATTCAAGAAATGATCAAAAATAAGGTCAAGCAGACTCCTCCTGAAAAATTCAAACAGATTGAAGCTGAAAAGGTTTTAGAGTTGAAAAGAATGAAAGAAGAGCTGATAGCAGCTGATTATGGGTCAAAGAATTCTGTGACAAAGTGGGGAGAAGATAGGGTCAGGGCCACCTACAAAAGGTTGGAAGAACTTAGAAAGAAAGATCCAAAAGTTCCACAAAAGCCTGACTATTCCAAAGCAGAGGTCTCAAAAAGACCACCAAAGCTGCAAGTGAAAAGAACCACTGCTCCAGCTGGTGCTGCCATCTACAAAAGAAGGAGTCAAAACTAGTTAGGTGCTGAAACAGTTCGGGATCTAAATGCTGGAAATGAGGTTGTACAAGAGGGCATGAGATTAATGATGAAAGAGGATCCTGAATTGGAACAACCTGCAAGCACTGCTCAGACAGTGTTCAATAGGCCATCATCACCAAACTCCTCATCAAATAAGAATCTCCCAAGAAACCCACCAGGCTCAAAAATACAAAAGTGGGAAACTGAAAAACAGACCTACGTATTGACTTTGCTCAGGTCTGATGGAGAAGTGAAGAAAATATCAAGGGAACAAACTCTTGGCCTGAGTCTTGAAGATTTGCAGGATCTCCTTGATCTTCCACTTAGCAGGGATGATGATGACACAGATGCCCTAGAATTTGAACTACAATTTAAAGGTCAGATAAGGGAACTGCTGATGAGGCAATAAACTTCCACAATAATGAAGAGTTTTGGCATTATCTGTTCCAGGGGGAGATTGTTGGGATTGAACCCTACCAGAGGAACAGATAATTAAAGCCAAAACTGGATCAGCACAGTGGATCCAGAATAAGCAGAGGTTAAATACAAGTCTCTCCCCTTGAAAGTGGTTTTCAACATCTGCTGACCTCCTATCTACTGAGCTTGCAAACTGCTGCCTTACAACTGCTGCCCAAGTGAAAGACTGATGTAAGACTAAAGCTCTGCTGTTCAATCTACTGGCTTGAGTCAAGCACTGCTGGGTTCACATCAGTGGTGGATGCAGCAGTAGTTTATTATGTCCTTTTGTAATGTAATGATATATCAGTAGTTTAGCATAGCAGTGTTTGTATTGGTCAGAGGTTAGAGTTTGTTAGGAGGTTAGATGTCACTTTCATGGTGACGTCAGCTTTAGATGCTCAGTGGTTTGCTAGTGCATATAAATAGAACAGTGCTCTGTACTGTTCTATTAGCTCTTTGCAACACCGTCTTCTTTGCACGAACAAACACTGAGCTCTGGCTGAGGGGGAGTTTGTATCAAGCATTGCATTGTAATCGTTGTTGAAATTAAATTCAATCCTTCGGTTTATTGTGAAAAATGTTTTGATTAAAACAATACTCTCATTTGATTGTATGCAAAGTTTGTTTTCCATCTTAATTCCGCTGCACACTCATTCATTTCCATCTTAAATTTCAAACGTAAAATACAATCAAAACCAAACTCAGATCCAACATTTACAAGACCAGAATTCTTTATAAGAACAACCATAAGGCATGGTTCTTCTTCTTTTGGGAATGGGCGCTTGGAGTAAGGGTCCATTGTTTACGCTGTGTTCAGGTTCAGTTGGTCGCTTACTGCTATGCTTACTTTTATTATCCGCTTCCTTAACAGTTTGAATAATAAATGGCATCGCATCTATAATTCCTTGTGCCACTATGTATTGGATGGCACTGTTGTCCACTTGGTTTCCATTATTGATGTGGTTTGGGATTTCGTTACCAGGGTTATTGTTACTCTGGTTATCGTTATTCTGGTTTTCTGGGTTATTATCCAGATTCTCTTGATTCACTTGGTCAGCCATCTGAATTTTAAACATTTACCACGTATTAATATCATAAGATAATATCTTAATTTGATCAATTACATGACACGCATTTTGATCAAAAACGTCGATCCTTGCGACTTACTCTTTTCTTATAATATGCATCTACTACAAACCAGAACTGAAATTAAAATTACAATACTACTATGCATCACTAACCACGAAGTGGTCTATACTACGATACCTTGTTTTTTCATACATACCGATTATATATATTATTATATTATTATTATTACTACTACCTCCACCATCACCTTCACGGATATGGATTCATCCAGAAATCCATATGACGCTCGTCGTACTTCCAGACGAGTCGTTCTCCTACCTGCCTCATCCTTTCACTACTGTCTAAAATTTCTTCTCTGAAAGTTCGGAGTTCTTACACATTTTCTGCACTCATTAGGGGTGCAGGTGCTGGTACTGGATCTGGGTATTGTGGCATGGGTTCTTCCTGAGGATACGGATTCTCTAAGATCTCCCTAATGTATTCATCATTATCGTAGTAGAGATCTAGAGGGTCCAGACCTGGGTAAGCTGCTAGGTTTGGCATGGGTAGGTCTGTCAGCTGGTAGCGTTGCACATAGTCCCTATGATCATCAAACCACGGATCGTAGTCTGGGTCTAAGGGATTGGGTGCTGGTGTATCTCCTCAGGATTAAAATCATGCATTTCTACTTGATTTTCTAGGTTGTTTTCTATCTCCATTGGCTGGTTGGGAAACAAGGGTAATGGTTGAGGGGCTACTAGTTGTTCCAAGTTTGGATTGGCAACTGTGGTTGCTACAATATGGAAGTTTTCTAAACTCCTATTAAGCATGTCTTGGGTGTGGGCATCGGTTTCTCTTTTAATGGCTGCTAAAGCCCGTTGTTCTTGCAACTTCTTCATTCTCTTTCTACGCTTATGTGCTCCCTTACTGAACCATCCTCTCTTTTTCTAAGGGAATGACTCTTCAGACTGAGCCTTAAACATGAATATCCCTTCTTCATCATCAGCAGAATACCCTGAGAGGGCAGGCTGTGAAGAGGTGCCTTCACTTCTAGGTGAACTGGACAACTGACGATACGCGTCGGATGGTCCTTGGTCACTCATACTGTAAACTAACAAATAGTCAAATAACACATAACAATAAATACAGATATGCATATATTTCCATAATTTATTTCCTAACACTTTAAATAATATCTTGGTGTCAGCAGAACACTTTTGTGGCTGAATCAGTGGCTTAGCTCTGATACCACCTTCTGTCACAACCCCGCCCCCTTATCTGTCCCGGGAACGAGCGGCCGTGAACATCAGTGTCGGTGGTATCAGTATTCATCATTTTTGGCAGCGAAAATTACATCAGGACCGTAGTTAGGAAATATTTTATCAGAGTAAATACCACACTTTTATAATATTAAACATATTGGGATAAAACCCAAATTTTCATTATAAACTGATTTATAGAGATAATCTCCATTTTTATTGAATAAAACATCTTCTTTTATTTAGGTAACTTTTATAGCCACTTTTTCCGAGCCTTCAGTGCTGTCCAGCTGGCTTCTAGTTGGCTCTCACATTTTGTTACCTGAAACGCGTTTAAAAACATTTTATCAGTGGGAAATACTGGTGAGTGAATCCAAGTTTAATCAAGAAGAGTTTTATCAATTAACACAGTATTGAGAGCGATTACAATGTTTATATCTACATAATTACTCATTCAGTACTTGCCACTCGACCGTATCTGTGGCTATGGTCATATCACACATTGCCTAACCCGTTGTCCAATTGTGAAGGTTATCAAGTAATGTATACAAAACCCCATAATACCGGCAGTAATTGAAGATTACAAAGACTTAATCACTGCTTAATCACATTGTAAAATATTTAAAGTTTTGTAAAAACAGTTTACAAAAAGGAGATTACTCACATTGCTATCTTAGGTTATCCTTTAAGGTTTCCTGGTGATTATCTATAATTTACACAAATGCACATGTGTTAGTATAATAACCCATTATTTATATTAATGATACCCTCCCCGAGACGGTATTCCAACGACTACGTCGGGCAGAACCACGACAGCTGTTACGGAACCCTGGATCAATCGGGCAGCGTATCTAATACGTAACCGGGGTTATGATACTTACAACGGAGCAAAACTTCGTTATTTAGGGGGATATTATACCTGAGATTATGCCTATTATGTGAAATTTCGAGAGAAAGAAAAGATTTTGAGCGATTTTACTGATCTGCCGAAGGTCTCTATTTATAGGGCCAGATTTCGAGTTTTACGCAGCCCGCGTAAGGTGAGACTAAGGGCTACGCGGCCCGCGAGGCTCCCTAGGGTAGGCCCTAGGGTTGCTGATTCGGATCGTAGTCTCCACACGGGTCATGCCACGTGGCAGCACCAGGTGCGACCTAACCTCTTAGCTGTCACGGCCCGCGTAAGTAATAGCCAAAGGCTACGCGGCCCGCGAGCGCCCATAAAATTTTGTTTTTAATTAATTTTTATAAAAATAAAGGTATTTAGGCTCGGTTTTCGCATACGGGGTGTATTTTAGGACATATTGGGGTATTTTTAAATATATTAGGGTGTCGGAAAAATATTTTGAAGGGTTGTTATACAGCATCTGCTTAGCAAAGTCAAGAAACTGAAGATTATGCAAGAGACTTAAGCAAAGAGATGTCTAACTTACCACCAAATGCTGACCTACAAAAGGAGATGAGAAAAGACCTCTTAGAGCTAATCATGAGAGACAAATTCTATCCTACCAAGGTTGATCAATTTAAAGTCTGGCCACTCATTGCACTAAAAGCTAAAGCGAACATAATTGAAAGAGTAAGGAATGATCCAGGTATGAAAAGATCTGCACCAGATTGGAATAAGTACAAAAAGACAATTGTAGATCTTACCTTGGAATACAAAAGAAAGAAGCAAGAGTTGGTTGCAGCCAAATATGGTTCAGCAAAGACTATATCAAAATGGTCTAGGCAGTATACTGACATGGTGTATGAGAAGCTAGAAAAACTAAGAGAGACAGATCCTAAAGCTCCAAAGAAACCAGCATACAGAAACAAGAAAACTGATGAGTCTCAGCAGCAGGCCCTCTCTTCAAAAACATTGTTCACATCATCTGACACTTCCATCATTGCTTTGAATCAAAGGAAGAGGCAAAAACAGATTGATGCAGAAGATGCAGAAAGAGAAGCTGAAATCAAGAAAGAGGCCATCAGGAGAATATCTGAAGAGGTTCCTGTTTCAAAACAACAAGAAATTGCCACAAGATTGATAAGAAGGCCTCCATCACCAAACTCATCAAAAATAAAGACTCTCCCAAGAAATCCACTGAACTCAAAAATACTAAAATGGAAGTCTGATCAAAAGACCCATGTATTGACCTTGCTCAAGTCCAGTGGAGAAGTTAAGAAAATATCAAAGGAGGATGCACTAGGCCTGAGTGTAGCTGACCTCCAAGATCTCTTAGAGCTTCAACTTTGCAGGGATGAGGATGATGAAGATTCCATTAACTTTGAGTTGCAATTCAAGGGCCAAGTTAGGGAAATGTTGATGAGACAATAAAGATCATGAATAATGAAGTGTTTTGGCATCATCTGTTCTAGGGAGAGATTGTTGGTTCATGCACTCAAACCTAGAAAGAACAGATGATAAGGAAAGCCAAAACTGGTTCAGAACAGCTGATCATCATAAGCAGTGTTTGTACAAAGACTTTCCCCTTGACAGTGGTTTACTAACACCTGATAGACTCCAAAGCACTGATCATCTCAACTACTGTTAAGCCAAACTACTGATGAAGAGTAAAGACTGAAGCTCTATCTACTAATGTCATCCAAGCACTGTTGAAGACCAAAGCACTGCCCATTCAAAGAACTGATCACCCTTTGAAGAAAGCATTGATGCTCAACATCAGTGTTTAGAATATAACAGTGGAAAGAAGAATCAGTGGTTTATGTAATCAGTTTCTATGTAATCAGTGGGTGTATGTAACAGTGTTTAGAGTTTGTTTGGAGGTTAGATGTCACTTTCATGGTGACGTCAGCTAAAGATGCTCAGTGGTTTGCCTGTACTATAAATAGAACAGTACTCTGTACTATTCCGTTAGCTCTTCCTTCACAAGTCATTCTGTACGAATAAATCACTGAGCTCAGGCTGAGGGGGAGTTTAGTGCATGCATGCATAATTGAGTCTTGTAACAAATACAATCATTCGATTAATGAAATCATGCCTGCTTAAAACTATTCTTCCATTGATTATGTGATTAAAGTTTATTTACATATTTCGCTGCACAATATTACTTGTTTCATCTTTCCATTTCTTGTTATACAACACAATCAGAGAAACTCAGATCCTAACATGGATCGACCCCTTACTACCACTAACACATTGTTAAGGGTAATTTGGGTTATAAATATTATCTTTGACCGGGACGCGACACTCCGATCAAATTTTGGTGCCGTTTCCGGGGAGTTCATGCGCTTTGTGTTTGGATTTTGTTTGATTTACGTGACTAACTATTTAAGTGCTTATTTCTTGTTATTACTTTCTCTTTTTCCTTGTTACGCGGGTGTGTTATTTGTGCAGGTTCCAGTTAGTGCAAGCATGCAAGGAATTCTAGGAGGACTTCACCGTTGATATTCGAACCGGAGATCGAGAGAGTAGTTCGAAGAAATCTAGCCAACCGGTTGGAAGCAACACTTGCTTCCAACCCACCCAATACCCATTCATCATCTACACCATCCATTGAACTTACTTCAATGGCTCACCAAAACTCAAACCAACACCCCAACCAAAACCAATTCCAATATCGAGGCAACCTTCACTCCAATCAAAACATCCAACAAGATCAACCGGGCGGTGGTAACAACTCGAGACCGCCAACACCACCATTTCAAAACCGAGGCCACAACAATAACCAAAAAACACATACACCTCCACATCAAAACCTCAACCGACAAAACCCTTTACCTACCAACGTCGATGACCAAAATGTAAACTCCGATCGTAGAGGTAACTAAGATCACGGCAATCCCGCGAATGAAGATCCAACCTTCAACATTGATGATTTGAGGAATGCAATCCCCGATGATGAACCGTATAGTGTTCCCGGTTATCAATCGCCGGAACATATGAGTATTCACTCGAAATACTCGGATGATGGGGGAAACTACGATGAAAGAGATGACAATGGGTGGGGGTATGTGAACATGGAGAACGTCTACAATGATCGGGAGTTTGAGAATGAGGACTTAGGCTACCAAAATGCCAATTATGTGGGAAATGAAGGTTATGGGTATGGCCGGAATGACGGGTATGGAAACAACCGCCGACCACAAAATAACAATCAAAGGAATCGAGATGTAAGGAATCAGGATGACGGTTACTAAAATAATAACAAGAATGCTCATTGTAATTGGATTCCTCGATTTGTGGATGGTGGTAACCAAGTTGGAGATAGAGGTTGTAATAGAAGAGATAACCGAAGACCATTGGATCAAGAGGTTGACGGCCCACATCGTCGTCAGCAACAACCTCCAAGGGGCGTCAATGACCGTTTTAGACTGGTGGTCACCGAAAATGACTCACCGATCGTACCACTACCAAGAGGAAGAGTCGCATTCGATTGTAAACCGAACTACATCAACATCCTTCCTCATTTTAACAGACGGTCAAATGACGAACCATATAGACACCTAGCGGAATTTTTGGCTATATGCAGTACTATTGGGGGTGGTCACTTCTCCCAAGATGAGGTTCGTTATGTTTATTCCAGTTTTCTTTGAAGGATAAGGCCAAATAGTGGTTTTTGACATTACCTAATAATAGTATTCACACTTGGGTCGAGATGCAACAAGCTTTTCTTGATGAATATTATTTAATGGCCAAAACCAATGATGCACGTGATGAAATTAGAGCATTCAAACAACTATCGAGTGAACCATTACACGAAGCTTTCACCCGATACAAGGAATTGATCCGAAAATGCCCTCATCACCAAATCGAAAAGTGGGAATTGGTAAAATATTTTGTGAGGGGTTTGGATGGAGAGACATGGAACCATCTTGAGTCGAACAACAATGGAACTTTATTAAGCCATCATGAGAATGACGATTGGGAGTTCCTTGAGAGAATGAGCAAAAGATCAAAGGCCAAGGAGTCGGCCGACCGAGCTAAAAAGCATCCCATTTCCCGGTCACTTCCTGACCTCGATTCTAGTTCTAAGGATCGGATTGCTCAATTAGAGAGAGAATTGGCTCACGTGAAGAGAAAAGAGGTGAGTGTGGTGCAATTTGCGGTGAGCGAAGATTGTGGGGAGATTGGTCATCGGGCAGATCAATGTCAAACGGGCACGGCTGAATACACCGAAGAGGTAAACCAAGTGTTCGGTGATCAAAAAATAATGACATGGATTCGAACACTTATCATCCAGGGTTGAGAAACCATCCCAATTTCCGATATGGGAATGACGCGAATCAAATGAATCCAAACTTTCAATCGGGTAATCAAAGCGGGTCTTCATATCAAAACCGTCAAGGTGGTAATCAAGGAGGTTACCAACGTAATTACAACCAAGGGTACCAAGGACGTGACAACAACTATCATGGTGGGTACCAAAGGAATTACAACAACCAAGGTGGTAATGGGAATGGTTCGAGCAATCAAGGTGGGGGTGGTAGTGATCTGAATGCTAAAATGGATGCAATGCTTTCAATGATGCAGGATTCCAAGAAGGAGAATGAAATTCGGGACAAGTCGCATGAAGCATTAGCAAAGCAAGTGGGCTAACTTGTGGAAGAAATGGCTCAAATGTGAGGAAGTGTAGGAAGACTCCCAAATGACACTACAATGAACCCAAAGCTTCAAAGTTCAAGCACGAGCAATGTGAGGAATGTGCACATTAGTGCAGTAAGTCTTCTCTCAAATGATGAGGTTTGTAGTAGTGTTGAAAGCATTCCACCACCACAATTCATTGATGGTGTAGTGGAAGATATAAGTGATGAGCCGGGAAGTGAAAATGAACAAGAAACGATTTCACAAATTAAACTTGAAAACGTAACTAAAAATTCTTTTTGTGAAAATTGTTTAAATCAACTTAACCCGATTAATGCATCAAAATTTAAAGAACGGTGCCCACTAAAGGACGAGAGGTGGGAAATTTTTAAACAAGCAAAAATTAATTTACCGTTACTTGATGACATTATAAAGGTTCCGGCTCATGTGGAATGCTTGAAAGAGTTGAGCGTTGAGAAACGGCACAACAAATTACCCGAACCGGTTGATTTGATATCTCATGTTAGTGCCGTTTTATCGAGTGCACTCGCCCCCCCCCCCCAAAAGCTCAAGATCCGGGAGACCCCCTTATTCCAATTCAAATTGGAACATTCAAAATTGAGAGGGCGCTCCTAGATCTTGGAGCTTGTGTGAGCATCTTTCCCGGGAGACTATACGACCAATATGATTTTGGTCCATTGAAAAAGTTTGACACTCCCGTGGTGTTGGCCAATCAGACTCCCACGCATCCAAGGGGGATGGTGGAAGATGTGACTGCGAAGGTGGATGATTGTTACTACCCAGTGGACTTTTTGGTAGTAGACTATGTTGGATGTGTTAAGAACACCCAACCGATAGTCATACTGGGTAGACCGTTCCTTGTAACAGCTAATGCCATAATAAACTGTGCAACGGGAATGGTATACTTCAAATCAAGAGATCAAATTCGAAATGAAGAAAGAGTTTGAAGTAAGAGATAAATCCCATAAGGCATTGGAGAAGCAAGTAGGGCAACTTGCACAAGAGATGGCTCAGATTCGTGGAAGCGGAGGAAGACTTCCAAGCGACACCGTAATGAACCCGAAGCATCAAAGCTCAAGCACGGGCAATGTGAGGAATGTACACATTAGCACGGTAAGTCTTCTTCCGAATGATGAAATTTGTACTGTTCAAAGCATTCCACCACCACAATTCGTTGATGGTGTGGTGGAAGATATAAGTGATGAGCTGGAAAGTGAAAATGAACAAGAAACGATTTCACAACGTAAAATTGAAAATATAACTAAGAATTCTTTTTGTGAAAATTGTTTAAATGAACTTAAACCGATTAATGCATCAAAAGTTAAGGAACGGTTTTCCATCCGCCGATCCTACAACAGGTTCAAATTCAAGGAGCATCAGGGTTAAATGGAACAGGGACGAAACGATTAGCTATTCATACTAGTTACCATGTTGCTAGAGTCCTGGCATCGCCCACGCCAATCCTAAATGCCCTTCCATGAATATCATTTCCAGTGTTGTTGCTACTGCTACTAAAACTCCCAAAACTGTCTTTGTTCCCTGGGTTGTAGGCGTCTTGCCTTAACGTTGGCCATTCCCTGTTGAAGCCACCATCATTCCCATACCAAAAGTCATGATTTGCATGTACCTTGCTGTCATCGTGATTGTTTGCTTCTAATGCCGTTGCTCGAAACGGAGTCCTACGATCCTTCACCAACAATGTCCATCTTTCCACATTCCGTGCCACGTTCCAAGGCACTACTCATTGTGCTGGCAGTCACGCGTTTCACATCATGGTCAATTGTCATCGTTTATGTCCCGCTTGGTTCGTAAAAGTCGGCTCTCATAAGTCGTTGACTAGGGTTAAGGATTCATTTGGAGTCAAATCGTTGGTGTTCGTTGCCGGTAACTGGAGTCGTTTAAATGCTGAAGTCGGTAAAGTACTACATTTACCCTCTTGTCCATCGTTCTTCAAGTCGACTGAGCTATACACGGTATGATGCGAGAGTATTGCAGAAGTGATCGCACTTCGGGACTTAAGACGCCCATACGTTAAGTTCCATCAAACGAAGAGAAGCGAGAAAGGTACAAACCAACTCAAGGACGTTCGTACAAGCACCTAGCATTCTATACAGTTCGCTAGGCGTTCAGATGGGTGTTCGGGTAATACTCGATAACATCGAGATTCGAAAGGTTTTAGAGAGAAATGGAAAGGTCATGTTCGAGTAGGAGACAACCACTGCTATGGCTCCTATAGACTGTTGTGTCTCGCATTAACCAAACAACGAAACGGAACCCCTTTTTCACTTGTTAAGTCTCACTGGGACTCACATGCACCCCACATTATTATTATGTGTGCACCCACAATAATATTGTGATTTGCACGCTCATCTCAGCTCCTCCTAACTCATGTCAAATGGTTCCTCAAACTCAAGTAGTAAGCAAAGAACATCACAAATTACGAGTCATGAATGTCTAAGGAAACACCACACTACCAATCACATATCACATGCAAGTAATGAATTCATACTGTTGTGCTAAACATGCAATCACATGCAGTATCATATGTAAACGTTCACTAGTTATGCAGTACAATGAGTAAACGAGAGACGAACCTTGCTATCTGGAGCTGAGTGTCATGGTCGATTTCGGATCTGTTCGGTTATAGTCTGGTTTTATAAAATCGTTTTAAAACCAAGTTCACTATAACCAGTGGCTCTGATACCAAACTGTCACACCCTCAAATTACCACTTAGGGAGTGTCCCCGTTAGGCGTGTGACCACTAGTAATGAGCCACCAATTACATTGAATCCGTAAGTTTAAAATAAAGTTTCATCATTTAATAGTAATAAAATCCAAACATAAGTAATTCAAAAACCATCAAGTTCAGCGGAAGCGTTAACGTAACATAATGTAAATACTTTCTAAACAACCATAGTAAATAAATGTTTGATAAATAACCCATCAATGCAACCATGACCACTCACGCCCTCCAGCCAGCAAGTTCCTGTTCCCAAGTACCTAACGACCTGCGAGCATGTAACAAGTGTATCAGACAAAGCTGGCGAGTTCACAGTTTTAGAAAACGTTTGTTACCAGTTGTATGTAAAACAGTTCACTGACAATGCAAGTAATATTGTTAATGTCTCAATTCCGAACAAGACGGCTCCTGATGTACATGACTGCCCTTTTCCCACGTACTCCTATCCAGTACTGGGCCCGACTGGGTCATTAGTTCACATCCGTCCTCTCTAGGAGCGGTGTGAGGGTGCCAAACCTAAGTAGCGCTACTAACTAATACCCGTTACCCTCCAGGTAACAACATAAGGGACTTACAAGAATGATAGGTGAGAATATTAACCAATATACCCATTTTTACCCAAAAGACTTATCCCTCCACGGGATACCCACTGACTGTCCCCAACCACTGGGACGCATGCTCGAATGTAGTGAACTCACCTTAGGTTTGCTCGGTAAGATTTATTACTTAATCACCAGTTGATCAACCGCGTCCTACCATAGTTACCGGTAACGGTCAGTTTTAAGTGCACATAGATTGCTTATCACATAAACCATTAACTCACGTATTCACCGTCCACGTAAAACACATTCATTGTACAGGTAGCTCACGCATGTAATTTAAGTCATGATAGTAAAGTCTTTCACATAGTGCCGTCACATACTCACTAACTTAAACATATATCATACATGCATACCTAAGTTTATTTGCATACACTTCAAGCCCAAATAATATACATGTGCAGCCCATTCGGTTGCCAATCCAATACGCGGACCGTTGTTTGTGCAGCCTAGTTATTCACATAGGACCCGACTAGAATTAACCCAAAGTGTAATCTGTTTACAACCCTGCCCAGTATCGGCCCAGCCGGTATCCGGCCCAATTACGAACGCACACAAGGCGTTTGTTTGGGTTACAATTCCTTACAAGCCCAACAATACATCTACCCAAGATTACCACCCAATTCAACATGTATTGAAGAAGCTGGCCAGCCCAATCCAGTTTTGTTTATGCTTTAAATATTAGGGTGGTCCGATTAACATATCATGCCCAAAACAAAACTCCAAATATTACTAGCTCATATACTTCATGTTCACCACACGTTATGATCTGACATGTAACCCTATCATCACCAACCGTAACCATTTAATTGAATCAAACCAAACATTGTTTAACATATCATTCCTTTATAACCCAACAATCATTTAAATAATATGTGGTTATCATGCAAACATGCCAGTCCAATTCTTTATTTAATCAGGTTTCACATATTATTCCTTATTGTAAATGAACATTCTGGTTAAAAGTATTTAGACCATCGAACCCACCTGTGATCATCGGCCCAATGATTGATTGTTTATTTCTCATGAATTTCTATCCTTAATAAACAAGATGTACTACCACTAAACAACTAACAGTAACAAGAAAACACACATCGAACAAGCAGATTACATCTTGGTTTCATATACATATTGATATCATACGGCACATATGTATATACATAAGTGAAACAAGGATAAATATACTAACCCGACGAACGGAACAAGAAGATGTAGCTAGTTAACACACAGGGGGGGGGGGGGTTGCGACTGAATTTAGTTCTCCTTTCCTTCCTGTTGCCGTTCAGAAAAGACTAGGGTTTGCTACTGATTTTCAGATTATACGTAACATAATACTACCCTAATTCTATACACATACATATGGGCTGATTACACATAACACATGGGCTGATTTGGATGCGAGAGAGGCCCAAATGTCATGAAGTATGCGTGTGTTTACCAGCTTGCACAGCCCACTTAAATTCCCGGCCCATCCCTTGTGCGGCCCACTTGGGGTATTCATCACACGACAATTCTATCCAGCCCAACGTCACAATGACCCACTTTCAAATGGTTGATTCATTCAAGGATTATGTGGCTATACTAACCCGTGTGGTCATGGCAATCAATATTCTATACTCTTTCATTCACATACGGTAATACAAGTAATTCCATTCCCAATAGATCATACAGTTACCACACATAACACATAAAATCCACTTTCTTGCATCAATCAATAAATTATAAGCACTCGTTCTATTAATAAGACATGATGTGATCGAACCCTAACCTAATGATATTATCATGAGGAAAACTGACATAAACTTTTAGTGATACACACGTAAAGACACACGTCAAGGATTGTGGGGTTTCAAGTAGCGCTGACCTAAATTATCCGGGTTGTCACATTGGAAAGTATTTTTAAATATAACTGTATCACAAAAGGTGATAAAAAGAGGAATGACTCACAAACTATGAGAAAAAGTGAATGAACTCACTTTGTAACTTTAGGGTTCAACTAGAAAGCCTCCTGGTATAATCTTGGGTATAACTCATGAGCTATTTAATAAAATATATATTGAACTCGTGTTAAGTATAGTAACCCAATTCAACTTTATCCCTACGTCACGAGACAGAACCCCAACGAACTTAGTCAGGCAGAGCCTTGACATGCGTTACGGGGCCTTAGATCAATTGGACAGGGTATCAGTGATCAGGGGTTAAAACACTTAAAACGGGGCAGGGCTTTATTGTTATTATAAATAAGAAAAAATAAACAATAGAATTTTAGAGAGAGAAAACGTTTGTGAGAGGTAAGCCGTAAGCAGAGGAAGTGAGTAGAATGTGAATTCATAAATTACTTTTTATACTAAAAGTTCCAATATCGTATAGGCCAAGAAAAGAATCCATGACATACACACAATCCATGACATACACACGTATACTCCTTTCATTTAATGCAAACTAGGTGATTTGACCGCGTGTTGCGGCGGTACATTACCGCGAGCACTGGATTGGTGTCGCTTTGGTTCGTTACAATACGAGTACGATACATGCACTCCGTGTAGAAATCAATCCACTGAAAACGATAAAAATGAACACGGGTATTGACACGAATGCTCAAACGGTATTGATTGATTCAGATCGTCAAAGTATTGATATCATTATTCATACATCGTTGCAGACAAAGTTGTATAAACTAAAAATTATCGAAACCGAAAACCATAAAAATGAATATAAGTACCGGTACCAATGTTGTTCGTTTGTTTTGTTATGGTATAATAGCGATATGGTGCCAGTTTATTAAAAGTAAAAACAATAAAAATTAATAGCGGTATCGATACAGATATTGTTCAATCGATTCGGTACTTTTTGGTACGTTATCGGCACATTATCTATTTCAAAGAAAAAACTTTATCACAATATTGGAAAAAATAAACACAGATTATTAGAAAAAAATCAAAATAAATGATAAATAATATTTTTTTATAAAAATAAATAAATACTTTAAAATAATAATTACCATTCATTATCATTTTCGGTTTGGTTTAGTACACCTGTAGCACAATATCCATTTTAAATAGAAGTTATACTATAATGTTAAAAGAACATTGTTGCGGATTTTTTTTCTTTTGTAAATTAAAAAACGTAAGTTAAACTAAATGATTGAATAAAATAGTATTTAAAAATAAATAAACACTTGAAAAATATAAATAAACACATTAAAATAAAACGTTGAAACACTGTTCATGGACAATTTTAATTGATATGTATAACTAGGTTAGATGCTCGCGCGTTGCGGCGGTACTTTATCGTGGGCATTCGATCAATGTCGGTTTGGTTCGTTAGACTACTGGTACATTCACTTGGTATAGAAATTAATACGTGTTTTACATCGACCGAAAACGATAAAAACGAACACCGGTACTGACACCGATGTTGTTCGAATGGTATCGATCGGCTCAGATCGTCAGGTATCGATGTGTTGTATAAATGAAAATTATCGAAACGGGAAACAATAAAAATGAATACAGATACCGGTATCGATGTGTTCATTAGGGTACGGTAGTGACATGGTGTTAGTTTTTCGAAAACAAAAACAACATATATAAATACGGTACTAATACATATATTGTTCGGTCGATTACCGATCGGTGTGGCACGATAGCCGTCTTCAATGAAATTTATATCACAATGTTGAAAAAAAATCAGTTTCAGTTCGGTTTGGTACTATACGACACAATATACGTTATTAATAAAAATTTATATCACGAAATTGAAGAAAAATAAGCATAGAATGCAATTTACTAAAATAATCAAATTACATTGTAAATAAAATATAATTAAAAAGTTTAAAAATTCTATTTAAAAATTATATAATATCATTAATGAAGACTTCAAATTACAATCTATATTATGCTATAATTGTTTATTATTAAATAAATTCAAATTAAGAATACTGTTCATGAACACTTCAAATTAATATGTATAATAGTTTGATTCTTTTTTTAATGCAGACGTGTATGCATGCAAGGATGAAATTCAAATGCAAATTTAGATTTATTAATATTCTATTATTTTATTATTTATATATTATAAATAATTCAGCTGCTTCACTTAATTGACGCTTATAACTTCTAAAATATGACGTTTTATAAAATTATGAATATGCCATTAGAACGACAATAATCTTATCTACATTTTGAACCAAGTTTCATTAAAAATGGAGTAGGTTCAAATATAATGTATTTTTATAATTATTAAATGGTTCCTAGGCCCATCCAGGTACTTCATATTTTTAACATTCAACTTACCCGTAGTCTGCCCGTTTAATAATATAAGTTTTTATATATTTTATTTTAATATAGAAAATAGAAATGTCACACATATACAAGCTAATTAATTAGTATAACATTTCAACCAATTATATATAAAATAGTTTTTAAAACTATATGGGTCGAATAATTATATTAAAAATAAAACTAGTTACTAATGGTTAATAAATTTAAACAACCTCTAATTCTTATATGATAAAAAAATGGAAATGTTACAAAAAGACTTAGGTGGATTAGATACTCACCTAGTTTATTTATGTTTTGATGTTCTAGTTATGTTTTGGGTAGAGAATTCAAGAACCAAAATAGTGAGTTTTGGTCTTCCTGCTTACACTTTTCTTCGTGTTTTTATTCTTCTCCTTCCTTGGATAACCTCTAGGAGTATTACCACATGTTTACCAAGGTAAACAAAGTTTTTATACCACCATTTTTGAGGTCCAAGTGAGGTTTTTTGTTAAACTTTATAAGCATGTTTATCTTTACTTTGTTTTTGGAACATTTTCGCACCAAACCAAGTCGCAAACAAACTTCCATGTTGAAGGGCTTATGTTAAGGTTTTGTTCCAAAAACTTTAAGGTTAATATGCCTTATTGTAAGTCTCTAAGCATAAAGTGAGTAAACCTACACTAAGCCTCCAATCTCACAATGTTGGAAGTACTCGTCTAAGTGATACCTCACCTGGTTACTTAGCAAATAGATATTTTAATTATGTACTTCATACTTGTATTCATGACCATTCGAATCATCCATGTTGGTGATTTTGTGCAATGGTGAAAATCTTGAGGTTAGTGGATTACCCTACCTCTAATGCATGACAATTACTTGATTATGTAAATAATAATAACCTACGTATATACATATCATACTTATCTCCAAACCAAACCATAATATCAACCAAATTCATGGTTGAATGTTATGTGTTAAGGTGGAGAAAATATTAAACTTAAATTCCTTATTTTGGGCTTCTAATGAGTGTTAACACTCATGAAAAACACAAACTAAAAATAGTGTCCAAATAAGTGCCTAAGTATGATATGTTTTATGTAGTTTCATATATGTAAATTCCAAACTCCAAATCATTATACTAATACACCTTTGTTTACCTTTTTAGGGTAAACTTTAGTGACTCCATCCTTCAAGACCGATTACTCGCTTTTGTGGAAATCTTTGCAAACTGTGAGTTCATATTTGACCAATTTTATGCTTTAAACACTATTTGGGTTGCAACATGTGTCCGTATTCAAATCACAATCACACATACAATCAATCTTATGCAAACACTCAATCCTTAAACATGCTTACTTGTTATGTTACTTGTTTATACATACTAGGACAAATCTTATGCATGCTATCTATCGTTAACTTTAAAAAAGCCTCCCTTAACATGTATAACGCTATAGGAGTAGCACACCACCCCGTTTTGTTGGGTCATTGCTAAGTATTCAATCTTTACGATCTTATTTACTTCGGTGACGAGGTTACACTAGTGGAAACTTTGGGTTGATTTTTAGCTATGGAATGCTAGTATGATTACATGATTATTAAAACTTAAAGAATGTGGAATGAGATTTATTCATACTTATGCTATGTAGACAAACTAGTATGCTCACCGATATAATTTGTGTTAATGAATAATTTATGCATGTTGTAGGAAATATATGATTATGCTATCACGAGAAAAGACTTAGGGTAGATTAGATGCCCGCCTAGTTTATTTATGTTTTGATGTTCTAGTTATGAAATTTCAATTGTCATACTTTCCATTTTCATGAATGATGTTCTAGTGTTATGTTATCTTTAAGCAATCTATTACGTTTTGCCTCGATGTTTCCGCCATTAGTTGGGGTGTGACACTAGATTTATGCATTAAAGATATGTCAGGGGCCCTTTCAACCTTTTAAAGCAACAGATGCGAACATGGTTGGTGAGTCAAATAACAGATTTAGATTGATAGGGGTCATGCTTTGTATGCAACAAACTGGAACGGGCCAGGTTGGATTGGGAATCAAACATTTCAGTCCATTTTTTAATTTGTAAGCGACAGATAATACATTAGTTACGATAACAATCAAGATATTTAAGTATAAGATACTAGATTGTTACATTAAAAATAGATTAAGGACCCCTTTCAACCTTTTAGCCAATTACACTTAAAGTTTAGTTGGTTCATTTGACTCGACTAATTCCAAATGATCATATCATGGTTTTTCATTTATGTGATTTTGTTTCGAAGGTACAACTTTGACCTAATGAGAAGCCTCCCCCCTAAATTGCACTCTTCTAGCTATAACCGAAGTTAGTATCGTGACTCCAGCTCAAATTGTAAAAATAAAGCTTAACAAATTGGTCCTTTGCTAACATGTCTTCAACACCGAGTTGTCCACACACCACCGTACAGGTAAATTCGACCATCAAGAAACCTGCTTAGGTTTCTATTTTTATTTCTTGTAGATTTGTTAAATCTGATGGGTTTGCCATTCATTGATCCTTATATGATCTTTTGGTTAATCTTATAAGATTATGTGTTATTTCTTCATGATTTTATGTAATAAAATTCTCCATTTGTATCTTCTTAAGTGCAGCTGGTCTTCACAGAAGTATGAAGATCACTTTGGGTCCGGAAGGTTATTTAAATGAATGCTCATAAGCAATGGACTATTTTTATTGTCATGCTTGGCTCGTATTAGTTAGTGATATTTGTCACAGCCCCCGACCCCACCCTGGGAGCGGGAGCCATGAACCAGTCAGGTGGTACCAGTGTTTATTAAATATGCAGTGGAAAATTTTTTCAGCAGGATCGTAGTTAGGAAACATTTCAGAGTTTGTAAAACACCAAAGTTTCTTATTAAACAAACGGGATAAAACCCATATTCCATTCAAATGTTTTTATAGGGATAAACCCTAATTGATAAAACACAAATTTCTTCTTTTATTCAGGTAATCTTAGCCACTTTATTTAAGCCTTCAGTGCTCCAAAACAGGCTTCTATTATCTTCACAGTAAGTTACCTGAAACGCGTTTTGAAAACATTTTATCAGCAAAAAATACTGGTGAGTTTATTCCATTTTATGAAAAGACTCATTGTTATATTTTACAGTATCAAGAGCGATTACAATGTTTATATCTATAAATTATTCAACATAGTATTGCGACTGGGGCCAATCCCCTATGCTCGTGGTTATATTACTATTGGTTCCTGTCACCTCATGGTAACTGTGGACAAGTGATGTATACAAAACCCCACATACCGGCAATAATTTCTGAATACAATGACTTAATCACTGTAAGTATAACTGATAGACACTTAAGGTTTTGCAGATCATTTTAAGTAAAAAGAATGTCTCGCAATAATGTGAGGAAAAGAAGAATGACTCACTTTGTAAACTTTAGGGTTTAACTAAAAGCTTCCTAGTAATATTTTATGGTATTATTCCTGAGTTCCTAATAAAATATACAATGCACACCCAACTTAACTTTATCTATACATCACGAGATCAAAACCCCAACGTAGTTAACAAAGTGTAGCCTTATACAGGCAGCACCTTGACATCCGTTGCTGGGTTCAGGATCGATTGGACAAGGTATCGAATCAGTGATCAGGGGTTAAAACACTTACAACGGGGGCAAAGCTCCGCATGATTTAGGGGTAATATCAAAGAAACGGAGATATAGAGCGAGAGAGATTTCAAAATTCTATCGAAATGGTACAACAGCTTTAGTCCCAAGCCAGGCTATTTATAGTTAAAATGGAACACCCCCGCGTGTCGCGAAAGGGTGTGCGCATTCTGTCGCGTGTCACAGGGAAAGGCACCTATGCCTAGGGTAGCCTTGTTGCTTGTTATAGCCATGCAGTTTAATCTTATCAGTTATACACGTATTTGTTTCACTCCACGCGTCGCAGGAGATTTAGGGGATCCCCCATGTGTCTCCTGAGGTTCCATTTTCAAGTTTCTTTGTTTTTCGCACTGGTTGGCACTGTACAAGTCCGGGGTTGTGTTTAGAGGTCCTTATAAGGTGTTTTTGGGTGGTGTTACAATATTGGGTCGCGTGTATTGTTGTAGTTGCCTCAAAACTTAGTGTAAAACATAAGAACATTGTTGTTGTAGTTGCCTCAAACTTATTGTAGAACATAATAATGGAGTCACTATAGTCTTTGAATGGGATTCTAATGTAGTCATAGTTTGTTTTATTTGATTTAGCCCCCCTCATTTAATTTATTTGTTTGGATGAGGATATGTGAAGAAGGTACTGCAACTTTGAAGGCACAAAACTATTTTTTCGTGTAGAAAACGTGTTCTGCAGAAATGCACGAAATTTTGGGATATTGAACCATAGTTATCAACTACAGTCATGACTGATCCAGTTTAATATTGTCCAGCGAAAGCAACAATCAAAGCGTTGCGCCCGCGCGGCATCGAAGACCCCTAGTTTATATTCAAGCAACAAATGCATATCCAAACACCCAATAAACTACTGAGTTAAGATTATGGAATTGCCTTGCTAGCAAAAGACAACACTTTGACGGGTGATATTTTAACTTATCCTTATTATAAATATATTAACTTAACAACACTTTGACTGGTGATATTTAACTTATTCTTATTATAAATATATTAACTTTTAGATGTTATGACATAATACTTTATGTTTTGCACAATTTTGTTTGCAATTTTTCCTTTCTTCACTCTTGAAATCCTTAGTAAATATATTTAACCATATTACGGTCTTCGTTGTAACGCGCTGCAACGCCATCTAGTTTTTCTAATGAAGTTGTATCCGAGTGACCGCTAGAATTTCTTGATACAACTTGTTTAACCATTGCTTGTGTGCGAACATCTTTAATGCTTATGGGTGTTTATGCTTGATATATTTGGAAAATCAAGATTCATACCAATAAATTTTGTCTAGTTCGACACGCTTGATCCATGATTAATTCATTATCAATTGTGGTTGTTTTGTTGATGCCTCGAGATTGATTAGACATTAGCTTCGATTGGATGCTTTATTGTTGGATTAGCATTCGTATGCCCTCCTTCATCTTCGAGCTACATTCTTTACACACGGTTTAAGTTGATCACTCATTGCTAGTGTGTCATGTGTCCAATAATTATTGTTTTGGATTTGCTTATTTTGTCTTCTGGGCATTGTTATTACGGATGTAAGTTATATATACATGTAAATAATTATATTTAGCATGTATATACTACTTACTTATAATACTAATAATTAAAAAAGAACGGTGTTCATATTATAAACCATGTATATACAAATAAGTTAATTTTCTCCTTTTTTGGCTTTTTATACAACCTATTTAGTGATCCTGTTTATGTCAAACGATCCACTTAATTTAGTTTACACTTTACTCAGCAAAATTAAGAGTTTTCACCAACTAAACCTCAAACTCAAACAACACCAAAACTACCTAAACACTTGAATCAAACAAAGCCAATAATTCCATAGTCACTAGATATCACAATGCCATGCATGTAGAGAATAAAAAAAAACTTACATATGTTTAGATGACTTTAATCTTGAAGAATACTTCTCCATTATCGTGATTCCTGAACCTGAACTTCAAAAAATCATACACTAAAAATAGGTGTTTTTTGTGTCATGCAATTATTAATTGTAGGATCGATTACAGACCCAAACGAGTCGTTCAGAGGAGTTTTACTCAATATGAAAGGCGGAAACAGACATATCAAGTTCGAAACAACTAGTAAATCACTTTAAACAACTTTCTGATTGATATAACACTGATTACAATCACTGGACAAACCGGCAGCACCTCGGTATCAAAATCCAGAACTCTTAAATATGATTTCGCTTGAAGACCTATTTATAGACTTGTGATTCCGCTTGAAAGTATCAATGTGCATTTCAAGCGGAATTAACACTTGTGATTTCGCTTGAAACTGCACATTGTCATTTCAAGCGGAATTAACCACCTTCAAGCGAAATTAGACCAAACACTCCAAAATCCTATTTTCTCGAACTACGTGCCCTGATCTAACATACTAATGTAAGACTCGATACAAGACGAAATCGACAGATGTATGCACTAACAGACTCCCCCTCAGATGTTGACGAGTCTTAAGTGTCGAGTCTTCAATGTCTTTAGTCTTGATCAGTCTTTGGGCTTCTCTTTTCTCTTTCTATCAGCACCAACATACTCTCTTCAAACGAATTCTTTTCTCGGATATCTTCAGACTCCCCCTTTTGATGTGCTGGAATTGTATCATGGCTTTCACAGGATCAGAATCATGATCTGGCTCTCAAGCTTTTTAATTCTCTTGATCAGATCTCTTGATTCCTTAAGTTCATCAGCATCATCATTACTAAGATCGTAATCTGGCTCACATTCTTCTCAGGTTCAGGAACGATTCCTGGCTCTAACCTGCACAGAACTTTACCTTACACTAGATTTCACAATTTTACAATTGACAAATTTATATATCCAAATTCCCCTCAAAATTATCCAGAATGATTTTAAAAAAATTTCTGATAACCACTTGAATGCAAATTTTTAAAAACTTTTCTAATTTAAACACATGCTCCCCCTCACAAAATGTCATCATGCTTAACACTCGGAATTTTGAAAATCAGCTCTTCAACATCAGTTGTCAAAATCTTTTTGAATTTTTCAAAATTTATGCTAAAACACACTGAAAATCTTTTTTTTTTTTTAATTTTGTAAAGAAAATGCAGTAAAGAAATATTTACAAACAATATTTTTGTGAGTTTGTGTAAGAGGATCATATCAGTTTATGAGACCAATCACAAGCACCGTTAAGCTTTAAACATTTTAAGCTCTAAACAGTTCACATAGATTGACGATATAATTATCCACTTAAACTCAATCTAAAAACTTTCGAAATGCTTACCGATACGTTAAGGTATATTAATTTTTTTTTGCACTAAAATTATGGACCCCACGATCTCAGCATATCCCATCATCATGCAATACACTAACTCAAGTAATGCCTTTAAACTTTCATCAACTGTGATATGTGCGAAAACAAAGCAGAATGTTTAAACATTAACAATCAGGTCGATCTTTCGATACGCAGAGAAAGTCCAATGTTTAAACAAAATAAGAAAATAAAAACAAGTTGAAAATGTTTAGGCTTTAACCACCAGGTCGATACTCACGTATACGCAGAGATGATCCAAAGCTTAAACGAAACACCAAAGAAAATAAAACAGAACGTTTAGGCACTAAAAATTGTTTTTGTGTAACATTTAAAAATTAAAAAACAACTAATCTCTAGACCCACTTGTAAAAACAATTTTGAAAACAAACTATACGAGAAAAATAACAACTGAGATGTATCAAGCTTCAATTCGCCATCCACTTGGCATAAACAATCAGAACTCCCCCTATCAACAAACTATTTTCTCATTATGATTTCAAAACACTTAAGTTTGTTTTAATCAAAATGATTTTTTCCAGAAAATAAGTTTTGTTGATTTTACCACTTGTAGGTTTAACATTTCCCGATTTTTTTTCAACACAATCTCTTGTAGAAAATCAAGTACAACTTAATGTCCCTGATTTACCACTTGTAAGTCGAAATTTCACAGTTACCATCCTGTGAATTTCTCAAGAAAGATGCCGATTCCTACTCCCCAATTACTAACCTGGGAGTTCCGGCAATTCCACAATCTGTAGAATTTTTTTAACAATTTTTAAATGTTACACAAAAACAAATTTTCAAGAATGATGCCGATTCATGCTCCACGATTACCAACTTGGGAGCTCCGGTAAGTCAAGGTTTTTCATTTAAACAAATCCACCCAAGCCTTAACAACCTTGGGTGTTTTCTCCTCAACTTCACTTGGGTAAAAAGTTGCTTTCTTTGTTTCATAAAAATCCTTTACCCCTTTGACCTTTCCTTCAACCATTTTTCCAAAAATCTTTTTAACATTTCCATTAAAAACTTTGTCGACATCAAATTCTTTCTTCTCAGAATAAAATTGATTCGAAATCTCAACCTTACCAACTTTAACTTGTGGCTCCTCTTATTTTGTGGAATCAGATTCATCGCCAGATTTCACATCTGATTTCTTAACAACCCATTTTTGGTTGTCAAGATTTCCTCTTTTCTTGTAAAACCTGTTTGAACACTCACCAACTTCATATGTTGAATTTTCAAAAATTTTAAAATTTTCAGTTGATGGTTCATTTTTCTTAACAACTTTTTCTTTGAATTTTTTAGAGACTTCCTGTTTTGGTTTTGTTGTTTGAGGACAAGTCAATGCAATGTGACCAACTTCATTGCATCTAAAACAGGTTCTAGTATCCTTTCTATGAAAAACTCCAGTCCCTATTCTCTCTTGCTTCTGGATAAGAAATTCTCTGTTTAATTGTTTCCAGAATGAGCTTTTTGATTCCTCTTCACAGCTTGTCCCTGAAACAAAATTAACTTTTGAATTAAAATCTTTAACATAATTTTCATTTTTCTATTTTTCAGATGGAATGAAACCTAGACCTTTCTTTTTGAAATTACCATTATGGTTTGGTTTCTTTTGAAAACCAGAACCAGAATTGTAACTTTTTTTCTTGTTTAACCGTTGTTGAACTCTTGAAGTGTATTTTTTTAGGTTTTTCATTAAGATTTACATCTTTTATTTCAGGAATATTGATTTCTGTTAGTTTGAAAACCTTTTTGATTTTTTTAACTTGAACACTTCTTATTGGAAATTCTTTATCAGAATATAATTTGTCAGAATCATTCAAAGTATATGCAACTTCAAACGTTTCGTCATTCAAATTAGATTTTGATAGCAAAAATTCTTTACTATAAACCCGTTTAACCGACGGTTTTGGACTGTTGACTGACGAATTTGAACTTCCAAACTCGGACTTTGACTCAGACTCCTCATCTTTCTCCAACACCTGATCTACCACCTTTTTTATTAACTCGGACTCATGATCAGTGTCAGACGATGTAAAAGTAATGTCAATGTTTTCTGGTAATTCATCAGTTGTTTCGGATTTTAGCTTTATATTGACTGCCTTTTCGACTTGCTCCTCATTTGGTTTTCTAGGAGAATACCCTTCCCAAATCGGAGGCGAACACTTGTTATAACTAACACTCTGTTTCTTACCAGTATCCTTCTTCTTTGTCTTCTCATCTTGAAAAACTTCTAAACCTGCAACAGTTGGATAAATTCGGTCAATAAGATAATCAGAACTAGAATAACTCTGTAATAATCGTCTGATTCTCTCATTCTCTATCTTTTCTTTCTCCAACTCTTGCTTCCATTTTGCACTTTCTTCGATGTAGAAATTAATAGCTTTCTGCTTCGACATCATCACAGCATTCATCATGGTCAACGCATCTTCTCTTTCAGAATTTGTTTTTTGAAGACCAGTTACTGTTCTATTTAGCACATCATACGATTCTTTCACATAATTGAGATTGAACAGTAATTGTTCTTTCATCTTTTCAAACTCAGTCAACTTTTCATCTTTTGCTGCACATTCCTTGCAAGATTCTAAACACTTTAAGCAAGGCTTAATGACTTCCACAATCTTTTCTTTTTCAATGATATTCTCAACTTCAACAATTTTTTCAACGTCAATCACCTTTTCTGTTTCAACAATCTCCTCAGCAACAATTTTAACCTCTTCATTTTGAACAGTTTCTTCTTTTTGAGCAACACTTTCACACTTCATTTTCTTTTGTTCTTTTGCTGCTTGTTTCTCCTTCAGTTTCTTCAGGCGATCTGCAAAATAAAATTGAAAACTTTCAGGAGATAAATGAGTTTTTGCAACATTAATATGTCTTTCTTCCTCATCATCATCACTGTCATCAGTTGGTGATTGATCAAACTCTATCGTCTTTTCTGAACTATCATCTGAAGAACCAGAATTAGATGGTGTTTGATCAAAATCCATTGTTCCTGAACTTTCATCTGATGAAACAGACTCTTCTTCCTGATTTTTAGCATTAACACCAATCGTTTTCATCCATTATGTAAACAAATCAGGTTCTTGAATGACTTTTGCAATGAGAGCAACAACTTTTGAATCAGATGGAATATATTTGTTCCAACTGAATCCTTCTGCTACTTTTTCATCATCTTGATCAATGATACCATAATAAGCCTTTTTATTTGCATCCTCGATCATTCTGGCAAGAGCAGTTTGTGGTTCTTTTTGTTGATGCGGTTGGTGAGCAACTTGTTGATATATAGCTTTCCGATAGTAATCATCTTTTCCAAAAGGATTCTTTACTCCACTAGCTTCCTGATTTTTTACATTCTCTTTTGAAATGACCTTTCTCCCTACATCGAAAACAAGTAACTTTAGATTTATCAAAACCCAAAGTAGAAACATGTGCATCCAAGAAATCATTTCTTCCTGTAATCATTTTGAACTTTTCTGCTCTCCTCAAGACACTAGCAAGACACCATTTGATGTCCATAAGTTCCATTTCTTCAGCGTCTATCTGATCGTAATCCTCTTTTGTTAGCATAGGATTTCCGATCCTTCCTGCAACCAAACCTTCATAGGATTGTAGCACAGTTGCAAGTAACGCCATATGATCTTTTGCAACTTCTTCAGAAAAACTTTGACCACTCGGTAGATTCAATGTAATGTTGCACTGTATCACACATCCACTTCCATTCTTTGAACTTTGAGAATAAAAACTTGAAGTTGAATCTTTTGGATTAACACTCGGATATGAAGAAAATCCACTGCTGTTTTGATCAATATTTTCAGATGAGTTTCCAGCACTAAAAGCAGTTTGGATTTTTGGACTCTTTTCAACCTCTTGAACACTGCCCTTATAATACATTTTCACATCTTGTTGATTACTCGGATTGTTCATCCTTGCAATCTTTTGCTGTTCAAGATCTTGACCTTCAATCTTTTCGATGAACTGAGAAATCGTCAAATCATCATATTCTCCGGTGTTCTTTAAGATCATCAAAAATGTACCCCACTCTTTCTGAGGTAAAGCATCAGCCAATTTGTCAACCCATTCCTCTCGTTCTTTGTTAATACTCAGCAAAGACATTGAACGCACTAAATGGCAATATCTTTCAATCAACTTCTTTGTATCTTCCCCTGGCAGACTTGTGAATAGATTAAATTATTTCTTAAGCAGTGCCTTTTTACTCTTAATCATCTTCTCACTTCCCTCAAATTTGATTTTAAGTGCATCCCAAATTGATTTTCAACTTGCTGAAGTAGACTAATCATCATCTTTTCAGCTTTGTCATGTCTCATTCTTTGTCAGTAAATTCAGAGATTGTTTTCTCAACTTGCAGATCAGTACGTGGTAATACATACTTTTTCAGAATACACTCCCAAGATCTCAAATGATTAGCTTGAACCCAATTTTTAAACCGATCTTTCCAACCGTAATACTCCTCAATGCTCATTAATTTCGGGGGTTTTTGCATTGTTCCAGTCTCATTTTCCAAATTCATGTTTTGAGCAATGGCAGCCGGAGTAGTAGGGGTAGCAAATGCGTTGTAAAACTCGTTCTCCATGATTCGATAATAAGTTTCTCAAATCAGATAATTTCAAGCGGAATCAAGTTCAAGCGAAATCACCCAAGCGAAATTACGGTTTCAAGCGGAATTAAGTGCAACTTTCAAACGGAATTACACACTGAAGCGGAATCAGGTAATTCAGAGCGGAATCACTGATTTCGAGCGGAATTAACCAACAACCTTCAAGCGGAATAAGGTTTTCAAGCGGAATCAGCCAAGCAAAAACACAATCTGAAGCGGAATCAAGAATGTTCGCTCAAGCGGAATTACCTTTTTAGTCCATTTTTATCACTTTTAAACCGAATTTTGATTTGAAACTTTCAAGGATTTGTTAAAACGTAGTTTTGCACAATATGTGAGAAAATTAGCCGATTTTAACCGTGAAAACTAGTTAATTTTGAAAAGAAGGTGTAGAAAACAGAAATTTTGAGCTGAATCGGTAAGAACTCCTCCTCCTGAGCTCTAATACCACTTGTAGGATTGATTACAGACCCAAACGAGTCGTTCAGAGGAGTTTTACTCAATATGAAAGGCTGAAACAGACATATCAAGTTCGAAACAGCTAGTAAATCACTTTAAACAACTTTCTGATTGATATAACACTGATTACAATCACTGGACAAACCGGCAGCACCTCGGTATCAAAATCCAGAACTCTTACATATGATTTCGCTTGAAGACCTAGACTTGTGATTCCGCTTGAAAGTATCAACGTGCATTTCAAGCGGAATTAACACTTGTGATTTCGCTTGAAACTGCACATTGTCATTTCAAGCGGAATTAACCACCTTCAAGCGAAATTAGACCAAACACTCCAAAATCCTATTTTCTCGAACTACGTGCCCTGATCTAACATACTAATGTAAGACTCGATACAAGACGAAATCAACAGATGTATGCACTAACATTAATCTTGGTTAATTAGCAAAATTATTCAACGATTACATGTGAGTCAAATTAATATAAAAATATGATTAATTATCTTGGACAAGATAAAACAATGCTATTTGCACATGAGGAAACAAGAATCTGAAATCATTAGTTGATCCATAGTTGCTAACTCACCTGATAATCACTTGTACTTTATGACCAAAAGACAAAATACTGACAAGATTTATATTGGACGATAATCGTAAACTTCTTACAATCATAATACGAATAGGTAGAACAAAGCGCTCTAAGTACGGTTACACCACCGACGAGCGTTTACACACACATGCGCACTTATTTAACACGACATATGCGACTAACATTACTTTCGATAAGTAGTACGGATTAAACTTATGGTAGAACTTGGCTCGTTCTCCACCACTGATTGGCAATGTCATTTGCAACTTTAACAGCATCACAGGAAACCCCAAGGATTCCTCGTCTCGTAAACCCTGCTGTGTATAAGCCATTTTCACATTTCCAGTTATTAGGAAACGAGGTTTTTGGCATTCCATCATCCGTAAAGAAGTCAATTCCCTGCATAAAATATATATATATCTACATTTAAAATGCCAAAGAGTGAAAACTGCAAGAAAGAAGACGAAAAAAGGATACTTGACTACTATGATATATGATAACATGAGAAGCGTAATGCCGATAATTTAGGGTTTTAAACTGAATAACTCAAATTTATCTACGAATATAATACAAGCATGGACATCTTGATTCAATTATGGATATGCACGTGTAAATTCGCAGAAGATCTTTCACATGTAATCAAGTGTTAAGTAGAATATTCCTTAATTTATATTTTCTATCTAAAGATTCAAATTGATTCTCTAGTTCTTCAGACTTTAAAGTGTTTTGTGGTTTCATAAGTTTTCCTCTCTTACCCTCCTCAGATCTTACCTTAACTTTGTTATTGATGAGATTTACTGAGTATGATGATGATGATAAGTTTACCTCTCTACACACTCCCACTCAGTCGTATATATAGTTGAATAAAACTCACAAAATATTTAAAATGAGTTAATACTATGTGTTTCTCTATTCTATTAAATAACCAAAGCACTTCATATAATGTAATATATTGTTTTCATGTTTCTCTACTTAAAATTGAGACTAAACTAAAAGTGCCTTACAAAACATTTATAGACACTCGGTCTATCTTATACACAAACATAAATCACAAAATATAAACATCAATAAATACTATGTGGTTCTCTCTTTCATTAGATAACCAAAATCAAATCTGTTAGTACAAATGGCATATGATGATGACTCACAACGTTATCGGTGGGTTTCACGATAAGACATCCATAGTTTTATACTTGGGTAAATTACACTTTTCGTCCTTTATGTTTGTATTGGATTGCAACGGATACTCTTTAACTTTAATAATTACAGTCACAATCCTTTCTTTGTTAAAACCATTACACTTTAGGTCCTTTGACAGTAACCTGGTTAAAATTTTCCGTTAAGTCCTATCATTTAAGGGTAGTTTAGTATTTTTACCGGTTTAAATAAAATAGTGTAATAAAAAAACTAAAATTGCTGGATTTCTAGGAACAAAAAGGATATGAAATCTGGGATTTATGGCATGAATCTCAACTAACTCTGTCTTCCTACTGCATTCCCCAAATAAAAAAAATTGAGATCAATCATAAAATACAAAACCCATGAAAGATGAAACATAAAAATCAAAAGTTTTGCATACCCAGAAACGTTTGACACTCTGAAATTGGGAACAACATCTGATTTGGGGCGAATTGGTTGTGATTTCTCATGACCCATTTGAGAAATCTTACTGGAGATAGATGCAATTGCAAAACTAAATTAGGGGGGGACATAGAGTGTTTGTTGAATTGTTAGTTTCTTGATGAAAATGTTTTTGGAAATTTGAGATGAATCTGAATCAAGAAAATACCTGAAATGAATTGGGGGAGTGAAAGAGAGCATCTCAAGCGGAAACACCCAAGTTCCTCCGCACAGACCCATAAGCATTAACATACTTGTACGTTAACGTACAACTTCAAGAAGTCAACCAAATCCACATCTCTGTTCTGCTATTTGAATCCACATCTCTGTTCTGCTATTTGAAACCCCACCATTACCGGCGCCACTACCACCACCACCATTACCGACTTCGATTTTGTTTAAAACTTGCAGATCTGCTTTGGTTGGGGTTTCAAATAGAAGAACAGAGATCGACGGTGACCAGGTGAGTAGGCGGAGATCGGCGGTGAGCCTGTGAGATTCATCGGAGATCAACGGCGGATGATGGATTTGTTGATGGAGGTGATGATGATTGAATTCAGATGGGAGTTATTGTTTTCTAATTGGGAGTTTTGAAATCTTGTGAGATAATTTGTGAATTTGCTTCAAGTACTGATTTACTGGATTCAAGAGGGTTTGTAGCAGAAGATTCTTCCCCACAGATGAATCACAGCTTTTATCCATCTCTTTTGAGTTTTTCTTTTTCTAAATATATATTTTATTAAGTAAATACGTAAAATTACAAAATTACCCTTAAATGAATAGACTTAACAAAAAATTTAACCTAGTTAGTAGTAAAGGACGAAAGCTGTAATGAGTTTTCCAAATAAAGGATTGTGACTGTAATTATTAAAGTTAAAGGCTATTCATTGCAATCTGATACAAACATAAAGGACGAAAAGTGTAATTTACCCTTTATACTTCCATCCATCACTTTCACAAATTGTTCCACTTTTGATGCGAGTGTACTATATGTTTTTACATTTTTCTACTTAATTTAAAATGGATTAGGGGTATGTTTGGCATGGAGTTTTTAGGAGCTTCTAGCTTTAATCTTTTAAGAAAAAACTCCTACTCAATAAAAGGCATTGTTTGGTTGAAGGAGCTTGAAGCTTTTAGGTTAGGAGCTTGAAGCTTTTGGTTGAACGCTCCTACTAGTAGCGTTTAGAAGGAGCTACAAGCTTTTAGGGAAAAAATGACTATTTTAACCTCTAAAGATAATGAACTTTTTAATGTACAAGCTTTTTAAATTTTTAGTTATGTTCATTTTGGTTATTTTATACATTTTATTAAAAGATCCAGTTACTCTGTCAAACAACAAATATATCTAAAAAGATACAGCTACTAGCTACCAGCTACAACTACCAGCTTCCAGCCACCAGACACCAGCTACTTTTGCCAAACATACCCTAGGTATTAAATTGTCTTTTATATTTAATATATATAGAGAGAGAGAACTTGTTACCACGAAAAGAGTTTTGAGGAATGAAAATACTATCTATGTGACCGTGCCCATTGCTAATGGTTTTGGATAAACTAAATAGATAACCAAGTGATAAATATAGTGTTATTTTAGTTTTGAGATAATTAGTTGATTGATAAAGGTTTTATGTGATGCAAATTTATTATAACTAGATTTAAGCTCCCTCGCTTTGCGGCGGGGTCGTAAAACTATGTCAAATAGCACTAATGTCACACCACCGTTAGCGACTACCAACACTGAGTTGATCCAAGACCCGCGCGTTGCGACGAACTTGTCAAACGAAAATAAATAAATGTAATACATTGAACCACACATGCATGTTGCGTCGTGTTAACTCACATAATTTTGAATGAAACAAAAAAAAAACGTTAAACGACACATGAACGTCGCGCCGTCTTAACTCGCAAAATTTAGAACGAAACGTAAAACAAAAATTTGCGAAAGATGAAAAGTATAGGGACCAAAGTTGAAGGTAAAAATATTGTGAGGTTAAATTGAAAATAGTGAAACTTTTGAGTTAAAAGTGAAAAAAAAAAAACAATTTATATGGGTTAAAATTGCAAAATATAAAAAGCTTTTGGGTTAAAGTTAAAAAATCAACTTATTTTTTTGAAAACCCCCAAAACATGAATTACAACACTTTATACACAAAATTGTTCCTAATTATTATAATCTTTATCTATATTAATTTGAAGTGTCCATGAACAGTGATCATATTTTATTAATTTGTTATTATTATTATTATTATATATTTTATTTGTATATTATATTATAATAATGAATAATTACTATAATTAATTAATTTATTTTACCCCTACACTATATATACTATACGTTTTTAGTTTGTTTATATAGAATGTAAATGTAAATAGTGACATGACCATTTTTTTTCAAGCTACACAAAGATACTAGAGTAATAGAGTTTGTGTAATTTTTTAAGGTACTTATTTTCTCACTATAGTCAGCAAACATGATAATTATGCTACATCACCTGGCACGTTAACTTACCACATGTGGTACGTCATGTGTATGACTATGACTTCTTAAGCCAAGGGTGTATCACTTGTTAGGCTATGCGGTACGATGATAGTCCTCCCTTAGAAGATGATCCGTCACGTAGACGCTACATCATAGTCCCATAGAGGATGATCCGTTATGTTAAAACACTGTAAATAGAAGGATGATCCTATCCCACCTTTAATTCCCCAAATTTATTTAGATTAAAAAAACCTATTCTAACTGAGTTTAATCGGAGCAAACCCTAACCTTTGATACCCCAAATAAATCTTAAACATACCCTAACCTTTGATTCCCCAAATTGAACATAAACATGCAAGTTTAATTGGAATTGTATTAGGGCTTTTGTTCGACGGATGTAAACGAATAAAACCGTGTAAAGAACTTACCTAATTGAGCTCGGTACTTGGCCGGAGATGCCTGGCGCGAGAGAGAGAGAGAGAGAGAGAGAATGGGTACTTGGCCGGAGATGCCTGATTTTCCGGCGAGAGAGGATGTTGGTGGTGATGGGTATTTGACTGGATGTTGGTGAAAGCCCTAACCTTTTTGTCCTTTTGTAAGCGTCCCAAACGTTCTGACCCCGACGTTGGCGACGCTGGAGGAATGGCGACGAAGGGCTAGCAATGGAAAGGGGGACGGCGACGGATGGAGGACGATGTTGGACGGTCCCCATACCGTCCAGCCTTAGGCCAGGGGTGTGGCTTCGCGCCACCCCGCCTCCTCATCAAATTTAGCGCCCTCTGGCGCCCCACCCCACCCACCTCGAGCCCGTTAACGAAGAGGCGCTATGGCCCTCTCGTCAGCCCATTAACGGGCAAACATTGGCTGTTTTGAGGTCTTTGGTCAACAAGACTGTTTGACAACGGTCGTTTAAAAAAATGAACTTTTTCATCTCTTCTTCATCTATTCTTCATCTAAAATCTTTACAAATTCTTTTCATATTCACACAATGTTTCCTAACAAAGAAAACCCGTGAGATCCCAACAATCCGTTTTGGGCAAATTTAGCAAACAATCCTACACGAGCAAAAAGAACGTTACCGAAGAGACCCACGAACGGGTGAGCTTGGGTATTATCCGATGCCACCTACCACCCCAAAGGGTAGGGATAGAAGTAAGGCAGCTGCATGAGCACGAGACACATTTTTTTCAACGCCATCGGATGACCCGTCAAGGTTGGACGAGTTAAACCATAGACTCAAAATCCGAGCGAAATATATGTAGTTTTTTTATTTTCAAGTAGTTTATTTTTTTAAGTAACTTTGCATTTTTTGAGGACTTTGTAATGTTTTATTTATTTTAATGAAATTATGTTTTTTTATTTTGTTTTAAATAAAATTGGCATATAAATTAAAAAATAAAATATATAAATAAAAAAATAATTAGGTAATGATGATGGTGACTTTAAACCATTGAATGCAAGTTAAAGGAATGAGCTTTAAATTGCCCCCTATGTGACATGGTGTTGATGTGACGCTTATGAGGCGTGATAAAGCCCCTAGAGGCTTTATACCACACCCTCTAGCCTTATTGCGATTCATGACTGGAAATATGTAAAAGCCTTTTAGAAAAATATAAAAGTATCATAAATTTTAATTTGATATGCCTTTATAATCACGTCATATTTTCGTTACGCCTATTTATACAGAGTTATGTGAAAGCATGATTGTGTATCTATTTAGCTTGTATATTCCAC
The DNA here is from genome assembly GCA_030545235.1 of Helianthus tuberosus. Classification (NCBI taxonomy): domain Eukaryota; kingdom Viridiplantae; phylum Streptophyta; class Magnoliopsida; order Asterales; family Asteraceae; genus Helianthus; species Helianthus tuberosus. The sequence goes on from CM060391.1 coordinate 38,607,117, forward strand.
TTCATTCTATATACCCGACTATGTATCTATTTAGCTTAATTGTATTTTCCACTATATTCTATATACCCGACTATGTATCTAACTATCTATTAAGGGGCGGTTTGGCTAAGCTTATTTTGGGCTACTTATAACTTATTTGCTTATTTGAAAAGCAAATAAGTCATAATGAAATGACTTATTTACTTATTCCTCTCACATAATAAGCTAACCCAAACATCTTTTAACTTTTCAAAAAATCAATAAGTAAATAAGTCACTAAAATAAGCTTAGCCAAACAGCCCCTAAGATTGTATGTTCTCGTCTTTTGCTAGGTTGCTATCATCTAGATTTGTTTTGAAATTATTGATTTAGTGGGTGAAAGTAAAGACATAATGAATATTTGTAGCCTACAATGTGTTTTTAAGTAAAGTATGTTTTCTTGATAAAAAGCAGTGTTGTAAGAATCGCTAGGCGCTAGTCGGGCGGTGGGGTACCGCCTAGGGATTAATCGGAATTAATCGGATTGAGATTTTTATATGTAATTTTTAGTTACATATACACACACACATTTTTATATGTAGTTTTTTAAAGTAGACATGTTTTAACCCCTCATTAACCCATTTTTTAAGTAATTTGAAGGAATTTATATGGTTTGGTCAAAATTTGGATGGCATCTTGCCAAAAGTTGGCCAGAATAGGACCGCCATTGACTGCCTAGCTATTAATCGGCCATTAATCGGTGAGCCACCGATTAGTGATTAATCGGTGACTAATCGGAGACTAGTCGGGATTTTTACAACCATGATAAAAAGTGAAATGGGGAAGAAGAATTGAATAAAAAATTTATTAGAGATTTATACATTTGTGAAAATATGTTGCTATGAAAACCTTGTAAAATGCTTTTTTTCTCACCAAAGCCACTTTCTTTGACTGAACATCCAACCCGTTCAAGCATGATTGTACTATCTTATTATATATATACACACATCAAATAATATGATATTTAGTGGGATAAACTTTATCTTTAACAACAATGTGGTTTGATGGCAAGAGAACCATGATGTTTCCTTGGAGTGCTGTGTTCGAATCCCATGATCGCCAAAATTAATATCCCATTTTTTGTTAATAAAACAAGGAAACAAGTTTCGTGAAGTGTTTATTTGGAGGGCCGAAATGAATAATATAGCGACATTAGTGGCTTTGAAGAAAAAGAATATATGAAGGGAGGACACGGCATGTGGTTTGTGTGGGGATGGCGACGAGACGGTGGACCATCTGTTCACCTCTTGTTATTATGCCTCGATGATTTGGTATAATATTAGCAGTTGGTGCAGGACTCAAAACTTGGTTGTGTTTTCATTTCAGAGATCTGTTAGAAATACACGAACATGTTGGGGTGAAGGGCCGGGAAAAGTAATTCTAAAAGGGTTTATCTGAATCGGGTGTTAGAGTATTTGGAGAGTGAGGAACGGAGTCAAGTTAGCGATAAACCGGTTAAGTTGGAGAATTTCATTAGTGATATAAATCGATAGGTTTTTTTTGTGGTTTACGTCTAGGACTAAAGGGGTGTCTAACTATTGGGAAGATTCCGTGGAAAATTCTGACTTTCTTTTTGTAATGTTGATTTCAGTTGCCTTTGTTTGATGTTTTAATGAAGTTTACTTTTCAAAAAACGTTTCGTGAAATGTTTGGTTCCGAAGCACAAATAGAATAATAGAATTTGATTAACAGAATTTTATCATTATTTAATTAGTTTTTCCTGCCCAACATCCACAATGTTTTATCCTCTTTTTTGCTATGAACATTTTCCTGTTAAATAAAAAAAATATTATTTAAACCAAAGCATTAAGAAACATACATAGTTTATATTAACAAGAAAACTATTAGACATAACAAACTTTTATTGAGAAAATATTTTGATAAACCCTAATAACTTTTTTTGTCAAATAGAAATTGAGTTTATAAACCCTAAGAAAATTGGAAAAGGGTCCCGAAGCCCCCCCCCCCCCCCCCCCCAAATGGTTCAACCCCTATATGTTAACGTAAAATGTTAAATGTCTGCATGTCCATGTCTAGAAAGTAGTTAAAGTTGTAGGTTAATTACCTTAAAGTAGCTTATGATGGAAATAATATAATGCTAGATAATTCTCATATCCTCAAACAGTATATCCATTTTCAGCATTGTATTATATAGTATGAAGGGAAATATACGTTGAATCAACGAAAGAGTAGTGGATACATATATACACTTCGTAAACCACCGACAATGTATCATCTCTTTTTTAACCTCAGTTTGTTTAACTATTATATTGAATAAAATATAATAGTTTTATGTACCGTTTATCATGCAAATGTTAATTAGTTTTCTATTATGAATACGTAACATTTTCGTTATCATAAATGTACTCATGATACCTAATGGATATCCATTTCATCTGGTGGATGTTAATTAGTGGACAAACTAAAATCAAATGGATACTGGGGAGTAGCCAGATTCTTTTCCTATGAGTTCGGAAATTTTCAAGAGATGGACGACAAGTTGTCTATTAATGGACGAAAAGTTGTCTATTATTTACATGCAAGAAAGATAAAAAAAATAATTTGAACTACTAATATCAAAACTAAACAATTTAAAATGCTCCTTTTGTTTTAGTGATAATTTGTGGTTTCTTAATCATCCTCACACACGTAGGGAACTATGATTATGTAAGGTTTCTGTTAATATATGAAAACTAAGATTGTACAAGTATATTCACGTGCTAATGTGCATATGTTAAGTTTTAGGTATTAATACATTATATTTTATACTATAACAATTATATAATGTTTAATTTTGTTGTGTATTTCATTAAATTTCATAACGTTTGATAATGCTTTGATCATACTTATCAATTTTTACAACCATCAACAATCTTTTAAAAACATGATTTTATATTTGTTTGTGAGAACTAGTTATTTACTTAAAACAAAAACAATATTTACATACTCTTTTAAGTTATTAAAATAGAAGTCAAACTAATTAGTAAAATTTCATGATATAAGCCCATGCATTTACCTTGAGCCAAGAAGTAACATTGCTCTTGTAACCAGTTGCTAACACTATGCAATCACACTCAAGCTCTTGCCCATCCATGAACACGACTCCATTTTTAGTTATTTCACTCACTCCCTGTTCAACTACCTACAAACATATGTAATTAAATTAACTAAAAATAATCTTACATTTTATTTTTCATAAACAAATTGATAGAATACTATTAGTCCATTACCTTGATGTTACCAGTTTTAACTTTCGACAACGTTCCAACATCAAGAACAGGGGATCTTCCGGTGGTCATTTTCATCTCCAGTGGGCCGGTTTTTGGCCGTCGAAGACCGAATTTTTCAGTGTCTCCCAGTATGTAGTTGGTTATAGACAAAATCACCTTGTCTACCAACTTAATAGGTAGCCATTTGATAAGTGTCATGGCTAGTCCAAATGTTGAGAATCCAAACATATCTCTAGGCACCACATGAACCTGAAAATTACAAAAATCCGATTATATAATAAGAAAACTTCAAATTACGAAATAACAATGATACATATAATAATTATAAAACTAATAAATAATGGGTAAACTTAGTGTAAAAAAGATATTTTTCCTACATAGTGTAAAAAGTCTATGTAAGCATGATGTTTTAAGATACGTGTTTTATATTCTTTTGTAATAGTATAACATAGAAAAACATCAAACATAATAATTTATAACACAGTCATATGTATTCTAAACCTTTAATTTAAAACACACTGATTAAATTATTTGTATGGTGTTTTAGATTTCATGCCTGAAATATATTTAGTTGTGTTTTAAATTATTGTGTTTGGTGTTTTTCTATATAATACCATGCTAAAAGAATATAAAACATCATACTAAAAATTTAAAACACGATGCCTACATAGATTTCTTACACTTTGTACAAAACATGTCTTTTTTACAGGATCCCTTACCAATAATAATAACATAATACTAAAAAATAAATTTTAAGATATATAGTCGTCTTTGAGGTCATGCAATGAACAAAGGGATACATATATATATTTTGGTTTTAGATAATTGTCAAATTTGTTGTTTATACAAATCAATGCCCTTAAAACAATAATAACATCATAATCAAACACAATATAAATTAATAACATCATAATAACTTACAGAATTTCGAACCACCATAAAAGGAATTGAATCATGGTTACAAAGATCCAAGCTAATCTCCATGCCAGAATTCCCACACCCAATAACCACAACCTTCTTCCCTCTAAACTCATCTCCATTCTTATACTCACTTGCATGCACAAGAGTCCCCTCAAACACTTCAGTCCCCGGAATCTTCGGCACCAACGGTTCAGCATTCTCGCCGGAAGCCACCACCAGCCACCGCGATTCGTAACAACCGTCCTGTGTCTTCACCCTCCAAACCCCACGTTCAAGTTCAAAGCCAGCACTCTCCACCGTCTGGTTAAAAAGTGGCTTGATACCAAAGTGGTCAGCATAAGATGTTATGTATGAAATGAACTGGCTTTTAGTAGGGTATTTTGGGTAGCTTTTAGGGTATCCTAACAATGGAAGCTCACATAATTCTTTGGGGATATGGAGTTTCACACAGTCATAGGCTTTGTGTTGCCATAAAGATGCTATGCAATCATTTCTCTCAAGAACAAGAGAAGGGATGCCATCATGTTTCAAGCATGCAGCCACTGCTATACCAGATGGTCCACCTCCAACAATGATTGGTCCTTCAACTTTAGTGAAAACCTCATCTCTTCCAAACGAACCCATCAAGATTTTCGATATGAAAAGAAGATTCTTTGAACAAGATACTAATGAATATTCTTTCTTGTGGCTTGTTTAAATAGGGATGCATTAAAGACAACACTCCATTTAAGTACACTTGGAGTTCAGAAATGTGCTGAATCAGACAAGTAGTGAGTTCCTTGGGACTTGATGTTCTTCAAGTCAGAGAGATTTTATGACAGATGAAAGAGGTGTAAGATTAATGGAGTGAAAGATAAGGAAAGGAGTTGTTTTTATTTCTCAAGGCTTGTCTTCTTAGGGTTTTTAGGTGCAGATGGAGGAGATTTGTTGGGAGAGGGGGAGGAGAGTTTGGAGCTATAAATACATGCATGCATGCATGTGTTTGCTTATGATTCTTAGGGTTTTTAAGTGCAGATGGAGGAGATCTGTTGGGGGAGGAGGAGGGGGTTTGGAGCTATAAATACATGCATGCATGTGTTTGCTTGTGATGGTGTATTTTACTATGTGTAGTTGAGTTGAATTTTCAGAAGACCTACCTGCATTTACATGTCAATAATTACTCTAGGGCTCATGATTGTATATCTCAAATGGGTGTTAGTTAAACTTGTGTCAATGATGAGCTTTGTACTTAAACTTGGTTGTAACCAAGTGATTTTCAGTCACTTTCTATTGTAAATATTCTCTCTATTTAGGATTCTTACGAATCTAAGTGGATTTTACTTGCAATATTCAATTTAGACCTGAATTATGGTATTCATAGCTTAGAAATCCTAGAGTTGTAGTTCTTAACATGTTAGAAGTGTTTAATTCAGATACTCTTGCATACCTAAGAACATGCATGTATTTATTCATGGTGGATTGTTATCAATATCGAGTGAGAATTTTAAATGATATCTTTTTAAGGCGTGGCAACTTACTATATATACGTTTATATAATTTTTAAGTTTATGGTGCTCTTATTGATCATTTATCTAATTACCAGATCCATTTACCTTAATATCCCTATAAAATTAACTGGGCTTTATTTGATAGACATAAAGGCCCGTACTAGTTAATTAGGGTTTCCCCTTGGGTGAAACATATAAATACAGGTTATTGGGAACCCTAAAAACACACCATAAAGTTTACGGCCCCCTCACTATAATCTGTTATCATCCCTCTCCATCCTAACTGCTCACCCTAAACGGGAACCGATCAAGATGGCTTCTTCTTCATCTCTAACTACTACTGGATTGTCAGGTATATCATGATCCCTAAAGTGTTTTCCATTAGATATTAAAAGAACTGATTAACATGTGGTATCAGAGCGATGTTACTCAGTTCTTATATTCCTTATGATCTGGAATTGAAATCGGAAAACTAAGTTTTTAAACCCAATATACATCGGTCAATTCTTAATGTTTTTTATTTTGTCCTTTTAATAAGATTTGCATGTGATTGTCAGTGTTTGATGCGACACTTTGGAATTCAATTGTGGATTCGCTTTATTTTAATGTGCATATTTACTTTATTGAAAAGCAAGTCATGTATTCAATGAATTGTCACTAACCTATTATGTGATTATGAATAGGGGTGTTCATGAGCCAAACCGAACCGAAAGGAGGTATGCTCGTGCTCGGTTCGGTTTAGAACCGAGCCGTTCGGTTCGGTTCGCTTTTGCTCAGTTTTATTTAGGATTCCTACACAGCCATTTATTCACCAAAATTCATGGTTATACATAAACACTTAAGTAATTCGATACGTCCATTAAAAACAAAATCAAAGGTACCAAAATTATCAAAACTAGAAAAAAAATCAAACTGTGATGAACCTCCAACAGAATAATATTCTACAAAATAAGAATCAAATTGGGGATATATACAAAAAATACGAATGAATTAAAGAAGAGGTGTTTAGCGTGGATACTTCAAACCGCGGAGTGGCTGTGCGTTTTGATTAACCGATAGCTGACAGACGGTGGAGTGGTGTATGGCCGGCGGTGGAGCGGTTGTACGGTGGAGTGGCGGTTGTACGGCGGATGGTGGATGGCCGGCGGACGGTGATGCCTACGGACGAGGGATGTGGACGGTGGAACTGGATCTGGATGTATGTCAGTTGGATATGTGACTCGAGAGTTGAGAGAGATTAGGGTTTTCCTTCTTTTTTTTTTCTTTGAACTGAAGAAGGATTCTAGGGTAGTTTTGGATGCCGGCTGGAGAGTTGAGAGAGATTAGGGTTTTCCTTCTTTTTTCTCTCTTTGAACTGAAGAAGGATTCTTGGGTAGTTTTGGATGCCGACTGGATATGTCAAATGTTTATACTTAATAAGTATAAAAATATAATATATATTTAATAAATATAATATATATATAATAATAAAAATAAATTCGATCGAAACCGAACGAGCGACGAGCGAGCCTACCTATGCTCGTGCTCGGTTTGTTTTTAAACCGAACTGAGCTGCTTGGCTCGGTTTTAACCGAGCAAGGAATCGAACAAGCAAATTTCTGAGCTTTTTCGAACGATCGTCGAACAATCTTCGAGCGCCGAGCAGTTTGGACAGCCCTAATTATGAAGGACTAGTCAATCGGATTAACTTTTATTATTAGCAGAGTAACATATGAAGTTGAAAAACAATCAAAACAATTACTGTGGTTTTTTTTTTCCGATTGGAATGATTATTTACATAGAATTCATATGTAGTTAACTGAATTAGGTGTATTATATTGTTAACTTTTATTTCAGTTATTAATATGAATGTTTTATATGATATCACCAAATTTTGTGATATATTAGATTTTGATTATGTTTCTTAAAGTTGTATAACTTTATCTCCAAGTTTCGTATAAAGATTATTTTATTTTTTATAAACGAATAATTAACTTGGATAAACCTAACTTTTAAATAATCATTCAACTAATTCTTTTGATTGATTTAAAAATTTGCTTAACTAAAATAACATTTTTTCAAGTTCTCACTTCTGCCCAAAGGTGATGTATTTACTTGTGGCGTTATTTAGTGAGCTTAAGCATAGTCACTTAGGTGTATATCCTTATTATGTTTGTTCATATGATATACACATGACTTCTGCCTAAGATGCATGGGTGTTTCATTTTCTGCCCAAAGGTGATATGTTACACTCATGTCTCGCAAACTTTGACTTGTGCCTAAAATTATAGTGTTTCAACTTCTGCCCAAAGGTGATGTGTTACACCTAATCTGCGCAGTATATCTGTTCATAATACTTGTATGATTGGTCATAGCCAAAGCGAAAACCATCATTCAAGTAGAACCTTATTTAAAATTGGTGTGTACAAATAACGTTATCACAGCTTCCTTAGTATAATGGTCTTAATTTCCGCCTGCCTTAGTTTTAGGTTACCCATAAGTCACTCTAACTTCTTCTTTTGCAATGTATCTTATTCTTCTCATTTTAATCCACTATCAGCTCCTGTTATGGCTATTGATACTTTGACTAGTGCGAACTATGCTTCGTTTGACTGTGCGCTAACTGAAAACGCTCCCCCTGCTCTTACTAATAAGAGTGCTGAAGCTGAAAAACTACTCCATCAAAAGTGGGAGAGAGCTAATCGCTTGTCTCTTATCTTCATGAAAAACTCGATAAGTCCTGCTATCAGGGGAGCCATTCCTGACGATGCTACAGCTAAGGAATATCTGACTAATGTGGAGGCTCAATTCCAAGGGACGTCTAAGGCGCAAGCCAGCACCCTAATTCTGAAATTGGTGACTACAAAGTATGATGGGATCAGCGGTATTCGTGAGCACATCCTGAAAATGAATGACATGGCCCAAAAGCTCAAGGGATTAAGCATGGAGATTAGTGATGGCTTTCTGGTGCATTTTATCATGACGTCTCTGCCCGCATCTTATGAAGCATTCAAAGTCAACTATAACCTTCAGAAGGACCAATGGAAGTTGAACGAGTTGATTGCCATGTGCGTGCAAGAAGAAGAACGTCTGAAACTGGAGAAAGCCGATGTTGCTTACCTGATGACTGCTGACTCGAAGAAAAGGAAGGGGAACTACAATAAGAAGCCTAATGTAAAGGTCCAAAAGCGGGATACAGGTAGAGGTGTACAAAAAACTGATTACGCAATCAAAACCGGTAAAAAACCGGAATCGGTTTTTTTAAAAACCGTTTTTTATAACCGGTTCGGTTACAACCGGTTTGACCGGTTATGGATCAGTTACACATTTTTTGGTCCGGTTCGGGTTTAAAACCGGTTTTTAAAAAAACCGGTTAATTATTCGATTAAATAAAAAAACCGGTTAATAACCGGTTAACCGATAACGTATAGAAAAAAACCGATTAAATAAACCGGTTTTAACCGGTTTTTTTTGCCCAGATGTGTTTAACGGTCATATGACCGTTTGGGACCAAATATAGCCGTTTTTTGTGTTTTTTTTTTTTTGCCTAAAACTCATCTCCAACTAGTATAAAAGGTTTGTGGGTGTTTAGGTTCAATCACAACACTTGAGAACTCTCAAAGAATCTTAAAAAGTCTCTTATTCTTGTTCGATAACTGTCAAAACGCAATGGCAACCTCTAGTGCCCATGATCCGGTCCATGTTGGCGAGTCTACAACCGACACGGTGATTCGTGTTGTTCCAACGAAACGCAACCCCGAGGTTTGGTCACATTTTGATTTGTGCGAGATGGCCAACGGTAAAAAGAAAGCGCGTTGTCATCATTGTCTTGGCTTTTACTCCGAATCCGCAAACTCCATGTTGAAGCAACACATCGAAAAACCGTTTTGCAAGGCGTTGAAACAACAAAACGTTGGTGGTCAAGCTTCCATGGCAAGTGATGGCGCTAATATTTTCAACTACAATTTCAATATGGTTAGGGATGAAATGGCGAAGTTTGTAATCCAAGAAAGTTTGCCGTTCAACCACTTCGACAACCAACGCTATACAAAGATGGTTCAACGAACTCTCCAACCACGATACACCCATGTAAGTCGTGCTACTCTTAGGAGGGATTGTTTAAAATTGTGGAAAAAAGCTAAACTAGAATTAATTTCTTATTTTGAAAAATTAGAAACCGGTGTTAACTTGACTAGCGACGTTTGGTCCGCACCGCACGGTTCACCCGATTCGTATATTTGTGTCACCGTCCATTGGATTGAACCGGTGACGTGGCAAATGATGAAACGCACGATTTTGTTTAAATTATTCGATTACCCTCACACCGGTGAAGCTATATATAAAGTAATCGACAAATGTATTACAACATACAAATTGGAAAATAAAGTTTTTTCAATATCTTTTGATAACGCCTCAAACAACACGAGTGCGGTAATGCGTTTAAAATTAAAATACAATCCGATTTGTGAGGGTACTTTTTCCATAGCAGATGCGTTGCACACATCATAAATTTGGCCGTTCAAGACGGTTTAAGGGTTATTGAAACACAAAAAGAAGCTTTCAAAAGAATGTTACGAAGTATATTTAGTAACACGCAAAGACATTCAAAATATATTAAAACTTGTAAGGAAGTGGGTCGAATATGCTTAGGACCCAATTGGGACGTTGCTCATAGGTGGAACTCGACTTGCATTATGTTTGAAAAAGCTATTTTGCAAAAGGAAAGTTTAATAGAATTTCATAACCTTTTGGCTAGTCGTGGAAAGTGTGCGCCTTACCACCCATCGGGTTGGGAAGCTATTGAAACTGTTACACAAGTGCTTCAAGTTTTCAAAACATCAACAAAGACTTTATCGGGGGTTTATTATCCAACAAGTTCATTGGTACTTCACAATTTGTTTAAAATGTGTTTGAAAGTAAACGAGTTGTCGGTTAGAGGTAGACCATATTGTGACATGGCGGATACAATGAAGGAAAAATTAAGAAAATATTTTAAAGAACTACCGGCGGTTTTCACTTGTGCCGCCGCTCTAAACCCTTGTTTTAATATTTTTGGAACCGGGTCTTTGATTGAAAAAATTGCACACCAATTGAATTTAAACACCACTCAAGAACCAAACTTTGGTGAAGTCGCAAAATCTCGTTTCAACGATCAACTTTCAAAATTGTTTGATGTTTATGTAACAAAATATGGTTCAACCTCGTCACACATTCACGCGTCAATGAGAAACGCCGCTTTCGGTGAAGGTTCAAGTCAAATGGAAGATACCGATTTGTATGTTTATAACCAGTTGTATGATGAGTCGAGTCAAATGCATCGTGGTAACACTAGTAGTAGTGAACTCGGTCGGTATGGTGGGTCGAACTTTCTACAAATGATGAGTTCACAAGAGTTTAAAAATTTTGATTTGTTGGCTTGGTGGAAAAGTAAGGAAGATCAATTTCCGATCTTAGCCACAATGGCCCGAGATTTACTAACGGTCCAAGCTTCCACGGTAGCTTCGGAAAGTGTTTTTTCTATTAGTGGTAGGGTGATTTCGATAAGGAGGACTCGACTAACACCTAAGGCGGTTGAGATGTCGATTTGCTTAAAAGATTACTTGGATGCGGCGGAGAGAGTTCAAGACAAACGTTCACTCGAGGAAGAATTAGATTACGAAGAAGAAGTTTACGAGGACGAGGTCGAAGCCGAATTGACAACCCCAATGACCGACGAAGAAGCCGAATTAGATGAATTCCTACGCAATAGTTCGGGTTCGGGTTCGGCCGAAGAAGATTAAACGAGGCTTCTCAATATTGTAGTTCCACTAAAATATATATATATATATATATATTAGTGCACATTCTTGCGGATTAATATTTTAAGTTTATGTAAAACCGTTTATCGTTTGTTACGTTTATCGTTTGTATTTTCATTAGTATGTAAGAACGTTTGTTGCGAGACTTAATGAATTTAACTTTTTATACTTTCATTGTTAAGTTTTTATCTAAGAAATTGAATTTTACAAAAAAAAAAAAAAAAAATTGTTATAAACATCAATAACAGCAGCAAAACAACAATCTGTGAACAATTCTGCATAACCGGTTTTTTTACCGGTTTATATTAATCGGTTTTTTTAACCGGTTATTTTTTATTAAAAAACCGGTTTTTTTTTTCAACCGGTTATAACCGGTTAGGACCGGTTAGGACCGGTTACACACTTTCACTCTTAAAACCGGTTAATAACCGTAACCGGTTATTGAAAAACCGGTTTTTTTGCCAAAAAAACCGGACCGGTTAATAACCGGTTTCGGTTATTGAAAAAAACCGGTTTGTACACCTCTAGATACAGGTGCAAGTGCTTCTGGCTCTAATGACTCCAAAGGGAAGATTCACTGCAAGTTCTGCCGTAAGGTGGGGCATAAGCAGAAGGACTGCCCGGACTTTAAGGAGTGGCTAGCCAAGAAAGGTGATAATCTTTTCGTGATACTTGAGTCATTTAATTTAAATCTTCCATCTAATACTTGGTTGTTTGATTCTGGTTCTATGGTTCATGTAACCAATTCCTTACAGGGATTCCATACAATCCGGAAGCTGGAAAAAAACCAAAAAACGCTTAAGCTGGGGAATGGAAAGCCGCTAGTAGTCGAGGCCATGGGAACATTAGATTTAGTTATGAAAACTAGTTTAACTATTAGACTTTATGATACCTTATATATTCCTGAGATTACTCGGAATCTTGTATCAGGACCAAAGTTAGACGTAGACGGTTTTCTTGTTTCTCATGGTCATGGCAAACTTACTATCAGTTTTAATTCTCAAATATTTGGTTATGGCTTCTTGGATGGTGGTCTCTATCGATTAGAATTAGATGATGATTTTTCCAAGTCTTTGTTATCATATAATATTAATGAGAACTTAACAAAGAGAAAACGTAAACGAGACTTAGAAACTTCATCCAAGTTGTGGCATCAACGTTTAGGCCACATTTCACGAGAACGCTTAACTCGACTCGTGAAGGATGAGGTTCTACCACTTCTCGATTTCAATGATTTTGGAACATGTGTCAAATGCCTTAAAGGTAAAATGACATCAGCGAATAAGAAAGGTGCCACTAGGAGCTCTAATTTATTAGAACTCATTCATACTGATATTAGCGGCCCTTATAACATCGCTGGCATAACTGGACACACTTCATTTATCACGTTTATTGATGATTATTCACGTTATATGTACTTGTATCTCATTAAAGAAAAATCTGAATCTCTCACAACTTTTAAAGACTATAAAGCTGAAGTTGAAAAACAATTAGATCGTCAAATAAAAGTTGTTAGATCAGATAGAGGAGGCAAATATTATGGTCGACATACTGATGTGGGTCAGGCTACTGGTCCATTTTATGAGTTTTGTAAGGGCCAGGGGATCGTGAACCAATATACTATGCCTGGTACTCCTCAGCAGAACGGTGTTGCTGAAAGAAGAAATAGAACCCTAATGGACATGGTACGCAGTATGTTAGCCAACTCAGGTTTGCCCTTATTCCTCTGGACCGAGGCCTTAAAAGCAGCTGTTCATATACTCAATAGAGTTCCTTCGAAGTCTGTCCCTAAAACTCCTTATGAACTTTGGATAGGAAGGAAACCGAGTCTTAGATATATGAAAGTATAGGGTTGCCTTGCCGAAGCTAAACTTTATAATCCTTTCTTAAAGAAATTGGATATGAAAACAACAAGTTGTTTCATTATTGGATATCCAGATCACTCAAAGGGTTATAGATTCTATTGTCCCTCCCATGTTACTCGTATTGTAGAAACTAAGCGTGCCGCGTTTCTTGAGGACTTTAAGGTCAGTGGGAGCAGTGAAAATACTTACAATGATTTACAAGAAGTACAAGACGCGGGGGGGGGGGGGGGCACTCGTCCATTTCATTACCTCCTATTACTACTCCTCTTGTACTCGATGCTGAACCACATGTCACTACACCACCTCCAACTCATTCAGAATTAAATGTTGCTCCGCATGTACCTGAGAATGAAGGACCCTCAAATGTCAAAGTTGAGAATCAACCTAGGAGGTCATCTAGGGCGAGAAGGCCCACTAATTTTGATGATTATGAAACCTACCTAGCTGAAGCCGTATCTGATGATGGAAAGTTTACCGATCCTACCTCTTACAATGAAGGCATTAGTAGTGATCAGTCTTCTGAATGGAATAAAGCTATGATTGACGAGCTTGACTCCATGAAGAAAAATGACGTTTGGGATTTGGTTGAATTACACGACGGTGTTAAACCCGTAGGATGTAAATGGGTCTTCAAAACAAAACTAAATCCGGATGGAAGCGTTGATCGATATAAAGCAAGATTGGTTGCAAAGGGCTACACTCAGAAAGAGGGAATCGATTATCAAGAGGCCTTCTCACCTGTCTCTCGAAAAGATTCCTTAAGGATCGTCTTGGCCCTAGTAGCTCATTTTGATTTAGAGTTGCATCAGATGGATGTCAAGACTGCTTTCCTCAATGGAGAATTGTATGAAGACGTGTTCATGAAGCAACCTGAAGGGTTCAAACCTGAAGGTCAAGAACATCTTGTCTGCAAGCTGAAGAAATCCATATAAGGTTTGAAGCAAGCATCACATCAATGGTATCTTAAGTTTGATGAAGTCACGATGAAGCAAGGCTTTATGAAGAACCAAGTGGATCAATGCACATACCTCAAGATGAGTGGGAGCAATTTTGCTATACTTGTCCTTTACGTAGATGATATTCTATTGGCAAGTAATAGCTTAGATATGTTGCATGAATCGAAGCGCTTACTCTCGCATAACTTTGACATGAAAGATCTCGGAGAGGCTTCTTATGTTATTGGCATCGAAATACACCGAGATAGAAGAAATGGAATTTTGGGCTTATCACAAAAGGCTTACATTGATCGTGTCCTTAGTCGATATAACATGCAACACAGCTCCCCCTCTGTAGCTCCAGTAGTTAAAGGAGATGTTTTCGGTTCTTTTCAATGTCCGAAAACTGAGGATGAAAAGGCGCAAATGAGAATGATATCTTATGCCTCAGTAGTTGGGAGCCTCATGTATGCTCAAGTCTGCACTCGTCCAGATATCGCTTATGTTACAGGGATGCTAGGTCGTTATCTGTCTAATCCTGGCCTTGATCACTGGAAAGCAGCGAAGAAAGTACTTCGATATCTTCAGGGGACGAAAGACTATAAACTGACTTATAGAAGAAGTGACGTTTTGGAAGTGGTTGGTTATTCTGATTCTCACTTTGCTAACTGCAAAGATGACAAGAAATCCACTTCAGGGTATATCTTTATGTTAGCCGGCGGACCTATTTCATGGAAGAGTCATAAACAACAGCTAACTTCAACATCCACTATGATGGCAGAATACATTGCTGTATATAACGCTACCTGTCATGGAATGTTGCTAAAGAATCTGATTACTGGACTCAAAGTTGTTAATTCCATATCTAGACCATTGAAGCTGTACTGTGATACTCAGCTGCCGTTAACTTCTCGAACAGTAACAGTTCGACCAGAGCTGGATTATATCTTGGTACAAAGTATTTGTTCGTACGTGAACGAGTTGAGGAAAATAAGCTTTGTATTGAGTATATAAGTACGAAAAATATGCTTGCGGATCCGATGACTAAAGGTCTCCCACCTAAAGTATTCGAAGAACATGTTTTGAAGATGGGTTTTTGTAAAGACCTTATTTAAATGCATTTTGTACTTACTTACGTTTTAATGATAAAATTTCCTCATTTGATTTGTTTGTCTCTAACTACGTTTCGCTAGCCTAATGACGTAAAGACTATTATTATACAAATCATCGTTTAAGGGCTTACTTGTAAATTGATCCTTATTTTGCTTAGGTTTTAAATTTGGGATTGTAGTATGATTAATGGGGGTCCTGAGTTGAATAACTGACCCAAAGACTGTATTTTTCTGCTACAATTTTGGTTTAAAACTAAAATGAGTATTAACTCCTGACCAGGCTTATCTAATACTCATAATAAATGATCACTCGGCCAAGTGGGAGAATGTTAGCGTAAATAATTAATAAATAATTTATGGTGCCCTATTGATCATTTATCTAATAACCAGATCTATTTACCTTAATATCCCTATAAAATTAACTGGGCTTTATTTGATGGACATAAAGGCCCGTACTAGTTAATTAGGGTTTCCCCTTGGGTGAAACATATAAATACAGGTTATTGGGAACCCTAAAAACACACCATAAAGTTTACGGCCCCCTCACTATAATCTGTTATCATCCCTCTCCATCCTAACTGCTCACCCTAAACGGGAACCGATCAAGATGGCTTCTTCTTCATCTCTAACTACTACTGGATTGTCAGGTATATCATGATCCCTAAAGTGTTTTCCATTAGATATTAAAAGAACTGATTAACAGACCTGAATTATGGTATTCATAGCTTAGAAATGCTAGAGTTGTAGTTCTTAACATGTTAGAAGTGTTTAATTCAGATACTCTTGCATACCTAAGAACATGCATGTATTTATTTATTCATGGTGGATTGTTATCAATATTGAGTGAGAATTTTAAATGATATCTTTTTCAGGCGTGGCAACTTACTATATATACGTTTATATAATTTTTAAGTTTATATATGTTACTTTTTACTAAACAGTTTTTTCACTCAAAAATATAATTGTATATTCTAACGTGATCATTAAGAATCTCCACTAAACCGTGATGATAAATGAAGACTTCGCCTATGGATACTAACAGTTGGAAATTCTTTGTTGATTTTCTATGACGGATTACCAACGCTATCCTTATATATTATACTTTTACATGGTGTGATGGTAAGATGTCTTTCCTATATCCTAAAGGAGGTGAAAGCTTCAAATCCTACAAGGTGTATGTTTCAATGGTTAAGAGCATCTACAACGTTATTTCTTACAGACCTCCATAAACCTTCACCTCAACATGCATGTCTCAGATTTCGAATCTCCTTAAGAAACCTTCATTTTTCTTACAACACTATACCTGACCTCCAACTCACATTCCACATTATCACCTACTTTCACATTTATTTAGTTTTTTTGCCTCTCATTCAATTGTTAACTTTTTATTTAAATAGGTCCACCTATAGAGTCCGGACTTGGTTCACAGCCACTGACTTGGTTATCGAACTTGATGGTTGGACCAAGCTAATTACAATGCTAAGAATAGATTAGTTTGGGTTAAAAAATTTGATGCAACTTAAAAGCATTTTCACATATTTCGCAACTAGAATTCTTATAATCTGAATAATGTTATAAAAGTTTGTAGAACAATTAATATGGTTGGCTCCAAGTGACACTTGTAAGCTGTAAGCCTTGTCACACCCACCTCAAACAAAACCGCTCCAAGACTGCAAGGCATGGTCCCGTTAGGGTTGTTCAAAAAGTTTGTGGCTCGAAGCTCGCTCGGATTTAGCTCAGAAAAAGCTCGCTCGATATGGCTCGGTTTGAAAGTGAGCCGAGCCGGCTCGGCTAGAAAGTGAGCCTAGCTCGGCTCGACTTAGCTCGAATTATTTTACTTATAATATATTTTATTTTTATATACATATAATATATTACAAAAAATTGATTATTATTTACATGTATTTAGTCTTGTAATTTGATATATACGGCATATTTGAAGGTTGATTACCATGTTAATGAACTAATATTGTATTTCCTTGAAATATAAAACTTATTTTGCGTTGTTGAACGTGATTTTGGCTTGTAATGTAATGTATTAGGTTGAACTTATTTTAAATATGTTCTTTTGAAGTATTGAATAATATTTTAGAATACTGAATTTTGAAAGCTATGCATTAATTTTTCTTTTTAAAATCAAGCCAAACCAAGCCGAGCCGAGCCAACTCGATTTAAAACCAAACCGAGTCCAAGCTTAGATTTTCAGCTCGGTTTCAAATCCAAGCCGAGCCAAGTCGGTTTATAATCGAGCTGAGCCTGAGCTTGCCCTAGCTCGGCTCGGCTCATGAACAGCCCTAGGTGTTCCTCATTTTGGCAACCAAGTTTCCCAAATTCCAAAAAAAAAATATAGACTTTACACGTTATATAATAATTCAGAACCGTCACTGTTTCTTATTTTCCTCCCATGTACTATTTTCTCTACTCATTTATATTTCATCTCTTAACTACTAGATCGCCGGCATAAAAACCTCGGGTGGTGAAAACTATCTACCACTGATTTCTATTAAGCAACAATGTGTAATACAACTTTGGAAACCAATCAAGTTTGAGACAATATGCTAGCTGAGTTCAACAGGAAGTGATGTCTTCGGAATGTTGTGTGTTTCGTGTGTTATAAATTGATCGACCCTTTTAAAAATAAAGATAACAAAATGTGTGATTGTCATGCTAACCCCACGTCTTCGTTCCATGACCATTATGGAATGAGCACGTGCAGCTCCTCAACTATCTTCAGCGAGATTTCAGCTTAGACTTACTCCACCATTCAGTTTACCAGCACATCAACACAATAAAATACCGAGAACAATTCTTAGAAACTATAGCGAACAATAAAGATCCTTTATCCTCTAAGGTCCCAAAATACCCATTGAGCATACTTTATCTAGAACATGCACCAGGATAGCGGATCCATAACAAATAAAATCTATGTCCTAACAATTGATATTATTGATGAAATAATAAATAAATGCTATTATAAGCCGGGTAGTTAAAAAACGCCAGTTCTTTAACATGAATTGCTCGAACGATTATCTAACAAAGAAAAAATAATGTAAAATATGGACGTAATTACTTTGTAACTCGCAATATAAATCTCGCAAAACTTAGAGAGGAAGTAACAGTTAATAACGCCCTAGAATTTTGGAGTTTGTTTCAAAAGGAATAAACTTACTGATAAAAAAGGAATGTTTCAAAAATATAACGTGGTGATGCGTGTCGAGTGTGATAGGTTTTTAATGTATAATTTATACCCTTTTACACTTTTTAGCCAAGTTTTAAATTTATAAAACACGATATTTACTAACACTAAACACACATATGGGCAAGTGCACCCATCGTGAGCGTAGTATAGTGTTGGTAAGATACCGAGGTCGTCCAAGGACACAAGAGCTTTTAATACCGATTTATCCTCAACATCTAATCAAATCAAAAGTTTAGAAAAAGGCTTTAAACTAGAAAATAAAAACTAACTAAAATGCTGAAAAATAAAATAAAAGTAGAAACAGATAGACAAAATGAATCACTTGGCTCCGACTCGTGTGTAGTGTAACCTTTGATTATTTCCGCACTTTTGCACTTTTTTAAGAGATTATCTTAGTTATTGTAGTAGGCCCCTCTTTTGAAGGTGACGTTACCCTCAACCCAGTAGTTTGAGTCAACAAGGATACAATCCTAAAGAGTCGGATTATTGAAAGATAATTAATTAAGTTATTAATGCATAATGTGGTAGGCCCCTCTTTTGAAGGTGACGTTACCCTCGGCTAAGTAGTCTGAGTCAGCAGGGATACAGTCCTAAGTAGCCGGGTTAAAGTTTTAATAGTAGCTTACATATGAGGGAATCAAAGAGTTTGGACCCCCGCCATCCAATACCGATGGGTATTGAAGGAGGTCTTACTAAATTTGACCCAGGTCCTTGCAGGATCTATACACTGAACAAGGCAAGACTCTTACCAAACCATTCCCTTAACCCCCGACCAGGTAGCTAACATATCTCCATATAGACCGTGGATATATGAATGGTGAAAATCTTTTATTTTATATAGACATTAAAATAATGCCAAGACACCACGGACAAATGATAAGGAAGAATCATCTTCAACATAAGAAACTAGTTATTAAAGTCATTAATAATAACCAAATAAAAAGTGCGAAAAGATTAAAAATAAAAAGTATTACACTAGACACTTGTCTTCACCAAGTGATGTAAGAGACTTAGGCAAACATGGCCTTTGATTGTCAAGAACTCTTACTATCAATCTTGGATCCCGAGACGACTCACACACTCTATGATGGATGATGGATGATGGTGGTGGATGATGGTGTTGTGGTGGTGGTGGTGGTGGAGTGTGGGTGAAGTGTGGGAGAGGTGGTGTGCCAAGGGATGGTTTGCAAATGAGCCAAGCTCCCCTATTTATAGCCTGAACAGTAGCTCGGGCATGGCCCCGTGTCCATTGGGCACGGCCCCGTGTCCATCCTCCTTCTCTTTCTTCATTAATTGCAGTTTGTCTGCATTAGTTGACCACGCCCCCATGTCCGCTGGGCACGACCCCGTGTGCAGAAGCGTATCTGTACTATCAAGATTTCCTCAGATTCTGCGAATCTTAGAGTTGACCATGGCCTCGTGTCCGCTGGGCACGCCCCCGTGGCATGCCACGTTTGTTCCTTTTCTTGTATTTATGTTAGATTTAGCTGCCTTTTTGCTTCTTTTGTTCATTTGAGCTCATTTAATCCTGAAAATACAAAAGGAAGACAAAAACACACTTTTTCCAACATTAGTACTAAAAAATGGTTATTTTTATGCCATAATTGATGTAATTTATATGTTGCATTTTGCACACATCAAATACCCCCACACTTGAATCTTTGCTTGTCCTCAAGCAAAACTCTTTATAATGTGGCTTTACACTTCCAAATGGAATGGGTAGAAGAGAAGATTTTTGGGCTTGTCATAGAGTGTCGGGATTTCCAAGATTCTTTATTAAGTTTTATTTTTATTTATTTATAATCCTATTCGTCATGATTTATTTAAAACATTACACAAGATAAATTACTTATTAGGGCATAACATGCCTTTTTAAAATTCCATTTATATACAAGTTCACATACCTCACGAGGGATCACTCAACACTCGGCCGAAGATGTATTTTAGTGAATCACTCGAGAGCGGCATGGAACTTACTCCTACCATAAGCTTGCAAAGCAATCAATCCTCCTCCTTTTTAACTATACACCTTTGTAAATATCAAGAGGACTTTTGGTTTAAGGGTTAGGCTTGGGTTAAAGGTAGGTGGTTGGGTTAGTGGTTAGTTGAAAAGGGCGAAAGACGTAAAAAGCATCGGTTTTTGCAAAACATATTGTTTTTGTGACTTTTTATTCCAATGAAGCATTATTCAAACAAGTCTTCTTTTGATGAGCTTTGTTTGTTTTTTGGTAACTTCATTTTTCTTTTCTTCTTTATCAACGGGTTTTTTTTTTCAACATAAGGAAGTCACACAAAAACCGAGCTTTGTTACTAAAATAAATGGTTTAAAATGAAAAAGGGTTTTGGTGGGTAAAAGGGTGTTGGTTAAGAAATGAAAAGGTTTAGGCTCAAAGGGGTTAACTAGGGGGATTTGGGGTAGGTGGTAAAAAAAAAAGAAAAATAATGGTGTAGAAATAAAAAGGGTTAGTCCTAATGCCTCCATCATTTACTTACTCGGGTTTAAGTTGGTAAGGACCGGGAATGTATCGTCGTGGCAAGTTCTAGAGTTGTAAGAACCAAGCGGCTATTCACACAAGAAACGAAAAATGAGCATTTAGCTTAAAGATATGTATTTGTATGCTCAATAAAGGCTCAAAACTCACTTTTTGAGGGAATGAGTTTTTATGTGATCAAGTATATATAATCAAATTTTAACTAAACTTGTCATGCCGTTTCATAATTTTCTTATGTTGGTTCTTTTTATCACGACGCTATCGGTTGTAAATTTGTAAAAATATAACCTTTTTAGAACTTGAAATTCCCAAATTAAACCTAGACAAGTAAAAAAAATCAAAAATTTTTTTTGAAAAAATTTGGGGTGATTAGCGGTTCCAATAGAGTTTTGTGTAAGGCTTGTAATTAGGACTTGCGAGATTCAAGGTTTTAGCATCCCCCCCACACTTAAATTACACATTGTCCTCAGTGTGTCCCAAAAATAAGTTTTTAGGTTGATTGAATGTGTAAAAAGGTGTGAAAAAGCAAAAATTTATGTTACTGGGCGTCTGGACACGGCCCCGTGGTGTCCGGGCATGGCCCCGTGTTCAGATCGCCAGTAACAGAAATTAGTAAAAAGAAACAGAAGCCTGGGCACGGGGGCGTGTTCAGTGAGCACGCCCCGTGTCCAGTTATCTGAACTGGGCCTTTTCTGCAGATGGTTGGGCACGGGGCGTGTTGGGTGGGCACGGCCCCGTACTGAACTTGCTGTAATGAAGAAAAATTTGTCGGATGGCCCTGTTTTTGTGCATGGGGTGCTGGTTCAAGTTTCCCTTAGTATCCTTCACCATCCCGAGTGTGTTTTATTCCTGAAAATTAAAACTAAACTAGAAAACATAAGGATTAATCTAAACTAAGGATAGTTCCGCGGAATGCCTCCGTGGTGCGCCACGTTTATAAGGGTCCTTGGCTAGACCCAAATCCTGGTCATATGTTACCCAAGTGGGATGTTTTTCATCCCATGCTACACCGTCGGAGAGCATCATCCAAACTTGAGTCTATGACCTTCATGTAGTTGACCGGGTCGTCGTCTTCTACTCTTTTTCCAACTCCAAACTTTATTTCCTTGTCCCCAATCCTCAATGTTAGTGTTCCATCATTCATGTCTACCACCGCTTGGGCCGTAGCTAGGAATGGCCTTCCTAAGATGAGTGGTACTTCGGTATCTTCCTCCATATCTAGTATGACAAAATCGGCCGGGAAGACAAATTCGCCGACTTTGACCAATAGATTTTCAGCGACACCTTGTGGATATTTGACGGACCGATCGGCGAATTGTATGCTTATTTTTGTAGGGCTTGTTTTCCCTAGGCCAAGTCGGTTGAACATTGATGCGGGCATGAGGTTGATGCTAGCCCCGAGATCGGCTAGTGCATTGCGAATGGGGGATTCCCCAATCGAGCAAGGAATTGTGAAGCTTCCCGGGTCAATCTTCTTTTGCGGGAGTTTATTGAGTAGTAAAGCGGAGCATTCTTTGCCTAAATTAACTAATTGCAATGATTCAATTTTCCTTTTATGAGTGAGGAAGTCCCTCATAAATTTTGAATATTTAGGCATTTGAGTTAGGACTTCGATAAATGAAATATTAACATGCAATTGTTTTAGTAAATTTTTGAACTTTGCGAATTGCTCATCGGTCTTTTGACGAATTAACCGACCGGGGTGTGGAACCGGAGGAGTCTTAGTAGGCTCTTGAATTGGTGGAGAAGCCATCTCTTGTTGGGACGTGGATGGAGTTGTGGTATGGCTGGATTGGCTTCTTTCAGTTGGTGGTAATGGAGCCTCTTTAGGACCCACGGTACGGTTTCTCAATGTTATGAGATGTACTTGCGCCTTTGGGTTGGTTTCGGTATTACTTGGTAACGCGCCTTGTGGTCTCTCGGAGAAATTCTAAGCTATTTGATTTAATTGCTTTTCAATGTTTTGTATACTAGCTTGTTGATTTCTAAAATTCGATTCCAATTGTTGAAATCGATCCGAGTTTTTCTTTTCGGTGTCGGAGATGAGGCGAGATACAGTATCTTCAAGCCTCTCTCGTCCACCTTGTTGTTGAGAGAAATTTTGTGACTCGATTGTTGGTTGTTGAAAGTTTGTTCGTTGGTTTAGATTTTGTTGGTTACTACCATTGCCGGGTTCTCTCCAACCAAGGTTAGGGTGGTTACGCCATCCTTGGTTGTAGGTACCCGTTGGAGGACCCGACGGCCTAGGTCTATTATCAATGTAGTTTACCGATTCTATTTGATCATCCACTTCTTTCATACAACTCCAATTTTCATGTGGCGCACCACACCCCTCACAAGCCATAATCGAGGCCGTTTTTGCCATTTCTAGCTTTTTTATTTTTGAAGAAAGGGCCTCGATTTGGGCTTGTAAAGAAGTGCTTTCATCAACCTTATGGGTGCCCAGGACAATAGATTTATTACCTCGGGGAGTGTGCAACTGAAAATTGGTTTGAGCAATTTCCTCAATTTGATTATATATTTCATTTGGGCGACGATTACCTAAAAGCCCCCCGGAGCTAGAGTCAAGTGTTTGTCTTGTGTGTGGCAACAATCCATTGTAGAAAGTGGATACTTGTTGCCATACCGCAAGTCCATGATGAGGACACTTTCTTAGTAGCTCCTTGAACCTTTCCCAAGTTTCATATAAGGATTCTCTATCCTCTTGTGAATATGTATTAATTTCAGTCATTAATTTAGCCGTTTTAGCAGGAGGGAAATACTTATATAGAAACCTTTGGGCTAGTTCATCCCAGGTGTTTACCGAGCCAACTGGGAGGGTATTAAGCCAAGCCTTAGCTCGGCCTTTTAGTGAAAATGGAAACATTCAAAGGCGGATGGCATCGTTTGATGCTCCATTGATCCGAAAGGTATCACATATTTCTAAGAAATTAGTAATATGTAGATGGGGATCCTCGTCCGCAAGCCCATGGAAGGTTGCGAAGTTTTGAAGCATTTGTATCAAATGCGGGCGAAGTTCGAAGTTGTTGCCTTCGACATTCGGTGCATTGATAGCGGCGCCAAGATTACCTACGGTGGGTCGCAGGTAATCCATGAGGGTCCGCTGGTCCGCCATTGGAAGTGGGTCCCCCGAAACTTTCTCTTGTTTTTAGCTTTAAGTCTTTTTCTTAGAAAGCGTTCGGGTTCGTCTAGGGGTTCTTTTACGTCTCTACTAGAACTGGAGCTCATACACTACGTGGAGAGTTCCGATGTGGCGCCTGGGTTCCAAGTCCTGCAATAAAAACAAAAAAGAACGTTGGTCAGAAGTTTCACCACGGCCCCGTGTTGCACCGACACGGCCCTGTGCTCAACTCTCTGTAACTCAGAAAATAAAAACTGCCAGTAACAATGCTGGGCGCGGCCCGTGTCCGACCAGGCACGACCCGTGCTGAGCTCTGCAGAAACTGAAAAAATTAAGAAAATCCTAAAAAAAAAAAACAGAAAAAATTAGAAAACGATTAGGCCGCTGATTCCTAACTTTCTTAAAATCCTTGTTTCCCCGGCAACGGCGCCAAAAACTTGATGCGTGTCGAGTGTGATAGATTTTTAATGTATAATTTATACCCTTTTACACTTTTTAGCC
The DNA here is from genome assembly GCA_030545235.1 of Helianthus tuberosus. Taxonomy (NCBI): domain Eukaryota; kingdom Viridiplantae; phylum Streptophyta; class Magnoliopsida; order Asterales; family Asteraceae; genus Helianthus; species Helianthus tuberosus. The sequence goes on from CM060391.1 coordinate 38,631,775, forward strand.
AAGTTTTAAATTTATAAAACATGATATTTACTAACACTAAACACACATATGGGCAAGTGCACCCATCGTGAGCGTAGTATAGTGTTGGTAAGATGCCGAGGTCGTCCAAGGACACAAGAGCTTTTAATACCGGTTTATCCTCAACGTCTAATCAAATCAAAAGTTTAGAAAAAGGTTTTAAACTAGAAAATAAAAACTAACTAAAATGCCGAAAAATAAAATAAAAGTAGAAACAGATAGACAAGATGAATCACTTGGCTCCGACTCGTGTGTAGTGTAACCTTTGATTATTTCCGCACTTTTGCACTTTTTTAAGAGATTATCTTAGTTATTGTAGTAGGCCCCTCTTTTGAAGGTGACGTTACCCTCAACCCAGTAGTTTGAGTCAACAAGGATACAATCCTAAAGGGTTGGATTATTGAAAGATAATTAATTAAGTTATTAATGCATAATGTGGTAGGCCCCTCTTTTGAAGGTGACGTTATCCTCGGCCAAGTAGTCTGAGTCAGCAGGGATACAATCCTAAGTAGCCGGGTTAAAGTTTTAATAGTAGCTTATATATGAGGGGATCAAAGAGTTTGGACCCCCGCCATCCAATACCGATGGGTATTGAAGGATGGCTTACTAAATTTGACCCAGGTCCTTGCAGGATCTATACACTGAATAAGGCAAGACTCTTACCAAACCATTCCCTTAACCCCCGACCAGGTAGCCAACATATCTCCATATAGACCATGGAGATATGAATGGTGAAAATCTTTTATTTTATATAGACAGTAAAATAATGCAAGACACCACGGACAAATGATAAGGAAGAATCACCTTCAACATAAGAAACTAGTTATTAAAGTCATTAATACATAACCAAATAAAAAAGTGCGAAAAGATTAAAAATAAAAAGTATTACACTAGACACTTGTCTTCACCAAGTGATGTAAGAGACTTAGGCAAACATGGCCTTTGATTGTCAAGAACTCTTACTATCAATCTTGGATCCCGAGACGACTCACACACTCTATGATGGATGATGGTGGTGGATGATGGTGTTGTGGTGGTGGTGGAGTGTGGGTGAAGTGTGAGAGAGGTGGTCTGCCAAGGGATGGTTTGCAAATGAGCCAAGCACCCCTATTTATAGCCTGAACAGCAGCTCGGGCACGGCCCCGTGTCCATTGGGCACAGCCCCGTGTCCATCCTCCTTCTCTTTCTTCATTAATTACAGTTTGTCTGCATTAGTTGACCACGCCCCCGTGTCCACTGGGCACGACCCCGTGTGCAGAAGCGTATCTATACTATCAAGATTTTCTCAGATTCTGCGAATCTTAGAGTTGACCACGGCCCCGTGTCCGCTGGGCATGCCCCCGTGGTGGGTGATAGAAGCTTCTACAGCTTTGTCTTTTCTGCAGACACTTGGGCACGCCCCCGTGCTCATTGAGTACGGGGCGTGTTCAGCCTTCTGTTCTCTTGTTTTTGCTTGGGAAGATGCTGTCGGGTGGTTGGGCATGCCACGTTTGTTCATTTTCTTGTATTTAAGTTAGATTTAGCTGCCTTTTTGCTTATTTTGTTCATTTGAGCTCATTTAATCCTGAAAATAAAAAAGGAAGACAAAAACACACTTTTTCCAACATTAGTACTAAAAAATGGTTATTTTTATGCCATAATTGATGTAATTTATATGTTGCATTTTGCACACATCAAATACCCCCACACTTGAATCTTTGCTTGTCCTCAAGCAAAACTCGTTATAATGTGGCTTTACACTTCCAAATGGAATGGGTAGAAGAGAAGATTTTTGGGCTTGTCATAGAGTGTCGGGATTTCCAAGATTCAATCTTCGTCGAAACGTATCTATGGCGGAAATTTTGGGACTTCAGAACCCGAAAACTGAAAAGTCACCCACCTTTCGCCACCACCACTGAGAATTTGATGGTTTTGCGAGATGAATGGCTTCCCAATTTATAGATTGAATTGATCTTGAAGGAGGTGGAGGTGGGTTTAAGGTGCAGGTGGTGAGAGAAAGGGGGAAAGAGGAAGAAGAAAGGGGTCACCTAGGAAGAATAAAAGGGTCACCTATGAAGGGAAATGACAGATCTACCCCTCACGTGGGAGGCACATGGCGGATTTAACAGTTAAAATTAACACCGTTTACCATAAAGGACTTGCAATGCAACGAAAATAAAGTTAAAGGATTTGCAGTGCAACTTTTAAACGTTAAGGACGTGCACTGTACTTTTAGTTAAACCTAAAGGACATGCACTGTCATTTTGTCTATATATATATATATATATATTGGCTGGTTAACGTACAAGACCATCTAATCGTGCGAAGCGTGCGAGAGCATCTCAACCGCACATCTAACATACCCTAGGTCTTCAATTGAACGTTGTGGCACAATAGTAATTAACTTGACATAATTACACACGTTATAATGCATAATTAAGTGTGGGTTTAGTTAAACCCTAATTACGCACGTTATTTGCATAATTACACACGTTATAATGCATAATTACGCACGTTATAAGAAATTAAAACCGCATGCCACCAAACATGTAATTACGTATGTTAAACTCAAAATTACGCATGGGTTGTTTCAAAGCCCTAATTACGCATGTTATATACATAATCACGAGTGTTATAAAAAATAAGGAATGTCATGCGACACAATCTCCTACTCGCGTACACTTCGCACAATAACCACTCTTGTATAATAGAAAGGACTATCTAGATATTAATCTAATACTAGTGATATTCCCCCACGCTTCACGGCGGGGATTAAATCGGTATCAATTTGGTTCGTTACAGTACCTGCACTCGATATAGTAATTGAAAGAGAAAGCATTACATCGACCGAAAAAATAAAACATATTGATAAGGTACCTATATATGTTGTTCAGTTGATATCGGTTCGATTCGGTTGCATTTTATGTTTATTTTATTTCAACATTACGATATTTTTTTTGATAACGGATATTCTGCCTCTATCGTACCAAGCCCAATCGAAACCAATTGAACAACATTTGTATTGGTACCAATATTGTTTTTTAGTTTTTTTGCTTTCAATAAATTGATACTGTATCGCTACCATATTGTACCGAACATCATCGGTACCGGTATACATTCCGTTTTATTGTTTCCTGTTTAATAATGGGTATTATGAACATATCTTAAAAGTTATATGAGAGAACAAAATATACTTAAATCAATTAAAGTAATAAACCAATAAAATAATAAAACCTTAGAAAAAACAATATTGAAAAAACTCAAAAACAATTGTTCCCCTGTTTTTATTTCAACATTACGATATATATTCTTTAAACGGATATTGTGTCGCTATCGTACCAAATTCAATAAAAACTGATTGAATAACATCTGTATCCGTATTTATTTTTAGTGTTTTTGCTTTTAATGAATTAATATCGTATCGCTACCATACCGTACTGAACAACATCGGTACCGGTATATATTCATTTTTGTGATTTCTTGTTTGATAACTGCTACTTTGATCGTATCTTAAAATTTATATAAAAATATATGTTTAAATCAATTAAACGAATAAAACAATATAATACTAATAAAAACCTAGAAAAAATCAATATTAATAAAAATCAAAATCACTGTTCATGAGCTCTTGTGATTTCTTGTTTGATAACTGGTACTTTGATCGTATCTTAAAAGTTATATAAAAATATATGTTTAAATCAATTAAACGAATAAAACAATATAATACTAATAAAAACCTAGAAAAAATCAATATTAATAAAAAATCAAAATCACTGTTCATGAGCTCTTTCTATTAATTTGTATAATAGTTATGAACAGAACATTCTACAAGATACCATAACAGTGTTTCCTTATATAAATATATTCTTAAGTTATTTGTCATCTGAAAGTTTCTCTTTTGTTAAAATATCACTAGATCAGTTCAATTAATACATATAAGTTATTTGTTAGCATATTGTTTATTTGGTCTATTGTTTTTAATATAGGTTAAGGTCAAGATGGGCTAAGGCGAATTGGGCTAAAGATCTAAGGTGGATTCCTGGGCTTAGGAGAGAAGCTGAGGATGGGTTTAAAGGTGTATGGACTTAAAGGCTAAAGATTAAAGAGAAGGGCCCGTTTGAGGGTTGTTGCTGATACCCAGATAAGTAGGGTTAAGTTGGACCCTGGATATTATAAATAAGAGAGTGTATGTATGGATATTCATTAAGTCAAAATATCACACACACACACACACACATTTATGTATTTTCTCGTTCCTAGGGTTTCGTTCAAGTTTAGATCTAGGGTTCTTGTTTGATCGCATTGATCAAACCTTGTTATTGAGAGTTCTGTCTTAAGTTTATCAAATCATCGTGTTGATAATATGAAAGTGAGGGTCTGAGAATTGTATTTGTTTAGTTGTTGTGTGTTTATGTGAGTTTTGAATAAAATTATTTCATTGTTCTTATCTGGTTGATACCAAAATTCACATGGTATCAGAGCACATGGTGCTCTCAGTCCTTTATCGCTCCCAGTTGTTCGATTATTTGTGATTCTTGAAAATAGGGTTTCAAGAATTGGGGTTTTGTCATTCTGGTGTGATTTGACTTAAATCGTTGAAGGTTCTGTACTTCTTGGGTTTTCGTGATAAAGATATGAAAAACCAGATCTAGGGTTTCTGGTGCAAGATTCAGAGAAGATCCGTGGAAGGACGAAGCAAGGAGCTGAAGACCTGTTTCTGAGTTCAACCCTTGAAGGTTTCAAAACTCAAAACAAATTATTGGAAGCTGCCACTCTTATCTCTGGGTTCAATCTTGAAAGATTGTAAAACCTAGAACAAGAATAGGAGAAAACCCTTTGCTAGGGTTTTATATCTTGGTGAGATCCTTCCATTATTGTCTTTTATTTTTTCTTTTAATTTTGCATTAGGCATTCTGTTGCGGGGTAGTTTGGACCGGTAGTTGTTGTGAGTGGGACACAAGGTGGGTCATCCCCTATTGCATTCATTCTTTGTGTGCATTATACTATGTGATAATTGAGTGTTCATTGGTTATATGGTTTGTGCATGTTTTTTTTTTGTGATCTTGTTGATTCGCTATTGTCTGACATTTTGTTTATTGTTATGAGTGTCGTAGACATATTAGGTATACATCTCATGTGCAAAGACTTGGGTAGGCACCTATTGAGTGACAAACCTACCACCTGGCCCCTGGCACAGTTTCGCTATTTGTGTGTTGTTGCTTGTTTACTGTGTTGATTCGTATTAGCTATTTATATTGAATGCGATAATTGATTGTGTTATCTTGATTGATCAGTGACAATATGGTTGATGGTGAGGGAAATCCTTTTGCAACTTTTATTAGCAAGTTAGAACCTAGTAATCCACTATATCTTCATGCAAGTGATACTACAAACTTAACTATTACTAGTATAAAGTTAAAAGGTACTGAGAACTACAATGTGTGGGCTAATTCAATTACTTTAGCTCTTAGAGTGTAAAACAAATATGTGTTTATTGATGGTACATGCATTAAATCTAATGACGATGAAGTTCTTGCTAACCAAAGGGAGAGATGTAATTCGGTTGTATTAACTTAGATTCTAAATTTGGTGTCTTTGAAGAACTGTATTTAGGCCAGGTTTATTCTAAACTAGCATCTGATGTTTGGAAAGATCTAAAAGAAACCTATAATAAAATTGATGGGTCTATGGTATTTGATTTACATCATAAGATTAGTTCATTTTCTCAAAGTTCTATCACTATATCTGAATATTATCACAATCTTGTAACACCCCGAATTTCATATATTATAGAGTAAATTACAAGTTTTGTCCTTTATGTTTACATCAAATTTCAGGCGCTGTCCTTTTGGCCAAAAGTTTATAGGCGGTGTCCTTTATCTTTCAAAATCTTGCACGTTTTATCCTTTAGGCCAAACCTGGTTAGAAATCTCAGTTAAAAAATGTCACGTGCAATGCACATGAGGGTAAAATGGTCATTCCCTCCTAACTCTTTTAATTCCCCATTTATAACCCACACCAGCTTTCTCTTCAACATCCGTAAACTGCTTCTAATACAAACCCTAATAGGGAAGAACAATTGAAGAAGTTTGTCATGGAGTCAACGAATAGCAACGACGATCGGCATAGTGAAGAGGATTTAGTTTCTTCATTCAGGTATCGTTCTGCGGTTGATTTCAAGCAACCTGAAGATAACAGATGTCTTGTTGGATCAAAACTTCACTCCAAAGATCAGCTGCAACAATCTGTCATTGTTGAATCCGAACATCGAAAAGGTATTTCATTATTTAACATTGTATCAACTGTGTCATTGTTATGTCGATCAATATGAGTTATAATATTCGAGATTCAACATCCGAAAATTACCAGCAATCGACAACCGATCATGATAACAAAACCTAGGGATATCAACACCAGCAACCGAACACGCCTGCAGTACAGTCATACCTTTCGGGATCTTCACCGGATATCAACCAACAAAAACCTCAATGACGTCTTCTGGATTGGGGAATGAACCCTAGCTCTGGTGATTGGTGTCCGCTCTGGGAGATCCGGTGTTGAGACGATGGTGCGGAGGATGGTGGATTTAGGTTTTGTGATTAGGAGTTTGGAGGCTTTGTGATTAGGAATTTGGTGTCCTGAAACTATGAGTTCTCAGTTTGAGAGTATTAGGAATTAAAAGAGTTTAGAGGGAAATGACCATTTTACCCTCATGTGCAATTTTTTAACTGAGATTTCTAACCAAGTTAAGCCTAAAAGATAAAACGTGCAAGATTTTGAAATGTTAAGGACACCGCCTGTAAACTTTTGGCCAAAAGGACAGCGCCTAAAATTTGATGTAAACATAAAGGAAAAACTTGTAATTTACTCTATATTATATATAAAAGTTAGTTATAAATTAGTAAGAATGGATTTTTACAAATAAAACATAACTTACCATAGTAGAAGTGTCAAAGTTGTACAATTTGAAAGATTTTACTTATAACAATATTAAAAACGCAAACACATACACTGGTGTGTGTGGGCTTCGACCGTAGCAAGAGAAGAGAGGGGAAAACCCTCAAGCTTAACAAATTCAGCAAATTGAAGATGATTTAAGGACAAATTTGAATGCATGTCTTTAATTTCTCAATAATCTAGGTATCCTCAACCCTAGGTAAGTTAAATTATATGTTTGATGATCTTGATGAATTGGCTTTTGAACCAATCCGGGAAATTGTATGAAATTAGAATGATAGGGAATTAGAATCATCTCATGAAACATGAATCATGTTGAAATTCTGATTATTTTGATGTTTTGATGAAAACCCACTTGTAGTAGTAATGTTATGAAGATGATGATGCTAAATGTGTTAAATTGAGTATAGTTATGATATATGAAGTTGGATGTTGTAGAATATTATTATATGAATCTGATTTAGATTGAAAGTTATGTGAAAATTAGTTGAATTTCATGATCTTGATATGACCTAGTATGATTATGCATAATATACTTGTACACTATGCCTTGTAGATAGTACGCACACAACGTGTTCGATGAAATGTCTAGGCTGATTAGTTATGTTTTAACTTGAAAAACATGTTGAATTGATGAATTAGCTTGAGAATGGAATTGTATATGGTTAATTAACGCCATAATAGATAATTGAAGTGTGCGTATGCAATGGATATTGTGAAAGCTAAACGTGAATCCAAGGTGTTAAGAACGCAAAATCACGGTAGATTCTTATGAACTTTGTCTATCCTTGATATAGATTATGAATGTTAGTCTCATTATATAAATTCTAGTTCGAAAGTGGTAGTGTAAAACATGGTAATTCGATGTGCTAAACATTTAAGGAATGGTTAGAAAAATGAGAAAGTAAAGGAATGTTAGTAGTCGAACCGTATGAAGGGGTCGCACTAATAGAATGTATGTTGGAATGTTATGTAGTCGAACCGTAGGAACGGGTCGTACTAATAGAATGTATGTTGGAATGTTATGCAGTCGAACCATAGGAACGGGTCATACTAATAGAATGTATGTTAGAATGCTATGTAGTCGAACCGTATGAACGAGTCGCACGACTAGAATGTATGTTGGAATGTTATGTAGTCGAACCATATGAACGGGTCGCACTAATAAAATGTATATTGGAATGTTATGTAGTCGAACCGTATGAACGGGTTATACTAATAGAATGTATGTTGGAATGCTATGTAGTCGAACCATATGAATGGGTCACACTAATAGAATGTATGTTGGAATGTTTTGTAGTCGAACCGTATGAATGAGTCGTACCAATAGAATGTATGTTGGAATGCTATGTAGTCAAACCGTATGAACGGGTCGTATGAATATAATATATATTGGAATGTTATCTAATCGGAACGTAGGGAATACACCGAACAACTAGAATAAGATATTAAAGAATGTTTATATAAGTAAATTAATGAGAATGGGTTGGATTGGATTATGGAAGTAAAATAACGAATGTGAATTTAATAGTTGGAAGTTAATATGTGGTGCATACATGTAGAATTGATGTTGATTCTTGTTGTTATGATGTAGGTAAAGTCGTACTCTAAACGGCGTGCTACGCTCGGAACGAACACACTCCATGATGCCCTTTACGCGCTTTTGGTTTATGTTTAGTGTCAATGGGTCAAACTACTTTTGGATTGTAAATATCGTTTTAAATGTTTATGTCTTTTGTAAGTACGTTTAAAGTTTATACTTTAAATATGTTAGAATTGGTCAACGTTGGTTTTAAAGTTTGATAGTTGTGTTGGTTCGTATGTATACAAGGGCATTTTGGTCAAAATTTATATTAAGTTACGAAAGTTCAAAATTTTAGCGTTTTTACATGATGTTTGACCATTGAGAAATTTTGGGCGTTTCAAGTTGGTATCAGAGCCAAGGTTTGAGGGATTCAAGCACAAGTTAGAGTGCTTGGACTCAAAACGACGGCTCGCGCAATGGGTGTGTTCGCTCCAGACCACAAATGAGGTAGCATTTAAGTTTTCTATAAATATAAATGTGAAAGAATGTGTTTCCAATATAAATTTTAAGTTTGGAAGGCGGAAAGGTAAGAATGGGGATTATACGGAGAGTTTTGGGGCACGTTTAGTCGAAACAGGGCTCTGGAATGGGTCAAATGAGCTGAAACAAGAAAGTGCAGCGTCTGCAGACTAGACAAGGGGTCGCCGACGCGGCCTGCTGTTACGACGCCTTAAAAATCTGTCTACGCCAAATGTTGATGATGCAAGTTTGTGGGGTGCGTCGCCGACGCGGCTTCAAGTCGTCACCGACGCCACCTGCAACCTCTGAACGCTGATTTTGATCATTTATCATGCCGCGAGTCCCGTACCTTCTAAGACCTGTTCCGTGACCCCAATGGGCTTCCGTAGAGTGGCAAAACTAGTAAGATACTACGTGAACCAAATTGTATTATGTTAAAGTGTTATGAAAGTGAACTACTTGAATTAAAAAATGAGAATGTAGAGGATAATATGCATTCTCCGACCTCATGATTGTATTTATGTGCTTCATGAACCGATTAAGTCTTACATTAATAAGAAATGAATAATGGTGGAATATGGAAAGAATGCTAAGATAAATGTGATATATAGAAGCTATAGGATTTGTTTAATCTTATGATGGAAAGAAAGTAGTGTGTAGTCGTAAAAGACCATTAACACATAGAATGAATGGAAGAAAAGTATGAAAGTACGGAATGTCGAAATGAGTTAAGCATGATAAAAGAATGAAACCTTAAAAAGGGATGAATAAGAATTAGTATAGATCAAGAAAGATTAGGTATTTTTAATCCCTATAATAGAAAGAATGTATGCCATGGTTCCTCGGGGCTTAATGATGATGAGAATGAAAAAGAATGAAAGTCGTAAGGACTTGATAATGATAGAATGAAATGACTTTGATGAATAGAGAATGAAAAACATTTAAATTGAATATGTTTATGTAGATGGCGGATGATAGGGATGCTAACAATGATGATCTAACTCGACAAGAAGAAATGATAGAATCATAAGTATGATCAAACCTAGAAAGTAGAAAGTATGATAGAATTGCGAGTGTAGTATGGATTCTAAGGATGGAAAACTGGTCAAATAAAAAGTAGATGTTAGTAGAACGGAAATTTTAAAGGAAGATATTTATATGGGGACGCAACACACGAAACAGAATGTAGAATGTAGTGTTGGAATACAACACTTGAAGTTGAATATATAGCAAGGATATGTTGATAGTTAACCGTGGTAGACCCGAAACGGGATATACGAGTAAGTGTAAAACATATGACAAAGGTGGTAGCATGTGATGGTGTAAGTAAGTATATCTATAGAAAGATGTTGTGGATGCACTGGATATGCTACGAATTAGACGTGTAGTGATCGACTCGTGAGGATCAGAATGGATAATGGGTTAAGATCTTGATGGATGATTTAAGTACCTACAAAGGTAGAAATGTTTGAAAGAAATAGTAAAATAATAGTAAGTATGTCCGAATTGAAACGAGGTGAGAAGGTAAAGACCTCGACGTGGAGAAAACTAATAAACTTAGCGAACGGATGCTCACGAGCAGAAACTCATCACAGATGTGCCTAGTCAGCGCGTGTAAGAAGGAAAAGAGGATGTAAGATACTCGGGTAATCGAAAACATTCCAAAAAACGGAGGGTATAAATGAATAACTAGAAAGAAAGATAGAATACAAATGTGTAAAAATATCAAGAAAGAGACATAGAATTTGAAAGTTCAAAATTTATACACAAATTACAAGAATGAAGGATATTGGCCCAACATGTAAGCATAGTTACCTATTGGACTTATTAGTAAACGATTCAAAAGAAGCGGGATGGCTAACAGGTTGAGACCCTAACAAGTGACTTATTTTTAACAAAGGAAAGATAATTTTTGCAAGGCATGGCAAGAACAACATTCACATGAGTATGTCTAAAATTAACAAGGAAGTACAAATGTGCGAATTAGTCCATATTGTGGGGATGGAAAGGGCAATGACCAAAAGTCATGAGTTTTAATTAACAAAGTTGAACATGTAATATAGTGTGTCACAGCCCCCGACCCCACCCTGGGAGCGAGAGCCGTGAACCAGACAAGTGGTACTGGTGTTTCTTAATTAGGCAACATAATTTTTTTTATTAGGATCATAGTTAAGAAATAATTTTAGAGTTTGTAAAACACCAAACTTTTAATATTAAACAAATGGGCTCAAACCCATATTCCATTCAATTGTTTTTTTTTTTGTAAAACCCGTTTAGGATCCTTCAATGATATCAATCTTAACTTGTGAAGGTGCGGAATACAATCACAAGTTGATTCAAGAACAAATAAGTAAACAATAATATGATTAAAACACAAACCAGAGATCTTGCATTCAAAGCTAAACGATGACTGATACAAGACTCTTAACTAGTTTCGGCTCCCTTGTGTCGCAACCAACGATCCATCTCAACCAAGTGGTTGAGGTTTGTTTAAATACAAAACAATTGGACTTAAACCTAGGCCCATGCGACTTCTAGCTAAACAACCCAACCCATACATAATTCGACCCATATGTTAACTAAACAAAACACAGAAACAACCCTTCAACTATGCTAACCTACATGAATAAACCTCCAGGTTCCAACAATCTCCCCCTAGGTTTATGCATGGAGATTCTTGAAACTTCAATTTTCACGACCACCTTGCAACCGATCCTTGAGACCACCAAAACCTTTTGTGCGAATATGAATGGCTGAAACCACAGCAGCAGTCCATGCTTTTGCAATTTCTTCGTATTTTTCAGTAGCTCTAATTTGATGACGAGCTAACACTTCCAAATCTTCATGAGCAACATTCAGCAAATCAATTTGATCCACCAAGCGAAAACACACATCATCATCACAAACAATTACTGCCTGCCCTAGACGCTCATCATAAGACCAAAAATGAAAGGACTTCAGAGCACCCTTTGGAATCTTTTTCACCAATGGAATCACCTTTTCTTTATCAGTTACAGGCCAGTGCACAATCTTCATCCGCTTGTTCGTGTATGGATCTCTAATGCCTTTAGCTGGTTTAATAATGGACTCTGCCGTACGCATTGAAGGAAAACCCTTAAGAACTTCCCTCTTCAATCTCTCGAAAAATATATATCCAGCTCCTCCAGGCTTATCATCCACATAAGGTGCTTTAGACAAGTTTGTCAAATCCACCTTAGTGAAAGACTGAAACTGGCCTGGATGTTTGTACCACTCGACAGGACCAACTTTTCTCTTTATCCACCATCTTTTGCGATCATGATCATAACCCCAGCTAACTACACCAGAACGATTTCCAACCTTATCATAGAGAGTTTCACCAACATCCATTAAATGATGAGTTGCATGAGCATCATCATCATCTGGATTTAGATTCCAATTTTTCATAATTACAAACTCTCTTTTCTTCTTAATTCTTTCAGCCTTCTCTTTGTCTGTAACATGATCAATAACTCTATTAAAGTATTGTTCCATAGCAGCACTTCTTTCAGCATCATCCTTTTCAAAGGCTTTTCTTCTGTTTTCAACATCAGTTGGATCAGAGAACTCTTGTCCAAATTTCTTCTCCAACTTTCCACGTAAATCATAAACCATATTGAACAACAAACTAACATCTCCTTGAAGCTGCTCAATCTGTTGATCTTTCTTCACAATAGTATCTTCAAGTTGGATAATCTTCGCATCTTTATGAATTGAATCTTGCTCAAGTACAACCATTCGTTTCTTCATATCTCTCATGCTGATAAACTCATCTTCATCACTAGAATCATCATCAAACGACATTCTAAATGGCTCTTCAGGTCTTTTACCACTCGAACTACTAGGTAAATCAAAAACAATTCCAGAAGGACCTGCAGATTCAAAAACACCAAGTGGCATAGTTTCAACAATGGGATCTGTATCAACATTTGTAACCTGAATATCAGCAGCAGTGGTCTCCAAAACATTTCCTTGAGTGTCAGTGTTTAACTCAAAGATATCTTCAGTAGTGGTGGTGGTATCAGCAACACTTCTCTCAAAATCAAAATCATATAAACCGTCATCATCTTCAGCAATAGTCATGGATTGATCTTTGTTTTGCTCAACATACATTCCGAGTCGAGGATCCCTCCTTTTCCGCTTCAATGGCATGGAATCAGAATCCTTTGGGTTTTCACTAGGCTCTTCACTTGATACTGATAGATCAGAAGGAGGATTTCCCATCTTATCAGTCACAGATTTTAATAGCAAAGCCAAACTTTCAGCAGTAATCACAGGTGGAACAGCAGAAACAGCAGTATCAACTTCAGCTTCAGGAGGAAGCTCTACATCTTCCCCAGAATCACACATAATTTCAATACCTTCATCGTCAGAGTCAATCGTTAATATCTCTGTCTCAGGCTCATTTTCAATACCCATTTGAATATCATGTTCTTCAGCAACTATTGCATTTGCAGGCGCATCATTCACTGGAACAGGTTGCACAATAACTGGATTAGCAACAACATCTTCAGTCTCTGCAAATTGACCAAATTTCTCTAACTCAATTAATCCTTCAAATTTCTTTTCAGTACCCTTCTTCGGAGTGAGAGCACCAAAACAAGCTGGACCCATAGGCTTCAACTCCAATGTGTTACCAGATCTCTCCAACTCTGGATAACGAGCATTAAAAATCATTTGTAAAAACCTTGGATACATGAGAAACTTGTCCTTTCTAACTCCAAACACATTCCTCTTCATCGCTTCCAAAATATACTTTGAATAATTGAAAGGCTCGTTTGTTATCACACACACTAGAGCAGCAGACTGAGTAATATTCAACTGATCTGTACCTCCTCTGTTCTCTGTCATACACAAAATAAACATATGCAACAAAAGACGCCAATATGGATGCACAAACTTCTTAACCAGAGGTGGATACTTCCCTTCATAACTCAATCTTGGCAATATCGCTTCAACTGTACCAGCAGGAAGTTCAATTGAATCTGTTTCTTGATCATTGAACTGTAAAACTTCACGAATCATCTGTTCGGTCACAGTAACAACCTTCTTTTGAACTTCAGAAACAATAACGCCCTTTCCTTCAACAACTTCAATTTTTGCATTTTTCCAAAACTCTTGAATGAGACCTTCATAAATAACTGGATTCTCTCGTAGTGCGTGAACAATACGACAGCTGTTGAGACCTTTCATCAATGAAGTGTACAACTTCTTGTGTTTCTCCGGAGGAGGTGCTAAATATCCCGCTTGATTATGTGTTGAGATAAATTTCAAATCCATATCTGCACAAAACACAAATTTATTAGAAACTTCAAACTTTAAAATCAGCAGACAAAAACAACAGTATCATGACTCAGATAACAACGATTCAATTCAAAACTATCACTGTTGAGTCGAGACCATGAGTCGAGACCATGAGTTCTCGAGTCGAGACCATAAGTTGTTGAGTCGAGACCATGAGTCAAGACTATGAGGTCTTGAGTCGAGACCATGAGATCTCGAGTCGAGACCATGAGTCGAGATCTTGACATTTCGACTCGTAATCACCGGTCTCGAGTCCTTATGTTATCTGAGTCGAGACCCCCACAAACAACTTTATCTTTTCAAATTTTAGATCAAAATCCCAAAAACATCTTAGGATTCTTTTGAAGACCAAAATATATAAAAATTAGGGTTCTTGGTCATCTTCAAAACTTCATCCAATCTTCAAGTCATCTGCAAAACTTCAAACAAATACATCATCATACCTTAATAAACAGCAAGTCGAGACTAGAAACACAAACTATGATGACTCGAAACCAGATAATCACGTCGGAATCAAGTCGGAAACACAATATCAGAATAAAAACCCGCCGGAACTTTGAGTGAGAATTTCAGAAGGTCTCGAGTGAGAAATGAGGTCTCGACTCGAGACCTGTGACTTATACCTCAGACCTAAATGAGCTGGGCCTGGGCCTTTGACTTTTGGGCCATGACCAACCTTTCAAACATAACCGACTTAAAGGATTTCGTTTGATTAATTTAATTAATAATAAAAATCCCGTTAATAAATCAGTTTTAATTTTAATAATCCACTTAAACCTTCTGAGCATAAATTACAAAACAAAACCTAAAACAAAAATAAATAATAGAAACTATTATTTACAAAAATAAAATAGGAAATAAACAAAATTGCTCAGGGATCAAATCACTAGGTTTCGGGCTTGACTTCACTTATCAACACTGATCTACTACCGAATGATCTAGACGATTGCCAGTATATTTGTCCACCTAAACTCATCTCCCTAGACCTTTTCCATATAACTGCCTGTAACAAGTTTTATCATGTTTTGATTTCTTAACAATGAACACCCAAATAAATACTAATCAAATCTCGGAAATATAAACAGCACACTCTATCATGCAAGTAGCTTCCCTACCACATATTTCACAAGTCCAATCCAGATCTCTGAAATCTTAACTGGGAATAGATTGAGAAAAGAACAGAATAGATCTTAAGCTGAGATGGTATAATATACAGATCAAATGAGTTTTTCTCAATTTAATATAGGTTTCTCGGGTTTCTTTTGGGCACTTGAGGGCCTCTTTCGGGTGTTTAATTGATCTACAGAGCGACAACGTACAGCTAGGTCAGCATGTATCTGGATGCAACAGAAGCTGACGTTGCCTAGCACCTCCAGGTCAGCATATATCTGGATGCAGCAAAGGAGATACACGACTTTTTCAGAGAAGATTTCAGAGTCAGATCAAAATTGTGTGTATCGGGACAACATACAAACATTCAAATAGAAATGAGCTAATTCCAAGTGATTTTCTTTCCTGAGGTCATGTACTATTTTAGTTCTGAACAGAAACAGCCAATGTTTCCAGCCTAAAGGATAGAGCCTACCAACATATCATACTAGAGTCAAACTATTTCGATACTGGTCTTACATGAGTCAGCCCTCGACCACAATGTGAAAATTTATTTCATTTCCCAGACATGCAACACCTCTTTTTGTATTTTTCATTTTTTAATGTTTTTGTATTTTTCAAAATTTCTCCCCCTAAATTTGAGCATAAATAAAAACTACCTAAGAATAGAAAACTTTATGAACAAATTTACCTACGAAAAACAAAAACATGCTCAGTCAGTAAAGCGGATCATTTTCAGAAAATCCACAAGCACTTTGAATTTTGAGCTGCTGACAGGTTTGGTGAACAAATCGGCAGCATTTGCATCTGTGTCGATTTGCTCAAGTGTAATAAGACCTCTGTCGAAGCAATCCCGAATAAAATGAACTTTTATGTCTATGTGCTTGGTTTTGGAGTGAAAACAGGATTTCTAACAATTTGTATTGCAGCATCATTATCGCAGTAAATAGTAGTGTTGAGATAAGTCAAACCGTAGTCCTGCAATTGATGTTGCATCCACACCACTTGAGAGCAAGATGCAGAAGCGGCAACATACTCAGCTTCAGTTGTAGAAATCGCCATCGTTTGTTGTTTCTTGCATTGCCAAGAAATGAGCCTGTCACCCAGAAATTGACATCCAGCAGATGTAGATTTCCTGTCACTATCAGTACCTCCAAAGTTGCTATCAGAAAAAGAAAACATGTCAAAATTGGAATCCCTCGGATACCACAGACCAAACCGAGGTCGGCCTTTAAGGTATCGAAAGATTCGTTTAACAGCAGTAAGATGAGAAGTTTTAGGATTAGCCTGATATCTCGCACAGTTGCAGACAACAAACATAATATCCGGTCGGCTAGCTGTCAGATACATCAACGACCCGATCATAGACCTATACTGACGTTGATCCACGGGAGATCCTTCTTCATCTTCAGTCAATAACGGTCTCTCTGCCATTGGTGTTTCAGCTGGTTTTGCGTCTGAAAAGTTGAATTTTGCTAGCACGTCATCCACATACTTCCCTTGATGGATAAGAATCCCTTGAGAATTCTGCTTGACTTGTAAACCCAAAAACAATGTCATTTCCCCAAGAGCACTCATTTCAAATTTCTTCTTCATAACTCTCTCAAATTCCTTGCAAAGTTCCTCACTTGTAGACCCGAAAATAATATCATCAACATAGATTTGAACTAAGATCTGATCCTTGCCCACTTTCTTGATAAACAGAGTCTGGTCTATCGTGCCACGTGTGTACCCATGAGCCAGAAGATGTTCAGTTAGTGTGGCATACCAAGCTCGTGGTGCTTGGTGTAATCCATACAATGCCTTGTCTAGCTTGTAGGCATATTCTGGATGATCTGGATGCATGAAACCTGGTGGCTGCTCAACAAAAATTTCTTCCTTCACATCTCCATATAGAAACGCTGTCTTGACGTCCATCTGATATACAGTGAACCCCATATATGACGCGTAAGCTAAGAAGATCCGGATGGCTTCAAGTCAGGCAACCGGAGCATATACTTCATCATAATCCAGACCTTCTATTTGTCGAAATCCCTGAACCACCAGCCTTGCTTTATTTCGAACAATAACACCTGCAGAATCTTGCTTGTTTCGAAATACCCATCTAGTTCCAAGTTTGCGCTTTCCCTTTGGCAACTTGACAAGTTTCCATACTCCAAGCTTCTCAAACTGGTTCAGCTCTTCATGCATAGCATCTACCCAGCCTGGTTCCTGCAAAGCTATATCAACAGTTTTAGGTTCGATTTGAGAAATGTAGCAAGAATATAAGCAAGTATTGATGGTTCCCGATTGGCTCCTGGTTAAAACTCCTGCATTTACAGGACCAATCACATTCTCTATAGGATGATTTCGTTGAACACTTGTGGGTATTGCCAGGTCAGGTACGGTCTCGTCTTTAGTGGTGGTGTTGCTAGACTCCCCCTCATTAGATGCTGCAGTATTATGAACGAATGGAGTGGTAACTATGCAATCTTCAGGAATGGGTTCAGGAAATAGTGCAGATCCGGAACCATTAGATGCAGAACCGCTAGTTGAAGCACCTTCAGGGGATTGATGGGACGTTTGCTGACACGTAGGATGTTGCGTAAACACCATTCCTGGCGGATCAATGGTATGATGTCTGACGCTTCCTTCTGTCTGTTCTTCTTCTTCAGTGTCCTCAAAAGACAGCGGTTGTTTTGGAATAGACACACCTGCATCTGAAAAATCACTTGACAAAATGTTAAATGACTTAAACAATTCAGAATAATCGTATAACCAATCTGGTCCGACTCTAGCATCCGTAGCGTTTTCTTCAAGCCACTCAATGTTGCACGACTCGACGACCTTTTTAGTTACTTTGTTGTATACCCTATAGGCAGAGCCTTTAGCATATCCAACAAAGAAACATTCGTCCCCTTTGACCTCAAACTTTCCATTAGAGTCCATGAGTAATAACACACAAGGACATCCAATGATACGAAAGTGTGAAACCGAAGGTTTGCGTCCTTCCAGAATCTCATAAGGAGTTTTCATATGACGTTTATTTACTAAAGCATGATTCTGGACATAACAAGCCGTGCTAACAGCTTCGGCCCAAAAGAAACTAGGAAGCTTCGAGTCAGCCAGCATAGTTCGTGCAGCCTCAATAAGAGTACGATTTCTTCTTTCAGCTACTCCATTTTGTTGAGGAGTTCGTGGTGCACTATACTGACGATCAATTCCCTTTTCTGTGCAGAACGTGTCCAAAGTAACGTTCTTGAATTCTGTCCCATTATCAGATCGAATAACCTTCACCTTGGCACTCGCTTGATTTTCAGCCAGAGTGATGAAGTGTTTCACTAAGACTGCAGTTTCATTTTTGTGACTGAGAAAATATACCCAGGTGTAGCGAGAATAATCATCGACGATTACAAGACAATAAGCTTTCTTGCCAATACTTAGCACATTCACTGGACCAAAAAGGTCCATGTGAAGTAATTCAAGTATGGCCTTTGTTGAGGGTGCAGGTTTTGCCTTATGAGGTTTTCGATGCGCTTTCCCTTTTGCACAAGCAACACACTTTTCGACCAACATGAAATCTTTTATCGGAAGATCACGTACTAATTGACCTTTAGCCAGTCGGTTCAAATTCTTCATGTTCACATGCCCAAGGCGACGATGCCACAGTAGACCATCATGTTCTGAAATCTTCGAAAATAGGCAAGTAATTTCTTCACACGGTTTCTTGTTCATATCAATCACATAAGCGTTTCCTCGTCTCTCTGTTGACATTAAAAACCAATCTTCTGGAATGACAATCCCAGGTTTAAGAACATGACATCCTTTCTTTGTAAAGTGAACTGAATTCCCTCGATCACAAATCTGAGAAATGCTCAACAGATTGTGTTTCAGTTCTGGAACATAATTAACATTTTCGAAGCTTAAAACGCCATTTCGTACTGTTCCTTTCAACGTGATTCTGCCTGAATCTCCTCCCGCAAATGAGACATATCCATCATTAAATTCTTTGACATTTACCAGTTGGGATAAGTCTCCTGTCATGTGCCTGGAACAGCCACTATCCATGTACCAGAGGCGCACGGTAGTCCTCCACAGCTGTTCCTGCACAATTAGCGGGATTAGTTAGATTTAGGAACCCAGCCCATAGTGGATCTGGGTTTTCCTTGTGCATCAATATAAGTCACTCTCTGCCACACTAAATTGTCTTTACTTAAAAACTCCGAAGTATTTTGAAAGACAGAGTTTCGATGACATGTGTGAGATGGATTGGATTGCTTGGCCTTAGCTTTAGGTTTCCAATGCTTGTTTGACCAGTTAGAATTGTAATTACCAAAAGCATTATGTTGATATCTTCGAAAATCATTTTGGTGATTTTGATTTTTGCATTTGGCTGCATTCCAATCCTGATCAGAAGGTTTAGTCTTGCGATAGTTGTTTTTCATTGTCTTAGTCTTTTCAGTCGTCATTGACTCTGAACAACGATATCGGTTAGACATGACCTTCTGATCTTGCATGAACTTTGTCTTGTACGATGCCCTTGGGAGTTGAACACAATTTCTGGCGATGTGACCCGCGATGCCACAGT
Organism: Helianthus tuberosus; assembly: GCA_030545235.1. Classification (NCBI taxonomy): domain Eukaryota; kingdom Viridiplantae; phylum Streptophyta; class Magnoliopsida; order Asterales; family Asteraceae; genus Helianthus; species Helianthus tuberosus. The sequence goes on from CM060391.1 coordinate 38,651,772, forward strand.
TAAAACATGTTTGACGCTTCAATTTGTGAGTATTTTGAAAGTTTTTACACGATTTGCTTGGTTTTGAATGATTTGGCGTTTTAGTTTTCTGAATATGTTGTGTTTGTGGTTGTTCTGAGCATTTTGGTGGTTTTTCTTCTAATGACTTCTCACTTATATCAATTCCCTTTTCTTTGTTACTTAATTTCGGTTCAGTATTTGAACATGGAGAAGTTTCATCAATATGCGTTTTCTCAATGCATTTGTCATGTGAAACTAATTCAGGTTCATTATCTGAACGTGTAGAAGTCTCATCAATATGCATTTCCTCAACGCATTTATCATGTGAAACTGATTCAGGTTCAATTTCTACTACAGTTTCCAATGGGGTCCCACTAGATTCAACATTAGGGACACCCACTGAGACAGATTCAGAAGAAGAATCAGGATACTCTTGATTTTCTTGAGAAGTCGTTTCAGTGGTTTCACTGAATGCGTCCTGAGGGACCTCACCTGTAACATTTTCATTAACTGAAACGTTAGAAACATTAGGATCACACACATTAGCTGAAAAACAATCATCACCACACTTATTGTTCAAACTATCAACACAAACATCATCAGTTTTGCCCAAAACAACAGGCTCACAAGACGAAACATAAGCAGAAAACGACGCAAATAAAGAACGACTAAAAGCAATGTCAGATTCAGTTGGTTCAGAATAAGGTTCAAAATAAGGTTCAGAAATATTTGAAATAACGACTGGTTCACTCCCATGAACATCTCCACATTTTACTTCAGAAATATCATCTACACATGAAGATGAAACGTTAGGATCAATTGAGCCTTTGGAAACAAAATTTAATGGAGTAGACTTCTGTTTCTCAACTTGTCTGTCATGAGAAGACGACTTGTTGGTTTTGGAACCATAAGTCATGTTACTCTCATTCATCATCTCCTCCTCAGTCATTGGCAGATAAGTGTAATTATCATTATATGGAGGAGGAATCTGATTATAACCCAAACCACGCCCTTTCTTTTCTTTGTACGCAGGCTGTTGATCGCACAGGTTTTTAACTAGTTTGCTGGAAGAATCAAATTTCTTGATATTAAGTTCATTAATTTGATATCTGTCTCTAATATCTTCCAGTTCCTTAGTTAAAATACATACTTTTTCCTGAGCTTCTAAGAAATGGGCTGTTTTTACACTCACATCATCCTTAAGTTTGATGATGTCTTTTCGCTGAGCCTCAATCTTTTCTTTATAAAGTTTCTCATTTTTCGATAAGGTAAAATTTTTATTTTTTATGTCTTGATAATCTTGAATGAGCTCAGCGTTGTGTGTTCTATAAGCTTCAACCCTTTCCCTACACTCAGGAGTACAGAAAACAGAAAGTACCTCTTCTTTGGTGAGACCTTTAACAGGAGCTGAAAGAATTTGAGTCATAAAAGCAAAGTTTTCAGCTGAAGTCTCTTCTTCGGGCTTAGAGTTTTGATCACTTGAGGTCATGAAAGCAATGTTATTTGAAGCAGCTTGATTTTCTGGAGCTGAGATGTTCAGACGCTCAATTTCAGAAGTCCAATCAAAGTTGATGTTGGGCTGAACCACCAGGGCTTGCGCTAATCCCTGCGGTTGAGGGCTTCCAGTAGCAGCAGCATCTGATATACTAGCAGTGGTCACAAGAGCTCTTTCTCGATTAGGTGTTACGGGCTGTGCAGGAGTTTGTTCTCTATTCATCAGTGGTTTTGTGCAATTTCGAGCATAATGTCCTTCCTCATGACAGTTGTAACAGCGCAAGTTAAAAGGCACCTTAGCAGCTCCATTCCAAGCAGTTCCCCACCTGTTTTTACCTGTTCTTTTAATAAACTTTTGTGCCCTGAAAGCAGCCATTGCCATCTGCCAGGTGATGTCCATTTCTTCAACGTCATCAGGATGAATCTGAGATAGGTCATCGCCACACCATTTTGGAGGATCAATTTTTCCTGCAACGAAAGCGTTCAAACAATTGATAACGGAGGCTGCGATATCCAAATTTTCCTTTGACTGTTTAGTAAAGAAAGCTATCATCTCATTGTTCGCAATGGAGGCGGAAGCAGCAGTGGAGGCATTCCCAGCATTTGTAGTGGAAGTGGGAGCAACTGGAGGAGCAACTTGATTAGAGGACCCTGAGCAATAGACATTTGCTGAAGTGGGAGCAGTCTTAGCAGATGTTGCATTGCGAAACATTTGAAAACCTCCTTGAGACAACAAAGCTGTGTTATTGTTGTTTGATGAAGTGGGAGCAACGGAAAAACCTGCGGCTAGCATGCTGTTTTTGTAGTTGGTTTCTCTTTGTTTATCATCTAGTTCACAAGCTTTGATATGAGAGATCATCTCTGACAGGCTGCATCTCGCGAGGTCTTTAGTTTTCTTGATCATAGCGACATGATGATCCCAACTCTTTGGCAATGCATTAAGAAGCTGTCTATTGGTAGATGCATTTGATGTATGAATTTCTTCCATTTGCATTTGTGTCACTAACTTCACAAACCTCTGAATTTGATTGTCTACAGTTTCACCATAAATATGGTTGAAGTTGTTGAAATTTTGTTACAGCAGATTTCTTCGACTCTCCTTCATATATTCATTTCCTTCATAGACGTCGATCAATGATTCCCACAGTTCTTTGGCAGATTTGCAGGTGCGAAATCCAATAGCAATGTCAGGACCCAAACCCATGGTTAAGTATGAAAGTGCTCGGTCATCTTCTTCAACTATAAGCAAATCATCTTCGGTATATTGATCTCTAGGTTTCTTTACCTTAACACCTGGTTCAGTGGAACTTTCCATCATAATCTCCCTTGGACCCCTTAAGATGCTTCGCCACAGTTTATAATCTTTGACCTTCAAGTGCTGTTCAAAGCGCCACTTCCACTCGGGAAAATCATTTGCATCAGTCAATCTTGGAATGCGTGTTGTGGTTCCAAGCTTTGAATCCAGTTCTTGTTGGTTGTTAAGGGCAGCCAATTCAACGTTATTTGTTGTCATAATTAATTAATCAATTAATTATTTTTAAAGGTCCAAAAGTGTTAACAGTTCAAAGTCCAGGTCCAAGTAACGTTGCAAAGTGACGTTGCGAGTCGAGACCACAATTGCGAGTCGAGACTAAGAATCAGACAACTCGAGACCGTAGTTAGTTGCAAGTCGAGACTAAATCCACACAAGCCGAGACAGCGATGGTTGCGAGTCGAGACCGGAGCAGAACAAATCGAGACTGTTGATGGTTGCGAGTCGAGACTGGAGCAGGACAAGTCGAGACAGTTAACGGTTGCGAGTCGAGACTGGAACAGTACAAGCCGAGACTGCTAATGGTTGCGAGTCGAAACCTGTAAAACAGATATGAGATAAACACTGTTGACTCGTAATCCCTGATTTTCAGCACTTTTCAAAAATTCAAAGATATCGTAATCTTTGAATTTTCTTTGATCACCAACTCCCGAGAAATCAGCTAACAATATTATGAAATCACACAAACCACAATCAGTGATATCTTTCAATGATTTACACGAAGAACAGTTTGAATGTTTAATAATTTTCACTGCAAAACAAACACCAAAACCGGATTAGTAGCAACTGATGTTCTTGAATCCAATTGATATCAAAACCGAACCAAGAATGGTTTCTTGGCTCTGATACCAATTGTAAAACCCGTTTAGGATCCTTCAATGATATCAATCTTAACTTGTGAAGGTGCGGAATACAATCACAAGTTGATTCAAGAACAAATAAGTAAACAATAATATGATTAAAACACAAACCAGAGATCTTGCATTCAAAGCTAAACGATGACTGATACAAGACTCTTAACTAGTTTCGGCTCCCTTGTGTCGCAACCAACGATCCATCTCAACCAAGTGGTTGAGGTTTGTTTAAATACAAAACAATTGGACTTAAACCTAGGCCCATGCGACTTCTAGCTAAACAACCCAACCCATACATAATTCGACCCATATGTTAACTAAACAAAACACAGAAACAACCCTTCAACTATGCTAACCTACATGAATAAACCTTCAGGTTCCAACATTTTTATTCAGGTATTTATAGCCACTTTATTTAAGCCTTCAGTGCTCCATAGTTGACTTCTATTATCTTTACAGCAAATTACCTGAAATACGTTTTGAAAACATTTTATCAGTAATAAATACTGGCGAGTTCATTCCATTTTTATAAAAATATATTGTTATACTTTACAGCATTAAGGGTTTTTATATTTGTTTATATTTACCCAAAACTCAATCAGTATTTGTCACATGATGGCAGTTCCAATGTGACGGTGGTCATATCACTCATTGGCTAACTTTCGTCCAATAGTGCAGTTTATCAAGTAATAGATATATAGTATATCTTACTATTATTCAAAGGTATCTGTCACTAGGCGATTCCCGTGACGGTGGTCAAATCACTGTTGATCATTCTTTCAATTAGTGACTGGGGTCATAACACTGTTGATCATTCTCTCAACTAGTGCCTGTGGTCGTATCACTGTTGATCGTTGTTTCAACTAGTGACTGTGGTTATAACACTGTTGATCATTCTCTCAACTAGTGACTCTGGTCATATCACTGTTGATCATTCTCTCAACTAGTGACGCTGAACTAGTAGTGTATATAAAGTATATATTATAAAACCCATGATATCACTTTGTCAAATATATTTTCTATGGCACAAAACCAATTAGCCCAAAAAATGAAATAATGAAATATATTATTTTCTGTCAAACTAGTAGTTATAACTTTATTAAATATAATATTTTAATTAAATAATTGTATTATTATAAATCCTTTATATTTAATATATCGTATTTAAACTAAAATGTTATGTCTATACATAATAAAATGGGTTACAATTAAATACAATACTAAAAGTTATAAAGAAGTTATAACCATATAAACAGTGATAATATAGTTACATTTAATATGACCCAAGATAAAAGTTTACAGTTGATATTTAAACGAAACTTTGTACTAGACACATAGTGACTAAATGAAAAATATACATATATCACATGTTATATTGATAAAGTATAACATTTTTTTGCTTTATATTAATAAAATATATTATTAACACATTATAATTAATTATAATGAGAAGTCGAATATTATAACATAATAGGCTCTAAATATATTCACAACCAGCCTTAATAGAAATACATTAATAATATATGTGTTTTAACTTAACCCTTTAATCTTGAACCCAGTTAAAGCCCCATATACCGATGGTAATTGCAGACTACAAAAACTTAATCAATGTAAGTATAACCGATAAACATTGAGGGTTTTGTAAAGCATTTTTAAATATAAATGTGTCACAAAAAGGTGATAAAAAGAAGAATGACTCACTTTGTAACTTTAGGGTTCAACTAAAAGCCTCCTGGTATAATCTTGAGTATAACTCCTGAGCTATTTAATAAAATATATAATGCACTCGCGTTAACTATAATAACCCAAATTCAACTTTTTCAATACGTCACGAGACAGAACCCCAACGTACTTAGTCAGGCAGAGCCTTGACATGCGTTGCTAGGTTCTAGATCAATCGGACAGGGCATCGACTCAGTGATCTGTGGTTAAAACACTTAAAACGGGGCAGGGCTTTAGAGTAATATGGTGTGAAATACTTAAAAAATGAATACATGTGAGCAGAGAGAGAGAGAGAGAGAGAGAGAGAGAGAGAAAGAGAGCAGAGCAGGCAAAGAGAAAGAAAAGAGCAAATATGAAAGTTCCTTTGTGCTCCTATTTATAGCAAGTTCAAAACTTGGAAATCAAGTTTGGCGAGCCACGTATGTATACAGCACATATTGAATTCAATGTTAGATTTGTTTTTTATTATTTATATATTATAATTAATTCAGCTGTTTCACTCATTTATCGCTTATAACTTCTAAAATATGACGTTTTATAAAACGATGAATATGTCATTAGAACGAGAATATTTTTATCTACATTTTGACCCAAGTTTCATTAAAAATGGAGTAAGTTCAAATATAATGTATTTTTATAATTTAATTATTAAGTGGATCCTATGTTCGTCTAATATCTCATATTTCTAACAGTCAACTTACCCATAATCTACTCGTTTAATAATATAAGTTTTTATATACTCTATTTTAATATAAAAAATAGAAACGTTACAACCTCCCCACCTTGTTTTAAATCTCGGTCTCGAGATTTGGGCTACGATGTCTCCTTTAGGGTCATGTCACGTCTTGGTCAATAAGAATAGTATTAAGGTAAATGACACAGAATCAAGACATGTTCAAATGAATACGAGTTTTACAATAAATATGACTCAATGGTTCAACTGAATTAGTTCCAGAAATCGATGTTAAGCGAACGAGATGAAATGATATAATTTCTAAGGTGACTAGGTTCAAGCCAAAAGAGATTTATGATCAATAGATGTCTAAATAGAATGTTTACAAATTGTGAATGACTTTTAGAATCAATAGAATTTATTTGCCAAAGGGAAACTTACTTTAATCATCAATCAAGGAAGGCTTAGAATTAACAAGCTCAAATAAAATAGAAGCTCGAAAATGATTTGTCAATTATCAAATCATGACATGAGGAAAAATCAGTGTGTTGATATTATTGAATTGCAAGGATACACCTAAATACAATAGAGTTTAGTGTATCATTGTCTTAATACATAATTGCATCAAGACTACTTTAAACGATGAGTCAAACGAAAGACATACGTGGTTTTGCATGATTCGTATGATTATGATTAGCCAAGCTACAAGTTTATACCAACGCCACAAGGTGTCCTAATGATTGAAATAGTTCATTAATTACGGTGACCGAACAAATTCACCGTGTTCGTAATCAACTGAAAGTTTTACTGAAGTAAATTTGGATATTTATTTCAAATAAATCTTATAGGATTTTCAATTGATAATGAAAGAACAAATTAATATCATATAATTTTCGATCAATGATGAAAGAATCTTTAGAGGTACACCAGAATATAATACGAATTTGTGTACCCTTATCTTAACACATAATTGTATTAAGACTGTTTTAAGATAATGAACCAACATAAATTATTTAAATAGATAAATTCGTACATCAGGTGTGAAAATGAAATTAGCTCAAGCTTCAAATTAATGAAAATGCTACCACAAGGTGTCGTAACCAAATAAATGATTCAATGAAAGTGAAGACCAAACAAGTCTATTATGGTTCTGAATAAATGAAGTACTTGACAGGATGCATTTATTTATAACTTTGATTTGTACTAGGGTCAAATAATAAATTAACTTAGATTTTACATATTAGCGATTACGTTTGGAATCGTTTCTGCTTCCTGCGTAGTAAGTACTAATGTGTCACACCCCAATCGATGGCGGAATCATCGGGATGTGGCACTAAGCGAACCAAATTGCTCAAGAGAATCCATAACGATTAATTTAGTGATAATATTTAACAAGTTCAATATCACATACTATCAAACAAATATTTCAACAAAAGTCATAACAGATTTCAAGTCTCTCAAGCAAAACCAATCCGACAACTTAGATTTTTAGGTGAGTTTCTAGCAATCCTATCCATTTGCAGCATAAAAGTCCATCAACCTGTCACATACGTTAAAATAAAGTCAATACAATAATGTAAATGTGAGTACACAAGTTTGCATAAGTATAGTATTAAAAGTGTTTACGCATAACCAGCATGTAATACGTAGAGAAGTGAATCAAGTAAGCTATCGACAATGACACAAGCTAACCAACATGACTGCGAGTTGTGGTATGCGCAATACGTGTTCAACGTAGTGTGCACGTAAAGTAAGAGATCCTTAACAACTCCTGAATAAACAGGTGATGAGTCCAAACAATAGTACTATCGTTGCTAAGGGTGGTAGGGCAAGTAATCACTGTGTAAACATAGCAAACAACCATTCATCGAATCACGTATAACAGGCAAGGGCGGTTAGCGTTTTAAAAGAGTTTAAGCGTTGTGTGCATTGTGTTTTGATAGAGAACGTATGTAACACCTAAAAGTGCGTTAAGCGAAAAAGGGTTCGAGTATACTCACAGTGTGTGCATAATAGTAAACACGGTCTGGAATGGAGTGGAGAGAGCGCCGGATTAGCCTGTGTTCGGGAACAGAAGTGCATAAGTCTTCCAAGTGCTGAAACGGTCAAAGTTGAAGTGTCGGGTGGGAAACAGGCTCCTTATACGAAGGGAGTGGTGCCTTCGTACGAAGGGAGTGCCTTTGTACGAAGGTGGGTCTTCGTACGTGTCGCCTGATTTTCATGTCCAAAATCGAGTGTTCTTCGCGTCTGTCTTCGAGAAATCGAGTGTTCATCCCTCCAGCCTTAAGCTACTGATTAAACTTAGATCCGGGGAGGTCTTTTGAGTGATTGAGTCACATGTGAGGAATATGGCTGAGTTGTACGAAGCTGGCTTCGTACGAGGCCAGTGCCTTCGTACAAGCGACTGTTCAGCATTTTTCAGCGTTCGGATGAGTTTTTTCGCCTAAATCGGCTGTGTTTTCGAGTCTTTTTCATGACGGTTTTGACACCACTTTGTCCCGCTACTTAGTGAACATAATATGTGTCGGTTTTGGTCCGTTTTTGTGTAAAAATCAAGTTTAAAGCACTTTTTATTTGGAGTAAACACTTGGTGAGTGTGAGATTCTCAGATCTACATCTTGGGAAGCCAAATCACTCGTTTAAGTGTAAATCCAAGGTAAATCAGAAGTCTTTGAAGAAAAAGATGAAGGTTTTTATGAAAAAGATGAAGTTTTAGATGAAAAGTTAAAGTTTAGATGAAAAAGATGTTGTTTAGATGAAAATAAAGCAGTTTGGATGAAATCAGAGTGAAAATCATGTAAAATCATAGTGGAAATCGTCGTGAAACTTGTAAAAATAGCGGATCTTACTTGGGAAATCGATGGACAGCAGGTTGGGAGAGTTCTTGGGTGAAAATGGCTGCAATGAAAAGTGAAAGAGTGGAGTTGGGTATTTATAGGCGAGCTGAAAGTTCTGTTCGAAGCTGGCTGCCTTCGTAAGAAGCTGCTGGCTTCCTAAAAAGCTGTTGGCTTCGTACAAAGCTGCTGGCTTCGTAAGAAGGGACCAGTTTTGTGTGAGAAATCCTCGTTTCACGTGTCGGGTGTTCGTTAGGTGCGTTTAGTCGCGTTAGTTAGGTCGAGTACTTTATGTATTTTAGCAAGGTATTAAGTGTATACACAACACGACACTTATAAACCATTTACCACTTAAATACACAATAATAATGCAAGTAATATAAATAAATCGGCATTTTAAGTTTGCATTGAGTTGATGCGAGAGCGAGTAGTTAGTTTAGGTACTCACGTGATGTAGTAGTGTAAGCGTTATAAGCATAAGTGTTACGATATAGCGTACTGAAATAAGCGATGTAGTGCGAAATATGCGATGTAGCGTAGTAAGCGATATAGTTTACATTACGATCCGAATCTCTGGTGCTAGGCGTAACGAGAGTAATGAGCGCGGAAGTGCGGGTTGTTACAGTCTCTCTTGTTTTAGGAAATTTCGTCAAGAAATTTATTCGAAAGGGAGACTGTCAGAATTTACACGAATAAGTAGCGATAAAAGCGTTAGGGTAAGCTAAGGATGAACGAACGATCGATCGAGGATTGACGAGTGAGAGCGTCTTAGTGGCATGGGAAATCGATTGAGAAAAAGCGACTTGCTTGATTAGGGAATAGTAACTCACGAGTTGACGATCCAAAATGTTTTAGGTTTTTGAAAAGTTTTTGTCAAGTCATTACAAAAAGATTTTAAGGAAAAACCTGATTTATGAAAATTTCCTTATGGCGTGGTGTTAAACTGAGTCGATGTTTAAACCAGTGTTGTAAAAAAAGTTTTGTTTGTCCAAAGGTTATAATTTAACTTAATATTTCTCAGAAAATTTTCCATTTATTTCCAAAACATTCGGTAAACAAATAAGTTTTAATTATTTTCAAAACATACGGTAACAAATAGGTTTTAACAGTATCAAAAGTTCAATTAGCGTCAAGCCCCACATGGTATCTTTCCATGAAAGTTTGTTAATATGGCTAAAAACCTTATATATAGGTAGTACCAGCGGTGTATCCACCATGTTTTAGCCATATTGCCTCTGTCCCGTAGAGCGATGTCATGTGTGTCGACATGATATGGATAGGTTTTGGTATCCTCGGCCCAAACGGGAAATAGTTGGACTGAGTTCGGAAGGAAGATCAAGTAGACTAAGCGGTGAAGTTGATTGCAAACTTAGTTAGCGATAAGAGTGTGCGCGAATGGTTCAGTGATTTGGAATATCGAAGCGGCGTGAATGTTAGGTGCGATAAGCGTTAAAGCGTCAAGAGGGAAAAGCGATGGGAATATCGAAGCGGTAAGAATGATAGATGTGATAAAGCGTTAAAGCATTGAAAAGGGAAAGCGATGGTGAAGCGAGATAGATTTCAGCGAAGGTGAGATTGCGTTGCTGTAGACTTACGAAAAGTCTAGCGATGGTGAAGTGAAATAGATTCTAGTGAAGGTGAGATTGCGTTGCTGTAGACTTACGAAAAGTCTAGCGATGGTGCGATCGAGAAGTAATGAGATGTTACGCCTTGCGAAGGAGTTTAGCGTGTTGAAAATAGTCTCAATAATATACGAGGTCTAATAACGTTCAACTCCACATGGCATATTCTTCATGAGAGTTTGTTAGTATGGCAAAGAACTTATATATAGAAAGTACCAGTGGTGTATCCACCATGCTTTGACCACACCTCCTCCGTCCCGTGAATAGATGTCACACTTTGTCGACATGGTTAAGATGCTTATATATAGGAAGTACCAACGGCTTATCCACCGTGTTGTTAACGTTATGGCATCATTAGAACTTACTACGATCTCTATGCACTTACCAAAATAATCCCGTGTGCATCCATGATTAATTTGGTCCTTGCATGTTTATCGTAACTTATTCCAAAGATGCATAGTCGGGGTAAAACATATTATATCGTGATATACTATATAGTGCTAGTAATAGAATCTGTGTGTGAACCTAGACTAAGTGTGAGGACTCGAGAGAGAGAGAGAGAGAGAGAGAGAGAGAGAGAGAGAGAGAGAGAGCGAGGGAGGGAGAGAGAGAGAGAGTCGGCATCACATATTGAGGTGACATCGAACAATAGAACAATTATAAAGTATAAGTACCAACGTCGAGAATCGTACCATTAACAGCGTCGTTCTATGCCTAGTTGGTGTTGATGTTGAAGACTCTTGCTTGGGCTGTGGTTGCTGTTGGAGCTTCTGCTGCGGGTGCTACATCTGCTGGTGCTGCGGTTGCTGGGGCTGTAGGTTACGTCGGCGGTGCTGGGAGTGCTAGTATGCCTTGTTGTCGCGGTCCTGTGCGACAGTGGTTGGTGAAGTGACCGAAACAGTTGCAATTTGTGCAATAGCGGCAGTTGGCTCCAGCCTGGTGGTGATAAGTACAGCTCAAACATAGGGGAAGAGTTCCAGTGTAGTTACGCCTTGGGTAAAGTGCAACTGCTCAGAGAGGTTCGGGTTTAAGCGGTGCAGTTGCTGAGCAATTTAGATTTGAGCTCTTTCTCTTGTGGCTAGGCTTGTCGGTGTCTTGTGGCCTGTGCGGCTTCATCGGATGATTCGGTGGTAGCTTGGTTAGCCTTCTTGGTGGAATCCTTGGAGAAGATCCAGCCAAGATTCGCTTGTCGTTGATCTCTGCAGCCAAGCGATAGACTTCTTCGATGGTAGCCGGTCTTGCAGCTTCGACAATATTGCCCACACACTCAGGTAAGGCACGTATGTAGTTCTTGATGGCCTTTTCGGGAGTGTCGACTTGGCTTGGGCAAATAATGCTAAGCTGTTTGAACCTTGTTGTGAGGCCGGCGTTGTCGCTTTCAACTTGCTTGATATCCCAAAATTCGTTTTCTAGCTTCTAGACTTCGTGTGGAGGGCAGTACTCTTCCTTCATGAGCTCTTTCAGCTCATCCCAGGAGAGCGCGTAGGCTGCATCGTTCCCGCATTTGTTACGCTCGGCCGTCCACCAGTTGAGGGCTCTTGATTGAAATACTCCTGTAGTGCATGTAGTACGAAAATGCTCGGGGCACCCACTCTGACGGAGGGTAACCTCGATAGCATCGAACCACTGAAACATCTGAGATACACCTTCTTCGCCTATGAAGACCATCGGGTCACAAGCTTTGAACTACTTGTAGGAGAAAGTAGACTTTGGTGCATCGGTCTTAGAGTCTTCCGATGTCTGAGAATTGCTGAGAGATTGAACCTGCATGACGATTTGAGGAATGATCTTGGCCATTTCCTTGGCCACGAGCGAGGCGATCCTCTTATCGGCGTTTCTTCTGGCTTAACGTCGCGAGTTGGAATCATTCGAAGACATCTAGACAAAGAGATTGGAATGAGATTCGATCATAATGATTTTGAAATTACGATGCGTCTAGCGCGTTAAAACTTGTTATAGTTGATATAGTAATACGTATTCACATAGGAGACACGAAATTCCTAGGTTCTCATGTATTCACATAAGCACATGTCATCATATACTATATATATAGCGCGAGGAAGCGTTTAAGAGAGAGAGTTGTTATGCTTTAGTTTTGTTGCGGATATTTAGCTCTTGTTTTAGATTGCGATGGCTGTGCGAGTTGTGCATATAATCGGAAAGCGAAAAGCGGTAAAACAAGAAATCGAATAAGCGTAAAATCTCTAAATCAAAAACACATAAGCATGATAAAATTCGATGACGCGTAAAATCGATGATTGCAAGCTTAATAATAAATAGAGCGTGTTGGGTTTGAGACAACGACTACCCAAAGTGATTCGACCATTCTCTTGATTACAGGCACACGGTTGGCCTAATAGGTAAATGCTCTCACCGCATTACGGCTAACGACACTACCCTTCCGGTTACTATGCATCCCGAGTCATTGAAATGATCGAGACTTTGGTGAGATCTTTGAAAATCAGATTAGGGAGTGGAACGGGTTATTAAGATGCGGATTTCACCCCTAACTTAACAACTTTGCTCCTAACTGTGGCTGTTCTCTCCGAAGAAACTCGGGAGTTCCACTAGATAGAGATGGAGATTTCTGTCGAGATATGGATATCACTCCTAACTCAACGGAAGTTTCTCATGCTAAGAGTAATGCGCGGGGTTAGTGATCTCATCGAGAGTTCTTGGTTTTCACACCTAATCTCGACACAATCAGTCGTTGGTGTTATACGAGTATCTTCGTAGCTTCGTGTGTTGTATCCAAGTCTTAGGAAAGACTTTGTATTGTATTTTAAGTCCAAAGAAACCTTTCTCTTCCTGTTTCTTTGTACGGAGAATAAAGTTTTAATCAGATAAGCAAGAATAAGCACATAGTTTCCTACTATAGACTAGGCAATTTACCTAATTCCCTATAGTTATGGCTCTGATACCAATCTGTCACACCCCAACCGATGGCGGAATCATCAGGATGTGGCACTAAGCGAACCAGATTGCTCAAGAGAATCCATAACGGCTAATTTAGTGACAATATTTAACAAGTTCAATATCCCATACTATCAAACAAATATTTCAACAAAAGTCATAACATATTTCAAGTCTCTCAAGCAAAACCAATCTGACAACTTAGATTTTTAGGAGAGTTTCTAGCAATCCTATCCATTTGCAGCATAATAATCCATCAACCTGTCACATACGTTAAAATAAAGTCAATACAATAATGTAAAGGTGAGTACACAAGTTTGCATAAGTATAGTATTAAAAGCGTTTACGCATAACCGGCATGTAACACATAGAGAAGTGAATCAAGTAAGCTATCGACAATGACACAAGCTAACCAACATGACTGCGAGTTGCGGTATGCGCAATACATGTTCACCGTAGTGTGCACGTAAAGTAAGAGATCCTTAACAACCCCTGAATAAACAGGTGTTGAGTCCAAACTATAGTACTATCGTTGCTAAGGGTGGTAGGGCAAGTAATCACTGTGTAAACATAGTAAACAACCATTCATCGAATCACGTATAAGATGCAAGAGCGGTTAGCGTTTTAAAAGAGTTTAAGCGTGTGTGCGTTGTGTTTTGATAGAGAACGTATGTAACACCCAAAAGTGCGTTAAGCGAAAAAGGGTTTGAGTATACTCACAGTGCGTGCTTAATAGTAAACACGGTCTGGAATGGAGTGGAGAGAGCGCCGGATTAGCCTGTGTTCGGGAACAGAAGTGCATAAGTCTTCCAAGTGCTGAAACGGTCAAAGTTAAAGTGTCAGGTGGGAAACATGCTCCTTATACGAAGGGAGTGGTGCCTTCGTACGAAGGTGGGTCTTCGTACGTGTCGCCTGATTTCCGTGTCCAAAATCGAGTGTTCTTCGCGTCTGTCTTCAAGAAATCGAGTGTTCATCCCTCCAGCCTTAAGCTACTGATTAAACTTGGATCCGGAGAGGTCTTTTGAGTGATTGAGTCCCATGTGAGGAATATGGCTGAGTTGTACGAAGCTGGCTTCATACGAGGCCAGTGCCTTCGTACGAGGCCAATGCCTTCGTACAAGCGACTGTTCAACGTTTTTCAGCGTTCGGATCAGCGTTTTCGCCTGAATTGGATGTGTTTTCGAGTCCTTTTCATGACGGTTTCAACACCACTTCGTCCCACTACTTAGTGAACGAAACATGTGTCGGTATTGGTCCATTTTTGTCTAAAAATCAAGTTTAAAGCATTTTTTTTCTTTGGAGTAAACACTTGATGAGTGTGAGATTCTCAGATCTACATCTTGGGAAGCCAAAGCTTTGCCCAAATCACTCATTTAAGTGTAAATCCATGGTAAATCAGAAGTCTTTGAAAAAGATGAAGGTTTTTATGAAAAAGATGAAGTTTTAGATGTAAAGTTGAAGTTTAGATGAAAAAGATGATGTTTAGATGAAAATAAAGAAGTTTGGATGAAATCGGAGTGAAACTCGTGTAAAATCATAGTGGAAATCGTTGTGAAACTTGTAAAAATAGCGGATCTTACTTGGGAAATCGATAGACAGTGGGTTGGGAGAGTTCTTGGGTGAAAATGGCTGCAATGAAGAGTGAAAGAGTGGAGTTGGGTATTTATACGCGAGCTGAAAGTTATGTTCTAAGCTGGCTGCCTTCGTAAGAAGCCGCTGGATTCGTACGAAGCTGCCGCCTTCGTACGAAGCTGCCGCCTTCGTAAGAGGGGACTAGTTTTGTGCGAGAATTCCTCGTTTCGCGTGTCGAATGTTCGTTAGGTACGTTTTGTCGCGTTAGTTAGGTTGAGTACTTTAAGTATTTTAGCAAGGTATTAAGTGTATACACAACACGACACTTATAACTCATTTAACATTTAAACACACAATAATAATGCAAGTAATATAAATAAATCCGCGTTTTGAGTTTGCGTTGAGTTGATGCGAGAGCGAGTAGTTTAGGTACTCACGTGATGTAGTGGTGTAAGCGTAAGCATTGTAAGCGTTATAAGCGTAAGTGTTGCGATATAGCGTTCTGAAATTAGCGATGTAGCAAAAATATGCGATGTAGCGTAGTAAGCGATATAGTTTACATTATGATCCGAATCTCGGGTGCTAGGCGTAACAAGAGTAACGAGCGCGAAAGTGCGGGTTGTTACAGAATGCTCGCACGTTCTTCTTTGTTCCGTCTGTTGGTTTTGCCTTGTTTTCGGGTGCTTTAGTCAGTTTCGGGCAATATGGTTTGATGTGTCCTGTTTCTTCGCAATTGAAACATATATTAGTTTTCCTTCTACATTCTTCCTCTATATGCCCGGTCATCTTGCAGAAGTTATAGTAGGGCGTTCTCCTAAAATGGCATCTTCCTGAATGCTTTTTATTACAGTTTCTGCAGGTAGGTTGCTCCATTGTTGGTTTAGTTCCTTTCTTCTTGAATTCTTAGGAAATTTTCTGGGCTAACTCTTTCTTCTTGTTTTCTTCTCTTGTGTGGATTAGTCCATCTGTTAGGATGTTAGCTAGTTTAACTGTTTCTTCAATAGTCTGTGGTCTAGCGGCCTTGACCATGCCTCAAATTTCACTAACTAATCCCCAAATATAACGAGAAATTAGTACGGGTTCTGGTGAAGCCAAAGTTGGTACCATTCTTGCGTATTCGAAGAACTTTTTCGTATATTCACGACAATTCACATTTATCAGTTTATGATTTAAGAAGTCGTTAGCCATTCGTTCCTTTTCATAAGGAGGACAAAATTTTCTTTCTGCTATTTCCTTGAATTTTCCCAGTTCATGGCATAAGCAATGTCACTTCCTTTTGCCTGAAGAATTGTATTCCACCATTCTAAGGCTTCTTCTTTAAAGAGGTTGGAAGCATACATCACCTTATCTTCTTCGGCACATTTGCTGATTTTAAGAACAACTTCCGTCTTTTTCAACCATCGCAAAGCAGTCGTGGCTCCTTCACTGCCTGCGAACTCAGTTGGTTTACAAGCTAGAAATTCTTTGTAGGTACACCCGAGAGTCATCACCTTCATTTTCTTGGGAAATGGGGTTTTGATAGTATCATCATTGCCACCATTGACACTATGGCTAAAACTGTCATTACGAGTATGCTTGCTACTCACAGCTTTGGTGTGTTCTACGGGGTTTTTAACAACTTCAATTATTAAAGGTATATCATTAGCTATTCTTTGGGCTATTATATTTTCTATAGCATTTTTATCCAAAAGATTTTCATTATTAGCATGAACTTCTGGATTATGTGATACTTCATTCGACATCTGAATTCCAAACAATTTCAATTATTAATATCACAGAATAATTAAAACAAAATAATATTTTCAAGAATCATATGTGCATATATATATATATACACAGAAATATTTAAATCTACAAAAATAACACATATGTTACTTTGTATTAATTTCCTAACTTTATTGTTTAAGTTTAGGTATTAAAAGAACACCTAAATAGCTTAAACCAGTGGCTCTGATACCACCTTCTGTCACAGCCCCCGACCCCACCCTGGGAGCGGGAGCCGTGAACCAGTCAAGTGGTACCAGTGTTTATTAATTACGTACCGGAAACTTTTTTCATTAGGATCGTAGTTAGGAAATAATTTCAGAGTTTGTAAAACACCAAACTTTTAATATTAAACAAATGGGCTAAAACCCATATTCCATTCAATTGTTTTTATTGAGATAAACCCAAATAAATAAAACATAAATTTCTTCTTTTATTCAGTTATTTATAGCCACTTTATTTAAGTCTTTAGTGCTCCATAGCTGGCTTCTATTATCTTTACAGCAAATTACCTGAAACGCGTTTTGAAAACATTTTATCAGTAATACATACTGGCGAGTTCATTCCATTTTTATAAAAATATATTGTTATACTTTACAGCATTAAGGGTTTTTATATTTGTTTATATTTACCCAAAACTCAATCAGTATTTGTCACATTGTGGCAGTTCCGATGTGACAGTGGTCATATCACTCATTGGCTAACTTCCATCCAATAGTGCAGTTTATCAAGTAACCGAAATATAGTATATCTTACTATTATTCTGTGACAACTGTCAAATTTGCATGCATCCGTACGTTTAATTAATATTGATTTATGCTTAATGACTGTGCTTAATTACAACTGTTGATTAAACTGTTTTCTGATTTCTGTTACATACATACATATGCATCACATTTATATTGTCACTCCATTTATTACACACAAACTTTAGTGACAAACTTGATGCACAAAGCACAGAGAGCGGATAACTCAGACACATGCTGACAATGCCAGCACATAGACAGACACTATATTGAGGCCCAGTATGAGCCAGGGACAAGGTACTACACTAGTATGAAGTGTAGGGAAGTAAGGACCATAAAACTGCGTCACTAGGTGATAGTTTAGGTGCCAGAAAGTGCCTAAAAGCTAGTAGTAAGTCTCTAGAATCGTCATTTACTTCTTGTTTATGGTGGTTAATAGTTAAATCATGATGAAAACTTAAGAACACTAAAAATCATAAAGATAAGTCTTGAACATAAGCTAACTTGATGATGAAATCTTGATGATATAGAGTTGTTTTGAAAATGTGATGAGTATTTGATGATTTCTTGGTGATATGATGAATGATCATCATAGTAAACTTGTTAGATCATGATTAAAAACATGGTCTAACAAGATGAGAGGTGGTTATGTCTTACAAGAAATAATCATCTTTTAAATCCAAGACTTGTGAATGATTTTCCAAGGAAACTAAGTTTAAAAAGATGGTTTTTGAAAGATTATGATTTTTATTAAACATACACTGTTTTTAGTAACAAGACAAGTGCGGAAATACTTCTAAAAGTAAGAAGATCCAATAAACACACATTTTTGCAAAACTAGTTTACAAGTTGTAAAGACTTAAAATCTTTAAGAATAAGGTTTTAACAAAAGTAAACAAACTTCGGAGGGTAACTAAACCCACTAAACCCCACACTAAGTTACTACGCGTTTTTACAAAAAACCAAGTTCATGTTATTATGTAAAGTGCATTGTTTTTACACTTGACTAGTGTGATATTGTTTAGTAACTTGTTGTTGATTGATTGAATGAATTTTTGAAAAGAAAATGATATGCTAATAAGCATGGACACCTCCATTTACAAAGGAAACTCTGGCAAAATTTTCTAAAAATCCAACACTTTGAAAATATTTTTCTAACAAATGTTACAATTATATTTTACAACTTGTGTTTCGAATATAAACTTTGCCATGGGTTTTGTCACAAAAATACAAAGTGTCGGAGGTTGGTTTTGTAAATAAAAGTGGGTAAATATATATTTAGAATATATATTTTGTTACTAAGACACTTGTGTGAATATTTGTGTAATTTTGTGAACTAGTTATATTATTTTAGGGTAAATGATATAACTTACAAAATACCATGACATTTACAACTCCAAAATAATACCCAAAATTGCAAGGAATACATATTTAAAGTTACACACATAACATTGTGAAATCGAACGCAAAAACGTAACTTATGGGATATTCCGGAAAATACCATTACAATATATTTTTGGTAAACGTTATTTTGGATACAAAAGAAGTGAAAGTATGGTTTCTATTACCAAGTATATCATTATTTTTTGGACAAGGAGAAAATGTATTATTTTTGGGAGATAAAAATATATTTTCTTGGGTTTATCAGGAAATATAATATTTTTGGGAAAAATATGTAACTTCTGGAAATACATTATTTTTGACAAATAAGTTATATATATATTCTAAGTGAGACTTGAAAATATATTGTTTTGGAAATATATATATTGGAGTATATTGGTATATTATTATTTGGAATACTACACCGGGATACGACGCCAATACATGGCAAGTTATTCGAACACAAGAATACGAATACAAATACTTGAGAAGTATTAATACAGAAATATTGTATAAACAATTATTCCAAAACTAAATATAATTTAAGTTAAAATAATTATTATTTTAACAAATAATTATAACTTGGAATAATATCAGAAACGTAACTCAAAAACGTAAATACTAAGACAAGGCACGACCCGTTCGTCTAATGGACGTTAGACCATTGTAGGTAGTCGTGTTTGTCGAAGAGAGTTGGGTTACAAGTACCGAAGACGCAATACAGTGAGTTCATGTCCCCCTTTTCTTTTAACTGTTTTCAGTTTTATAACTTCGGGGGTGAAATACATGTTATAATTATTACAGGCACTTTTATACATGGTATGATTAGCTAAGGAATTTGCTGCTAGATCACGTGAATGGGTAGGCTATTATCGTAAGACCATTAATCCTTGTATAAGGACCGAGGGTCATGAGTGATAGATCTATTGGGTGTTGCGAGCCCCACCCATGGGCCTGCGTGTGGCTGCATGTGGTGACTATGTCGTTCCACCGGAGGGGCCGGTACGAAACACGCATACAGGTTTGAGTGCTTCCTAGGCCATGTCACTTATTAATGTATTAGCTACACATTAATTGATCTGTTTTTTCCTTATTGCTACATACCAGGGGCAAACATTTATACAGACACACTTTAACGGTTTATACAGACACACTTTAACGGTTTATACAGACACATTTTAACGGTTTATACAGACTCACATACACATGAACTCGCTCAACTTTTGTTGATTTTTTTCAAACTACATGTATTTCAGGAAATTAAGTATGGATCTGGCGGGCGTTGGAGTCTCAAGTCATGTTAAGTATAAAGATGTCATCCGTGGTCTTTAGGTTGGTCAGTGTGTCTTAATCCTGGACGAGACGCGCCTTCCAAACTTTGATTACAACTATTATCTTTTGACGAGTCCTTAGCGAACTTTTACACAATTCATATGGTTTGTAAAACTTGAATTTGAAGTCTACGTTTTAGACAATTTTGATATGTTTTAAACTCATTTTATGGATGACCAATATTTGGTTTTATCATATAGATGTTTGATATGGTTGAATGCAATGATAACAAGAAAGTCTCACCATAATCACGCTTCCGCAAAAGTCAGGGTGTGACAGCTTGGTATCAGAGCTTCGATCGTAGGGAACTAGGATTCTTTCTCGAGTCTAGACTACGATCATTAGGGCTCTCACGAAAATGTTTTACAACATGTTTTCATTGCATACACTAAACGTCCAGATCCAGGGAACACACAGTTTACAAACAAAAGGCACAAATACACATTTCAGAACTTATATTTATAAATCAGTCTTAGAGACTGAGGGAGGATCAGTCTTAGAGATTGGGGAGAATTAGTTGGTCTTAGAGACCAGGGAGTTAGTCTTAGAGACTGGGGAGATTTGGTCTTAGAGACCAGGGAGTTAGTCTTAGAGACTTGGGAGATTTGGTCTTAGAGACCAGGGAGTTAGTCTTAGAGACTGGGGAGATTTGGTCTTAGAGACCAGGGAGATAGTCTGGGAAGACTAGGACGAATATGTGGATACATGATTACATTATGAATTGTCTTTATTTGCAATACACAAAGTGTTAAATATTACTGTGAATATGTATGCTATGACTATTATGTACCGGCACACACGTCACCTTCCTCAGGGAACGAATTATCAGACGATAACGACCCTACGGCCACCGCCACAGATAATGAGACTGTACCTGCGCCGGAGATATTTACGTCAGACACTGAGAGTGACCCTAACATGCTGACCAAGGATGAGGACGACTTCCAACCGTCCGCGCTGCCAGACTTTGGCGATGAATTGCCCTTGTTGATGGCTTCCTTGACGAAGATCCCTCTGTCATTCTTGTTTTGGCCCATGACCATTTCATTACAGGTCATCCCGTTGGAAGCACACCATGGCTCCCATCCTCGACAATGCGCCCCTAGTGGACATTCCTTCCGAAGGTTGGCTACTCGACAAACAATTGATAACGACATTGGCGTGATATTGATGATCCTCCCGTTGACACCCAGGATGATGGAAAGTTAGATGAGAACGTTGTTACTAAGTTTACGTGTTGAGATCCCTGTTATCAAGCTATCCTCTAATTCTAGTATACACTCGATTTCAGACTCCTTTGAGTCTGCAACATTTACGGCTTTACAGACAGACAGGTTACAGCTTTCTACAACTGACTCAGATGACGACGTCGCTATGACTACTGTAGCAACACCTGCTCAAGACGCCACACCTTTACACGACCCAGAACCTGCCCCTGAGGCAGCTCCAGTTCCTTGTGGGCCAGCTTGATGTTGCACTTACTGATCCTATGCCCTTGCTTAATCATGACCCTATTCCTTTTGGTTTAATAGACATTGCGCCCCTTGTTCCTGAACCCGTACCTGCACCTGTTGGTCTTCCTTTCGGGACAATTGCCACTGCACCCGCACCCGCTGATGTTACTCCTTTCCTCCTGTGGGGTCCGACGTCCATCGCACCAGTTTACCTATTGCTTTCTTTCAAGACATACCCGCACCCCAGGAAGGAACTCCAGGTCAGCACCCGCATAACGATCTTTTTGCTACAACAACATTTTCCCCAACCTCACAGGTCGCACTGTTTGCTACATTCACCACTACAACGCTGGACGAGCCATCTCGATGGTTCCTATAATACACTATGCTGATTTTAGACCCTTGCCATCCCTCACATTATGGAGGCTACACACGAAATGAGTGCTCCTGTAACATCAGCTACAGTTTGAGGATGTAGGTCGCAAAGTTTTGAAGCTTGAGCTGACACCACAACCTCCACCCTATTTATTGCCAGTATACTTTGATCCTCCACAATTATCAAAGACTTCTTTTGTGCTCTCACCTGCTGCTATGACGCTTTTCCCAGGATTTTGATGCTCGTTTCTTCACTATCGAGCGGCAGATCAGTTAACTACTTTGATGTATATACAAGTTTGAGGAGGAGTTTACGCATGCTAGCAGTTACTTTTCTTTCCTCCTCCACCTAAGACACCAGTATAGTTGGTTTCTGGATTTATGCAGATTACACTACCCATGGGTAAGGACACTACAAATGAGCTGAGACTGCGGGGACTTTTGAAGACTACTTCTGACTACGTAATTTTAATACAATAATATACTTGTTGTACAAGGGTAGGGTGACCCTGTGTCCCTTCTGATGTGATACATTTTGTAAGACACAGTGATTGTGGCCGAAGGATAACGAAAGCCCAATCATCCTTAAACATGCGACAATACTTATGACTAATAACTAATGAAAAACTCAGTCGCTATGTTCTCACTAAGCACGTTCTTGATCTGCATATTTGTGCTATAACTATAATGCTACATGCTTACTTACTACGTTCCTATCTACAAGATGTGCTATGATTGTGACGACATGTGATTGATTGTTATAACAACTGCGTATTTACATAAATGTAATACACCTCCTGGGTTTCATTCGTTAAATAGATGCTTTTACGCTTATGTCCATAATAAGACCTGACCTAACCAATCTTCTTCTAGGAAGATGTCGACTCAAGGGAACACCGATACCCACAACCCTCTGCCGACGACAGAGGCGGGATTTCAAGAACGCCTCTTACAGGTCATTGCACAGTACGAGGCCCTTCGCTCTGAGCGCATCGGAGGTACCTCAGGAAATAACCCACCCAACGGTAATGTTTAGTCCTTTAAGACACATTACAAAACGTTTGGACATTCCCACGAGTGCTTGCTAATACCTTACATGAATAATGTTGCTTATATCGCAGGCTGCACCTACAAGCAGTTCTTGGGCTACCAGCCCCTGCATTTCGACGGCACTGGGGGTGCCGTAGCCTTCATGCGCTGGGTCGAGAAGACGGATTCTGTTTTACGTGTGAGCAAATGCGCCACAGAGCATCAGGTCATGTACATTTCCGGACTGTTCCAAGATGGGGCTCTGTCATGGTGGAAACTCTAGGTTCAGACGATGGGCGAGGCTGCTGCGTATGCGTTATCGTGGGACGAACTGAAAGAACTAATGCATAAAAGGTACTGTTCGAGAACAGAAAGCCAGAAGGTGGAAAATGAGTTCTGGAACTTGAAGATGGAAGGTCCAAAAATAGCTGAGTACGTGGAGAAGTTCCATGTTTTGTCGCGCGTTGTCCCCTACATGGTGGATCCAGAGTTTAAGAGGATTGAGCGTTTCATTTGGGGATTGGCACCCCAAATCATGAGCATGGTGATGACATCAAAGCCTGCAACGATCACTGAGGCCATCAATCTAAGTGTGACCTTGACTGAAGAGGCAATCAGGTTGAACAAATTTTCAACCTCTGAGGAGAAGAAGGAGACTCATGTAGAGTCATCTGGAGACAACAAGAGAAAGTTCGCAAACTTCAAGCAGGGTACTCAGACGAATAGCAACAACAAGGCCAATAAGGGAAAAGAGTACATGGGTAAACTACCTCAATGCGACAAGTTTTGGCGACATCATACCGGGCGGTGTAAAAATGGAAAGTGTGACAACTGTGGCAAACTGGGGCACAGCAGGGAAAACTGTTGGCATGAGACGAAACGTGGAAAGAAAGGTAAGGGATGTTATAACTGCGGTGATATGGGGCACTTTAGGAAAGATTGCCCAAGGGAGATTAAACAAAATCGTGGGAAGAATGTCTAACACCAGAGCTAAGGAAGCACGCCAGGATCCAAACATGGCTATCGGTACGTCTCATAGTAGTCAATGTTATGTGTCTGTGCTATTTGATATCGTTGTCAAATTTTAGCTTCAGAATATACTTGTTTTAATAGTAAGCAAGATAGATATCCAGTATTCGGTAGAGCTAGCTTAAGGGAAGCTTTGATATGATAATTGGGATGGATTGGCTGTCAAGCAATCAAACGAAGACGGTATCCGCATTCCGATGACAAACAGAGAAACAATCATAATTCATGGAGTAGGATATGCCCCTACGGATTATCAGACATTGAAGACACGAAAGTTTTGCGCAAATGATTGCAACGCCTTCTTGGCTCATGTCGTAGACAGGGAGCCGAAGAACCAAAACTTGAAGATAGCTCTATGATGAGGGGATAACCCGAAGTCTTCCCCGAAGACTTGCCAGAATTATTTCCTTAACGACAAGTCAAATTTTGCATCGATTTAATTCCAGGCGCCCCGCCCGCTGTTAATACATCTTAACGACATACACCTCCGGTATTGCAAGGATTGACAGTGTAGCTCCAATAGCTGACAGAGAAGGAAGATAACAGACCAAGATTCCCGTTTTGGGGTAACCCCAGTTCTGCTCATCAAAAGGAAGAACGATGAATTTCAAATGAGCATCAACTACCAGGAGCCGAACGACCTAACCAACAAGAGTTGATAACTCTTGCTAAGGATTAACGAATTATTTAACTATCTGTGAGGATTCAACTACTATTTCACGACTGATCGATGATCGAGTGTCATTAGCTGTGACTTCAGGAAGAAAGTATACCAGGAAAATTGTGGGACAATAACTTGTTTTAACATACACAAGAATGGTGTTTCCTACACGATGCACAGAACGATTCTACACCAAATACGAAACTTTGAGAATCTAGGAAACATGTACTTAGGACCATCGGGAACCCAGGTCCAAATTCACAAAGCTTGTTGCTTAGGAACCACATCTGTTAACTCAAGCAGACACCATTAACCTGACATATATGCCAGTTTCGTTGACCAAACAGAAAGTACTTGAATTTCTTTTACTTCTAGCGAGTAGATGTTTGCATCTCTACTCCCCTTAATGGTAGTTGCATCACGTTAATTTTCTTCGCTAAGAGTGAACACACATTTGCTTCAATATTTGGTCATTTCTTCATTGTAGCAGATACTCATTATTCCTTTTCTTGGAAACTTATTTGTCACACATGCACCATTTGCTACTCATGTGACTTCATTTCGAATAAATGCTTCATTGAAGTTCAAATATTATGACACTAAATCTAACTACTGGTTTGTGATCCGAAGGACCTACATTATTGTGATGATTGACTCTTTTGCTATCAAGTCAACACACTTTCTTGAAACTTCACTTATTTTAAGTTACATTCATGGTTTACCTTTGTGACCATGCCGAGATTCCTTTGTGGATACATACGTTAATTGCCGGGTTACGCTAAAACCAAGTTCAATTGCTCGAACTTGTCCATGTCACATATTCAATTTAAAATGCCATATGATGTATTGAGAGCATCATATTCGAATTTATTCTTGCAAAGTTTCTCTTGTTTCAAGTCGTAGAAGGTTTGTCTGGTCTACGACTCCACTAAATCGTTGTTGGTTTTTACACCTTGCGGTAAAACCGTCACAGAAATTGAAGCTTGCGCTAAGTTGGTTAC
The DNA here is from genome assembly GCA_030545235.1 of Helianthus tuberosus. NCBI lineage: Eukaryota > Viridiplantae > Streptophyta > Magnoliopsida > Asterales > Asteraceae > Helianthus > Helianthus tuberosus. Next base: position 38,677,539 of record CM060391.1, read on the forward strand.
GCACCTCATACACGGATTTAATTGTTTATTTATTAACTTGCTCTAAATCCGTTCTGTTTATCACAATCAAAGCAGTCTCAACACAGTTGTGTGTTAAGGCAATGGTACATAGATTCATTTCATAAGCACAATGTACCTCCTAACGATTCTTTCGTTGTCAATCGAATGCCTTACGGTACTTAATACTTTTTCACCTTCGATCAAAAATAGTGGCTCTTTGATGTTTCGTATTCAACTGAAAACTTTATAACATTGTGTAAATCAAATCTTCAGGCTTGTTTCGATACACTTTCATTTGATTTCAAACACGGTGAACTTGTTCAGTCACCACTATTATTGAATTACGTCATTACGACACCTTGTGGAGTCATTACAAACTTGTAGCTTGTGCTAATCATGGTCGACCGTTTCACACGAAACTACATATACTTCTGTTCGACCTGTCATTTAAACATTCCGATGCAACTACGAATTAAGACAATAATACACCAGAGTCGCTTGTATTTCATTCGGCGTATTCTCGCAATTCAAGAATGTCAACACACTAAACCTTACCATTCATTTATTCGGAAGTTGACAGACCATCATCATTTTACTATTACATTTGAGTGTTGATTTTGAATTCATATAGCGGATGCTACGGTTTGTAAAAACTCGTCTGCATATTGCAATCGATCGTTTGAGGATCTTATTAGTCAAAACTCCTCTTTTGTGGAACCCCCTGCTAGCTGGATTACACTAGACTATACGTCAAATACGTCTTGTACCTTTGACATCAAAGGCTAAAAGCACATACCTTTTAACCATAGGGTTCGGGTTGTTATATATTCTTGGACTCACCTGATGTGAGTGAGGTTTGATTTGGTTTGGTGATTATCTACCTCGGTATTATTCATATACATACACGTGTGACGTAACCATAAGGAGTTAAGGTAGTACAAATTTCGAGGACGAAATTTTCTTAACGGGGGGAGAATGTGACAACTGTCAAATTTGCATGCATCCGTACGTTTAATTAATATTGATTTATGCTTAATGATTGTGCTTAATTACAACTGTTGATTAAACTGTTTTCTGATTTCTGTCACATACATACATATGCATCACATTTATATTGTCACTCCATTTATTACACACAAACTTTAGTGACAAACTTGATGCACAAAGCACAGTTAGCACAGAGAGCGGATAACTCAGACACATGCTGACAATGCCAGCACATAGACAGACACTATATTGAGGCCCAGTATGAGCCAGGGACAAGGTACTACACTAGTATGAAGTGTAGGGAAGTAAGGACCATAAAACTGCGTCACTAGGTGATAGTTTAGGTGCCAGAAAGTGCCTAAAACCCACTTTAAGTGCAGAATTCTGCACTTAATAACAAAATTCAGCATTTAATCATGCTAGTCACTTGCAAAAGTATGGAAAAATAGTCCTGTATGCTTTCCTAAGTGCCGGTAATTAATTGTGACACAAAAAGCTATATAGAAGACACTTTACGGAATAATTAAGCACTTTAACGAAATGATATCAAACCGAACAACCGGACATTACCCGGAACACCAAAATAATGCTAGAAGCATTGTTTTTATTTTTCTGAACTAGTTATGATTCTCGAACATCATAACACACTATATTATGACATAACACTTAAACCCTTAACTAGTTCACTTAACTTCTAACTAAATTAACTAACTACCACTACAAACTAACTAAACCAACCCCCCCCCCCCCAAACCGGTTATGGAGTGGCCCCACTCCTAGATTTTAATTACATTGTTTATTTGATCATGTTGGCCCTCTTGAAACACATTACACAAAGGATATACAAGTGTTGGAGGATCATTACTTAAGGACCTTAAGACATAACAATTTCTCATTCAACACAATTCACACTCAAACTCCTCTCTCCTCTCTCCCTCTAGTTCGGCCATGAGCCACCACCACTATCATCATCATCATTTGTTCATCTTCATCCATTTTACTTACATACAAAGGTGTTAAGGGTCATAAAAAGGAGCTAGGAGCTTTCGGATCGTCAAGGACCTTCTCTATTTGCTATTAACCACCTCATTTCTTCTCTTGATCTTCCCTAGCTTAAAAGCTAGTAGTAGTCTCTTGAATCCTCATTTACTTCTTGTTTATGGTGGTTAATAGTTAAATCATGGTGAAAACTTAAGAACACTAAAAATCATAAAGATAAGTCTTGAACATAAGCTAACTTGATGATGAAATCTTGATGATATAGAGTTGTTTTGAAAATGTGATGAGTATTTGATGATTTCTTGGTGATATGATGAATGATCATCATAGTAAACTTGTTAGATCATGATTAAAAACATGGTCTAACAAGATGAAAGGTGGTTATGTGTTACAAGAAATAATCATCTTTTAAAAACTAAACATGGACTTGAAAGAAAAATATTTTTCTTGTAAAATAACAAACAAAGTGAACTAGGAATCTTGTAAATCCAAGACTTGTGAATGATTTTCCAAGGAAACTAAGTTTAAAAAGATGGTTTTTGAAAGATTAAGATTTTTATTAAACATACACTGTTTTTAGTAACAAGACAAGTGCGGAAATACTTCTAAAAGTAAGAAGATCCAATAAACACACATTATTGCAAAACTAATTTACAAGTTGTAAAGACTTAAAATCTTTAAGAATAAGGTTTTAACAAAAGTGAACACACTTCGGAGGGTAACTAAACCCACTAAACCCCCCCCCCCCCACTAAGTTACTACGCGTTTTTACAAAAAACCAAGTTCATGTTATTATGTAAAGTGCATTGTTTTTACACTTGACTAGTGTGATATTGTTTAGTAACTTGTTGTTGATTGATTGAATGAATTTTTGAAAAGAAAATGATATGCTAATAAGCATGGACACCTCCATTTACAAAAGAAACTCTGGCAAAATTTTCTAAAAATCCAACACTTAGAAAATATTTTTCTAACAAATGTTACAAGTATATTTTACAACTTGTGTTTCGAATATAAACTTTGCCATGGGTTTTGTCACAAAAATACAAAGTGTCGGAGGTTGGTTTTGTAAATAAAAGTGGGTAAATATATATTTAGAATTTATATTTTGTTACTAAGACACTTGTGTGAATATTTGTGTAATTTTGTGAACTAGTTATATTATTTTAGGGTAAATGATATAACTTACAAAATACCATGACATTTACAACTCCAAAATAATACCAAAAATTGCAAGGAATAAATATTTAAAGTTACGCACATAACATTGTGAAATCCAACGCAAAAACGTAACCTATGGGATATTCCGGAAAATACCATTACAATATATTTTTGGTAAACGTTATTTTGGATACAAAAGAAGTGAAAGTATGGTTTCTATTACCAAGTATATCATTATTTTTGGACAAGGAGAAAATGTATTATTTTTGGGAGATAAAAATATATTTTCTTGGGTTTATCAGGAAATATAATATTTTTGGGAAAAATATGTAACTTCTGGAAATACATTATTTTTGACAAATAAGTTATATATCTTTTCTAAGTGAGACTTGAAAATATTTTGTTTTGGAAATATATATATTGGAGTATATTGGTATATTATTATTTGGAATACTACACCGGGATACGATGCCAATACATGGCAAGTTATTCGAACACAAGAATACGAATACGAATACGAATACGAATACGAATACGAATACTTGAGAAGTATTAATACATAAATATTGTATAAACAATTATTCCAAAACTAAATATATTTTAAGTTAAAATAATTATTATTTTAACAAATAATTATAACTTGGAATAATATCAGAAACGTAACTCAAAAACGTAAATACTAAGACAAGGCACGACCCGTTCGTCTAATGGACGTTAGACCATTGTAGGTAGTCGTGTTTGCCGAAGAGAGTTGGGTTACAAGTACCGAAGACGCAATACAGTGAGTTCATGTCCCCCTTTTCTTTTAACTGTTTTCAGTTTTATAACTTCGGGGGTGAAATACATGTTATAATTGTTACAGACACTTATATACATGGTATGATTAGCTAAGGAATTTACTGCTAGATCACGTGAATGGGTAGGCTATTATCGTAAGACCATTAATCCTTGTATAAGGACCGAGGGGCGTGAGTGATATATCTATTGGGTGTTGCGAGCCCCATCCATGGGCCTGCGTGTGGCTGCATGTGGTGACTATGTCGTTCCGCCGGAGGGGCCGGTACGAAATACGCATACAGGTTTGAGTGCTTCCTAGGCCATGTCACTTATTAATGTATTAGCTACACATTAATTGATCTGTTTTTCCTTATTGCTACATACCAGGGGCAAACATTTATACAGACACACTTTAACGGTTTATACAGACACACTTTAATGGTTTATACAGACACATTTTAACAGTTTATACAGACTCACATACACATAAACTCGCTCAACTTTTGTTGATGTTTTTCAAACTACATGTATTTCAGGAAATTAAGTATGGATCTGGCGGGCGTTGGAGTCTCAAGTCATGTTAAGTATAAAGATGTCATCCGTGGTCTTTGGGTTGGTCAGTGTGTCTTAATCCTAGACGAGACGCGCCTTCCAAACTTTGATTACAACTATTATCTTTTGACGAGTACTTAGCGAACTTTTACACAATTCATATGGTTTGTAAAACTTGAATTTGAAGTCTACGTTTTAGACAATGTTGATATGTTTTAAACTCATTTTATGGATGACCAATCTTTGGTTTTATCATATAGATGTTTGATATGGTTGAATGCAATGATAACAAGAAAGTCACACCATAATCACGCTTCCGCAAAAGTCAGGGTGTGACATATTCAAAGGTATCTGTCACTAGGAAATTCCTGTAACGGTGGTCAAATCATTGTTAATCGTTCTTTCAACTAGTGACTGGGGTCATAACACTGTTGATCATTCTCTCAACTAGTGACTGTGGTCGTATCACTGTTGATCGTTCTTTCAACTAGTGACTGTTGTTATAACACAGTTGATCATTCTCTCAACTAGTGAATTTGGTCATATCACTGTTAATCATTCTCCCAACTAGTGACGCTGAACTAGTAGTGTATATAAAGTATATACTATAAAACCCATGATATCACTTTGTCAAATATATTTTCTATGGCACAAAACCAATTAGCCCAAAAAATGAAATATATCATTTTCTGTCAAACTAGTAGTTATAACTTTATTAAATATAATATATTAATTAAATAACTGTATTATTATAAATCCTTTATATTTAATATATCATATTTAAACTAAAATGTTATGTCTATACACAATTAAAATGGGTTACAATTAAATACAATACTAAAAATTATAAAGATGTTATAACCATATAAACAGTGATAATATAGTTACATTTAATATGACACAAGATAAAAGTTTTTAGTTCATATTTAAAGGAAACTTTGTACTAGACACATAGTGACTAAATGAAAAATATACATATATCACAATGTCATATTGATAAAGTATAATATTTTTTTCTTTATATTAATATTATATTGTTAACACATTATAATTAATTATAATGAGAAGTTGAATATTATAACATAATAGGCTCTGAATATATTAACAACTAGGCTTTATAGAAGTACATTAATAATATATGTGTTTTAACTTAACCCTTTAATCTTGAACCCATTTAAAGCCCCATATACTGATAGTAACTGCAGACTACAAAAACTTAATCATTGTAAGTATAACCGATAAACATTGAGGGTTTTGTAAAGCATTTTTAAATATAAATGTGTCACAAAAAGGTGATAAAAAGAAGAATGACTCACTTTGTAACTTTAGGGTTCAACTAAAAGCCTCCTGGTATAATATTGAGTATAACTCCTGAGCTATTTAATAAAATATATAATGCACTCGCGTTAAGTATAATAACCCAAATTCAACTTTATCAATACGTAACGAGACAGAACCCCAACGTACTTAGTCAGGTGGAGCCTTGACATGCGTTGCTAGGATCTAGATCAATCGGACAAGGTATCGACTCAGTGATCGGGGGTTAAAACACTTAAAACGGGGCAGGGCTTTAGAGTATTATGGTGTGAAATACTTAAAAAATGAATACATGTGAGCAAAGAGAAAGGGGGCGAAAGAGAGCAGAGCAGGCAACGAGAAAGAAAAGAAAAGAGCAAATATGAAAGTTCCTTTGTGCTCCTATTTATATCAAGTTCAAAACTTGGAAATCAAGTTTGGCGAGCCACGTATGTGTACAACACATATTGAATTCAATGTTAGATTTGTTTTTTTTATTATTTATATATTATAATTAATTCAGTTGCTTCACTCATTTATCGCTTATAACTTCTAAAATATGACATTTATAAAACAATGAATATGTCATTAGAACGAAAATATTTTATCTACATTTTGACCAAAGTTTCATTAAAAACGGAGTACGTTCAAATATAATGTATTTTTATAATTTAATTATTAAACGGATCCTATGTTCGTCTAAATATCTCATATTTCTAACAGTCAACTTACCCGCAATATACTCGTTTAATAATATAAGTTTTATATACTTTATTTTAATATAAAAAAATGGAAATGTTACATAAGGTTGGGAAGTAAAACATTAATTTGTCATAGTTAGGTAGATAACTAGATATTGTGTACGAAAGAAATTTGTGAATGTTTGAAAACACAAGTAATTAATAGGAATGGAGTTACTAAGTGTTTGTGGCGTGTGTGTATGTATATGTATGTATATATATATATATATATATATATATATATAGAGAGAGAGAGAGGAAGGTTCAAATGAAAACCACTAGTTACTGTGAAAACTCAAAAACTAATTAAAAAAGCCAAAAAAATATACCAAAAATTTTTTTGCATACTAATTTTCACCATTTTTTATATAAAAAAATTTTTCAAAAAAAAAAAAAAAATTTGTAGTGCACATGTGTATGTGTACTACACATGTGTACTACAAAAATTTTTTTTTTTTGGTAAAAAGTTTTTTTTATATAAAAAAACCTGTGATTTTTATAAAAAAAAATTGAAAAAAAAAATTGGTGTGGTTTTTAGGCTTTTTTTAGTTAGTTTTCGAGTTTTCACAATAAAAGTGGTTTTCATTTGAACCATCCCCTATATATATGTGTGTGTGTGTGTGTATACACATATATTGGTAGTCAGAATTTTACGTCACAAAGAAGGCAATTAGAAAGAATGATGATAATAATAATGGAGTGATTGAGTAGTACGCTCATGATGAGTGTTATCGTTGCTAACGGTATAGTGAAGGAACAAGTATGGTTAGTAACTTAGTAAGCAGAAGTAAATGACTTATTATGCTGGCAATCGAATTATAAGATCATATCAATACAGGAAATTAGAGTGGCTCTAAATTCTTGTTTATTGCAAGGGATAGTTAGTAGATGTCTTAAAGTGTCGTTTTGGAAAAATTGTAAGAGTTGACCCGCATATCGAGAAAAATGGGTAGTAGAAAGGAAAATAAGAAACTAGTAACAAAGCAGGATAAATGCTTAGAATGCCTAATTTAAAATAACTATAAAGAATTGTATGGAATATTTGAAAGGTTAATGTTGAAGGAAGTTAATAAAAAAATATTAGAATGCATAACTATTAGAAAGTTGAGATGTTACTTAAAGAATGACTGAGTGGAATGTCGAATAAAGAATAATTGAGTGGAATGTGGCATAAAAGATATTCTGCCACAAGTAAGCCTTGCAAAGAATGTAAGGCGGGATTTCGCTATGGCAAGAAATTTTGGACTAAGTAAGTAAAAAATTAATGAATATTTGAATGAATCCTACCCCTAGTTGGGTTTCCTAACACATGAGAGAACTTAATAGAAGGTAAACCTCTCGAGAAATGTCACGAGATAGAGTTTGTATACGTAAGGATTCTTGGTTCGTTTTATAGGACAACCCAAATTATCGAATGAATGGTTGTACCTAGTTTTATGTAACTCATACGTGGAATGGAATGGCATGTGTAATAAGCTTATAATCTCGTATGTAACGGAACTTTAGTAGGTATATAGGTAGAGTTATCCATTGCGGCACGATATTAGGTAATTGCATGTGTACTGCAATGCTAGAAGGACTGATATATGTATGATAACTATGGAATGTGATAGCGTGTATAGTTGCGTATAACACCTTGGGTCTAATATGAGTTACATGAATGTAAGTATTGATACACGATTATATTCGTTGTGTGATTAAAACCTTATGTAGGTCCATATAACCAAGGGATAGACGGTAAGAGGGGATTGGAGCAAGATAGTATATACGCGAGTTGTATAAATGTATGCATTGAATTGCGGTTAACCATGCAAATATGATAGACTTATATACTCTAGTAATCAGACTGATCATGAGAAACACCTTCGGAAGATTATCAATGAAGGAAATATTGGTCTCGGGTAGAGATCATACGTAGGTATTACAAGAAAAGTGTGAAAAGAATTACCAAGCCAGTGACATGAAAAAAAATTTGCTTAATATTGGCCTAGAAAAGGGTGGGGTGTATGTAGAAGCTAATTAGTTAGCAACTATTGAATGGTGTTCCACTTGTGATTTTATACGAATGAATAAGATTGAACAAGCATGAATACTATGATAATCGTTTCCCTAAGTGGGTGTTAGAAGTACGTGGGTATGCATAGTCTGACACACAAGTTTTAAGAAAATAAGCTCGAACGAATGAACGTTGATCATGGAATAATGTAATAGGATCATATTGAATCATACAAGATTGAATTACCAATTGTATTGGGCAAGTTGTAAAGTGGTAGTGACCAATTCTTCATGACGGGTGATCGGATGAAACTTGTTGTTGAAGTTCTAGGTATGTACTTACGAAAGAATACGAGTAGACCTGTCAGAATGTATGAAGCAGGTTTCAAGGATGAAACCTTCTTTAAGGGGGGTAGACTTGTAACACCCCGAATTTCATATATTATATATAAAAGTTAGTTATAAATTAGTAAGAATAGATTTTTACAAATAAAACATCACTTCCCATAGTAGAAGGGTCAAAGTTGTACAATTTGAAAGATTTTACTTATAACAATATTAAAAACCCAAACACACACACTGGTGTGTGTGTGGGTGTCGACCGTAGCAAGAGAAGAGAGCGGAAATATAACAATCCTCAATAAAACCGACACCCTCGAATTATTTTCTGACACCCTAATATATTTTAAAATATCCCAATATGTCCCAAAATACACCCCATACGCGAAAACGGGCCCCAAATACATTAAATAGAATTAAAAATAATTAAAACTAAATTTTTAAGTTTAGGCGGGCCGCGACACCCCTTGTCGTTAGTTTACGCGGGCGGTTTAAAGGTAAAAGGTAAAACCTGATTTTTGAGTTAAGGCGGGCCGCGTAAACCTTAGTTACATCTACGCGGGCCGCGTGAACTTAAAACTTAGCGCGACCCTGGGCCGCCACGTGGCCCAACACCCGGCAGACCTATACATTGACTCAGCCCAGCTACGCATTGACCCGGGTTTGACGCGGGCCGCGTAAACCCTGGGCTTGTGTTACGCGGGCCGCGAGAGAACCAGACTCAGCACCTATATAAGCAGGCCATCGGATCTCAGTCGAAATCGTTCAGAAATCATTTCTTTCTCTAAATTCTGAATAGTAGGCTTTATACACGGGTATTATACCCCCCTAAATAGCAAAGTTCTGCTCCGTTGTAAGTATTATAACCCCTGGATACGTATTAGATACGCTGCCCGATTGATCTAGGGTTCTGTAACGGCTGTCGTGGTTCTGCCCGACGTAGTCGTTGGAATGCCGTCTCGGGGAGGGTATTACTAATGTTAAAATGGGTTATTATACTAACGCATGTGCATTTGTGTAAATTTTAGATTATCACTAGGAAACCCTTACGGAAAATCTAAGACAGCAATGTGAGTTGATCCGCTTTTTGTTAACTGTTTTTACAAAACCTCATTTAATTAATTATATATTAAACAGTGATTGAGTATTTGTAAGAATAGAATTATCATGAGTATGTTGGGGTTTTGTATACAAAATTTGTTACCACCTGGTCAAGGAGTAACATTTCCACAAGTCGGGTTCGACAGTACCATAGATGTTAATTGTGATATCTTGGAAACAAATATAATTGCGGGATCGCCCTCAATACTGTACAATGGGATTTTATTTAAAACTTGATTAAACTGGGATTCACTCACCAGTATTTCCCACTGACAAATGTTTTTAAAACGCGTTTCAGGTAACAAACTGTGAAAGCCAAATAGAAGCCAGCTGGACAGCACTGAAAGCTTGGAAAAGTGGCAATAAAGTTACCTAAAATAAAATAGATGTTTTTATTAAATAAAATAGGATTTATTCCTGTGAAAACGTGTGTACTACGAACTTGGGTTTTAACCCATTTGTTTAATGTTATGAAAATGTGGTATTTTACTCTGATCCAATATTTCCTAACTACGGCCCTGATGAAAATTTCCGCTGCCAAATTAGACAATACGAGATACCACCGAAACTGGCTCGCGGCCACCCGTTCCCGGGGATCAGGGATCGGGGGTTGCGACAGAAGGTGGTATCAGAGCTAAGCCACTGATTCAGCCACAGAGGTGTTCTGCTGTCATCAAAATGTAAAGTGTTAGGAAATAAATTACGGAAATACGTGCATAACTGTATTTATTGTTATGTGTTATTTGACTATTTGTTAGTTTTCAGTATGAGCAACCAAGGACCATCTGACACGTATCGTCAATTGTCTGGTTCACCTAGAAGCGAAGGCACCTCCTCTTCTCAGCCTGCCTTCTCAGGGTACTCTGCTGATACGGAAGAAGGAATCTTTGTGTTTAAGGCTCAGTCAGAAGAGCCATTTCCTCAGAAAAAGAGGGGATGGTTGTTGGTGCATCTACTATCTGTTAACTTCGTCTTAATCGAGTGTTATGTCTAGATAGGTTAAACGAGTGCACAACAGGGATCAAATTAGGGTTTGTTTTTGTTAAAGAATGTAATTTCGTTTGAAAGTAACATGTGCATGTTCAAACGAAATTAACCAAAGTAATTTCGTTTGAACAGGAACAGGTCACCCTCAAACGAAATCACTAGCTCTATAAATAGGGGTTGTGCATGTCTCATTTGATACGGAATTAAGTGTGTGAGAGCTGAGGTGCTGCCGGATTTTTGTCAGAATTGATTGTAAAAGCTCAGGAAATCAATAATAGAGAAATATTAGAAAGGAACAAGCTGTGTTGACATCTTTTACATTGATTCCGCCTTTGTACTTGATGATGAACTACTCATATTGACTCATTAGGTTCACACGACGATCCAACAAGTGGTATCAGAGCTCAGGACGAGGAGTTCATACCAATTCAGCTTGATTTTACAGGATTATCTCACTTCTACTCTTTCTTTTCTGATTTGAACGAGTTTTAACGGTTGAAATGGCCTGATTTTGACATATATCAAATGAAACATACTTTTAACTAATCCTTGAAAGTATTGACCTAAAATTCGAACTAATTATGATAAAAACTGATAATTCCGTTTGAATCTGATCGAAAAATGATGACATCATAGTTAATTTCGTTTAAAATATCTTGGTTATCTCGTTTGAAAGTACACATTAAACCTAATTTCGTTTGAAAAATATGGTTAATTCCGTTTGAATCAGAATCTCGCTTGAAATATTTGGCTGATTTCGCTTGAGAGTGCAACTTGGTTGTAATTTCGTTTGAAGCTATACAAGATCAGTAATTCCGTTTGAAATCTCAAACGAAATTAGAGATTTCATTTGAGATTGCTTAATTCCGTTTGAAGTGGTGTTATCATTTGAAGTAATTTCGCTTCAACTGATTTTGTTTGAAACTTATTTTCAAAAATATTTCTAAGTGTTTGTTAACTATTTCAGGTACGTGAAAGATGGATGAGTTCAGGAATCCGTTTTGTGATGTGTTTGCTTTTACTGGTGGTTCAGGAGATGACACTTCAAATAACACAAATGAAACTCCACCAGCACCGAGTGCGAAGAAAATTCTTCAGGATACTATGAGCGTAGATAGTGCATACGGAACATACAATAAGTCGCCCAAGCTGATGGCGATTGAAGATTACAACAGGTGGGCTACAAGATTTGAGGAATGGCTTAAGGCGTTTGCTTATCAAAGTTGGAGAAGTTTAAAAAATGGCTATGATTTGGGGAGAGATGATTATGAGAACTTGGAAGATAATCAAATTGAAAGATATGTTTCTGAACAAAAGTGTATTGCTTTGCTTCACCAATCTGTTCGAGATGATATTATCGCACTGATCGAATACAAAGATTCGAGAGATCTCTGGGAAAAATTAAAAATAAAATGTATTGGTAGTGCTGAAATAGTTAAGAACAAAAAGAAATTGTTACGAAAAGAGTTTGATTTGTTTGGTTGTTTAAAGAACGAGTCTGTTTCCAAGATGATCGAAAGATTTGGACATCTGAAGATGGAGCTTGCTAGACATGAGATCATTTACACTCAAGAAGAGCTGGTAGACAAATTGTTTGATGCATTACCAAATGAGCAAGACTAGCAATATTTTGCATTGATGCTGAAGAATACGATAAAGCCAGTTGATTTGAAAGTGGATCTGCTTATTGAAAGACTGGAGAGTCATGTGGAGTTGTACTACAGAGGAAATCTACCAAAGACTAGTTCTCCAAGAACAGCATTTTCTGCAGAGAGTTCAAATACTGTGAATTAAGAAACTCCTCACAGTGGTTTTCATGGTGGATCATCTTCAACAACTCCCAGCCAATCTGCATCAAAGAATCTGTTCCAATGTAACATTGCTGTTGATATGAAGAATGGTCAGAATTTCAGTGAAGAGTCTGCTAAACAACAGATGGTGTTTTTAGCCTCTGTGTTAGAATCATACGAAAGTCTCGTTGCAGGAAAGATAGGCAACACCAATCTAACAAAGGAAGACTATGATCAGATCGATCCTGAGGAGATGGAGTTGATCGATATAAGGTGGTGTATGGCCAGTGCAGTAAGAAGAGCGCAGCGATTTATGGAGATTACAGGAAGACAGTCTATTGGTGGACCTTCTACCAAGTTAGGCTTTGACAAGTCAAAAGTGACGTGTTTCAAGTGTAAACAGAAAGGTCACTTTAAGCGTGAGTGCAAAAATGCTTACACTGATGATACTGCAAATCCTTTTCGAGAGGATTATTCCAAGAGAGCGATCTATCATCAGAATAAATCAGAACCTCCTAGGATGAAGCAGATAGAGGAGGTACCCAAAGAGAAATCCAGGGCACTTGCAGTTTTTCATGACGATGAAGGTTATGATTGGAGTGATGTTTTGTCGGAGGAAGACGCAGTTGGTTATGCTTTCACAGCAGCAAAGAGTGTTCCGTTTAAAGATAAAAGATCTGAGAAAGTGAAGTATGTGAACAGGAGGGAAACAACTCATTTCATGAAAAGCAAAATCTATCGTATATATAAAGAAGCTAAACAGGCGAAAAGATGGGATCCTGATAGAGAATGTTATCTTGATCCTAATGGGAATATAGCTGTGGAACCAGATACAATTGATATTGAAGTTCTCACCAAACAAATTGCTGATGAAGAAGAAGCCAGACAGAGAGAATGGTGGGGAGGAGGAGAAGATGTTGAGAAAGAAAAAGAAAAAGAAAAAGAAAAAGAGACAGCAAAAGAACCGGAGCCAAAGAAGATTGATGACGGAGTTATTGATACGTCACTAGAACTCATCGCTGAAAATTTGAAAAAGATGGCTGACAAAGTTCTAGCTGCAAAAGAACTAGAGGTAGTTTCTGGTTCTGGAACTGAGTCTAAAGATAAGGTCAGTACAAATGATACACATGTGTCAGGTAAGAATGGTAAATCTGAGAACAACTGCAAAAATTACATGAAAGAGTGCAAAGTTTGTAGTACAAATGCTTACCTCAGTGGTAAGAAAGTTGAAGATCTGACTAGTAGAGTCAGAAGTGTTGAAGATCATATCTTAAACCGTGATAAGTTGTTAAAAGCTTCAAACGACAAGTTAAAAGAATTAACTGAGAAAATTGAAAACGATAAAATTGACGTAGAAAGAATTAGGAAAGAAAATGAAAAATTGATTCTTGAAAATCGTCAAATCTCAGAAAATTTTGAGAAGCTTAAACGAACGGTTAAAGATTCTGATGAAAGAAATGGTAAGACAGACAAAGAAAATCTTCAACTGACCGGTGTTCTTAGAGTGAAAGAAGAGTTAATCAATCAACAACTGGATGAAATTGCTAAGTTGAAGCTTCAATTTCAAGAAGCCAAAATTGAAAATGAACGCATTCAGTTGAAATTAACCAGTTACAACTCCGCAAGCTTTGTTTTACAACACATTGTTCCCAAACCCATCGGGAAAAACAAAGCAGGCGAAGATGTTTACTCGGATGGAACTGGGGTTGGGTTTCATCAGGTTCCACCACCAGTTTTAAACAATTATTCAAAGAAAAAGTCCGGGTTGGTTAATGATGAAGATGAAACAAATGAAATAAAACTTCCAGAGTCAATTGATGTGACATTTTCTTCATCATCATCAGATGATAGTGTTCAAACTGATATTGTTAAAGGAATGGCTGAAAGTGTTTTGAAGTCTGATAGTGATTCAGTTGAGGATGCTGAGTGTTTTCTGGACAAATACATTCCGAAACCAAAATCCAAAAACAACTTAAATGAAGAACCTACTCTTGTCATGTACAAGATGTCGGGATCGGATAAGTTGTATTCGGATTCTGAGTTTCCTCTGGAGAATGTTAATGTTGCTAAATTGACAAATGTGTTCAAACTGGTTGAAATTGATTTGTCTGAGATTGAAGGTCTAAAACAGACGAAGAGGCAAATGAATTTTGAAAAAGATAAAGCTTACTACAAGAAACCTGTTGTTCCATCGCGTTTTTATAACAACAATCGAAACAGATGGTCGGGTGGTTATCAGGGTGGTAAGAATTATCAAAGGAAAAATGTTCAAAACAGAAGGTTTGTTGAGAAAAAGGTGTTTGTGAACAGTTCTAGTTCACTTTCGGATGAAGAATCTGAGATTTTTTCAAAATCAAATAAAGAGTTCTTTGAGAAGAAAGCATCGCAACCTCAATCTGAAGGCACAAGTCGGGTAGTTGATACTTGAACATGCTTCAAATGTAATCAAGTTGGACATATTGCACGAAAGTGTACCAATTTGAAGCCTAAGACTGAAGTTGTGATGAATCCAAGGAAGAAAGTTGATGTGAAGGGAAAAGCTCCATTGGTTGTTGAGAAAAAGGTTTTGAAAAATGACAACACCAAAATCAAAACTGAACTTGTTAAAAATGTGGTAACTAAAAATGACAAGTTTTACAAACGGGTTGCATCACCTCAACAAACATGGAAGCCAAAAGTGGTTGATAAGAAATCAAGTGTTCCAAAACCAAAGGTTTCAGAGTCAGAAAAACAATCGTCTTCTACCACACCGGTAAAGATGGATGTTCCTTTGGATTACTATGAGAAACTTGATCCAAAAGAGGCTATTACTTCTGAGAAGAAGGTTGTTTCGGAAAAAGACCAACCATCTGGTCAATCTCAAAAAGACAAATTTTTCTTATACAAAGAGATTGAGGTTGGGTCTGCAGATAGCTTAAAGATGAATGATAAAAATTTTCCGCCACTTTACACTACAAAATCTCACATTAAAGTCCAGTTACCTAAGTCGAAAGAGGCTTGGGTAGCATCAAAATCTCACTAAATGTTTCTGATATGTGCAGGAGCTTCCAAGATCCGTTTCAAGATGGATTATGGATAGTGGAGCTTCTCGACACATGACGGGGAAAACAGCACTGCTGTACGATGTTAGAAATTTCAATGGAGGTTATGTAGGTTTTGCAGGCAATCAAGGTGGTAGAATAGTTGGAGAAGGAACGTTATCCAATGGGATTGTTACATTTGAAAGAGTTAACTACATCGCCGAGCTTGAAAACAATCTTCTGAGCATATCTCAGATCTGTGATAGGATGTATACCACTCACTTTACAGACAAAGAATGTTTGATCTTGAAACCAGGATTTGTTATCCCTGAAGAATGGATTATCATGAGAGCACCAAGAGTTGATAACCTATATATGTTGGATATGAGTGTAGCAACTACAACCACGGGTCAGGCTCATTGTTTTATGTCAAGAGCAACAGAAAAAGAATCTCGATTGTGGCACCGGAAGATGGGTCATATACATCTTAGAAAAATGAATCACTTGGTGCATAATGATTTGGTTACTGGTGTACATTTGAAAGGTTTTCATCTTGAGGGGGAGTGCATTAGCTGCATTAAATGGAAGCAAAAGAAGAAGTCTCACCCCAGGAAGAAAGAAAACTCAATTTTGAGACCTTTAGAGAGACTCCATATGGATCTGTTTGGTCCAGTGAATGTCAAAAGCATAACTGGGGATCTCTATTGTCTAGTAGTTACAGATGATTACTCGAGGTTTTCTTGGGTTTCATTTTTGCAATCAAAAGACCAAACATTTGGGAGTTTAATCACGTTGATCAAAAAGCTTGAAAACTTGTACCAAACTCGTGTTCGAAGAATAAGAAGTGACAACGGTACAGAGTTCAAAAGTAGCAAAATGGAAGTATTTTGTGATGAAAAAGGTATTTTGCATGAATTTAGTGCTCCTTACACTCCGCAGCAGAATGGAGTAGCTGAAAGAAAGAACAGGATGCTAATTGAAACGGCCAGGACGATGCTTGCTGATTCAAAGCTACCTGTTAATTTTTGGGCAGAAGTAGTATCAGCTGCATGCTATACACTCAACCGGGTTTTAACTGTAAAGAAATTCAACAAGACATGCTTTGAGCTGATCAACAACCGCAAACCGAATCTGAAGTATCTAGAACCATTTGGGTCACCCTGCACAATTATAGAACCTGATGGTAAATTTGGTTCAAAGAGTATTGAAGGAATTTTTGTGGGATATGCAAGTCCATTGAAACGAGTCTTTGTTCCAAGCTTAAAGCGGATCATCGAAGCATCGAATGTTGAGTGTCAAGGATATACTATGCCACCGCAGAATCTAGGCGATTCATGGCGTTTTAATTACGATAAATTGTGGGATTCGTTTGACATGGAAGAAGAAGAAGAACAAGATTTCTTTGACGAGTTGGATATTCTGAGAGAGTATGAATCTTCGCAGGAAAGGTTCCCAGCTGAGTATTCAAGGCGACCACAACAAACTTCAAATGATGATGAAGCAGGTCCAAACAATGCTGGAGAACATGATGATATTCAACAAAATGAAGTTGCTCATGATAATCAGACGGCACAGAATGATAATCAAGAATCTGAGAATAGACCAGTATTTGATCGTGGTGATTCAGATTCTGAGGGGGAGCAAATCCAGATTTCAAGTCAAACAAACCCAGTCAGTGAACAAGGTGCAAATCAGAATGTTACTAATCTGGAAGGCGAGGTAGATGTTCCAGGCGAAGTGATGCCAAGAACTCTTTCATACCATCCAGAGGAGCTGATTATTGGAGAATTGCAATCAGGCGTTCACACTAGACGTCAAATTGACCAAGGCCTTACTTGTTTTTATTCTACAGTAGCACCTTTACAAACTGAGTTTTCACTAAGTTGTTTTATTTCGCAGATCGAACCACGAACATACAAAGAGGCGCTAACTAAAGATTCTTGGGTCAATCCTATGCAAGAAGAGTTGAGTCACTTTGAGAAGTTAGGAGTGTGGAAGTTGGTAGACTTGCCTGATGGTCAGAGGAAGATAAACACCAAGTGGGTGTTCAAGTGTAAGAAAGATGATCGAGGGGTTATTATTCATAACAAAGCTCGACTCATAGTCCAGGGTTTCAGTCAGCAGGAGGGTATAGATTTCACTGAAGTGTATGCTCCAGTGGCTCGACTAGAAGCAATCAGAATCTTCCTAGCATTTGCATCTTGGAAAAATTTCAAAGTATATCAGTTAGATGTTAAATCGGTGTTTCTCTATGGGAAGGTAAAAGAGGAGGTATATGTCGGACAGCCACCGGGCTTCACCGACCCAATCCACAAAGACAAGGTCTATTTGCTAGATAAAGCGTTGTATGGTTTACACCAGGCCCCGAGAGCTTGGTACGAGACATTGTCTCAACACCTACTAGCCAACAGCTTCATTCGTGGAAAAGTGGATGCCACTCTCTTCACCAAAGAGGTCGACAGACATCTTTTGATAGTTCAAATATACGTGGACGACATTATATTTGGGTCAACGAATGAAAATCTGTGCAAAGATTTTGAAAAAGTTATGAAGCAGAAATTCGAAATGTCATCGATGGGTGAGATGAAATTCTTTTTGGGACTTCAGGTTGATCAACTACCCAAAGGAATTTTCATACATCAAACGAAGTATGTTCATGATATCTTAGAGAAATTTAGGATGTCAGGTTCTACTCCAGCTTCCACCCCATTAGCGACGAACCATGGGATAAATCCTGATCTCACCGGAGAGAAGGTAGATGAAACATTGTATCGTTCCATGATCGGTTCGCTGATGTATTTGACAGCTTCAAGACCCGATATTATGTATCCAACCTGCCTCGCAGCAAGATTTCAATCTAACCCGAGAGCTTCGCATATGGTGATTGTGAAAAGGATATTACGCTACCTGAAAGGAACTCCATCATTGGGGTTGTGGTATCCAAAAGATGGCGAATTCATGCTCGAAGGATATTCCGATTCCGATTTCGGATGCTGCAAAGTTAACGCTAAATCAACAACAGCGGGGTGCCAGTTCTTTGGATCAAGATTGGTCACCTGGGAATGCAAAAAGCAAACCTCTGTGGCTTTATCCACATGTGAAGCGGAGTATGTATCTGCTAGCAGTTGCTGCTCTCAGATCTTGTGGATCCAGCAACAGATGTGCGACTATGGTTTGCAATTTCTAAACACCCCTATCTTTGTTGATAAGGAGGCAGCGATTAACATTACTAAAAATCCTGTTCATCACGCTAAAACAAAACACATAGAAATTCGTCATCACTTCATCCGAGATTGTTTCGAGAAGAAGTTGATACGAATTGAGAAAATCCACACTGATGAACAAAAAGCTGATTTACATACCAAAGCGTTTGATAAAACTCGTTTTCAATATTTGCTAAAATTGAACGGTATGAAGCTTTTATCGGTGTTGGAGGAGATTCTTGGTGTTGATGAAGGTACCACTGTAGATGATGATGTTGAGAAGCAATCTGTAATGGTTTGTCGATTTTTTACTTGTTTTGGTATTTAGGGGGAGAGTATAGGGTAATATTTTCAGAAAATACAAAAACAGTAAAAAATTTTCAAAAATACAAAAAAAGTGAGATATTTTCAAAATCCAAAAACAATAGAAAACCAAAAAGAGCTTGTGTAAAAAGGGAAAATGATAGTACATCGGCTTGATAGTTACGGTATGCTAAAGATATGAAATGTTTAAAAAAGGTTAAACAGTCTCGCTGATGATGTGCCGATAGGTTTTTGCACATTTAGTAGGTTTGTTCGGGATATAAACCTAAATCTTTACTTACTTATTTCGTGGGGAACACTACTTGGATATATAGGTAACCCTTGAAATCTCGTTTGAAAGATCCCTTTTTCTGAGATACTAGGTCTTTATACTCAGTGATATCTGGGGTATTATCCCGGGACTTCTGATAATGAGGAAGCAATGGCCTAGTCCCCGTATAATACTTTACTGCTTGCTTGAAATATAGCGCTGCCCTCAGCTAAAAAATGATGAAACATTGAAAAATGCTAATCATGGCTGTTGTAAAAAAGATCCTCTAAAGGGGACACACCTAAAGTCGAACCGTCATCTCTCTGCTGAACGGAAGTTCTGACCTGAGCTCTCACGGTTTCGCATCTAACCCTTTACAGATATCATCTGTGGTATACTCACCTGTAAGACTGAATATTGGGATTTGGATACGGGAGTATATTCAAGAGGTGGGACACATGAATGAGTTTAAGTTCCTAAAACATTAAATCCGTATCCTGGACAGATTGAAAATTGTGTGAAAATTTAAGTGGATCAGTATATCGACAATCTAATTGAATTGTTTAATTCTGAGTATGTAATTAAAAGCTTAACGGTACTTGTGACTTGTCAAACAGCTGATATGATTCCCTAACACGCTCACCAAAAATATGTTTGTAAATAGTTTACATTTACTGCATTTTATTTCTGTATTTCATTTCTAGTCTAGAAACTTTATTAAAAATCCAAAAAGATTTTACATTTCTGCTTTATTTTTGACAAACCAAAGTGGAAAACTGATCTTCAGATTCGCTATTTGGAGCAGATGCAGGAAGTTTCTGAACTGGAGGATGAGTCGTGAGCTTATCATGATAAATTTGTGAAAGTTGAAAAGTCAAAGCAAGTTCATTAATTTGAAACTTGTAAATTTTCAGAAAATGTTTGAATAAAATGTCAGTGTGATTTGTCTCAAATCAACCAAGGTCATTAAGTTGGACTTGGTAGATTAATTGAGTAATCAGGGTCATTAATTTGGACCTGAATACTTAAGTGGATTTCTAATTCTGACAAGATTATTAATTGAGAGTGAATGGTAAGTTTAGATTGAAACTGTTATTGTCATATATCTTATATTTAGGTAGAGATTATGCAGGAAACAAGAATTAAGTTCCCTATGGCAAAGAAAATGTCAAAGTTTGAATCAGAATTTAAGCCCTAGCTTATCGAGAGGGGGAGTCTGAGAAAGGGGGAGTCAGAATTCTGGATCAACATTCAAAGGGGAGATTGTAGATTAAAGTTTGAAGATATAAAGATTGAAGGAAGCTTTTACAATGTCAAGACAATTTGGAAAGAGACAAAGACTAAAGACTCGACGCCGAAGACTTCGTCAACATCCAAGGGGGAGTCTGTTGGTGCATCTACTGTCTGTTAACTTCGTCTTAATCGAGTCTTATGTCTAGATAGGTTAAACGAGTGCACAACAGGGATCACATTAGGGTTTGTTCTTGTTAAAGAATGTAATGTCGTTTGAACAGGAACAGGTCACCCTCAAACGAAATCACTAGCTCTATAAATAGGGGTTGTGCATGTCTCATTTGATACGGAATTAAGTGTGTGAGAGCTGAGGTGCTGCCGGATTTTTGTCAGAATTGATTGTAAAAGCTCAGGAAATCAATAATAGAGAAATATTAGAAAGGAACAAGCTGTGTTGACATCTTTTACATTGATTCCGCCTTTGTACTTGATGATGAACTACTCATATTGACTCATTAGGGTTACACGACGATCCAACAATAGTTCAGTCGAGGGGCACACGAGCGTAGAAAACGTATGAAAAAGTTACAGGAACAGGGGGTACTAGCAGCAGCCAAAAAAGAGACAGATGCCTATGCCCAGGATATGATAAATAGCGGTATAGCCAATATTCACATCCTAGCAACCACTGCAGCTAACCCTAATCTGGAACAAATAATAGCACCCCAACCACAACTGCCAATCCCTGACCAACCCATGGAGATAGAAAACCCTGAAAACCAAGTAGAGATGCATGACTTCAATCCGGAAGAAATCCCTAGGGTACCAGCACCAAACCCCCTAGACCCAAATTTCGACCCCTGGTGGGACGACAATAGGGACTATGTGCAACGTTACCCGATACATGAAGACACACCCATGCAGAACATAGGAGCCTACCTAGGTATGGACCCTTTAGATCCCTATTAACATGATGAATACATTAGGGAGATCTTAGAAGATCCTTACCGATTTCAGGCACCTACACCCCCATACCAGGAACCCGCACCCCAGATTCCGAACCCAGTCCTAGAACCTGCACCCCCAATGAGTGCAGAAAACGTACAAGAACTTAGGACTTTTGGTGAGGAAATTCTAGAAAGTAGTGAACGGATGAGACAGGTGGGAGAGCGACTCGTATGGAAATACGATGAGCGCAATATGGATTTCTGGATGAATCCATATCCGTGAATGTGATGGTGAAACGGTAGTAGTAGTTGTAATAATAATAATAAAATAAAATATGTGTGTATGGATGCCTATTACTATTAGTGTAATTTTATTTCTGTTGGTATTGTAATCTTTATTTCAGTACTGGTGTGTAATAGATGCCTAGTATATGGAAATAGAGTAAAGTCGCAATGACCGACGCTTTTGGCAAAAATGCGTGTCATTTGATTGACTATATTAATATTATTTTGTGATATTAATACGGGGTAAATGTTTAAAATTCAGATGGCCGACGAAGGAAATCAAGGAAATCCGAATAACGATAACCAGAGTAACATTAACGTGGTTAATGAGAATCTGAGCATCAATAACAATGGAAACCAAATGGATAATAGTGTCGTTCAACACATAGTGGCACAAGGAATTATAGATGCAATGCCATTTATTATTCAAACGATTCAAGAAGCGAATAATAAAAGTAAACATAGCAGTAAGCGACCAATTGAACCAGAAAACAGCGTGAACAATGGACCTGTACTTCAAGTGCCCATTCCCAAAAGAAGAAGAACCATGTCTTACGGTTATTCTTACAAGGAATTCTGGTCATGCAAACCAATAGAATTCTCGGTCAATGAAGGACCCATTGCAGCTCTACGCTGGATAGAAAAGACTGAGGCTGTTTTAAAAATAAGCAAGTGTGCTGAAAAAGACAAAATAATGTTTGCTTCCAATCTGTTTAAGAACCTAGCCTTAGAATGGTGGAACACTATCCTCCAATCAAGAGGAAGTGATAAGGTTTACAACATGGAATGGGAGGAATTTAAGAATATGGTAGAAAGAAAATTCTGCCCTCCCAATGAAAAGGAACAGATAGCAAATAAGTTCCTAAACTTAAGAATGACCGGGGTAGATAGTAAGGGTTATACTACCACATTCTTTGAATATGCTAGAATAGTACCAACCCTTGCATCACCTGAACCAGTATTAATCTCCCGTTACATCTGGGGATTAATCAGAGAGATTAGACATGTAGTCAAGGCAGCTAGACCTCAAACTATAAAAGAAGCTGTAGAACTAGCAAATAGCTTGACAGATGAATTAATCCGTACTAGAGAAGAAGACCAGAGGAGAAACCTAACCCAAAGACTTACTTAAGAATTCCGTTCTGGGAATTACAACCGTAGGAATATAGGTTCTACCTCTGCACCTTTCTGCAAGGTTTGCAAGAAAAAGCATTCGAGAAAATGCTCCACTCTTTGCAATTTCTACAAGATGCCAGGACACAAGGAAGAAGATTGCAGGAGAAAATCCAGTAATGGATTATGCTACAATTGTGGAGAAAAAGGTCACATTAAGACAAACTGTCCAAAACTAGCCCCAGCTGCGAACAACAAGAACACTAAAAATGCCAGGGCATTTGTTCTGACTGCAGATGAAGCCAAGATGATTCCAGACGTGATAGCTGGTATGTTTTTAGTTAATGATGTTTTTGCTAAGGTATTATTTGACTCTGGTGCAAACCAAAGTTTTATTAATACTTCGTTTTGCAAACTTCTAAATCGGTCATTAACTAAACTACCACAAGAATGTCTAGTAGAGACAGCTAATGGAGAAACTATTAGAATTTCTGAAATCTTGCAGGGAGCAAGAATAGAATTTTTAAATCAAAAGTTTATGGCAAACCTTTATCCTATGAATCTGACAGGATTTGATATTGTTTTAGGAATGGATTGGTTAATAGCCAATAAAGCCAGTATTTTATGTGATCAAAAGTCAATTCAAGTAAATTCACCAAAAGGTAAAACGATCACAATTAAAGAAGATAGACCATCTAGATCAACAAAATTCATCTCTGTGATGAAAACTGCAAGTTATATAAGAAAAGGTTCTATAGTGTATTTTATTTCCATAATCACTAACACTAAAGGAAAAGAACTAAAAGACATTCCAGTAGTGTCCCAGTTTTCAGATGTCTTTCCAAAAGAATTACCAGGACTACCACCAGACAGAGAAGTTGAATTCAGAATTCACCTACTACCTGGAACAGCACCAATTGCCAAAGCACCTTACCGTTTGGCACCAGCCGAAATGCAGGAACTGAAGAAACAATTAGATGAATTGCTGGAAAAAGGATTCATACAGCCAAGTTCATCACCATGGGGAGCGCCGATTTTATTCGTTAAAAAGAAGGACGGATCAATGCGTATGTGCATTGATTACCGTGAATTGAACAAAGTCAGGATTAAGAATCGGTACCCATTACCGAGAATCGATGATCTGTTCGATCAACTGCAAGGAGCTCGATTTTTCTCTAAAATCGATTTAAGGTCAGGATATCATCAATTAAAGGTACAGGAAGAGGATATTCCTAAAACCACATTCAAAACAAGGTATGGCCATTATGAATTTACTGTCATGCCATTTGGTTTAACCAATGCCCCAGCCGCATTTATGGACATGATGAACCGAATATGTAAGCCATATTTGGATAAATTCATAATTGTCTTCATAGATGATATTCTAATTTACTCTAAGAGTAAAGAGGATCATGCAAAACATTTGCACGCACTTTTAAGTCTATTAAGAAAGGAAAAGCTTTACGCTAAATTTTCAAAGTGCGAGTTTTGGTTAGAACAAGTACAATTTCTTGGACACTTAGTGAACCATGAAGGAATTCATGTGGATCCAACGAAGATCGAGGCAATTACCAAATGGAAAACCCCTGAATCACCAACCGAGGTTAGAAGTTTCTTAGGATTGGCCGGTTATTATAGAAGATTTATTCGAGATTTCTCTAGAATAGCCATTCCTTTAACTAAGTTAACCTGTAAATCCATTAAGTTTGAATGGGGACCAAAACAAGAATAAGCTTTTAGAATTCTTAAGCAAAGATTAACTAATACACCCATATTAGCGTTACCAGAAGGAACTGAAGACTTTGTAGTCTATTGTGACGCTTCTAAATTAGGTTATGGATGTGTATTAATGCAACGTCAAAAGGTTATAGCATATGCATCTAGACAACTTAAGAATCATGAAGAGAATTATTCAACCCATGATCTAGAACTAGGAGCTATAATTTTTGCCCTTAAAATTTGGAGACATTACCTTTATGGTAGTAAGTTTACCATATTCACTGATCATAAAAGTTTAAGGTATGTTTTCGGGCAAAAAGAGTTAAATATGAGACAAAGACGCTGGATGGAAATGCTTAGTGATTATGATTGTGATATCCAGTATCATGAAGGAAAAGCAAATGTAGTGGCAGATGCTTTAAGCCGAAAGTATCACGAAAAGCCAAAAAGGGTACGTTCTCTTAAATTAAATCTACAAGTAGATTTAAATGATCAAATAAGAAAAGCACAAGAATCAGTAATCAAGGATGATACTGAAAAACTAAAAGGTATTATTAAGGAATTAGAACAAGGAACAGATGGAATTTGGAGATTCCATAAGAAGAGAATGTGGATACCTAAATTAGGAAACCTACGTCATCGTATATTAGAAGAAGCCCATAAGTCTAAGTATACGATGCACCCAGGAAATGATAAAATGTACCAGGATTTAAGGAAAAATTTCTGGTGGATAGGAATGAAAAAGGACATAGCAGCCTATGTTTCTAAATGTTTAACTTGCTCACAAGTTAAAGCTGAACACCAAAAACTCTCAGGCTTGTTACAGCAACTAGAAATGCCAGTTTGGAAATGGGAATTGATAACAATGGATTTTGTTACTAAATTACCCAAAACAAAGAAAGGTAATGATACAATCTGGGTGATTGTAGATAGGCTAATCAAGTCAGCTCATTTCCTACCAATGAAGGAAACTTTCAGTATGGAACAGCTAGCTAAATTATATGTAAATGAAATTGTTTCATTACATGGAATTCCTTTATCAATTGTTTCTGATAGGGATAGCCGGTTTACCTCTCCTTTTTGGTCAAGTTTCCAAAAAGCCATGGGAACCAAGTTAAATCTGAGCACAGCTTATCATCCTCAAACAGACGGACAAAGCGAAAGGACAATTCAAACAATGGAAGACATGCTTAGAGCTTGTGTAATTGATTTCGGAGGTAATTGGGATGATCACTTACCTTTAATAGAATTATCTTACAATAATAGCTATCACACAAGTATCAATGCTGCACCATTCGAAGCACTTTATGGACGAAAGTGCCGAACCCCAGTCTGTTGGGCAGAAATTGGGGAAAAGCAACTATTTGGACCTAAGATAGTACAAGAGACAACCGACAAGATCATTCAAGTCAAGGAACGACTGAAAGCAGCATGTGATCGACAGAAGAGTTATGCTGATAACCGACGAAAACCCTTGGAATTTCAAGTAGGAGATAAAGTATTGTTAAAAGTCTCTCCCTGGAAAGGAGTGGTAAGATTCATCAAAAGAGGGAAGCTAAGTCCCAGGTATATTGGACCTTTTGAGATTATTAGAAGAATAGGACCTGTAGCCTATCAGCTACAACTGCCAGAGGAAATGGCAGGAATACATGATGTGTTTCATGTATCTAATCTCAAGAAATACCTAGCTGATGAATCGTTAATGGTACCTCTTAAGGATATAGAGGTAAATGAACAACTCAAATTTGTAGAAAGACCTCTACAGATTGAAGACAAGAAAGTCAAGAACCTCAAGCACAAGAGATTAGTTATGGTCAAAGTGAAGTGGGACTCCAAAAGAGGACCTGAGTACACATGGGAGCTTGAATCTGAAATGCAAAGGAAATATCCATAATTGTTCCAGTAGATCTCGAGGACGAGCTCTAAAACAAGGTGGGGAGGATATAACAATCCTCAATAAAACCGACACCCTCGAATTATTTTTTGACACCCTAATATATTTTAAAATATCCCAATATGTCCCAAAATACACCACATACGCGAAAACGGGCCCCAAATACATTAAATAGTATTAAAAATAATTAAAAAATGAATTTTTAAGTTTAGGCGGGCCGTGACACCCCTTGTCGTTAGTTTACGCGGGCGGTTTAAAGGTAAAAGGTAAAACCTGATTTTTGAGTTAAGGCGGGCCGCGTAAACCTTAGTTACATCTACGCTGGCCGCGTGAACTTAAAACTTAGCGCGACCCTGGGCCGCCACGTGGCCCAATACCCGGCAGACCTATACATTGACTCAGCCCAGCTACGCATTAACCCGGGTTTGACGCGGGCCGCGTAAACCATGGGCTTGTGTTACGCGGGCCGCGAGAGAACTAGACTCAGCACCTATATAAGCAGGCCATCGGATCTCAGTCGAAATCGTTCAAAAATCGTTTCTTTCTCTAAATTCTAAATAGTAGGCTTTATACACGGGTATTATACCCCCCTAAATAGCGAAGTTCAGCTCCGTTGTAAGTATTATAACCCCTGGATACGTATTAGATACGCTGCCCGATTGATCTAGGGTTCCGTAACGGCTGTCGTGGTTCTGCCCGATGTAGTTGTTGGAATGCCGTCTCGGGGAGGGTATTACTAATGTTAAAATGGGTTATTATACTAACGCGTGTGCATTTGTGTAAATTTTAGATTATCACCGGGAAACCCTTACGGAAAATCTAAGACAACAATGTGAGTTGATCCACTTTTTGTTAACTGTTTTTACAAAACCTCATTTAATTAATTATATATTAAACAGTGATTGAGTATTTGTAAGAATACAATTATCATGAGTATGTTGGGGTTTTGTATACAAAATTTGTTACCACCTGGTCAAGGAGCAACATTTCCACAAGTCGGGTTCGACAGTACCATGGATGTTAATTGTGATGTCTTGGAAACAAATATAATTGCGGGATCGCCCTCAATACTGTACAATGGGATTTTATTTAAAACTTGATTAAACTGGGATTCACTCACCAGTATTTCCCACTGACAAATGTTTTTAAAACGCGTTTCAGGTAACAAACTGTGAAAGCCAAATAGAAGCCAGCTGGACAGCACTGAAGGCTTGGAAAAGTGGCAATAAAGTTACCTAAAATAAAATAGATGTTTTTATTAAACAAAATAGGATTTATTCATATGAAAACATGTGTACTACGAACTTGGGTTTTAACCCATTTGTTTAATGTTATGAAAATGTGGTATTTTACTCTGATCCAATATTTCCTAACTACGGTCCTGATGAAAATTTCCGCTGCCAAATTAGACAATACGAGATACCACCGAAACTGGCTCGCGGCCACCCGTTCCCGGGGATCAGGGATCGGGGGTTGCGACAGGAAAACCCTCAAGCTTAACAAATTCAGCAAATTGAAGATGATTTAAGGACAAATTCGAATGCATGTCTTTAATTTCTCAATCATCTAAGTATCCTCAACCCTAGGTAAGTTAAATTATATGTTTTGATGATCATGATGAATTAGGTTTTGAACCAATCCAGGAAATTGTATGAAATTAGAATGATAGTGAGTTAGAATCATCTCATGAAACATGAATCATGCTTGAAATTCTGATTATTTTGATGTTTTGATGAAAACCCACTTGTAGTAGTAATGTTATGAAGATAATGATGCTAAATGTGTTAAATTGAGTATAATTATGATATATGAAGTTGGATGTTGAAGATTATTATTATATGAATCTGATTTAGAATGAAAGTTATGTGAAAATTAGTTGAGTTTCATGATCTTGATATGAACTAGTAAAATTATGCAAAATATACTTGTACACTATGCCTTGTAGATAGTACGCACACAACGTGTTCGATGAAATGCCTAGGCTGATTAAGTTATGTTTTAACTTGAAAAACATGTTGATTTGATGAATTAGCATGAGAATGGAATTGTATATGGTTAATTAATGCCATAATAGGTAATTGAAGTGTGCATATGCAATGGATATTGTGAAAGATAAACGAGAAATGTTGCACCCATGGGGCAAAGAAAGAAGAAGGTACAAGTCAATCCAAGGTGCTAGGAACACGAAATCATGGTAAGTTCTTATGAACTTTGTCTATCCTTAATGTAGAATCATGAATGTTAGTCTCATTATATAAATTCTAGGTCAAAAGTGGTAGTGTAAAACATGGTAATTCGATGTGCTGAACATTTAAGGAATGGTTAGAAAAACGAGAAAGTAAAGGAATGTTATGTAGTCAAACCGTATGAAGGGGTCGCACTAATAGAATGTATGTTGGAATGTTATGTAGTTGAACCGTATGAACGGGCCGTACTAATAGAATGTATGTTGGAATGTTATGTAGTCGAACCGTATGAACAGGTCGTACTAATAGAATGTAT
Source organism: Helianthus tuberosus (assembly GCA_030545235.1). Classification (NCBI taxonomy): domain Eukaryota; kingdom Viridiplantae; phylum Streptophyta; class Magnoliopsida; order Asterales; family Asteraceae; genus Helianthus; species Helianthus tuberosus. Next base: position 38,706,753 of record CM060391.1, read on the forward strand.
GTTGGAATGCTATGTAGTCGAACCGTATGACAGGTCGCACGAGTAGAATGTATGTTGGAATGTAATGTAGTCGAGCCGTGTGAACGGGTCGCACTAATAGAATATATGTTGGAATGTTATGTAGTCGAACCATATGAACGGGTCGTACTAATAGAATGTATGTCAGAATGCTATGTAGTTGAACCGTATGAACGGGTCATACTAATAGAATGTATGTTGGAATGCTATGTAGTTGAACCGTATGAACGGGTCGCACTAATAGAATGTATGTTGAAATGTTATGTAGTTGAACCGTATGAATGGGTCGAACCAATAGAATGTATGTTGGAATGCTATGTTGTCGAACCGTATGAATGGGTCGTATGAATAGAATATGTGTTGGAATGTTATCTAATCGGAATGTAGGGAATACGCCAAACAACTAGAATAAGATATTAAAGTATGTTTATATAAGTAAATTAATGAGAATGGGTTGGATTATGGAAGTGAAATAACGAATGAGAATTTAATAGTTGGAAGTTAATATGTGATGCATACATGTAGAATTAATGTTGATTCACGTTGTTGTGATATAGGTAAAGTCGTACTCTAAATGGCGCGCTACGCTCGGAACGAACACACTCCATGATACCCTTTACGCGCTTCCGGTTTATGTTTAGTGTCAATGGATCAAACTACTTTTGGATTGTAAATATCATTTTAAATGTTTATGTCTTTTGTAAGTAAGTTTAAAGTTTATACTTTAAATATGTTAGAATTGGTCAACTTTGGTTTTAAAGTTTGATAGTTGTGTTGGTTCGTATGTATACAAGGGCATTTTGGTCAAAATTTATATTAAGTTATGAAAGTTCAAAATTTTAGCGTTTTTACATGATGTTTGACCATTGAGAAATTTTGGGCGTTTCAAATCTTAACATAATGCAAAAATAACTTGACCAAACTATTCAATTACCTACATGTATTGTGATGCAACAAAAGAGTTTGATTACTATAATTAAATGATTAAGTTGAAGTAGTTTTTAATGGGATTGGATAGTGTTTATCATTCAGTAAGAACAAATTTGCTAACTAAAGAAACTCTTCCAAGTGTAAAAGAAGATTTTGCTATTGTATCTAGGGAAGAGTCTCATAGGAATACTTTTGGTAATGGTTAAAAAGGTCAAACTGTTGGATTTATGTCTAAAATTAACCAGAAGAGGAGTAATAAAATTGCAAATCAAGGTTTAAAATGTAGTCATTGTGATAAAACTAGACATACTGTTGATAAGTGTTTTGAGTTGATTGGTTATCCATCATGGATGAAACCTAGGAATGGAAATAAGAGGTCATCTAATAATAATGTATGTGTTAACACCACTTATAATTCTGGGTCAGTAAATTCTTTAACACCTAATCAAGTTAATAGATTTTTAAGTTTGTTGAATGATAAAATTGGAGATACTACATAAAGTTGCAATAGTTCAAGTAGCGTATCTGTTCCATTATGTGCTAGTTTTTGTACTAATAATGTTTTTTGATTTACAAACAATAATGGGTCTGGATTAGGGTGGATAATAGATTCAGTTACTAACCAACATATGGCAATGCCATAAAAGGATATAATAGATTTTATTAATGTATCTGAATTTAAAATTCAAGTTAAACATCCTAATGGAACTAATTCTTTGGTAACTAAAATTGGCACTTTGAAACTGTCTGAAAAAGTTGTTTTGTATGATGTGTTTGTAGTACCTGAATACTCTGTGAACTTAATGTTTGTATATAAACTTGTGAAAGATAATAGGTTATATGTGGGTTTTGATGAACATAAGTGTTTTATTCAGGACCTGGTAACAAAGAAAGTCCTAATGGCTTGTAGGCAACTGGAAGGTCTATATGTTCATGGTGGTGTTTGTAATATAAATCATGTGTGTTTTAACAATTTAGAGAATTTTAATTTATGGCATGCTAGGATGGGACATCCTTCTGATCATGTGCTTGATCGTATGAAGGAAACTTTGAAAGTAAGAATTACCCCTGTTGAATGTCCTTGTGATGTGTGTCACAAGGCCAAACAACATAGAGAGCCATTTCCTCTTAGTGACCATAAATCTGTTAAGTTTGGTGAAATTAATCATTTAGATGCGTGGGGTCTGACGCGTGTGAGGGTGCGTATGATTTTTATTATATTTTTAGTACTTTTCACTCTTTTATCAAACTTTAAATTTATAAAACACGATATAACACTATCAATCTCTACAACACGCTAGGGCAAGTGCACCCATCGTTGGCGTAGTGTAGTGATAGTAAGATACCGAGGTCGTCCAAGGACACAAGAGCTTTTAATACCTGAATATAGTCGACGTCTAATCTAATCAAATTTTGAGTAAAGATTTTTAATAAGTAAAATAAAGAAACTAAATAAATAAAGAAACAAATAGACAAGATAGAATCACTTGGTTCCGACTCATCCTTTATGTATCCTTTGATGATTTCCGCACTTTGGGTTTTTTAAGAGATTATCTTAGTTACAGTGGCATGTCCCTCTTTTAGAGGCAATGATACCCTCAGCCATATTGGTCTGAGTCAGCAGGGATACAGTCCCGCAAGGTCGGAATATTGTAAGATAATTAAGTAAGTTATTAATGCAAAATGTGGCATGTCCCTCTTTTGGAGGCAACGCTACCCTCGGCCATATTGGTCTGAGTCAGCAGACCAATACAGTTCCGCAAGGCCGGTTTAAAGTTTAATTAGTAATTTATTTATAAGGGATTCAAGCCATTCTTACTTCCCCGATTTGATGTTATCTGCCAGAAATGAAGTCCTAATAAACTTGAATCAAGTCCTTACAGGATTTATACACTGAACGAGGCAAGAACTTTACCCATACCACCCTTTTAACCCCCTTCCAGGCAGTTAACGCGCTTTATATAGACCGTAAAGACACGAATGAGTGAATCAATGAAACATGAAGAGATGATAGAATAAAGTTCACTTTCAATATAAAAAACTAGTTATAAAAGTCATTAATATATACCCAATTAAAAAGTTTACCAAAGCTTGGAAATTAAAAGTAATACATAAATGACTTGTCTTCACCAAGTGATATAAGAGATTAGCCAAGCATGGCCTTTGTTTGACAAAAACTCTTACGATCAATCTTGGATGATGGTGGTATTGTGGTGGTGGAGTGGTGTCGAGTGTGAGAGAAGTGGTTTGCCAAGGGATGAGTTGCAATTGAACCAAGCACCCCTATTTATAGCTGAAAACAGAAGGTTTACATGGCCCCGTGCCTGGTAGGCACGGCCCCATGCCCTTCTCCTTCTCTATCTTCATTAAATGAGCTTGTTAGTCCAGATGCTCACATGGCCCCGTGTGTCAACGGCACGGCCCCGTGGCCATTGTACTTGTTATACGATTCAAGATTTGGGTATTTGAGAGTTGACCACGGCCCATGTGCATGAGACACGGCCCCATGTCCCTTATCTGCTTCTGTTTGTCTTCTTCTTCATGGAATCTTGGGTGGGGCACGAACCCATGCCTTGGTGGCACGGCCCGTGCTTGTTTTCTGACTTGTTGTTATTGGTCTTGGGGTGAAACTCAGAGGGTTTGTATATTGTATCAACTTCCCTTATGTTGTATTTATGCTGTTTTTTGTCGTTAATTTGTTCCTTTTGTTCATTAAGCTCTTTTAATCCTGAAAATCAAAAGTTTACAAAGAAACACACTTTTTTCCAACATTAGTACTAAAAAGGGTTGTTTTTATACCTTATTTGATATAATTTATATGTTGTATTTTACGCATATCAGGGTCCATATAGGGTTCAAAGCAAGGAAGGATATAAATACTTCCTTACAATTGTTGATGATTATACTCGTGTTGTATGGGTTTGTTTAATAAAACATAAATCTGAAGTATTTTCAAACATTGTTAAAAATCAATTTGAAAAACTATAAAGATTTTCAGAGGTGATAATGGTACTGAGTTTGTAAACAATTAAATGAATGAATTTTGTAAAGCTAGAGGTACAATTCATCAAACTACATGTGTTCACACTCCTCAACAAAATGGTATTGTTGATAGGAAACATAGGCATTTTCTCAATGTTTCTAGGACACACTTATTTCAAAGTAAAGTTCCATTAAATTTGTGGTTTGAATGTGTGCTAACTGCTTCTTACTTGATTAATAGGACTCCATATTCTGTGTTGCATGGTAGATCTCCTTATGAACTGTTGTCTGGTTTTAAACCCTTATTATAACATCTAAAGGTTTTTGGTTGCCTATGTTATAGTACAAATCTTGTTAAATCTGATAAATTTTCTAGTTGGTCAGATAAATGTGTATTTAGTGGATACTCTAATGAGAAAAAAAGGATATAAATTGAATAATTTAGTATATAAAACTATATTTTTCTCAAGAGATGTAAAGTTTTTTGAAAATGTGTTTCCTTTTAAAGATAGAAAGTTTTTGAACACAAGTGAAACTATACCAAAAGAAAATGTTAACACATTAAACTTTTTTGATTTGTATGCAAACATAGAAATTGAAAATGTTTTAGAAAATCCCAATGATGATCAAAGGGTAGATCATGATTCTGCTACTCATGGGATTCAACAATTAGGAAATCAAGGATGCACTGCAGAAGGATAGGCTGAAAATTAGCAGCCTATAGTGGTGTACTTGATTCTAATAGGGTTGAACATGAGGCTGACAGAACTGTGGATCATTATAATAATTCTGACGGTAGTAGGGTTGAGAATTAACCTGTAATAGTTCTTAGAAGATCAACAAGAAATATTGCAATGCCTAACATATTTGATGACTTTATAGTAGAAGGAAAGGTCAAGTATGGAATTGAGAAAGTTGTCAATTATTCTAAATTGTCTATTGAAAATTACTGTTTTACTACTAGATTAATAAAACAGTTGAACCTAGGCATTTTAGGGATGCTGTGAAAGATCCTAGATGGGTTGAGGCTATGAACCAATAAATGAAAGCCTTACATAGGAATAACACCTAGGATGTTGTTGATATTCGTTGGTTGTTAATGGATATATAAAGTTAAGTATAAGGCTAATGGAGAAATAAATAGGTTTAAAGCTAGGCTAGTGTGTGTTAGCTTTAGCTATTAAACATGATTGGTCTCTTTTCCAATTAGACATAAATAACGCCTTTGAAAATGGTGAATTACATGAAGATGTATACATGTCATCGCCTGAAGGTTATTATTCTGAAAATGAATCAAAAGTGTGCAAACTCAAAAGGTCTTTGTATAGGCTTAGACAAGCCCCAAGATTGTGGAATGCTAAACTAGTTTTCGCGTTAAAAGAGTTAGGTTTTAACCAAAGTAAATGTGACTATTCATTATTTGTTAAATCTTTGAATGAGCTATTTGTTATGTATATGATATTGTCATAACAGGAAACAACATTAGTGAAATTGATAGTGTAAAAGATTTTGTGAAAACTAAATTCTTGATTAAAGACTAAGGTTTTTTAAAATACTTCTAGGTATAGAAGTAATTAAAAGTGATTATGGGTTATGCATATCTCAAAGAAAATATTGTTTGGAACTTCTTGCTGAATATGGTATGTCTGGGTGTAAGCCAGTTAGTAGTCCTATAGAAAAGCAACATGTGGTTACTATGGTATGCAACTTGAATTCTGATTATATGCCTAATATTACTGGATATCTGTCACACCCCAACCGATGGCGGAAACAACGGTTGGGGCACTAGGCGAACCAGATTGCTCAAGAGAATCCATAACAACTATCCATTACCAATATTTTTAACATTCATTGTCCCATACCAACGAATAAACATTCAACACATAGTTATTACAGACATCGAGTTCTCAAAAGCAAAACAAGTCCGACAACCTAGATTTCTATTAGATGAGTTTCTAGACTGCCTATCTTGATTTCAGCATAACATTCCATCAACCTGTCACATACGTTAAAATAAAAGTCAATACATAAAGTAAAGGTGAGTACACAAGTTTGCATAGATATAGTATAAAAAAGGCGTTTACGCATAACCAGCATGTAACACGTAACAGGTGATGCAAGTAACTACCAACAATGATACAACCTAACCACGCGACTGCGATGTAGAGTATGCGTGACACACGTTCGCCAAAGCAAACACGTGAAGTAAAGTGATGTGATCCCTAGCAACCCCTGTTCACAACAGGTGTTGAGTCCAAACTATATTACTATCGTTGCTAGAGGCGGTCTAGTGTAACACTACCTACGCATAGTAACAAGCATTCAACAAATCACGTATAGCATGCGGGAGCAGTTAGCGTTATAAAGTGTTTGCGTTGTATGTTATGTTTTGATAGAGAACGTATGTAACATCCAAAAGTGCGTTAAATGAAAATGGGTTCGAGTATACTCTTGTGTGTGTTTAGCAAGTAAACACAATCTGGATTAGATTGAAGGGAGCGCGTTGAGTTAGCATGTGAATGGAAACAGAAGCATAAGTCTTCGAGCAGAGTGTAAACTGCGTGTCGAGCGGTTTAAGTGTTAAAAAGTCTATCCGAACCGATGGGTTCCATCCGGATGGATGGTTGACGTGAGGTCGAAGTCTCACTCAAATTTAATCCAATTACAACTAATTAGCTAGCGGTAAATGGGTATCGAACACAAGGAGTTTGTAGAATATGTGTTATCTAAATGTATATCTAAATTGACTTGATTAAACTAAATTGCAAGAAATGTAAATTCAAAGACTTGGATTGTTTTATTTTAAGAACTACGATTAACCAATTGAATTGCAAAATAAAGATTGGTTTTGTAAACAGTTTAGAGACAAATGACCATCCTAGACTTCTGGTTTCAATTGACATTCATGTTTTAATCAAACTAGAAAGAACCACATAGACATGGTTCATGTGTAGTAACTTATTTGTTATAAAGGGAACTAAGTACTCGGATTCCTAGAACGCGAGGTTGTTACCCGATGACCAATCAATCAATATCCAACCCTAATCCCTCCCATGATATCTCGATTGCCAACGGCACCAAGAACGTATGGTTTACACTATGATCAAAGCTTCAATTAACAATTTAAAAACAAATATCAACACACCATAATAAACAAACAAAGATTGCAAGTCTATTATTCTAGAAATAAATATCAAAACACAAAATGTCTCAAGCAAACCTTCAATCCAGGATGATCACAAATAGTTTAGCCACTCATGACTTGAATAATCATCATCACATAAGTTTCAATGTTCATAGGAATTAAAAACATAAACCGAATGATTGGAAATTGTTTCAAGCACTCAAGAACACCCACAATTCGTCTCAAAGCTCCTGGTAACTGAATGACAATGATAAGACTTCAAGAGACATCATAAAACCGCAATTAAATGGGCAGTTACATCATTAACCTCATACGGCGTCGTAAGCTACGGTCCTAGCCGTAAGCTACAGCACCAAGTATTTCTTACGGCAAGCAAAAACTGGAGTATGGCGGTCTTTTGGCTTAAACTAAGTGCCGTAACCTATGGCCCTAGCCATAGGCCATGACGCTGACTGGGCTTCCTCCCTTGGTTTCTTTTGTCACACCTTCTATGCTCCAGTTGTTTCCGCAAGGTCCGAGCTCCTATCTAAACACCGTAAAACCCCTTGTTTACGCCCGTTAATACCTGCAAAGCCACATGTACCGTAGTTGCCAAGTTCCAATAATTAACCGAGTTAAGCATGAGATGTTTATCATTTTAACGCATTTAAGGGTTGTCCAACGGACCACCCGTCACATCTCCACACTTACCCGTTGCTTGTCCCAAGCAACCCGTTTAAACAAAACTCAATTACCCAAGCGATCAAATATAAATCAAGCAACAAATGTCCTCATTTACTAATTCTTTCCTCAACCCGCACATAACACACCCCTCACAATAACTCTCTTCTCGGTGGCAAAGAATAACTAGCAAAAAGAAGCTAGATCACACTCAAAGCAAATGGGTAGTTGAACAATAATATGCTTATACTCACATCGGTCCTTCGCCTAAAGAATGTGCTAAACATGCATGCGAATCAAAGGGATTTTAAAGGTTGTAACACGGCAAGGCATACGAGTAGGAAATGGAAATATATGTAGTAGCTAATGATTAGACCCGCTCTTTTATTTCTATCTAAACATCACAACTATTTACAATTCATCAATCTCTTTTTTTTTTATTGCTTTTTCTCTTTTTTTTTTTCTTTTTTTTAACAAACAATTGAAACATCACATAACAAACATACTAATATAAAATGCTAATACTACTAGATCGGGTCAAATACGGGTGCATTTTTTAAGGAACTAGGCAAGGGTTAACAAACGATCGGTTTAAAGCTCAAAATGGCTACTAAAAGTCCAAACCCCCGCCCCTCTCGCTACCTTGCTCATATGTCACGTCCCCCGTCCCGGTTTTACCCGGTCCAGGAGCCGCGAGACAGAAACCCGTGGTATTTCTTAATTGAGTTGACAGCGGAAGATTTAATAGGATCTTTTTAAAACTTGAAATGCCCGATTATTTTATTTCATAATTCGGGATAAACCCCGTAATTTACAATAGAGGAATTTCACAAGGAAATTCTCTGATTTACAAAACATGTTTATTTGTTTAACTGAGCCACTACTTCAAGCTTTGTTAGTGCTCCGTAGCACTTTTCCTTGGTTCACAGTAGTCACCTGAAACATGTTTTAAAAATATTTTATCAGCGGGGAAATACTGGCGAGTCACTCAAATGTGATAAAACGACACATAGTTATAAATTACAGCATAAGAGCGATTACAATGGCTTCTATCTTATTTTTATTTGGCGCCGTGTCACCTCTTGGTAACGATGGTCATACCACTATTGGGTCCTTTCACCCAAGTAGTGATGATTATCACTGTTAGGTCAATGAACCTAACCGTGAGAAATTAGTAATGTGCACAATACCCCACTAGCCAGTGATTCAAGATAACCACGACTTAATCCCTGTAATTATAACTTTTGAAAATGATTGGAGTATTGTAAAACATTATTGATAAAAAGAGAATGACTCAAATTGCAGATTTAAACGGGCAGAGTTTTATCCTACTGATAAGCCTGATAACCTAATTTAAACAACATGCACACGAACTAGGTTAGTAACTAATACAGCATTTACGATAACTCACGAGATTAAAACCCTCACAACGAATGACAAAGTGCAACACTTAAACATCCATCGAATTCATGATGAATGACAAAGTATAGCCCTAATTTGGGCAGCACTTAAACATCCATCAGATAGTTTCAATCGATCGGACATTGAATCGTAGCAGCGATCGAGTTAATACCCTGTATCGTAGTAGCGCCTCCCTAATGGAAATTAAAATTTTGAGCAGTAGAACTTTGTTTTTGATCAAAGTTTTCGAAACCAGTGAACTGCTCATGATCGGATCAATTTATAGCTGAAAAATGGGGTTTACGCGGCCCGCGAGGGCCCCTAGTCTACGTGTAGGCTTGGTGTGTTACGAGTAGGTGTTCCAGGTGGACAACACGTGGCCCGGAGCTTATCCAGTCAACTTTAAATTTGACGCGGCCCGCGTAAGGGTTCTCTTATGTTTTACACAGCCCACGAGAGGACCAAATTTCATGTTTTCTTGGTTTTTCATGCACGTTAGGGTTTCAGGGGTCCGGGTTTTCACTTACGGGTCGTTTTAGGACATTTTTGAAGGTCCTTACATCCTCCCTACCTTATTTAAAATCTCGTCCTTGAGATTTATTGAAATAAGTGAGGGTACTTTCGCTTCATCTCCGATTCCAGCTCCCAGGTATATTCGGGTCCTCTTTTTGAATCCCATTTGACCTTGACCAGTACCAATCTTTTGTGTTTGAGGAACTTAATTTTTCTGTCTTCTATTTGAAGCGGTTTCTCTACGAACTTCAACTTTTCATTCACCTGTACGTCTTGAAGAGGGACTACCAGGGATTCGTCAGATAGACATTTCTTGAGATTGGATACATGAAATACGTCATGTACCCCAGCTAACTCCTCTGGTAGTTGTAAGCGATAGGCAACTGGTCCTATGCGTTGAGTTACTGGGAATGGTCCTATGTATCTTGGACTTAGCTTTCCCTTTTTACCGAACCGAACTACTCCTTTCCAAGGAGAAACTTTCAAGAGTACCCTGTCTCCAACTTGAAATTCTAGTGGCTTGCGTCGATTGTCTGCATAACTCTTCTGGCGATCTCGAGCCGTTTTCAGTGTTTCCTAGATTTGAGTGATCTTGTCGGTGGTCTCTTGTACGATTTCAGGACCTGATAATTGACTTTCTCCTATTTCGGCCCAACAAACTGGAGTTCTGCATTTTCGCCCATACAGTGCTTCGAATGGGGCAGCTTCAATGCTTGCATGATAACTATTATTATAGGAGAATTCGATTAAGGGTAGGTGGTCATCCCAATTTCCACCAAAATCTATCACACATACCCTAAGCATATCTTCCAGGGTTTGGATTGTCCTTTCACTTTGTCCGTCTGTTTGAGGGTGGTATGCAGTACTTAAATTTAGTCGGGTTCCCATTGTTTCCTGGAAACTTGTCCAGAAATGGGAAGTGAAACGACTATCCCTATCCGATACAATGGAGAGTGGAACTCCATGTAAGGATACAACTTCATATACATACAACTTTGCCAACCTTTCCATGCTAAAGGTTTCTTTCATGGGTAGAAAATGGGCTGATTTGGTTAATCGATCCACAATTACCCAAATCGCGTTATTACCTTTTCTGGTTTTGGGCAACTTAGTAACAAAGTCCATGGTTATGAGTTCCCATTTCCATACAGGCATTTCTAATTGTTGTAGTAGACCTAAGGGTTTCTAGTGTTCTGCCTTAACTTGTGAACAAGTAAGACACTTAGAAACATATCTAGCTATGTCCTTTTTCATTCCTATCCACCAGAAGTTATTTCTTAAATCTTGGTACATTTTATTGTTACCAGGATGCATGGTATACCTAGATTTATGGGCTTCCTCTAAAATCTTATTTCTTAACTCTCCTTGCTTAGGAACCCAAATCCTTTTCTTGTGGAATCTCCAAATTCCATCACTTCCTTGCTCTAATTCCTTTATTTGTCCTTTCATTCCTTCAGCATCATCCTTGATTGTTGTTTCCTGAATATTCTTCAGTTGTTCCATTAAGTCTAACTGTAGATTTAATCTAAGAGCACGAACTCGCTTTTGCTTTTCATGATACTTACGACTTAAGGCATCTGCAACTACGTTTGCTTTTCCTTCGTGATATTGAATATCACAGTCGTAGTCACTTAGAATCTCCATCCACCTTCTTTGCCTCATATTCAATTATTTTTTCCCAAATAGGTATCTTAAGCTCTTATGATCTATATAGACAGTAAACTTACTTCCGTACAGATAATGTCTCCAAATCTTAAGGGCAAAAATTATGGCTCCTAACTCTAAGTCATGCGTCGTATAATTTTCTTCGTGCCTTTTCAATTGCCTTGAGGCATATGCAATTACCTTTTGCGTTGCATTAGCACACATCCTAATCCTAATTTAGAAGCATCACAATAGACTTCAAAATCCTCTGTCCCTTCTGGTAAGGCAAGAATTGGGGCGTTTGTTAACTTTTGCTTTAAAATCCTAAAGGCCTCTTCTTGCCTAGGTCCCCATTCAAACTTAACTGCTTTACATGTTAGCTTAGTTATGGCACAGCTATTTTGGAAAAATCCTTAATAAATCGTCTATAGTATCTGGCTAACCCTAGAAAACTTCTAATTTCCATAGCTGATTGCGGGACCTTCCATTTGGTGATTGCTTCTATCTTGGAGGGATCTACGTGAATACCTTCGTGATTCACCATGTGTCCTAAAAATTGCACCTCCTGTAGCCAAAATTCACACTTCGAGAATTTGGCGTACAACTTCTCTTTTCTTAACAAAGTTAAGAGTGCATGCAAGTGTTTACAATGCTCGTCTTGACTTTTGGAATAAATAAGTATATCGTCGATGAAGACAATTACAAATTTATCCAAATACGGTTTACAGCTTCTATTTATCATGTCCATAAATGCTGCAGGAGCATTTGTTAGCCCAAAGGGCATGACTGTAAACTCGTAATGACCATACCTAGTTCTCAAAGCAGTTTTAGGTATGTCTTCTTCTTGTACTTTCAATTGATGGTATTCGGAGCGTAAATCTATCTTAGAAAAGTATCTAGCTCCTTGAAGTTTATCGAAAAGATCATCAATCCTAGGTAATGGGTATCGATTCTTAATTGCAACCTTGTTCAATTCCCTATAATCGATACACATTCGCATCGACCCATCTTTCTTTTTCACAAACAACACTGGTGCTCCCCACAGGGATGAACTAGGTTGTATGAATCATTTTCTTAGTAATTCATCTAACTGCTTTTTCAATTCTAGCATTTCAGTGGGTGCTAACCGATAAGGTGCCTTGGCTATCGGTGTAGTTCCAGGAATTAGATGAATTCTAAATTCGACTTCCCTATTGGGTGGTAATCCCGGTAGTTCTTCTGGGAATACATCTGGGTATTCTGATACTACTGGAATTTCCTTAAGTTCCTTATCTTTAGTGTTAATGATTATCGAAATCATATACACTATTCCTTGTTTTCTTGAATAACTGGCCATCTTTATTACTGAAACGAATTTCAGTGGCTTTCGTGGCTTATCTCCTGTAATCACCACTAATTCTCCTGTGGGTGTATGAATTTCTATGGAATTTTTATCACAAAGAATTCGAGCATGGTTGGCTACTAACCAATCCATTCCTAACACAATATCGAATCCGGCTAAATTCATAGGTAATAGGTTTGCAGAAAATTTATGGCCTAAAAGTTCTATCTTTCCTCCTTGCAAAACCTTATCTATGTTAACAGAATTTCCATCTGCCGTTTCAACTGTAAAAATATGCCTAAGGTTGGTTAAGGGTAAGTTAAGAGCTTGGCAGAATGAAGTATTTATAAAACTTTGGTTTGCACCAGAGTCAAATAATACTTTTGCAGAAACGTCGTGAACTAGGAACGTACCAGCTATCACATCAGGGATTAGTTCTGCTTCCTGAGTAGTCAACTGAAAGGCTCTTTCGTTTTTCTTGGTAGTTCCTTCTACAGGTTTGGCTTTGTTATCGGCTGGTTTGACCAATTTTGGGCAGTCTGGCCTAAAATGTCCAGCTTCTCCACAGTTGTAGCAGATGGTTGATTTTTTCCTTCTGCAATCTTCTTCTTGATGCCCTGGAATTTTGCAGAAATTGCAATACCCTTTGCATCTACCAAAATGCTTCCTTTTACAGGTATTGCAAAATGGAACAGTGGAAGATTTCCCAGTTCCCTTTTTCTTGAAATTACTACTGTTACCCACACGGAATCCCTGGGAAATATTTTGGGCCACTTCCTTCTTTCTATTTTCTTATCGCGTACGCACCAGTCCGTCAGTCAGAGTGTTGGCTAATTCCACTGCATCGTCAATTGTGCGAGGTCTCGCAGCTTTAACGATATCACAGATTTCGCCAATCAATCCCCAAATATAGCGGGAAATAAGCACCGGCTCTGGCGAGCCAGGGTAGGTACCACTCTAGCATACTCGAAGAATGTCGAAGTATACCCTCGACAGTCTACATCCACCATCCGGTGGTTCAAGAATTTATTCGTCATTTGTTCCTTTTCATATTCGGGACATAATTTTCTTTCCACCAGCCGCTTAAATTCTTCCCAACTCATGGCATAGGCCACATCACTTCCCTTGGCTTGAAGTACCGTATTCCACCATTCTAGCGCCCCTTCTTTAAAAAGATGTGACGCGTACATGACCTTGTCTTCCTCGGCACACTTACTTATTTTAATCACCACCTCGGTTTTCTCTAACCAACGCAGTGCAGCAGTCGCCCCTTCGTTGCCTGCAAATTCAACCGGTTTACAGGCAAGAAACTCCTTGTAAGTGCAACCAGGCGTTGCAGTTTTCATTTTCTTAAGGAGTGGGGCGTGCATCTCATCATTATCATTATTAGTATTGTTGCCGCCTCCGTTTACACTATTACTGAAATTGCCGCCGTGAGTACGTTTGCTAGGAATAATTTGTTGAGGTTCAACTGGACTTCGGGCAGCAGCAAGGATTGCTGGAATAGCATTGGCTATTCCTTGAGCAATGATATTCTCGATATCTTGCCTATTCAGAAATTGATCTTCATTATTTTTGCTCAGATTGATTAAATTCATTAACGGGTTCATTACCAGCGTGTTCCATCTGGTCATTAATTTATATAAGTGATTAGCACAAAATAATTGACAACCAAACATAACAAAACAATTGCACATAATCACATCAACATGTATAGCCAAAATTGTCGATTTTTCGACTTTCATTTTTATATATTATAATATGCGTCCGTACACACCCGTTATCTTACAAAAGTTTTATTTTTAAGTTATTTCACATCATTATATTTTCATTATTATATTATCATTAAACACACGTTCCCACAACCACATACGATCCCTGTTAGCTGGCATTTCAGAAACGACGTTCTCTCTCGTCGTACTTCTAGGATATCCTCTCCCCTACTTCCCGGATTCTATTTCCGGCGTCCACCAATTCCTCGCCATAGTGGCGGAGTTCAGCCAAGTTCTCGGAGCTCATAGGTGGGTGTAGTGGAGGCTCCGGGTCAAACTGGGGGAAAAAGGTATTAGGGTTATTGAGGAGATTCTGAAACTGCTAGTCGGTGGTCCACCACTCTTCTAGCTCTGCGGGTAGAGGTTGGGAGTGGATAATAGGATCTGGGATATCAGGATCTAAATCAACTGGAAGTTGTGCTTCCGCTGGGTAATTAAAGAGGTTTGTATTGGCAGGTCCGATGAGGTCACTAAGTGCCAGTTTATGATCCAGCTCTTCCCAATATGGCATTTCCTGGTCATGTCTGGAACTTTCTCCGATCTCTATTCCCTTGCCTTTATCTTTGGGATCCACAGTCTTTATAACTTTCTGTGTCACTGGTTTCTTCCTGCGCACACGCCTCCAGCCCACTAATCTTCTTCTCTTCTTTGGCTTGGGTTTCTCCGGAGGTTGGGCATGAAATTCCATAGGTTCTTCCATGTCGGTCAAATAACTGGTAAAGTCTCTGGAAACTTCCACATTCACAGAATAGAGATTGAGATTCTGAAGAGCTTCCGACAACTCATTCATACTGTTGAGCATATATGAAGAAAACACACAAAATTCTAGGTTAAAATTTTGTAAGTTAAATTTTCACAGACTAATATTTAGTACAACCATTCAAGTATCATTGTTCAAACAGAAAAATGGCAAACATTGCGACTTTTATATATATATATATGTTTATTACAAATTACAACTGAAATTCAATATATACTAGGGGTTGTGCATTCATAATTTATTATATTCAAGATGCCTTTATATAAGGTTTATTCTATCTTCTCTTACTAAGTTGTTTATCTAATGGGCAAAGTTTCTTTAAAGTTTCTGGCTTATAGATGATATGGGTGCTAGTACTGGGTCAGGGTGTTGGCAGTTTAACTTAATTAAAAATTAACATTTACTGCTGTAGTGGCTAACATATAGAGATTTGCCCATTGTTCATCTAATTCATTTTCCCATGGTGGGTTATTGCCTATTTCCTGAGTTTCCTTATTAATCATCACTCCTTTTGGTTGTGACTTCTTTATTTTCTCTTGACTTTTTCTAATAATCCAACTTCTTTTATTAGTGGTAAGTGGTTTTTCAAACTGTGTCTTACGAACAAATATTCCTTCCTCAGTATCTGCTGAGTATCTTGAGGAATTTGATTGAAATGAAGTTCCCTTATCTTTTGGTGAACTATCTAATTGACGATAGATGTCCGAAATTCTTTCCTTACACATACTGTAAATAGTCAAATAACACAAAAACACATAATCACAGGATGGCAATCAGAAAAATTAAGTATTTCTAAATACTTAATTGACTTAAATCAGTGGCTCTGATACCACCTTTTTCTGTCACGTCCCCCGTCCCGGTTTTACCCGGTCCAGGAGCCGCGGGACAGAAACCCGTGGTATTTCTTAATTGAGTTGACAGCGGAAGATTTAACAGGATCTTTTTAAAACTTGAAATGCCCGATTATTTTATTTCATAATTCGGGATAATCCCCGTAATTTACAATAGAGGAATTTCACAAGGAAATTCCCTGATTTACAAAACATGTTTATTTGTTTAACTGAGCCACTACTTCAAGCTTTATTAGTGCTCCGTAGCACTTTTCCTTGGTTCACAGTAATCACCTAAAACATGTTTTAAAAATATTTTATCAGCGGGGAAATACTGGCGAGTCACTCAAATGTGATAAAACGACACATAGTTATAAATTACTGCATAAGAGCGATTACAATGGCTTCTATCTTATTTTTATCTGGCGCCGTGTCACCTCCTGGTGACGATGGTCATACCACTATTGGGTCCTTCCACCCAAGTAGTGATGATTGTCACTGTAGGTCAATGAACCTAACCGTGAGAAATTCGTAATGTGCACAATACCCCACTAGCCGGTGATTCAAGATAACCACGACTTAATCCCTGTAATTATAACTTTTGAAAATGATTGGAGTATTGTAAAACATTATTGATAAATAGAGATTGACTCACATTGCAGATTTAAACGAGCAGAGTTTTAGCCTACTGATAAGCCTGATAACCTAATTTAAACAACATGCACACGAACTAGGTTAGTAACTAATACAGCATTTACGATAACTCACAAGATTAAAACCCTCACAATGAATGACAAAGTGCAACACTTAAACATCCATCGAATTCACGACGAATGACAAAGTATAGCCCTAATTTGGGCAGCACTTAAACATCCATCGGATAGTTTCAATCGATCGGACATTGAATCGTAGCAGCGATCGAGTTAATACCCTGTATCGTAGCAGCGCCTCCCTAATGGAAATTAAAATTTTGAGCAGTAGAACTTCGTTTTTTATCAAAGTTTTCGACACCAGTGAACTGCTCATGATCGGATCAATTTATAGCTGAAAAATGGGGTTTACGCGGCCCGCGTAAACCCTTTCTTAAACTTACGCGGCCCGCGAGGGCCCCTAGTCTACGTGTAGGCTTGGTGTGTCACGAGTAGGTGTGCCAGGTGGACAACATGTGGCCCGGATGCTTATCCAGTCAACTTTTAAGTTGACGCGGCCCGCGTAAGGGTTCTCTTATGTTTTACGCGGCCCGCGAGAGGACCAAATTTCATGTTTTCTTGGTTTTTCATGCACGTTAAGGTTTCAGGGGTCCGGTTTTTCACTTACGGGTCGTTTTGGGACATTTTTGAAGGTCCTTACATCATATATGTAATTTATGAGGACCAACCCCCCAAATCCCACACTCACACACACCTTGACGAGGCTACCTAAATGCCCTTATCCTTTTCACATTCATGCAAAGCTAAGGCCTCAAATCGCATCTAAGCACAAGTTCTAATGTACCCCCACCCAATGCCACTCTCATAAAAAAAACATTTCTAATAAATTCAAAGAGATGGCTCAACTCTCACCAAGAAAAAAACAAGGGGATATAGGTTGTCGGTGTATCATGAGGTTTAGTATTCAAATTTTCAATTCGGACCATTTTCATTTGATTTTTAAAAAAATTTACAATTTTGCACAAATTTTTCAAAATTTTCCCCTCATCCTTACACTTAGGATACATTGTCCCCAATGTATGGTTTTGAAGGGAAGATCGCTTACACCAAGAACATCCATTTTTGCTTCTTTTCTCGAACCACAAATTTCTTTTTTTTTTTATAACTACAAACACCACCAACTTTCACCACCCATAAACACATTAAACACCACCAAACCTCCCAAACAAAAACATCAAACATAAAAATTGTAGGATCGTTTTGTGACCCAAACGAGTCATTCAGAAGAGTTCTTATCTATACGAAAGGCGGAAACAGACGTATAGACTTGGAAATAGCTTGATTCACACTTTAAACGTCTTGTATATTGATTTGACAACGATTACAGGCACTAGTAACACCGGCAGCACCTCGGTATCACTTTTTAATTCCGTTACAAATGACATAGCAACTAGGGTATTTATAGTGGGAGTGATTTCCCTTGAAAGTGGCACTGTCACTTTCAAGCGGAATTAGAAATGTTAATTTCCCTTGAAAGTGGCAGAGACCATTTCAAGCGGAATTACAATGTTAATTTCCCTTGAAAGTGGCAGTGACCATTTCAAGCGGAATTACCCACTTTAGCACAAACCCTAGTTTCTTGTACAATGTGCCCTGATCTAACAATTCTAATACAAGACTCGATACAAGACGAAGTCGATAGACGTAATGCACCAACAGACTCCCCCTCGGATATTGACGAGTCTTCACAATCTTCAGTCTTTATCAGTCTTTGGGCTTCCAGAATCTTGACTTGGCTCTTATCACACTTTAACTCTTTCTTCAGCTAATCACTCCCTCGGATGATGCTCTATCAATCTCTGGCATCTTCAGGATCAAATTCCTAGCTCTTTTATCTTCAGACTCTCTTTCTCTAACAGACTCCCCCTTAAGTTGTACTGGGATCGTAGTCTGGCTTTCACAGAATCAGGATTGCAACCTGGCTTTCTAAATCGCAGAGTCCTCAGGTATCGGAACCTAGCTCTTTATCACTCAGAATCAGGTTATCCTGCACATTCTCTACCTCAAAGTAAAATTTCACAAATTTATAATTTTGACAAATTTAATCTTTGTTAACCATTTGTAAAAATAACTTTCAAACTAAATTTGATCACTTAAAATCACTGATGACCACTTGTAAAAACTTTTCTAAAACATGCTTTCCCAAACCTGTTCGTCATGTTCAGCACTTGGAATTTTGAAAATCAGCTTTTCAACATCAGTTGTCTAAAATCTTTTTGAAGTTTTTTTCAAAAAATTTATGCTAAAACACACCGAAAATCTTTTTGGAATATTTGATATAAAATGAAATGCAGTAAAGAAATATTTACAAGCAATCTTTTTGTGAGTTTGTGTAAGAGGATCATATCAGTTTTTGAGACAAATCACCAACACCGTTAAGCTTTAAAATTTTCAGCTCTAAACGATTCACGTTGATTGACGATATTGTTGTCCACTTAAACTCAATCTAAAAACTTTCGAAATGCTTACCGATACGTTAAGGTATATTAATTTTGCACTAAATTCTTATGGACCCCACGATCTCTGCATATCCCCTCATCATGAAATACACTGACTCAAGTAATGCTTTTAAACTTTCATCAACTGTGATATGTGCGAAAATAAAGCAGAATGTTTAAACATTAACAATCAGGTCGATCTTTCGATACGCAGAGAAAGTCCAATGTTTAAACAAAATAAGAAAATAAAAACAAGTTGAAGTTGTTTAGGCTTTAACCACCAGGTCGATACTTCCATATACGCAGAGATGATCCAAAGCTTAAACGAAACACCAAAGAAAATAAAGCAGAATGTTTAGGCACTAACATCCAGGTCGATACTCACGTATACGCAAAGGATGTCCAATGCTTAAACAAAATAAAGAAATAAAACAAGTTGAAAATTTTGCAAAATGAAATACACAATCACATTGATTTTTTCAGCAAAGTTGTGAAAGCTCACAAACTTAACCAGTTTTATGTCTTTCGACAATCAGCGATTACCGAGCAGGCACACAGTTAAAAAGGACAAAACTAAGTACTATGCTTTCAACCGCGTTTCCCACTAGAACTAGGGTTTTTGCTTTAAGTTTGTATCGTTATCGCAAATCTACTAGTCTAGCTGAGCCTATCGTCACATCGTTAGTGAGACCGTTTATCACATGTTACATTACATTTCTTTAGCGTGCTGTGATAGTCCACTGATGTACTATCATTTCCTCTTTTTCACAACAAAACTCATTTTGAATTTTATCAATGTTTTTGAATTTTTCAAATTTTCTAATATTTTTGGATTTTGAAAACAAACTGAGCTCTTGACCCACTTTTGTAGAAACAAATTTTGAAAAACAAACTATACAAGTAACATGACAACTTGATGAGAATCGCTTCAAATCGCCATCCACTTGGCATAAACAATCAGAACTCCCCCTTACAACAAACTATTTTCCCATTGATTTCAAAACACTTAAGTTTGTTTTAATCAAATGGTTTTTCCGGAAAATAATTTTTGTTGATTTTATAAACCACTTGTAGGTTAGGGGATCTCATCACATTGCTCTTTTAACCACTTTTAAAGATTAACAGATTTAAAATCTATCAACAAATATCACTTGTAGAAAATCAAGTACAACTTAATGTCCCTGATTTACCACTAGAAGATCGAAATATCACAGTTACCAACCTATGAAATTCTCAAGAATGATGCCGATTCTTACTCCCCAATTACCAACCTGGGAGTTCCGGCAAGTCAGGTTTTTAGTTAGAAAATGCAGTCACCCAAGCCTGACCAGCCTTGGGTGATTTTGAGTCATCATCACTCCATCCTGCCTTTTTTCTATAAAATTCTTTAGCACCTTTTACCTTACCATCAACCATCTTCCCAAAGATATGTTTGACTTTACCGTTGAAAGCCTTTTCAGCATCAAATTCTTCCTTACCAGCAAAGAATTGATCTGAAATCTCAAACCTACCTTTTGATTTCAAATTTTCTTTTGTCAATGGCGGAAAGTTTTCCTCGTTCATTTCCGGAACGGAATTCTCAACTCTTTTCTCAACTGATGACTCCTCTGATTTTGTGGAATCAGATTCATTGTCAGAACTACTTTCTGCACTCTTAACAACCCATATTTGTTTGTTTAAATCAACTCTTCTTTTGTAAAAACGTTTTGAGTTTTTACTTTCTCCAGAAATTGAGTTGTCTACCATTTTAACCTTCTCAGTTGATTGTTTCTTTTCATCAACATATTTCTTTTTCAGTTTTGAGTTTGAAAAAACTTCCTGTTTGTTGTTGGTTTGCTTAGTGCAATACCAAGCAATATGTCCAACTTCTTGACAATTAAAGCAAACTCTTCTATCAACTCTTTTTCCAGAATTCGTCAAAACATTCTTCTTCTTTTCTGCAAGAAACTCTTGATTTGATTGTCTCCAGAATGGTTTCTTCTGCTCCTCTTCACAACTTGTACCTGAAACAAATATAGTATTTGGTTTATAAGTTTTCTGATTTTTATAATTTTCTGGAGGAATAAAACCAAGACCTTTCTTTTTGAAATTACTGTTATGGTTTGGTTTCTTTTGGAAATTATAACCACAACTGTAACCCATTTTCTTATTAACTCTTTGTTGAATTCTTGAAGTGTATTTTTTAGGTTTTTCAGAAAGATTTAAATCTTTTATTTCAGAAATATTAATTTCTGTCAATTTGAAAACCTGTTTGATCATTTCAGTTTTGACACTCCTTATTGGAAATTCTTCATCAGAATATAATTTGTCTGAATCATTCAAAGTATATGCTACTTTGATTGGTCCATCATTCAAATTAGATTTTGATAGAAGAAATTCTTTATTATAAACCCTTTTAACCGGTGAACTCAGACTCTTTTCTGACGAACTCGAACTTTCAGACTTAGACTCCGGTTTTGACTCTTCATCCGTATCCAACACCTGATCAACCACCTTTTTTAATAACTCAGACTCATGATCAGTGTCAGACACTGTGAATATAACATTAATGTTATCTTGTAAATCATCAATGGTTTCAGACTTTAACTTGATGTTGACTGCCTTTTTTACACGTTCCTCATTCGGTTTTCAAGGAGAATAACTTTCATAGATTGGAGGCGGACACTTGTTATACTTGACACTTTGTTTCTTACCAGTATCAATATCTTCTGTCTTCTCATCTTTGAACGCTTCAAGACCTGCCACAGTAGGATAAACTCGATCAATCAAATAATCACATGTTGTATAACTCAACAACAAACGTTTGATTCTTTCATTTTCAATTTTTTCGAGTTCCAAATCCTGCTTTAACTTTGCACAATCTTCGATGTACCCATTAATGACACTCTGCTTAGTCATTAATGTAGAGCTCATCTTTGTTATAGCAGTCTCAACTTCGAAATTTGTTTTTTTCAGACTGTTAACTGTTTTGTTCAGCACATCGTACGACTCTTTCACGTACTTCACATCAGACAACAAGTCTTCTTTTATCTTTTCTAAGTCAGCAATCTTTTTATCCTTTTCAGTACAATCTTTGAAAGGAGCTGAACACTTCAAACACGGTTTTCCAACTTCAACCGCTTTTTCAACGATCTTTTCAACCTCGACGATTTTCTCAACTTCGACTATTTTTTCGACTTCAACAATTTTCTCTACCACTTTCTCAATCACTGGTTCAACATTTGCTTTTTCAGCGTCCTGTCCTTCAGCTTCTTTTGTTGAACTTTCTTCAACTTTTGCTTTTTCAACTTCCATTTTAGCTTTTTCTTCAGCCATCTGTTTTGCTTCCAACTCTCTTTTTAGTCAGACAGCCTTTTTCTCATTCAACTTCTTGATTTTATCTGAAAAAAAAACAATTCAAAACTAAATGAGTCTAGATTTTTTCGAGCTGTATTAATGTATTCTTCCTCATCATTTGTATCAACATCACTTTCCGATGATTTGAAAATCTTTTCTCTTTTTGACTTAGATTTGATTTCTCCTTCATCCAAAATTTTAGCAACCAAACCTGAACCTGGTGGAATATATTTATCCCAGCTAAATCCCTCTGCAACAAATTCATCATCCTGGTCTATTATACCAAAATAAGCTTTCTTGTTTGCTACTTCGATCATTTTCTTATTTCCATCTTCAATGGGACGTGCATGTGCAGTTTGTGGTTCCTTTTGTTGAGTAATCTGATGAAAAATTGATTTCTGATAATAATTGTTCTTTCCAGACTGAACTTGTCTTACGTCAGTTTCTTTGTTTTTGCACTCTCGTTTAAAATGACCTTTTTCATGACAACGAAAACATGTAACCTTAGATTTGTCAAATCCCAAAGGAGGAGTAGCCATTCCCCGAAACTCATCTTTACCAGTAATTTGTTGAAACTTTTCTACCCTTCTCCAAGCACTAGCCAAACACCATTTTATATCCATCAACTCAAGTTCCTCTGCATCAATTTGGTCATAATCTTCTTTGGTAAGCATCGGATTTCCAATTTTGCCAGCAATCAAACTTTCATATGATTCCAACATAGCAACGAGTGATGCCATGTGTTGCTTAGCTATTTCCGGAGACAAATTTTGACCATTTTGAATGTTCAATGTAACATTGCACTGCAGATTTGTAGAATTTTGTTGTTGAAAACTTGGTGTTGTAAAATTTGGATCAAAACTTGAATATGAAGACGAAGGTCCACCACTTTGAGTCACAGTACTTCCCTTTGTTCCAGAAGAACTATCAGCACTGAAACCAGTTTGAATCTTTGGACTCGGTGTAGTCTCAAATTTGTTTCCACGATAATACAAACTCACATCTTGTTGAGCACTTGGATTATTCATGATAGCAGTTTTCTTCACATCAAGCTCATGTTCTTCAAGTTTCTGGATGAACTTAGCCAAATTCATGTTCTCATGTTTTCTCATATGCTTCAAGATCAACAAATAAGTTCCCAAAATATTATGCGGTAATGCATCAGCTAGTTTATCAACCCATTCATCGTCGTCTTTCTTGATATAAAATCTTCTCATTTCCAGTACAAGATGACAATATCTGTCAATAGTCACTTTTGTTGTTTCACCTGGTAATGTTGTAAACATATCAAAAGATTTCTTTAGTAATGCACATTTGTTTTTGATCATATCTGCACTTCCCTTGAACTTCTGAATCAATGCCAACCAAATTGATCTAGCAGTATTTTCATGTTGAAGTAACACAAAGATATCTTCTTTCACAGATTGTTGAAGAAGACTAATCATCATTTTCTCACTGGTGTATTTCAATTTCTCACCCTCTGAAAAATCACTAAAAGATTTCTCAATCCCACGTTCATCTGTCGGTTTAACATAGTCTACATCCAAAGAACACCATGCATCAAACTTATAAGCTTGCACCCAGTTTTCAAACAGATTCTGCCAACCTTTGAAGTCTTCAATGTACATAAGCTTTGGCGGTTTCTGATGAGTTCCCGTCTCATTTTCACTGTACAAAGTTTCGGCAGCAGTAACTGGTGCAACTGGAGTAGCGAATGTGTTGTAGAATTCCTCTTCCATGTTTCGGTAAATTTTTTAACAAACCACAAGTTTCAAGTTTCAAACAGAATACCAAACTCAAACGGAATCAAGCTAATAACTATCTCAAGCGAAATAAGTTCAAGCGGAATCACTACTTGAAGCGAAATCACTAATTTCGCTTGAAACTTCTCAAACGGAATTACACCCTAAAGCGGAATTAGGTGATTTTCAAGCGGGATTACAATCTCAAGCGGAATTAGATGAAATTTTCAAGCAGAATAACGATTTCAAGCGGAATCAAGTGCTGATTTCGTTTGAAATACTGCTGACGTCACAAGTCCGAACTGATTTTCAAGCGGAATTAAGTAGTTTTACCATTTTTAGATCGAATTAATGTCCAATTCTTTCCAGGATTAGTTAAAACACTGTTGCGCTTAATATGTGTGAAATTCAAACTATTTTGACCGTAAAAACTTGTTCAATTTGAAAAAGAAGGTGTAGAAGTCAGAAATTATGGTTGTTTTGTCAAGAACTCTTCTTCCTGAGCTCTGATACCGCTTGTAGGATCGTTTTGTGACCCAAACGAGTCGTTCAGAAGAGTTCTTATCTATACAAAAGGCGGAAACAGACGTATAGACTTGGAAATAGCTTGATTCACACTTTAAACGTCTTGTATATTGATTTGACAACGATTACAGGCACTAGTAACACCGGCAGCACCTCGGTATCACTTTCTAATTCCGTTACAAATTACATAGCAACTAGGGTATTTATAGTGGGAGTGATTTCCCTTAAAAGTGGCACTGTCACTTTCAAGCGGAATTAGAAATGTTAATTTCCCTTGAAAGTGGCAGAGACCATTTCAAGCGGAATTACAATGTTAATTTCCCTTGAAAGTGGTAGTGACCATTTCAAGCGGAATTACAATGTTAATTTCCCTTGAAAGTGGCAGTGACCATTTCAAGCGGAATTACCCACTTTAGCACAAACCCTAGTTTCTCGTACAATGTGCCCTAATCTAACAATTCTAATACAAGACTCGATATAAGACGAAGTCGATAGACGTAATGCACCAACAAAAATGTACAAAAATATACAAGATGAGATGAGACACGGCCTGATCAGTAGTATCTTGGCTGCGGAGGCCCGAAGATAGATGTCATCATATCTGCGAACTCTCCAAATCTGAATGAGCCACTGTTGCTACCTCCCTTATCACCTTCTTGACCGGCTTGTTGATGACCTATGCCCGAATGTGGATCCACCCACTGTGAATGGTGCAATGGTGGGGTGGGGTATGTGACACTACCATCATACGGCGGTAATGTGGAGTAGTCCACAATCGGTGGGTCAGATATAACCGGCTGGCCTAAATGCCAAGCGTCGTGCATGCGTCTCTGGCGATCATCGAGATAACGATTGTTCATCTCCTCTTGGTGGGCGTACATATGGGCTCGATTCCACTGTTCCTGCCGATCATGACTCTGCTTAAGAGCCCTTTCCACACTAGCTCCCATATACGTTTGTTGATCAAAAAGCATCTGATTTGGCTCGGACCAATCGGCAAATGTGGGAGGCCGCCTTTGTTCGACCACTTGCTCCATATTACCTGAATGAGCCCAGTATGGGTCGTATGGCTGCTGTGCATAATCAAATGTACTCCCAATGTATCCCGATTGTGTTCCTATTCCGTGAACACCGCCACTTGGTCTGGCTCCCCCATCTCTACATCAACCGTAAATGTATCGCTACTCTCGGGCTCATCAGCCTCACCCGGTTGTAGTGGGTGGGCATCCACTTTCAATGCCCTCCACCGTTTCCCATCACTTTTTAGCTTATGATATCGTTCCGACTCCTTATACTCCCAACCCGGTCCCAAATGTTTTATGTCAAACGGTTTAAACCTCTTGTAAGACCCTTTTGTCTTCCGCACCAATTTCCCCGTATAACTTCATCAAAGCAGTGATTAACCGACAATGCGGGACAATCTTTCGTTCCCTACTATTTCGCCCGATCCAAATATTATTCAACACAAGAAACCGAAATGGGATAAGTGGCGACCCATGTAATAGCATGTAGAGCACCGGAACTTCCGCAAACCTTACTTCAACCTTGTCACCCCGCCTTGGGATAACATTGTGCGTGCACACAACCAACATCAACTTTGCTTCGATCCTCAAGTTCCTCCTTAAAAGCTTCCCGTGGGTGGTTCCCAGGACAAAGAGATAATCAAGCATGTGTTGCCACTGTGGGTGGTTTTAGGGGTTAAAATATAAATCCTCTAGTTATGGGAAAATGTACTGATTCGCCAGTTTGCTATCGAACTTTGCAATTCGGCGTAGAGAATCAAATGACATCTCAACAGGTACCCCATTCACCGTCCCTATGAGCTTCATTTTTTTACGGAGCTTTGAAAGGAGGACATGTAAGACTGGCCATCCACTCTTGTATTTATCGATCATAAAGATTTTTAACCTCCCTGTCATAACACTTCAAAGCAGCTTCCCATCCTAATGCCTTAAACTTATCAGTAATCCCGAATGGCCCAAAATCAACCTCTCTTATTTCCTTTTCGCAGATAAACGCTTCCTTGCGTTGTTGTAGTCTGTTCATCTGCTCATGGAATAAATCCATTTGCCATTCAACAGGTTGCTCAAGTAAAGAACTGGATGTCCAATCTGGCTTTGGGCCCCTCGGTGGTGCATCCTCTTACGGGTCCGGGTCACCTGCTCGAATCAATCTCCTTCGTTTGTGTTGAGCTTCAGCCTCGGGTTGGCTTGAGGAACTAGCGGCTCCTTTCCCTTTACGTTTCCCCATTTCCTACACACACCACAAAAACACAACAACAACCCAATAAGTTCTCATTCAAAAACCTCCCCACACTTGCTTTGACACTATAGTTGTAGCTATAAGAACATAAAGTTTTATCTTTTCAAACAAAATTTGGGCATGATGTCTCTACAATAAAAGGATTTCCAAAAATTTAGAACCTAGACATCATCTACATCTACAACCATACACTTAACATCCTAACAATATTCATATCAACAACATGTTCAAGCAAGTGTGTATAAGAACAAGTAACGACAACAACCTTCAATTTCACAATGCACCAACAAAAAGAATGATAAATTACATACCTTGAGTCAATGATGCAAGACACACAAGAACTTCACTAGAAAACAAGAACTCTTCCACAAAAACCCAAAATTTTCGGACCTAAATGTCCAAAATCAAACACCAAAACAGAGGAATCTTTGCAATGCATCCATAAATTCGGATTCCTTGTGAAATTTTAGCCAAGATTGACCCAAAAATCACTAGATTTGGTGAAGTTTTGAGGAAGTTATGGAAGAAAGAAAATTATGGAGGTTGTAGGGTTCTTGTGAAAAGGATGGGAGATGAAGGAGAAGTGTGTGGATAGGGATTAAGTGTAGGAGATGAGTGGTTGGGGTTAATTTTCGAGATTAATTATTCTTTTTTATATAAAAACGCCGATAAAGGCTGCCCAGCTCCCCAGTGTGAGCCGTAGCTTACGGCTAACGCCGTAGGCTACGGTGATGATTTTACCAATTTACTGCCGTAAGGCAGTTTCCACTCGCCGTAAGGCTTTTTGTTTCACCCTGACCACCGTAAGCTACGCCCCTGACCGTAGCCTACGGTGGTATCTGGGGATCTTGGCTCGGCCATTTTCTTTTAACTTTGCAAAAATTTGTTTTTATGTTTTGTTTTTTTTTTTCTAATTTTCTAATTTTATAATTTTTAAAGTTTTTCAAAAGAGTGAAAATTATACCCTACCCCGCCCCCCCCCCCCCCCCCATTAAAACCCGTGTTGTCCTCAACACTATGTTAGAGAAATCCGTACGAACTTCCCCACACTTGTTTCAAACACATGTTCAAGTGGGTACGGTAATTATTGTAAAAACAAACTAACTAAACTACTTAAACTACATATTTACACTACCAAACCTGGGCCTCTTTCAAACTTCTTCATCATCCAACGGACGTAGGATGTAGCCCACCTTATCAAGCTCGAGATTGTTGATATCATTCCCTTCCAAATACGGTTTGCGCCGGTGCCCATTTACCATTAGCTTCATGTTGGTTTGAATGTCTTGAATACTACATCCCCAAATTTGCCCACACGCGTGATGACATATGGACCCATCCATTTACTCTTAAGTTTTCCCGCAAACAACTTCAAACGAGAATTGTACAACCACACTTTTTGACCCACTTCAAAGGTTCTTTTCCTTATCTTTGCATCGTGAACCTTCTTCAGTTTGTCCTTATATGTGGATGCACATTCATACGCTTCATCCCTTATCTCCTCAATATCACTCAATTGGAGTTTCCGAATTCGACCCACTTCATCATAATCCGCATTCACCGTTTTTATTGCCCATAATGCCCGGAGAGCCACCTCCATCGGTAAATGACATCCTTTCCCATAAACCATCCGATGCGGAGTTGTACCAATCGGCATTTTGTAAGCCGTTCGGTATGCCCAAAGTGCATCATCCAACTTACTCGACGAATCCTTCCTATCCACCCTCACCGTTTTCATCAAAATCTCCTTAATTTGTCTATTGGACACTTCAACTTGTCCACTAGTTTGGGGGTGGTAAGGAGTAGCGATTCGGTGATTCACATTATACCGTTTCAACAATTTCCCAAAATTAAAATTTTTGAAATGTGAACCACCATCGCTAATTATGACCCGCGGGATCCCAAATCGAGCAAAAATGTTAGATTGAACAAACTTACATACCACGGAATGATCGTTGGTCCTTGTTGCAATTGCTTCAATCCACTTCGACACGTAGTCTACCGCAACCAAGATATATAAAAACCTGTTCGAATTTGGAAAAGGACCCATGAAATCTATTCCCCATACATCAAATACCTCAGCCACCAAAATTGGTTGTAGAGGCATTTCATCCCGCTTTGAGATGCTTCCTACTTTTTGGCAATTCACACAATTACGGGTAAATTCACAAGCATCTTTAAAAATTGAAGGCCAATAAAACCCACAAGTTAAAACCCGATAACCCATTTTGCGTCCACTAAAGTGACCCCCACATGCCGATGAGTGAGCATGGGTCAAAATCTCTAATACCTCCGTTTCGGGAACACATCTTCTTATCACTTGATCGGTCCCAATCTTGAAGAGATCCGGTTCATCCCATATATATTGTTTGACTTGGACCATGAATTGTGGCCTTCATTTCTTAGTCCAATGACTTGGGATTGCACCCTTGGCCAAATAATTAACATAATGAGCATACCAAGGTGTGCTTGAAACAGATAAGAGTTGCTCATCGGGAAACCGTTCATTAATTTCACTCGGATCGTCAATTCCTTCCAACGGAATTCGGGACAAATGATCTGCCACAACATTCTCACAACCTTTCTTGTCCCGAATTTCTAAATCAAATTCTTGCAAAAGAAGCACCCAACGAATCAATCGGGGCTTCGCGTCTTTCTTTTCCATCAAATATCGAACCGCACTATGGTCCGAATAAACAATCACCTTGCTCCCCCAAATGTATGATCGAAACTTGTCCAAGGCATTCACCACCGCTAATAATTCTTTTTCGGTTGTAGTGTAATTCAGTTGCGCCTTGGACAATGTTTTGCTTGCATAATAAATGACCACCGGCTTCTTGTTGACTCTTTGACCCAAAACCGCTCCAATTGTTGTATCACTAGCATCACACATGATTTCAAACAGCTTTGACCAATCCGGTGGTTGCAAGATAGGAGCTTTCACCAACTGTTCCTTCAAAACATTAAACGCTTGCAAACATTCGTTAGTAAAATTAAAAGGGACATCTTTCAATAATAAATTACATAAAGGTTTGGTGATAACACTAAAACCTTTAATAAATCTTCTATAGAATCCTACATGCCCCAAAGATAATCTCACCCTCTTAACATTCTTTGGTGGAGATAAAGATGAGATTACCCGAATTTTTGCTTTGTCTACCTCCATCCCCCGGTCTGAAATCACATGATCCAACACAATACCCTCTTGAACCATAAAGTGATTTTTTTCCCAACTTAGCACCAAGTTTGTCTCAACACATCTTTTTAAAACTTTTTTCTAATTCATCAAGACAAGACTCAAAAATTGGGCCAAAAATTGAAAAATCATCCATAAACACTTCAAGAGATTCCCCGACCATGTCCGAAAAAATACTCATCATACATCGTTGAAAAGTGGCCGGGCGTTACATAGTCCTAATGGCATTTGCCGAAAAGCAAATGTAGCATATGGACATGTAAACGTGGTTTTGTGTTGATCGTCCGAGTGGATCGCAATTTGGTTATATCCCGAGTACCCATCCAAAAAACAATAATATTTTTTACCAGAAAGGTTTTCAATAATTTGGTCAATGAAGGGTAACGGGAAATGGTCCTTAGAGGTAGCGGCGTTCAATTTTCTATAATCAATACAAACTCGCCACCCGGTGACCGGTCAGGTGGCAATTTGCTCGCCGTATTCATCTTTAATTACCTGGATGCTGGCCTTTTAGGCACTACCTGTGTCGGACTTACCCATGCACTGTCCGAAATGAGATAAATGATCCCCGCATCCAATCACTTTATTACCTTCTTTTTCACTACTTCCCTCAAGTTCGGGTTCAACCTTCTTTGTGTTTCCTGGGTAGGCTTTGCATCTTCATTGATGATCATTTTGTGCATGACAATGGATGGACTAATACCTTTCAAGTTGGCTATCATCCATCCAATGGCCGCCTTATGAGCCTTTAACACCAGCAAGAAGCCTTCTTCTTGAGCTACCTCCAAATTTGAAGCAATAATCACCGGTAAGGTGTCATTGTCCCCCAAAAATGCATAATTCAAGTGCTTTGGTAGCTCCTTCAATTCCACTTGTGGTGGACACTCTAATGAAGGCCTTGTACCCGAATCGATCTCCACCGGTAAACTCTTAATCTGGTGGGTCCATGGCGGTCTTCCTTCCTTAACCGCTAGAGCCTCTTGCTCCTTTTCTTCCATCCTCAATGCACAAATATGTACCTGCAAAGAACAATCACAAACACACGGTTCCAAAATATCTTCTTCGTATTCATGCGGGTCGCATCCGTCGATGATATATGCTAAGAAACTCTCATCACCACCAAAAGAATTAGAGCCGTTAGTAAAAACATTTAATCTCATTTTTCTATTACTGAATGTCATGTCGAACGTACCATATCGACAAACAATTATGGCGTGAGCGGTGTTCAAAAATGGCCGACCCAAAATGACATTCTGTTGTTGCATTGGGTCCACGGATGAGTAGTCTAAAACAAGAAAATCAACGGGATAATAAAACTCATCAACTTTCACTATAACATCCCGCACAATACCCCGGGGAAGCTTATGAGCCAAATCGGCTAAAACAACCGTTGTCTCAACCCGCTTCAATGGACCAAAATCGTATTGGTCATATAAGCCCCCCGGTAGAATACTTACACCGGCTCCAAGATCAAGTAACACCCTCGTTGTTTGAAAATTCCCAACTTGAATATTAATAAGGGGAGTTCCGGGATCTTGTAGCTTAGGAGGAAGATATAAGCCCCCCGGTAGAAAACTACCGGCCTAAAACGGCCATTTACTCCCCTTGGAGGTTGTTGACGGCGATGTGGGCCGTTAACTTCTTGATCAACCGGTCTTCAATTATCCCTTCGATCACCCCTTCGATTTCCACCTTGGTTACCTCCTCCCGCGAAATGAGGAATCCGATTATTATTAACATTATTGTTATTATTGTAATAATCATCGTCCCGATTCCTTTGATTGTTGTTTCGTGGTTGGCGGTTGTTTCCATAACCGTCATTTCGAGCATTCCCACAACCATAATTTTCATTCCCCACAAAGTTGGCGTTTTGATAGCCAAACTCATCATCGTCATCAAATCACCTTTCGTTATAGATATTATCCCGGTTCACATATCCCCAACCATCATCATCTACCCATTCATCATAATTACCCCCGTCATCCGACTATTCCGAATGAATACTCACGTGTTCCGGTGATTGGTAACCGGGAACAATAAACGGCTCATCATCAGGGATGGCATTTCGCAAGTCGTCAATGTTGAAAAACGGGTCTTCGTTCGCGGGATTACCACGATCTCGGTTGCCTCTACGATCGGAATTAACATTCCGGTCATCAAGGTTAGTAGGTAGGGAATTATGTCGATTGAGGTTTTGTTGAGGTGGTGTTCTTTGGTTATTGTTTGGGCCTCGGTTTTGAAAAGGTGGTGTGGGTGGTCTTGAGTTATTACCACCACCCGGTTGATCTTGGGGTATATGTTGTTGGACATTTTGAGCTGGGCGGAGATTGCCTCGGTATTGGAATTGGTTGGGATTTTGGTTTTGGTTGATGTTTTGGTTTGCATTTTGGTTAGCCATTGAATCGGTTTCAACGGATGGTGTAAGTTGTGGTGTTTGGGTGACTTGGTTAGAAACAAAGGTTGCTTCTAACCGGCTTACTAGGTTCCTTCTTGCAACTCTCTTGATTTCCGGTTCGTAGACTAACGGTGAAGTCCTCCAGGAGTTCCGCGTATGCATGCACTACCTGTAACCTGCACAAGTAACACACCCCGCATAACAAGGAAAAAGACAAAGTATAAGAAAAGAAACTATGCAAATTAAACAGTTAATCACGAAATTCAAACAATAATCGAAACACAAAGCGCACGCACTCCCCGGCAACGGCGCCAAAATTTGATCGGAGTGTCGCGCTCCGGTCAAAGATAATATTTATAAGCCCTAATTACCCTTAACAAATAGCTAGTGGTAGTAAGGGGTCAAACCACGAAGAGTATGTGGTTTACGAATGGACTTAATTGAATTAAACAAATGTCACAATTTATGAAGCTTGCTATAATATTTCTATGGTTTTTGTTTGTTAAAGAGATGTTGAGCAAAATTAACTAAATTGATTGGATTGATTATCTACTAGGAATTAGCAATTGCAAAAGATGTAATTGAGTGTTTAAACAAGATAAAGAAAAAGGGTTCACACCAGGTTTCGGTAATTGCAAACCTAGGT
This sequence comes from Helianthus tuberosus, assembly GCA_030545235.1. NCBI lineage: Eukaryota > Viridiplantae > Streptophyta > Magnoliopsida > Asterales > Asteraceae > Helianthus > Helianthus tuberosus. The sequence continues at coordinate 38,739,979 of CM060391.1, forward strand.
TCCTACAAGTTTTAGAATTGACCTAATTGGATAAATGATTAATGGATTTAGTGTACCGTGACTTAGGTGCCAATAACTATCAACATTCCTAAGAATGGACAAGAATGCACTTTGTAATCAACACAAGTAAATCCTAACCAAGATAACGCATAAGTGCACAAATTCATTTCACAAAGTCATAACTTTATCATCGTTCGACAATTTGCAAATCCAATTCAAATACACGACAATTATCAAAGGTGTTCAAAATCAAAACACAATTTGTCACACAAGTCAAAACTAAACACAAATCAAAACGCTAGATAATACAACTACCTACACCGAGGTGAAACCAAGGTGATTAGCCGCTCATGGTTGAAGGAACTTGATCACCGGATGAGGAGAGCTTGAACATCATCATCTTGAAGCCTTGAATTGGTGGAAATAGTGATTAGGGTTTGGAATGATTGATGGTGATGAGAGGATTGAAGGATGATTGTAATGGTGATGAACTAGGGTTTCGATTCGAATGAATCGGATGATGGATCTATGGAATGGATTAGTTAGAGGATGAATTGGTGATGTATCTTGGCTCCAAGAGGTGTTTCTAACTTCAAAATAAAGTGTAACCCCCGTTTCTTGGTCAAAATTGATGTTATAACTCGTCCCCAACAACCCAAAACTCAATTTTCGCGAACCAAAGCAGTGAGGGGCGTCCCCGACGGCCCCTGGAAGTGCCAAAATCACCCGCCGGCTTAAACGGCTGTTTACGGACTAAATCTGCCGACGGACACTTCTGAGGGGCGTCGCCGACGGTACCTATAAACCTCACTTTTTGTTTTCTTCATAACTTCTTCACTTTAGCTCCGTTTTACTCACCGTTTTCGCCCAGGTACTCGTAATTCAGCCCTCTATCATGCCATCTTTCAATATATTTATTTTAAATCAATTAACATCCCCTAAAACACATCCAAACTTTGTGATTAACCTGGTTTTGTTCATTTCACATCCCCGGTTGATCCCGTTTGCTCCCGGTGGCCTGTAAAGCTCCCGAAAAGCACCTTAAACTCCATTAAACCTGCAAAACACAAATCTAATTAAAAGTAGGCTATTCGGAATAAAAATTCAAGTAAAAACTCAAACTTAAACACAACTGAACACCGTTATTCGACCACCTATCACATCCCCACACTTGTCTTTTGCTTGCCCTCAAGCAAATCTGTAATTCACTTTCACGTGGGTCGAACAAGAAACACACTCCCCATTCCCGAGATGAAGGTTAAGGTCCAAAGCTATACCCAGTTCAAACTTTTTACAATTTATAAAATATCTAACGGTAAAGTAAATAATCACATATAAAATGGGTATCCAAGATTAACCCGCCCTTGAAGCCAATAAATCATACACATCCCTCACAATGTTCTCTCCACTCGGTTTATAAATTGGCTGATTTTCATGATGTATTAGCACTTTCAAAAAGTAATCACTCAAAACCGATTAGAACACGTACCCGCATAGGCTTGCAACTCAATCATTCTCCACCACCGAACATGAATACTAAGCACAAGTCATAAGGTCTTTGTAAGGGTTGTAACGGGGCTAGGCTAAGGGTAGGAAATATGATATTTAAAGTTGCTAAGGTGATGAAAAAATCGATTTTTATTACAAACGACTACTCTAAACAAAACTAAACTATAAACATCAACTTCGAAGCAATGATTTTCGCCTTTTATTCAACAACTAGAATCACATATTTTTGTTCTTTTCTCAATGATTTTCTATTCTTTTTCGCAACATTTTCTCTTTTTTTCATATATGCAAACAAACAATTCACAACTATACAAACTTGACTCCTAAAATCGAATTTCCATCAAACGGGTTTAAAAGAAAAAGGGTTTAAGGTTATGGGCTAAATGGGTTGTCAAACGAAAGGGTTAGGCTCAAACTTGGCTACTAAGGGATAAATTTTTGGGTATGGATGGATAAACGGTGTAAAAGAAAAAGGTTTACCTAATGCCTTAATCATTCTCGTGCTTGTATTCGGTCTATGGTCTCAAATGTATCAAAAGTTGCAAGTTCTACAATACATGACTAATGGTCCACTCAAACAAAGAAACATAAATATGTAATTCTATGATGTAAAAGTGGCTCAAAACCTCACATATATAAAGGGTATGGTATGTGACATGCATAATGTACTAGTTTCTTAGGCGGATTATTCCCAAATAACCACCCGCTAAATACCCGTCATGTTATTAATTTGAACTTGACCATGACAAAAGACCAAATGGGTTGTGCCATCCCTTGTTGACTTAGTTACTTGTGCTTTTAAGATCGCTTTTGAACCAAGACATTTTTGAAAAAATTTTGAAATTTTCCCCCATCCCCACACTTGAGGTAAACATTGGCCTCAATGTGTAGTGTTTAAATGAACGAGTCAAAATCGAAAAACTTTTACTACTCCCCCATCCCCACACTTGAGGTAAACATTGTCCTCAATGTGTAATGTTTAAATGAACGAGTTAAAATCGAAAAACTTTTACTACTCCCCCATCCCCACACTTGAGGTAAACATTGTCCTCAATGTGTAAGAACTAGAGTTTTTTGAAATGCACAAGGGATGTGACACGGCTAATTTCCCAAAAATTCCATCCCGAAAACTAAAATACAATTACAATCCACTTATTACTAACTAAGAATCAAGGTAAAAGGAAACGCATGCACCTGATTTTCTCGCTAGATGCTCATGTCTTCTTCTTCTTCTCTTCACAAAAACGGTCGTCTCTCGAACACAATGTACCTACAAATCTTAACCCTTGTGTAGAAGCATGCTTCTCACAACCATTAAAATTTGTTAGCTACTTAGTTCTACCATTTTTATAAAAGTATTACCAAACCATACGTTAATTTACCTTGATTTATGTCGAAAATAAATTTACAACAACAACAATCCTAACTCACTTTCGTAGGAATCACGGTTGCATTTAGCTTATGCAACAAGCCCTTTTAAACCCCCCAATAGCTTGAGAGGACGAGAGGTCTCGTGAGGGTTATATAGGGAACACACCCACAACGTTCATTTAACTACTAAAACGAGAGAACAAAATTATACAACAACAACAACAACAAAACTACGAAGAAAAACTAAAACGAATTGTGAAAGAAAATATACAACAATTAACATACCACCTCACGGTGGTCGAATGGTGTGCTTGCCGCCCACGAACTCCTCGAAATCACCCATCGGTGATTCATACCATTTGTTGCCAAACGGTCTAAACTTCCTCACCTCCTCTTCCTTCTTCTTTTCTTGAGGTGGCTTCTTTGCTTTCTTCTTCTTGACCGTCTTCCACTTTGTTTCTCCAAACCTGCCAACCATAGCACATACCTTTTTGTTTGGATTTATTTCGTTTTCAGAACACTTATCCTCACCGAGTGGGTTAGTAAAATTTGGAAAAACATTTAAATTTAATTCCCGGTCCCCAAACTTCATGCTTACCGTTCCCGTTGCACAATTTATTATGGCATTAGCTGTTACAAGGAACGGTCTACCCAGTATGACTGTCGGTTGGGTGTCCTCAACACATCCAACATAATCTACTACCAAAAAGTCCACTGGGTAGTAGCAATCATCCACCTTCACAATCACATCCTCCACTATCCCCCTTGGATGCGTGGGAGTCTGATCGGCCAATACTACGGGAGTATCAAACTTTTTTAATGGACCAAAATCATATTGGTCATACAAACTCCCGGGCAAGATGCTCACACAAGCTCCAAGATCTAGGAGCACCCTCTCAATTTTAAATGTTCCAATTTGAATTAGAATAAGAGGATCTCCTGGATCTTGAGCTTTTTGGGGAAGAGCACTCGATAAAACGACACTAACATGAGATATCAAATCAACTGGTTCAGGTAATTTGTTGTGCCGTTTTTTGATGCTTAACTCCTTTAAGCATTTCACATGAGCCGGAACCTTTTTAATGTCATCGAGTAATGGTAAATTAATTTTTGCTTGTTTAAAATTTTCCCCCCTCTCGTCCTTTGGTGGGCCGCAAGCCCCTTGGCTCTCCCAGATATGCGAAAACCCGACCTCCACTTGCCCGAAGGCACGACAATGGAATAATTGGTAAAACCTCGCCTCCCATCCAAGACGAACTGGTGCCACCCGTATTCGCCCTTCACCTGGATGCTGCAGAAAATAATGGGGAGAGTGGGAGTCGAACCTGGGTCACAAGGAACACCAAATCTTTTTCCAACCACTACCTCATTTGGTAAAAAAAAAATGTGTTATCACTAGATCTATTTTCCTGCTCTCACAAAATAAATGCATGGTCAAAACTCATTGATTTTTGAAGTGGTTTGCAATTGATCCCTCCCATGTTGTAGAGAGAGATAATATATGTTTTGGTCAAAAATCAAACAAAGGATAATGTAACCAAATCTAATTTAGGGAGGTACTGTGCTTGTATGTCGAATAAGTGGACGATCAAATGTGAAATGTTAAGAACAATGAACACAATGCTTTGTACGCGGAAAAAGCCCTTGATCTTTATGAGATCTCCGGCATAAAAAACCTCGGATAGTGAAAACTATCACTATCAGCTATATTGCACAAAATGTTTACAACTTCAGATGTTGATCAAGTGTGGTACAATGAATGTTTGCTAATGTGAGAGTGTATTCGAGAGCTAGTATCCGAGAGAGAGTGTGTGTTAGCTAATAATAATGTTATGCCTATCTCAACACTTGATCAACCCCTTTAAATGTAAATAACAACTAAGTCCGAAAATGTAGGGTGACCACGTCCAAAACGTTGAGCGAATTCAACATGTGCATCATCTTCAACGAATATAGACCGAGATTCTCACCATGACTTGGTCCACGTCGTCCATGACCTGCATATTAACATGAGAAAATACAAAGAACAATTGTTAGTGAAGTTATGAAATGATAAGGATTCGTAATCCTCAGATTTCCTACATTATTTATTAAGGATCAGTGATCCAGGCCGGTCTAAGGATAAGTGATCCATAGTTATAAAAATTAACCCCTAACAATTGCCCCCAAATATGGCTGATTATTAAGGAAATTTAATCTACCATATTTCCATTCAATGCGGACTAGCCGTTGAGATATCAACTAGCCGTTACGATAAGAGTGACGTCACTGATGGGATCGCCATAGCATATCATTGCTAATATATAGGACTAAGATAAGAGCAAGGATTTATTTAAAGATCAGAAGATCCTTTTATAATCTTCATTCCAGAGCACAATTAGGTATTCTCCTTCTTCTCCGAAAATTCTTCATCTTCTTTCAGCAACATCATGACTAAAATGGTCACTAGATCATCACCGAACAAGGATCATGGTCCTAATAGCCCACCAAAAAGCCAAGAGTTACTGAAGACTCCTTCTTCAAAGCTCTGCACATTCACTGATCCTGAGATTGATCAGTTTTTCACTTGTTTCCCTCCTGAAATAGTGTTTCGACCTTTTGATTCTTCTCTCAAAAGTGATTCAGTATCCTCTTCTTGGGTTTGCTTTCCTGCAGCTCCGTTTCAAATCGGTTACTCATACCCTTTCCCTGAGTTTACGCAAAGTTTCTTCACTTTGACTGGTCTATCTTATAGTCAGGCCATTCCAATGTTATGGAGGGTGTTGTATACTATCGATCAAATCATCAGGGATGAAGGATTAGACCTCAATCTTTCAGAGCTATCACGTCTTTATAACCTAGTTTCACATGGATCCCACTAATTCCTTTTCAAAGCTAAACCCCAGCAACCACTCCCACTCCTCAAAACCACTAAGAATGACACCAACTGGAGAAATCAATTCTTCTTTGTGAAGAAAGACACTTCCTCTAGGGAATACTCTCCCAAAAAAGTGGGCTTTGAAGGGTAGGATATAGGATTCTTAGGATAGAACTGTAGGAACTTTTGTTTTTTCTTTATGAGGATAACTGATCCTGTCTTATTTGTTTATGGAGTGAGTAATTTCTCTTCCCTGGCTGAACAACCCGGTACTGAGCAAAGATTAGCAGCATTTTGGGTCCTGGACTCCACTGTTAGGACAATCAAGCACAAGGTTAAAGATCTAGCTAAAGCATCATCCACATCCTTAACAATGTCAAGTAAGTATTCATATGTGATAAAATGTTTAAAGAATGAAATAAAGTTAAGGATCACGAATACTTATCTTTTGTTTTCTGAATAGGTGCTCAGATATCTGCTTCCAAGTCTGCTTCCAAATTCGATCTTGGTAACATCGATAGCATGATATCTCCTCGCTCACTGAAGAAGGAGCTGGCCAAGGGCCCAAGCCAACCAGAGCCAAAGACGATGTCAACCCGTGCCAGGACCAGTTCCAAGAGGAAGAAGCCAGCTGATACCACCAAGGATGCCTTCCAGATTGAACGCCATTCGATGAAGTCATCACCAAGGTAAGGATCATGGTTCCCATTAAGTATTTTCCTTTCTGCTGCTAAGGATCACTGATCCTGAACTCATATTCTTGTAACCTTGCTGAAGCAGAGGAGAAGCCTGCTGACCTCCAGACCATAGCCGCAGCCAAGGACAAAAGGATTTCCTAGCTGGAGAAAGAGAAGATTGGCCTGGATGAGCAGCTCATGTTTGCGGAGATTGGGATCCACAAAGTGCACAGGTGAATGCAACTGAGAATGCTAAGGTATGTGTCGCCCGTACCATTCTCCAGGCTAAGATTAAAATGGCTGAAGAAGCTATGAATCATGCCTTTGACCGCTCAGCTTGGAATGTGGATAGATGGAATCTGGCTCTCCTAAACCTTGGTGGTGAAGCTGTTGAGGATCAAGTGCTGACTCTGGAGGCCGGGACAAGTGAAGCCAAGGAGCAAAAGGGTGGTACTGGTGGAGAAGCTAGTGGAAATACTGCAGCGGTTGGTGATGCTGCGATAATGGGCGATGATGGATATTGATGCCTAGGCCGGAGCCCATTTTTTTAATGCTTTTTGTGGTTGTTGATGTTTTTAATTCTGAACAATTGGTCTGTAATAACTTTAAATAGTAGCTCTTAGGATTAAGGATCTTTGATCCTTTAGACAATAGGTAGGATAGCAAAAGGTGGAGGGATCCTCTGTTTGGGGGATAAAGCCTTTGTTATCATACCGTTTTAATTTCCTACACTTTAATTTCTGCATAAACACTTTAACTGTTAGATAGCCCTATCCGGCCTGGGTGGATGGTCCACGGTTTTGCTGGAGAAATCCAGGTCGGATAATTTTGATATATGATGAATGGGTTTAAATAATATTAAACTTTTGGCTATGTTCGTTGTTGTACCTTTATCCTTAAAGTTTCTTTTATTATTATGCTTGTCTCCTCCATATTCAAATGTATTATCATCAAAAATTTAAAGGATCATAAGTTGGTAACAGTTTGATGATATTAAGTTTAATAGGAAACTTCTATTGTTTAAATGAATATGGATCATAGATCCTTAACTGGAAAGGAAAAAAAGTAATTTGTAACATAAACGAAGTTAAGGATAAAACATACCAGAGAATCCAAGTTAGGATTCTATATCCTTACTAGTCATTATTGAGTAAAAAACCATGAAAGTTAGTCAATATTTTAAGGATCCGGGATCCTTATTGTCAGAACTTGTAAACCTTTAAAGATCCAAGATACTGTAAGAAAAATGAACTTGGGACTAAGCCATTCAATCTGGGGATAAACCCATAACAACTGGGGACAAGCCCAAACAAACTGGGGACAAGCCCAAATAACTGGGGACAAGCCCAAATAAACGGATGTATACTGGGGTCTGGCCCAAACTGGCGACTTTCCCAACGTAAGTGACATGAAAATGCTAAAACCTTAGCTAACGTGAAAACATTAGAAATCTTAGGATAACGGATGTATGGTACGTCAACCGTTATACTTGAGATCCTACATATGGCCAACGATAATGAAATTCTCAGCCACTAAGCGTGTACTGGTCCCATTGCCTCGAACCATATTTGGATAAACGTGCGCTACTGGCGGGGTGTCAAAACCCAATTCGTGTGAAAGGTGAAAACCTTTAAACCTTAGAAGTTATAAGATACCTTAGCTGGGGACAAGCCCGAAAACTGGAGATAAACCCAAAAACTTTGGAGAGTTGGCCAACCACTTTGATCTTCTATAAAATTGATAATAACTCTATAAAAGCTTAAACTTTATGAAAATGGATGTTATGTTTTTAACATCCTCTCCTTGCAATGAATAATAAGTATAAGATGAATGAAAATGAAAGTAAAATGTTACCGAAAGAAGGATCATATATCCTTTAAGGATCCTGGATCCTGAGTCAGAATATTGGAATCACTGAGGATCCTTGATCCTTATTACATGAAGTATTTTTTTTAGATGAACATCATTCCAAGCTCTAGGTAGGATATCACCATCCATGGTTAACAAGCGATATGCCCCCTTTCCAGCTTCTGTTTCTATCAAATAAGGGTCTTCCCACTTTGGTGCTAGTTTGCCATCAACTGGATATGTAGTGTTTTGGAATGCTTTCCTCAACACCAAATCACCAACTTGAAATCTTCTGACCCTGACATTCTTGTTGTATGATCCAGCCATTCTTTGTTGGTAGCTAGCCAACCTTATTCTTGCTAAATCTCCAAGCTCATCTACAGTTTCTAGGTCTTGAGTCATGTTTTTAGTATTTGCTTCAGGATCACGGATGCTTGTTCTAGCTGTAGGAACCACCATCTCTGTAGAGATCACTGCCTCAGTTCCAAAGACTAAAGAGAATGGAGTCTGGCATGTGGCATTCTTTGGAGTTGTCATATCTGCCCAAAGAACATATGGTAGCTCTTTAGCCCACTTTCCTTTCTTGGATCCTAATTTCTTCTTCAAGTTGTTGATAATGATCTTATTGCTTGATTCTGCTTGACCATTAGCTTGTGGGTGGACTGGTGTTGATGTTATCATCTTAATCCCCCAGTTGTCACAAAAGTTAGCAGTTCTATTCCCAATAAATTGGGATCCATTATCACAAATAATTTTAAAAGGAATTCCAGATCTAGTAATAATGTTTCTTTTAATGAAGGATATAACTTCCTTTTCCCTGACTTGATCAAAAGCTTCTGCTTCTATCCATTTGGAGAAGTAATCTGTCATAGCTAGCATGAATACTTTTCCTCCAGGTGCTTTAAGGAGTTTACCTACTATATCCATTCCCCATTTTATAAATGGCCAAGAGGAGATTATTGGATATAAAGGCTCTGCTGGTTGATGTAGGATGTTGCTATGTCTTTGGCAAGCATCACACTTCCTTGCATATTGTACAGCATCCTTCTTTATTGTAGGCCATTAGTATCCTGTTCTAAGGAACCTTGAGAATAGTGCTCTGCCCCCAGTGTGATTTCCACAGTCTCCTTCATAAAATCCTTCAAGACTTGTTGAATTTATGGATCCTGAATACACCTCAAGTAGGGACTTGCAAGGGATCTCTTGTATAACATGTTATTTATTATAGAAAATTGAGATACCTTATTCCTGAAGGCACTAGGATTCTCCCCTATGGGAATTCCCCATTCTGGATGTATTTCAGAATTGGAAGGATCCATTATCCTGAATTTGACTGCACGTCATCACTAGTACAATTGCAGTATACTCAACTATCTCCATTGCATCATTTTCTTCAATTGCAGGAGAAAGGATATGAATAATAGGAATGTTGACATCCTCTGGTATCTTCAAGGATGATCCTAGATTTGCTAAGGCATCTGCCTCTGCATTTTCCTCTCTGGGTACCTGCTATTAAGGCCTCATATTCTGCTTCATTATTGGTAGTTTGAAATTCACATGCAATAGATTGGGGTATTATGTCCCCCTGTTGCGATTTTAGTAGTAGGCCTAGTCCAGTTCCTTTGACATTTGAGGCTCCATCTGTGAAGAGTGTCTAAGGATCCTTGGTCTCCTCAAGTTGTTAAATCTCTAATTCAGCTTCCCTTTGTAGATCACTACTGAAATCAGCCTCAAAGTCAGCTAAGGCTTGATACTTGATGGCAGTCCTGGGTTCATACTTAATGTCATATGCACTAAGCTTAACTGCCCACTTTGTCATTCGACCTGACATTTCAGGTTTCCTGAGAACATTCTTAATAGGAAAGTTAGTTTTCACAATAATGGTATGAGTTTCAAAGTAATGTCTAAGTTTAGTGGAAGCCATAATCAAAGCAAGAATTAATTTCTCTAGATGAGAATACCTGGCTTCAGCATCAAGAAGGCTTTTACTTACATAGTACACTGGATGTTGTTGGCCCTCATGATCCTTAACTAAGACTGCACTTACTGCTTTACCTGAAACAGCCAAGTACAAAGATAATGGCTCACCATCTTCTGGTTTCATCAAGGCTGGTGCTGAGGATAGGTAATCCTTGAGAGCTTTGAGAGCAGATTCATGCTTCTCAGTCAACTCAAACTTTTTATTCTTCCTCAGTATGTCATAGAAATCCTTGCACTTTTCTGAAGACTTTGAGATGAATCTGTTTAAGGCTGCGATCCTTCCTGTTAACCTTTGAACATCCTTTGCATTGGTTGGAGATTTGATGTTCACTATTGCTTTTATCTGTTCAGGACTAGCTTCAATCCCTCTTTTGGTCACCATGTATCCTAGGAACTTCCCAGCTTTGACACCAAAGTGACACTTTGAAGGATTTAGCTTCATGTTGTATTGATCAAGGATGTTAGATGCCACTTCGAGATCTTTAAGTTGATCCTCTACCTTCTTGGAATTAACCACCATGTCGTCAATGTATACCTCCATAGTATCTCCAAGTTGCTCTTTGAACATCATATTCACTAGTCTTTGATAAGTGGCACCTGCATTTCTCAATCCAAAAGGCATAGCAATATAACAGTATATGCCTGTGGGGGTCATGAATGTTGTGTCTTCCTGATCAAATGGTTCCATTTGGATTTGTTGAAATCTAGATGAAGCATCCATAAAAGTAAGCAACTCATGGCCCGTCGTTGTATCCACCATGGAGTCAATGTGTGGTAATGGGAAAGGATTCTTGGGATATGCTTTATTTAAATCAGTAAAATCAACACATACCCTCCACTTTCCATTTTTCTTTTGAACTACCACATTGGCTAACCATTTTGGATACTTGACTTCCCTAATCATACCTGCCTTTAACAGTTTATCCAACTCTTCTTGGATAATGGCATTCCTTTCAGGTGCAAACTTCCTTCTCTTTTGGTGAATTGGCCTGAAAGATTTATCAAGGCCTAATTTGTGAGTAATAATATCTTTGGATATACCTGTCATGTCCTCATGCTTCCAAGCGAAGATGGATTTTCTTCTTTTTAGAAAGGATACTTTGTCAAGGATCCCGGATCCTATAAAAATTTTGGATTCAGGATCCTCAGGGTCCAGTGTTATATCCTTGATGTCCTGCTCCCTTGCCTCCATGACATCCCTTGGAGGATACTTTAATTGCTATGATGCCCTTGGTTTTGAAGCTGGCTTCATTGAGTAGGTGTAAGAGTTCTTTGCCTCCTGTTGATCACTATTAATCTTCACTGCCCCCCATGGAGTTGGTAGCTTCACACATTGGTGATATGTAGAAGGAACAAATTTCATGTCATGTATCCATGGCCTGCCAAGGATCACATTGCAACAAGACAAACAGTCAATAACACAAAAATTTTTGAACAGAGTTTACCCCCTCAATATAGATTGGGAGTTTGATGTCCCCCAGTGTATTCTTTGTCTCTCCGTTGAATCCTACAAGGACGGATGATCTCGGAACTATCTCTGATTCCGGGATGTTCATCCTTTTGAGGACATCTAGCTGAATTATGTTCACTGAACTCCCACCGTCGATAAGGATCCTGCGAACAAAATGGTTAGGTATAAATAAAGTGATGACTAAACCATCGTGATGAGGATCCTGGATGTCAACACGGTCATCCTCATCAAAGGATATAATTTTTTGTTGAGTCAGGGTTGAGGTTCGAATAGGCCTATCTCCATTTTCCAGCTTTTTGACTTTAGCATGTCTCTTCACTGCAGAGAATGAAGTTCCACATATATTAGAACCTCCGAAAATGAAGTTGATGATTTGAGCATCTGCTGATGGTGCAGGGGCTCTTTCTGGAAGTTTGTCAGGATCCTGGATCCTTGATTTTTTCCTTCTCAGCAACTCTTTTAAGTGACCCTTGCTTAGGAGATAGCCAATTTCCTTTCTAAGTGCAATGCACTCATTAGTGAGGTGGCCAAAGTCTTCGTGGAATGCATACCAGTTTGACTTATTCGTGTAAGATGTAGGCTTTTCATTCTTCTTGGGCCATCTAGCTTTCTCACCTAGATTCTGTAAAGCAAGCATCAACTCATTATTATCAACAGAAAAACAATATTAAGATATATGAGGATATTCTTCCTCGTCTTCTTCTTGTTCAACAGAGTGAACATTTTGATTGTCATGTTTGGAGTATTGCTTGGATCGATTATTCTCTAAGAAGGATCCTTGCTTCTCTTGTTTTGATGATCCAGATAATCTATCATGGATCCTTTTATCATCCTCTAGATGGATGAACCTTAGAGCCCTGTTTCTTACTTCATCTAATTTCCTGCAAGGGGTCATAACAAGATCATCATAGAAATGAGAATCTTTTTGCAATCCCATTTTAAATGCTTCTACAGCAGTGGCAATGTCTAGGTTTGGGATTTCTAAGGATTCTCTACCAAATTAAGTAACATAATCTCTAAGTGATTCATCACAGCCTTGGGTGATCCGATATAAGTCACTAGTTAACCTTTCAAATGTTCTACTACAACAAAATTGGTTATTAAATAACTTAACTAAGTGTGAGAATGAAGTTATAGAATAGGGATGAAGACTTAGGAGTTAATTTAGTGCTGATCCAGTAAGTGTAGATCTAAAGCCCTTGCATAAACAAGCTTCTTTCAACCTTTCAGGAATAGGGTTGATTTCCATTCTTTCTCTATATTGAGCTACATGTTCTTCTGGATTAGTGGTACCGTCATATAACTTCATGTTGGGGGTTTGAAAACGTTTTGGTATCTCAGCATTGCATATGGGGGGTGCAAAGCGAGATATTCTATGACTTCCATCTGGGATCTCAGGAACGGGTTTAACCACTCCTGGGACACTGGATATCATATCCTTGAGTTTTTGCAATTCTCTGGCCATAGCTTGGTTGATTCCTGCATCCTGCATGTAGCCAAAGTTAGTATCAAAAGAAGTATTAAAATTGGTACCTCTTGATTGATTCGAAGTTGGCATGCCAGAAGTATATCGAAGATAAGACATGTCGGGTATAACAGTAGGTCCAGAAGAAGCAATGGTCTGCATAGGGATGAAATCCCCTTCATGAATTTCAGAGCTTCTCCATGAATGTCTGCATGAGGATCCTTGATCCTGAAAAATATTAGACCCCGGGTAGGTCTACACTGAAGGTCTGGATGTGTGATCCATAAATCCTTGAACCCTAAGTGAGGATCCTTGATTGTTGAGGTAGGATCCTTGAGTTGGAAACGTCTCCCTATATCCTTCAGAATGAATGAAGGATCCTTGATGTTGATTGGTTGTCACCGTCTCATGTTGATGGATCGCGGATCCTGGAGGAAGAGTCATGGCCAATGATCCATGATGATTGATCAATGATCCTTGAGGAAGGGTCATTGCCAGTGATCCCTGTTATGGAATGGAAGATCCTTGAGGCTGCGTGCTGGACATCCTGGACTGTTGTGCAGCATTTGCTGGGGTAACGAAGTCTAACATCCTGGGCACCAGTGGAGAGTGATCCTCTGCTGGCCTCTTCTGTTTCTTGATGTCATCGATCTCCCGGAGGATCCTCTGGTTAGTCTTGTCTTGTTGTTCCATATAGCTCTTTATCTGCGAAAACAAAATAGAAATATCACTGTTAGTATTTGTAGAAGAAGAACTAGTAGAAACTTTTGATCCTTGGAAGACTGATGATGTCTTCTTTTGGGTATTATCTGGATTCTTCTGGTATGGTGGTGGAATAGGAGGTAATGATGCACTGATTTGGGATGAGGTAACCACCGACATGGCACTTGAAGTGGATTTTCCCTGAGAAGCCATGGAAGTGATGATGTTGAACAGAAATAAACAAAAAACAGATTTTTCTTAAAATGGAAGCACCACTTGCCCCACGGTGGGCGCCAAACTGTTTTGGTCAAAAATCAAACAAAGGATAATGTAACCAAATCTGATTTTGTGAGGTAGTGTGCTTGTATGTCGAATAAGTGGATGATCAAATGTGAAATGTTAAGACCAATGAACACAATGATTTGTACGAGGAAAAAGCCCTTGATCCTTATGAGATCTCCGGCATAAAAAACATCGGATAGTGAAAACTATCACTATCACTATCAACTATATTGCACAAAATGTTTACAACTTCGGATGTTGATCAAGTGTGGTACAACGAATGTTTGCTAATGAGAGCTAGTATTCGAGAGAGAGTGTGTGTTAGCTAATGATAATGTTCTGCCTATCTCAACACTTGATCAACCCCTTTAAATGGAAATAACAACTAAGTCCGAAAATGTAGGGTGACCACGTCCAAAACGTTGAGCTAATTCAACATGTGCATCATCTTCAACGAATATGGACCGAGATTCTTGCCATGACTTGGTCCACGTCGTCCATGACCTGCATATTAATATGAGAAAATGCAGAGAACAATTGTTAGCAAAGTTATGAAATGATAAGGATCCGTGATCCTCAGACTTTCTGCAGCATTTATTAAGGATCAGTGATCCAGACCGGTCTAAGGATAAGTGATCTATAGTTATAAAAATTAACCCCTAACAATATACATGTGTATTAATCATATAATTTACCCAAGCTAAACGTAAAATTGCATATTGACAATATTGCCCTTGCAAAATTTAAAAACCCTATTAAAATTCAAAATTAAGCAACTATCGTGCATTCTAGCCTTCTAGGTTTAGGCACAACAACTCTTAAATTCGTGAATGTTTATAGATGAATTAGGATCAGAGTTTCAAATCTTCAAATATCTATTCAATATGATATATCATGCCACTCAATCGATTGATTAGCAGTGGATTCTCATTTACAAACATGGGACCAAATTCGTCTCGCCAAGAACAAGGGACCAAATTCGTCTCACCATCTTTATTCCAACTAGACAAACCCCCTAAGAAGGTTCCCTCTCAATTCCATCTTGAAACTTCAACAACGCTAACCTGATTGTATTTCCAATCTTGACGCGAAATCCATTGTACCCGTACTTTGCAGGATTTGAGAGACACCTTACCATTACACAATGTCCTTTGGGACGAGTATGCCTAAGTGTAGACCTGGCAAACGGGTCGGGTTGGGTCATGGGTCAAAATGGGTTAGCATAACTAGCCATTGTCTGTGATTGAATAAAGTAGCCCAGATATGTTCAAACTGAGTTAGCATATGCTCATCTAACTTGAAATATGGTAACATGTTTTGTATATATGTAATATGTTATATGATCCATTTTACGAATTCTATATATGATCCATTTTACAAATTCTATATCCGTCGTCCAAAGTTCAAACGAACTAAACGATATTTTGTTTCAAATCAAAGCATGGACTTTTGAACTTTGCACAATAGTTTTACGGCTCGGCTTATATTTTCTTAAACTATGAAAATATATAATTGGGCTTCAAGTTGCCATCAATAGTATATACCCATTTACAAAACATTACCGTATAGATCCGGTCCATTATAGAGTGAAATCATAAATATTTGAGTTAATTGCTCGGATGGTCCCTGTGGTTTCACGTTTTTTCACGTTTAGTCCCCACCTTTTGAAAATAGCATGTATGCTCCCTATGGTTTGTCATTTTGTTACTCGGATCGTCCCCCAACATTTACTCTGGGGACTATCCGAGTAACAAAATGACAAACCATAGGGAGCATACATGCTATTTCCAAACTAACTGACACATACTCAGGGACTATCCAAGTAACAAAATGACAAACCATAGGGAGCATACCTGCTATTTTCAAAAGGTGGGGACTAAACGTGAAAAAACTTGAAACCATAGGGACCATCCGAGCAATTAACTCTAAATATTTTTAACAACTTTTAAGAACACTTGCTAAATTTAAAAGTGACTTTTTAGAAGAAAAAAAAAATCAGTTAAAAGTGACTTTTTAGAAGAAAAAAAGTCAGAATAACTTATTTGTATCTCTTCATGTATAAGTCTCATTTTAGAAAATCGTATTTTGGGTAAAGTAATATACATAAGTTTTCGGTTATTGTAAAATTTTATTATTTTTATTATAACTAATGTAACATACTATATGTTATGAACAGTGGCGAAGCTTGAGATTTCCGACCGGGTGGTCGAAAATGTATATACCTAAAAAAATTATAAAACTGGAGGGTCGAAAACGTATATACCTAAAAAAATTTTATACGAAAACTACATACCGAGCACTATTGAGCGAAAAGTTCGGGGTCCCCCCCTCCCTCCGCGGCCCCCACAAAGCTACGCCCCTGGTTATGATGTCGTTTAATTAAGAAAATAGTGGTCATAATTGCTAATTCACATCCCATTAATCTTTAGTTGCCCTTTATTACTTTTATGATGTATCTTAATAAGTTAACAAGTGAATTTAAACATTCTTTAGTATTGTTTAAGTTGTGTATAAAAACACAAACCTGTTATTGTATCTCATGTTTAGCAATTATTTTTAGCGGTATTAGATGAAAACGGAGATGAATTTTGTGTCAATTTTGTTCACAAGGAAAATGGAGATTGAATTCTACATCTTTAAACTCCAATTATTCTATTTTATAAAGTAATACTGACATGTTGAAAAGAGCCCGATTTTTCTTCCTGTCTAGGGCTCCCAAAATGGTTGAGGCGACCCTTGTTGAACACACCATATATAGTAATGGAAGCAACAACGTTGGCAACTCATAATTATTTTGTTTTATGGTTCATGTACGGTGATCGGTTGCCTCTTGTTAAGTAAAACTAGAGAATTATTTATATCGCATTGCATTGGTTTAGTCAATTGGGCCACACACAAATGAATCAGAAGATGGACAAATCTGAACCTTCTCGCCTTCATTGTGTTGGGCCGATTGGTGAAGCGAGAGAGCTAAAAGTGGGTTCAATTTTTAAAGAACTCACCTACATGGCCCAATCACATTTTAAATAAGTAGATAATGTGCATGCATTTAATGTATTATTTATACACTAATAAGGCATTAATGTTTTACTATCCTATTTTTTTAACGGCCAACGAATCTTTCAGATGATTTACTGACGAAATTCATCACATCGGGATACACTCGCCTCTGAACCAAGGAAAACCCTCACCTAGGGCCGAAGCCTGTGAACACTCGCCCTAGTGCGGTGAGGTAAAACCCGCCCAGTTTAAGGATCGAACTAGCAATCTCCACCTATTCGTCTAGTCTCTCATCATCACCAGGTGCCGTAGAAAATAATGAGGAGGGCACGAATTGAACCTGGGTCCCTTAGAACACCAAGTATCTCCTTTACTACTAGTGGTGCACAAAAAACCCGAAACCAGACCCGGAACCGGGTATTATAAAAACCGGGTTTTCTATACCCGAACCCGACCCTACCCATAGGGTAGGGACCGGGTATTCATATTTGATCTAAAACCCGAACTCGGAACCGGGTTTTTTTATACCTGGTTTATACCCGAAACCCGGTTTTTATAAATACCCAGAACCGGTTTTTATAAATACCCGGAACCGGGTTTTATAAATACCTGGAACTGGATTTTTTTTATACCCGGTTATATAGCTACCTCTAGTTTTAAGTAGATGCATCTTTGAAAATATGATTACACACACCTAATTATGGACATTCCACTTCTGTTTAAGCTTATGGGCTTCGTGAGGGCTTTTAAGCTTTGGGGGAATATCACTCACAAAGTTGCTTGAATTTTTTTGTCCCCTACTCCCCTTGCTTAACTGCACTTGATGTGACATTTGTTACTGTACACCATTGAAGACATTTAAAACAGAGAGTGGTTGGAGATTATTTACTGCAGAAGAAGGGAGTGGTTTTGCTCCAATTAATTACATTTGGTCAATCCCTAACCATATCTCATTGGATTAAATTTCCACGTAAGAGACCCATTAAATAAGCCTAGACCACAATTAATATGCACAACAACTAAAAATTAGTATATATAAATCCGAACGGTAATATTATTGTTTCTATGTTTGGGTTTTTTTTTTTAAGTTAAACCAAACATCCAGCAAGAACTGGAACCAACAAACAAAACAACCAGAAAACACAACTCAATTTACACTGAAAATCAACAAAACCACACTCTAAAAATGGCTTCGCAAAGTGCTACGTCTTCCGTTGGCATGGGTTCTACGGCTCCCAAAGAAAGCGTCGTGGAGGTTATTCCTACAACTCGAAACCAATAAGTTTGGGTTCATTACGAGTTATGTAAAATGTCGTTTGGACCAAGCAAAGCTCGATGCGTTCATTGTGGAGCTATGTTGAACTCCGATTCGAACACAACGTTGAAAAAACACCTGTCAACGTATTGCAAAGTTTGGAGGAATGATCCGAACCAAGGTCAACCACCATTGTCAACCGACGGGAAAATTTGGCATTATGACGTTGAGTCGGTTCGCAAAGGATTCGGAAATTTCGTGATTCAACAAGGTTTGCCATTTCAATTCTTTGACAACCAAAGATTGACCCGTCTCATCCAAAGAGTTCTACAACCACGTTATAACCAAGTAAGCCGCACTACTCTTCGACATGATTGTCTTAAAGCGTGGAAACAAGCAAAACAACAATTGTTTTCGACTTTTCAAAGTTTAAAAACCGGTGTGAATTTGACGTGCGATGTTTGGTCGGCACCTCATGGGTTACCCGAATCGTACCTTTGTGTTACCGCGCATTGGATAGATCCCTCTACGTGGCAAATGCAAAAGCGTACGATTGCTTTTGAGTTATTTCCTTATCCACATACCGCAAACAATTTGTTTCAACTTTTAAAACAAGTTGTTTGCTATCTCTTTTGATAATGCATCCAACAACACCACCGCGGTCACACAACTAAGTTAAGATATAAACCGACTTGCGAGGGTGTTTTTTTTCATAGCCGTTGTGTGGCACATGTTATCAATTTAGTTGTGCAAGACGGTTTAAATGAAATTGTGGATTTGAGAAAAAAATTTAAACAAATGCTACAAGATATTTTTGCTACTAGCAAGGGAATATATATGCGATATAGAAATATTGTAAAGAATCGGGTGTTAAAAGTTTGGGTGCGAATTGGGACGTAGCGACTCGATGGAACTCGACTTGTAGCATGTTTGAAAGCGCTATAAAACAAAAGGATTGTTTGATTGCTTTTCATGATTTGCTTGGAGACGAAATGGAGGTTGAATCATTCCCGCCGTCTAGTTGGGCTATTATTGAAACTTTAACCGATGTGCTTGGGGTTTTTAAAAGTGCAACAAAGTTTTTATCGGGAGTTTATTATCCCACAAGTTGCGAAGTTCTTAACCAACTTTTCATAATCGCAACAAAGCTTGGAATATAAAGGTCCGATTTTTGTTAAAATGATGAAGCCGATGAAAGAAAAGTTTAGAAAGTATTTTGAAGTTTTGCCTCTCGTTATTACTTGTTCGGCCGCTCTAAACCCATACGTAAACAAAGGAGGCGTGGAAACATTGATTGAGAAAATATGTTTTGCTTTGGATTTGCAAGAAGAAGATCCTAATTTTGTGCCAAAAGCGCAAGCAAGTTTTAACAAACAATTTGAAAAGTTGTTTGATGTTTATTACGCAAAATATGGTCAATTAAGTTCACAAGTTCATCAAGCTTATGAAAATGCGGGTTCTTCTAGTGGTAGTTCAACAAGTCGTAATAGAAATTTAAAAATTTGTTTGTTTAATACTTTGCGAAGTGACAATGCTAAACGAGCTCGTGGTAACACCCCAAGTAGCGAGTTCGGGAGATATATCGCATCGGATTTTTTAGCATTCGTCACTTCCGAAGAAGAATTTGATAATTTCGACATTTTGGCTTGGTGAAAAGAAAAGGAACCCCAATTTCCGGTTCTAGCCTCAATGGCCCGTGATCTACTAAGTGTCCAAGCTTCCACGGTAGCTTCGGAGTCCGCCTTTTCTTTTAGTGGCCGAGTCATTTCATTAAGGAGGACGAAGCTAAGTCCCGAGTCGGTTGAAATGTGTATTTGCTTGAAGGACTATTTGGATGCGGCGTAGCGGATTCAGCATGTGGAGTCACTTGAAGATGAAAATGGCGTTGAAACGGATATACACGAGGAAGAGGTCGAAACGGGAATGTCAAGCCCACTAGAAGAAGACTAAACGAAGACGATCAAAAAACGAAGACGACCAAAAAGAAGAAGATCAAGAAGCGAAGACGATTCAAGTCCTATCTATGTTTTTTTTATCTATGTGTATTTTATCTATGTTTTCAAGCATTAAGACTTCTAGTTCTTATGATTTAACAAAATTATGTATGCACTTTGATGTAATCTTGTTTAATTATTACGTTTCTAATGATATTTGAAGTATTTGGTCATTATTCCCCTCTATTTGCTGAAAAGATCCATTGGTGTTTGTCTAATACAAAAAAAATGAAAAATTGATGGAACTTGGTTAAAACATAACATAGCAAATAAAATATATTGTTGTTTATGTAATCCAAAAGGATTCAAATCAGGACTATTCCTTCGATCTAGCACTATCGAATTTAAATTTAGAAATGTCATTAAAATTTCAATAGGCACCATCCACTAAAACATATAAAGAAGCATTAATACCCGGTCGGGTTTTTTTAATACCCGGTGCAGGTTTTTTCCCAACCCGATGCATACCCGAACCCTAAACGATGAATACCCGAACCTGGAAATAGGGTATTATAATACCCGGGTTTTATAAAACCCGACCCGAACCCTACCCGAACCCAGGTATATAGGGTATACATTTTTTGTAGAAAACCTGGACCCGGACCCGACCCGGTTTAAAAAAAAACGATTTTGTAAAACCCGATCCTACCCGAACCCGGTTCCATACCCAGAACCGGTTTTTAAAAAAACCCGATTTGTGCACCACTACTTACCACTCCACCACCACCTCATTGGCTTTATTATTACTCAATTGCTCAATTTTTAATGATAAATGATTTTATTTATTTGGCAAAAGGAGAAGCTTACTTTGAGAGATGATTATGCCATCATTGAAACAAAGAACACTCACATGTAAGTCGTGTTACGCCTTATAAATTAAAAACCTAAATCAAACATGCGTATGTACGCGTGTGAACGCCTGTGTTTATAGCGTTGTGAGAGAGAATAGAAGTATTAACGGTTGTAAGAAACTAAGAAACATCATCGTTTGAGAAGAAAAGAGGAGGGTTAGGGCAATGATAGCGGGAATAGTAGAAAAAAAAGAAATTTTGGTTTACAAGGCCACCTAAATTTTAAAGTCTTTCAATCATAGAACAACCATACCCAAGCGAAGGTCACCTAATTTTATAAAGTTTTTCAATCAACAGAACAACCATACCTAGTAAAATTTCACAAATAATAAAGTTATTAGTAGGATATTAGAAAGATAGGATCGGGAATGTAGACAAACTGTACATTTATCCAAGAGGATAGAGATACCGCTCTCATGGAAACCAACGGCTATAAAAGTTTTTCAGTTAATGTGAACATGTATGTATTAAGCATCATCTTTTGTCATTTATATCAACTTTGACCTAAAATGTCAATTAACAAAAATGCTCTTCAATAAATTGAAAAGACAAGTTTAATATAAAAAAATACGTGTTGGCTACTCTCATTAAACGTAGTTATGAATCATCTAAAACTTAATGGCATTTGTCATCTCACATGTTCTTTTATTTGAAAATTAGTACACATGACAGATACATACTTGTGTAGCTTTCTAGAGGAAAAAAAAAAAAAAACATGTTTATATTTATACATTCACACCTTTTATCATGACTATAAACTCATTTATACATGCACCAATTAACTGGTGATGTTCTTTATCAAGGCTCTACTGTATTTAAAAATTTACACAAAATGTCTGAAAATTGGAACTTTAAAAAAACATAGCATCCATTAAATAAAGAAGATGTAATCACAGTACAATCAAGTAAATTGGAAGATAAAGAAAGTCCCATGAATAATAATAATAATAATAATAATAATAATAATAATAATAATAATAATAATAATAATAATAGCTTAAAAACTGAAAATGATTAAAAAAAAATTAGATATTTAAATCAGCTTAGATAGCAGAAAACTTTGGAACCTCTACAGGGAACTGATCAATCTCGTCGGTCCACGGGGTTTTCTCTTTCGCAGGATTAACACTCTTCAACGCCTTCCAAACCGCACTGTTGCACTTAAAACCTGACCCGAAAGCTATCTGCCACGCTCTATCTCCTTTCTTGATTCTCCCTTTAGCTTCCGAATATGCCAGCTCGTACCACGGTGAGCTACTTGATGTATTACCGAATCGGTTGAGTGTCATTCGTGATGGCTCCATGTGCCAATCCGTAAGCTGCAAATTCTTTTCGATTTCATCAAGAACCGCTCTCCCGCCAGCATGAATGCAAAAGTGCTCGAACGCTAGCTTGAAGTCGGGAATGTACGGCTTAATCTTCATTCTAAATAGCTTTTTCCCGACTAAAGTTGCGAAGAAAAGTAATTGTTCGGACATCGGTAACACTAACGGGCCGAGTGTCGTTATGTTGGTTTTTAACGCATCACCCGCTACTCCCATTAAATCTTTCGATAACGCGACGCCGATTTTACCGACCGGATCTTCTTGTTGAGTGACGCATGAGAAACATTTTTCGTCTGAACCTTTGTGTGTTCGAACCGTGTGGACCAACTGATACTTTGACCGTCTTCGGTCGGAAGTTTTGTTCGAGAGTAGAATTGCGGCACCACCCATTCGGAACAAGCAGTTTGACACGAGCATTGATCGTTCGTTTCCGAAATACCAATTCAACGTAATGTTTTCCATGCTCATTACTAACGCGTACGAGTTAGGGTTGACTTGAAGAAGATCTTTGGCGAGATCAATCGCGATTAAACCCGCACTGCAACCCATTCCACCGAGGTTAAAGCTAAGTATGTTGCCTCGAAGTTTGTAGTGGTTAACGATCATCGAAGCTAAAGACGGGGTTGGATTAAACAAACTACAATTCACTATCAAAATCCCGATATCCTTCGGTTTCACGGAAGTTTTCGCTAACAGATCATCAATAGCACCAAACATCACTAGTTCAGCTTCTTTTCTAGCTTCCGCCATGCACGGGTTCGGTGGGACCCGAAGAACAGCTTCCGGAAGGTACGTCGACTCACCGAGACCCGACCTTTCAAGAATCTTTCTTTGAAACTCAAGACTCCCTTCGCTAAACGAGCCTGTCGCGGTTGATCTTTCCATAAAGATCTGCCGTGTGCATTTCCGTTCTTCTTCGGGCTTATAACACGAAAAGTTCACAAGGTAAACGGGTCGAGGACGGGTCAGGAAATAAAGGGTTGAGAAAAAGACCAAAAGGGTCGAACACACGACCACCGATATGAGATTGAACCTCAGATGATCCCAAAGAACGTAAACGTCTTGAAGCGAAAAGGTGGATAATTGAGCGGCAAGAACAACAACAACAGGGGATAAGAAAAGGTACATTCCATGAGTTATGAGATAATGATACCCTAATTTCACATACTTTAGCTTCACCGATTTCTTGAAATCGGGTAACTTTGAAGAAGAAGATGATTGTGAAATTAAGGGTTTGACTTCTGTAACTCCACTCATTTTAGCAAACACTCACTTCCAATCTATGATTTAGATATGATATATATGAAATATATAAAATCACAGCTATCAATAACCCAAGATCTGATATTCTCACACAGATTAACAACTCATGACCTATTCACCTGAGATCTGAAGTTAAAAAAGATCACAGAATCAACTGCAGTTCCTGCAAAACAAACATCAAGATTCAAGATTTAACAAACAATAAGCTAAATCAACACTAAATCTATATCAGTTTCATCAATTTAAAAGAAACCCTAAATTTAAAACCTTGAAAAAACACAATTTAAACATTCAAAACAAGATTCAAGATTTAACAAACAATAAGCTAAACAACACTAAATCTTTATCAATTTCATCAATTTAAAAGAAACCCTAAATTTAAAATCTTGAAAAAACACAATTTAAACATTCAAAACAAGATTCAAGATTTAACAAACAATAAGCTAAAACAACACTAAATCTTTATCAATTTCATCAATTTAAAAGAAACCCTAAATTTAAAATCTTGAAAAAACACAATTTAAACATTCCAAACTAGATTCAAGATTTAACAAACAAGAAGCTAAATCAACAATAAATAATCAACAATTTCATCAATGTAAAAAGAAACCCTAAATTAAAAAAATCTTGAACAGACACAATTTAAACATTCCAAACAAGATTCAAGATTTAACAAACAATAAGCTAAAACAACACTAAATCTTTATCAATTTCATCAATTTAAAAGAAACCCTAAATTTAAAATCTTGAAAAAACACAATTTAAACATTCCAAACTAGATTCAAGATTTAACAAACAATAAGCTAAATCAACACTAAATCTTTAACAAATTCATCAATTTAAAAGAAACCATAAATTTAAAATCTTGAAAAAACACAATTTAAGATTAAAGAAACATAAAATGAATTGAAAAAAAGAGAGACCCAGATGAGAAAACTAACCTGCGGAGTGATCGATGATGAGGGAATGAGTAATGGGTAATGTAATGAGAGTCCTGCTGGTTTGTGGTTGTCAAATTGGATTTAAAGAGTTTGTGGGGGAGAAATGAAAAAGTTAAGTAATAATTTATTTATAAATGAATAAACCCTAATAATAAGTAGTAATAATAATGATAGCGCACCATGACGACACCATTGAAGAAGCTTCTTTGAATTAGGGGAGTGGCATCTCAGATGTTGTTAAAGGCGACAACTTTTTTTGTAAATCATGTTATGTTGTGTTGGATTTTTTATAAAGGGGATTATTTTACTATCATTTTGGGCACGTTATGATTGGTTTTATCTAATTTTTAAAAGTTTACAACATTTTGGTGTTATTTTATTTTTTTAACGGCGAAAATTCTATGTGACGACGGGTCTATGGGTTGCCCAATTTACCCGTCTTGGGCTATTACCGTATGGGCCCAACAGGCAAGGCCCAAAGACAGTTTACCTTGCTCACTAAGGTTTCCCTTATGCAAAAATGGGCGGGGAGAAGAAAATCAGAAAACGCAGACAGCATTTAATGCATGACGTGAAGAGGATATATGGCTGGCACTGTACTTCTTCGACGGAAACATTAAATGAGAAGGGAATCTTGCCGTTAGGGGTCAGACACGTGTCTGAGTCCCCCGAAGACTAACAGAACCCGTTGGATCACCTCGTTAATACCCACATGTGAGATAAGGTCTCTCAATTATATAAGGAAGGGAAGAAGAGCAATCAAGGAGAGACTCCAGGTATTATACTAATTACTCCCTCATTTATTCCGACCAATATTCTCCACATTCAATACGAGCCACATTAATTAGATTCGCACCATAGAGAAACATTCCGGTGATCATATTCATCGGAATAAACTTCTCATACTTTCTGGCAAGTTTACTTATCCTCACGCCGGAGCTTGGTTACGGATCCCCCTCCCGGGGCCCTCCGTAACGAGGCTAACGGTTTATTTTCTTGTAGTCACAGCAGCTGGGATATCTGGACGTCAGCGAAGACCCTTTGAACGTCATCAGGGATTTGGGTATTCGACATTGGCGCCATCCGTGGGACGTTACAGTCTAACTGGCGTTCCCATTCCGAAACTCCGACGTCGAGATAGCCTATTTCACAAAAAACAACATGGCAACACCACCAAGCTCACGTACCATCCAGACGGTGCAGAACGAGCATGATAAGGTTACTGTGGAAGACATAACCCACGAGGAAGAGAACGAGAATCAGGTGGAAATTCTGGAAAGGGAGGAAGCCATTACTCCAGATTTCGTTGCCATGCATAGAGAGAAGTTGAAAAAGCACCTTGAGGATCTAGAAAGACAAGAGAAGCTCGACAGCCTCAGGGCTAGACTGT
Organism: Helianthus tuberosus; assembly: GCA_030545235.1. NCBI lineage: Eukaryota > Viridiplantae > Streptophyta > Magnoliopsida > Asterales > Asteraceae > Helianthus > Helianthus tuberosus. The sequence goes on from CM060391.1 coordinate 38,766,160, forward strand.
CCTTCGACACACCATCCAACCAGGAAGGGGTGGATCCTCAAAGCAAAAACGGTGGCAATGACCCTCTGGAAACTTTCATGACGGCCCTAAGGCAGATGACCTCAGAAGAAAGAGAGGATCTCATTACAGGGAAGAAACAGAAAGGAAAAGAAAAGGAGAAGGGGAATCAAAGCAATGATGATTTGGATCAGCCTTACCTCCCCTGGACTTAGCCGAGATCTCAAAGTTTACTAGGAGGATTGCTGAAGCACCCATGCCCCCCAAGACGAAGCTACCTCCGAACTTCGACAGGTACGACGTGACAAGAGATCCTGAGGACCATCTCCATGCTTTCAAAGGTGCTGGACAGCTGGGACGATGGCCCATGCCAGTTTGGTGTCACATGTTTGTGCAAACTTTGACGGAGGGAGCCAGGCTCTGGTTCGACAGCCTCCCCCGGAGGAATTGACAGCTATGAAGAGCTAAGTGAGAAGTTTCTGAGGAACTTTGGACAACAAAGGAAAGTGATCAAAAACCCAAACGAAATCATGCATATAAGGCAGAGGGACAACGAGCGGATAGATCAATACATGGAGAGGTTTGTCAAAGAAAGCATGAATATCAAGGACGTCCCGGAGGTCATGAAGATCAGCAGTTTCATAAATGGGTTAAAACACGCACAACTATGTGAGAAGCTGGGGGAGGAATTCCCACACTCGTTTGACAACCTTATGGACATGGTTAGGGCTTTTGTCAGAGGCAAGGGCACGGTAAGCAAAGCTAAAGAAATGGACACCCCGTCCCGGAACCCCACTGCCAAGCCTCCTGAAAAAGGTACTCCTTACTTAAGAAAACCCGCTGTTGATAGAATGTTGCATGATAGAACGAGGCCCTCATATTCCCCATATAGGCCTCAGGGAAGAAGCCCGTTCCCCTATTCTGATAGCTTCACCCCTCTAACCAAAACTCCAAGTGAAATACTAGCCACTGAGAGGGTGAAGAACTCCTTCCCAAGACCACCACCCATAAAACCGGGGCAAAAGGCACAGCCGAACGAATACTGCGATTTCCATAAGGGCTTCGACCATAAGACTGATGATTGTATGTACCTAAAGAGGGTGCAATTGAGAGAAATGAACTCCGAAGTGTCGCAATAGGGCTATCTTGAAGGGAGAAAGGGGGTACCGAACTCCACAGGAGGAAAACGCCAAAGTATAAAGAACAATCCTATCGGGAGTGCATTCGGCCGGTTCACTAGGGCCTGGCAAGGTGGGAGAAAAACGCTCTGGAATCTTATAGGTCTCCACAAAGGACTCCAAGTCCTTCGCTGTCAAGACCGATCGAATCACAGAACGATCGGAACGGCTCATAGTTAAGGAGGAGATGGTGATCGGAGAAGTATGAGGGAAAGAAAGAAAGAACCAGAAGAAATTGAGGAGAAGTTTAAAGGAAAATGAGGGTATTTAAATAAAATAACTGACCTGTATAGTGCAAACCGTCACATCACCTTCATGTCAAATTAAAACCGCCCGGCACGTGCTCCAACAAGATTGAACCCCAGCCGTCGATTACTGACGAGTAATGACCCTCGAGAAAGAAAAAAAAAGGCACGTGATGATTACCTAGGGATGGGCCCACCTCCTTAGCCCAATGGAGCTGTTCTCGTGAACAATTATGACTCAGCCTCGGATCATGAGATTTGAATCTCAGGACCAGGGACTAAAGATGACTTGACGACGGGCCTATGGGTTGCCCCAGTTACCCGTCTTGGGCTATTACCGTATGGGCCCAACAGGCAAGGCCCAAAGACAGTTTACCTTGCCCACTAAGGTTTCCCTTATGCAAAAATGGGCGGGAAGAAGAAAATCAAAAAACGCAGACAACATTTAATGCATGACGTGAAGAGGATATATGGCTGGCACTGTACTTCTTCGCCGAAAACATTAAATGAGAAGGGAATCTGTAGGATCGTTCTGTGACCCAAACGAGTCAATCAGAAGAGTTCTTATCAATTCAAAAGGCGGAAACAGATGAATTGACTTGGAAAACAGCTTGATTCACTTCTAAATGTCTTGTTTATTGATTATAACACGATTACAGATCAGTAGACACGTCGGCAGCACTTCGGTACCGGAAATATCAATGTTACAAATGATCTCGTTTGAGGGCTATATATAGTGTTGCTGATTTCGCTTGAAAGTGTCAGTGTGCCATTTCAAGCGGAATTAACAATGTTAATTTCGTTTGAACTAGCACATGTCACTTTCAAACGAAATTAACCAAACACACCCAAAACCTATTCTCTTGAACTACGTGCCCTGATCTAACAATTCTAGTACAAGACTCGATACAAGACGAAGTCGACAGACGTATGCACCAACAGACCCCCCTCGAATGTTGACGAGTCTTAGGTGTCGATTCTTCAACGTCTCCAGTCTTTATCAGTCTTTGGGCTCTTCCAAAATATCTGACAGTGTAAGCATCCTCAATCTTTATCCTCGATTCTCTTTTATCAACTTATCTCCCCCTCGGATGTTGATCTAATCTTTAATTCCAGAATCACAATCTGGCTCTTGAGTCTTCTAATTCTCTTGATTAGATCTCTTGATTCCTTAAGTTCATCAGCATCAGCAGTTCCAGGATCGCAACCTGTCCTACCTACACAAACTCTACCCAACAATAAATTTCACAAATATAAAATTTGACAAATTTAAACTCTGCTAACCACTTGTAGACACAAACTTAACACATCTCGTACAAAATGATTTAACATATTAATCTCTGATGAACCACTTGTAAGAAAATCTTTTCAAATCACACACTCCCAAACCTGTTCGTCATGTTTAGCACTCGGAATTTTGAAAATCAGCTTTTCAATAACAGTTGTCTAAAATTTTTTTGAATTTTTTTAAAGTTTATGCTAAAACACACCGAAAATCTTTTTGGATGTTTGATATGAAAGAAAAACAGTAAAGAAATATTTACAGACACTATTTTTGTGAGTTTGTGTAAGAGGATCATATCAGTTTTTGAGACAAATCACCAACACCATTAAGCTTTAAACATTTTAAGTTCTAAACGATTCACTTAGATTGTCAGTATACTGATCCACTTAAATTCTCACACAAAGTTCAACTGTTTCGAGATACGAGATTAATGTTTTAGAGACTTAAACTTATTCGCGTGTCCCACCTCAGAATATACTCCCGTATCCAGATCCCAATATTCAGTCTTACATGTGAGTATACCTAGATGATATCTGTAGGGGTTAAATTGCGAGGGCAGTGAGAGCTCAGGTCAGAACTTCCGTTCAGCAGAGAGATGACGGCTTCGACTTTTGGTGTGTCTCCTTTAGAGGATCTTTTTTTCAACAGCACATGATTAGCATTTTTCAATGTTTCATCATTTTTTATGCTGAGGGGGGGCTATATTTCAAGCAAGCGTAAAGTATTCTCCGGGGACTAGGCCATTGCTTCCGCAAAATCAGAAGTCCTAGGATAATACCCCAGATATCACTAAGCATAAAGACCTAGTATCTCAGAAATAGGGGTCCTTCAAACAAGATTTCGGGGGTTACCCATATATCCGAGAGATGTTACCCATGAAATAAGCAAGTTTGAATTTAGGTTTATATCTCGACACAATCTACTAAATGTGCAAAAATCTACTGGCATATCATCAGTGAGACCGTTTATCACATTTTTCTTTCCAATTCTTTAGCGTGCTGTGATCGTCTACTGATGTACTATCATTTTCTCTTTTCACAACAAAACTCCTTTTTTATTTATCATGTTTTTGGATTTTTCAAATTTTCTAATGTTTTTGGATTTTCTGAAAATTTCTTACTCCCCCTAAAATTCAAAATCATTTAAAAGAAATTTGAAAACAAACTGTACAAATAAAGTGACAACAGTTGAGAATTGCTTCAATTCGCCATCCACTTGGCTTAAACAATCAGAACTCCCCCTCACAACAAACTATTTTCCCATTGTGATTTCAAAACACTTAAGTTTGTTTTAATCAAATGGTTTTTCTGGAAAATAAGTTTCGTTGATTTTACAAACCACTTTTAGGTATGAGGATTCATTCAAGTTCAAACTAATGACCTTGATTAATCATTTGAAAGTGAAAACCTTCTTCAGCCACTTGTAGGTTCACTTATCAACCAGAACCACTTGAAAATACAAAATATAACAATTTCAAGAAAAACTACCACTTGTAGGTTTACCAAATAACCACTTGTAGAAAGATGCCGATTCCTGCTCCACGATTAACAACTTGGGAGCTCCGGCAAGTCCACAACCTGTAAATTTTAACAATTTTAGACTTTTCTTAAAATAATTTTACAAGAATGATGCCGATTCATGCTCCACGATTACCCACTTGGGAGCTCCGGCAAGTCAGAATTTTAGTTTGAAAGATCTGTCACCCAAGCCTGACCAGCCTTGGGTGATTTTGGTACACATCTATCCCACCAACATTTAGATTTGTAAAATTCTTTTGCTCCCTTCACTTTTCCATCAACCATTTTACCAAATTCTTAGCCTTTTCAGCACAAATTCTTCTTTACCAGAGAAGAATTGACCTGAAATCTCAAACCTACCTTTTGATTTCAGATTATCCTTTGACAATGGTGGAAAGTTTTCATCATTCAACTCTGGAACGGAATTCTCATTCTTTTTCTCAACCAATGACTCCTCTGATTTTATGGAATCAAATTCATTGTCAGAACTTAAATCAGATTTAACAACCCATTTTTGTTTGTTTTCATCAACTTTTCTTTTATAAAAACGTTTTGAAGTTTCACCAACTTCCAAAGTCGATTTATCAACACATTTCCTTCTCTTTTCAGAGTTAGACGAAACTTCCTGTTTTGTATAATTGGACTCATGGCAGTTCCAAGCAATGTGTCCAGCTTTTTGACACTTGAAACAAGTTCTTCTGTCAACTCTCGGAGCAAACTTCTTCATATTCTTCTTTATTTCAGCAAGAAACTCTTGATTTGACTGTTTCCAGAATGGTTTCTTAAGCTCTTCTTCAGAACTTCCTCCTGCAACAAATTTTGTTTTTGATTTATAATTTTTCTCATTTTTATAATTTTCCGAAGAATTAAAACCTAAGCCTTTCTTTTTGAAATTACTGTTATGGTTTGGTTTCTTTTGAAAACCATAACCAAAACCGTAACCCATTTTCTTGTTTACTCTTTGTTGAATTCTTGAAGAAGTGTACTTATTAGGTTTTACATCAAGATTTAAATCTTTTATTTCAGAAATATTAATTTCTGTTAATTTGAAAACCTGTTTGATCATTTCAGATTTGACACTTCTTATTGGAAATTCCTCATCAGAATATAATTTGTCTGAATCGTTCAAAGTATATGCCACTTTGATTGTTTCGTCATTCAAATTAGATTTTGATAACAGGAATTCTTTATTGTAAACCCTTTTAACCGGTGAACTCGGACTCTTTTCTGACGAACTCGGACTTTCAGATTTAGACTCCGGTTTTGACTCTTCATCCATATCCGACACCTGATCGACAACTTTCTTTAACAACTCAGACTCATGATCAGTGTCAGACGCTGTGAATGTGACATCAATATTGTCTGGTAACTCATCAATGATTTCAGACTTTAACTTGATGTTGAGAGCCTTATTTAAACGTTCCTCATTTGGCTTTCTGGGAGAATAACTATTCCAAATCGGAGGCGGACACTTGTTATATTTGACACTTTGTTTCTTACCAGTATCCATATCTTCCTTTTCTTTGTCTTAGAAAGCTTCAAGACCTGCAACAGCAGGATAAACTCTATCAATCAAATAATCACAAGTTGTATAACTCAACAACAAACGTTTGATTCTTTCACTCTCAATCTTTTCAAGTTCCAAATCCTGCTTCAGCTTAGCACAGTCTTCAATATATTCATTGATGACCTTCTGCTTTGTCATTAATGTTGAGCTCATCATCGTCATTGCAGCATCAACTTCTTTGTTTGTCTTGTTCAAACCATCAACCGTCTTGTTCAACACATCATATGACTCTTTCACATACTTCACATCAGACAACAAAATTTCTTTCAACACTTCCAGTTCACTAATCTTCTTGTCTTTTTCTTCACAATCTTTGCAAGATTCTAAGCATTTCTGACAAGGTTTAATGACTTCAACTATCTTTTCAATCTCAACAGTCTTCTCAACTTCAACGAGTTTCTCAACTTCAACAATTTTTTCTACCTCAACGATTTTTTCTACTTCGACAAGTTTTTCAACTTCGACTATTTTTTCGACTTCAACTATTTTCTCCACCACTTTCTCCACTTCAATGATTTTTTCTACTACTTTCTCAGTTACTGGTTCAACATTTGCTTCTCCAGCTTTCATTTTTGCCTTTTCATCAGCTAGTATTCTTGTTGCTTCCAGCTCTCTCCTCAATTTGGCAATCTTCTTCTGATTCAACAACTTAACTTTATCTGCAAAAAACAAATTAAAACTGTCAGGATCTATACCTTTTCTTGCTTTGTTAAGATATTCTTCCTCATCATCGGTATCAATATCACTTCCTAGATCTGGAAAAATCAGGATTCTTTTCTAACTAGATTTGACCTCATCTTCACCCAGAATTCTAGCAACAAGACCTGAACCAGGTGGAATGTATTTATCCCAGCTAAATCCCTCTGCAACAAATTCATCATCTTGATCAGTTATCCCAAAACAAGCTCTTTTCTCTTCAATGGTACGTGCATGAGCAGTTTGTGGTTGTTTATCAATCTGATGAAAAAAATGACTTTTGATAATAATCATTCTTTCCATCTTGTCTTCCAGTTGCTTCTTTGTTTTTGCATTCTCGTTTAAAATGGCCTTTTCCTTTGCAACGAAAACAGGTGACTTTCGATTTGTCAAACCCTATTGGAGATTCACTCATTCCCCGAAAATCATCTCTACCAGTGATTTGTGTAAATTTTTCTGCTCTTCGAACAACACTGGCTAAACACCACTTCACATCCATCAACTCAAGTTCCTCTGCATCAATCTGGTCATAATCCTCTTTAGTAAGCATCGGATTTCCAATTCTGCCACCAATCAAGCTTTCATATGATTCCAACATAGCAACAAGTGATGCCATGTGTTGCTTAGCAATTTCTGGTGAAAGATTTTGACCATTTTGAATGTTCAAAGTAACATTGCACTGCAAATTTGTAGAATTATGTTGTTGAGGACTTGGTGTTGTAAAGTTTGGATCAAAGCTTGAATACGAAGACGAAGATCCACCACTTTGATTCACAGTACTTCCCTTTGATCCAGAAGAACTATCAGCACTGAAACCAGTTTGGATCTTTGGGCTAGGGCTGGGGGTAGCCTCAAACTTGTTCCCTCTGTAATATAAACTGACATCTTGTTGAGCATTTGGATTCTTCATGATTGCCGTTTTCTGAATATCCAACTCGTGCTCTTCAATCTTTTGAATAAAATGTGCCAGATTCATATTTTCCGATTTTCTCATGTGTTTCACAATCAACAGATAAGTTCCCCATTTCTGATGTGGTAATGCATCAGCAAGTTTATCAACCCATTCATCACCGTCTTTCTTTATATCCAATCTTCCCATTTCCAAGACTAAATGACAATATCTATCAATAGTCATCTTTGTTGTTTCATGGTCAAAGGCTACACACATATCAAATGACTTCTTCAGTAAAGCCTTTTTGTTCTTGATCATATATGCGCTTCCTTTGAACTTTTGAATCAATGCCGTCCAAATTGACCTAGCAGTACCCTCATGTTGAAGTAAAACAAAGATATCTTCCTTAATTGCTTGTTGAAGAATACTGATAATCATTTTTTCACTTGTATATTTCAGTTTATCAATCTCCGAAAAGTCACAAAATGCTTTTTTAAGTCCACGTTCATTTTTCGGTTTCTCATAGTCTTTCTCTAATGAACACCATGCATCAAACTTATAAGCTTGCACCCAGTTCTCAAATCGATTCTGCCATCCTTTAAAATCTTCAATGTACATAAGTTTTGGCGGTTTTTGATGCGTTCCCGTTTCATTCTCACTGTACAATGTTTCAGCAGCAGTAACTGGTGCAATTGGTGTAGCAAAAGCATTGTGAAATTGTTGGTGCACTGGATGTCTGTTGACTACATTTTATTCAAGTCTTGAGTCTAGATAGGTTAAATTAGGATTTGTATAGGTTATGTTTGGCTGGTCGCTTGAAAGTACATGTGTCACATTCAAGCGAACTAAACTAAGTCTTGTTCGCTTGAAATTGGTTGTCTCATGATCGCTTGAAACTGATTTACGTGTGACCGCTTGAAACAACAATGGGTCATCTCAAGCGATCAGACCACCACTATATATATGTGTTGGTGTGTCATTTGAAGCGAACAGTGATCTTGGTGTAGGTGTCGAAACTCTGTCAAAATTCATTCAGAACACGTGTAAAGATCTACAATTGTTAATAGAAAGGAGATTAAAAGGATATATGCTGTTATGACTCAGTTTACTTTGATTCCGCCTCTGTAAACTGAGATGAGCTGCTTTTACTGACATTTAGGGTCACGCAATCGGTCCAACAAGTGGTATCAGAGCTCAGGACGAGGAGTTCATACCATAGCAGCTTGAATTTACCAGATTTTCTCATTTCTACTTACTTCTTTTCATTCTTTTTCTGATTCGGACATATTTCACGGTTGAAATGGACTAAAATTCATACATATCAAGCGAAATACGTAGATAACTAATCCTTGAAAGTTTCGGACCAAAACACGGCTTAAAACTGATAAAAAAATGTTTGACCGCTTGAGATCGTTCGTAAAAAGATGATGTCATAGTTTGTCCACTTGAAATAACTTGTCTTGTCCGCTTGAAAAGTGCATTTCAATACAGCTTGTTCGCTTGAATTTCTGACCTCTTGAACGAACCTGATCACTTGAAATACTTGTGTATTTTCAAGCGAACAGACATAAGATTCTAGTTCGCTTGAAAATCTGTGTTTGCTTGATTTAAGTTCACTTGAACTTTGAGTTCGCTTGAACTTGTATCAATTGTGTTCGCTTGAAAATTGCTATTTCTACTTGAAGCTATTTCGCTTCAAGTGATATCGGTTGAACTTGTTATTTTTCAAGATTTCGAAATTTTTCTAAGTGATTGTTGATTTTGCAGGAATACTCAAGATGGATGACATATTCTTAAACCCATTCAGCGACATGTACGCATTTGCTGGAAACTCGGGAGACGATACATCTTCAAGCAATAACAATGAGAACTCATCAAATGCCAAGAAGAAACTATCGGATGCTTTAGAAGTTGAAAGTGCTTTCGGAACTTACAATAAACCACCGAAATTGATGGCTATCGAGGAGTATAGTCGGTGGGCAAAGAAATTCGAAGATTGGTTGAGGGCTTTTGCATTTCTGAGCTGGAAGAGTCTCAAAAATGGATACGATAATGGAGGCAAAGAGGGTGAAACTTTATCAACATCTGATGAAATAGAGTCGTTTGTTGCTGAGCAGAAATGTGTGGCATTATTGTTTCAATCTGTGCGTGAAGATATAATCTCTTTGATTGATTACTCTAGTGCTAAAGATCTTTGGGCAAAATTAGAAAAGAAATGTATAGGTAGTGAATAAATAAAGAAAAACAAAAAGAAACTACTTAGGAAAGAGTTTGATTTGTTTGGGTGTTTAAAGAATGAGTCAGTTTGTAAAATGATAGAAAGGTTTGGTCATCTGAAGCTGGAATTAGTAAGACATGATATCAGAATTCCTGAAGAAGATCTTATCGACAAATTGTTCGATTCGTTGCCTGATGAGATGGATTGGAGATATTATGCGCTGATGCTGAAGAATACCATCAAAGCACCAGAAAAGTTGACATTAGATTTGCTGATTGAGAAACTCGAGAGTCACGAGTTGGAGTTGAAGAAGACATACAAATTCAATCACTCATCTTACCAGCAGAATTTGGATTTGTATTATCCAAAGAGCATGATGCTAAAAGCAACTTCTCCAAAGACTGCGTATTCTGTTGAAAATGTGTCCACAGCAAGCAAAGAAAGTCAAAGTGGTCAAAACAGTGGAAATCACAGTGGTGATCACAGTGGATCTTCATCATCTGCAAGTCATTTTGATGCAAAGAATCGTTTTCAATGCAACATCGCAATAGATTTAAAGAATGCTCAGAATTTTGATGAGGAGTCGGCCAAACAGCAAATGATCTTCTTAGCATCGGTGTTGGAATCGTATGAAGGGTTAGTAGCTGGGAAGATAGGCAACATCAATCTGACGAAAGAAGATTATGATCAGATTGATCCTGAGGAAATGGAGCTGATCGATATTCGTTGGGCTATGGCCAGTGCTGTTCGAAGAGCACAGCGTTTCATGGAAATTACTGGCAGGAAGACAATTGGTGGTCCATCTACCAAGCTGGGGTTCTATAAATCTAAACTGACATGCTTCAAGTGTAAGCAAAAAGGTCACTTCAAGAGAGAATGCAGAAACGCATATGCTGATGAGTCGGAGAATCCTTTTAGAGATGATTACTACAAGAAGGCAATTTATCATCAGAATAAATCTGAGCCACCTAGATTGAAGCAGGTTGAAGACAACAAAGAGAAATCTAGAGCTCTTGCAGTGATTCACGACGATGAAGGTTTCGACTGGAGTGAGCTACTATCGGAGGAAGATGCGGTTGGTTACGCTTTCATGGCAAAGAATGAACCTGTTCCGTGGAAAGACAACAGAACTGAAGAACAGAAGTATAACTACAGAAGGTTGTTGGCCACAAACAGAATGATCAGAATATCTGGTATCTTTTCAGAAGCAAAGAGAGCAAATAGATGGGATCCAGACAGGGAGTGTTATCTTGATCCATATAGAAACATTGCTATTGATCACAACACTCTTGATTTAGAGGCCATAATCAAAGAGTTAAAAGATGATGATGATTATTGGCAGAATAAATGGTGGGGAACTGGAGACGAGAAAGAAAAAGAAGAGAAAGAGAAGAGAAAGAGAAAGAGAAGTCAAAGAAGGTTGATACCGGGATCATTGACACGATGCAGGAGTTGAATGCTGAAAATTTCGGAAAAATGGCTGACAAAGTGCTAGCTGCTAAAGCACTTGAGGTAGACTCTAACTCCAAGTCTGAGTCAAAAAGCCAGGTCAGTTCAAACTTGTCAAAGAATGTGTCAGGTAAGAAAGTTTATGGGGATGTTGATTGCAAAATTGCATCAAAGAATGCAAATTTTGTAACACAGTCACGTATCTCAACAGTAAGAAGGTTGATGATCTGACAGCAAAAGTCAGAAATGTTGAGAATCAAATTCTTGATCGTGACAAGATGGTTAAAGCTTCAACTGAACGGATAAAAGAATTAACTAACAAAATTGAAAATGATAAAACTGATCATGAGAGGATTAGACAAGAAAATGAAAAGTTAGTTCTTGAAAACCGTCAAATCACTGAAAAATTTGAGAAGCTTAAAACCACAATGAAAGATAATGATGATCGAAATGGTAAAACTTATAAAGAAAACATTCAACTAAAAGCAGTGCTTAGAGTAAAAGAAGAATCAATCAATCAACAACTGGATGAAATTGCTAAACTAAAACTTAAAGTTCAAGAGGCTGAAATTGAAAATGAGCGAATCCAGTTGAAGCTTAAGAGTTACAACTCCGCAAGCTTTGTTTTGCAAAACATTATTCCCAAACCCATTCGGAAAGACAAAGCAGGCGAAGATGTGTATTGTGATGGAACCGGGGTGGGTTTTCATCAAGTTCCACCACCCGTTCTTGATAATTACACGAAAAAGCAATCTGGGTTGGTTGAAATTGAGGAAGAGAGTGAAGTTAAACTTCCGGAGAACATTGATGTTACTTTTTCTACATCATCTGATGATAGTGTTCAGACAGAGATTGTTAAGAGTACAGCTGAAAGTGTTTTGTTGTCTGATTCAGCTGAAGATGATGAATGTTTCTTGAACAAATACATTTCGAAACAAAAATCCAAAAACAACTTAGGTGATGAACCGGGTCTTGTGATGTACAAGATGGCTGGATCTGATAAGTTGTATTCGGATTCTGAGTTTCCCATTGAGAATGTTAATGTGAAAAAGTTGACAAATGTTTTCAAATTGGTTGAAGTTGAGTTGTCAGAAGTGAACAGTTTGAAACAAACAAAAAGGAAAATGAATTTCGAGAAAGATAAAGCTTACTACAAAAAGCCTGTTGTGCCACCACGTTTTTATAATAACAATCGAAACAATTGGTTGCGTGGTTATAGGGGTGGTAAGAGTTATCAGAAAAAGAGTTTTCAAAACAAAAGGTTTGCTGAAAAGAAGGTGTTTGTGAACGGTTCAAGTTCACTTTCTGATGAGGAAAATGAAATCTTTTCAAAATCGAATGAAGAGTTCTTTGAGAAAAGAGCTTCACAGTATCAGTCTGAAGGCACAAGTCGAGTTGTTGATACTCGAACATGTTTCAGATGTAATCAAGTTGGTCACATTGCACGAAAGTGTACTAATGTGAAGCCTAAGACTGAAACTGTGAAGATTCAAAAGAAGAAAGTTGATGAAAAGGGTAAAGCACCAATCATTGTTGAGAAAAAGAGTGAAAAATGACAACACTAAAGTGAAAAATGAACCTGTAAAGAAAGTGGAAACTAAAAACGACAAAATTTTATGAACGGGTTGCTTTATCTCAACAAGTTTGGAAACCAAAGAGTGAGAAAAAGATTTCATCTTCTGAGGAGTCAATTCAAATTGATTATGATGCGAATTTTCCACCTCTTAAGGCTGAAAACTTCAAAATTTAAGTTGCGAGAGTTAAAACAGTCAAGGTTACACCCAAGGCTGATGAGGCCTGGGTGGACACCATGTTTGACTAAGCAGTTTGAATTGCCGGAGCTTCCTTGATCGCGAAGCATGAATCGGCATCTTTATTGAAGTTGGTTAAGTCAAAGTTTGTTTTGTGCAGGATCTTCCACAACTTGTATCCAGATGGATCATGGATAGTGGAGCATCTCGACATATGACAGGGAAGACTGCATTGTTATATGATGTGAGAAATATCAATGGTGGTTATGTGGGATTTGCTGGTCATGAAGGTGGTAGAATTATTGGTGAAGGAACGTTATCCAATGGGATTGTGACGTTTGAAAGAGTTAACTACATCACTGAGCTGGAGAACAATCTGCTTAGTATCTCGCAGATTTGTGACAATATGTATACTACTCACTTCACAGACAAAGAATGTTTGATCTTGAAACCAGGATTTGTTATCCCTGAAGAATGGATTATCATGCGGGCACCTAGAGTGAATGATTTATATGTGTTAGATATGAGTGTAGCAACTACAACTATTGGTCAAGCACATTGTTTTGTATCTAAAGCAACTGAGAAAGAATCAAAGTTGTGGCATCGCAAGATGGGGCATATTCACCTAAGGAAAATGAATCACTTGGTGCACAACGATTTGGTTATGGGAGTTCATGTCAAAGGTTTTCATCTGGAAGGGGAGTGCATTAGCTGTGTCAAAGGCAAGCAGAAGAAAAAGTCACACCCTACAAAACAAGTCAATTCAGTTTTGTGTCCTCTGGAAAGACTTCACATGGATTTGTTTGGTCCTGTGAATGTCAAAAGTATTACAGGAGACAAATACTGTTTGGTTGTTACTGATGATTATTCCAGATTTTCGTGGGTTTCTTTCTTAAAAACGAAAGATGAAACATTTGACAGTTTGATGGCGTTGTTCAGAAAGATTGAGAATTTGTACCAAAGGCGTATCAAAAGAATTCGAAGTGATAATGGTACTGAATTCAAAAACAGTAAGATGGAAGAATTTTGTGATCAAAGAGGTATATTGCATGAGTTTAGTGCTCCGTACACTCCGCAGCAGAATGGAGTAGCAGAACGCAAAAACCGAACACTAATCGAGACGGCTAGAACTATGCTCACAGATTCAAAGTTACCGATAAATTTTTGGGCTGAAGCTGTTTCCGCCGCATGCTATACGCTCAACAGGGTTCTTACTGTCAAGAAGTTCAACAAAACATGTTTTGAGCTAATCAATAACCGCAAACCGAATCTGAAGTATCTTGAACCGTTTGGGTCTCCCTGTACAGTTCTAGATTTTCAAGGTAAATTTGGTGAAAAAGGCTTAGAAGGAATATTTGTGGGTTATGCAAGTCCGTTGAAACGAGTATTCATTCCAAGTTTGAAGACGATTATTGAGGCATATAATGTTGAATGTCATGGTTATACTATGCCGCCACAGAATCCTGGAGATTCATGGCGTTATCATTATGACAAACTGTGGGATTCGTTTGACATGACAGAAGAATTAGAGGAAGAAGAGGATTTCTTTGATGAGTTGGATATTTTGCGTGAGTACGAGTCACAGCAACGGTTTCCAGCTGAGTATTCTAGAAGACCACGGGAAAATTCAAATGATGATGAAGCAGGTCCGAGTAATGCTGGTGAACATGATGATGTCCAACAGAATGAAGTTGCTCATGATAATCAGTCGGTTCAGAATGATAATCTAGAAGCTGAAATCATGCCAGTCTTTGATCATGGTGATTCAGATTCTGAGGGGGAGCAAATTCAGATTTCGAGTCAAACAAACCAAGTTGGTGAACAAGATGCAGAGCAGAATGTTACTAATCTGGAGGGAAATGTAGATGTTCCAAGCGAAGTGATGCCGCGAACTTTTTCATATCATCCAGAGGAGTTGATCATAGGAGAATTGCAGACAGGAGTTCGCACTCGTAGACAGATTGATAAAGGGCTTACATGTTTTTATACAAAAGTTGCTCCTTTGCAAACTGAATTCTCATTAAGTTGTTTTATATCGCAGGTTGAGCCAAGAACTTACAAAGAGGCGCTTACTGAAGATTCTTGGGTCAATGCAATGCAGGAGGAACTTAGTCAATTCGAGAAATTGGGAGTGTGGAAGTTAGTGGATTTGCCAGAGGGTTAGAGAAAGATAAATACCAAGTGGGTGTTTAAGTGCAAGAGAGACGATAGAGGAGTTGTTATAAGGAACAAAGCTCGACTCGTTGTTCAGGGTTTTAGTCAACAGGAGGGGATTGATTTTACCGAAGTCTATGCTCCTGTGGCACGATTAGAAGCAATCAGAATTTTTCTTGCATTTGCGTCTTGGAAGAACTTCAAAGTATATCAGTTAGATGTTAAATCGGCGTTTCTTTATGGGAAGGTCAAAGAGGAGGTTTATGTCGGTCAGCCGCCGGGCTTCACCGATCCAATCCACAAAAACAAGGTCTACTTATTGGACAAAGCGCTGTATGGTTTACACCAGGCCCCGAGAGCCTGGTACGAGACTTTGTCTCAACACCTACTAGCCAACAAGTTCATTCGTGGAAAAGTGGATGCCACTCTCTTCACTAAAGAGGTCGATGGTCATCTTCTGATAGTTCAGATTTATGTGGACGATATAATCTTTGGGTCGACGAATGAAAATCTATGCAAAGATTTTGAATCAGTGATGAAGCAAAAATTCAAAATGTCATCAATGGGGGAGATGAAATTCTTTCTGGGATTACAAGTTGAACAACTTCCTGAGGGAATTTTCATTCATCAGTCAAAGTATGTTCATGATATTCTAGAGAAATTTGGGATGTCAAGTTCTACTCCAGCTGCTACCCCACTTGCAACAAATCATGGGATTCACCCAGATCTCACCGGAGACAGGGCTGAAGAAACGTTTTACCGATCCATGATAGGTTCTTTGATGTACTTAACAGCTTCACGTCCTGATATAATGTACCCAACGTGCCTCGCAGCAAGATTTCAATCTAACCCGAGAGCATCGCACATGATTATTGTGAAAAGGATATTATGCTACCTGAAAGGAACTCCTTCATTGGGGTTGTGGTATCCTAGAAAAGGCGACTTTACGCTCGAAGGGTATTCCGATTCGGATTTCGGATGCTGCAAAGTCAATTCAAAATCAACAACTGCAGGATGCCAGTTCTTTGGTCCTAGATTGGTTACCTGGCAGTGTAAGAAACAAACGTCTGTGGCGTTATCTACTTGTGAAGCGGAGTATGTTTCTGCTAGCAGTTGCTGCTCTCAGATCTTGTGG
Source organism: Helianthus tuberosus (assembly GCA_030545235.1). Taxonomy (NCBI): domain Eukaryota; kingdom Viridiplantae; phylum Streptophyta; class Magnoliopsida; order Asterales; family Asteraceae; genus Helianthus; species Helianthus tuberosus. The sequence goes on from CM060391.1 coordinate 38,782,244, forward strand.
ATACAGCAACAGATGCGCGACTACGGTTTGCAGTTTCTTAACACACCTCTTTTTGTTGATAATGAGGCCGCAATAAATATAACAAAGAATCCAGTACATCACGCTAAAACTAAACACATAGAAATTCGTCATCACTTTATTCGTGATTGTTTTGAGAAAAAGTTGATACGAATTGAGAAAATCCACACTGACGAACAGAAAACTGATTTACATACCAAAGCTTTTGATAAAAATCGGTTTAAATACTTGTTAAAACTGAACGGTATGAAGCTGCTGTCGGTGTCGGATGGCATAATTGGCGTTGATGAGAGTTCTGTTGCGGATGAAGACGAGAAACAATCTGCAATGGTTTGTCGATTTTTTTACTTGTTTTGGTATTTAGGGGGAGTAAATAGATAGATGTATATAGTTTATATTTTCAGAAAATACAAAAACAGTAAAAAATGCAAAAATACAAAAACATGATAAAATTTGAAAAAGAGCTTGTGTATAAAGGGAAAATGATAGTACATCGGCTAGACAATTACAGTATGCTAAAGATTTGTAAAGTTTAATTGAGTTAAACAGTCTCACTAATGATGTGTCGATAGGTTTTCGCACATTTAGTAGATTTATTCGGGATATAAACCTAAAATTTCAAACTTGCGAAATTCGTGGGGAACACTACTTGGATATATAGGTAACCCCTGAAATCTCGTTTGAAAGGTCTCATAATCTGATATACTAGGTCTTTATACTCAATGATGTCTGGGGTATTATTCTGGGACTTCTGCTGAACGGTAGTTCTGACCTAGTCCTTGGCTAATACTTTCCTCAAATGCTTGAAATATAGCATTAAACCCTCAGCATGCCGATGAAACAATAAAATTGATAGTCGCTGCTGTTGTAGCAAAAAGATCCTCTAAAGGGGACATACCGTAAAGTCGAAGCTGATATCTCTCTGCGTATACGGAAGTATCGACCTGAGATCCCTCGGCCCTCGCATACCTAATTTATATACAGATACCATTGTAGTATACTCACCTGTAAGACTGATTATTGGGATTCTGGATACGGGAGTATATTCAAGAGGTGGGACACATGAATGAGCTAGTTCATAAAACATCTAAATCGTATCCTGAGTAGATTGACAATTGTGTGAAAATTTAAGATGGATCAGTATATCGACAATCGAGGTGAATTGTTTAAGTCTGAGTATGAAATGAAGCTTAATGGTACTTGTAATTTGTCTGATAGCTGATATGATTCCCTGACACGCTCGCCAAAAATAAGTTTATAAATAGTTTACTTTGTTTACTTTCTGCAATTTAAGTTTTCTGTATTTCATTTCTTAGTTTAGAACACTTTATAAAATCCAAAAAGATTTTATTTCTGCTTTATTTTAGACAAACCAAAGTGGAGAGTTGATTGTTGGATTCTAAGATGTTTGAAGCAGATGCAGGAGATTCTGGACTGAAGAATGAGGAGAGCTTATCTTGATGAAGTTTGAATTATTGAAAAAGTCAAAAACAAATTCATTAATTTGATACTTGTTATTTTTCAGAAATTGTGAAATTGTTGTTTTAAATCAGTTTGATTCGTCAAATGATCAACCAAGGTCATTAAATTGGACTTGGTAGATTAATTGAGTAATCAGGGTTATTAACTTGAACCTGGATACTTGAGTGGATTGCTAAAACTGATAGATAGTGTGTTTTTGTGAAAAAAAGATAAGTTTGTAATGATTGATGTTTGAGACACAGGTTTTGGACTTCATCATTCCTACGGAAGCTAATTGTCAAAGATTGAACCAGATATCTCAGATTCTAGCATACTGAGAGGGGGAGTCTAGATCAACGATCAACGGAAATGCTGAAGATGAAACTAGAACTAGAATGTGAACCTGTGAAGACAGAATGCTTATGATAAAAAGACAGAGAGTTGGAGAAAAGACCAAGACTGAAGACTCTGGAGCTGAAGACTTCGTCAACATCCAAGGGGGAGTCTGTTGGTGCACTGGATGTCTGTTGACTACGTTTTATTCAAGTCTTGAGTCTAGATTGGTTAAATTAGGATTTGTATAGGTTATATTTGGCTGGTCGCTTGAAAGTACATGTGTCACATTCAAGCGAACTAAACTAAGTCTAGTTCACTTGAAATTGGTTGTCTCATGAACGCTTGAAACTGATTTAAGTGTGACCGCTTGAAACAACAATGGGTCATCTCAAGCGATCAGACCACCACTATATATATGTGTTGGTGTGTCATTTGAAGCGAACAGTGATCTTGGTGTAGGTGTCGAAACTCTGTCCAAATTCATTCAGAACACGTGTAAAGATCTACAATTGTTAATAGAAAGGAGATTAAAAGGATATATGCTGTTATGACTCAGTTTACTTTGATTCCGCCTCTGTAAACTGAGATGAGCTGCTTTTACTGACATTTAGGGTCACGCAATCGGTCCAACAGAAATTCCTCTTCCATGTTTCGAAAAATTGTTTCACAAACACAAGTCTCAAAAATACAGTTTCAAACGGAATTAATCTTTCAAACGAAATCACTTCACAAACGGAATTCCCACCCAAACGGAATCACCTTACAAACTGAATCAACTCTCAAACGGAATCCCTTTTCAAGCAGAATAGCTGTCGCAAGCGAAATCAGTTCAAACGGAATCACTACTTGAAGCGAAATCACTAATTTCGTTTGAACCTTCTCAAATGGAATTACACCCAGAAACGAAATCAGGTAATTTCAAGCGGAATTAGTTGAACTTTTCAAGCGAAATAGCAAGTTCAAGCGGAATCAAGTGCTAATCTCGTTTGAAATGCTGCTGACGTCATCTTTTTCGATCTGGTTTTCAAACGGAATTACAGTTTTTACCAATTTTAAGCCGAATTAAGGTCCAATATTTTCAAGGATCCGTTAAAACACTGTTTTGCTTATAATATGTGAAATTCAGACCATTTTGACCGTAAAATTTTGTGAATTTTTTAAAAGAAGGTGTAGAAGTCAGAAATTAAGGCTGTTTTGGCTAGAACTCTTCCTCCTGAGCTCTGATACCACTTGTAGGATCGTTCTGTGACCCAAACGAGTCAATCAGAAGAGTTCTTATCAATTCAAAAGGCGGAAACAGATGAATTGACTTGGAAAACAGCTTGATTCACTTCTAAATGTCTTGTTTATTGATTATAACACGATTACAGATCAGTAGACATGTCGGCAGCACTTCGGTACCGGAAATATCAATGTTACAAATGATCTCGTTTGAGGGCTATATATAGTGTTGCTGATTTCGCTTGAAAGTGTCAGTGTGCCATTTCAAGCGGAATTAACAATGTTAATTTCGTTTGAACTAGCACATGTCACTTTCAAACGAAATTAACCAAACACACCCAAAACCTATTCTCTTGAACTACGTGCCCTGATCTAACAATTCTAGTACAAGACTCGATACAAGACGAAGTCGACAGACGTATGCACCAACAGAATCTTGCCGTTAGGGGTCAGACACGTGTTTGAGTCCCCCAAAGACTAACAGAACCCGTTGGATCACCTCGTTAATACCCACATGTGAGATAAGGTCTCTCAATTATATAAGGAAGGGAAGAAGAGCAATCAAGGAGAGACTCAAGGTATTATACTAATTACTCCCTCATTTATTCCAACCAATATTCTCCACATTCAATACGAGCCACATTAATTAGATTCACACCATAGAGAAACATTTAGGTGATCATACTCATCGGAATAAACTTCTCATACTTTCCGGCAAGTTTACTTATTCTCACGCCGGAGCTTGGTTACGGATCCCCCTCCCGGGGCCCTCCGTAACGAGGCTAACGGTTTATTTTCTTCTAGTCACAGCAGCTGGGATATCTGGACGTCAGCGAAGACCCTTTGAACGTCATCAGGGATTTGGGTATTCGACACTATGATTATAGAACTAGGTCTGCATGCGAATCGGTACCAGGTAATGAATTAAAAAGTTTATAACATTTTGGTCTTAGATAAGTGTAAGCGATTGGTACCGGATACTGAAAAGTATTGGTACCAGTATCGAACAGTACCGTACCGATCAATTTTGGTACCAATTCGGTACCTATTTTGACGTTTTTTTAGGGTTGAGACTTTCGGTTCGTTACGGTATGGTATTTTACCCACTTTTTTTTTATACCGTACCGGGCACTTTCAGTACCTGTATCAATACCCACTTTTGGCGATTTTCAGGATCATTACTTTTGGTACCAAGCTCATGGAGTGTGGAAGAGAGGAGGTGAGGGCTGGGTGTGGGAGGTTTCATGCACTGGGCACGATGGAGTTCCAGATCAGTGAGGCGCGAGTACATGCACCGCCACAGAGGAGTGTGGAAGAGAGGGGGTGAGGGCTGGGTGTGGTAGGTTTCATGGGCACGAGGACTGAAGTTGGTGAATGGTGTGATATGTGGGGGCAACTGTGGAGGAATACCCTTAATTTCCAGATTTTATAATAATGTCTCTGGTTTACATTTCACACTTTACACCACTATAGGTCTACAACGCATCTTAGTAAGTGTAAAATGTAAAAGCCCCTAATGGTTTTCATGTGACGCCTACATAAAACACTTTTTATCTTTACATTTATATCTCTCACAGTCATAAAATTTTCATTATATATATAGTTGTAGAAAATTAAAGTTAATATTGTATGAATTTCATTATATAGATGGTTGTAGAAAGTTGAAGTTAATATTGTATGAATTTCATTATCTAGATGGTTGTAGAAAATCAAAGTTAATATTGTATGAATTTCATTATATAGATGGTTGTAGAAAGTTGAAGTCAATATTGTATGAAATTAAATATTCGATTTACTCGGATTTAAATCGGTAGTTTAATATTTTATTTATATTTGACTAGGTTTTTACCTGGGATTGCTTCCCGGGCTCGGGAAACTTAGTTATATTAATTATTATTTGTTATTAATACAACATCATTACAATAAAAATATGAGCAGTGGGTGTTTTTCATTGTAATTATAGTTTTCATTTGATAATTTAATTCTATAATTAATTAACCACATCAACAATAAAAATGTGAGTGGCTGTTTTTTAGGGAAACCATTGATGGTCAATATCAGTGGATGTCAAGAATAAAAATGTGAGCAGTGGGTGTTTTTTAACAATCAGTGGATACCCAACAGTGATTGAAAAACTGATGTTTGGTCGTTCAATGGTCAACATGAAGAATGAAGAAACAGAAGTTGTCTTTCAGCAGTGGATAACATTTAACAATCAAATTTTTAACGAAAACAGTGGTTGTAACTGACTTTTAAGGATAAATGTTCCCCCTGGAATAGATGATGCCAAAACTCTTCATTATTCTGGATTTTTATTGTCTCATCAAAAGTTCCCTAACTTGCCCTTTAAATTGCAATTCAAAATCTAAGGAACTTGTATCATCCTCATCCCTGCAAAGTGTAAGCTCAAGGAGATCCTGTAAATCTTCAACACCCAGGCCAAGTGCTGCTTCCCTTGATATTTGCTTCACTACACCATTAGATCTGATCAGAGTTAATGCATGGGTCTTTTGATCAGACATCCACTTTAGTATTTTTGAACCTAATGGGATTCTTGGGAGAGGTTTATTTGCTGATGAGTTTGGAGATGGTGGCCTGTTCAGAACTTGTTTGGCTATGTTTTGAAGCTTTGTTGAGTTGTCATCCTCTAGTGCCATTGTTTTGATAGCTTCTTTGAAATACATAGCTTCTTGTTCTTTCTCTTCTTCATCAGTCAGTTTTTGCCTCTTTCTTTGATTTACCACAATGGTAGAGGTATCTGATGATGTGAACAGTGGTTCAGAAGTGTGAGCCTGCTGCTTTGGTTTAGCAGTGATTTTGTAATCAGGCTTCTTTGGAAGTTTAGGATCTGTTTCTCTCATTTTTCTTAGCCTTTCATAAGCCTCATCAGTGTACTGCCTTGTCCATTTTGATATGGCTTTGGCAGTTCCCACTTTTGCATTAACCAATTCCCGCTTCTTTCTTTTATACTCCATTGTAAGATCATCAATTTTCTTTTTGTATTTGCTCCAATTTGGTGCTGACCTTTTCATGCCTGGATCTCTCTTTATTCTTTCAATTCTATTCAGTTCTGTTTTGAGAGCAACAAGCGGCCAGTCTTGGAATTGTTCAGCTGTGGCAGGATAGAATTTAAGATCAGCTTGATGATGTCTTCTTTCAGATCTTCCTGCAAGTTAGCTTCTGGAGGCAGGTTGGACATTTCTTTGCTTAGGTCTCTTGCATAATCATCCAACTGTTTAACTTTAGTGAGCAAGAACTACGTATGAGTTGAGACTTCATTGTCACTTTTCCCTTGGCATTCAAGTCTAGCTCTGGTATCAGCTTTCCTGGCCTTGAGTTTTAAATACTCATTTATGTTCGCTGGATCTCTATATCCAATCAGGGAAGGGAATTTCCTTTTTGAAGGATCATCCACTAAGTAAAACTGCCTCATTTCATTCTTTACAGCATGCAGTTCCAGTGGATAACTGGCAGCTACTGGTACAACATCAGCAGAGTCATATCCTTGGAGTTCTATAGGATCTTTGATTGGGTTGAACAATTTTAAAGGAATAAAAGATTGAGGTTTGGTGATATTGCAAGTGGCAAATGAAATAGGAACAGGTGCTGGTATATCATCATCATGCACTTGAAATTTTCTTTTTCTTGTATACACCGTTTTGGGAGAAGGTGTTTCTATTTGAGTTTTTGGATCAAAAGGAACAATGGCTTGTGAAGAGATAGGTGATTGACTAACAGTTGTTGAAACAACTGGTGTTTCAACCACTGTTGTCATTACAACAGATGATGTGTCATTACAACAGATGATGTGTCATCTGATGTCTTCTGCTTTTTGGTAGGTGGTGATTTTGATGGTGGTTTTGTTGTGGCAGTGTGAAGGGGTAAGGTCCCAAAAACCTCATGATAAGTGTTTGGGACCATACCACTACCTCGTCCTTCAGCTCTTTTCACCTTGCGCGACCGCGCACTGGTCTTACAAAGAAGAGCTTGAAATACCAACAACAGTCAACATTTGCGCGCCAAATGGAAATCATAAATCCTTGCGCTTTCTTCCATGAGTAAAGGATGAAATTCCTAAACACCTCCGCTTAATACCCAGACTTGGATATTATTGCCCAGACTTGGGATTTATTTATTCAGCGGATTCTACACGATAAGGAGTCACACCAGATTACAGCAGTAATCTTCTAGAAGAGTTCAATCGTGCACCACTAAGACGGTTATAACCGTCTGGACACGTGTCAACACCTCAGACGTCCCTGAAATCACAACAATAGCATGTAATTGGAGAATAATCTCCACTTGATCACTTTCCACGTGGCAAATCCCTAACCATCGATCCAAACCACGATCCGTGTGCACTCACGTAGGATCAAGAAGCTTGACGGAAGGAAATGTAACCGCTTACGGGGTTAGCATCTTCCGTCAACTTTTCACTAACGGGTTTTCCCGCCCAAAGACTCCCGGCTATAAATACGAGAACTATTCAGGTATGAAATTCAAGTTACACACAGTTCTGCAATACATCTTCTTCTTCATAATCCATACTTATTCTCACACCGGAGTCGGGTCAAGGAGAGAACCCTTTTCTCCCCTTGGCGAGGCTAACGGTGCTTCTTTTTTGCAGAGTTCACCGGAGAAGGAGACCAATTGCAATCAAATCAAACGAGAGGAAACCCACCTTTTTATGCGGATTCAAACCCCCTAGATATTCCGATTTCGGTCGTTTATCTAGTGTTTCTTCATAGTGGTTGATTGAGTGATGGCAGTGGTTGAAGTGTGTGTTGATGTATTGGTGGTGGTTGTTGGGTTAACATCTGCTGAAATCACTGAAGTATCAACAGCTGTTGATACAACAGGTGTTCCAACATCTGTTGGTTTGGAAGATTGATGAGAGGAGCTTTTAGGAGGTTTGGGAGTATGTTTTGTGGATCTGGAAGGTATGGATTTGGGTTGCCTCACTTGTCTAGTGGGCTGTCTTCTTTTAGGCTTAGGTTCTTCTTCATCCTTGGGCTCAGAAGTACCCTGCTCTTCCTTCTCCATAAAGACTTTCTTCTCCTTTTCAAACCTTGATTTTCCTTTTGCCTCCATATCCTTTTTCAGCCTTGCCTTTTCATTAGCCAAGGCATTTAAGGATTCATCAACCTTTTTGGAACCATCTGGCCTAGGGAGGTCTGCAAACATACTGGATTTCTCTGGTGCAATGTACAGACCATCTTCATATCCCCCTTTCTTTAACTGCTTCATTTTCTCCCCCTTTTTGGCATCATTTGGTGGAGGGTTATCAACAAAGATTATTGTAGGAGGAGTAGTGCCAGTGGTTTGCAATAGATGGGCCTTGATTGCCTTGATGTCTGCTTGTGTATCCATGAACCTTGCTTCCATTAAATTTCGGATCTTTTGAAATTGAAATTCATGTTGCTGATCAGCATGTTCTCTTTGTTTATGAAGCAGAGGTTGAAATAATTCCCAAAGCTCATTTGGAGTAGGTGCAGATGATGGAGCAGATGTTTGAGCTGGTGCAGCAGTGGGTGTTGCCTTTTGTGCTTGTAACAACTGTTGCAGCATAGTTTTGATATCTGCAACAGATTTTTCAATTGTATCCACTCTTGCTGTCAATTCTTTGTATTTTAAAGCATCACCCAAGTTAATGGGATCATCTGCTTTCCCACCAGCAGTGGTTGTATCAGCAGTTGACTTAGGGAAAGTTTCCCAAAAGTCATCCACTGATGCCCCTTTTTCTTGGTACTGGGGACTTCTTTCCTCAGCAATTGATATCTTTTTAAAATCACCAGTGGTTGGAACAAACACACCAGTGGATATCAGGGTTGCTGGAGAGGAAATTGCCTTCAAGGGAGTCTGATTGATGAAACAACTGGCCAGGTGTAGACTAGTAGATCCAACACCTGTAGTTGCTGCTCCACTTGAACTACTGACAGGAATTACTTGTAATTCCTGCAGTGTAGCCTCCTCAACTATTGGTGGGTTAACAGAGATTGAGACACCAAACTCAGTCACTTGTTGTGGCATATTCTCAGTGATAGGTGATTGAGAAGAACTGATTCGTGTCTGGGCTAAATCAACTGCATCCAATAGGGGTAACATGGATTGTGGTAATGTTATTGGTGAAGGATGTGGGGTAGAAAGAGATATGTCCATGGGATTTGGACTATGGAAGATGGAACCAAGTACATCAAGAGCTTCATATTGTGGTGTCCCTGTGCTTACAACCTGATCCTTTTGTGAGGATGCAGGAGGAGTTTTAGGCAAAGGTGGAGATCTTTGTTCCATCTGCTGTGAGGAAGTAGCAGCAGTGGTTCTGGTGACTTTTGTGATGTCACAGGTAGTTGCTCTGGGATCTCATCTTCCAGAGTTACCTTTTTGTGGGTTTGGGGGGCCTTTGGATCTTTTTCTTTTTGGGCTTTTTGGTGGTTTTAGGTGTGGGTTTCATAGCAGTGGTTGTGCTGCTGTGATCACCTTGAGCAGTGGGCTCAACAGCATGTGCCTGAGGAGCAGTGGTTGCTGCTAAAGTCTGCTCAGGTACCTCTGCTTGTGTTTTGGAAGGTTTTGACAGCCTTGTAAATGTTTCAGAGGTTAGGCTGTTTATTTGAAAAGGCTCTCCTTGAATAAGGACGTGAGCATTATCTTTTGAAAATTTCTTTCTAAAATAGTAACTTAAAAACCTTGGAAATAATAAAAATGATTTTTTATTAACATTTTTAACAAGATCATTGAAAATCTCCTGGGAATAGTTAAAGTTTTCTTCATTCATTATAGCATAACCCAGGTATTGGATCTTCAATGGGATTTCATTGAAAGCAGTGGTTTTGTTTAACACACACATTAGGAGGGTATGAAATAAAAACCTTGGGGTGGATGGAAAACTCCCATTTTGTAAAGTTTCTTTTTTCATTTCTTCAGCATACCCTCTTTCAATAAAATCAGTTTGATACTCAATTTTTGGAAAAGAAGTTTTACCTTGAAGATCATCGAGTTCAAATACCTCTGAGATGGTTTGTGGAGTAATGGTGACTGAAATACCCTTTATTGTAGAAGTAATGGCTAAGGGCGTTTTATCGTTAGTTTCGAGTTTCGCATTTTTCCAAAACTCTCTTTGGGTTTCCAGGTAGATCAGAGAATCATAGGTCAACAAAGTTTTGTACTTTGAGGACGAAAGAGCGTCTATGACAGAATCGAAGGTGGTGGTATGACTTGGTTTTTCGAGTAAACCCAAGTAGTTATGAGGAGCTTTGTATGGAAGAGCCATGATGAATCATGGATTTTTATGAGTGAATGAAGAAGATGAGCGATTGAGAGATGAAATGGAGAAATGATTTGAGAGAAATTGATGGTAACTGCTTTTAGAAAGGAATTTTGAATTCGATTCGACAGTAAAAACCCTGTTTGGGGTTTTGATCAGGGTTTTATAGGTGGAAAAAGTGTATGCTGACGTGGCAGCGGTTGCAAAAAATTTGACCGCTAAGTACTGTCCATGTGCCAACAGCTGATGAATAATGGATGACAGTTGTTAGGAAACCACTGATGGAACAATATCAGTAGTTTGCAACGGTAACAATGAAAACAGTGGGTGATTTTTAACTATTAGTGGATAGCCTATCAGTGGATTAAAACACTGATGTTTGATAAACAGTGCTTAACAAGGAAATGAGAGAACAGAGGTTGACTTTCAGCAGTGGACAACATTTAGTAGAAACAGGTGTTTGAACCAAAAACAGTGGTTATGGCAGACTTTTAAGGATTACTGAAAATTTTTCATTTTTAGCTATTTTTAAGGATGGATTTTTGATTTTTTGAAAACATTTTAATGATTTTATTCATAGAAAAACAGGATTTTGCTTGTTATTCCATGTTTAGCATGCCAATCCTAGAGATCAAGCTTTCAAAGGTGGATGTGTCTAATGCTTTTGTTAGCACATCTGCCAGCTGATCTTTAGTTGGAACATGGTGCAGAGAAATCAAACCGTTTTCATAGCAATCCCTCACAAAGTGATGTCTGATAATGAGTGATGGTAAATCAATGAGATATTGAATCTTTGATGATATATTTCAGCTGCTTGACTATCCTGCATAAAAGAAGTCTTTTGAGCAAACATACCAAAATTCAATAACATATTTTGAAGTTACAAACAGTTGGACTTTTCAGCAACAGCAGCAGCAACATAGTTTTCTTCAATCAATGGTTGTGGAAACATCTGCTGCATGTGCACAGTCAAAACACCTTGATGTTTGTACTTGTCTGAGTATGAAAAATCTTGACAAACATGCTCCTAGCATATGCCATGTTCTTTGAGGACCCACTTTTTGCCAAAAGATTCTCATCCTTTAGCTGTGGTACAAAATTTTCAAGCTTGTTGTCACTGAACTGCTGAAGCCTTTCTTTCATGACAACTACCCAACTTTTTGTCTTTTAGAGCCTCATGGTACATGACTTGTTGATGGAATGGTAGAGTGTCAATCAGAGGACATATGTTTTAGGGAAGGCTTTTTGTAAAAATCCCTATTCATAGATGTTGCCAAGTGTTTGACATGGTGGATGATTTGTAAAAAGATTGATGTTTCAAAGAGGTGAAGCTGCAGATGTGATTCATCTGAGCTAACAACTGTTGGTGACTTTAAATGATCCAACAGCTGTTTGAAATGAGGGTGAGAGGTTTAGAAATGGTAGGTTTGACAAATTGATGAATATTATCCATTTTTGATGGATTTTTATCAACAGTGGTTAGGGGTAAGGTAATGGTAAAGATTTGAAGGCTACTTTGTCAACAACTGTTAGTGCATCAGTGGACAAGCTTTGACAAATGTTTTGAACATCTGCTGTTATGAAGATGAATATCATTTTGTTAGATCGAATTTGACTGTCCAAGCTCTGATACCAATTGTTGGGATCTGAGGCTCTCATGATTGTGTTTGTTTGTATTATTTGAACAAGTGAATGAACATAAGATGTGATTGAATGCAGCGGAAATGAAAACAAACTTTGTAAACACAATCAAGGAAGAATAGTTTTCAATAAACACATGCTTCTCATTAAGTCGAATGATTACAGTACACAATGATTAACATGCATACTTACAAACTAAACTCCCCCTCAGCCTGAGCTCACTGGTTGATCGTACAAGATGAATGGATTGGAGGAGAAGACTCACTCAAATAGAACAGTGCAAACTGTTCTATTTATAGTACAGATCAAACCACTTAGAATCAAAGCTGACGTCACCATGAAAGTGATACTTAACAACCTAACAACTGTTCTATACAAACGCTGCTTCTAAACTACTGATTATAGTACAATACAATGAATAAAGCAAACTACTGTTACTTCATTCCACTGCTGTATCCTAAGCACTGATGTTGAGTAATCAGTGCTTTCTTCAAAGGATGATCAGTTCTTTGTAGGAGCAGTGCTTTGGTCTTATCAGTGCTTGTAACACATCAGTGGATTAACCAACAGTCCTTTGTCTTCATCAGTCTTTAGAGTGCAACATTTGTTGTAGACCAGCAGCTGTTGTATAAGGACAGTACTTAGAGGTCAGCAGATGTTAGGCCACATTCAAGGGGAAAGATTAAGTATAAAACATCTGCTTATTGTGAATCCACTGCCCTGATCCAGTTTTGGCTTTACATCATCTGTTCCTCTGTAGGGTTCAATCGCAACACCGTAGAATGTGTACATCTAACAAATAAACAAAGAACTAAGAAACAAACCAAAAAACTTGTTGGGAGATTAAAATTAAAAGGCTATCATACGCAATATTCAGGTACTTAGAATGGCCATTTTTACCTTACTTGACAACAATAGAAAACAACATCAAACAACAATAACAAGTGACCAATCAATCAATCTTCAACAGTGGATGTAATGCAATTATTACCTTATTTAAGATACCTTCAACTGCATCTTTTGATAAATCAAACCCTAAAAGCATACAAATCATAATGAAATATTAAATCATCCAAAAATACCCAAAATAAAACTAATTAAGCCATCCAATATTCTTGAGTACTCACCATTAATGAGGTGACCAATATAAAATCAAACCCTAAAAGCATACAAATCATAATGAAATATGAAATCAGGTAGTCGTATAACAAATCATTATATTATATGAAATAACGAAGAAGAAGAAGAAGAACTGACTACAAAGTGTATTAACAATTAGCAAAAGAATAACAATTACCTGATTTATGGATTATAGAGATCTATGAATGAAACATGGGTGAATAAACCAAGAAAACAGATTGTGAAAAACAAAAACTACAAACATATCAAAATCAATCTACTGGTAATCACATGGTACACCACTGCAAGCATCTGAATAAACAATAACAAATCAAAGACAATTTACAGATACTTACCGAAACCATAACTGGTCAGATTTATATGCGGCTCTTAACTACATTCTGTAGAATATATACATCTAACAAATAATCAAAGAACAAAGAAACAAATAATCAGAGATGAGATACATAAGTGCTTGTCTTTAACAGGGATTTGTCTTCAACAATGGATAGGCCTCATTAGTCTTTAAGTCCATCAAACTTTATAAGGAGCATTGGTTAGTTATAACAGTCCTTAGCATGATCAGCTGTTATAACCATTCCATAACACTTTGAGAGGAAGCAAGGGTCGGTCTATTTAATTGAGAGGAATAATTGCATTACATCCCTGTTGAAAAATAGAATTAATAAATCTAGGGAAAGTGAGGTTGAAAGATGATAACCCAACAGTGGAGGATCTCATTCTACAGCTTCAATAAATTCAAGGGTATTCTCAAATAATAGCTCCTGGATGCTTCCAAAGAAGCAGCACTTTGGACATCTGTTGTTCTTCAAACATCTATTATCTATTATCTATTCTATCTGTTATATATAATAAATGAAAGTTATTTGGTCCACATGGCCCAAATAACTTTCATTTATTATATATAATACATAGAATAGATAATAGATAATAGATGTTTGAAGACAACAGATGTCCAAAGTGATGCTTCATTGGAAGCATCTAGGAAGAATTACATGAGAATACCACTCAATTTATCGAAGCTGTAGAATGAGATCTCCACTGTGGGTTATCATCTTTCAACCTCACTTTCCCTAAATTTATCAATTCTATTTTTCAACAGGGATGTAATTGTTGGATCGTTCGATGACCCTAAATAGTCAGTATGAGTAGTTCATCATCAAGTACAAAGGCGGAATCAATGTAAAAGATGTCAACACAGCTTGTTCCTTTCTAATTATCTTTTTATTGATCAATCCTGAGCTTATTACACGTTCAAATGACAAACGGACAGCACCTCGACTCAGAACATATGATCAGATTCCGCTCCAAATGAACACACACATCACCTATTTATAATGTTGAGATTCCGCTTGAACATGTCACAGGTTATTTCAAGCGAAATAACATGTGTTGATTTCGCTTGAACTGGTCTGTGTCACTTTCAAGCGAAATTACACATTAATACATAAACAAACCCTAATTTCAACCCTGTTGTGTGCTCGTTTATCCTATCTAGACTTAAGAATCGATTAAGACGAAGTTAACAGACACTAGATGCATCAACAGACTCCCCCTTGGATGTTGACGAAGTCTTCGGCGTCGAGTCTTTAGTCTTTGTCTTTTTATCCAAATTGTCTTGACATTGTAAAAGCTTCCTTCAATCTTTATCTTCAAACTTTAATCTTCCATCTCCCCTTTGAGTGTTGATCCAGAATTCTGACTCCCCCTTTCGCAGACTCCCCCTCACGATAAGTTAGGACTTGAATTCTGGTTCAAACTTTGACATTTTCTTTGCCATGGGAAACTTGATTCATGTTTCCTGCACAATCTCTACCTAAATATAAGATATATGACAATAACGGTTTCAATCCAAACTTACCATTCAATCTCAATTAGTAAATTTATCTGTATTAGAAATCCACTTAAGTATTCAGATCCAAATTAATGACCCTGATTACTCAATTAGTCTACCAAGTCCAACTTAATGACCTTGGTTGATCTGAGATAATTCACACTGACATTTGTTCAAATATTTTCTGAAAATTTACAAGTTTCAAGTTAATGAACTTGTTTTATATTTTTATTTTCTCAATTAATATGATTAGCTCCAAACTCATCCTCCAGTCCAGAAACTTCCTGCATCTGCTTCAAATCAAATCTGAAGATCAGCTTTCCACTTTGGTTTGTCGGAAAATAAAGCAGAAATGTAAAATCTTTTTGGATTTTGAATAAAAGTTTCTAAACTAGAAATGAATTACAGAAATAAAGTGCAAAATGTAAACTATTTACAAACATATTTTTGATGAGCGTGTTAGGGAATCATATCAGCTATTCGACAAGTCACAAGTACCGTTAAGCTTTAATTACATACTCAGAATTAAACAATTCACTTAGATTGTCGATATACTGATCCACTTAAATTCTCACACACATTTCAATCTGTCCAGGATATGGATTTAGTGTTTTAGAGACTTAAACTTATCCATGTGTCCCACCTCTTGAATATACTCCCGTATCCAGATCCCAATATTCAGTCTTACAGGTGAGTATACCACAGATGATATCTGTAAAGGGTTAAATTGCGAAACTGTGAGAGCTCAGGTCAGAACTTCCGTTCAGCAGAGAGATGACGGTTCGACTTTAAGTGGGTCCCCTTTAGAGGATCTTTTTTACAACATCAATGATTATCAATTTTATTGTTTCATCATTTTTGCTGAGGGCAGCGCTATATTTCAAGCAAGTGGTAAAGTATTCTCCGGGGACTAGGCCATTGCTTCCGCAAAATCAGAAATCCCGGGATAATACCCCAGATATCACTGAGTATAAAGACCTAGTATCTCAGAAAGAGGAATCTTTCAAACAAGATTTCAGGGGTTACCTATATATCCAAGTAGTGTTCCCCACGAAAGAAGTAAGTAAAGATTTTGGTTTATATCCCGAACAAACCTACTAAATGTGTAAAAACCTATCGGCACATCATCAGCGAGACTGTTTAACTCATTTAAACTTTCCATTTCTTTAGCATACTTTAACTGTCAAGCCGATGTACTATCATTTTCCCTTTTTACACAAGCTTTTTTTTCTGGTTTTCTATTGTTTTTGGATTTTAAAAAATATCTCATGTTTTTGGATTTTTGAAATTTTTTTTACTGTTTTTGTATTTTCTGAAAATATTACCCTACTCCCCCTAAATACCAAAACATGTAAAAAATCGACAAACCATTGCAGATTGCTTCTCAACATCATCTACAATGTCTCCTTCATCAACGCCAAGAATCTCCTCCAACACCGATAAAAGCTTCATACCATTCAGTTTTAGCAAATATTGAAAATGAGTTTTATCAAATGCTTTGGTATGTAAATCAGCTTTTTGCTCATCAGTGTGGATTTTCTCAATTCGTATCAACTTCTTCTCGAAGCAATCGCGAATGAAGTGATGTCGAATTTCAATGTGTTTCGTTTTAGCGTGATGAACAGGATTTTTAGTAATGTTTATTGCGGCCTCATTATCAACAAAGATATGGGTGTTAAGAAATTGCAAACCGTAGTCGCGCATCTGTTGCTGGATCCACAAGATCTGAGAGCAGCAACTGCTAGCAGATACATACTCAGCCTCACATGTGGATAAAGCCACAGAGGTCTGCTTCTTGCATTACCAGGTGACCAAGCGTGATCCGAAAAAATGGCACCCCGCTGTTGTTGATTTAGCGTTAACTTTACAGCATCCGAAATCTGAATCGGAATACCCTTCGAGCATGAAATCGCCTTCTCTTGGATACCACAACCCCAATGATGAAGTTCCTTTCAGGTAGCGTAATATTCTTTTCACAATCACCATATGCGAAGCTCTTGGGTTAGATTGAAATCTTGCTGCGAGGCAAGTTGGGTACATAATATCGGGTTTTGAAGCAGTCAAGTACATCAGCGATCCGATCATGGAACGATATAACGTTTCATCTACCTTCTCTCCGGTGAGATCAGGGTTTATCCCATGGTTCATCGCTAATGGGGTGGCAGCTGGAGTAGAACCTGACATCCCGAATTTCTCCAAGATATCATGAACATACTTCGTTTGATGTATGAAAATTCCCTTAGGCAGTTGATCAACTTGTAGTCCCAAGAAGAATTTCATCTCACCCATCGATGACATTTCGAATTTCTGCTTCATAACTTGTTCAAAATCTTTGCACATATTCTCATTTGTTGACCCAAATATGATGTCGTCCACATATATCTGAACGTTCAGAAGATGTTCGTCGACCTCTTTGGTGAAGAGAGTGGCATCCACTTTTCCACGGATGAAGCTGTTGGCTAGCAGGTGTTGAGACAATGTCTCATACCAAGCTCTCGGGGCCTGGTGTAAACCATACAGCGCTTTGTCTTGCAAGTAGACCTTGTCTTTGTGGATTGGATCGGTGAAGCCCGGTGGCTGTCCGACATATACCTCCTCTTTTACCTTCCCATAGAGAAACGCCGATTTTTCATCTAACTGATAAACTTTAAAAATTTTCCAAGATGCAAATGCTAGGAAGATTCTGATCGCTTCTAGTCGAGCAATTGGAGCATACACTTTGGTAAAATCTATACCCTCCTGCTGACTGAAACCCTGGACTACGAGTCGAGCTTTGTTACGAACAACAACCCCTCGATCATCTCTCTTGCACTTGAACATCCACTTGGTGTTTATCTTCCTTTGACCATCAGGCAAGTCTACCAATTTCCACACACCTAACTTCTCAAATTGACTCAACTCTTCTTGCATAGCATTGACCCAAGAATCTTCAGTTAGCGCCTCTTTGTATGTTCGCGGTTCGATCTGCGAAATAAAACAACTTAGTGAAAACTCAGTTTGAAAGGAGCTACTGTAGAATAAAAACAAGTAAGGCCTTGGTCAATTTGTCGTCTAGTGCGAACGCCTGATTGTAATTCTCCAATTATCAACTTTTCTTGATGGTACGAAAGAGTTCTCGGCATCACCTCGCCTGGAACATCTACCTCGCCTTCCAGATTAGTAACATTCTGATTTGCACCTTGTTCACTAACTGGAATAGTTTGACTTGAATTCTGAATTTGCTCCCCCTCAGAATCTGAATCACCATGATCAAATACTGGCATGTTCTCAGATTCTTGATTATCATTCTGTGCCGTATGATTATCATGAGCAACTTCATTTTGTTGAATATCATCATGTTCTCCAACATTGCTTGGACCTGCTTCATCGTCATTCGAAGTTTGTTGTTGACGACTGAAAGTTTCTGCTGGGAATCTTTCATGCGATTCTTCATACTCTCTTAAAATATCCAACTCGTCAAAGAAATCTTCTTCTTCTTCCTTTTCTTCTTCCATGTCAAACGAATCCCACAAAGTATCATAATGAAAACGCCATGAATCTCCAGGATTCTGTGGTGGCATTGTGTGACCTTGACATTCAACATTGTGTGCTTCAATAATCCGCTTCAAGCTAGGAACAAAGATTCAGAAATGATACCCACGAAAATCTGGAATAATCATCAGTTACTACTAGACAATAGAGATCCCCGGTAATACTTTTGACGTTTACTGGACCAAACAGATCCATATTGAGTCTCTCTAACGGTCTTGAGACTGAATTGACTTTCTTTTTAGGATGTGATTTCTTCTTTTGCTTGCCTTTGATGCAGCTAATGCATTCTCCCTCAAGATGAAAACCTTTCACATGAACACCAGTAACTAAGTCATTATGCACCAGGTGATTCATTTTTCTTAAGTGAATATGGCCCATCTTTCGATGCCATAACTTTGATTCTTTTTCCGTTGCTCTTGACACAAAACAGTGAGCTTGACCCGTGGTAGTAGTTGCTACACTCATGTCCAACACGTACAGATCATTCACTCTAGGTGCCCTCATGATAATCCATTCTTCGGGAACAACAAATCCTGGTTTCAAGATCAAACATTCTTTGTCTGTAACGTGCGTTGTATACATACGATCACAAATCTGAGAGATACTTAGAAGATTGTTCTCAAGCTTGGCGATGTAGTTAACTCTTTCAAATGTTACAATCCCATTGGATAACGTTCCTTCACCAACTATTCTACCACCTTGATTGCCTGCAAAACCTACATAACCACCATTGAAATTTCTAACATCGTACAGCAGGGCTGTTTTCCCCGTCATGTGCCGAGAAGCTCCACTATCCATAATCCAATGTGAAACGGATCTTGGAAGCTCCTGCACATATCACAAACACTTTAGTTAGATTTGGATGCTACCCCAGCCTCTTTTGACTCGGGTAACTTGACATTAAGGTGACTTTTTGCAATGTAAAGTGGTGGAAAATTCTTGTCATTCATCTTCAAGCCTTCCTCAGATCTAACCTCAACCTTTTTGTATAAGAAAAACTCATCTTTCTTAGGTTGACCATTCTTTTGAACATTCTTCTTCTCTGGTGGAGTAGAAGATTGTTTCTCCAATTGTTCATAATAATCCAAAGGAACATCCATCTTTACCGGAGTGGTAGAAGACGACTGTTTTTCTGACTCTGAAACCTTTGGTTTTGGAACACTTGATTTCTTTTCAACCACTTTTGGCTTCCATGTTTGTTGAGACGATGCAACCCGTTTGTAAAACTTGTCAATTTTAGTTACCACATTTTTAACAGGTTCAGTTTTGATCTTTGTGTTGTCATTTTTCAAAACCTTTTTCTCAACAACCAATGGAGCTTTTCCCTTCACATCATCTTTCTTTCTTGAATTCATCACAACTTCAATCTTAGGCTTCAAGTTGGTACACTTTCGTGCAATATGTCCAACTTGATTGCATTTGAAACATGTTCGAGTATCAACTACCCGACTTATACCTTCAGACTGAGGCTGCGAGGCCTTCTTCTCAAAGAATTCTTCATTTGTTTTCGAAAAAATCTTAGATTCTTCATCAGAAAGTGAACTTGAACTCGAAACAAACACCTTCTTCTCAGCAAACCTTTTGTTTTGAACATTCTTTTTCTGATAATTCTTACCACCCTGATAACCACCTGACCATCTGTTTCGATTGTTGTTATAAAAACGCGGTGGAACAACAGGTTTCTTGTAGTAAGCTTTATCTTTTTCAAAATTCATTTGCCTCTTTGTCTGATTCAAACCTTCTACTTCAGACAAATCAATTTCAACCAGTTTGAAAACATTTTTCAATTTGTTCACATTAACATTCTCCCGAGGAAACTCAGAATCCGAATACAACTTATCCGATCCCGATATCTTGTACATGACAAGAGTAGGTTCTTCATTTAAGTTGTTTTTGGATTTTGACTTCGGAATGTATTTGTCCAGAAAACACTCATCATCATCAGCTGAATCACTATCAGACTTCAAAACACTTTCAGCCATGCTTTTAACAATATCAGTTTGAACACTATCATCAGATGATGATGAAGAAAATGTCACATTAATTGACTCTGGAAGTTTTATTTCATTTGTTTCATCTTCATTATTAACCAACCCGGACTTTTTCTTTGAATAATTGTTTAAAATTGGTGGTGGAACCTGGTGAAACCCAATCCCAGTTCCATCCGAGTAAACATCTTCGCCTGCTTTGTTTTTCCCAATCGGTTTAGGAACAATGTGTTGTAAAACAAAGCTTGCGAAGTTGTAAATGGTTAATTTTAGATTGATACGCTCATTCTCAATCTTAGCTTCTTCAAACTGAAGTTTCAATTTAGCAATCTCATCCAGTTGTTGGTTGATTTGTTCTTCTTTGTGTCTAAGAACTACAGTTAAATGCTCATTTTATTTATTGGTTTTACTGTTTCTTTCATCAGAATCTTTTACCGTTCGTTTTAGTTTGTCAAAATTTTATGAAATTTTACGATTTTCAAGAACCAATTTTTCATTTTCTTTCTTAATTCTTTCTACTTCAATTTTATCATTTTTAATTCTCTCAGTTAACTTGTTAGCTCGATCATTTGAAGCTTTTAGCATTTTATCACGATCTAGAATCTGATCTTCAACCTTTCTGACTCATTTTGTCAGTTCTTCAACCTTTATATGACTAAGGTAAGTGAGTGTACTACAAAACTTGCAGTTTTTCATGCAACTTTTGTAGTCACTATCACCTTTGACTTTCTTACCTGTCTCACTTGTTGACACATTTGGACTGACTTTGCTTTTAGACTCAGTTTCAGACTTATAGTCTACCTCAAGTTCCTTCGTAGCAAGCACTTTGTCAGCCATCTTCCCCAAGTTTTCAGCGGTAAATTCTTGTGAAGTATCGATAATCCCATCATCAATCTTCTTTGACTGAGACTCTTTCTCTTTCTCTTTTTCTTTTTCAACAACTTCTCCTCCTCCCCACCATTCTCTCTGTCTGGCATATTCTTCTGCAGCAAATTCCTCAATGAAAGCTTCAATACTAAGAGTTTTCGTATCAATAGCAATGTTTCCTTGAGGATCAAGGTAACATTCTCTATCAGCATCCCATCTCTTTGCTTTCTTGGCTTCGCTGAACACCTTAGATAATCTGATCATCTTGAATTCTGCTTTCTGCTTTCTTGCGAGGTATTTTTGTTCTTCAGTTCTGCTTTCTTTGACAGGAATAATCTTTTCTGCTACGAAAGCATATCCTACTGCATCTTCCTCTGGTAGCAGTTCACTCCAATCAAAACCTTCATCATCATGAATAACAGCAAGTGCTCTTGATTTCTCTTTGGGGGCATCCTCAAGCTGCTTCATTCTGGGTGGTTCTGATTTATTCTGATGGTATATCGCTCTTTTGTAATAATCCTCGCGGAATGGATTTGCAGTATCATCAGCAGGAGCGTTACGACATTCACGTTTGAAATGTCCTTTTTGTTTACACCTGAAACACGTGACTTTTGATTTGTCAAAGCCAAGTTTTGTAGACGGCCCTCCGATAGAGTGTCTTCCAGTAATCTCCATAAATCGTTGCACTCTCTGGACTGCACTGGCCATACACCACCTGATATCAATCAGTTCCATCTCTTCAGGATCTATTTGATCATAGTCCTCCTTAGTCAGGTTGGTGTTTCCAATCTTGCCCGCCACGAGGCTCTCGTACGATTCTAACACCGACGCTAAAAACACCATCTGTTGTTTTGCTGATTCTTCACTGAAATTTTGAGCGTTCTTCAGATCCACAGCAATGTTACATTGGAACAGATTCTTTGATGCAGATTGGTTTGAATTTGTTGAAGAAGATCCACTATGTAAACCACTTTGAGGAATTTCTTGATTCACAGATTTTGAACTCTCTGCAGAAAATGTTGTTCTTGGAGAACCAGTCTTTGGTAGATTTCCTCTGTAGTACAACTCCACATTCTGTTGATAAGATGTGTTGTTGACTTTGCTAGATTTCTTGATCTCCAACTCGTGACTCTCCAGTCTTTCAATAAGCAGATCCACTGTTAAATCTTCAAACTTAATTGTATTCTTCAGCATTAATGCAAAGTACTGCCAATCTTGTTCATTCGGCAACGAGTCGAACAGTTTGTCAACCAACTCTTCTTGAGTATATACAATTTTGTATCTTGCCAGCTCCAATTTCATATGCCCAAATCTTTCGATCATCTTGGAAACAGACTCGTTCTTTAAACATCCAAAAAATTAAACTCTTTTCTTAACAGTTTCATTTTGTTTTTGACTATTTCAGCACTACCTATGCATTTTACCCTCAGTTTCTCCCAAAGATCTTTTGAATTTTCATATTCAATCAATGAAATTATATCATCTCTCACAGACTGATGAATCAACGCGATGCATTTTTGTTTAGCAATATATCTTTCAATATCATCAGTATTTGTCAAACTTTCACCAAACCGTTCTCCTCTAATGTAACCATTCTTTAAACTTTTCCAGCTTTGATATGCAAAAGCTTGAAGCCACTCATCAAATCTTGTAGCCCACCTATTATAATCTTCAATAGCCAACAGTTTTGGAGGTTTGCTGTATGTTCCATAGGCACTTTCAACACTTAATGTATCCGAAAGAGTCTTTTTCGCACTCGGAGCTTTCTCATTTGTGTTGTTTGAAATATCATCTCCACCATTTCCAGTAAAGGCAAAAACATCACAGAATGGATTCATGAACTCATCCATCTTCAAGTACCTGAAATGATCAACAAACACTTAGAAAAATTTTGGAATTTTGAAAAATAGCAATTTCAAGCGGAATCAGTTGAAGCGAAATAGTTTCAAGCGAAATCAGCTTTTAAGTGAGATAGCTTTTCAAGCGGAATACTACTCGAGCGAAATCAATTTTGAAGCGAAATGACTTATTTCGCTTGAACTTTCAAGCGGAATAACAATTCGAGCGAAATTAACAACCGTTTCAAACAGTTTCAAGCGAAATCAACCAAAATAGCTTATTTCGCTCGAAATCACTCGTGCAAGTTCAAGCGAAATCAAGATGATGTCAGCATTTTCGAACAGATTTTTGAGCGAAATTACAAGTTTTTTATCAGATTTTGTTCAAATTTAGGTCCAATTCTTTCAAGGATTAGTTAAAACTGTGTTTCGCTTGATATATGTGAAAATCAGGCCATTTCAACCGTTAAATCTCGTTCAAATCAGAAAAGAATGAGTAGAAGTAAGAAAATCCAATGATTTCAAGCTGCAATGGTATGAACTCCTCGTCCTGAGCTCTGATACCACTTGTTGGATCGTTCGATGACCCTAAATAGTTAGTATGAGTAGTTCATCATCAAGTACAAAGGCGAAATCAATGTAAAAGATGTCAACACAGCTTGTTCCTTTCTAATTATCTTTTTGTTGATCAATCCTGAGCTTATTACACGTTCAAATGACAAACGGACAGCACCTCGACTCAAAACATATGATCAGATTCCGCTCCAAATGAACACACACATCACCTATTTATAATGTTGAGATTCCGCTTGAACATGTCACATTTTATTTCAAGCGAAATAACATGTGTTGATTTCGCTTGAACTGGTTTGTGTCACTTTCAAGCGAAATTACACATTAATACATAAACAAACCCTAATTTCAACCCTGTTGTGTGCTCGTTTATCCTATCTAGACATAAGACTCGATTAAGACGAAGTTAACAGACACTAGATGCACCAACAGTAATGCAATCATTACCTTATTTAAGATACCTTCAACTTCATCTTCTGAGAAATCAACATTCGTTTCACTCAAATGATAGCTTCAACTGCATCTTCAATCATGAACTATCTAAAGAAATGGATGAAATCATCCAAAAATACCCAAAATAAAACTAATTATACCATCCAATATTCTTGAGTACTCACCATTAATGTGATGACCAATATAAAATCAAACCCTAAAAGCATACAAATAATAATGAAATATGAAATCAGGTAGTTGTATAACAAATCATTATATTATATGAAATAACGAAGAAGAAGAAGAACTGACTACAAAGTGTATTAACAATTAGCAAAAGAATAACAATTATCTGATTTATGTGCGGCTCTTAACTACATTCAGTAGAATGTGTAATTAGAATGGCCATGTTTACCTTACCTGACAACAATAGCAAACAACATCAAACAACAATAGCAAGTGACCAATCAATCAACCTCATAATCATATAGAAGCCTAAAAATAAAATAAAATGAAAATTAGATAAGTGAACATCAAAACTGAACAGGAAACCTGACCAAAAATTAACCAAACACCTGATGTTGAATCCACTGTAGATGTTGAATCCACTGTAGATGCTGAACCACTGCTGTTACAAACAGATCATACCTCGGGAACTGGAAATTTAAAAGGATCGGCTTCAAAGGCTTCAACAATCGGAAGATTCAAATCTCAAGCAAATGAAACCCTAATTTCAAAAAGAATAATCGGTGAACATATTCACAGATCAATAATCAACAGATGTTGTACTCATATCATCACCGTTAAGAAAAAAAACCCTTAGTTTCTGAACATATTCAAACATACCAGTTCATGGCGGAAATCTAGCCGCAGGTAAGCGGATCTGAACTTTGATGACCATCGATGACCACAACCTTGGAACCATATGATGAGATTAGGAGTAGAAATTAGGGTTTAATTAGAAACTTTGTATGAAAAGAAGAAGAAATCAACATAGATCTATAAACATATAAATCAAACCTCAAATGGAAGAACCTTGCCGACGAAGAAGATGAAAGAATCTTGTAAGAGAAACACCGCAGAACCCTTAGCCGGCGCCCCATCTCTCGATCTATCTCTCGAACGAAACCCTAGCAATGGTTCCATGAAAAGACCCAAAACACAAAGGATTAGTATTAATAAGAGGAAATCATGGAAGTATTTCAATAAAAAAAGAAGAACAAACCTTTTGAATGAAGATAATCGATGAACAAAAGAAGATTTTATGGTGGCGTCTGGAAGAAGATTAGGGTTTGGATGGAGAGAATGATCTCAATAATTGAAGGATGTAGCCCAAAATCTAATTTGAAGAGATGATAAAGGAAAAAAGGGGACGGAGCACTGTTGGGCGGGAAAATGGAACTGAGGATGCCCTAATCAAGTGACACGTGGCCCAAATCACTTTCATTTATTATATATAATAGATGAGTCAGATATAGTTTTAGAATAAAATATATAATGATGTGTAGATAAATTTTAAAGAAGAACGTAATTAGTGAGATTGGGTGATTTTATTTTTCAAAAGCTTCGGTTTATTAAATTGCTTTAAGTAGCTTATTTTTAACAGCTAAGGATGAACATCCTGGGACGTCCTCAATCAAGCAAATGCATCTCCTCTTCTATAATAATCAATGTTGGATGCATACATGAGCCACCAAGCCACCAATTACGTAAAAACCCACCCACCCGAAGACCTACTGCGGTAAAACTCGGATTGGCTCTGTTTCGAACTAGCGACCTCTAGAGAGACCTAGTTCTAAACTTCATTGCCACCACTAATGTCCTTCAAAGTAATTCTAGTGGGAGTTAAACTTGAGACCCGAAACCAAATGACTAATCACTAGACCAACTTGTCAAGGACCAAGTAGCTTTTCTTATTCTGGAAACTTTAGGAAAATAAAACTTTCTAAACCAAATATAAAATCTATTTCAAAAGCTCTTGGATGACTTTTCACCAAAGATTGCCTTAATCAATAATTTAACATGATTATATTGTTGAAAAGTTATTTTAAGGTTGATTTTTTGTTTGATGATACATCAGCATGTATTTAAAAAATATTATGATAGATCATGTTTTTTATAGTTCGATATTTGGTTTATATCTCACTTGACATAATTATTCCTTTAATCAAGTCGTCAACTGACTCTTGTGTCCTGAAAATTTTTTGTTAGAATTTTTGGGGCACAACCAACTGAAATATCTACTGCACTCTTGTATAAGCTAAGATGAATTTTGACTAGTGGTTTCGATTAATGTATTAAACTTTTAGGAGAATGGTATGGTTTAGCATTGAACTCATTATTTAGGAGCTTAGGATGTTGGCTTTAGGAGCTCAGAATGTTGGTCTTTCCTTAGGAGCTTAGCGTGTCGATGTGTTTTCGTAGCATTTGCATGTTATTGCTTGTCTGTGTGTTTTTATTTGTTTTTTGTCCCTATTATTTGCTTTTAATAACCGTCTACTTGGTAGCTTGCTAAGAATATCTTTAGTGCACCATTTTTATGTTGACTTTGATATCTGGATATGACTTTGGAGTTGGTCAGTTGTGGGTCCATTGGAAGCGGTCTATTCCCAGATTCTAACGATAGCTTTGCTATGAGTGGAATTTACTGGGTACAATTGTTGTTGTTTTGATTGATGCACGGTCAAACCATATTCTACCGTAAATTTTCCATTTGATTTGTTTGTGCTTTCAAAAAACTTTGTTGTTGTTATATATTAAAGATAAAAGATGAGCAAATTTATGAACATATAATTATTTGGGGTTGACATCAACTCTTATGGCTAGGGCTGCAAACGAACTGAACGGACATGAACAAGACCTTGTTCGTCTTTGTTTGTTAAGAAATATATGTGTTTACGAACTGTTCATGAACACTTATCGAACGAGATTTTATGTTTGTGTTTGTTTGTTAAGGAAATGAATTTTTCGTGTTTGTTTGTTATGTTCACAGACACAAATGGAAACAAACGAACACAAAACGTTCATGAACAGAATATATAACACACTGACACTTAATAAATATTTTATTGTCAGAATTTTGAAGTATTTAAGTAAAATATAAAAACTAAAAACACAAATGAACTATCAAACACAAACGAACACGTTACCAAACGTTCGCGAACATAAATGAACGAACGTGACCTCTATTCATGTTTGTTCATTTAACTAAACAAACGAAATGTCTCGTTTGTATTCATTTGTTTAATTAACAAACGAACACAAACGAATTTCCCGTCGAACGGTTCACGAACTGTTCGCCGAACGTGTGGTTGGTATTAGTTTATAAACTTAATAATGTATGCTTATTATGTAATTAGAGTAATTATACTTATCTTATGTGTATATGTATCGAATACGTGAAAGGATACGACGATTGGTGAAAGACACCGTTTCAAATGGCGGTTATTCCTGCCAAAAGGATAACCACCGGAAACAACCGTCACCTTCAAATGTATATATAGACAATTACCGGCGAACTGTTTCGGTACCAAGATATTCATATTATATCTATTCTGATTTCCTTTTGTGTTCTATTGTTCGGTTGTTTATCACACACGAGATCAAGGTTGATTATGGAATCCACTTCCATTCCCTGTGAATCTGTTTATGATATTTCCAATCCTCCAACAAGTGGTATCAGAGCCACAGTTAAGAAAGATGATATTATGCAATCAACAAACGATGATGCCTTGTGAACACTGCACCAACGAGAAGATAGAAAAACAAAGGAAGGAGTCAATCTATAAGCGTTGTTACTACTGCCATGAACCCGGATACCGGATCGTTTCGTGCAAGGTAAAGGAAAACGATGACAACGCAATTAATCCGTCAAGCCATTAACACCGGCATTCAGCGATAAGAAGCAGAAGATTATTTCTGACAGGAATTGATTGTCACTGGTACAGAAGGAGGATTAAGGTCAGAAATATGGTATGTAAGTACTGTCTTTAAACATCATTATGCGAGAAACTTGAATGTTTTTAAACGAATTAAACATATGGTTGGGGTAGAGACCAAAACAGGAGAAGATAACTTCCTGTTCAT
This sequence comes from Helianthus tuberosus, assembly GCA_030545235.1. Lineage (NCBI taxonomy): Eukaryota > Viridiplantae > Streptophyta > Magnoliopsida > Asterales > Asteraceae > Helianthus > Helianthus tuberosus. The sequence continues at coordinate 38,810,471 of CM060391.1, forward strand.
CAGGGGTATAGGGGCCGTTGAAGTTAAGCCTGGGAATGAATCGCTGCGTATCCAAAGTGTGTTTTACACTCCTGAATTGGATCGTAACGTCTTAAGTATGGATCAATTAGTATTACAAGGTTATACGGTAAAGAAGAATGGAGAAAAATGTAAGATATATCCTATGTTCAGTCCCCCTGTTTCTAACATTAAGAATGAAATCACTGGATTAACGAAGGAAGATGAATTAGGAATGAAAGAAAAACAAAAGTTGATTAATCACAGTTCTATACATGAATAATATAAGTCAGATTATTTAAACTCTTACTTTGAAAGTCTGAACTTATCATCTCTTGAACCGGATTGGAATGTGATAATCCTCCAAGCCATGGAATTTCATGATTTTCCAAACTGCAAATCACTATTAGATATGCTAGAAGATGTGGAATTCGTGTTTAAGTATAAGGATGAATTAGAGATCAAGTTTTAAGAGATGTTAGAATGGTTTATAAAGATCAAACTAGGAATCTCTACTAGACCAATTCCACCGTATTCGACTGACAACAGGAAGATCGACTTGCTTGAATTATACATGGTTGTAAAACGTGAAGGTGGATATAAGAATGTGACGTCCAACAATCTATGGGCAGTGGTAGCTAAGGATATGGGTTGTGATTATAGTGATGGTGAGTTAATGAGGATCATGTTTGCTATGTACCTGGATGTTTTAGTGTACTACTACAAGTTCAAATCAACACAAGAGAAGGTCATGGAAAAGGAAACAATAAGAAGTGATGAAGGTCCATCAACTAACCGGAAAGAAATAACCAGAAGCGAAGGCTGTGTCCCAGAAGAAGAAGAAGATCATCATTATGCTTTGTTTGCAGGAAATGACTGGCATGGAATGAAGAAGCTGCAGAAAAGGCGACGTTTTGATTTGAAGCAAGCGGTGAAGGCTGTGGACGAAGCTAACAGAAGTGTTCATATGCACTCTCTATAACATAATCAAGTTTAGGGGAGTTATTAGTTTATAAACTTAATTATGTATGCTTATTATGTAATTAGAATAATTATACTTATCTTATGTGTATATGTATCGAATACGTGAAAGGATACGACGGTTGGTGAAAGAAACCGTTTCAAATGGCGGTTATTCCCGCCAAAAGGATAACCACCGGAAACAACCGTCACTTTCAAATGTATATATAGACAATTACCGGCGAACTGTTTCGGTACCAAGATATTCATATTATATCCATTCTGATTTCCTTTTGTGTTCTATTGTTCGGTTGTTTATCACACACGAGATCAAGGTTGATTATGGAATCCACTTCCATTCCCTGTGAATCTGTTTCTGATATTTCCAATCCTCCAACAGTTCGTTTGTAGTCCTACTTGTGGCAGTGTTCGTTTCATGGATTGTAATGGAATTAGAATTTGAATTTTCATAGGAATTGAAATGTGATTTTAAATTTAGATGTGTTCATTTCACAGAAGGGAACAGAATCTACAATTGAATGAAATCTCGATGGAATTTAAATGTAGATTTCGTTCCTTATGTTATTGTTCAATTTCAATTTTCTTCTTTTGTTGAAAAGAACAATATAAAGATTGGAATTTACATTCCAATTCTAATTTTATCCAAATTCATTCTATTTTATGAAACAAACAGTATGATATTCATAAATTTAGAATCATCGAAAAATGATGTATATTAATAGAAGAATATATACAAGCATCCTTCAGTTTTATGTTTTTCTATTAAATATTATTTGAAAATGTTAACAACCATTGTGGATAAAGTTTGAACAACTTGTGACTGTTGGAGGAATATGGGCAAACAATAGGCACATGCAAATGACTAATGTGTAACCATCTGGTGCATCTGAAAACTAAGGAACGAAGTCCTATTTGCTCAAGGTCAGTTGCAGTTGAACAAAGTTCTGGATGATATCAAGGCAATCGCATATCTATGGATAAAAACAGATCGAAGGAGGCATCACGATCGTGGGAGCAGTGGAGAAATTTTAATGGTTTCAGTTGATTGTATGTTGTTTTAGTTTTGGTGAACTTATTTGGTGGTATTCTGTAAATTTGGTGCCAAGCTTCTAGCTTGTTATGAATAAAATTTTACGTCGGCCGTTCAAAAAAATGACTAATGTGTATTTAATGGCTTTACCCATTTCAGCTATAGTTGGGTGGTAGAGGCCTTTGCTTTTTTGAGAAAAAAATAGGGTTCAAATCCTGACATGAGATGTAATCTAGTATTTATTGATGTAATTTAGGAGTAAAAGTAATGTAATATTTCCATTCAAAAAAAATTAATGGCTTTAAACTTTGAAGAGGTTCCAATTAACCGCAAGAGAAGAATGTAGGACACCCGTTCACAAAATAAATAAAATAACAATTTTATTAATAAACATTCTGGTTACAATACATAAAGAGGAACAGACATAAACTGAAAGAAATTACAATACAAGAAATGTAAATTAAACTAAGAACAGATTACAATAAAAATTAAGGAAAACTTAAAACAACGGTGACTGAGGCACGTGAAGATCACGCTTCCCTTAAGACAGATTTCGGGCCACCCAGGTGAATCCGTCTGTTTCCCAGGGTACAACAGCCTAAGCAGATTGTACTGTCGGGATTAGCCTAGCACCTGAAAAAATTACCCGAAACAAGAGTTCTCAGGGATTCGATGTTAGGAAAATCTATGTGTGTGCTTTAAACCATACGAATTTGTGTTCTCTGTGTGTTCTAAACAAAGCACACAACTTTGTATATATTGTTGTTTAGAATTCGAAATGAAAGGTCATATTGAATACATAATTCAATAATAAATTAAGTCTCAAATTCAATGAGAACTTAATTCAACTTGACCAGTAGGAATCTAAATAGTCACCAGACCACTTGCTCAAGCCACATCTAAAAATTAGTAAAGGCGGCTCCAAGCGTCATCGCCCTCGTCCCGGTCCCATGCCCGGGCCTGGGCGCGGGCTCGTGTCAGGTGCTTCGCACCCTCCTGGAAACCACTAGGTGTGAGTTGTCACACAAGAATACATTCGTGTAGAGAATTCTAATTATAAATCCACAAAAGATTTATCTCTCCACCTATGTGGGGCAAGCTCAATTTCCCACATGTTTATGGTTCTAACACACAAACTTAATGCACAAGATCTCTCATTTATCTTGGCTTAATTAATAAATAATCATTATATTAACTCATAATATAATATTATTTATAAAATTTCCAACAATCCCCCACATGAATGGAGATCGTCCCATACACTCAAGTGTCATGATAAGATTTCAGCGGTTAAGTAATGCAGGACAGGTAGGTTTCCCTTTGAACCCTCCTTTGTGACATATACGTAGTCTCCTAGCGGTTAGTAGACGCGATGTCCTTGAACCAACCCCTTTTTACTTAGACGTTATTACACATCACACATTACTCTTCCTGGTCTGGCTAACCCCTCATAGTTGTGTCCGTTATGGTCATGGAACACCATCCTGGTTCTGCGAGAGCTCTAGGAATTATGCCCCCAATTCCATTCGAAGCGACCCCACTTCTCTCTAACATAGGTGATTTACAAATCATTAAAAGCCATATTGTCGCAACCCCCGTCCCCTAACAAACCCGGGAACGGGCGGTCGCGGCCAGTTTTGGTGGTATCTGGGTTTATCATTTTGGCAGCGGAAATTACATCAGGACCATAGTTAAGAAATATTTTATCAGAGTAAAATACCACACTTTTATAATATCAGACACATGGGAAAATCTCAAGTTTCTAGTACACACATTTTATAGGGGTAAACCCTATTTTATTTAAATAAAATATCTCTTTATTTTAGGTAACTTTATAGCCACTTTTTCCAAGCCTTCAGTGCTGTCCAACTGGCTTCTACTTGGCTTTCACATTTTGTTACCTGAAACACGTTAAAAACATTTTGTCAGTGGGAAATACTGGTGAGTGAATCCCAGTTTAATCAAGTTAAGTAAAAACCATTGTACAGTATTGAGGGCGGTCGCACAATTACATTTGTTTCCATCTACTTAATTACCACCCACGGTACTATCAACCTGACTTGTGGTCATGTTACTCCTCGCAGGGTAGTAACAAAATTTTGTATACAAAACCCCAACATACCAACGATAATTGTAGAATACAAATACTCAATCACTGTTTAATGTAATTTAATTTAGGTGAGGTTTTGTAAAAACAGTTAACAAAAAGGAGATTACTCACATTGTTGTCTTAGGTTTTCTTTAGGGGTTTCCTGGTGATTATCTATAATTAACACAAATGCACACGCGTTAGTATAATAACCCTTAATATTTACATTAGTATTACCCTCCCCGAGACGGCATTCCAACGACTACGTCGGGCAGAACCACGACAGCCGTTACGGAACCCTGGATCAATCGGGCAGCGTATCTAATACGTAACTGGGGTTATGATACTTACAATGAGGCAGAACTTCGTTATATAGGGGGGTATTATGCCCGGAAATTACTATTGCTATGTGGAAATTAGAGAGAGAAAAGAAAATTGAGCGAGTTCGACTGAAGGCCGATGCCCTCAATTTATAGGGCTGTATTTGGACTTCGTCGCGCCCCGCCTAAGAGGTAGCCAAGGGCTACGCGCCTGCGAGCTAGGCTGGGTAGGCCCTAGCCTGGCCCAGTCATCGATCTAACCTTCACACGCGTTGTGCCACGTGGCAGCACCGGGTGCGGCGTGGTGGTTGAGTTGTCGCGACCCGCAACGGAAGTAGCCAAGGGCTACGTGCCCCGCGACGGCCCTGTAAATTTTGTTTTCTATTTAATTTTTGTAAAAATAAAGGTATTCGGGGCCCGTTTTCGCATACGGGGTGTATTTTAGGACATATAGTGACATTTTAAATATTTTAGGGGTGTCGGGTTATTTTAGGAGGGTTGTTATATCCTCCCCACCTTGTTTTAGAGCTCGCCCTCGAGATCTACTGGAATAGGTGTGGATATTTCCTTTAGATTTCTTATTCAAGCTCCCATGTGTATTCTGGTCCTCTTTTGGAGTCCCATTTGACTTTGACTAGAACTAATCTCTTGTGCTTGAGGTTTTTAACTTTCCTATCTTCAATCTGTAGAGGCTTCTCTACAAATTTAAGTTGTTCATTTACCTCTATATCCTTAAGAGGTACTACCAGTGATTCATCAGCTAAGCATTTCTTGAGATTAAATACATGAAATACATCATGTATTCCTGCCATTTCCTCTGGCAGTTGTAGCTGAAAGGCTACAGGTCCTATTCTTTTAATAATCTCAAAAGGTCCAACATACCTGGGGCTTAGCTTTCCCCTTTTTATGAATCTTACTACTCCTTTCCAAAGAGAGACCTTCAATAACACCTTGTCTCCTACTTGAAATTCCAGTGGCTTTCGTCTGTTATCAGCATAGCTCTTTTGTCGATCACGTGCTGTTTTTAGTCGTTCCTTGACTTGAATGATCTTGTCGGTTGTTTCTTTCACTATTTCAGGTCCAGATAGTTGCTTTTCCCAATTTCTGCCCAACAAACTGGGGTTCGACATTTTCGTCCATAAAGTGCTTCAAATGGTGAAGCATTGATACTTGTGTGATAGCTGTTATTGTAAGAAAATTCAATTAATGGTAGATGATCATCCCAATTACCTCCAAAATCAATTACACAAGCTCTAAGCATGTCTTCCAATGTCTGAATTGTCCTTTCGCTTTGTCCGTCCGTTTGAGGATGATAAGCTGTGCTTAGATTGAGCTTGGTTCCCATGGCTTTTTGGAAACTTGTCCAAAAATGAGAGGTAAAACGGCTATCTCTGTCAGAAACAATTGATAAAGGAATTCCATGTAATGAAACTATTTCATTTACATATAATTTAGCTAACTGTTCCATACCGAAAGTTTCCTTCATTGGTAGGAAATGAGCTGACTTAGTTAGCCTGTCTACAATCAGCCAGATTGTATCATTACCTTTCCTTGTTTTGGGTAATTTAGTAAAAAAATCCATTGTTATCAATTCCCACTTCCAAACTGGCATCTCTAATTGTTGTAACAAACCTGAGGGTTTCTGATGTTCAGCTTTAACTTGTGAACAGGTTAAACACTTAGAAACATAAGATGCTATGTCCTTTTTCATTCCTATCCACCAAAATTCTTTCTTAAATCCTGGTACATCTTATCATTTCCGGGATGCATCGTATACTTAGACTTATGGGCTTCTTCTAATATACGATGACGTTGGTTCCCTAATTTAGGTATCCACATCCTCTTCTTATGGAATCTCCAAATTCCATCTGTTCCTTGTTCTAATTCCTTAATCATTGCTTTCAGATTTTCAGTATCGTCCTTGATTACTGATCCTTGTACTTTTCTAATTTGCTCATTTAAATCTACTTGTAGATTTAATTTAAGAGAACGTACTCTTTTTGGCTTTTCATGATACTTTCGACTTAAAGCATCAGCCACTACATTGGCCTTTCCTGCATGATACTGGATATTACAATCATAATCACTAAGTATTTCCATCCAGCATCTTTGTCTCATATTCAACTCCTTTTGTCCGAAGACATATCTTAAACTCTTATAATCAGTGAAAATAGTAAACTTACTACCGTAAAGGTAATGTCTCCAAATTTTCAGAGCAAAAATTATGGCTCCTAATTCCAAATCATGAGTTGAATAATTGTCTTCGTGATTCTTAAGTTGTCTAGAGGCGTAGGCTATAACCTTTTGGCGTTGCATCAACACACATCCATAACCTAACTTAGAGGCATCACAATAGACTACAAACTTCAGTTCCTTCTGGTAACGCTAGTATGGGTGCATTGGTTAGTCTTTGCTTAAGAATTCTAAAGGCTTCTTCTTGTTTTGATCCCCATTCAAACTTAACAGATTTACAGGTTAACTTAGTTAAAGGAATGGCTATTCTAGAAAAATCTCGAATAAATCTTCTATAATAACCGGCCAATCCTAAGAAACTTCTAACCTCGGTTGGTGACTCAGGGGTTTTCCATTTTGTAATTGCCTCGATCTTGGTGGGATCCACATGAATTCCTTCATGATTGACTAAATGTCCAAGAAACTGTACGTGTTCTAACCAAAACTCACACTTTGAAAACTTTGCATAAAGCTTTTCTTTCCTTAATAAACTTAGAAGTGTGTGAAAATGCTTTGCATGTTCCTCTTTATTCTTAGAGTAAATGAGAATATCATCTATAAAGGCAATAATGAATTTATCCAAATATGGCTTACATATTCGGTTCATCATGTCCATGAATGCAGCCGGGGCATTGGTTAAACCAAATGGCATGACAGTAAATTCATAATGACCGTACCTTGTTCTAAAAGTTGTCTTAGGAATGTCCTCTTCCTGTACCTTTAATTAATGATATCCTGACCGTAAATCGATCTTTGAGAAAAATCGAGCTCCTTGTAACTGATCAAACAGATCGTCGATTCTAGGTAATGGGTACCGATTCTTAATCGTGACCTTGTTCAATTCACGGTAGTCAATGCACATACGCATTGATCCGTCTTTCTTCTTAACGAATAAAATCGGTGCTCCCCATGGCGATGAACTTGGCTATATGAATCCTTTCTCCAACAATTCGTCTAACTGTTTCTTTAGTTCCTGCATTTCTGCGGGTGCCAAACGGTAGGGTGCTTTGGCAATTGGTGTTGTTCCTGGTAGCAGGTGAATTCTAAATTCAACTTCTCTGTCTGGCGGTAGTCCTGCTAATTCTTCTGGAAATATATTTGGAAATTGAGACACTACTGGAATATCTTTTAATTCCTTTCCTTTAGTGTTAGTGATTATAGAAATCAAATACACTAATGATCCTTTTCTTACATAACTTGTTGTTTTCATCACAGAGATGAATTTTGTGGATCTAGAGGGCTTATCTCCTTTAATTGTGATCTTTTCACCCTTTGGTGAATTTAGTTGGATTGACTTTTGATCACATAAAATACTGGCTTTATTGGCTATTAACCAATTCATTCCTAATACAACATCAAATCCTATCAGATTCATTGGGTAAAGGTTTGCAATAAACTTTTGGTTTAGAAACTCTATTCTTGCTCCCTGCAAGATTTCCATAATCTTAACGGTTTCCCCATTTGCTGTCTCTACTAGACATTCTTGTGGGAGTTTAGTTAATGGTTGATTAAGAATTTTGCAAAATGAAGTATTAATAAAACTTTGGTTCGCACCAGAGTCAAATAATACTTTAGCAAAAACATCATTAACTAAAAACGTACCGGCTATCACGTCCGGAATCATCTTGGCTTCATCTGCAGTCAGAACAAATGCTCTAGCATTTTTAGTGTTCTTGTTTCCCATGGCTGGAACTAGTTTCGGACAGTTCGGCTTGATATGGCCTTTTTCTCCACAGTTGAAGCACATTCCATTATTAGGTTTCCTTCTGCAGTCTTCTTCCTTGTGTCCCGGCATCTTGCAGAAATTGCAGTAAGTGGAGCATTTTCCAGAATGCTTTTTCTTGCAGGCCTTGCAATAGGGTGCAGAGGTAGACCCTACATTTTTCCCGCGATTGGAATTTCCATAACGAAATTCTTGAGTAAGCCTTTGAGCTAGGTTTCTCCTCTGGTCTTCTTCTCGTGTACGCACTAACTCATCAGTCAAGGTGTTTGCTAGTTCTACAGCTTCTTCTATAGTTTGAGGTCTAGCTGCCTTGACTACATGTCTAATCTCACTGATTAATCCCCAGATGTAACGGGAGATTAATACTGGTTCAGGAGATGCAAGGGTTGGCACTATTCTAGCATATTCGAAAAATAACGTAGTATAACCCTTACTATCCACTCCAGTCATCCTACGGTTTAAGAACTTATTTGCAATTTGTTCTTTTTCATTGGGAGGGCAGAATTTCCTTTCTACCATGTTTTTAAATTCCTCTCATTCCATATTGTAAACCCTGTCACTTCCTTTAGACTGGAGGATAGTGTTCCACCATTCTAAGACTGAGTTTTTAAACAGATTGGAGGCAAACATTATCTTATCTTCTTCCGCGCACTTACTTATTTTTAAGACTGCCTCAGTCTTTTCTATCCAGCGTAGGGCTGCAACGGCCCCTTCATTGCCCGAGAATTCAATTGGTTTACAAGACCAGGATTTTTTATAATATCAACAATAAGATATGGTTCTTCTTTTTTTGGGAATGGGCACTTGAAGTATGGGTCCATTGTTTATGCCGTGTTCAGGTTCAGTTGGTCGTTTGCTGCTATGGTTACTCTTATTATCCGCTTCCCTAACTGTTTGAATAATATATGGCATCACATCTATTATCCTTTGTGCCACTATATGTTGGATGGCACTGTTATCAACTTGATTTCCATTGTTATTGTTGTTCGGATTATCGTTATTCTGGTTTTCATTATTCTGGTTTTCCTGGTTCACTTCGTTGTCCATCTGAATTTTAAACATTTACCACGTATTAATATCACAAGATAATATTTAACACAACCAAACATACAACGCGCATATTGATCAAAAACGTCGATCATTGCGACTTACTCTTTCTTATATATATTATGTATCTAATATAAACTGAAACTGGAATTTAAAATTACAATACAACTGAAATTGAAATTATACTACTAGTAGGGATCCGTAGCTATGATTTAGGGTTTTTTTTTTCTCAAACATACACACATATTATATATTATTATATTATATTATTATTATTACTACTTTTACCATCACCTTCACTAATATGGTTCATCCAGAACTCCATATTACGCTCGTCATACTTCTAGACGAGTCGTTCTCCTACCTGCCTCATTCTCTCGCTACTTTCTAAAATCTCATCTCAGAAGGTTCGGAGCTCTTGCACATTTTCTGCACTCATTGGGGGTGCAGGTGATGGGACTGGGTTTGGGAACTGGGGCATGGGTTCCTGGTACGGGTATGGATTCTCTAAAATTTCCCTGATGTATTGGTCACTATCATAGAAGGGATCTAGAGGGTCCAAACCCGGGTAGGCTGCTAGATTTGGCATGGGTTCGTCTTCTGGTATTGGGTAGCGTTGCACATAGTCCCTATTGTCGTCTAACCACGGGTCGTAATCTGGGTCTAAGGGATTAGGCGCCGGTACTCTAGGTATCTCTTCTGGGTTAAAATCATGCATTTGGATTTGATTTTCTGGATTGTTTTCTATTTCCATTGGCTGTGAGGGAAATAGTGGTAATGGTTGGGGTGCTATTAGTTGTTCTAGGTTAGGGTCGGCATATGTGGTTGCTAGGATATGAAAGGTTGCTAAACTCCTATTAAGCCTATCCTGGGTGTGGGCATCTGTCTCTCTTTTGGCGGCTGCTAGGGCTCACTGCTGTTGTAACTTTTTCATTCTTTTCCTACGTTCATGTGCTCCCCTAATGAACCATCCTCTCTTTTTAGGAGGGAATGGCTCTTCAGACTGAGCCTTAAACACGAATATCCCATCTTCATTGTCTGCTGAATACCCTGAGAGGGCAGGCTGTGAAGAGGTGCCTTCGCTCCTAGGTGAGCTGGACAACTGACGGTAGGCGTCTGAAGGTCCTTGGTCGCTCATACTGTAAACTAACAAATAGTCAAATAACACACAATGATAATATACAGATATGCACGTAGTTCCATAGAAAATTTCCTAACATATTGAATAATATTTTGGTGTCAGCAGAACACTTCTGTGGCTGAATCAGTGGCTTGGCTCTGATACCACCTTCTGTCGCAACCCCCGTCCCCTAACAAACCCGGGAACGGGCGGCCGCGGCCAGTTTTGGTGGTATCTGGGTTTATCATTTTGGCAGCGGAAATTACATTAGGACCGTAGTTAGGAAATATTTTATCAGAGTAAAATACCACGCTTTTATAATATCAGACACATGGGAAAATCCCAAGTTTCTAGTACACACATTTTATAGGGGTAAACCCTATTTTATTTAAATAAAACATCTCTTTATTTTAGGTAACTTTATAGCCACTTTTTCCAAGCGTTCAGTGCTGTCCAGCTGGCTTCTACTTGGCTTTCACATTTTGTTACCTGAAACGCGTTAAAAACATTTTGTCAGTGGGAAATACTGGTGAGTGAATCCCAGTTTAATCAAGTTAAGTAAAAACCATTGTACAGTATTGAGGGCGGTCGCACAATTACATTTGTTTCCATCTACTTAATTACCACCCACGGTACTGTCAACCCGACTTGTGGTCATGTTACTCCTCGCAAGGTAGTAACAAATTTTGTATACAAAACCCCAACATACCGATGATAATTGTAGAATACAAATACTCAATCACTGTTTAATGTAATTTAATTTAGGTGAGGTTTTGTAAAAACAGTTAACAAAAAGGAGATTACTCACATTGCTGTCTTAGGTTTTCTTTAGGGGTTTCCTGGTGATTATCTATAATTAACACAAATGCACACGCGTTAGTATAATAACCCTTAATATTTACATTAGTATTACCCTCCCCGAGACGGCATTCCAACAACTACGTCGGGCAGAACCACGACAGCCGTTACGGAACCCTGGATCAATCGGGCAGCGTATCTAATACGTAACAGGGGTTATGATACTTACAACGAGGCAGAACTTCGTTATTTAGGGGGGTATTATGCTCAGAAATTACTATTGCTATGTGGAAATTCGAGAGAGAAAAGAAAATTGAGCGAGTTCGACTGAAGGCCGATGCCCTCAATTTATAGGGCTGCATTTGGACTTCGTCGCGCCCCGCGTAAGAGGTAGCCAAGGGCTACGCGGCCCGCGAGCTAGGCTGGGTAGGCCCTAGCCTGGCCCAGTCATCGATCTAGCCTTCACACGCGTTGTGCCACGTGGCAGCACCGGGTGCGGCCTGGTGGTTGAGTTGTCGCGGCCGCGACGGAAGTAGCCAAGGGCTACGCGCCCCGCGACGGCCCTGTAATTTTGTTTTTTATTTAACTTTTGTAAAAATAAAGGTATTCGGGGCCCGTTTTCGCATACGAGGTGTATTTTAGGACATATAGTGACATTTTAAATATTTTAAGGGTGTCGGATTATTTTAGGAGGGTTGTTATACATATGCTTAACCTCTCTTGATATCACCGATTCTAAGTAGGAATGGACTAGGAAGTTTGTAACTCCCTTTGTATGTTGAGATACTCCCCCAGAGTGACCTCAGTTCATGCAGTTAGGTGGTCCTATTGAACCTAGATCATGGGATCTCCAATCTTCTATGTCGCAACCCCCGGCCCCTATCTCTTGGGAACAGACGGCCGCGAACCAGTATCAGTGGTATCAGTATTTATCAATTTGGCAGCGGAATTTACATCAGGACCATAGTTAGGAAATATTTTACCAAAGTAAAATACCACATTTTTATAATAATAAACACATGGGAAAATCCCAAGTTTCCATTAAAAACATGTTTATAGGGATAAACCCTATATTATTGAAATAAAACATCTTCTATTTTTAGGTAACTTTTATAGCCACTTTTCCAAGCCTTCAGTGCTGTCCAGCTGGCTTCTATTTGGCTTTCACATTTTGTTACCTGAAACGCGTTTAAAAACATTTTGTCAGTGGGAAATACTGGTGAGTGAATCCCAATTTATTCAAGAAGAGTTTTATCATTGTACAACATTGAGGGCGATCTCGCAATTACATTTGTTTACATCTACTTTAATTACCACCCACGGTATTGTCAACCCAACTTGTGGTCATGTTACTACTCATAGTGTAGTAACAAATTTTGTGTACAAAACCCCAACATACCGATGATAATTGTAGAATTACAAATACTCAATCACTGTTAATTATAGTGTATAAACAATTGAGGTTTTGTAAAAACAGTTTGCAAAAAGAAGGATTACTTTAGGTATTTCCTTTGTGAATTCCTGGTTATAATCTATTAATTAAACAATGCATACGCGTTAGTATAATAGCCCAATTTACATTAGTTATACCCTCCCCGAGACAGAACTCCAACGACTACGTCGGGCAGAACCTCGACAGACGTTACGGAGCACTAGATCAATCGGGCAGCGTATCTAATACGTAATCGGGAGTTATAATACTTACAACGAGGTAGAGCTTCACGAATTAGGGGGTACAATACCCAAATATTATTATTTCTATTCAGAATTAGAGAGAGAGAGTTTCGAGATTTGAACGAAGGAAAACGAATGCCGATCTCTTCTATATATAGTGCCTGATCGACGGTCTCTCGCAGCCCGTGAAAGAGACACAAGGGGCCGTTGCGCCCCGCGAGCTAGGACTAGTAGGGCCTAGGGTTGAACAGTCACCTGTGTAGCTTCAACACGCACGTAACACGTGGCGGCTCTGGGTTCTGCCACTAGTCCCTTCGCTCGCGCCCCGCGATGGAGTAAGTGTAGTATGTCGCGCCCCGCGACAGACTTAAAATATTGTTTTTATTTTATTTTTATTAATTTTAGTGTATTTCGGGCCCACTTTTCGTATACGGGGAGTATTTTATGGCGTATAGGGACGTTATAAGTATTTTAGGATATATTTGGGAGGGTTGTTATATCCTCCCCACCTTGTTTTAGAACTCGTCCTCGAGGTCTACTGGAATAGGTGTGGATATTTTTTCTGCATTTCTGATTCAAGCTCCCACGTATATTCTGGTCCTCTCTTGGAATCCCATTTCACTTTGACTAGAACTAATCTCTTGTGTTTGATATTCTTGATCTTTCTGTTTTCAATCTGTAGAGGCTTCTCTACAAACTTAAGTTTCTCATTTACCTCTATGTCCTTAAGAGGTACCACTAATGATTTATCGGCTAAGCACTTTTTGAGATTACATACATGAAATACATCATGTATTCCTGCCATTTCCTCTGGCAGTTGTAGCTGGTATGCTACAGGTCCTATTCTTCTAATAATCTCAAAAGGTCCAACATACCTGGGGCTTAGCTTTCCCCTTTTGGTAAATCTTACCACTCCTTTCCAAGGAGAAACTTTTAATAATACCTTGTCTCCTATTTGAAATTCCAATGGCTTTCGCCTGTTATCAGCATAACTCTTTTGTCGATCGCATGCTGTTTTTAGTCTTTCCTTGACTTGAATAATTTTGTCCGTTGTTTCCTATACTATTTCAGGTCCAGACAATTGCTTTTCTCCAATTTCTGCCCAACAGGCTGGAGTTCGGCACTTTCGTCCATAAACTGCTTCAAATGGTGCAGCATTGATACTGGTATGATAGCTGTTATTATAGGAAAATTCTATTAATGGTAAGTGATCATCCCAATTTCCTCCGAAATTAATTACACAAGCTCTAAGCATATCTTCCATTGTCTGAATTGTCCTTTCGCTTTGTTCATCCGTTTAAGGATGATAAGTGGTGCATAGATTTAACTTGGTTCCCATTGCTTTTTGGAAACTTGTCAAAAATGAGAAGTAAAACGGCTATCTCTATCAGACACAATAGATAAAGGAATTCCATGTAATGAACCAATTTCATTTACATATAACTTGGCTAACTGTTCCATACTGAAAGTTTCCTTCATTGGTAAGAAATGAGCAGACTTGGTTAACCTATCTACAATCACCCAGATTGTATCATTACCTTTTCGTATTTTGGGTAATTTGGTAACAAAATCCGTTGTTATCAATTCCCATTTCCACATTGGCATTTCTAATTGTTGTAATAAACCTGAGGGTTTCTGATGTTCAGCTTTGACCTGTGAACATGTTAGACACTTAGCAACATAAGCTGCTATATCCTTTTTCATTCCTATCCACCAGAAATTCTTTCTTAAGTCTTGGTACATCTTATCACTTCCAGAATGTATCGTATACTTAGACTTATGGGCTTCTTCTAATATTCGGTGGCGTAGGTTTCCTTGTTTAGGTATCCAAATTCTTTTCTTATGGAATCTCCAAATTCCATTTGTTCCTTGTTCTAGTTCCTTAATCATTCCTTTCAATTTCTCAGTATCATCCTTGATTACTGATTCTTGTACTTCTCTAATTTGCTCATTTAAATCTATCTGCAGATTTAATTTAAGAGAACATACTCTTTTTGGCTTTTCGTGATACTTTCGGCTTAAAGAATCAGCTACTACATTAGCTTTTCCTGCATGATACTGGATACTACAATCATAATCGCTAAGAATTTCCATCCAGTGTCTCTGTCTCATATTTAACTCTTTCTGGCCAAAAACATATCTTAAACTCTTATGATCGGTGAAAATGGTAAACTTACTACCATAAAGATAATGTCTCCAAATTTTCAGGGCAAAAATTATGGCTCCTAATTCTAGATCATGGTTTGAATAATTCCCTTCATGATTCTTAAGTTGTCTAGAGGCATAGGCTATAACCTTTTGACGTTGCATCAACACACACCCATAACCTAATTTAGAAGCTTCACAATAGACTATAAAGTCTTTAGTTCCTTTTGGTAATGCTAGTATAGGTGCGTTGGTTAATCTTTGCTTAAGAATTCTAAAGGCTTCTTCTTGTTTTGGTCCCCATTCAAACTTAACAGATTTACAGGTTAGTTTTGTTAAGGGAATGGCTATTCTAGAAAAATCTAGGATAAACCTTCTATAATAACCTGCTAATCCTAGAAAACTTCTCACCTCTGTTGGTGATTCAGGGACTCTCCATTTAGTAATTGCCTCAATCTTTGTGGGATCCACATGAATTCCTTCATGATTAACTAAATGTCCAAGGAATTGCACTTCTTCTTACCAAAATTCGCATTTCAAAAATTTAGCGTAAAGCTTTTCTTTTCTCAGCAAATTTAGGAGTGCATGCAGATGCGCTGCATGTTCCTCTTTACTCTTAGAGTAAATGAGAATATCATCTATAAAGACAATTATGAATTTATCCAGATATGGCTTACATATTCGGTTCATCATGTCCATAAATGCGGCTGGGGCATTGGTTAAACCAAATGGCATGACAGTAAATTCATAATGGCCATACCTTGTTCTAAAGGCGGTCTTAGGATTGTCCTCTTCCTGTACCCTTAATTGATGATATCCTAAACGTAAATCGATCTTAGAAAAGAATCAAGCTCCTTGTAATTGATCAAACAGATCATCAATTCTCGGTAATGGGTACCGATTTTTAATCTTGACCTTGTTCAACTCTCAGTAATCAATGAACATACGCATTGACCCGTCTTTCTTTTTGATAAACAAGATCGGTGCTCCCCATGGCGATGAACTGGGTTGTATGAATCCTTTCTCCAAAAGTTCATCCAGCTGTTTCTTCAGCTCTTGCATCTCTGCTGGTGCCAAACGGTAAGGTGCTTTGGCAATCGGTACTGTCCCTGGTAGCAAGTGAATTCTGAATTCAACTTCCCTTTCCGGCTGTAGTCCTGGTAACTCTTCTGGGAAAACATCTGAGAATTGAGATACTACGGGAATATCTTTCAATTCTTTTCCTTTAGTGTTAATGATTATGGAAATCATATACACTAATGATCCTTTCCTTGCATAACTGGCTGTTTTCATCACTGAGATGAATTTCGTAGATCTAGATGGCTTTTCTCCTTTAATTGTGATCTTTTCACCCTTTGGTGAATTTACTTGAATTGACTTTTGATCACATAGAATACTGGCTTTATTGGCTACTAACCAATCCATTCCTAATACAATATCAAATCCAGCCAGATTCATTGGGTAAAGATTAGCAATAAACTTTTGGTTTAAAATTTCTATTCTTGCTCCCTGCAAGAATTCAGTGATCTTAATGGATTCTCCATTTGCTGTCTCTACTAGACATTCTTGTTGAAGTTTAGTTAATGGTTGATTGAGAAGTTTTCAAAATGAAGTATTAATAAAACTTTGGTTCACACCAGAGTCAAATAATACTTTAGCAAAAACATCATTAATTAAAAACGTACCGGCAATCACGTCCGGAATTATCTTAGCTTCTTCTGTTGTCAGAACAAATGCCCTAGCATTCTTAGTAGCCTTGTTGTTCATGGCTAGAGCTAGTTTCAGACAGTTCGGCTTGATATGTCCCTTTTCTCCACAATTGAAGCATACTCCATTACTAGGTTTCTTCCTACAGTCTTCTTCCTTGTGTCCTGGTATCTTGCAGAAATTACAGTATGTGGAACATCTTCCTGAATGCTTCTTCTTGCAAGCCTTACAATAAGGTGAAGAAGTAGAACCTACATTTTTCCCACGGTTGGAATTTCCGTAGCGAAGTTCCTGGAAAAGCCTTTGGGCTAGGTTCCTCCTCTGGTTCTCTTCTTGTGTTCGCACTAACTCATCAGTCAAGATATTTACTAGTTCTACAGCTTCTTCTATGGTTTGTGATCTAGCTGCCTTGACTACGTGTATAATCTCACTGATTAATCCCCAGATGTAACGGGAGATTAATACTGGTTCTGGTGAAGCTAGGGTTGGCACTATTCTAGCATATTCAAAGAATACGGTAGTGTAACCCTTACAATATACTCCAGTCATTCTAAGGCTCAAGAACTTATTAGCTATTTGTTCTTTTTCATTGGGAGGACAAAATTTCCTTTCAACCATATTCTTAAACTTAGTCCATTCCATATTATAGACTCTGTCACTTCCCCTAGACTGGAGAATAGTGTTCCACCATTCTAGAGCAGCATTCTTAAAAAGATTGGAAGCAAACATGATTTTGTCTTCCTCTGCACACTTGCTTATTTTTAAGACTGCCTCAGTCTTTTCTATCCAGCGTAGAGCTGCAATGGCTCCTTCATTGCCCGAGAATTCTATTGGTTTACAAGACCAGAATTCTTTGTAAGAACAACCGTAAGACATGGTTCTTATTCTTTTTGGAATAGGCAATTGAAGTAACGGTCCATTGTTTACGCTGTGACTGGATTCAGTAGGTGGTCGCTTACTTCCATTATTACTTTTATTATTTTCCGCTTCCTTAACCGTTTTGATAATATATGGCATAGCATCTATAATCCCTTGTGCCACTATGTGTTGGATGGCACTATTATTTATCTGGTTGTCGTTATTATCGTTATTCTGGTTTTCTTGATTCACTTCGTTGTCCATCTGGATTATAAACATCTACCAAGTATTAATATCACAAAACAGTATTTAATGCTAATAATCACACAACAACACATTGATGAAAATCGTCGTGCATTGCGACATTTACTCTATTTTATAGATATGCATCTATTACAAACTGCAACTGAAATTTAAAATACAATACTAGTATGCATCAGTAGGTATTGGATTTTAGTTGATTTTTTTCTTTCTTTTTTTTAAGTCACAAACACACACACACACACACACACACACACACACATATATATATATATATATATATTATTAGTATTATTATTATTATTGATAGGGGTTCATCCAGTATTGCATGTTACGCTCGTCGTATTTCCAAACGAGCCTCTCCCCTATTTGCCTTATCTTTTAACTCTCATCTAATAACTCCGCACCAAAACTTCGGAGTTCCTGCACGTTCTCAGTGCCCATGGGTGGTGCGGGTGATGGTATCGGGTCAGGGTACTGGGGCATCGCTTCTTCGTATGGGTATATGTTTTCTAGGATTTCTCTGATATATTGGTCGTTATCCCAGTATAGTTCTAGAGGGTCAAGGTTTGGGTAAGGTGCTATTGGGTTTGGCATGGGTTCCTCTTGTAGATGGAGTTCTGGGTAATCCCTGTGGTCGTCAAACCATGGGTCATAATCTGGAGGATGGGGTGCTGGGACTCTAGGGATTTCGGTTGGGTCGAAAGCAGGTAATGGAATCTGGTCTCCTGGGTTAAGTTCAATTTCCATGGGTTGAGTTGGAAACAGTGGTAGTGGTTGTGGTGCTATGATTTTTTCTATGTTTGGGTCTGCGGCAGTGGTAGCTAATATGTGGAAATTGGCTAATCGCCTATTGATTATATCCTGAGTCTGGGCATTCATCTCCCTATTTGCAGCTGCTAAAGCTCTCTGTTGCTGTAATTTCCTCATTCTTTTCCTACGCTCGTGAGCTCCCCGACTGAACCATCCTCTCTTTTTGGTAGGGAATGGCTCTTCGGATTGTGCTTTGAATATGAAAATCCCTTCCTCTGTGTCAGCTGAATACCCCGAGGGGGTAGGCTGGGAAGAAGTTCCTTCATCTCTAGGAGAACTAGATAATTGATAATAAGCATCTGACGGACCCTGATCACTCATACTATAAACTAACAAATTGTTAAATAACACAAAACAATAATATACAGATATGCACGTAATCACGTAGATTATTTCCTAACATAATGGATAAAATTTTGGTGTCAGCAGAACACTTCTGTGGCTGAAATTAGTGGCTGTAGCTCTGATACCACTCTCTGTCGCAACCCCCGGCCCCTATCTCTTGGGAACGGGCGGCCGCGAACCAGTATCAGTGGTATCGGTGTTTATCAATTTGGCAATGGAATTTCATCAGGACCGTAGTTAGGAAATATTTTATCAGAGTAAAATACCACATTTTTATAATAATAAACACATGGGAGAATCCCAAGTTTCATTACAAACATGTTTAGAGGGATAAACCCTATTTTATTGAAATAAAACATCTTTTATTTTTAGGTAACTTTTATAGCCACTTTTCCAAGCCTTCAGTGCTGTCCAACTGACTTCTATTTGGCTTTCACATTGTGTTACCTGAAATGCGTTTAAAAACATTTTTTCAGTGGGAAATACTAGTGAGTGAATCCCAATTTAATCAAGAAGAGTTTTATCATTGTACAGCATTGAGGGCGATCTCGCAATTACATTTGTTTACATCTACTTTAATTACCACCCACGGTACTATCAACCCGACTTGTGGTCATGTTACTACTCACAGTGTAGTAACAAATTTTGTATACAAAACCCAAACATACCGACGATAATTGTAGAATTACAAATACTCAATCACTGTTAATTATAGTGTATAAACAATTGAGGTTTTGTAAAAACAGTTTGCAAAAAGAATGATTACTCACATTGCTACTTTAGGTATTTTCTTTGTGACTTCCTGGTTATAATCTATTAATTAAACAATGCACATGCGTTAGTATAATAGCCCAATTTACATTAGTTATACCCTCCCCGAGACAGAACTCCAACGACTATGTCGGGCAGAGCCTCGACAGGCGTTACGGAGCACTAGATCAATCGGGCATCGTATCTAATACGTAACTGGGGGTTATAATACTTACAACGAGGCAGATCTTCGCTAATTAGGGGGTATAATACCCGAATATTATTATTTCTATTCAGAATTAGAGAGAGAGTTTCGAGATTTGAACGACGGAAAACGAATGCCGATCTCTTCTATATATAGGGCCTGATCGACGGCCTCTCGCGGCCCCGAAAGAGACACAAGGGGTCGTCGCGTCCCGCGAGCTCGGTCTAGTAGGGCCTAGGGTTTAATAGTCACCTGTGTAGCTTCGACACACACGTGACATGTGGCGGCCTGCCACTAGTCCCTTCGCCCGCGCCCCGCGATGGAGTAAGTATTTTAGGATATATTTAGGAGGGCTGTTAATTTTAGTGTATTTTGGGCCCACTTTTCGTATACGGGGTGTATTTTAGGGCGTATAGGGGCGTTATAAGTATTTTAGGATATATTTTGGAGGGCTGTTATATTCTAGGATAGGTTTTCCGTTGTACAAACTTACTCCAAGGGCTTTAGTCCCATTCCCATCAATGACTTATGTACTACCTCTCTGCTTAAGCCTTTTGTAAGCAGATCCCCAATGTTATCCTTTGACCTCACATAGTCAATCGTGATAACTCCAGTTGAGAGTAGTTGTCGTATCGTGTTATGCCGACGTCGCATGTGTCTTGATCTGCCATTATACATTGCACTTTGAGCTCTACCAATAGTTGATTGGCAATCACAATGTATGCAAATAGCAGTCACAGGCTTGGGCCATCTTGGAACATATTCCAAGAATTGACGCAACCATTCTGCCTCTTCTCCAGCTTTATCTAACGCGATAAACTCAGATTCCATCGTGGATCTAGCTATAAGAGTTTGTTTGGATGACTTCCAAGATATAGCTGCTCCTCCAAGGTTAAACACATAACCACTTGTAGATCTAGAATCTTTCGTATCGGATATCCAGTTGGCATCACTGAATCCTTCCACAACAGCTGGATTTTGGCCATAATGCAGTCCATAATTTCTCGTGTATCTCAAATACCTTAATAATCTTGTCATACCCTTCCAGTGCTCTGAACTAGGATTACTGGTATATCTACTTAGCCTACTCACAGCATATGCTAAGTCCGGTCGAGTACATGACATGAGAATACATAAGACTGCCAATGATCCTTGAGTATTCCAATTGAGCAACACTCTTGCCTCTATTTTTTGACAAATGTTGAGAGGTATCAATTGGAGTTTGAGCTACACTGTGTCCCCAGGATTGAACTTCTCAAGGATCTTATCCACATAATGAGATTGACTTAGCACCAAACCAGTTTGGGTTCTAATGATCTTTACTCCAAGAATCACATAAGCCAGACCCATATCTTTCATGTCAAATCTCGCTTTCAACATGTCTTTAGTAGATCTGATCATCACTCCCAATGATAAGCATATCATCTACAAAAAGGCATAAGATCACATAACCTTTAGAAGTGTCTTTCACATAGACACATTTGTCGCATTCATTTATTTTGAAACCACTGTTAAGCATAACTTAGTCAAAATTTTGATGCCATTGTTTTGGAGCTTGCTTCAAGCCATATAATGACTTGACAAGTTTACACACTTTTCCCTCTTGGATAGGAGCAGAAAAACCCTCTGGCTGCTCCATTTAAATCTCTTCCTCTAATTCCCCATTGAGAAATGCAGTTTTACATCCATTTGATGTATTTCCAAATTTTTCAAGGCCGCAATTGCAAGCACCAATCTAATTGAGGTTATTCTGGTCACAATCGAGTATGTGTCAAAATAGTCAAGACCTTCCTTTTGTCTAAACCCTTTGATCACAAGCCTTGCCTTATGCTTGTCGACAGAGCCATTAGCTTTCATCTTTTTCTTGAATATCCATTGATATCCAAGTGGCTTGCACCCTGGTGGAAGATCTACTAGCTCCCAAGTATGATTTTGCAAGATAGAATCAATTCACTCTTGATGGCTTCTTTCCATTGAGGTCCATCTGAAGAGGTGACTGCTTCTCGATAGGTTTGAGGCTCACTCTCAACCATGAATGTAAGAAAGTCAGGCCCAAAGGATTTCTCAGTCCTTTGCCTTTTACTTCTTCTTGGCTCACCCTCTTCAGCCTTTGATTGTTCTTAAGTATCCTCTCGAACAATCTCATCAACCATTGTTGATGAACTTGCATGATTGGTTGTTGAAGAACTCGCATGAGTTTGTACTAACATTGGAAACTCTTCTTCAAAGTAAGTCACATTTCCTGGCCTTGTCTCTATGATAGAGTCCTTGTGCACATCAGGATTCTTGGATTCATATACAAGAAAACGATGTGAGCTACCATTTTGGCATATCCAATGAAAATGCAATCAACAGTTTTTGGCCCTATTCTAAGTGCCTTAGGGGGTATAACAATCACCTTGGCCAGGCACCCCCACACTTTCAAGTATTTATAGGATGATTTATGTCCCCACCCCAACTCATGAGGTGTTACATCCTTATTCTTGAAAGGTATTTTATTTAACAAAAAGTTGGCCGACAAAATTGCCTTCCCCCACATGTCCTGGCTCATCCCAGAACTTATCAACATGGCATTCATCATTTCTTTTAGTGTACGATTCTTTCGTTCTGCGATGCCATTTGATTGGGGTGTATAAGGAGAGGTACACTCGTGTATTATGCCATTTTTTGCACATACTTCCCCAAATGGTGAAACATATTCACCTCCTCTATCACTTCTCACACGTTTTATTTTCTTGTTGAGTTGATTCTCAACTTCAGCTTTATACAAGATAAACTTATCAATTGCTTCATCGTTACTCTTAAGTAAGTAAACATAACAATATATTGTGTTGTCATCGATAAAGGAAATAAAATATTTATTACCACCTCTGGTGGGAATTGATTTTAAGTCACACACATCAGTGTGAATCAGATCAAGGGGTTTTGTTATTCTTTCAACTGATTTGAAGGATGATCTTGTTTGTTTGGTTTCAACACAAGTTTTACATTTTGTTTTAGAGTCAATGGCAAAAGTTGGTATGTAATCTAATTCAATTAAACGACGCATCAAATTAAAATTTACATGACCAAGACGTCCATGCCAAACATTAGGAGACTCAACCAAGTAACCAGAAGTACTTGCATTTTTATTCATGTTTTTCTTAACAGCCATTACATTAAGTTTAAACATGCCATTTTGGGCATAGCCCTTTCCAACAAACATACCACGCTTAGTTAAAACAAAATTATCACTTTCAAAAACCAGACGAAACCCATGCTTGTTAAGCATCCAACCCGACACAAGACTCTTGCGCAGGTCTGGAACATAAAGCACATTCTTCAAAGTGAGCTCTTTCCCAGAAGTCCACTTCAATATCACATCACCTTCTCCCTTGATATCAGCTGTAGCAGCATTAGCCATGTACAACTTTTCTCCCACCACCTCTTTAAACGTATTAAAGAGGGTACTATCTGGGAACACATGGCGGGTTGCCCCAGTATTAACCCACCACCCTTTTGGCTCGTTAGCCACCAAATTTACCTCCTCCGCCATGGCAGTGAGGTCTGAAATCATGGCCACTAATGGCATACCATCATCATCAACCATAAGAGTTGTGTCACGTTTAGGCTCTTTGCATTGGTCAGCACGGTGACCAGTTTGTCCATAGTTGTAACACTTCCCTTTAAAGGGACCAACTTTCTTCTTCACACCACCTTCCTTTGGCCCAAGGTTAACACCTTTGTTTTTCCCTTTTCCATTGAACTTGTGGCCTTTGTTACCCTTGTAGCCCCTTGAGGATTGACCATGTTCCACAAGGTTCGCTATTGCAGAAACCTCAACTTGACTTTCTTTGCATTATATTTTGTTGTCCTCTTCAATACGAAGACGAACCACAAGGTCTTCGATGGTCATTTCCTTCGCTTATGCTTAAGGTAATTCTTGAAGTCCACCCAACTAGGAGGCAACTTTTCAACAATTGCTGCCACTTGGAGTGTTTCACTCAGAATCATTCCTTTCGACAGAATGTCACTAAGAATAATCTGTAGTTCTTGGACTTGACTCATCACAGTTTTTGAATCAATCATTTTATAGTCCAAAAACCTAGCAACAACATACTTTTTAGTACCCGCATCCTCAGTCCTGTATTTCCGTTCCAATGACTCTCATAATTCTTTGGCAGCTGGAACCTTGAGATACACGTTATACAAGGCATCTGAGAGGCCATTCAACACATAGTTGCGACATAGGTACTCAGAGTGTTTCCAAGCATCAACAGCACTCACAGATTGGACATCAGATGTCCCTTCTGCGAGAACAGGAGGAGACTCCATCAAAAACCTTGCAAGGTTCAGAGTGGTCAGATAGAACAACATCTTTTTTTGCCATCTCTTAAAATTCAAACCAGTAAACTTCTCTGGTTTTTCAGCATGGTTAGCAACTGCTTGAGCAGCTTGGGTACCAATCAATGGTCCCATGGTAGTGGATGTGGATCCAATAGTGGTTGATGTGGTTGCTGCAACAGTAGCCATTTCTGAAACAAGAGTAAATTTCAATCAGTTTATGGCAGAAACAAATTGGTTTATAGAAAACCAATACAAATTAGAAAAGTTTGCTAATAAACAAAATAAACTGTTTATAAAAATTTTTAAAAACCAAAACAGTGAACGGGTTTTAAAAATCTGTTTTAAGCTTGTAGGACAACCGTTCACAAAATAAATAAAATAACAATTTTATATATAAACATTCTTATTACAATACATAAAGAGGAACAGAACTAAACTGAAAGAAATTACAATACAAGAAATGTAAATTAAACTAAGAACAGGTTACAAGAAAAATTAAGGGAAACGTAAAACAACGGTGACTAAGGCACGTGAAGATCCCGCTTCCCTTAAAACAGGTTTCGGGCCACCCATGTGAACCCGTCTGTTTCCCAGGGTACAACAGCCTAAGCAGATTGTACTACCGGGATTAGCCTAACACTTGAAAAAATACCTGAAATAAGAGTTCTCAGGGATTTGAAGTTAGGAAAATCTCTGTGTATGCTTTTAACCATATGAATTTGTGTTCTCTGTGTGTTCTAAACAAAGCACACAACTTTGTATATATTGTTGTTTAGAATTCGAAATGAAATGTCATATTGAATACAAAATTCAATAAAAAATTAAGTCTCAAGCCACATCTAAAAAATAGTCACCAGACCACTTGCTCAAGCCACATCTAAAAAATAGTAAAGGCGGCTCCAAGCGGCGATGCGAGCGTGAGAAGTGCAAAGTGCGCCATCAAAGCGCCACATTGCGCCCAGGGCTGGTCCGTTGGTGTCACGTCCCCCGTCCCGGTCCCGGACGCATGCGCGTGCGCGTGTCGGGTGCTTCGCTGGGGTATTGATTGTGACAACCCGAGTTTTCAAGGTCTTCCCTCGCAACTGCGTTTTCTTAAATTCGTTGCGTTCTTTTATGTGCACCTTGTTATTTAATTGTAATTGATGTTTAGTGTTAATTGGTTAAATGTTAAACATGGACCTTGTGAATTATGATGCGCTATTATATATATATTTTATGTAAAGGACGAAATCTAAGGAGGGATTTCGTCACAAGCCACTCGACGAAAACCATAGGGTCTTCGCCATGACTATCACGGCGAAATCCCTTATTTCGCCGGCCCATCTTCTAGTAAAGCCCATTAAGGGCCCAGTTCATTTAAGTGTGTATATACTACGCGAACCGTTGCATTCGTGAAACATCTGGCCGAATAGAAAACCCTAGAGTCCTCCCTCTGTGCGACGGCAATCTTGTGTTCCCCGAAATCCTCTAGATCGATCAAGTCATTGTCTCGTTCATCGCGGTTAGTGTTAACCTTCATTTGATTGTTTGATTTAAATCAGTTGTATGCATGAATGATGTTCGTATAGGTTAAGATGTAGTATGTGTATCACCACTGTGGAGAAACGGTTGATGATCTGTATGAATGAAAACAATATTATTTATGCCTACTGCTTATCTTCGATTTGATGATATATAGATATATATATATCTGAATGTTTAAGTGAATGGATGATATAGTTTGTATGAAACAACAATCTGATAACATGTAATACGTGGCTAGGAGTGATGATTGTATGAATAGATCTGATTGAGCAAATGATTGTTGTAGCCGATGTAACTGTTAGACGATCATTAGGGTTTCTGGTTATGTAACTGTTGATGACGATCATTCTTACCCGACGAAAACCCTTGCCCTGACGAAATTGCATTCACGACGAAATCTGTGGGATTTCGTCATACTTTAAGGTCGACGAAATTGGTGGGATTTCGTCGCTCTCGGGAGTCCGTCGCCTGGGGTTTTCGCCGATGGGAGTTCGCGACGAAAATAGGGGTGTTCGTCAAGTGGGGAAATAAGCACAGTAACTCAGTTAAGTCTGTTAAGTCTGTTAATGGATAACTATGTTAGAATAGACTGAGAAATCATTTATGTGAAGCATGAATTGTATGAACTTGAAATAACTGTTTATGTGTTACATGATGTTAACTGCCAAGCACACTTTGTGATATTAGATTGCATGAGAGTCATTTCGAACATAAACTGATTGTGTATACGTGCATACTATAGGCTTTGACCGAATTGTTTGTGCAAGTAGATAAGCATACCGAGCAAACCGAGGTGAGTTCACACTCTTTCTATGGCATGGGATTCCCGGTGGTTGGGAATGGGTTAAAGAACTAAAACGGAACACGCATATCCTCCTTGGGTAGGATATGTACCGCCATCCTCCATGGGTAGGATGCCAATATTAATCCTGCGTATTCTCCTCGGGTAGAATACGTACGTTCGTCCTCCTTGGGTAGGACAACAACCTTAAACTTACTAGACAAAACTCTATCATGAAGTCACTCAATTTTATATCGACTTAATCACCGGGCCAATGGCGAGCGGGTCATTAGTTGATAGCGCTATTAGGGTTGACAAGCCTCACACCATGCCGGCAGGACGGGCGTGTACTAATGGATCTGGGCACTTAGTCAATGATGATAGACATTGACGTAGGGCACAACTTACTTTCGTTAGTTGTCGATATGGTAACGGTCTAGTGGTTCACATGGGGAAGCCCCCACTGATTATGGATATGGTTTGGGAAACAAAGATACTGGTTAACTCGTGGTTTACGAAACAACTTATGGTTTTCAAAACAAACTGGTAAAACTAAACAACCAACTATGAACTCGCTCAACTTTGTTGTTGACTCGTTGTTACATGCCTTGCAGGTCGTTAGGTGCTTATGGAGCTTGCACAGGGAGGAGTGATCGTTGTGGGACATGGACTGTTGAGTTCCATGTTAAACACTTAAACTTTATGAACTTATTACTTATGTTTGGGTTTTACATTTTACGCTTCCGCTGTTAACTTAAAGTTGGTTACTTCTTTTTGGACACCAATTATATTGTAGTTGGTTTTATTTACTTAATTACGTTGTTCAATATGATTGGTGGCTTGATCCTGGTCAGTCACGCCTCCATGCGGTGATACTCCGCTTGTGGATTTTGGGGGTGTGACATTGATGTTTATTTTGGCAGCGGAAATTTTAACAGGATCGTGAAAACTGAAAATGCCCAATTATTTTATTTTACAATTTGGGACTCCCCCATAATTTATAATAAAGAAAATTTCACGGGGAAATTTCTTATTTTTACAAAAATAACATGTTTATTTATTTTATTTATTGAGCCACATTCTTCAAGCTGGGGTGCTACACGGCACTTATCCCTGGTTCACAGTAAATCACCTGAAACATGTTTAAAAAAATTTTATCAGCGGGGAAATACTGGCGAGTCACTCAATTGGTACAAAACGACACAATGTTATAATACACAGTATTAAGGGTGATTACAATGTTTTTATCAACCAATTACCCCATATCGGTATTTGTCACTTGACAGTATCTGTGACTATGGTCAGATCACCCATTGGCTAACCCGTTATCCAATGGTGACGGGTATTAAGTAATGTATACAAAACCCCACATACTGGCAGTAATTGAAGATTACAAAGACTTAATCCCTGTAATTATAACTTTTGAAAACAAATAGAGTTTTGGAAACAATTTGGTAAAAAAAGAATGACTCACGTTGCAAATTTAGACGAGCAGAGTTTTGCCTACTGATTTTAGCCTTGTAACCTAGTTAAATAACAATGCACACGAAACTAGGTCAGTAACTTAATACAACATTTACGATAAACTCACGAAATCAAAACCCTCACGACGAATGATGACGTGTGCGTATATATACATACTTTTGCAATGAATTTACACACGATTTGGTTTTAAATTTATAAAAGTGATTATTAGTTTTACATCAAAACACACACGAAAGAGGCAAGTGTACCCCGTCACATATGTAATAAAGTATCGGTAAGAACCAAGTATCGATCCAAGGAAATGGGCGGAGAAATAATACTAGACCTTTGTCACTAAACTACCGGTAAAAACATAAGTTTGGTTTGATTTTAATTAAACTAAAGTAAGCGTAAACAAATACATAATAAAAACATAATAGATAATAGATAAAAAGCCTTGCTTAATACACAACCAAAGCATGTCAACTAAGTCGGTTTTGGCACTAGAAGCATTCGGTCAATATTCTAATTTAAGACAATTAGTATCCCTTTCGGGAATCCTAACATGACAATCATTCGGAAAGTTAAAACGATAAACACACTTTAACCACCTAAAATTGTTCTTTAACGTGCAATTGATAAATGTCTATGAAAATCTCTTAAAAATAAGTTAGTCATCCGTTAGGAGTTTTCTAACCGCACTTAATCAAGGAAAGAGACACCGATAAACACAATGCAACCACCGAGACAAGCATAAACTAGATTAAATCACAACCGAGTTCATTTTACAAATCTTGCACAATAATTCACCAAGATAGCAATTTTGGCCTAAACTACTAACTAAGCTAACAAATCATGGCAAGAATTTATAACGACACCATCTAACCCGTTAAGGTCCTTACGTGACGGCAAGCTCTCTTGATTAATAATAATTACATTTTATTAAATCACTAACCATTTCTAGTATCATGATGCATACATTTAAACCAAGCTAATCTAGTTAACCAAGTTCAAAGTTTACTAATACAAGATTAATTAAGCTTCATTTTTCAACTATCTTAACTAACCAAGCATCAATCATCCAACATAATTACTTATAATCAAGAAATCAATATCAATAACAAGGTTGCAAACTAATCATCAAAGATTAACATAGAAAATACTTCAAAATGTCATTACAAACAAAGATTAACATACTAATGATTGTAATCAAGCAAGGGATTGTTGTGTTTTTGCCCAAAGGCTACAATAATACATAAACATTAATCTAAGTACTTGAAAGATTAACAAAATCATGGAAAGATTAGAAAACCAAACCATAAACAAGCACTAGACTAAGGATCCGGATAGTAATGGAGCTAAACGGCACGATGTGGCTTGAATCCGGGTCAAAAGCATAGCCTCCGGAGCCTGTAAAATCGCCTGTGAAGCTCCCAAAATTCCAGAATCTCGAACAGAATGTTTCTGTTCTGTTTTTATATTTTTTCGCTGTGGCACGGTCGTTCTTCATATGGCACGACCGTGCACTTTAAGCAATTATTGGGGATGGGGCACCATGCTGCATACGTCATCAGATCTTTGACCAGATTCGATATCGCACGACCGTTCTTCATATGGAACGGTCGTTCATCACCGGGACTCTGTTGCACGAGCTGTTGCACTAGTGGTGCAATTCTGAGGTTTTTGCTGATGTTCGGAGCCGCACGGTCGTTCTTCGTATGGCACGTCCGTGCTTCCCCGGGATGACCATGTATGCCTTGCACGCCTAGTCGCACTGCTCGTTCATTGCCGGACTAATCAACAACTGTCGGAGATGCACGGTCGTGCATCAGGTCGCACGACCGTTCCACAGGCCCAGGTCAGTTTCCTTAACAGAATGTCCGCAGCTTCGTCGTTTTGTCCGGAAAGTCCTCATTTTTGCTATCATCTTGTCTGGTATGCTGTTTTAGGCCTGTATACAAAAGTGTAGATATTTAAGTATCCGAATGACGGTTTTACGGCCAAAAACGCATAAAATAGGGGTAAAACGGGGGACTAAAATATGTGTAAATTAGCGAATATCAAATGACAAAGTATAGCCCGGATTCGGGCAGCACTTAAACATCCATCGGATCATTTTCAATCGATCGGACATTGTATCGTAGCAGTGATCGAGTTAATACCCTGTACTCGTAGCAGCGTTTCCCTATTCAAAATTTCGAATTTGAGCAGTTTTCTTCGTCTTTTAGAAAGTTTTACGAACACAGGAGCAATGGCCATGAACTGCCCAATTTATAGCAGATTTTTGGGTTTTACGCGGCCCACGTAAACCCTCACATATAACTTACGCGGCCCGCGAGGGCCACCTATTCTACAACTAGGGCTAGCGTGTCACGTGTAGGCCCGCCACGTGGCCTAAAGCGTGTCTCAGTCACCAACTGTGCTGTCGCGCCCGCGTAGGCTTAGCCTTATGGCTTACGCGGCCCGCGAGAAGTCTAAAAATCTTGATTTCTTGGTTTTTCATGAGCACTAGGGTTTCAGGGGTCCGGGTTTCCACTTACGGGTCATTTTTAGACAGTTTTGCAGGTCCTTACAGTTGGGCTTATTAACCTAGGCTAAGGCCTAGGGCTAACCAAAACAAAGGCCTCCATATTTTTTGTTCTTTCTATATATTAGATTTGTTTTTTGTCTATTTAAACAAAGTTTTTACACCTGATATTTAGGTTTTTACTCCAGGCGTCCACATTGTACACAAACGCTTCATTTCAGAATCCAGAAGCAACGATGCAACACACCAACCCTCGTTACTTACGGCGTTTTGAGTAACCAGTGTGAAAATGATTGTGAATTGTGCGAAGTTAGGGCCGACATTAGAGGTAATCATCGCTATAGTTATTTAATGTCTCAAATCTCAATTTCATATTCTCAACAAGGACTATTTTTTCATTATCTACTAATTTGTATGTGTGTGTATATATTGAGCAACCCTAAAAAATCACCATATCACTAATCAGTTACGATTTTGATTTGGTATTGTAGATTTTGTTGATATTTTTTTAGGGTTGTCAAGTATTCAAGTGTCAAAAAAGAGATTGGGTGATTGATGATTCCTATTGCTGATTTGTTGGCTTGGAAGACACTACTCGTGTTAGTTATAGAAAATGGTTGATTTGCTCTTAATATTTAGTCAATAGGGTCTCGACTTTGTAGTTTCCTTAGGGCCTCCATAAACACGTTGGACCGGCACTACTCTAAAGCTTAATTGGCACACAACAAACTTATGGATGGTCAGTTTAGAAGCACCTTTCATTATTATGTTTAGTGTATTTTTACACATTGCATTTTTTTGGGTTATTAGATTTTAATAATCCTAAGTTTCATCTTTTGGCCGATAATAATCCTAACTTTAAAAATTCCCTCCAACGATCCCAACTTGTAAGAATTTAGCCCTCATTGATCATTTTCCAATATAGGTGCACTAAAATCATTTAAGGAGTCTGGATGTGAACTTGAATCTATTGAGGAGGCCAAATTCTTATATGTTAGAAAATGATTAATGGGGGTCAAATTCTTACAAGTTGGGATCGTTAGAGATGATATTTAAAGTTGTGATTATTATCGGTCAATAGGTGAAACTTATGATTATTAAAATCTAATAATCATTTTTTTTTATGTTGGTCCGTGTTAATGGTTCTACCGATTTATATAACTTTACTTGAACATTTCACTACTTTCTCACCAGAAATTCTTGAATTCTAACCAAGACATTCCTATAATCATGTCATTGATCGATCGTGAGTATTAAAATTTTTGTTTTCTTTTGGGCGCATTCAACACAAACATCTACCGCCCTCTGTTATTTGCTAAGATGAGATTGTCTAGTGGCGTCGATGGCTGATTCACGATAACACATTGCATCCACAACATATCTTTAGTTTGATTCTTGTGCATTTGTTTTAAACTTGGTTGGCTTTGAAATATTGAACATTTAAAATGAGCAGATTATAGACATATGATTATTTGTAGTTGACATTCAAACTCGTATATTTGTGACTTTAGAATCATCATAAAAGATCAAATTTTGTGTTTCCTTTATATATTTTTTTATGTTGAATAAAGTTAACCATGGTTGTGGATAATGTTTGAACAATATGTGATTGTTGTGGTGGTTGGAGGAATATGGGCATAATATAGGCACATGCAGAGAACATTTAATGGCTTTAAACCTCACTAGAGACCCACAACAGAAGGAAACCATTTTAGAGATTCTAGATGTTTTGGAGCATTAACTAAAATCACTTTCTTCTTTTTTATCTATATAAATTAATTAAAAAAATATATTTTTCTTTAAAATTTATATATTTTTTAAAAACCTCTCACATCTCATTCTCTATTTCTATCCTCTCACAAACACTTATTTTATTAGTTTTCCTCTTTTTTATACACTCAAAAAAAATTATAGAAGCTACTTTTTGAGCTTCTAAATAAAGAGATTCGGTTTGTTCTCTTTAAATTACTCTCTTTGATAGAGAAGGAGATGAAGTTCTATTTTGATTGTTTGTTTAAATTATTCTCTAAAATTTTGTTACAGAGAGTATATAGAGGGTGGGATGAAAATGCTCTTAGTTTTGAGCATTTATCTTCATCTATATAATTTAAACAAAAAACATATTTTTCTCTAGATTATGTTTACTTTTCAAAAACCTCTCACATCCAACTATTTATCCATATATATCTCTATCATATCACTTGGATATAAACCTCTAAATATATATCTTACTTTAATATCTATAAAACTTTCTATATTATAGATATTCTAATGTAGTGGTGTTTTTATTGCTTCCTTTATTTCTTCCTCTATATTATATAGAATATATTAATATAGAGTCTACAATGTGAATACTCTAAAAGTATCTTAATAAATACATATTAACTAGTTAAATTTGTTTGCCATTATACGTTTAACATTTTTAAACATCTACGACAAGTAAAATATTTTTTAATACTTAGTGTAACCATTTTTATCAGGTAAGAATAGAAGGTTGAACCATCACTAAATTTAAAGCATTAGGTTTCAATCTAAGAATAAAAAAGAAATAATTGAACTAAAAAAAATTAATTCACGCATTCGATTGTTTGAGGACCTTGCCATCTTATTGAATACATGTATTGTCGATCACGATCATCATTATGTTTAGAACTTTGTGAATTAAACGATCACAGGGATCATGCAATTAGCTAGCTTGTAAATTGATGTCGTTTTTGGTTGTTGTTGGTTGCCTGCTCTTGTGATTTATTTGCCGATTGTTTTAAGAAACTTGTCTTTCTAAGAAAACGTATATATATTAGATGTGATACATAAAACGGTCATTTAACCACCTCTCTTGTCTCTTTCTATTTAAACACACACGCACATTTGTTAATATCAATTATATATTCAAAAAATTACTACACATTGTTTAAACAATAAAAAATATTACTTGAAAAGTATTTTCTTTTTTAATCTTTCATTATTGTGTTAACTTTCTTATATTATAATACGATAAAATAGACCTTTAAGAATTGGACCTATTGATTTGACTTAATTGCTAAATTGTTAGACGTTCATCCTAAATGTAATCAAACTAAATTAGATAGGCGAATGGTATGTTTTCTCACTTAAAACTTTATGTCAATGATCTCTAGATCAATTGGTGGAGGGCTTGCATTTCTTTTGAGAGATGCAAGTTTGACTCTCACTTGGTGCAGAGTGAGGCACTGGTGGGCAATGATAGGAGACCCAGGGAAACCTGGGTTGGATCCTTGAGCCAAACGAGTTTTACCGGTAATTTCACTGTCGTGCCTACGGGCGGGTGGGTTACCGGGTTTTCCCCGGAATTGGTGGTGGACTCGGGTTACTCTCGGAGTACTCCGTTTGTCCAGTGGGTGCCCCGAGAGTGCTCGGGATTGAGTTTGTTGGTCGTTCAAAAAAAAAAAAACTTTGTAAGTATTTGTCATACACAAATTCAGGGCCGGCTCAAGGGTAAACCAAATGAGGCTTGGGCCTTGGGCCACCAAAACTATAGGACCTCTACAATTTGATGAAACCACAGTCCATTTATAAAAGATTTAGGGTGTTGGTTATCAAAAAATTGATGGTTGGTAGTGTAGTGGTTTTGTGTATGTATGGATGTTGGTGAGACACGGGTTCGAATCCCTGGTTCACCAATTTTTTCCCTTGTTTTTAAATTTTAACACAATCTTTCAAATAATTACACTTGGGCCCTTCAAATTTAACTTTCAATTACACACATTTTTTTTTGGGAAAAATGCCACAAGATTTTACTTCGCTTAGACCACCAAAATGGTTAAGCTGGCCCTACACAAATTCCTTTTTGTTTAATTCTTTCCTTCAAGGGATAAATGTAGAAATGAAAATATGGTTAAGATTTATGATGGGACAAAACGATATGCTTGAAATAGATTATAATTACGCATATACATATAAGACTATCTCCAATACTACGTGTGCCCTTAAGCATCCTTAGCTGCCACATTATATCCTTACAAATCCTTAAAAACATTCATTTCATCTCCAATTACTCTTCTAAATTTTCACCTTATCACCTATTCACTACACACAATACTTAAATAAAAGTTTTTTTTTAATCTGGGTCCACCTTATCACCAAAACCAACACAAACATTCATCCATAATTAAGGGCTCTATTGTTAAGGCTTCAAAGGGCACCATTGCTCCAATGGTAAGGGCATGTAAGGGCTTGTAAGGACAATTGTGTTAAGGATGCATTGGAGATAGTTTAATATGTGGTCAAACTCAATTTTTTTGGCGTGTAAGACTATTTCCAATGCTAAATGCGTCCTTATGCGTCCTTAGTTGCCATATCATCTGTCACGTAATATCCTTACAAATCTTTAAAAACCTCAATTTCATCTGTAGCCCTACAAATATCGTTACCCTTCTTAATTTCCACCTTATCACCTATTCATTACACAATATTTAAATAAAACATCTCTTTTTCTTACTTTGGGCCCACCTTATCACATGAACCGAGGCAAACACATGCCCTTGCGGAATGACATCTCACCTAAGGGCATGCTATGATGGATGAACTCTAATGGTAAGGATCTTTAAGGGCATCCAAGAGCATGATCTCCAAGGGCCCATTAGAGATAGTCTAATAAATATATCTATTAGATTGATTTTGAAGTTGCCAATTTCAGGTAGTCCACTTGGTAGGTAGAGGCACATGCATCTTATAGAGGATGCCATAAGTTTAAACTTAAACAATGAGATAATTTAAAATTATTGATGTAAAGGTGATAATATTAGCCGATAAAAAAATATTGATTTTGAAGTTGACGAGTTAGAGTTTTTGATCACTTCTTTTTACAAAATGAACTAGTAAATGAAACCCCGCGTGTTACATAAAATAAGTACATAATAAAAATTATATATATATACATTAAACAAATCGAGCTCGTATGGATTTCAATTCTTAAGTTTTCATGAGCTAAGGCAAGCTTTATACATGATACTCAAAACATATTTATCTCAATCTCGAGTTTTCTTGATCTAAACAAACTGAACTAGAATTTAGTTGAGCTTGTTAGGAGGAATGATAGATCCGTCTTTGTTGTTCGAAAAAAAATAGTTGAGCTCGTACGATATAAAATATTTATGGTTACTTCATTTAATAGTTGAAACACCGTATGTATTTTTCTGAGCAATTACTTTCGATTCACCTAATGTCTTACGGTTTTGTTTCAAAGATTTGTAGTCATAGTATTTGATGTAATTTAAGTTGCTCAAAAAATAGGTATCATTACTTTCTATGATAAATAAAACCGTTTATAAAAGCCAAAAAAAATTGGCAAACATTTATTATCTCGATTCTATATTTCTATAGATAAATGTGAATATCTTTTAACCGTGAGTAATTTGCTTATAATTAAATAAACGTTATTTTTTATTTATAAACATACTAGGTTATAACCCCGTGTATTACACGGGGTTGAATAAATATAATTTTTTATATTAAATAATAAAAAGTTATATCTTTATGAACCCGGTATATTGTACGGGTTAAATAAATGTAATTTTATATATCAAATAATAAAAAAAGTTATATCTTAAAAAACCATGTGTATTACACAGATTAAATAAATGTAATTTTGTATACTAAATGCTAAAAACGTCGTATCTTTAAAAACCCCGTATATAATCGGGTTGAATAAATCTACCAAATAATAAAAAAATCACATCCTTAAAAACCTCGTATATTACATGTATTGAATAGATCTAAAAAAATTATATCTTTAAAAACCATGTGTATTACGCAGATTAATTAAATGTAATTTTGTATATTAAATACTAAAAACGGCGTATCTTTAAAAAACCCGTGTATAGTCGGGTTGAAAAATCTACCAAATAATAAAAAAATTATATCCCTAAAAAACTCCATGTATTACACGTGTTGAATAAATCTAATTTTACATAGCAAATGATAAAAAAGTTATATCTTTAAAAACTTCGTGTATTACACGGGTTATATAAATGTAAGAGTTAAATGCCATTTTAGTCCCTGTGGTTTGGGTCATTTTGCCAGTTTAGTCTAAAGGTTTCATTTTTAACCCGTGGGTCCAAAAAGGTTTCACAGTTGCCATTTTAGTCCACTGGGTTAACTCCACCCATTTTTTCTGTTAACGAGAATACCAATTCAGTCATTTTATATGGCTGAATTGCTCTTTTAGTTAACAAAATCACATACAAAATTACCGAATTGGCCTTCTGGTTAACAGAAAAAATGGATGAAGTTAACCCAGTGGACGAAAATGACAATTGTGAAACCTTTTTGGACCCACAGGTTAAAAATGAAACATTTGGACTAAACTGACAAAATGACCCAAACCATAGGGACTAAAATGGCATTTAACTCTAAATGTAACTTTGTATAGTAAATAATAAAAAAAATTAATTTTTAAAATCTCGCATTTTTGACGAGTTGAATAAATATAATTTTGTATACCAAATAATAGAAAAAAAGTTATATTTTTAATAAATTAGGATAACATTTAATATTAATTTATTATTTATATATTTAATATAAGATAAGTAGGAACGAGAGGTATTTGTTTTAAAAATATATTAAATTAACAATTTAGATTTGAGGATAATATTTTATTAAAGTATGATAAGATTTAATATTAATTTATTTTTTATTTAGTTAATATAAGATAAGTATAGATATGAGGATACTTTCAATGAATGACACGTGTCCAAAAGTTGGTTTATTTTATTATAGTAGATAGATACCTTTGATCGCTTTAATTTTAAACATATATATATATATATATATATATATATATATATATATATATATAGTGTGAGGTTCATTCGGGAACACTAAAAAAGTGGGGAACAGTGGGGAACCGACTCAAACGAACTCCGATTGGACTCATTCCGGTGGCGTTGGAACCGCCTCGTCGAACCCTAACTAGGATCTCGGTTCCCCGCTGTTCCCCACAAAAACTTGGTAAAAAACAATTCAAATTCAAAATTTCTTTTTACATTTATTATTATTGTTCGAATACAATGTTAGAAATTAAATTTACACGTTTAAATTTATGTGAATTCGTAAATAAAGAAAATTTACACATGTGTAAGTTTGTCATTTACGCATGTGTAAATTTGTTATATTTACACATGCGTAAAAAATCTAGTAACAGTGATTTTGAGAGGAGAAATGAATTATTTGATGTTGTAAATTCTTTTTTGATGATGTATTTTAATTAGAATGAGATTTGTATTAAAAAAATTCGGTTTTGATTGGTTTTTTCATTCGTTCTCACGGTTCTCGCAATATTTAGCGTTCTCAAAATAACCCTCCCCATATATATATAGATACATTTGATTGTTTTATTTTTAAACAAAAAATAATAATTATTTTTTGGAAGGCGGGAATTTTTATTAAAACAACCTCAATCTAGCAAGTCGCTAGAGGGGCACCAAACACCAAACTTACAAAAATAGATAGTTTTGGCCAAATGTCAATTATCAAACACGATAAACGAGCGGTCAATAAGAAAATGCTTGAACTAATTAAATTCATGAAATCAAAAATGCAAGATAAGTCTACTAGTGGATATATTTTGGGAAATAAACAAGAAACTCATATTTTTTCTTTTTAAAAAAAGAAAAAGAAACTCATAATATTCAAAAGGTAAAACAATCTTGATGACCATATATAACAAAAAAAAGTAAGGAGAAAGATTGCAACATCGAAAATAATTTTGATGAACCATGAAAAAAGAAAGTTAAGCGTAACTTTTTTTTTATATAAAACATGATTATAATGGAATATTTGTAGTTTTGTGGAGATACAATATACTTTTATAATTTTATAAAGAAATTTGTAACTTAAAAAAAATCTTCTATATCACTATATTAAATGTAACTTTTTTTTTTTGTGAATTATTCGCGAATGTCGGGATGATTAGCATACGTTGTCTTAATCAGGTACGCGCTAGAGGGCCCCCTAGCACAATAGATTCCCAATTTAAACCCTTTAATGAGAAACCACTATCATACAAACTCAAACTTGAGACCTCCAAAAGAAAACTTACCCGAGCTCACCATAAATGAAACTTAAATATTCGTAGCAACCGCTATAGTTATAATTATGATTTTAAATGTAAGGTTGATGGTCAACTTGTTTAGCTAAAAGCCTTTCAAAAAAAAAAAAAAACTTGTTTAGCTAAAAAATTCCAGTCAAAGTTGAACATATGGAATGAGTTGTAGGGTATAGCTATAGCCGCCTTGATTTAGCTGTCAAACACTCAAACTCACGTGCTGTCGTGGAGCTAGGGCCCCATCCCGTCACTTCCGGCCAAAGAGACCCAACGGTGCCCAAATATCACGTGAGAGTTTTAAATTCCCCTTGTGTGTAAAAGTATATAATTGTTTACAGGAAACTAGGTTATAACATCGTATATTACACAGATTAAATAAATAAATTTTATATGCTAAATAATAAAATAATATATTTTTAAAAATCTCCTTTATTGCACGGATTGGATAAACATAAGTTTATATATTAAATAATAAAAAGTTATATCTATAAGAACCATATTGTACGGGTTGAATAAATGTGATTTTATATACCAAATAAAAGAGTTATATCTTTAAAACCACGTGTCACTACAAGAAAACTGGGTTTTTAGTACGCTCAAAAGCGTCCTAAAATGCTATTTTATAGGACATTTCATTTAATAGGACCAACGGTAAAAGCGTTTCATGTAAAGGGGTCGTAATAAGTCCCGAAACTAAAAAAGCGTCATAACATCTCAAATAAGATTATGAAACCAATTTTATGGTCGCAATATGTCTTTGAACAGCTAAAATAGTGTCCTAATAAAAACATATTAGGACACTTTTACGATGTTCTAACATGTGCTTACATACTTTTAATCTTTTGATACACTTACAAGCGTCCTTAGAAATTAATTGATAGCACCCTTATGATGTAACATCATAGCTAATTTAGTACCAAGAAAAGGGTACTAATATATCAAATAAGATAATGAAACCAATTTTATGGTCGCATAATATGTCTATAGACAACTTAAACAGCGTCCTAAAAAGAACATATTGGGTTCTAATATGTTATTACCTACTTTTAATCTTTTGATACAAATACAAGCGTCCTTAAAAATTAATTTATAGGACCCTTATGATGTAACGTTATAGCTACTTTAATATCAAGAAAATGATCCTAATATCCCAAATAAGATTATAAAACCAATTTTATAAATAGACCATCAACATATAACATCCTAATAGTTATTGTATAACATCAACATATAACATCCTAATAATAAAGAGAATATTCTACCCGTCTTGATCTTCAAGTGATAGTTGTTTGATAGCTCTCCACATCAGAGCCTCCAAGCTTTGTTGATGTCTGTCAGATGGTATGTGTCACACCCCAACCGATGGCGGAAACATCGGAGTGAGACGAAATAGATTACAAGAGACTTCATAACACTATTTGTAACAATATTTAAATTAACCATTTTCATTCCAAAACATAAATTGTCAACATTACATAGAAATCTCAAATAACAACAAGTTCAACGAAAGTACATAACAACATAACAAAATTGATACAACATTTTAAACCTAAGACGTCTAAATGTGTATCTAGGCATCATTGCTACTTCATTTCATAGCATCATCATCCTCAACCTGTAACATGTTAAAATAAAGTTCAATGCAAAAGCAAAGGCGAGTACACAAGGTTTAGATAGTATAGCATATGTATAAAGCATTTACTCGAATCCACATGCCAATTTGTAAACAAGGTAACTAGCATGCATAACATCACGTCAAACCCAAGTGTCCACTAGTATTTAGCATCCCTCGCCACAAAAGTAACGAGACCGTTTTAGTATAATGACTTAACAAGACCCCGACGGGTGGTGTGCTACTCCTATAACGCTATATATGTTAAGTTGAGGGCTTAGCAAAGTAGTGACATAAAGCATGTATAATCTAGCATGAACCTAAGTAAACAAGTAGCATGTATAACGGATTGAGTTCATAAAGCATGTTTAGGTGTGTGTAAGTGTAATTTTGTAAGGTAACATGTTACAACCTAAAAGTGGTTTAAAAATGTAAATGGGTCGAATGTACTCACGGTTTTGCAAGTCTTCTACTTGGTAAATACGCGAGAGTGTTGGTTTGTTTAGGAGGTTGGAACACCGAGTCCTTCTACACGAAGAAACAAAGTGTGTGAGTTTTGGGGAAAACGGAAGACTCAAGGATTAGGAATTAAAATGACATGAAAGTATATCATATGAAAATAATCATCTTCAACACATAACACTTATTTGACACTATGTAACCATAAGGGTTATAATGTTTCTATGGGTTGAACACCCAATAGAATCATAACAAGGTTTAGGTCTTTAGATGATGTTAGTCTACTACTTTGACAAATGAACACGAATTTCATCATCAAAGGTTCGAATGTATATAGGTATTATTTAGGTTACGTATTATACATTAGTATGTCCAATAGTTAAGCATGAGGTAGAAGATTTAATCTTCATTTAGGTACCTCTAATGTGTCATAGAATTCATGTAGGAGGTAGGAAGAACAAGCTTCCATTTAGGTACCTCTAAGTGTTCACCACTACACTTGATGTAAGAACATTCAAGGAGGGTCATGAACTACAAGAAATACAAGAGTATAAACAACTACACTATGAGAAATCATCAAGTAATGTGAGGATTTTATGCTGGACAACCCAAGTTAGTCCACAATCACACCTTCATCAAGCTTGAAGCTTGAACATCACTTGTGGGTCAAAAACCCAAAACAAAATAGAAAGTATATGAGGTTTAACCTCTGACTTTGTATGTCTCAGCCCTGTTTTTAAGCTTAACTAACCATAGATGTGGTTATAAGCATAAGGACGTGGGTTTGAGTGAGTTAGACTCAAGTTTAAACAAGTATAAACAAAGTTTGATTCAAAACAAAACGAACAGTGAACTTTGGAACCTATTTTCCGGAGTTCCAGGGACTTATTCACTGTGAAATACCCATGGAATCGAAGCTAAGGTCGATCCAAGTGTTCTGGAAAAAGAATGAGCTAAAACGGATGAGAAATGAGTGAGTTATGCTCACTTTAGTGAAGAAGGGTGCTTCTGTCCGAACTTCAGCTGCGATTTTGAGTGACTGAGAGAGGTTTAGGGGAGTTTGTAAAGTGATTAGGGCTTGGATTAGTGTGGGATTTATAGGGGATGAGTTGTGGTTAGGGGTTGTGAGTTATAAATGCAAGAAACACAAATAACAATCCAACTAACACACCAAAGTGCCCAATCCCGTAGCTGGAAGTGGTAATCTGCGGATTCAACGTCTACGCGGGGCGCGTAGGTGGGCAGGGGGCGCTACGCGGGCCAGCAGGCTTGCCTGATCCGGGTTTAAGTTTCATTTATTACAATTTGGCCCCCAAAGTTTGTTGTTTTAGGGTTTTAAGGCCTTTTAGGGACTATTTTCGCCACAAAAGCATAGTTTAAGGCCAAAAAGAGTATGGAGAACATAACCAAGTATAATTAAGCATATGAATGTTGTATCCAAGTATCGTATACGTTCAAAATACGTTTTATGCATAAGTTTCACATATTTGCAAGTTTAGCACATAGTTTCCAAGAATTACGAATAAGCATAAATTGTTTCACAAAATTAAATGTATAAGCATGTATAAAGTATGTACAACATGAATTTAACAAAATACGAGTTTTATTTATGATCCAAGTCTTGAATTTTACAACGATTACAAAGAAAGAACGATTACAAGAACACAAGACTTCCAAAAATAGAATTACAAGCAAGACTTTCTAAATATGGAAAGTACAAAGAAGCAGGGCGTTACAGTCTCCCATCCTTTAGGGAATTTCGTCCCGAAATTTAGGAAGATGTAGCGAAAAGGTGCGGATACTTCGTCTTGATGTGACTCTTGAGTTCCCAAGTGAATTCAGCGCCACGTTTACCTTCCCATCGAACCTTGACGATAGGAATTTTACTGCGCCTCAATAACTTGACTCCTTGATCCATGATTTCGACGGGTTTTTCCACAAAATGCAAGGTCTCATTGACTTGAAAGTCCTTGAGTGGAACCTGAAGCCCTTCATCAGCTAGACACTTCTTTAAGTTTGACACGTGGAAGACAGGATGTACATCGTTGAGTTCTTCAGGTAGATCCAGTCTATACGCAACCTTGCTAATCCTTTCGAGAATCTTGAAAGGACCAACGTAGCGAGGTGCGAGTTTCCCTTTCTTACCAAATCGAACCCCTCCCTTCCAAGGGGATACCCTAAGAAGTACTAAGTCACCTGTCTCGAATTCCAAGGGTTTGCGACGCTTGTCAGCGTAACTCTTTTGTCGGCTCCTGGCTTTCAGTAAGTTGTCTCGAACCTATAAAATCTTGTCCGTTGCTTCTTGTATAAGCTCGGGACCAGTGAATTGAGATTCACCAATCTCGTTCTAACAAATAGGCGAACGACACTTGCGACCATACAATGCTTCGAAAGGTGCCATTTGAATACTCGCATGATAACTGTTATTGTACGAGAATTCGATCAAAGGCAAGTGTGAATCCCAGTTGCCACCAAAATTTGTAGGATCGTTTTGTGACCCAAATGAGTCAATCAGACGAGCTCTAGTCTGTTTCAGAGGCGGAAACAAAGAAACAGACGTTGAAAACAGCCTGTTTTACTATTAATCGTCTTGTTTTATTAATATCACAGTTTTACAGATCAAACGACGCGTCGGCAGCACTTCGGTACCGGAATGATGAAAGTTACAACTGAATCCGCTTGGAAGGTTTATATAGACATGAGATTCCGCTTG
Source organism: Helianthus tuberosus (assembly GCA_030545235.1). Taxonomy (NCBI): domain Eukaryota; kingdom Viridiplantae; phylum Streptophyta; class Magnoliopsida; order Asterales; family Asteraceae; genus Helianthus; species Helianthus tuberosus. The sequence continues at coordinate 38,854,055 of CM060391.1, forward strand.
AAAGTGACCATGTGTCAGTTCAAGCGAAATCAACAAAGTTGATTTCGCTTGAAAGTGTCACTTGACATTTCAAGCGGAATTAGCTTAAAAACACCCTAAATCCTCCTATTTTCTCGTACAACGCGCCCTGATCTAACAATTCTAAAACTAGACTCGATACAAGACGAAGTCGACAGACGTATGCACCAACAGACTCCCCCTCGGATGTTGACGAGTCTTAAGTGTCGAGTCTTCAACATCTTCAATCTTTATCAGTCTTCGGGCTTCCAGAATCTCTATCTGGCTCTTATCTCACTCTAATTTTCTTGATCAGATCTCTTGATTCCTTAAGTTCATCAGCATCATCAATCTCAGAATCAAAACCTGACCCTTTGTCATTCAGACTTCCCCTCAACTTGTGCTGGGATCGTAGTCTGGCTTTTACTCTGCTCACATATTCACAGGTTCAGGTATCACAACCTGGCTCACCTGCATATTCTCTACCCAAAACATAAGTTTCGTCAAAGATAAGATACAATAAATATAGAAACCCTGCTAACCACTTATAGACACAATCTGAACAAAAAGATTTATCATGTAAGTCACTGATGAACCACTTGCATGTATATCATTTTATTTCCAAAACACACACACACTCCCAAACCAGTTCGTCATGTTCAGCACTCGGAATTTTGAAAATCAGCTTTCTAACATCAGTTGTCTAAAATCTTTTTGTATTTTCAAAAATTTATGCTAAAACACACCGAAAATCTTTTTGAATTTTTTAAATGCATTAAAGAAATATTTACAAGCAATATTTTTTGTGAGTTTGTGTAAGAGGATCATATCAGTTTATGAAACAAATCACCAACACCGTTAAGCTTTAAACATTTTAAGTTCTAAACGATTCACTTAGATTGTCAGTATACTGATCCACTTAAATTTTCACACAAAGTTCAACTGTTTCGAGATAGGAGATTAATGTTTTAGAGACTTAAACTTATTCGCGTGTCCCACCTCAGAATATACTCCCATATCCAGATCCCATTATTCAGTCTTACAGGTGAGTATACCTAGATGATATCTGTAAGGGGTTAAATGCGAAGGCCGTGAGAGTTCAGGTCAGAACTTCCGTTCAGCAAAGAGATGACGGATTCGACTTTTGGTGGGTCCCCTTTAGAGGATATTTTTTACAACAGCACATGATTAGCATTTTTTCAATGTTTCATCATTTTTTATGCTGAGGGCGGTGCTATATTTCAAGCAAGCGTAAAGTATTCTCCGGGGACTAGGCCATTGCTTCCACAAAACCAGAAGTCCCGGGATAATACCCTAGATATCACTAAGCATAAAGACCTAGTATCTCATAAAGAGGGGTCCTTCAAACAAGATTTCGGGGGTTACCCATATATCCGAGAGATGTTCCCCACGATATAAGCAAGTTTGAAATTTAGGTTTATATCTCGACACAATCTACTAAATGTGCAAAAACCTACTGGCACATCATCAGTGAGACCGTTTATCACATTTTTCTTTCCAATTCTTTAGCATGCTATGATCGTCTACTGATGTACTATCATTTCCTCTTTTATACATCAAAACTCATTACAGAATTTTATCAAGTTTTTGGCTTTTTCAAATTTTCAAATGTTTTTGGATTTTCTGAAATTTTTACTTCCCCCTAAAATGTAAACACATTTAAAGAATTTGAAAACAAACTGTACAAGTAAATTGACAACTGATTTTCAAGCTTCAATTCGCCATCCACTTGGCATAAACAATCAGAACTCCCCCTCACAACAAACTATTTTCCCATTGTGATTTCAAAACACTTAAGTTTGTTTTAATCAAATGGTTTTTCCGGAAAATAAGTTTCGTTGATTTTACCACTTGTAAAATTGGGGTTCATCACATTGTTCTCCAAAAATATCATTTGTAGTAACAACAAGTACAATTTAATGTCCTTGATTTACCACTTATAAGTGAAAACCATCTTCAACCACTAGTAGGTTCACTTTCCAATCATACCATTTGTAAATCAACATATAACAATTTAAAGATATCACCTGTAAATTTACCAACCAAACCTTTCAAGAATGATGCCGATTCCTGCTCCACTCTTACCAACCTGGGAGCTCCGGCAAGTCAGGAATTTATGGTGAAAATGCTGTCACCCAAGCCTGACCAGCCTTGGGTGATTTTGGTACACATCTATCCCACCAACATTTTGATTTATAAAAATCTTTTGCACTTTTCACTTTCCTGTCAACCATCTTTCCAAAAATATGTTTAACATTTCCATTAAACACCTTTTCAGCATCAAATTCTTTCTTATCAGCAAAGAATTGACCTGATATCTCAAATCTACCTTTTGATTTCAAATTATCTTTTGTCAATGGCGGAAAGTTTTCCTCGTTCAACTCAGGAACGGAATTATCAACCTTTTTCTCAACACATGACTCCTCTGATTTTATGGAATCATATTCATTGTCAGAACTTCTTTCAGATTTTACAACCCATTTTTGTTTGTTTAAATCGACTTGTCTTTTGTAAAACCGTTTTGAAGTTTCACCAACTTCCAAAGTCGATTTATCAACACATTTCCTTCTCATTTCAGAGTTAGAAGAAACTTCCTGTTTTGTATAATTGGACTCGTGGCAGTTCCAAGCAATGTGTCCAGCTTTTTGACACTTGAAACAAGTTCTTCTGTCAATTCTTGGAGCAAACTTCCTCACATTCTTCTTTATTTCAGCAAGAAACTCTTGATTTGATTGTTTCCAGAATGGTTTCTTCTGCTTATCTTCCGAACTTCCTCCTGAAACAAATTTTGTTTTTGGTTTATAATTTTTCTCATTTTTATAATTTTCTGAAGAACTAAAACCAAGACCTTTCTTTTTGAAATTACTGTTATGGTTTGATTTCTTTTGAGAACCATAACAAAAACCGTAACCCTTTTTCTTGTTCAATCTCTGTTGAACTCTTAAAGTGTATTTTTTAGGTTTTTCATGAAGATTTAAATATTTTATTTCAGAAATATTAATTTCTGTTAATTTGAAAACCTGTTTGATCATTTCAGTTTTTACACTTCTTATTGGAAATTCTTCATCAGAATATAATTTGTCTGAATCTTTCAAAATATAAGCCACTTTGATTGATCCATCATTCAAATTAGATTTTGATAACAAGAATTCTTTATTGTAAACCCTTTTAACTGATGAACTCGGACTCTTTTCTGACGAACTCGAACTTTTAGACTTAGACTCCCGTTTTGACTCTTCATCCATATCTAACACCTGATCGACAACTTTCTTTACCAACTCAGACTCATGATCAGTGTCAGACGCTGTGAATATAACATCAATATTGTCTGGTAATTCATCAATGATTTCAGACTTTAACTTGATGTTGGCTGCCTTTTTTAGACGCTCCTCGTTAGGATTCCTGGGAGAATAACTTTCATGGATCGGGGGCGGACATCTGTTATACTTGACACTTTGTTTCTTACCAGTATCAGTATCTTCAGTCTTTTTCTCCATGAATGCTTCAAGACCTGCAACATTAGGATAAACACGATCAATTAAATAATCACATGTTGTATAGCTCAACAACAATTGTTTAATCCTTTCACTCTCAATCTTTTCAAGTTCTAACTCCTGTTTTAGCTTAGCATAGTCTTCGATATACTCATTGATAACACTCTGCTTTGTCATTAATGTTGCGCTAATTTTTGTCATAGCATTTTCAATTTCTGAATTCGTTCTTTTCAGATTATCAACTGTTCTATTCAGCACATCATACGATTCCTTCACATATTTCACATCAGACAGTAAATCTTATTTAATCTTCTCCAATTCAGCAATCTTCTTATCTTTCTCCTCACAAGTTTGGCAACATTCTAAGCACTTCAAACATGGGTTTTCAACTTCAACCACTTTTTCAACTATCTTTTCAACCTCGAAGATTTTCTCAACTTCAACGATCTTTTCTACCTCAACAATTTTCTCTACTTCAACAATTTTTTCTACTTCAACTATTTTTTCGACTTCAACTATTTTTTTCCACCACTTTTTCCACTTCAACGATTTTCTATACTACTTTCTCAGTTACTTGATCACTACTAGCTTCTCCAGCTTCTGTTTTTGCCTTTTCATCAGCTAGCCTTCTTGCTGCTTCCAGCTCTCTCCTCAATCTATCAATCTTCTTCTGATTCAACATCTCCATTTTATCTGCAAAAAAGAAATTAAAACTGTCAGGATCTAAGCCTTTTCTAGCTTTATTAAGATGTTCTTCTTCATCATCAGTATCAATATCACTTCCAAGATCTGGAAAAATCAGAATTCTTTTCTGACTAGCTTCATCTTCACCCAGAATTCTAGCAACAAGAGCTGAACCAGGTATGTATTTGTCCCAACTAAATCCCTCTGCAACTTTTTCATCATCTTGATGAATAAGTAAAGCTTTCTTCTTTCCATCTTCAATAGCACGAGCAGGTGCAGTTTGCGGTTGTTGAGCAATCTGATGGAAAATTGATTTCTGATAATAATTGTTCTTTTCTTGATTCTTAGTTGCTTCTTGGTTTTTACACTCTCGTTTAAAGTGTCCCTTTCCTTTGCAACGAAAATAGGTTACTTTTGACTTGTCAAATCCTAATGGAGAATTAGCCAATCCCCGAAACTCATCTCTTCCTGTGATTTGTTGAAATTTTTCTGCACGTCTAACAGCACTAGCCATACACCATTTCACATCCATCAACTCAAGTTCCTCTGCATCAATTTGGTTATAATCTTCTTTTGTAAGCATCGGATTTCCAATCTTGCCAGCAATCAAACTTTCATAAGATTCCAACATAGCAACGAGTGATGCCATGTGTTGCTTGGCTATTTCTGGAGACAAATCCTGACCATTTTGAATGTTCAAAGTGACATTGCATTGAAGATTTGTTGAGTTTTGTCTTTGAGAACTTGATGTTGTATGATTTGGATCAAAGCTTGAATATGAAGATGAAGATCCACCACTCTGTGTCACATTACTACCTTTTGTTCCCGATGAGCTGTCAGCACTAAAACCAATTTGGATCTTTGGACTAGGGCTGGGGGTAGCCTCAAACTTGTTTCCTCTGTAATACAAACTGACATCTTGTTGAGCATTTGGATTCGTCATGATAGCAGTTTTCTGAATATCCAATTCCTGCTCTTCAATTTTCTGAATGAACTGTGCCAAATTCATACTCTCAGACTTCCTCATGAGTTTCACAATCATCAAATAAGTTCCCCACTTATGCTGTGGTAACGCTTCAGCTAGTTTATCGACCCACTCATCATCCTCTTTCTTAATATCCAATCTTCCCATTTCCAACACCAGATGACAGTATCTATCAATAGTCTACTTCGTTGTTTCATGATCAAAAGCTGAAAACATATCAAACGATTTCTTCAATAATGCCTTTTTGTTTTTGATCATATCTGCACTTCCTCTGAATTTCTGAATCAATGGCTCCCAAATTGATCTAGCTGTACCATTATGTTGAAGCAAAACAAAGATATCTTCTTTTATCGCTTGTTGAAGAATACTAATCATCATTTTCTCACTTGTAAATTTCAACTTGTCACCCTCTGAATAGTCAACAATAGCTTTTTCAATCCCACGTTCATTCTTTGGTTTCTCATAATCTTTCAACAATGAACACCATGCATCAAATTTGTAAGCTTGCACCCAGTTCTCGAATCGATTTTTCTATCCTTGAAAATCTTCAATGTACATGAGCTTTTGCGGTTTCTGATAAGTTCCTGTCTCATTCTCATTATACACGGTTTCAGCAGCAGTAACATGTGCAATCGGTGTAGCAAATGCATTGTAGAAATCCTCATCCATGTTTCGGAAAATTTTTCACAAAAACTCAAGTTCAAGCGAAATACCACACTCAAACTGAATCACTCTGAAGCGAAATTAGACTTGAATCGAAATTAACCCTCAAGCGAAACTACAATTTAAGCGAAATCACCCCTGAAGCAAAATCAACTAATTTCGCTTGAAACAACTCAAGCGGAATGACGCCCTGAAGCGGAATCAGGTTTATTTTCAAGCGAAATAATGAACTCAAGCGAAATAGGATCAAATTTTCAAGCGAAAACACGTTTTCAAGCGAAATCAACCTTCTAATTTCGCTTGAAATGCTGCTGACGTCATCAAATTCGTTCTGGTTTTCAAGCGGAATTAAGTATTTTACCAGTTTTAAGCCGAATTAATGTCCAATTCTTTCAAGGATTTATTAAAACACAGTTTCGCACACAATATGTGAAATTCAAAACTTTTTGACCGTGAAAACTTGTTCAATTTCAAAAAGAAGGTGTAGAAGTCAGAAAATGAGGCTATTTTGGTAAGAACTCTTCTTCCTGAGCTCTGATACCACTTGTAGGATCGTTTTGTGACCCAAATGAGTCAATCAGAAGAGCTCTAGTCTGTTTCAGAGGCGGAAACAAAGAAACAGACGTTGAAAACAACCTGTTTTACTATTAATCGTCTTGTTTTATTAATATCACAATTTTACAGATCAAACGACGCGTCGGCAGCACTTCGGTACCGGAATGATGAAAGTTACAACTGAATCCGCTTGGAAGGTTTATATAGACATGAGATTCCGCTTGAAAGTGACCATGTGTCAGTTCAAGCGAAATCAACAAAGTTGATTTCGCTTGAAAGTGTCACTTGACATTTCAAGCGAAATTAGCTTAAAAACACCCTAAATCCTCCTATTTTCTCGTACAACGCGCCCTGATCTAACAATTCTAAAACTAGACTCGATACAAGACGAAGTCGACAGACGTATGCACCAACAGACTCCCCCTCGGATGTTGACGAGTCTTAAGTGTCGATTCTTCAACGTCTTCAATCTTTATCAGTCTTCGGGCTTCCAGATCCTCTATCTGGCTCTTATCTCACTCTAATTTTCTTGATCAGATCTCTTGATTCCTTAAGTTCATCAGCATCATCAATCTCAGAATCAGAACCTGACTCTTTGTCATTCAGACTTCCCCTCAACTTGTGCTAGGATCGTAGTCTGGCTTTTACTCTGCTCACATATTCACAGGTTCAGGTATCTCAACCTGGCTCACCTGCATATTCTCTACCCAAAACATAAGTTTCATCAAAGATAAGATACAGCAAATATAGAAACCCTGCTAACCACTTATAGACACAATCTGAACAAAAAGATTTATCATGTAAATCACTGATGAACCACTTGCATGTATATCATTTTATTTCCAAAACACACACACTCCCAAACCAGTTCGTCATGTTCAGCACTCGGAATTTTGAAAATCAGCTTTCTAACATCAGTTGTCTAAAATCTTTGTGTATTTTCAAAAATTTATGCTAAAACACACCGAAAATCTTTTTGAATTTTTTAAATGCATTAAGGAAATATTTACAAGCAATATTTTTTGTGAGTTTGTGTAAGAGGATCATATCAGTTTATGAAACAAATCACCAACACCGTTAAGCTTTAAACATTTTAAGTTCTAAACGATTCACTTAGATTGTCAGTATACTGATCCACTTAAATTTTCACACAAAGTTCAACTGTTTCGAGATACGAGATTAATGTTTTAGAGACTTAAACTTATTCGCGTGTCCCACCTCAGAATATACTCCCATATCCAGATCCCAATATTCAGTCTTACAGGTGAGTATACCTAGATGATATCTGTAAGGGGTTAAATGCGAAGGCCGTGAGAGCTCAGGTCAGAACTTCCGTTCAGCAAAGAGATAACGGCTTCGACTTTTGGTGGGTCCCCTTTAGAGGATATTTTTTACAACAGCACATGATTAGCATTTTTTCAATGTTTCATCATTTTTTATGCTGAGGGCGGTGCTATATTTCAAGCAAGCGTAAAGTATTCTCCGGGGACTAGGCCATTGCTTCCACAAAACCAGAAGTCCCGGGATAATACCCTAGATATCACTAAGCATAAAGACCTAGTATCTCATAAAGAGGGGTCCTTCAAACTAGATTTCGGGGGTTACCCATATATCCGAGAGATGTTCCCCACGATATAAGCAAGTTTGAAATTTAGGTTTATATCTCGACACAATCTACTAAATGTGCAAAAACCTATTGGCACATCATCAGTGAGACCGTTTATCAAATTTTTCTTTCCAATTCTTTAGCATGCTATGATCGTCTACTGATGTACTATCATTTCCTCTTTTATACATCAAAACTCATTATAGAATTTTATCAAGTTTTTGGCTTTTTCAAATTTTCAAATGTTTTTGGATTTTCTGAAATTTTTACTTCCCCCTAAAATGTAAACACATTTAAAGAATTTGAAAACAAACTGTATGAGTAAATTGACAACTGATTTTCAAGCTTCAATTCGCCATCCACTTGGCATAAACAATCAGAACTCCCCCTCACAACAAACTATTTTCCCATTGTGATTTCAAAACACTTAAGTTTGTTTTAATCAAATGGTTTTTCCGGAAAATAAGTTTCGTTGATTTTACCATTTGTAAAATTGGGGTTCATCACATTGTTCTCCAAAAATATCATTTGTAGTAACAACAAGTACAATTTAATGTCCTTGATTTACCACTTATAAGTGAAAACCATCTTCAACCACTAGTAGGTTCACTTTCCAATCATACCATTTGTAAATCAACATATAACAATTTAAAGATATCACCTGTAAATTTACCAACCAAACCTTTCAAGAATGATGCCGATTCCTACTCCACTCTTACCAACCTGGGAGCTCCGGCAAGTCAGGAATTTATGGTGAAAATGCTGTTACCCAAGCCTGACCAGCCTTGGGTGATTTTGGTACACATCTATCCCACCAACATTTTGATTTATAAAAATCTTTTGCACTTTTCACTTTCCTGTCAACCATCTTTCCAAAAATATGTTTAACATTTCCATTAAACACCTTTTCAGCATCAAATTCTTTCTTATCAGCAAAGAATTGACCTGATATCTCAAATCTACCTTTTGATTTCAAATTATCTTTTGTCAATGGCGGAAAGTTTTCCTCGTTCAACTCAGGAACGGAATTATCAACCTTTTTCTCAACACATGACTCCTCTGATTTTATGGAATCAGATTCATTGTCAGAACTTCTTTCAGATTTTACAACCCATTTTTGTTTGTTTAAATCGACTTGTCTTTTGTAAAACCGTTTTGAAGTTTCACCAACTTCCAAAGTCGATTTATCAACACATTTCCTTCTCATTTCAGAGTTAGAAGAAACTTCCTGTTTTGTATAATTGGACTCGTGGCAGTTCCAAGCAATGTGTCCAGCTTTTTGACACTTGAAACAAGTTCTTCTGTCAATTCTTGGAGCAAACTTCCTCACATTCTTCTTTATTTCAGCAAGAAACTCTTGATTTGATTGTTTCCAGAATGGTTTCTTCTGCTTATCTTCCGAACTTCCTCCTGAAACAAATTTTGTTTTTGGTTTATAATTTTTCTCATTTTTATAATTTTCTGAAGAACTAAAACCAAGACCTTTCTTTTTGAAATTACTGTTATGGTTTGATTTCTTTTGAGAACCATAACAAAAACCGTAACCCTTTTTCTTGTTCAATCTCTGTTGAACTCTTAAAGTGTATTTTTTAGGTTTTTCATGAAGATTTAAATATTTTATTTCAGAAATATTAATTTCTGTTAATTTGAAAACCTGTTTGATCATTTCAGTTTTTACACTTCTTATTGGAAATTCTTCATCAGAATATAATTTGTCTGAATCTTTCAAAATATAAGCCACTTTGATTGATCCATCATTCAAATTAGATTTTGATAACAAGAATTCTTTATTGTAAACCCTTTTAACTGATGAACTCGGACTCTTTTCTGACGAACTCGAACTTTTACACTTAGACTCCCGTTTTGACTCTTCATCCATATCTAACACCTGATCGACAACTTTCTTTACCAACTCAGACTCATGATCAGTGTCAGACGCTGTGAATATAACATCAATATTGTCTGGTAATTCATCAATGATTTCAGACTTTAACTTGATGTTGACTGCCTTTTTTAGACGCTCCTCGTTAGGATTCCTGGGAGAATAACTTTCATGGATCGGGGGCGGACATCTGTTATACTTGACACTTTGTTTCTTACCAGTATCAGTATCTTCAGTCTTTTTCTCCATGAATGCTTCAAGACCTGCAACATTAGGATAAACACGATCAATTAAATAATCACATGTTGTATAGCTCAACAACAATTGTTTAATCCTTTCACTCTCAATCTTTTCAAGTTCTAACTCCTGTTTTAGCTTAGCATAGTCTTCGATATACTCATTGATAACACTCTGCTTTGTCATTAATGTTGCGCTCATTTTTTTCATAGCATTTTCAATTTCTGAATTCGTTCTTTTCAGATTATCAACTGTTCTTTTCAGCACATCATACGATTCCTTCACATATTTCACATCAGACAGTAAATCTTCTTTAATCTTCTCCAATTCAGCAATCTTCTTATCTTTCTCCTCACAAGTTTGGCAACATTCTAAGCACTTCAAACATGGGTTTTCAACTTCAACCACTTTTTCAACTATCTTTTCAACCTCTAAGATTTTCTCAACTTCAACGATCTTTTCTACCTCAACAATTTTCTCTACTTCAACAAATTTTTCTACTTCAACTATTTTTTCGACTTCAATTATTTTTTCCACCACTTTCTCCACTTCAATGATTTTCTCTACTACTTTCTCAGTTACTTGATCACTACTAGCTTCTCCAGCTTCTGTTTTTGCCTTTTCATCAGCTAGCCTTCTTGCTGCTTCCAGCTCTCTTCTCAATCTATCAATCTTCTTCTGATTCAGCATCTCCATTTTATTTGCAAAAAAGAAATTAAAACTGTCAGGATCTAAGCCTTTTCTAGCTTTATTAAGATGTTCTTCTTCATCATCAGTATCAATATCACTTCCAAGATCTGGAAAAATCGGAATTCTTTTCTGACTAGCTTCATCTTCACCCAGAATTCTAGCAACAAGAGCTGAACCAGGTATGTATTTGTCCCAACTAAATCCCTCTGCAACTTTTTCATCATCTTGATGAATAAGTAAAGCTTTCTTCTTTCCATCTTCAATAGCACGAGCAGGTGCAGTTTGCAGTTGTTGAGCAATCTGATGGAAAATTGATTTCTGATAATAATTGTTCTTTTCTTGATTCTTAGTTGCTTCTTGGTTTTTACACTCTCGTTTAAAGTGTCCCTTTCCTTTGCAACGAAAACAGGTTACTTTTGACTTATCAAATCCTAATGGAGAATTAGCCAATCCCCGAAACTCATCTCTTCCTGTGATTTGTTGAAATTTTTCTGCACGTCTAACAGCACTAGCCATACACCATTTCACATCCATCAACTCAAGTCCCTCTGCATCAATTTGGTCATAATCTTCTTTTGTAAGCATCGGATTTCCAATCTTGCCAGCAATCAAACTTTCATAAGATTCCAACATAGCAACGAGTGATGCCATGTGTTGCTTGGCTATTTCTGGAGACAAATCCTGACCATTTTGAATGTTCGAAGTGACATTGCATTGAAGATTTGTTGAGTTTTGTCTTTGAGAACTTGATGTTGTATGATTTGGATCAAAGCTTGAATATGAAGATGAAGATCCACCACTCTGTGTCACATTACTACCTTTTGTTCCCGATGAGCTGTCAGCACTAAAACCAATTTGGATCTTTGGACTAGGGCTGGGGGTAGCCTCAAACTTGTTTCCTCTGTAATACAAACTGACATCTTGTTGAGCATTTGGATTCGTCATGATAGCAGTTTTCTGAATATCCAATTCCTGCTCTTCAATTTTCTGAATGAACTGTGCCAAATTCATACTCTCAGACTTCCTCATGAGTTTCACAATCATCAAATAAGTTCCCCACTTATGCTGTGGTAACGCTTCAGCTAGTTTATCGACCCACTCATCATCCTCTTTCTTAATATCCAATCTTCCCATTTCCAACACCAGATGACAGTATCTATCAATAGTCTACTTCGTTGTTTCATGATCAAAAGCTGAAAACATATCAAACGATTTCTTCAATAATGCCTTTTTGTTTTTGATCATATCTGCACTTCCTCTGAATTTCTGAATCAATGGCTCCCAAATTGATCTAGCTGTACCATTATGTTGAAGCAAAACAAAGATATCTTCTTTTATCGCTTGTTGAAGAATACTAATCATCATTTTCTCACTTGTAAATTTCAACTTGTCACCCTCTGAATAGTCAACAATAGCTTTTTCAATCCCACGTTCATTCTTTGGTTTCTCATAATCTTTCAACAATGAACACCATGCATCAAATTTGTAAGCTTGCACCCAGTTCTCGAATTGATTTTTCCATCCTTGAAAATCTTCAATGTACATGAGCTTTTGCGGTTTCTGATAAGTTCCTGTCTCATTCTCATTATACACGGTTTCAGCAGCAGTAACATGTGCAATCGGTGTAGCAAATGCATTGTAGAAATCCTCATCCATGTTTCGGAAAATTTTTCACAAAAACTCAAGTTCAAGCGAAATACCACACTCAAACTGAATCACTCTGAAGCGAAATTAGACTTGAATCGAAATTAACCCTCAAGCGAAACTACAATTTAAGCGAAATCACCCCTGAAGCAAAATCAACTAATTTCGCTTGAAACAACTCAAGCGGAATGACGCCCTGAAGCGGAATCAGGTTTATTTTCAAGCGAAATAATGAACTCAAGCGAAATAGGATCAAATTTTCAAGCGAAAACACGTTTTCAAGCGAAATCAACCTTCTAATTTCGCTTGAAATGCTGCTGACGTCATCAAATTCGTTCTGGTTTTCAAGCGGAATTAAGTATTTTACCAGTTTTAAGCCGAATTAATGTCCAATTCTTTCAAGGATTTATTAAAACACAGTTTCGCACACAATATGTGAAATTCAAAACTTTTTGACCGTGAAAACTTGTTCAATTTCAAAAAGAAGGTGTAGAAGTCAGAAAATGAGGCTATTTTGGTAAGAACTCTTCTTCCTGAGCTCTGATACCACTTGTAGGATCGTTTTGTGACCCAAATGAGTCAATCAAAAGAGCTCTAGTCTGTTTCAGAGGCGGAAACAAAGAAACAGATGTTGAAAACAGCCTGTTTTACTATTAATCGTCTTGTTTTATTAATATCACAGTTTTACAGATCAAACCACGCGTCGGCAGCACTTCGGTACCGGAATGATGAAAGTTACAACTGAATCCGCTTGGAAGGTTTATATAGACATGAGATTCCGCTTGAAAGTGACCATGTGTCAGTTCAAGCGAAATCAACAAAGTTGATTTCACTTGAAAGTGTCACTTGACATTTCAAGCGGAATTAGCTTAAAAACACCCTAAATCCTCCTATTTTCTCATACAACGCGCCCTGATCTAACAATTCTAAAACTAGACTCGATACAAGACGATGTCGATAGACGTATGCACCAACAAAATCTATTACGCAAGAATGAAGCATATCCTCTAAAGTTTGGATAGTACGCTCGGTTTGACCGTCTGATTGAGGATGGAAAGAGGTGCTAAGGTTAAGAACAGTACCCATAGCAGATTGAAAAGTTTGCCAAAGGAGAGACGTAAAACGAGCGTCACGATCGGAAATGATGTCAATGGGGATCCCATGACGACAAATGATCTCATCAGTGTAGATTCAAGCCAATTTCTCGACTTTGAAGTCTTCACGAATGGGAAGAAAGTGAGCTGACTTGGTCAATCGATCAACGATCACCCAAATACTGTCATGACCAGAAGAAGCACGAGGAAGTTTAGTGATGAAATCCATAGCAATGCTCTCCCATTTCCAGACAGGAATTTCTGGTTGTTCGAGCAAACCTGAGGGGCGTTGATGCTCGGCTTTAACCTTTGAGCACGTAAGACATTTCGCAACGTAGGAGGCGATATCTCTCTTCATTCCAGGCCACCAATAGGTCGTACGTATATCGTGGTACATCTTATCAGCACCAGGGTGAAAAGAGTATTTTGATTTGTGTGCCTCGTTCATCAGAAAGTCTCGAAGGTTTTCACGATTAGGGATCTAGATATGATTGAGATAGTATAGAATACCATCAGGTTTGGACACAAGATCATGCTCCTTAGCACCTCGTATCTCAACAGAGAAACTACCTTCGTTAATGGAGGCATATTGACCTTCACGAATACGGCATTGAAGATCGTTAACGAGTTGGAGACAACGAATACTCTTCACATGAGTTTTACGACTAAGAGCGTAGGCTACTACATTCACTTTACCTGGATGGTATTTGATTTCGCAGTCGTAGTCGTTTAGCAGTTCCACCCAACGACGTTGACGCATGTTCAGTTCCTTTTGGTCGAAGATAAGTTGAAGGCTCTTGTGGTCGGTGAAGACCACACACTTAGTACTATAAAGGTAGTGTCGCCAAATCTTCAATGCAAAAATAACTGCGCCAAGTTCAAGGTCATGAGTAGTATAGTTTTTCTCATGTATTTTGAGTTGCCTCGACGCGTAAGCGATAACCATGTCGCGTTGCATAAGGACACAACCAAGGCCAAGGTTTGAAGCATCGCAATACACGACGAAGTCATCGTTACCATCGGGAAGTGCTAGGATAGGAGCATTACAAAGCATGTCCTTGAGCGTTTGAAATGATTCCTCTTGTTCGGGACCCCAAACAAAAGGTTTCTTTTTTTGAGTCAAGGAGGTCAAAGGAACAGCGATCTTCGAAAAGTTAGAGATAAAATGACGGTAATAACCAGCAAGACCAAGGAAAGAACGAATTTCAGACGAAGGTTTTGGTGCAATCCAATTCTTCACAGCTTTGATTTTAGAGGGGTCAACGTGAATACCAAGTTCGTTGATTGTATGACCAAGGAATTGAACCTCTTTTAACCAAAATTCGCACTTGGAGAATTTGGCGTATAGACGTTCAGTACGAAGAAGTTGAAGGATAAGACGCAAGTGTCGCTCATGCTCTCCTTGTGTCTTGGAATAGATAAGAATATCGTCGATGAAGACGATCGCGAAACGATCCAAGTATGCTTTACACACGCGGTTCATCAAGTCCATGAAGACAGCGGGTGCGTTGGTCAAACCAAAGGGCATGACCACAAACTCGTGGTGACCATAACGCGTACGAAAGGCGGTTTTAGGTACATCTTCTTCAAGGACTCGAAGTTGATGGTACCCAGAACGAAGATTGATCTTTGAAAAACAGGTTACGCCTTGTAATTGATCGAAGAGATCATCGATGCAAGGAAGAGGGTATCGGTTCTTGACAGTAAGCTTGTTGAGCTCACGATAGTCAATACACATATGGAATGACCCATATTTCTTTTTGACAAACAAAACAGGAGCGCCCCAAGGAGAATTACTAGGGCGTATAAAGCCTTTATCAAGAAGCTCTTGGAGTTGACTCGAGAGCTCTTGCATCTCAGAGGGTGCTAAACGGTAAGGAGACTTAGCGACGGGCGTAGCGCCAGGCACTAAATCGATACGAAAGTCGACAGAATGAGCAGGAGGCAGACCAAGAAGATCGTCGGGAAACACATCAGGAAAATCACGTACGACGGGAACGTCGCTTATGATTGGGCCTTTATCCTTCTTTTCCACAATGTGGGCGAGAAAGCTTAAGGTACCCTTGCGCAAACATTTGTTTGCTTGGATACACGACATAAGCTTGAGACCTTGAGAAGGTTTCTCGCCATACATGTGTAGAGAATCACCATTAGGAAGAGGAAGGCGGATAAACTTTTCAGAACAAATAAATTCAGCACGAACTCGCCTAAGCCAGTCCATGCCTACTATGATGTCAAAGCTACCCATTTGCATAGGTATAAGATTGATCGAGAATGTATGATCATTAAGAATCAAAGAACAATTGGAAAGAATGGAATTGACAGCGACCGATTTACCATTAGCGACTTCGACAGTGAAAGATCTTAGCAACTTATAGCGTTTACACATAAGCAAAGGTTCAAATTCTAACGACACGAAATATTTATCGGTGCCAGTATCAAACAGACAAGAAGCATAAACATGGTTCACAAGAAACGTACCAGTAATGACTTCGTTTGCGTTTTGAGCCTGAGCAGTAGTGAGGAGGAACGCTCGGCCCCTAGCTGGTTGCTGAGCCTGTTGTTGCTACTGCTGTTGCTGATGCTGAGGTTGATTACGCTGAGGACACACGTTGGCTAAATGATTGAGATCACCACACTTAAAGCATGCTCGCACAGGAGAAGCTTGAGGTTAAGCCTGATTAGGAACAGGGTTTGCAACGATAGCCTGATCTTGGGCAGGCTTTGGGTTGTACCGACAACGATCGGCAAAATGCCCCAGCCTGTGACAGGTGGCGCATTTGCGACATGGGGTGCCAGTAGGGTGATGGTAAGAACATTGGTTATACTTGGGCCATGTCCCAGTGTAGTTTCTTCTTGGTGGTTCTAGGGTTGTGGGATTAACGGCAGCTACTGATTGGATGGGTTGAGGGTTTGGCGGAGTGACGACCGCACAATTCTGGCTCGAAGTCTTCCGCTTCTTGCCTCGGTTTTTCTTGGGTGGTTGAGAGGGTTAAGGTTCAACAACGGTGGTAGTATCGGTGGTATCAGTGACGGCTTGGTGCGCACTCTTCGTTGAAACCTTGTCATAGGTTCCATGAAGAACGCAATTGTTGTTGAGTTCGATGGCTATGCTAAAGGCTTCCTCTATGGTTTTAGGGCAAGCAGAGGCAACATGGTTAAACAAGGAAGGTGCAACACAATGGATGAACTTGGCTATAGTTTTGGGGATGGAGTCGACTTGTCTAGGGCAAAGGACACTAAGCTGTTTGAAGCGCGTGATCAGACCATCCATATCGCTCCCTTTTTGCGTTAAGTTCCAAAATTCGTTCTCCAATTTTTGGAGCTCGTGAGGAGGGCAAAAGTGATCTTTCATGAGTTGCTTGAGCTCATCCCAAGGCATGGCACGTGCAACATCGTTTCCCCTCTTGTTGTGTTCGGTGGTCCACCACTCAAGTGCCCTCGAGTGGAAGACTCCAGTCGCGTTAAAGGTTCGTAGCTCATCAGGACAACCACTTTGCAAGAAAGTGAGCTCAATTGCATCAAACCAATTCATCATGGCGGTGGCACCATCTTTACCAGTAAACTCCAATGGTTTACAAGCCATGAATTGCTAGAATTGGAAGGTTGACTTGGGTTTTTCTGCCTTCGAATCGACAGAGCCATGCGGTGAATCGGTGTTTGGCTGAATCTTGCTCACAATATCGGGTATGACCTTGGCCATTTGCTTGGCCATGAACTTCATACAATCTTTCTTGGACATTGAGGCAGATGTGGAACCCCTCTTGGACTTGGTTCTCTTGGAAGCACCGTTGGACGACATCTAAGGAATCGAAAGAGAAGGAAAAGGATGAGACTTGATCATAAATTCAAAATAAGTTTGCAAGTCTAATGTAACGCCCGACTCATTAAAAACAATATTAAAATACTTTACGGAAATAGGCCTAGTTTTTTTTATCTTACTTAATAAAGTTTATTATTCTATAAAAATATATTAATCCACATAACCGGATTAATAAAACATTTACAAATGCTCATTTAGAAAATTTCGCCATGACCCGTTTGCAAAACGACCATTCCTTACGAAGACAAAACCTGTTTAATAACCAAAGTTTTTATAAAACAAACAAAATCAACTACTACATTGACATACTAGCGCTTAACTAAAACAAATATTGAAGTTAAACTCCAAATGTAAATAACTACGTCAATTTGACCCGATAAGAAAAACCATATACTTAGTGAACAAATCATCACTAAATCTTTCCATAGTTGACCCGCTTCCAAGACTTGATCACTTTCGCCTTTCTACAACCCGAATCTGCCATATAACATTATCATATCATCAGCCTCGACCGAGAAATTATATGTATATATATATTCCTATGGTAAACATAACGATGACAAATATATTGAGTGAACCGGATTATTGGTGAACGACTTTTGAGTTTTCTTCTTCCATGTTACCGGTTCAAGCCACCCCGTTATTTCTAACGACTTATCTATCCGTTTATTTTTTTCAAACATATCACCTACATTGAAGATACCACAAAAATTAGCGTTTGCTAAGTGAGGACTCATAATATTATTTTTTTTGTAATAAACATAAAGGAATTTTCAATGCTCATGCGCCCAATGAAACAACATCAGGCCACTACTTCATTA
Source organism: Helianthus tuberosus (assembly GCA_030545235.1). NCBI lineage: Eukaryota > Viridiplantae > Streptophyta > Magnoliopsida > Asterales > Asteraceae > Helianthus > Helianthus tuberosus. The sequence continues at coordinate 38,872,251 of CM060391.1, forward strand.
TCTCGAATCACGCATTTTGTGACTTTTTCCATTCTAATATGGGAGCCCCCTTTTTTTCCACATCTCATGTATATCCCTGCTAATATAGAGTCAATGACACTTCAACGTAAACCATTATTAAAGCAAATTAGTCAATACAAATAAAATGTTAAACCGCCACATAACTATGTTGTAATTCATTAAAAAATATATTCGATTTTCAACAATCATTATGTAACACCTCGAAAATTCGTGTTCAATGAAATAACGACACGTGTCATATAAGACAAAAAGTGATATAAACCCGGATATAATTAAAGATGTATGTCAGGATTTAAAAGTGTTGTCATGTTAATTTTACACTTCTGAACGACCTCATTATGAATCCCAAGAATAATAAACATCTGGTATATATATTCAAATTCGGTGATTTATAGCAAAAACTGATTCAAAATTGGAATGGTGGACTACTACGAAGAAAAAGCACGGTAAAACTTCTTTAACGGCACTTTCTTATGGATTCAAAGAAACATGGCAAAGTGGTAGGGTAAGTAACTGTTAAAGACCCATAATAAGAGGCCCCATACTGTTAAAACATGTCCAAAATTCAAAACCCACGAGTTTCCCCTTCAAATCCTGAAAGAACAACAATTTTTGCTTCTGATCACATGCTTGCGCACCGCAAGCACAACCCTTACGGTGCGCAAGGGTTGCCCAGCTCCAACAGAATCGCCTATTTGCTGTTTAAACGCAATACTCGACCTTTAAACGACTTTCCTCATATTGGACGACCCCTAAACAACCCCTAGAACACTAGGGACACTTGTTGATGAGATGTGGTCAGTGGTAGACTTATTTGTCAACAATCTATGGTGATTTGATCACTATATAAAGCTCCTAAGTTGCAAGCATTCTTCACACCTTCATTCTTGCATTCCTGATCATTTCTGGAGCTCAAGACTTCTCTCAAGTGATCTCTGGTCATTCATAGGACTCTTGTAAGTTTGCTAATCCTTCCTTAGTTAAGTTTTTGCTTAGTTATAGCTTAAAAGTCAAACCGTCGTAATTAACGGTTGACTTTAAGATTAATCACTAATGGTCCAGTGATTAGTCGAATCAAAAGTAGTTATAAGTTGGTAATTATGTGGGTAATAAACCCTTAAAAGGGTTCCCCCTGATTCCCACTCTAACTAGGTCAAATGTCGGGTCAAACTTGTCATTAAAAAGTCAACAGGATACTTAGTTTCTAATTTATGCATGATTAGCAATGTAGAACACATACAACCTGTTTGATCATTAATATAACTTGGTAATTAGTGTAAGAACATGTCTAAACATGTTCAACCCGACAATTTACTGTTTAGACCCGGTTCGGAACCGAAAGTCGCAAAGCTTTGACTTTTGCTTTGACTTCAGTTCTGACCCGTTATGGTATCTTTTAGAAATACCTTAGAGCTTCATTTGGACCAGGTTACATGCTAGTATAACCCTCTGTGATTATACACCATGGTTCATTAGTTAACCAATTAATACGCATGATTCCGTTAATTGCTCATATGTTGACCATTATGCCCTTTTCACCTTAAAACGTGATTTTTGCAAATGTAAAAGAGTAGAAACTTTAGTTACTGATATATAAACTTGTACCCGAAGTTTGACATCAATTTGAGGTATAGTTTGAGAGTTATGCTCATTAGCGTAAATTGAAAGCTTTGTGTTAATTAAACGGCGTAATTAGCGTATAGACTATTTAAACTCACTTTTAGATATCAAACTTATTACCCACTGATGTAATATATTATTTTGGGATTTTTGAAGATTTTTAATTAATTTTAGGCTGAGCATAACTCATAGTCGTAGGCTTAATCCGGTAATTGTCGGTTTTGCCCTTACGAGCCATAAAATGAGTTTTACATATCTAATCGACTCCAAACCTTTCGCTACTGATCCTAAATGATGAATAAATTATTTTAGGCCTTCTGGAATGATAAAAATATCAGCTTTATATATAGAACTGGAAATGGCTTCTAATCGCCTTATTAAGCGTTTTAACGCATGGTATGTACTAAAACTATTTTAAACATACAAGGGTTGATACCTACTGATATTTTAGGTAAATTATAATATTTTAATAGTAAGCAAAAGTTGTTAAACTCAGACTTCAGTTTTGAGCTTTTCGGCTTATGTGAAATTACCAAAATGCCCCTACGGTGCATAGTTTGGTTATAATTGATAAATTTCACATATATACTTTACCCTACTGTTATAACTTAGTAAAATAAGTATTTTTGCTGATTATATCAGACCTGTAACTCAGGTAAATACTTAAACTCTTTTATAATCTTTTAAATGACCAAACTACCCCTACGGGGCATAGTTTGTGTTTAAATACGTATCGGGCATAATAAAAGACATATTACTGATGTCACAACATATTTGAAGCATATTAACTTAGGAAACCTGTATATGGCTCTTACGGATACCCGTTACGCTTATTACGCGTTCGGTTCGGTTTATGTAACAAGTTTACATAAATTAGCCGAAACGGGTCAAACCTTATCGGTTTTATCTCAAAATCCAGAATGTGTATGAAATACCCATATTAAGCAAGTCTCCAAACTTTCCGGGTCTAAATCACATTCTATCCGGTCTTCGCTTAATTGTGCGTACGAACCGTATCATTGAAACTAACCGGTCTAAGCTTAAGCTTAACTAAAGACCCGTTAGGATTCTAATAGGTTATTATAAACCTTCGTTCCAAATTAGGAGTAACATTAAAAGCTACTTGCAATTTGCTTATTGTGATTATTACTTTGCTCAGGTAAATACTTTTAACTTATTGTCCCTATACGGGCTTGGGTTACGGTATATAAAATACCGCTTGGTCGGGCATCAAATCTTCCATCGTTTGGTGGTTAATTGAATAATTTGATCGGCCCTTTTAAATCGTCTTGTTTACTTAAAGCCTTTGGGGGGTTAATGACCATGTCCCGGATATCCCTGGCTACGAAATGGCCACGACTTAAGCGCGGGGTGTAGGCGTACACCCGTCAGTGCACCAAAGAATAATGTGGTGTGTCTATTGATCTTTAATCCGGACACGATCCGGGTTACTAAACGCATAAGGAACATGTAATTCATTCACAAGATTATATATTTAAATAATTCTCCCAAGTTATAAAATGTTTATGCCACGTGCATCCAAATCAATTTTCAGTCATTTCTAAAATGAGTCAGTTGATTGTATTTACCAGTGTAAACTGACGTATTTTCCCAAAAAGATTAAATGCAGGTACTAAGCGTAATTGGCTGGGATTTCTCCTTAGCATCAATAGAAGTCTCGCAAGCTTAAGATGCCTAAAGTCTGTTGAACTATTGTTTCCATTTTATTTTCGATCCGTCTGTGGATAAACAACCGACTGTTGTGATACACGATATTACAATATTATATTCGGTTGAATTATATCTTTCATTTGCTTCCGCTGTGCATATTAAATATTGTGTTGTTTGACTATTATGTTGCCAACCACGTCACGATACTCCCCACCGGGCCCACCGGTGACACGTGGAATCCGGGGTGTGACAGGTTGGTATCAGAGCCAACACTGAGTGAATTAAACACTAGCCTTTTGTGTTTAATCTCAGTTACACAATTGCACATATCTAAACTTTCGAGTCTAGACAAATAACATAGGACAAATTCTATTTTGTTTGGTTTTTGTTTTGTCCTTTATTTTATATATATTCTTGTCGTTATCTCATGTTGTATTGACAGGATTAAAAAATGCCGCCAAGATTCTTCCGAAAAAGAGGACGTGGAAAGGGGCCAATCACCGCCCCCAATGACAACGAGGCAGGACCTTCGCATGTGCGAGCTCTTTCTACCATCGAGAGTGACGATCCTCGACAGAACCGGAGGAACCTCTTCGAGCCGGCTAGACGGTCGGTTTCGCACAGTTCAACACCTCCTGTTCATAACCCTTACGGGCCACAGCCGGAGTATGAGCCCAATAACCCTCAACCTTCCTACATACCTTTACAGCGATCTTTATCGCACCACTCCTTTGGTGACCCTACACCTGTTTTCAGGGGCCGGTTTAACCCGGCAAATTTTATACAAGAACCAGTGGGTTTTAACCCATTGGGACCGGAGGATCACTTCTCGGGAGACAACGCTATGGATATGGACGAGGACACGGATCCCGTCGAACCTGCCAGTGGTACACCGAACCATCCCATAGAGATCTCGGATGGATCTTCTTTCCACGGATCACCCTACGGTGGTCCAGACAGCTTTCAGGCGAGGTTTACTCAGCACGAGTGGTACTTCACACCCTCGCACCATTCATCACCTCACCAACAACAGCAGCAGGATCCCTCTGTGGATTCCCGATTTGTGGCAGTCACGCCACCGCCTCCACTGCCACCAGTTCAACCGGCACCTCCACAACCGCCGAGGCGTAGGAGGACATGCACACGTATGTCTGCGCAAGCGGGGGATTTCCATTTTAGCTCTCCTCGACAATCAAGTGGCAGCCATTATCCGCCATATCAAGAAGACCCACAGATGGGTGGGCCTTCGCAACCAGTTACACAGCAACCACCTCTGATGGGTTTTGATAACCCGATTCCAGCATAGACGGGTTCTATGGCGTACAACCCGTTTGAACAACCAGCTCACACCAACTACGGATACGCTGAAGCCGACCCGTACTTGGTAGTGTCAAATTACAACGCCTTTAACCTGGAAGGACAGTATGGAGCTCCGTGGGGAGTAGGGTACCCGACTCATGGGTACCAAATACCTAATAGACCTATTATTCGGACGCAATCGCAGCCGCCAAGGTTCTCCCCACCAGAGCGTGAAGAAATTCTGCAAAGGCTGGACCAAGTAGAGCGAGACTTCCACAGGGACCGCAGGGAGAGACAAAGCTTCTTCCAAGGATTGACAAGCTTGATCAAAGGGAAGAGCAAGAAGGACCACTGAATCCTTCCAGTTGTTGTTGAGCCCCTGCGTGGGCCAGTCTTGCTGTATAAACCCCTGCGTGGGTATGCTTGTTTGTTTTGACCCATGCGTGGGTCTACCTTTCTGCTAACCCCTACGAGGGTATGTTATTGTTTAAGTCCCTGCGTGGACTATTATGTTAATTGTGTAAGTCCCTGCGTGGACTATTATGCTGTTTGTTGTTAACTGCGTGGGTAAGTCCTTGTTTAAACCCCTGCGTGGGTAAGTTTGTTTATTTAAAAAAGTTCCGTTTAGGGCGACGTGTAACCTTTTAATAAATTAATGGAATGTAAGTTTATATATTTCATTTTTTGCATAAATATATTATATGAAATAAATAAATCAAAATCATTCCTTTTTAATAATAATCTGCCTATTTAAATATTGAATAAGAATCTTAAGAGTGAAACCTAGCCTGAGAGTCATTATGAAGACCTGGCCATGATGGTAAGACCTGTTCAAAAGATTCAAATCCCTGTTAACATCTGTAAACATGTTAACGCTCCTGGCAGACGTGATTCATTAAAATCACACACGTCATTCTTATTATTGGATTCTTCAAAAGATTCCTAACCCAATTTAATGATCTCTGAATCATGGGTTTAGATCATCAATTGAGATGATCATATTTTGACCATACGTGGTAATATAGCGCCTACGGGCCCTGCTCATTTCCATATGAGCCAAAAGACAGTGGTAGCGATGACTCCCTGTCAGATAAAGGTAATGAACTAGGTTCAAACCTTCATGTTTTGATTCTCTGAAATCATAGCTTATAATTTATAAATGTCCTTGTGACTAGGCCTGTTGTGCCAGTATACTTTCATGTTTTGATTCTCTGAAATCATAGCTTATAATTTACCTTAGCATCAATAGAAGTCTCGCAAGCTTAAGATGCCTAAAGTCTGTTGAACTATTGTTTCCATTTTATTTTCGATCCGTCTGTGGATAAACAACGGACTGTTGTGATACACGATATTATATTCGGTTGAATTATATCTTTCATTTGCTTCCGCTGTGCATATTAAATATTGTGTTGTTTGACTATTATTTTGCCAACCACGTCACGATACTCCCCACCGGGCCCACCGGTGACACGTGGAATCCGGGGTGTGACACATTATTACCAAACATACTTTTAATAATTCATACATGTATTCATAACATACTCCTATAGGTTATATAGTTTTAGCGACACAAGTTTCATTCATTCATAAGCACTACTAAATGAACACATGTTTTTGCACATACAGGTTACAACACCCATGACATTTTAATTTAGCATACATATCCCGTGTTCAAGGAATCAATCACTTCGACTCGTGTAAATATATATAACTACATTGAGGTTAAAAACAACAACATAATCACATCCGATTGGTTCCTTATAAATTCCTTAAGATTATGCAATACTATAACATTTATGGTTTTCACTCAGCTTTATGCAGCTGTAGTAATTCAGTATTTTCCCATCTTTACATTGAGTATTTCACTTCAAACTAAAATTCTTAGTAACGGTGACCCCGAGACCTTTCCTGGATATAAAATACGCCCGAACGGACGTTCGGTTGATTTTCTATGAATTTTTAAAGACCAGCAAATATCTGGAAATAAGCTGAATTTTCAGCACTTGGGTATCTCGACCCATTAACAATTTGCACTCTTTTTTGATGGGTTTAAACCCCTAAAACATCACCAAAATAATACGCTATTGTTAAGTTGAACCATATTCAATAATTTGTATTAAACCACCTTAACTATAAAAAGAACTTCAAGTCAACAATAAGACTATTTAAATCAACACGAATCCAAACACATTCGAGTACTCACCTTCGCCCGTAGGAGTGTTGTTGCTTTATTACTCGTTTGACCCGTTGCCATCCAGACGTTATTTCACCTATCTTGACAACAAATCAAACTTGCATATTATTATAACACATAACATGGGCATTCATCTCATAATACCTAAGTATTATCCACCCATAACCAAACACGTGTTCTAAATCATTCTTTTACCCCAAACTTGTTTATTGGTTTATCACCACGCATTTGACCCGTTATCATGCATTTGTGTTTAATCATAACATACGAGTCATTTTCATCATAAATTTACCAAAACTTAATGTTTACTAAACACCAATCTATTATATATAATAAATGAAAGTGATTTGGGCCACGTGTCACTTAATTAGGGCATCCTCAATTATGTTTTCCCGCCCAACAGTACCACACTTCCATCCCTTTTATACTCCCTCCCTCTCCTTTTTTCCATTTCAAAACCCTAGATCTGAATCTTCTTCTCCTTCTCCTTCTCATTCTCCTGTACTCTTCTCCCTTCATAATCAAAGATCAAACCAAATCATCTCATCATGAATCATTCAGCCTTTGTAATTTTCATGTCTGATTATACCATGAAGAGGTAATATCTGGCTTTTGTAATTTTCATCCCGAGCTATAGTTGGGAAGATTCTTTCATCTTCTTCGTCTGCAAGGTTCTTCCATTTGAGGTTTGATTTGTATGTTTATAGATCTGTGTTGATTTCTTCTTATTTTCTTACAAAGTTTCTAATTAAACCCTAATTTCTACTCCTAATCTCATCATATGGTTCCAGGGTTGTTGTCATTGATGGTCATCAAAGTTGAGATCCGCTTACATGCGGATAGATCTCCGCCATGAACTGGTATGTTTGAATATGTTTAGAAACTAAGGGTTTTTTTCTTAACGGTGATGATATGAGTACAACATCTGTTAATTATTAATCTGTGAATATGTTCATCAGGTTATTCTTTTTGAAATTAGGGTTTCATTTGCTTGAGATTTAAATCTTCCGATTGTTGAAGCCTTTGAAGCCGATCCTTTTAAATTTCCAGTTCCCGAGGTATTATCTGTTTGTAACAGCAGTGGTTCAGCATCTACAGTTTTGATGTTCACTTATCTAATTTTCATTTTATTTTTAGGCTTCTATATGATTTTGAGGTTGATTGATTGGTCACTTGCTATTGTTGTTTGATGTTGTTTGCTATTATTGTTTGATGTTGTTTGCTATTGTTTGATGTTGTTTGCTATTATTGTTTGATGTTGTTTGCTATTATTGTTTAATGTTGTTTGCTATTATTGTTTGATGTTGTTTGCTATTGTTGTTTGATGTTGTTTGCTATTATTGTTTGATGTTGTTTGCTATTGTTGTTTGATGTTGTTTGCTATTATTGTTTGATGTTGTTGCTATTGTTGTCAAGTAAGGTAAAAATGGCCATTCTAATTACCTGAATATTGTGTATGATATCCTTTTAATTTTAATCGCCCAACAAGTTTTTTGGTTTGTTTCTTTCATATTTCATTATGATTTGTATGCTTTTAGGGTTTGATTTTATATTGGTCATCACATTAATGGTGAGTACTCAAGAATATTGGATGGTTTACTTAGTTTTATTTTGGGTATTTTTGGATGATTTCATCCATTTCTTTAGATAGTTCATGATTGAAGATGCAGTTGAAGTTATCATTTGAGTGAAATGAATGTTGATTTATCAGAAGATGCAGTTGAAGGTATCTTAAATAAGGTAATAATTGCATTACATCCCTGTTGAAAAATACAATTGATAAATATAGGGAAAGTGAGGTTGAAAGATGATAACCCAACAGTGGAGGATCTCATTCTACAGCTTCGATAAATTAAGGGTATTCTCATATAATTCTTCCTAGATGCTTCCAATGAAGCGGCACTTTGGACATCTGTTGTCTTCAAACATCTATTATCTATTATCTATTCCATCTATTATAGATAATAGATAAAAGGTTATCAATTGCTGAGGAAAGAAGTCCCCAGTACCGAGAACAAGGGGCATCATTAGATGACTTTTGGGAAAATTTTCCTAAGGCAACCACTGATACAACCACTGTTAGTGGGAAATCAGATGACCCCATTAAGTTGGGTGATGGTTTAATGTACCGAGAATTGACGGATAGAGTTGGCAAGCTTGATACATCTGTTGCAGAAATCAAAGACATGCTGCAACAGTTGTTGAAAGCACAAAAGGTACCATCCCCTGCTGCACCAACTCTAACACCTGCTCCATCATCTGCTCCCACTCCAAATGTGCTGTGGAGTTTGTTTCAACCTCTGCTACACCACCAAAAAGAATTAGCTGATCAGCAACATGAGATACAAGTTCAAAAGATCAAAAATCTCATGGAAGCAAGGTTTAAAGACACACATGCAGATATCAAGGCAATCAAAGCCCATTTGCTGAATATCACTGGCACTGCTCCTCCCTCTATCATCTTTGTGGATGAACCACCACCAGCTGATGCCAAAAAGGGGGAGAAATTGAAGCAGTTTAAAAAGAAGGGATATGAAGATGGTCTGTACATTGAACCAGACAAGTCAAGTATGCTTGCAGACATCCCCTTGCCAGATGGTACTAAAAAGATTGATGTAACCACAAATGCCATTGCTGATGCAAAAGCAAGGGTAAAAAGAGATATGGAGGCAAAGGATAAAGCAAGGTTTGAACAGGAGAAGGGAGTTTTTATGGAAATGAATTAGCAGGGTACTTCAGAACCAAAGGATGAAGAAAATCCTAAAAACTCCACACATCAATCTCCCAAACCAACAGAGGTTAAAACTCCTGTTGTATCAACAACTGTTGGTACTTCAGTGGTTTCAACAACTGTTACCCAAACAACTGCCACCACTTCAACACACACTACAACTACTGCTCCCACTTCAACCACTGCCTCACCAAAAACATCACCACCACCAAAAATCAACTCACCACCAAAACCAACTTCATCACCACCATCATCTCCTGCTAAAAAGCAGAAGACTTCAGATGACACATCATCTGTTGTAATGACAACAGTGGTTGAAACACCAGTTGTTCCAACAACTGTTAGTCAGCAACCTTCCACTCAAATCACTACCACTCAATCCATCAAAACACCACCAACCTCTCCTAAACCCAAAAGGAGAAGGGTATGTGACACTTCGGGTTTCCCTGTACGTTTCTTGGATGTTATAGTTAAGTTTGTGAAAATTCGTACTGTGTGAGATACGTACAACTCTGTGAATCTAATGCTATGTGATTTTACGTGCTATGTGACTGTATATGCTATGTGTCTTACATGTCCGTTTTGTAAACTTTTGTGAACTACGTGTATTTACGTATAGTAATAAGGTAATTAACGAATCGTGTATCTTAGCTTAAATTTCGAGGACGAAATCCCAGTAACATGGAGAGAATGTGACAACCCGTACTCTCGTTGTCGAGAGAAGGGCATTTTAGTAACACGCGTGTTTATTAATATCACTATTATTAAAATATTATTATTTACAAAATAATAATCCGCGACGAAAGCTTTAATTATATACATGTTAGTTAATTTTAACCGGGCCAATCGGTTTGAGCGAGACGCGTAGTCGCTTAAAACGGATCCACGCACACTTGGGTTAGGCCCAAGCCCACTTACCTAAACCCCCTAAAACCCTAACTATCTAAATGTGATGATACCTTATCCACTATTTTGAATCCTCAGACAAACCTACACACACACAATGACTTCTCTGGTTCTTCTCCTTCCTTCCTATCCTTCCTCAATGCATAGCACAAAACAAACATACATCTGATTCCTCTCCCACTCGATTTCTAGCAGCTAACCACACAAAAACCATATCACAAATTCATCTCTCAAACCCCTGACCAGAAATCGAAGAGAGGGAATCTATTGAAGGAGAGTAAGAGCTCGAGGTGAAGGAGGATGCACCGCCGGGAGCGGCGGCGGTGGTTTGGTGTCCGACTATCTCCTCCGACAACCACCTCCCCTCTCGTTCTCTCTCACTCGATGTCTAGGTCGGACCGGTTCCGGCCGTATTCCTTCAACGACGACGATGATGTTGAAGATGGCGACAACGGATGGTCCGTTCAACCCACGAATCAATTGGTCAGTATTCATAGGCTGTGTTTATATGCTTTTCGTGTTCATATGGATGTTTGTCGAACTGGGTTTTCCATGAATGTACAACCAGTTCTGCGTAGAGTACAACCTGGTTAAGCATGTTTGAATACTGAACATGAAAATGATGTTTATGAGGATCACTGTTAAATGCCTTAAATGATTGAGTGAATGATGAAACGATGATAACAAATGATGTTGATTTCTGTTTAATATTCTGAAGTTAGTGATGATGATTGTTGCCTTATTAGTTGTTATTAATAATAAAAATGGTGGTGGAGGATTGAATATACATAATACGTAATCTGGGTTTAGGATTATGTCATTCATGTTCTTTGAAAATGTGTTTTAATGGAAGGGTACAACTAATTTTGCTCATGGTACAACCTGGTTTGGCATATTGAATGTTTATGAAATAATATCTGTTATGTGTTAAGAAACGGTGGACGATGAACCTGAATTAAGGAAGATAATGATAGAGATAAGCGTGTGGGTTCCGACATCAATCGAATAAGAACAGTAGTCATGATGTTTGAAATAGCTTATGAGCATAGGCAATATGTTAATGTTTCGTATGAATTTTATGATCTGGGTCTTCTTTTCATAAGCTTGAATTCATGGTGTGTACAACCTTGCATGCGTAAGGTACAACTGAGTAATGTGGAGATTGGATAGATGATGTTATGCCATGAAACAACTACGTGTATGTTATCATGAGTTGAATAATGTGTTTTGATGAAACAGTAGTAGGGTCATGGTCTTTAGGATCAATCGGTTGAAAAATGTTGAAAACCCCAAATGATTAACTGCATGAATATGGTTGAATGTATGATGAATGTGTGTTGAATATTTGAAAAATGTTGGGTTTGATCTGATTAGAGTAGTGTAGAATAATGGAAACATGTTTGTACGTTTTGATTGGATAGTACGTATTCATGAAATCTGATTGGGTAGTACAAACACGGTACATTCTAGAAGGATTCCATCAGGTGTGCGAGTCGAGACCCCGGTTTCGAGTCGAGACTTCAAGTGACGACTCGAGACTAGCCAGCACCCTCCAAGGACTCGAGACTTATATGGTTGCGACTCGAGATCTTTTGATCTCGACTCGAGACCTGACTCGAGACCCCCAGAGGTTGCGACTCAGTTATGCACTACTCGAGATCTTCGGCAGCAACTCGAAATCGCTGGGTTGCGACTCGAGACCTCATAGTCTCGAGTCGAGACTACCTAGTTTCGACTGGACTACTTCACTTAGTTTTGGGCCGCACAAACGGGTGTTATGGACCGTGTGCTAACGTTGTTTAACTGTTGGTGTCTAACTGCTGTTGATTAATTGTTCATGCATTAGGATAGGCCCAACAACATATATGCGGGTATGATACGTGTTACCATTACTGTACATTATGCATAGTGTGTGTATTATATGAAATATGGATTTGGTGCTAAGTGTTAGATACGTGTAATTTATACGTGACGTTACTTGCATACGAACCTAATAAATATTTATAAACCATAATAGGGTATGGTTGACCAACCTAACACAAGTAAATTGTCAACCGAGCAAAACAAAGGTGAGTTCACTACTTTTTACTTAAAGCATGCGTTCCCGGTGGCTGGGAAACGGAATGAAACACTTTTCCTGGTTTGGGATTGCTTACTATCTCCTTGTGCGGGATACGGTATTTCTATCTCCTTGTGTGGGATACGGGTAACAACGCTATTCCCTCGTTACTGGGAACAAACTTACTTACTTCCCTTGTTACTGGGAACTTTTAGTTAATTACTGTTTATACTAGATGCAACAAGCAACACTAAACAAAAACTCTATCACTCAAGTCCTCACTTCTTAATACCGATTAGTCGCCGGGGTCAGGCGAACGGGTTATTAGTTGATAGCGCTATTTAGGTCTCACCAACCTCACACCGTGCCCGCGTATGGGATCGGGCGTGAACTAATGTACTATGGCAACCGTCAATGATGATAGAACATTGACAAACGGGGCACTCTACGGAAACGTACGGATGAATAGTATTCGGTATTGTAAAAACAGTTTAGTCGCTTACTTATGGGGTAGCTCCCCATCGCATGTATAAACGGATAAATTAACTGGTTGAAACAAGTTTTTGGAATTAAAACTGGAAAACTACAAACACGTGAACTCGCCAACGTTATGTTGACACTCTACTGCATGCTTTGCAGGTTGTTCGTTACAGCTCTGGACGGACGTTGCAATCGGATGGAGTGCGTGGTTCGTAAGTAACATGATGATAAACTTGTGGTTTCAATTATGATGCGTTTTCTTTCCCTTTCCGCTGTGAACTTAAACTATGTTTTAAAAATTTAAATTTGGTCACTAATTATGCTAATGTTTATAACAATAACTAATCCTTTCAAAATAATTAGTGGCTAAGATCCTGGTCGTCACATGCCTCGCAGTAATACTCCGTGTGTGGATTTTGAGGGTGTGACAGGGTAACCAATGTTGTCCTAAATGATGACACTTCACACCACAAACAACCACACAATCACTGCCATTTGTACCTATTCTAAACCCTGTTCCTCTTTCTTCAGCTCAACTTCAAAAACCAAACACTGCCATCACTCCTGCAAGTGCTCAGTACCCTTTAGAGCTTATAGCAGTTAGAGAGGGGATCAAATCCTTCTACACTGAAGATGACCCTGCTAAAAGGAGTTTGCCATCTCTTGAAGGACATCCTAGGCCAAACAACATTGAAGAATATATGAGGTTAAAAGCTCAACAAGCAGAGGATATCTCTAAAAGGAATTCACATGGTAAATCTGATAAGGAAATACTAAGATACTATCAATACCTGCTAACTGAGGTCAGAACAATGGAGCAGTTTGCAAAAAATCTTTGTCAGCAACTATCAGAAAGAGCAGATGAAACCTTGAGAAAAGATTATCTTGATAACATCATGGCTTACAAAAAGTATAAAGGAGAAAGGTACATGTACAAAGAATGGACCATTAGTGAGCTTGAAAGTGAAGCAGCCAGAATTCAAGATATGATCAAAAACAAGGTGAAGCAGACTCCTCCTATCTGGGCAAAGTTTAAGAAAAATGTACCAGAAAGGACTCTGCAGATGAAGAGGATGAAAGAAGAGCTGATTACAGCTGATTTTGGGTCAAGGAATCAAATGTCAAGATGGATAGAGGATAAAGTGTTTGCATCTTACAAAAGGCTGGAAGAACTAAGGAAGAAAAATCCTAATATTCCACAAAAGCCTGATTATCCTGAAGCAGTGGTTTCAGCTGAGCCACAAAAGCAACAATTCAGGAGATCCACTCCTCCACCTGCTGCCATCCTTTACCAAACAAGGAAACAAAAGCAGATGGATAAAATAGCAGCATCAGATAAAGAAGCAGAGGATTACCTTGTGAAAGAAGGGGTTAAACAGATGATTGAAGAAAGACTTGAATCTGCTTCAACCACTGCTCAGCCAGTTATTACCAGGCCACCATCTCCAAACTCATCTTCTTAAAATGTGTGTTGAAAGCATTTCTCCTGTTTGATTGTGTGCAAAGTTTATTTCCATTTTAATTCCGCTACATTACTTATTCATCTTCTTAATTCTTAAACAAAAACACAATAAAAAAGAAACTCAGATCCTAACAACCTCTAATATGGGTTCATGATCTAATCCGGTGATTTGAAGACATTGTTGTTGAATCGAATGAGATGGTTGATGTAATGTGGTCGTATTAATAAGAAATAGTAATTACTATAACTAAGTTTCCCGAGCCCAGGAAGCAATCCCGGGTAAAAACCTAGTTTATTATTAGCAAATCATCAAAATCAAGTAAACATGACAAATCTTTCAAAAACTCACTTTTATTTTGGTTTAGGCATTTAATCAAACACCTTGAGGGCATAAACTAAAATTCACCATTTTTATACTCAACTGAACCTCCACACCCTCAATTCACCCTCAACGATGTCTACTTTATTTGTAATTGTCATATAGTACCATCTTTCATGTTTTTAAATAAAAGCATCGTTGTTTTAGAATCGTCAAATTCTACTCAGATTTTGGTCAGCAAGTTTACACATTGTTTTTCATCTCATCCTATTAGTTAACCAAATTTAGTAATCAAACCATAACATGCATTTGAATCTAAAATCCAATAACAGCAAATATTCATTCTAGCATCTCAATCAAGGTTTCTCCATAGAAAATCCAACACTAGTAACCCTAATTTCGTGGGTTTAGAACCCACAACCTAACAACCTGAAATTCATGAATTTTACTAATTCAAGATGAAGGATTACATACCAAGAAAACTAGAAATTGATCAAAGAGAGCAGAGTTGAGGTTTTAACCATCCAATTTTGTGATTGTCATGATGAAATTGGCTCCCTCTTCTTCTTTTCTCCTGCTCGACATCACACCAGGCTCCTCCCCTGGTCGACCTTTTTTTTTTTCTTTTTTTTTTTTGTTTAACACCCTCTTAAACTTATATTTTCCTTTTATCACCACAACTATTAGTTTCTATTCAGTTTAACCCCCATAGTCACATATATTGCATTACCAGAAATGTAATTATATTACATTTCACCCCTTGCAATACAAATATTTTTTTTTATAAATTTGTAACATGATATATATATTTTTTAATGAAAATACTATCTTGCCAAGACACTATCATTTTAGAGATTAAATTTTCACATTTAGAATATAATTTAATCTCATGAAATATTGGGATGTTACAAGTCTATCCCCCTTAAACAGGTTTCGTCCTCGAAACCGAATCATACTCTACTCAATGATATCACCCAAAGATTTAATCACCTAGCTCGCTTACTCACTACTTTAAGCTTATGTAGGGAGTTAATCTAACCTCTAATTATCATCAAAACTAAAGGTATCCATTAAATGGATTTCAAAATTAGAATTTACTTACGTGTACGATAAGTAGAGCATTCATCCATGCTCGTTTGAATTCCGTTGCACACCTCCTATGCAACTCACACACGCCTTCCATCTTTCCACCTGTAACATCTCTACTTATACGTATTTAATACACATGTTCACATTAAACACGAGTTCTAAAATGAACCCCTTCCTTTATATGAGGCTATTCAACCTCTAGTCCACGCTTAGTTCAATCAAGGTAATACCTCTTAATTACTTTATCATTAATTAACTTTTCGCCACATCTTAGTCCACTTCCAAGTATTTGTACGTTTTGAAAATGATTACTAATTATTTTACATCCACATTTTGTGAAAGTAACTTTTCAACCATTACCCAATTACTTAACATTGATTTTACACGTTACAATTTATGGGGATTAAATCTTACTTGACACTCGTGAAGCTTAAGGCTTCAAGCTAATCACTCATGAGGTATTTATCCTCGTTATCATTTCCATGAAGTCCTTAGACATCAATGTTATTACCCATGAAGTCCGAAAACTTCATGTATACACCCTTGAAGTCCATGTACTTCAAGTTATCATCCGCCACTACTTTTATTACAATTTATCATTCTATTTTCTCTCTTTTTATTTGCATAATTCACTCACATAGGAGCTTAACTACATTATCATACGCATAACTAAACATATTTATGTATTATCTTCTCCTTCATTAAAATATCTATATGGGCTCATATGTACTTACCTACATTCATATTCCCATATTACAATTTATAAACAACTAAATACCTTTCCATACTTGCGTACTTAATAAGTAAGTAGGTGGCTCTTCGTATGTACTTACAAGTACGCACACCGCACTTCTGTGTACTTAATACGTACACATGTCTCACAGCCATTAACACTTGTAATTTAATTATTAGTCTTAGATTATGAGATATTTAAACCCTAATATTACCCGTGAAGTCCTTACACTTCACTTTACTTCTCTTGGAGTCCTTACACTCCAAGTATTATCTGTGATGTCCATATATCATCGCCTTACATTCGTGATGTCCGTGGACAATCGCCATTCATTCCATGATGTTTGTAGATATCTACTTTATGTCACTTTTATTACATTCTAGAAAGTTGTCGTTACTGACTAAAACCACGTTTTAGTTCAACATTTTTTTTAACTTGTGTCAGTTACTCGCATCAAGGAATTGACGACCAATTGCTTTCTCTTTACCAATTTTATTTTACCAGGGGAATCGTAACTGATTCCCACGCCTTAACACAATTGACCAACATGCCCTTTTTAAACCTTACCCCGTAGGCTATTTCTTTAGGCATTTCTTTTTATCCGTGACCCGAAGGTCACATTGGTCCTGTAGACCTTGCCTTAATTTATAACCAAAAGGTCATGATGATCCCGTAGACCACCATTTACCCGTGTCATCCATTAAACGTATTTGGTGTCACACATCCATTTTATGTTTTAAAAATTATTTATTTTCATGTTTGAAATCTATTAGGGTCTCGTGAACCTCTAGATCATTCGTTCTTCTTATTATTATTATTTTATTTTGTCGGCCCGTCATGGCCCTTTATACCATTCATTCTCATTTTTCCTTTGTCACATAAGGCCCTTTAGACCGTGAGTGCCAAAATTAATATTCTTTCTCCTTCCCACCAAGCATGGGAATTTAGGTCATCAATACAATTTCTATTCTTTTCCAATCATAGCCCATGACTATGTTTGATCATTATAGGCAATACCTCCATTCTATGACTCTGTGGGTCATTTATACATTGGTTTTACATGTGAATCCATCATTCATGGCCTTATAGACCATGAATGATGATTATCATCATCGTTTCTTTCTTTTCCCTTTTTATCTTTTCTACGATCATTGTCCACGACTATGATCGTTTTCCACTTAGGCAATACCTCCATTTCTCACGCTCTCGTTACCCGGTTTGCGTTTACGTTTACTTGACCCATTATGATGTTTAAGCACTCAAGCTTAAACCATCCACATTCTTTTCATGGGATTATTCCATTTCCATTAACCTCGTCCTTACTACATTGGACGTATATGCGTTTATTATAAGAAGTTCATGGTATCATGTGTTTACTAGTTACTTGGCCAAGGTAAGCAGTCAACACAGGGTACGTATGACCTTATTATAACTAACACATTACCTCCCACGTAAGTAAATCCTTAGTTCATGTTGGTGTCTCTGATTTTGTTTGGTAAAACCACTTTTTATTGTTATTTAACAATTATTAGTTTTACCCATTTTCGTCTCAAAACATGTAGAATGTTTTCATTTTATAAAGGTTTTATGCAATCGCATTCCTCAATGTAATCGTTACTTTTCCTCAGTAAGATCTTACTAAGAGTATCTACTTGTGTGACAACCCGAGTTTCCAAGACCTTTCCTTGACACGTTACTTGTTTCACGACTGTGTTTTCATGACTTATTGCGTTGTAGTATGTGCACCTTTGTTATTTGATTATGAATAGTTATATTGTTGGCTAATTAATGGAACCCTTTAACTATTTAAGCTTTATTAAACTTAACACATGCATTCTCATCTTTTGGACCACGAAACACAGAACTTTCACCACAACACCCACTCGACGAAACCTAGGGGTTTCGTCATACACACTACGACGAAACATAGGAGTTTCGCCGGCCCAGGTTACCTCGAAGCCCAGTAAGGGCCCAGTACACTTATGTGAATATATTACGTAATAACTGTTGTATTCGTCACACAACTGACCAATTGAAAACCCTAAAACGCATCCCCTCTTCTGTGCGACGGCAACCTTGAGTCCTCGAAGTCCTCTATCGATCAACTTATCGTTCCTTCTATCTCGGTTAGTGTTTAACCATTATGATTTTGATAATAGTCAATCTATGTGATGATCAGTTATGCTTGTGTATGGTGTGTAAATTAGGGTTCATGATTATGATCATATGTTTAGAATATGTGGTTGAATTGGTATGTAACTCTGATGTACTTAATGATTAGGATTTATGTTAGGATTGACTGAGCATGACGAATACGTTAAGTGATGAAACTGATTTTGTGATATTGATCGTATGGATGCTTCAAGTGTTGAGATCTGTTAGGGTTGATTGGATTGTATTGTTCATATAATTGGTAATTAGGGTTGTTTGAAAGTAAATGATTTCTGGACTAATTGCGCTGTTTGATCTAGATTGAACACGAAACAGTTAATGATTCGGTTAGCGAGAAATCAGGGGACAGTGATTGAAACTTGCGTAACTGATGCTATGTGATCTCGACGAAACATAGAATGTTTCGCCATAAGCTGATCTTGACGAAACTTAGGGCCTTTCGTCACACTCATCATGTCGACGAAACTCACTGGACTTTCGCCACTCACCAAGTCGACGAAACACTAAGGTATTTCGTCGTTTGAAATTTCGTTGCTTAGGTGGTTGGTTCACAACAGACTGTAGTGATCATGTACAAGAAACTTGAATGATTGTTACCTGCTTATTAATGATGTTAATCATGATTGAGGAAACATGTATTTGCATATGAAACATACATATGGTCTGTGAACTTGATTGAGTTATATAACTGCTATGTGTTACTCGGAAACTGATGTTTGAATGCACATCATGACTACAATTTATACGTGAACATTGAGAATGTGAAACTGTTTATGCGTACGTGAATATCATAGGCTGTGACTGTTTAAGTGTGAACAAGTAATTAAACAAACCGAGCAAACCAAGGTGAGTTCACTGCTCTTTTTTTTCCAAGCATGCATCCCGGGGAGGGATATCTGGACATTGTTCTGGGGAGGAACGTCGGGTTATTGGGATGTTGGTTATTACACTCATTTCTATCATTTAAGACCCTTTACATCTACCGATTAGTTTCCGGGGAGGCAACGAGGTTATTAGTTGATAGCGCTATTAGGTTTGGCACACTCACACCGTACCGGGGAGGACGGGCGTGAACTAATTACCTTTACCACTTGACCAATGTTTTGATAGAGACATTGGGGTTGGGCAAACAAATCTTGTAGCCATCTGCGGTAATCGAGTTAATAACAACATCAAATCAAATCGTTGAACTGTTTTATACTCATATCTGGTAACTAAACGCATTAACAAAACTTTGAACTCACCAGCGTAGTCTGACACACTTGTCTGCATGCTTGCAGGTCGTTAGATTCTTGATATGGACTTGCTATCTGGGAGGGCTGGAGTGGTCATGGGTCGAGACTCTTGGATACTCGCTTGTTGGTTTTGAACACATGTCTTGAAACAATTGAATTACTGTTTACATTATGCTTCCTCTGAATACTTACTTTGGTTTAACTCATGACTTGGATTTATATTTTTAAAAATGAATGGACTATTTTATTTAAATACTATGCGTAGTTCAAGGTGATTGGTGGCTTGGATCCTGGTATGTCACACGTCCCGCGGTGTTTCCGCATGTGGTATTTTGGGGGTGTGACAGTTTGGTATCAGAGCCACTGGTTATAGTGAACTAGGTTTTAAAACGTTTTTATAAAACCAGACTATAACCGAACAACTTCGAAAATCGACCCTGACACTCAGCTCCAGATTGCAAGGTTCGTCTTCTGTTTACTTTATGCATTACTTGTTTAGTAGTCACACACTCACAGCTTGCATGAAACGACATACTAGATACTATGGTGATTTGATAGTGTGACACTACTCTTCGACTTTTTTGATTCGTAATCCTGTAATACTTTCTGTTTTGCTACTTGAATGCGGGGGAAACTTTAAGCGCAAGTTAAGAGGCACTGAGATGAGCATGCAAATTGCCTTATTATTATGGGTGCACACATAATAATAACGTGAGGTGCATGTGAGTCCTAGTGAGGCTTAACGAGTGTGAGAAGGGTTCTGCCCTATTGTTTGGTGTAAACTATGTGGTTTGTAGATGTCAACGTGATATTTGACTCCTGCCTTATCTCGATCCTTAAATTTGTTCCCTCTCCTTATATAGAATCACGAGTGGACGAGGTCATGGACGTGGTCACATCGCGATAACCCAAGCTGAGCTGACAAACTTAATCAACACACGTGTGGCTGAGGCTTTGGCAGCCTACCAAGCTGGTACGAAATGTGCCAAATACTCTTTAATCTTGTGTCGCGTACACAACTCTTACCCCTGTGTTGTATTTCCTTTCGTCCATTAGGTCAGCCAGCGCATCAGAACAATCCGCCTGCCTGCACATTCAAGACATTCAAGGATTGTAAGCCACAGACGTTCAGTGGGATTGAAGGGGCTGTGGGTTTACTACGTTGGTTTGAGAAGGCTGAATCAGTGTTTGCTATGTGTAACTGTCCCGTGGGGGACCAGGTGAAGTATACTACTGGCACTTTGGAGGATAGTGTCTTAACTTGGTGGAATGCCCAGGTGCAAATGTTGGGCATAGAGATGGCTAACTCCATGACTTGGGATGATTTTAAAGAGTTAATGCAGGAGGAGTACTGTCCTCGTGACGAGATTCAGAAACTGGAGAATGAGTATTATGATCTGAAGATGGTGGGGTCGGAGATTGAAGCTTTCACGAAACGATCTCATGAATTAGCAATTGTGTGCCCTAACTTGTCACGACCTCCACACCGAAGAATCGAGCTGTATCTCAAGGGATTAGCCCCGCAGGTTAAGGGCTACGTTACTACAGCGAACCTCAACATTCTATCTCAGATCATCTGTTTAGCACACAAGATTACCGACCAAGAGGTCGAGCGAGGATCGCTACCGCCTCGTGTTTCTGCTACTACCTCTGCCACTACCGCTACCACACCTGCTAGTGATAACAAGCGCAAGTGGAACGATACTGACAAAGCAACCAGTGCGAGTCAATCTTAGAAAAGGCCTAACAACAACAACAATCGCAGTTTCAGTCAGTCGTCCTCAGTTAACCAAGGCCAAGGCAGCAATCAGAACTAGGGCTCCTATGTTAGGAAGAAGCCACAGTGCAACAAGTGTGGTTATCATCGTTATGGGCAGTGTGTCCGGACTTGCCGTAGGTGCGAGAAGGTGGGCCATGAGGCCAAAGACTGTAGAGCCCCGCAGCCAAAGCAGCAACAACAGCAAAACCAGCAGCATCAGCGACAGCAAAGGCAACAACCCCATCAGAACCAGGGCTTTAAGAAGGGGTGTTTCTAGTGTGGGGACGAGGGCCACATCAAGCGGGATTGCCCTCAGTTGAATCATAATGCCAACAACAACAACTACCAGAACGACAACAACAATGCTGGGAACAACAACAATGGCAACAATGGGGGCAATGGTGCTCGTGGAAGGGTATTTACGATCGGTGCTGGTGATGCTAGGAACGACGGCAATGTCGTGACTGGTACGTTTTCTGTGAACAATCTTATTGCTTCTGTGTTATTTGATTCCGGTGCCGATTGGAGTTATGTGTCTCTAGAGTTTGGTCAACGATTAGGGTTAGCCCCAACACCTTTAGAAGTTAAACATGTAGTAGAATTAGCTGATGGTAAAACGATTGAAGCTTCGCATGTCCTATTTGGGTGTAAACTAGATCTTGTGGGTCAAGTGTTTGATATTGATCTCCTTCCTGTTACCCTCGGTAGTTTTGATATAGTGGTTGGTATGGATTGGTTGTCTAAACACCAAGCTGAGATTCTGTGTAAGGAGAAGATTGTACGTACTCCTCTCCCCGGTGGAGAGTCATTATCGGTTCAGGGGCATCGCAGTGGTGCGATGGTTGGTATCATCTCAGCTATGCAAGCGTAGAAATGTCTACGAAAGGGGTATCCTGCTATTCTAGCACTTGTTACTGATACTCCGTCAGGAGAAGGAAAGATCGGGGATCTTCCAGTTGTACGCGAATTTGCCGATGTGTTTCCTGAGGAACTTCCTGGTTTACCTCCTCACCGTCAAGTGGAATTTCAGATTGATCTTGCACCAGGAGCAGCCCCGATAGCTCGTGCTCCTTACCGTTTAGCACCTGGAGAGTTGCAGCAGTTGTCTAATCAACTGCAAGAGTTATTGGACATAGGCTTTATTCGACCCAGCTCTTCGCCTTGGGGAGCCCCAGTTTTGTTTGTAAAGAAGAAAGACGGTTCCTTTTGTATGTGTATTAATTATCGGGAACTCAACAAGGTGACTGTCAAGAACTGTTATCCATTGCCACGCATTGACGACTTGTTTGACCAGTTGCAAGGGTCAAGTTTTTACTCGAAGATCGACTTAAGATCGGGCTATCATCAGATGAGGGTTCGAGAGGAGGATGTTCCTAAAACGGCTTTTCGAATGCAGTATGGGCATTATGAGTTTCTAGTTATGCCGTTTGGGTTGACGAACGCGCCAGCGGTCTTCATGGATCTCATGAACCGAGTATGCAAACCGTATCTCGACGACTTCGTTATTGTGTTTATTAACGACATTCTGATCTACTCGAAGAGCAAGGAAGATCACGAGCGGCACTTGCGACTTATTTTGGAGCTCCTGAGAAAGGAGCAACTCTATGTGAAATTTTCAAAGTGTGACTTCTGGATTCGAGAGGTACACTTCCTTGGCCACATTGTGAATGAATCAGGGATACACGTGGATCCTGCAAAGATTGATGCTATCAAAAATTGGGCTGCACCAAAGACTCCTTCAGAGGTGCGACAATTTATTGGACTCGCTGGGTACTATCGCAGGTTTATCAAGGACTTTTCGAAGATTGCCCAACCTCTTACCTCATTGACACAAAAGGGCATTGTATACTCGTGGGGAACAAAACAAGAAGATGCTTTCTAGTTGCTGAAACAGAAACTCTGTAGTGCGCCGATTTTGTCTCTACCTTAAGGAACAGAAGATTTTGTGGTATATTGTGATTCTTCCATTCAGGGTCTTGGTTGCGTGTTGATGCAACGCGAGAAGGTGATAGCCTACGCCTCGCGACAGTTAAAGGTTCACGAGAGGAATTATACGGCACACGACTTAGAGTTGGGAGCGGTGGTGTTTGCGCTCAAAATCCGGAGGCATTACCTGTATGGTACTAAATGCATTATTTATACCAAAAACAGAAGCCTTCAGCATATTTTTGACCAAAAGGATTTGAATATGCGACAGCGTCGCTGGGTAGAACCTTTAAATGACTACGACTGTGCAATCAAGTACCATCAGGGTAAGGCTAACGTTGTAGCTGATGCTCTCAGTCGAAAGGAATCGAAACCCAAACATGTTCGCGCCTTGCAGCTCACCATTCATTCTAACCTACCTGACCAGATCCGTTCGTCTCAGACCGAAGCGCTGAAGGAAGAGAACTATGAAGCTGAGTATTTACGGGGCATGGAAAAACGGCTTATAAAGAGATCTGATGGTATTTTCTACTGCATGGAATGGATATGGATCCCCTTGTTCGGAAACCTTAGAGAGCTTGTGATGGACGAAGCGCACAAGTCTCGATACTCTGTTCACCCAGGTTCGGATAAGATGTATCAGGATCTCAAAGTCATGTATTGGTGGCCGAAGATGAAAGCTCACATCGCGACTTATGTGAGTAAATGTTTGACCTGCTCGAAAGTTAAAGTGGAGTATAAGAAACCCTCAGGCCTGCTGCAACAACCAGAAATACCCATGTGGAAATGGGAGCAGATTGCTATGGATTTTGTCACTGGTTTACCAAGAACTCAAAACGGGAACGATACCATTTGGGTGATCGTCGATCGTCTCACGAAATCTGCGCACTTCCTTGCGATTAAGGAAACTAGTAAGTTCTCACAGCTAGCTGCCGTCTATCTAAAGGAAGTGGTTTCTAGGCACGGGGTGCCGACTTCTATTATCTCGGATCGTGACCCGCGTTTCATTTCGGATTTGTGGCAGTCGATGCACAAATCGTTCGGCTCACGTCTCGACATGAGCACTGCTTATCACCCACAGACGGATGGTCAAAGGGAACGAACCATCCAGACACTTGAAGACATGCTGCGGGCGTGTGTGATTGATTTTGGCAAGGGTTGGGAGAAACACTTGCCTTTGATAGAGTTTTCATACAACAATAGCTACCATACCAGCATTCAGGCAGCTCCATTAGAAGCATTGTATGGACGAAAGTGTCGTTCACCTCTCTATTGGGTTGAGGTGGGTGACAGCCCGGTCACAGGCCCTGAACTTGTACTCGAAACCTCCGAGAAGATTGTTCAGATCAGGAACCGTATGGCGGCAGCACGCGATCATCAGAAAAGCTACGCTGATAAGCGTAGGAAACCTTTGGAGTTCGAAGTTGGTGATCATGTTATGTTGAAGGTCTCACCCTGGAAGGGTGTGGTGCATTTTGGAAAACGCGGCAAGCTTAACCCTCGCTATGTAGGGCCATTCAAAATTCTGGAGCGAATTGGCAAAGTGGCCTACAAGTTGGAGTTACCTGCTGAGTTAGGTAACATTCATGATGTGTTCCATGTGTCGCGATTGAAGAAGTGTTTGTCTGATGAAATACTAGTGGTACCATTTCAAGAGCTGAAGATCGACGACAAGTTGCAGTTTGTCGAGGAACCAATAGAAATTATGGACCGGGAGGTCAAGGTCCATAAGCACAGCCGTATTCCGATCGTGACAGTTTGTTGGAACTCAAGATGTGGACTAGAGTTCACGTGGAAATGCGAGGATCAGATGAAGCTCAAGTACCCACATTTATTCCCAGCCGATAATTCTAGATCTGACGCAACCAGTGAATTTTGGGACGAAATTCCCAATCAAGTTGGGGATGATGTGGCACCCGAGGAAAATGCACAGTCATCTTGATCTAACACCTTGCCATTTTGGATTGCCTTATCAAATTTCGGGATGAATTTTCTTTCAAGTTGGGGATGATGTTACAACCCGAGTTTCCAAGACCTTTCCTTGACACGTTACTTGTTTCACGACTGTGTTTTCATGACTTGTTGCGTTGTAGTATGTGCACCTTTGTTATTTGATTATGAATTGTTATATTGTTGGCTAATTAATGGAACCCTTTAACTATTTAAGATTTATTAAACTTAACACATGCATTCTCATCTTTAGGACCACGAAACACGGAACTTTCGCCACAACACCCACTCGACGAAACCTAGGGGTTTCGTCATACACACTACGACGAAACATAGGAGTTTCACCGGCCTAGGTTACCTCGAAGCCCAGTACACTTATGTGAATATATTACGTAATAACTGTTGTATTCGTCACACAACTGACCAATTGAAAACCCTAAAACGCATCCCCTCTTCTGTGCGACGGCAACCTTGAGTCCTCGAAGTCCTCTATCGATCAACTTATCGTTCCTTCTATCTCAGTTAGTGTTTAACCATTATGATTTTGATAATAGTCAATCTATGTGATGATCAGTTATGCTTGTGTATGGTGTGTAAATTAGGGTTCATGATTATGATCATATGTTTAGAATATGTGGTTGAATTGGTATGTAACTCTTATATACTTAATGATTAGGATTTATGTTAGGATTGACTGAGCATGACGAATACGTTAAGTGATGAAACTGATTTTGTGATATTGATCGTATGGATGCTTCAAGTGTTGAGATCTGTTAGGGTTGATTGGATTGTATTGTTCATCTAATTGGTAATTAGGGTTGTTTGAAAGTAAATGATTTCTGGACAAATTGCGTTGTTTGATCTAGATTGAACACGAAACTGTTAATGATTCTGTTAGCGAGAAATCAGGGGACAGTGATTGAAACTTGCGTAACTGATGCTATGTGATCTCGATGAAACATAGAATGTTTCGCCATAAGCTGATCTTGACGAAACTTAGGGCCTTTCGTCACACTCATCATGTCGACGAATCTCACTGGAATTTCGCCACTCACCAAGTCGACGAAACACTAAAGTGTTTCGTCGTTTGAAGTTTCGTTGCTTAGGTGGTTGGTTCACAACAGACTGTAGTGATCATGTACAAGAAACTTGAATGATTGTTACCTGCTTGTTAATGATGTTAATCATGATTGAGGAAACATGTATTTGCATATGAAACATACATATGGTCTGTGAACTTGATTGAGTTATATAATTGCTATGTGTTACTCGGGAACTGATGTTTGAATGCACATCATGACTACAATTTATATGTGAACATTGAGAATGTGAAACTGATTATGCGTACATGAATATCATAGGCTGTGACTGTTTAAGTTTGAACAAGTAATTAAACAAACCGAGCAAAGCAAGGTGAGTTCACTGCTCTTTTTTTCCAAGGATGCATCCCGGGGAGGGATATCTGGACATTGTTCCGGGGAGGAACGTCGGGTTATTGGGATGTTGGTTATTACACTCATTTCTATCATTTAAGACCCCTTACATCTACCGATTAGTTGCCGGGGAGGCAACGAGGTTATTAGTTGATAGCGCTATTAGGTTTGGCACCCTCACACTGTACCGGGGAGGACGAGCGTGAACTAATTACCTTTACCACTTGACCAATGTTTTGATAGAGACATTGGGGTTGGGCAGACAAATCTTGTAGCCATCTGCGGTAATCGAGTTAATAACAACATCAAATCAAATTGTTGAACTGTTTTATACTCATATCTGGTAACTAAACGCGTTAACAAAACTTTGAACTCACCAGCGTAGTCTGACACACTTGTCTGCATTTAGATTCTTGATATGGGCTTGCTATCTGGGAGGGCTGGAGTGGTCATGGGTCGAGACTCTTGGATACTCGCTTGTTGGTTATGAACACATGTCTTGAAACAATTGAATTACTGTTTACATTATGCTTCCGCTGAATACTTACTTTGGTTTAACTCATGACTTGGATTTATATTTTTTAAAAATGAATGGAATGTTTTATTTAAATACTATGCGTAGTTAAAGGTGATTGGTGGCTTGGATCCTAGTATGTCACACGTCCCGCTGTGTTTCCGCGTGTGGTATTTTTGGGGGTGTGACAACTTGGATGGTCACCCTCATCCGAATTTCTAAATCAGAAGTCTTTTGTACTTTAATTATTCACAATTATGAATGATGCGTATTACCCGCCCAATTTCTCTTGGGAGCATCACCTGGATGGGTATCTCATCCAGTTTCCCAAGCCTTAATTCCGTATGCAACCGTCATTCATTACTTGAATGTTGCATACTATTATTCATATAATAAATTTTAGTGTGCACCTGGGTGATACTTGCCCTGGTGTGCTTTCATTGCCGTTCGTCCTTTATTCGGTATCATCACTTGGCTTAGGTCCTTGATGAGTATGCCCTACTTCATGCTTCCGACCTTTCTACCATCACGTCTGGTGGATCATCAAATTCTTGCCATCTTCAGATGCGGGAATCATTCCATTGAAATATTCACAAAATATTAGTAACATTACAATTTATGAGAGCCTGTACAATAATACAAGGCATTCTATTTTACTCGTTAACACAAGTAGCTCGTTATAAATACCGGTCAGTTAGTTAGGCCTTAGGCCGCCTTAACAGTCTTTGGATTCGTGATCAAGTCTCGGGTCAACTTTAATTATTGGTATATCTTATGATTTGGCATGTTTTCAAATGACCAAAATTATCTATCTATCTATACTTTCTATAAAAGGAGAAATCCCAATGACATAAGAAAAGCTGATGTGTCAGCAGGAGAGGCTGTCCAACAATGCTTTTCTTATGACATTATCGCATCATAATCCTTAATATATAAAATCACTTTAATTTTCAAAGGTTTGGCCCACATCTAGAAAATCACTTTAAAATCAATTTAAACATCTGCCCACATCTACAAATGGGCAGCTGTTTATAAAACCACTTCAAACCTCTGCCGATATTCAAAATTTAAAATCAAAATCCTGGCTCCAAATTCAAAATTCAAACTACATATGAATCTGCCTCCCTATAAATAACATATATGAATATGAATTTGGCTCCGCATTCAAATTTTAATTTATCTTTCTCTTTTATATTTGTGATCATATCTCTCTTACTCAAATGCATAGCTCTCATGATTGAGCCGGTTAATCTTCGATTACAGTTATTTGTAACAAAATCATTGTTCCAACATCGTTGTTTCATTGAAGCTCTGTTTCACACACTCACCTTTGACCTCGGCTTTGCATATTCAGTCTGTTCATCTGCGATTACAGTTTTTTGTACTTCACGAAAATTTTCCAACATCATTGTTGCAACATCGTTGAGGGTATGTTTTTTTCTTTGATTTTGACTCTTAAAATTTGAACTGTTCTGTTCTAATTCTCTGTTTATATTTCAGCCTAATCAGAGTTGTTTAAAATTCAAACAATCAGTTGCGGGTTATTTTAGGTTTGTGGATTCTTTTAAATTGTTGATATATGTTGATAATATTTATTTTAAGGTGTTGATATATTTTAGCTTTTTTTTTTCGAGCGAGCAGTGGGGAGTTCTTCTGCACTGTTTTTGAAGTCTGAAGTGTAGAAAGTGGAGCACTTCTTTATGATAAACGAAGAAGTTAATGGTAATTATGAGAACCTGTTTTTTGTTATTTTTATTTTTGTTCTTTCGGTTTCTTGATATTTAACTTTTTACTATGATTATTATATCCTTCTTTTACATGACACTTGAAGAAATATACAAGTTAAATAACATATATGAATTTGGCTCCACATTCAAGAGTTAAAAATGTCATCATACCCTTCTGTAGGTTCTTATGATTTAAAGTATCGCTTTATCAAGCAAGTTGAGGATCAAGTATATGAGGATAGGGCTACTATTGAAGAGCTGAAGAGGTGTTTTGATGGACTGCATCTTGGTCTGTTTATGAGAGACCAAGTGTCCAGAAACCTGATGGTGATGTCTTTCTGCACTTCAGACTTCAAAAACAGTGCAGAAGCTTTTCATCACCTTTTACTACCATTATATCCTTCTTTTACATCAGAGTTGAAGAAATATACAAGTTAAAAATGTCATCATATCCTTCTGTAGGTTCTTATGATTTAAAGTATCGCTTTATCAAGCAAGTTGAGGATCAAGTATATGAGGATAGGGCTACTGTTCAAGAGCTGAAGATTATTAAATTTCGTTGTTCAGTTCTCAGTGTAATTATTGATCTATCGTCATATGTGATATGTAAATTTTAATTCTATTAATCTTTGTAGAGCATTTTATTTTTACTAATTTGAGCATCAATAGATGTTAGTGTTGATACCTGCTATTGTAAATGTTGAGTTGCAACTGTTGCCAACATCTGTTATTCCCAACAGCAGTTTCCAAAGAAGATTCAACCATTAACCCAATAGAAGTTCTGAACATTCTTAAAATATAGACAAAAATCTTTAAAAGTCTGTTGAAAACAATTGTTTTTAAAACATCTGTTTGGCAAAAGATTCATCCACTGTTTAAAGGTATTATCTGTTCTCATAATTCCTGTTTTTTGTAACGACTGTTGAGTTGCTACTGTTCCCAACATCTGTTATTCCCAACAGCAGTTTCCAAAGAATTGTTAAGGATTAACACTATAGAAGTTCTGAACATCTGTTATTGCTCAACAGATGTTTGTAAAACGTCTTTAAATGAAGAGGTTTTTTTACCACTGTTGATTTACCACTGCTCAACAGTTCTGAACATCTGTTATTGCTTAACTGTTGATTTACCACTGTTTACAACATTTGTGTCCGATGAAGTGGTAGTAGCCTTTGTTTGCCATGTAGATTATTGTTGGTCTTTAAATGAAGAGGTTTTTTTTTTTAATTTTTTTATGGCAGAGGTTTAAAATTTGTCCTTTCAGTTTCTTGATATTTAATTTTATAGTTTCCTATGAAAATTAATTTTTTAAATGTTTTGCATTAAATGGCTGCTGATATTTAATATCAATTTATTCGTTTATATTAAAAGTCTGTTGAAAACAACTGTTTTCCAAACCTGTGTTTGACTAAGGACTGCTGACTTACTATTGTTGTATAAGATCTGTTGTTGCCCAACAATGGTTTCCAAACACTGCTGAAGGGTATTGTCTATTCTCATAGGTTTTGTTTAATCTGAGGACTGCTGAGTTACTAATGTTGCCTAACATCTGTTGTTGGCCAACAGTGGTTTTCAAACAACTGTCATCCATTATCAGATCAGAGGTTGTGATGTGTACAGATGTTAGCCATCAGATCTTTGTAACTTCTGACACGTCAGCATTCACCTTTTCACTTTATAAACCCCTGTTTCATCCCCAAACAGAGGTTTTACTTTCATCTTGAGTTTAAAATTCAGCAGAGCGGTTTCCACCTTCTTCTTCAACACTTCTTCGTCAACCTCTCGCAACTTTCAATTCCGATCATGACTTTGATGATGAAAAATTCACATAACTACCTGGGTATTTTTTAGAAAACCGAGAACAATAGTCTATATCATTCAATGATTGATGTTCTTACATCATCAAAATATAAGGTCATTCTTACCGCCGACGCACCCATTTTCCAAGAGACGCTTCGCGATTTTTGGGCTAATGCAAATATTGAAGAACAAAACAATGTGGCCATAAGTATAACTTCAAAAGTCGGAGGTGAATCGGTTGCTATTACCCCCAGTAGCATATTAACAACATTTGAGGTAAACGACTTGGCAGGTAAGAGATCTTTCCCGAAAAATAAGATTCAAACATACTTGATTGGGAGGGGATATGATGGACAGTTGAATCAGGCAACTATGTTTAAACGTAATTTTCCAACACCAATGAAATTCCTGTTGCATACTCTCTTAATCTGTCTCTCAAATAAAACTACTTCTTTTAATGAAATACCTTTGAAAATTCAGTCATTGGGGTATGCAATTTTGACAAATATTGATTTTAACTACTCCCAAGCACTGTTTGTTGATTTGGTTGCAAATTTAAAAAAACATTAAAAAGGGCAAAATTGCTGCTATTAAAAAGGGGAAACTGCTGCTATTAAAAATGGGAAAACTGTTGGTTTTCTTATGTTTCCTAGACTATTAAGCTATTACCTGCAAAAACATGTTTCTCAAAAAGCTTTTGAAAAAGGTAAAGCTATTAAAATGAATAGTCTAACATCTGAAACGTTTACTCGCCTTATGGCTAAAGAGTAAGATGTTTCCAGAACTGAAGCAGAGGGGAATGAGCAAATTTTAGATGAGTCCACAACTGCTCCTGAAACCTCTGTTTCTGAGCCCACTGCTCTTGGTGATTACAACACTACAACCACTGCTGTGAAACCCCCACCAACAAAACTCAAAAAGACCAAAACAAAATCCAAAAAGCCCACTGAAACCAGCAAAACGGGTCTTTTGGAAGATAAGATCCCAGAGGTTAACCCTGTGACAACACAGATGTCACTACAAACCACTGTTGCTACTTCCTCACAACATGTGGAAAGATCTCAACCCATAAATCAAACTCCTCATGATTCCTCACAAAAGGAATATGTTGTATTCACAGGGGCACCACAATATAATGTCATACCCTTATATGAGAGTATACTTAAAAGCCCTTCTCCCGGGGCAATGTCTCTTTCGACAGCAATCCCTTCATATTCTATTTCACCAAAGTTTGTAACAATGTTTCAAGCTATTGACATTTAGACTGATAGCAATCCCTCCCACGAACACTTTACTGAGAGTTTAACTTCAACAATAGCTATGTCTGAACCTTTTCAATTACGTAACCCAGAAATAGTTGAGGAGGCTACACCTCTTGAATTTCAGTAAATTGTTGTTGGTATTTCAACTGGAGCAGCTACTACAAATGTCAAATCCACTGATTTACATTTGGACAGTAGTTTCATCAATCAGACTCCCTTGAAGGCAACCACTGCTGTGTCTATCAAGGTATCCACTGGTGAGTTCAAGTTAACCATGGGTGAGATCACTAAGGTAACCACTGATGCAGAGGGAAGTCCCCAGAACCAAGAACAAGGGGTATCTACTAATGAAAATTTGGAGATACCTCCTCTTTCAAAAGCAGATACAACCACTTCTGGTGGGAATTCAGATGATCCTATTAAGTTAGGTGATGGATTAAAATTCCAGGATTTGACGGAGAGGATATCTAACTTGGAAACAACTGTTGCTGATATGAAAGATCAATTGAAGCAGTTGGTGGATGCTTTCAAAAGTCGACCTTCTCATCAGCAGTTATGCCAAGAGCTTTGGAATTCGGTACAACCCATTCTTGCAGCTAAAAGGGAACTTGCTGAAATTCAACTTAATTCCCACATGAAGCTAATTAGAGTTATGGTTGAAGCAAGATACAAAGACACACAGGCTGACATCAAGGTCATAAAAGAATGCATTCCAAAGTTAACTGGTACTACCCCTGCACCTGTGTTTAAAAAAGACGATGAAGATGATGCTGAAAAGAGGGAAAAGGATTCCATGAAAAACTTTGGCAAACCAACACCAAGGAATCAGCCAAAATAAAATCCAAATCCTGCCAAGCAAACTTCTGCAAAATCTCCTGGAAAATCTGATATTGGTAAGAAAAAGGGAATTGATGATACTATTAACAAACAGACAGATAAGGAGATTGAACGAAAGCAGAAAAGGAAGCATACAAAAGAGGAAGATGAAGTGCTCAACATTGGAACTTCAAATAGAAGAAAATCACAAAAACACAACGAATCTCCTATTGTCATATTTCCTAAACCAATATCACCACCAGAAAAACCAACCACTGCTGCGAAACTTAAAACCACTGCTGAACCTAAGAAATCAGATTCTGATACACCTAAAACAAAACTCTCACCAGAAAAACCACCTGTCAAAAATCAGAATACAAAATCCTCATCACCACTGCCAACCTCCACTGAAACAATTGTTGATGCAACAAATGTTTCAGCATATGTTAAGACAACAGCGGTTGAGACACCAGTTGTTTTAACAATTGTTAGTCAATCCACTGATTCTACCCAATTTCAATTCCCATCAGAATCATCCCTTACACTCATAGCACCTTTTTCTTCCCTAACTCCTCCTTCTCCAAAATCTGTTTACACAAGAAAGAGAAAATTCATGGTGCATGAAGAAGAGAAGGAAGAAAAAGATATACCCACACCAATTCCGTTATCAGCTACTCCATTCATTCAAACTTCACCCAAACCATTCGTCCCACCTCCATCAACAAAGATCAACCCATTGGCTGTAACTTTCCCTCTGGAACTGCTTGCAGTTTAAGATGAAATGACTCAATTTTACACAGAGGATGATCCATCCAAAAGAACCTTCCCATATCTTCAGGGATTCGAAACTCCAAAGAATATTTATGAATATCTGAAGCTAAAGGGCAAGCAAGCAGAAGATAAGGCAAATGAAGAGTGTAAAGGGCTAGGAGACATTAAGTTATCAGCTCGCATGCAACATTGGCTTGGTGAAGTCAAGAAGTTGGAAGATTTTGCTAGAGACCTGAGTAAGAATATGTCAAATCTTTCACCAAATGCTGAGCTAGAAAAGACATTAAGGAATGATTTCTTGAACACTATCATGGAAACCAAGCCCTACAAAGCCTACAGGCCTGATTTCAAAGACTGGCCCCTTGAGGCTCTTAATGAGGAAGTTAATAGAATTGAAAAGATGAATAAAGATCCTCAAATGCCAAAATCTGCTCCCAACTGGAAACAATACAAAAAGGTTGAAGTGGATGAAGTGTTGAAGTATAAGAGAATGAAGGCAGAACTTGTAGCAGCTAAGGTTGGGACTGCTAGACAAATTGGAAAATGGACTAGGCAGTATATTAATCGAGCTTACAGTAAGTTAGAAAAGCGAAGAAAGACAGATCCATCCCTTCCTAAAAAGCCAGTATACAAAGATGAAACGACTGTTATACGTCGGCAGACCGTTACATCTAAAAAGTTGTTCTCATCAGCAGATGTATCCATCGCTGCCTTGAACCAAAGAAAAAGACAACAACTGATGGATGAGGAAGATGAAAATAGGTATGCCGAGTACAGAAAAGAGTCTATCAGAAATCAGTTACGATATGGATTGGATGATTCTTCGTTGCAATTACAAGCTCAAGTTGCTCAAGCACTTCAGAAGTTGCCAAGAAGGCCTCAATCGCCAAACTCCTCTCAAATAAAACTTCTCCCATGAAACCCATCAGATCCAAAAATAGTAAAGTGGAAGTCTGACAAAAAGACCCATGAATTGACTTTGATCAAGTCTGATGGTAGTATTGAAAAGATATAAAGGGAGAATGCACTTCGTCTGAATCCAGTTGACCTCCAAGATCTTTTTAACCTTCAGCTTAATAGGGATGAAGATGATACTGATTCCTCGGATTTTGAGCTCCAATTCAAAGGGCAAATCCGGGAAATGTTGATGAGAGAATAAAGATCTGTTGATTTCTAAAGTCTGATGATTCCTTGATTTAGTTTTGCTGAAAGTTGTTGAAGCAGGTGATTGTGTGTTTGTAGTTAACTTTTGTTGAACTTTAAGTTGTATTCAAATTCTATTAAGTATGTATGTCTATAAACAGTTTATATTGTCTTTTTGGGTAATCAGTTAAATTGTATGTAACTGATATATTAACCAATAATCTATGTTCATAGTTGTCTTTTAGCTATAATAGATAGCACGTTTTGGTACAATATCTATACACGAATCTATATGTTCTATTAATATGTGTTATGCATAGTTGTCTAATAAACGACCTGTGTTTGCAGCTCTCATTTTTAATGAGAGTACTAAATTCTTTGTTAATAACATTATTCTCTTAACATCTGTTTACTAACCTTTGTAATTTCTGTTGACTGGCCTTTTTAACATGGGTTGATTAACATCTGATACTTACTATCTATCCATCTGGCAAGCTCTGTTGGAGACAATGGATAACAGTTTTTAGTAAAGTCTGTTGGAAAGCAACAGAGGTTTTTAACAGTTAATATATAACAGTGGTTTGCTATCAACATAATGGAATTGCTGTTGAATAAACCTTTTGACCATTAGTTTATATCAATTTTGTAAGTCTGCACTAATTATTTTTTTTACTCTCTGTCAATATGTGTTATGCATGGTTTTCTAAGAAACGACCCGTGTTTGCACACGGGTCTTACCGCTAGTATTTTCTATAAAAGGAGAAATCCCAATGATATAAGAAAAGCTGATGTGCCAGCAGGAGAGGCTGTCCAACAATGCTTTTCTTATGTCATTATTACAATATAAAGCCTAATATATAAATCACTTTAAAATACATTTAATGTTCTATCAAACCACTGCCTTGTGTATTCAAATGTTAAAGGTCTGGCCCACATTCCAAAGGGCAAACTACTGCCCATCTACAAGAAAGTAGCAGCTGGTTCCTTTGGCAAACGTATACTTAAAAGCAGCAGTTGTTGTTATCTTCCATTATACTTTTAGATCAGCAGATGTTTAACGCTAATTATCGGGAAATTCTAATTCAAATATGCATGGGAATAAGTAATTAGCAATTAATGCATGTCACTCAGAAACTCCTGTCAATCATCCTTCTTATATAAGGCTTTTCTTCTCATTTCCCTCTTCATATTTCATCACGCTTTCATCTTCTCTGATTTTCAAATTTTAAATTTAATCACAATCCGAATTCCGAATTAGAAGCATGTCAATATCAGTTGACAGTAACAATCTTAGTTTTGTTAACGATTTGAATCCTGGGAAAGATATGTGAAACATGAAAGCAAGAATTATTCGAAAATGGAATCAGGGTTACAAGATGGATCTCATCTTCATTGATGAAAAGGTAATTTGTATCTCTGCTTTTCCGTTTTATTAGAGAATGTAGTGGTGTATGCTAAGAAGATACTTTCTTTAAATGTTCTTCAGGGTGCTAAGATTCAAGCAGGTATTAAGACTCATCTGATACCTGTTTTTGATGGTCAGCTTCAAGAAGATGCTGTTGTGATTCTGTCCAAATTTGGTGTTGGTGAGAATAAAGATTTATATAAAGTGGTGGTGCAGCCTTATAAAATCAACTTTTATAGATGCACAACTGTTACTCCTGTGAGAGATTGGCAAGGTGTTGAGTATGGTTTCAACTTCAGAGCTTATGAAGATATTCTTCAAGGAGAGGCGTTAAACGCCTTGAGTGTTGGTAGTGTATATTTTTGTAATCATGTCTTGCTTGTATAATATTAGAGAGTTTTACTTATATTCTTGTATAATGTGATCATATAGATGTTGCTGGATCTGTGATTTCTTGTGGAGATCTTGAAATCTTTGATTGACCTCCAAAGCAGACTAAGAAGATGAATTTCGATATTGAAGACTTGGAGTAAGTTGTTGTTTACATGTGCAGTCATGTACTGATCATTGTTTGTATTTAATGATGTTAATAAATAAGATGAAGAATGTTGGTATTTAATGTTGGATCATGGTAATGGTAATAAATGAGATCTATAGTGTTTGTATGTAATGCTGAATCATGGTAATAAATGAGGTATACAGTTTATTCTTAGTGAATATGGCAGTTAATTTATGGCTCATTTGCTACTTTAATAAATGTCATAATTTACTTTGATTTTCTGTTTTTATTCATTCAATGTTGCTTTGATATGAATATTCTTTTCATGTAGGGGTAAGGTTTTGCGGTGTATTGTGTGGAATGATTATGCTCTGCAGATTAAGGACTTCATTTCTAAAATCCCACCTCATGAGCATGTGATGGCTGTTATACAGCATGGAAAGTGTAAGGAATGGAAAGATATTTTTGTTACTTTCTGCAAATCATAACTATACTGTTTATTTCTAGCAATATAAAGAGAGGTATACATTAAATATTTATATACTTTTCCATGTAGGTGAATATACTGTTCAAAGTGATAAGTTTGCAACACGAATTTTTCTGAATGAAGAAATTGATGAAGTTAATGAGCTAAGGAGGAGGTAATTTGTAAATGTAATTTCTCTTGTATATAGATGTTCAAGTCAAATACTTGGTTTCATGTTATTTGTATACTAATTCTAATCATTTGTGGTATTCAAAAGGCTTATACTGAAGTTTGGACAAGGGAGTGTTCTACTTCTCAAACAATACTATCGTCTCAGAGTGTTTTTCCATTGCATAAAGAATTTGTAACTGATGGTGTGAAGAAACATGTTGATGAGATTAGTGAGATAGAAAAGGTTTCACATCTTTTTATATAGTTTGGTTATTTGTCACCTAGATGTTTTTACTGGAAGTGTCTTGTGTTTTTACAGGAAATGTCTTGTGTTGTGGTTGCGACAATTAAGATTGTGCAAGAAGAGTATAGTTGGTTTTATGCTGCCTGTCGTAAGTGTTTCAAGAAGGTGATGGGTAAAAGTGAATACATGCAGAATGTTGAAAATGTTTCAGATGATATTGTTCGATTGCCTGCGACTTCTTTGGTTTGTCCCAAATGTCATAGTGAATGTACATTGATCACCACAAAGTAAGCAATGATGATTATTTAGCGTTATATTTATATAAGTAACATTCTAAGACTGATATTTGAATATAGTTTTGCAGTTTACTAAGTTAGTTGTGTATATTTCAGGTTCAAGGTGCAAGTGCGGGTGCAGGATGAGAGTGGTAGTGTTTCTTTTGTTATGTTTGATAGAGATGTTCAGAAGCTTCTTGGATTAGCGGCGAGTGACATAAGAGAGAGGCAGGTTAAGGCCAATGATACTGGATTCCCTCATGAGATATTTCGATTGGTTGATAAGAAGGTTGCTTTTAAGATTGATGTTTCAGAGTTCAATCTTAAAAATGACTATCGTGTTTATACTGTGCAAAAAACATGTGATGATCCAGTAATAATTGCTGAGTTGGTTGGTGGAGATGGTAATGGTGATGAAAATACTGATGAGGTAGCATATAAAATTACTCTTTCAATCTATTTATTTTTCTTTTGAGTTTTAAACACTGGATTCTGCACTTTTTTATATGATATCATATATTATGATCCTTTAGGTTACTCAAGAGGTAGCTGACGTTAAAGATGTTAACCTTTCAGAATCTTCCCAGGTGTCTGCTGAATGAACTTCAAGGGTGAGTATTTATTTTTAAAGTATGTTTAGTATGTTTAAAAAGAGTTCGTTATTTTATTAAATGAGATCAATAGTTGTTTTGTGATCTGTTGCAAGGATGCTGTCTCTGTTACGGCCGACTCTTCAGCCGTTGAAGTTGAAAAGGATTCTGGATCAAGTCCCAATGGAAAGCGGATGGCTCAAGATGTTGATGTTGTCAACGTTGGTGAGCTATCCACTAATGTGAGAAGAACCCGGAAGAAGCTGACTAAGCTTAACAATTAGATGCTTATGAAAAAACAATTCTTATGAGAGATAAGTAGAAACCACTTATTTTTGAAGAATCCTTGTGGTTTTTATTTATGTCTGTTAACTGTTGTTTTAACAAACTGTGGTTAAAAGTTTGGTTTGTAAGGGCTACGATGATGAATATGGTATGTAATGTCTACGGTTTGAATATCAAGTAAGGTTAACCTTTTCTTTGTTATATAATATAATATTGTTATTATACATTATATACATTTTTGGTAAATATTGATGGACTGGATAAGTAGTAGGGTTGTATATTATTGTTAGATTGATGAATGAAAATTTAATCAATTGGTAAGTTGGAAAACTGTTGGGGTCTGAGATACATTAACATCTGTTAGAGGCTAGGTACTGTTATAGCGTGCTAACATCTGTTAACCCCTAAGCACTGTTAAAGATCTGTTAAAGGCTAAGCACTGTTATAGCGTGCTTCAACAGATCTTATGAGCTGTTGATCATCATCTGTTAAAGATCTTATATTATAGATCTTCTGTTGAATTGTGTAATATCTGTTGGTGCACAGCAGAACTTAGGTTCATCATACATTTTACTTCATCAACAGAGGTTCTCTTTAGCAGACCTTTGCTTCAGCAGTCTTTGTCTTAACAGACCTTTTAGTTCATTAGTAGAGTTTGTTTGGCTCATGAGCTGAGGTTGTTTGGTTTAAGTAACAAACTTTTCTTTCAACAGTGGTTGTCTTCAACAGACGTTTTGGTTTGCAAAGTTTAGCGAAACAGATGTTGAGTTTGTCCCTTTGGTAGGAGCAGTTTTTAAAACACTGTTATTTGTAATTACAAGTTGTATACTATTTTATTAATTTTGAGTCTTATATTTCTTTTTATTGAGTGACTGGGAAATGTAATGGAAAATAGTAATGTTTAGATGCAAAATATAGTAATGTTTAGTTGAAAAATATAAAAAGGTAAAACCACAAAGTTTTGAAAGTATATACTAAGACTACATAACTTCATTCTTAAGTTAGTTTCAAAAGAAGAAATTTGTCCATCAAACATGTCAACTAAAACATAAATTATTAAAGGCTGAAAAGGTGTTCAAAGATCATGTCAACAAACTTCAAAGTGTATTTTATCTCCTATTACACTTTTTTCTTCGACTATCTCAAACCTCAGTTTTTCCCCACAGATATTCCCGTTTCATTCATGATACGCTGCCAGTTTGTATGCATCGCTAGATTGTTGTTGTCGTCTGGTCTTCTAGGATCTCTCCTAACAACCAGCTGTACCAAAAACTTCACATGACCAAATGACAGCACAGCTCTATGGTAATCATTTAGCTGGTGTTCTTGAACAAAGTTCCTCGGTATTGCCTGTAAAGGAAAATTCTTTCTTTAATTATTCATTCAAAACAACATATACTTTAAGTAATAACAGATAGATCCAAGATTATAAGTAAAATCAACCATATTAAAAGTAGATATGTAAATACCAAGCTATGTGTCTCTAAAACATGGTATTCAAACTGTTTTTTATAATGTGGACGCTTTTTGCAGTGATGGTGACTGGTACGGCTGCAGTGATGTTTTGTCTCCCCGTGAAGTCCAATCCCGTCTTTGTTAAAAACCTTCACAGTGAAGTTAAAGTCGTCTTTAGGAGTACATCTCATCCATTGAAACAGCAGTTGGCAGCTTTCCTCAATGTCATTTTCGAAGCAAAAAGTTGTCCATCATGGTCCCATAAAACCAGCAGCTAATCCCTTTTTGTTTTCAGGAGAGAAAACATAATGCACATCAACTTTACTACTCTGCTTTGGTCCATGTACTTTTGCAACCAAGTTATCAATTTTTAATCTCCTCTGCGACAACAGCTTCAGCAAATCGTGTGGTAAATGCTATAATTTTCATATAAATTAGAAGTTTGTCCAAAAGATACACTGGAAATATATAAAAATAAGGTAGCAATTTTTAACCTGCTTGCAGTATGTTTCTTCTTCAGCCTGTATCAAGCAACCATGAACATAATCTCTGTTCGAGCTATCGTTCCTAATCTCCAATCCCTCATTGTTCAAAACATTTATCTCAAATTTTGCTTCCTTCAATTTTTTTAAACACAGCTTGTCTATGTTGTTATTTCTATAAGTTTCAACAAACCGAGTCCATTCTGGCCCGTTTATCCTCTTACTTTTATGATCGATGCTCTGTACTGCAATCTTATACTTAAAACCCGTATAATCAACCAACTTTATTACTTCACACTTTCTTGGTAATTGGTTAGTCATTATCCTTGGAAGTACCTATGTATATAAAATACACAACATTTTATATATCTTTAATTTTATAAATACAGTTTTTTAGCATACAATTGTGATTTGAGCTAATTTGTTCTAAGAATATAGCTTACCAATCCCTCATTTAGGTCTGCCAATTCAGAGACGTTGATAATTATCATAAACTCCATCTGAAAGTAAAAAATACAATAACAGTTAAATACTAAAACATAAAATCAATTGTATCAGAAAAACATTCTATGTAAGGTATAAAAAAATATCCAACACTCTGTAGGACCAAACTTATATGTTGTGTACTTCAATATGGTCCCTACAACCAACAATATGAATCTAACACTGTGTAAGATCAAATTTTTATTCTTGTATAATAAAAAAAGTATTATATGGCAATAGAGTTTTCAAATATTCATGTTTGTGTCAACTTCAAACTTCAGTTTTTTTTAGCAGACAAGGCTATATTTACTTACAAATCAGACATATGAGTACTATAAACTGATTGCAGAATATTTTATCAAAATTAATATTGATAGAACAAATGTATCAACAGTACATGGCAGTTCATACAATAATTCTAAAATTATTTGTAAAATTTACAACCAAATATTTATGAAACAATAATATTTCAGATTGTTATTTAGATGGAATGAATAAAAATGTAACTAAATAGGTTGATATAAATCTTACTATAAAATAAAGAAAACAAGTTCATATAAGTTTATCTATTTTAACATCAGTAGATTATGATTTTGATGTTTATATAATTTGAAATGAAGAAACTGAAAGGAACATGTGAAAGCATACCTGTAAAATACACAAGAGAACAAAAAAAAAATACCTGATCTAAAACTTTAAACTTCTGGTCGTCAAGTCTGAAGAAGAAGGAACTGTAGAGTTTTTTCGCCGGAGAAGAAGAGGTGAGATTGTATTGGGATTGTTGAAAATAAGATATTTATCTATTAACTTGTAATTGTTTATTTATTTAACTTATAATAATCTTTAATATCGGGATTTAAAAACTATTTTAATTATATAATAAATATATTAAATTAATAGATAAGTTTTTCGTATTTAACATTTTAAATTTATAGTCAAGCAGTGGTTACTGCTGTGCAAAAATTGCCCTGTTTTAATGTAAAAGGGGGTAAAGTATAAATTTTATAAAACTTAATTTCAACCAACCAGTGTAAATGTAACATCTGTATTAACTCCATTTAATATACTTTTCATCTCCATTATTGAATATAAGCTCCAGAAAACATATTCAGAAGTTTTCTCAAATAACTTTCTTATCAAAATCGGCAAGGTTCTATTGCATAATATAGATTACACGCAATAAAACCAAGTATTGTTTCTTTGAATTTATGGTTTGTATTATAAATGTTAGATTAATCATTACTTGATTTTATGAGTATGTATTTGTCACTGACGGCGTTTCATATTCTTTCTTGAAGCAAATAATAGTTGCTGTAATCCGGTGTATTTTTATCGATTAAGTACTGCATTGACTTAAATGAAGTTACTGATAGCATTATCTGTCACAATTTGTGCATGCATCTTCGTGATGTTGTTTTCTACATTACGATTGATAAATCAACCATATAATTTTTGGTTGATGCTCATTTGTTTAACTATTGTGAGAGATGATGGTTTTCGTTTTGTGCTTTGCTTTTATAATACCTTAAGTTTGTGATTGTTTTTATACAAATAGTCTGGTTAATATTTGGTACTTTTGTTTTTTAGGTGCTGATTTAGTTTAAGGGATGTTAGTGATGTCTATTTTATAATGTTGTTTGTCTATGACTTTTGTTGGATGCTGTTCATCTTTATAACTTGTAAGTTTAAATTGTTTATTGCAGATATGAATCTATCCAATCAAACACCATCCTTTTTACAATTCCTTAATGAAGATGATTTTATATTTTTGGTATGGTTTTTAACATTCTTGCTACTATTAGGATTCTACGTTAATTTTTGATGTAAGATGTTTGTTAACTACTGTTGCAGAATATACCATTTGATTTTGAGAATCTGTTGTGGGGCATGGATGTCCCGTACGGTCGAATTGTAGAGTTACTTGATGGTGACAAATCATGGTTAGTACGTGTAAGGAAGAGAAGTGATCATTGTATATTTATGGATGGATGGACAAAGTTTGTTAGAGAGCATTGTTTGAAAACGAAAGATGCTGTATTGGTGAAAGCTATTGGACGTTTGTCATCCGTTGTCTCATGTTTTAAAGAAAATGTCTATGAGAACTCTTACATTTCAGCAAATATTATACCTGAATGTGGCATGACTGTAAGTAATGATATATTATTTTGTTACTGTAAACATTTTTTGCTAGCTCAACAACTTGCTAACATCTGTTTGCCTTTTTAACGTCTGTTTCCTTATAATCTTAACATCTGTTGACTAACCTTTTTAACTAAGTCTTTTAACCTCGGTTGACTAACATCTGATATTTAAGATCTGTCCACGTTGCAACCTCTGCTGGACATAATAGATGACAGTTGTTACGAAACCTCTGTTGGATAGCAACAGGCGTATGTAACAACTGATAGCCAAACAGTGGTTAGGTTGTGTGTAAATACTGTAACTACTGTTGACTAACCCTGTTGACTAATTGTCATTTTAACTTTTGTTGACTAAATACTGTAGCTCAACAACTTGCTAACATCTGTTTTCCCTTTTAAAGTCTATTTCCTTATAATCTTAACATCTGTTGACTAACCTTTTTAACTTCTGTTGACTAAGTGTTTTAAC
This sequence comes from Helianthus tuberosus, assembly GCA_030545235.1. Classification (NCBI taxonomy): domain Eukaryota; kingdom Viridiplantae; phylum Streptophyta; class Magnoliopsida; order Asterales; family Asteraceae; genus Helianthus; species Helianthus tuberosus. The sequence goes on from CM060391.1 coordinate 38,916,308, forward strand.
CTCGGTTGACTAACATCTGATATTTAAGATCTGTCCACGTTGTAACTTCTGCTGGACATAATGGATGACAGTTGTTACGAAACCTCTGTTGGGTAGCAACATAGGTATGTAATAGTTGATAGCTAAACAGTAGTTAGGTTGTGTGTAAATACTGTAACTACTGTTGACTAACCCTGTTGAGTAATTCTCATTTTAACTTTTGTTGACTAAATACTGTAGCTCAACAACTTGCTAACATCTGTTTGCCCTTTTAACGTCTGTTTCCTTATAATCTTAACATTTGTTGACTAACATTTTTAACTTCTGCTGACTAAGTCTTTTAACCTCGGTTGACTAACATATGATATTTAAGATCTGTCCACGTTGCAACCTCTGCTGGACATAATGGATGATAGTTGTTACGAAACCTCTGTTGGATAGCAACAGAGGTATGAAATAGTTGATAGCTAAACAGTGGTTAGGTTGTGTGTAAATACTGTAACTACTGTTGACTAACCCTATTGAGTAATTCTCATTTTAACTTTTGTTGACTAATCCGTTGTAACTTCTGTTGCTCATTAGTTCATATCAAATTTGTAAGTCTACACTAAATATTCTTTTGCTTCTTCCATAGCTAATTGCTGATAAATTTTGGAAACAATTATATGCTAAAAATTACGAGTATGGGATGGCAACTATCTATGTTGGCGAAAGGTTTTGGAAAGTGATGATGAAAGGATGGAGTGATGGATGTGGATTTACTGATGGATGGTTAAAATTGATTGAAGAAGTTCCCATAGCAGTTGAATCTTGGTTGGTTTTCACCATGATTGGATCTAAAACGTTTGAGCTTTCCGTTTTCCATTCCGAGACTGGAACTGAGGTTTCCTTCAAGAAAGCTGATGTAGTTGTTTTGGATGATTCAGTTTATGGAGATTATGGGTTTGATTTAGTGGCTGCGGTATAAAATTTTGATGATAAAATACATTGTTTTATAACATGATGATGATGATAAGTAACTTTTATTATATTATGCTAATAACTTTTGAAATCTCATTTTGTAGGCTAAACACAAACAGGTTCTGGATTCCGGGGAAGTTCCTTTAGATGATGAGGATACTAGAGCTTCAGTTGGTAATTCTAAAGATTTTCCTGTTCGTGACATTTCTGCCTTTTCAAGTGTTGTATCTAATGTAAGTGTTTATTAGTTTTATATTGTCTATTTTATTATTGTCTGAATATATTCATATTCTTCTGTATGATTGAGTCTTAAACTTCAAAGCTAAGTTGAGAAGATAGTTTGTGTTGATAAAGAAAGTTATAAAATTTCAAGAATTTAGAGTTGTTATATTCTACATTAATTTTCTTAGGTGGAAAAGATGCACAAACTTCGTGGCAAGACAATTGTACAGGATAACCAAGCTGTTGATAGACGTGTAAAGTTCAAAAGGTTCCTAAAGTATCATCCACTTCAGACTCAGTCTTACACTTCACCACACATGCTGAAGACAGACTTGTAAGCTTTTGCAGTCGTTGCTTTGTTTCGTTATTTCAACAATTTCAGTTATATATCAATATTTTATAAAATTCACTATTCAATTTTCTGTTTTTTAGCATCTGCCATCAGATGTTTCTTCTGCGTTGGATCTGCATACTGATAATCCTAAGCCTATCAAGATCCAGAATCTCAAATGTGAAGTCCAGGAACTGTTTACAACATCTCAAAAAACAAATACTGGATTCAACTACGCTGTTGTTGGATGGTCTTCTTATCTGAGATCTTGCAATATTGCCTTTGGTGATGAACTTTCGTTAGAGTTTCACAAGTCTACTCAATTGCTGAAGATAAAAAAAGTTGTGCATATCGTGACAAAGATAAAGTCCTCTTAGTTTCATGTCATGATTGTTTGTGGTTGTACATTTGGTTCGTTGGTGGTACTAATTTTGCTTCTTAGACATGTTCTATATGTAGTTATGTCTATAAACATGTTTCATTGTCAATGGGTGGGTGCTACTTTTTTTGTGGATAGCACAATGGAAATACTCATATGTATCTTATATATCAACTAATGATGCATGTCTATAGTTGTCTTTTAGCTATAAAAGATAACACGTTTTGGTACAATATCTATACACATATCTATATGTTCTATTAATATGTGTTATGCATGGTTGTCTAACAAACGACCCGAGTTTGCAGCTTTCATTTTTAATGAGAGTACTAAATTCTTTGTTAATAACATTATTCTCTTAACATCTGTTTACTAACCTTTGTAATTTCTGTTGACTGACCTTTTTAAGATGGGTTGACTAACATCTGATACTTACTATCTATCCATCTGGCAAGCTCTTTTAGAGATAATGGATGACAGTTTTTAGGAAAGTCTGTTGGAAAGCAATAGAGGTTTTTAACAGTTAATAGACAACAGTGGTTTGCTATCAACATAATGGAATTGCTGTTCAATAAACATATTGACCATTAGTTTATATCAATTTTGTAAGTCTGCACTAATTATTTTTTACTCTCTGTCAATATGTGTTATGCATGGTTTTCTAAGAAACGACCCGTGTTTGCACACGGGTCTTACCGCTAGTCTACTATAATAAAAGAAACCAATAAGTGACACGTGTCATTCATTGAAGGCGTCTACATTTGTAATTTCCTGTTTTTCATACTTATCTTATATCAATTAATTAAATAATAAATAATCAATTAATATTAAATCTTATCTTACTTTGAATGTCGGATAGAATCATTCTATTTTTTCTAATAATATATTATCTTCAAATTTAAGTTATAAATTAAAGATATTTTTTAAATAATAACACAAAACAATAATCTTAAACTTAAAAAAAACAATAATACGCTCATATAAAAAAATTTAAGTACAAACAAAATATACAAAATAACTTATTAGACATTAGATCAAACTTTAAAAAAAACACTAATTAGGAAGAGAAGCTAATAATATAATTATGTTTTTGATTTTTCAAATTGGGGTTCTAATCAATTTGAATTAAACTTAACCAAGTTTGTGATTTGATTCGAATTAAACCGAACCAAATTTATGATTTTTTAAACGAATCCAATAGCATATTATTTACTATACAAAATTACATTTATTTAACCCTGCTTGCGATGTGATTATTCTTACCGACGTACCTACATTATTTGTAATACATGGTGTTTTTAAAGATATAACTTTTTTATTATTTAGTATATATTCGCCCTGCTTGCGGTATACAAAGTTACAAAATTACATTTATTTAACCTGTGTAATACACGGTGTTTTTAAAGATATAATTTTTTTATTATTTAGTATATATAATTAGATTTATTCAACTCGTACAATACATGGGGTTCTTATATATATAATTTTTTTATTATTTAATATATAAAATTACATTTGTTCAACTCGTATAATAAACGAGATTTTTAAAGAATAATTGTTTTAATTTAGTATATAAAATTACATTTATTCAAGCCGTGTAATACACGGGGTTCTAACCTAGTTATATATATACAATAGAACAACTTAGTAAGTAAATAACATGTAACTTAAGACACTTTCTTCCTCATTTTTTATTTTCTAAAAACATATATATGATCAATTTTATCTCATATTTTTTATTGACTTTAAGATGTAATAATTTTAAAAATTAGTTAACTGTGAATTTATAATATCTAAATACATGAAGTGTTTCTTAATTTCTAGAAAAATCCGTTTAAGTTACAATTGCTTTTAAAAACATTTCACTCATGACAAAAAAAAATGTTAGTTAACCCTTCCAACAAAATAAATTTGGAGATGTTAACATTTAGTGTCGTATCTTTTGCTGCTTCGTAATTAGTTGTTTTCTTCGTTGCTATGTGATTATTCTTACCGACGTACCTACATTATTTTTTAATAGTCTAACACTCAGGTGGCCACGGATTTATTTAAATTTGTATATAAAGTTTCGAATGTTATCAATAACATCATGGTTTCATTTTTCTTATATATAAAGTTACATATGTTTAATAATGTGTGGCCTTCGGTAACCTTTCAACGTCGTTAGTTTTTGTCACGGTTTTACGCTTTCGTCGCAACACACGTGGTTACGTTTCCATATGCAAATCAGAGCCGCTTGAATGTTCGACGCGCCACGAAGCGCGTGTTGATACACACTAGTTTGAATTATAAAAATTAAGACTATTATAAATTACAAAATAATTTAAAAAACTTATAATATTATTTTCTTTCTTTTCTACAAACTCTTAACCTATCACATTAAACCGAAGATGTTCGATAAATGACACTTCAATTAATTATTTGTAACGGTATATTGTCGGGAAAGATCCTAACCTTCCAAGTGGTGATAAATCTTTGATTTCACCCGGATCTTTCGGATCTAGGAAACCATGGTGGCACAAGATGTACCTTGCCAATAATAAAAATTTTAAATAGTGGATTATGCGATATAATTAGTTTTGGTTTTGTCTAGGTTATATTTAGTGCTCTGTATTTTGTATTTTAGGGTAATTCTCGTTAATTAGAGTTTCCTCTTTCAATCGTATGCTTATTTTAAGGAATCACAAAACGCAACCCATGAGTAGATCTCTTCCTAATTCCCCTTTTTATCATTAAAATGTTTTGGGTGTATTATGTGCATTGATTCATTATTTCAAGTTTACATTATTCAAGTATATGCAAGTTCCATTGTGTAATTATGTGGTAGTTGTTATTGTGTGTGCTACTAACCATTGTTGCTAACCATAAACGCTAATCATTTCCACATGGATCCATAGGTTGAGTTTCATAATTAAGTGTTATTATATTCATCACGGGTATCACATTTGCCACAATTTCACATTATCATGTTGGTTGATTGGTTATGATTTATTTAATTTTTGGTATCATTTAATTACCGTTGACTCGCATGTTAACCTTTTAATCAAATAAACAAAACAGTTTTACTTGAAACAATAGAGTTATTCACCAACTTATGTTGACCCAAGATCTTTTTTACACATGATATAGATGAACAAGTTTGAAGATATGGATGATAACACATAGGGATGGGACCTTAGAGAATAAATCAGATTATATTTTGTTATGTCTGGTTTAAAGGATTATTTGGATTATTTATTTTGTGACATTGATTAATTGATTATCAATAATATTTAAACTTTTAAATATCTTGTAACAAATTGTGAGCAATCAATCATGCCCGGTCACGTAATTCACTGCGGGCCGGGGTGTGACAGATTAGTACCAAAACAACATCAGGTGGCCCATGTCACGCCACCATGCCACTTCTCCTTTTCTTCCTTATCCAACATGCCGATCAACATGAAGATATCGCACGGTATTGATCTTGTGGTACTTAGGGATGGGGGACAATGTTCTCAAGAAGTACCACCTTGTCTAGGGCTGCAAACGAACAGAACGAACACGAACAAGACCTTGTTCGTGTTCGTTTGTTAAGAAATATATGTGTTTACGAACCGTTCACGAACACTTATTGAACCGGATTTTATGTTCGTGTTCATTTGCTAGGGAAATGAACTTGTTCGTGTTCGTTTGTGTTTGTTTGTTAATTTTAGGCAACGAACGTTGACGAACACAAATGAGCACAAACTAATGATCATGAACACAAATGGAAACAAACGAACACAAACAATCATTCATGAACAAAATATATAATACACTGACACTTATTAGATATTTAATTTGTCGGAATTTTGAAGTATTTAAATAAATATAAAAACTAAAAAACTAAAAAACTAATGAACTATCGAATACAAACGAACACGTTATCGAACGTTCACGAACATAAACGAACGAACACGACCTCTGTTCATGTTTGTTCATTTAACTAAACGAACGAAATTTCTTGTTCGTGTTCGTTTGTTTAATAAACGAACGAACACAAACGAACTTCCCGTCGAACGGTTCACGAACCGTTCGCCGAACGTTTGGTTCGTTTGTTGCCCTAACCTTGTCACCTCATTACCAACTCCCCCATGACGCTCCACTCCCTCCACCCTAACAAGTTAAAAGTACTACAAAATATTTTTTAAGACGGATGTCTTATCAAACCAGCTAGTTTTGTTATTTGCATCCATCTAATCCTTGACAATCAACCTGATTTTCTATCCATAGTATCCACGTTCTACGAGATTAGGTATTAATCATTCACATATTTGATTGTGAACTTCTAATCATTTGTGATTTCCATAATAGTATAAATCAAACTCATTAAAACGAACAAAATAAAACAAACTATATAACTTTTTAAAAAGGTAAAACATCAATATCTTATTTATATTCGGTGTTAACGAATAAACCTTAAAAAATGTTTTACATAGCATTTCAATTTCCAGCCTTCAAACATTTACCAATATCATCAAAATCACATTTCAATTTCAAGCCTTTGAACATTTACCAATATTATCAAAATCACATTAGACTGATCTATCGATCTAAAAAACAAACCCCTAATTGGTTCCACTGTCATGAGTTGAATCAACATTGGTTGAATCTACCAACTTTTGACAACGGCTATACCTGTTTTAAGTAAAATAAAAACATATGAAAAAACTATACTTCGGACCCTTTAGGCATGTCACACCCCAACCGATGGCGGAATCATCAGAGTGAGACGAAATAGATTGCTCACCACACATAACACTAATTGTGACAATATTTAAATCAAAACCGTTTTCATTGCATAACTCAAATTGTCAAATACATTTCATGAAATTCAAATTACAACAAACAAAAGACAATACAACTAGTTCAACACAACATAATAAATCAAATCTAGTAATTTCTTGACCGTGTTTCTAGTCATCCCTACTAGATTCATACGATCGTCATCATCAACCTGTAACATGTTTAAAATAAAGTGTCAATGTGAAAGCATTGGCGAGTACACAAGGTTTGTATAAATATAGCATAAGTATAAAAGCATTTTCTCGAATCAACATGGCAATTTGTAAACAAGGTAACTAGCATGCATCACAATATGTCAAACCCAAGTGTCCACTAGTATTTAGCATCCCTCACCACAAAAGTGACAAGACCGTTCAAGAATAAATAAAGACTTAACAAGACCCCGACGGGCGGCGTGCTACTCCTATAGCGGTATATATGTTAAGTTGGGGCTTAACAAAGTTAATGACATAAAACATGTATAATCTAGCATGAACCTAAGTAAACAAGTAGCATGTATATAGGATTGAGAATATAAAGCATGTTTAAGTGTGTGATAGTGAAGTTTGTATATTTACATGTTACAACCCAAAGTGTTCTAAAAGTAAAACGGGTCAAGTGTACTCACGGTTTTGCAAGCTTCCACTTGTTATTCCGTGACGAGTTGTTAGTTGTTTGAGGATGGAACACCAAGTCCTCCTACACGAGGAAACATTGGCGTATGAGTATTTGGATAATAACGGAGGATTTAGATTCGGAATTAAAAGTATAACAAAGTAAGTATACAAGAAATTAACCATCTACACTTAGTACTCGTTCTTGACACTATAAAAACCCATAGGGTTTAGAATGATTTCATGGGTGTAACACCCATTAGAATTGTAACGAGAAAACTAAGTTCTTGGATGATATAACCTAGTTCCATGGCGAATAATCACTTGATTACCATCAAAGGTTTGGTTAGTATATTTTATATATGTTATGTTATATATAGTATATAATATGATTATAGTCCAACAAATATTACAAGTATTATCATAGAACTCATGCATAGAGGTAGGATGATAATCTTCCATTTTAAAACCTCTTTTGTATGTTCACCAATGCACAAGTTGTCATAAGACAACAAGGATGGTCATGAATGAATTAATACGGAAATGTAACATACATACTAACTAAGAAGAAAACATCAAGTGAGGTGTGGATTGTAAGTAGGATAGCCCAAGCTTTTCAAGTAATCACACATACACAAGTTCAAGTCTTGTTCAACACTTCTAGGTTAAAACCCTTTTAAAAACAGAAAGTTTAGAGGAGTAAAACCTCTGAATTTGTATATTACAACCTTGTTTTTAAGCACATTTAATCATAGTTTTGATTAGTGGCATAAGAACATAAGAATGTATGGTTAAAACATGAGTTTAAGAATGTTTAACAAAGTTTTTGTTCAAAACAGAAAAGTTCTTGCACTTTTAAACTCAATGTGGTGATGTTCCATCCTTGGTTTTCCATGGAAAACCTATGGAAACATCCCTAGAGGTGTTCCAAGTGCTAAGAAGCAAGAAGAAGTGAAAAAGATGGAAGATAAGTGAGTTTAAACTCACTTTTGTAACTTGATATGAATCTGCCTTTTGCTATTGTTTTGCAACTGATTTGGAGTGTTTAGAGAGTGAAAATGAGGTGTTTGTAAAGTGGAAGAAGTGTGGAAATGATTTGGGTTTTATAGGAAGTGATTAGGGTTAGTTAGGTGGTGTTTAATGCAAGAAACACACCTAAACAAACACAAAAATGGCCAATAAACGAAGTTGATTAACCATTCTGCGGATTGCGCTCTCTGGCAGGGTGCGAGAGGAAGGGTATGGCCGGTCGCGGCCCACGACCCACTTGTTTTCGTGATTTTGTTTGATAATTTGACACTTTTGGTCCTTATAGTTTATGTTAGATAGGTTTTAGGGTATTTTAAGCATAAAAGGTAAAGTGTTAGGGTGTATTATGCAATTAAAACATAAGATAAGTATAAAACAAGTATGAATAAGTATATGGATCGAGAATTAGTATCGTATACGCATGAATTGATTATGTAAGACAAGTATTTGTAAGTTTAACGCATTTTGCAAGAATTACGAATAAGGTATCACATGTATAATGAATTCAAACGTATGAACATGTATGAATATGTAAAACATGAATTTAAAGAAATACGTATTTTATTTATGATCCAAGTCTCGGATTTTACAACGATACAACGAAATGACGAAATACACGAAAACAAGATTTCAAAAATAGAAATTCAAAACGATGTTTCTAATTAAGGAAGGTACGAAAAAGCAGGGCGTATAGTCTCCCCTCCTTTAGGGAATTTCGTGTAACAAACAGTTACGGATACTTAGTCTTCATATCATTTTCGATTTCCCAAGTAAACTCAGCGCCACACTTTCCTTCCCATCGAACCTTGACGATAGGAATTCAACTGCGCCTTAATTGCTTGACTCCTCGATCCATGATCTCGACGGGTTTCTCCACAAAGTGTAAGGTCTCGTTGATTTGAAGATCTTCGAGTGGAACTTGAAGTCCTTCTTCAGCTAGACACTTCTTTAAGTTTGAAACGTGGAAGACAGGATGAACGTTGTTGAGTTCTTCAGGTAGGTCCAGTCGATACGCAACCTTGCCAATCCTTTCTTGAATCTTGAAAAGACCCACGTAGTGAGGTGCGAGTTTCCCTTTCCTACCAAAATGAACTATGGCCTTCCAAGGGGAAACCTTGAGAAGTACAAAATCTCCTATCTCGAATTCCTAGGGTTTACTGTCACACCCTGACTTTTGCGGAAGCGTATGATGGGGGACTTGTTCAATATCATTGCATTCAATTATAATAAAAAACTATATGATCAAAATGATGTTCATCCATTCATAAAGTTTAAAGTATTACAAACACCAGTCATTTAAGTATCAAACAACACAACCTTTGATTTAGTTACAAAACACAAAAGTGGATGACATCTAAACTTGTTACTCATATCCCGAAACAACACCAGCGCCCAAGATCCAACTTGCTTCCTGAAATACATGTAATTTTGAAAACATCAACAATAGTTCTGGGGCTCATCACTAGGAAGGCAATTTTGTAATCTCTACTTTCCTACACACTATTCTAGTGTAACACTTGGTTGTGGGGCTCATTTTGCGTCTTAATATCATGTATGTCTGAGTACTGAACTCCTGTCAGTACTTCTAGTTTATCTGATAACTTGTGCTAACTTTGTTTTGTGCACTAATTAAACCATGTTGTGTTGCATGTGATAAAGATAAAAATCTTGCAACATGAATTGCCATTGTATATATATGACAGTAATCAGAAATTTATTTGTCTTGTTAATTCAATCATATACAGTCATTAAAGCACAGATTACTGTTTATTATTGTACGGAATTCATGGTAAAGTGCCAGTTGTCATATTTACGACGCTTGTCAGTGTAGGTCTTTTGTCGGCTTCTGGCTTTCAGCAAGTTGTCTTGAACCTGTAAAATCTTGTCCGTCGTCTCTTGTATAAGCTCAGGACCGGTGATTTGAGCTTCTCCGATCTCGTGCCAACAAATAGGCGAACGTCACTTACGACCATACAATGCCTCGAATGGTGCCATTCGAATACTCGCGTGATAACTGTTGTTGTACGAGAATTCGATTAAAGGCAAGTGAATATCCCAGTTGCCACCAAAATCGATTACACATGAACAAAGCATATCCTCTAAAGTTTGGATAGTACGCTCAGCTTGTCCGTCAGACTGAGGATGGAAAGCGGTGCTAAGTTTTTGAACAGTACCCATAGCGGATTAAAAGGTTTGCCAAAGACGAGACGCAAAACGACCATCACGATCATAAATGATGTCAATGGGGATACCATGACGATAAATGATTTCATCAGTGTAGATTCAAGCCAATTTCTCGACTTTGAAATCTTCACGAATGGGGAGGAAGTGAGCTGATTTGGTCAATCGATCAATGATCACCCAAATGTTGTCATGACCAGAAGAAGTACGAGGGAGTTTGGTGATAAAGTCCTTTGCAATACTCTCCCATTTCCAGACAGGAATCTCTAGTTGTTCGAGCAAGCCAGAGGGACGTTGGTGTTCAGCTTTAACCTTCAAACAAGTGAGACATTTCGCAACGAACGTGGCGATATCTTTCTTCATTCCAGACCACCAATAGGATGTACACATGTCTTGATACATCTTATTAGCACCAGGATGAATAGAATATCTAGATTTGTATGCCTCCTTCATCAAAAAGTCTCGAAGGTCATCACGATTAGGAATCCAGATGCGATTGAGATAGTATAGAATACCATCGGATTTAGACACAAGATCTTCTTCAGCACCACCTCGTATCTTGTAGGAGAGGCTACCTTCATTAGAGGCATATTGAGCTTCACGAATGCGGTTTTGAAGATCATTAACGAGTTGGAGACAACGAATACCCTTTACATGAGTTTTACGACTAAGTGCGTCGGCCACTACATTCGCTTTTCTTGGGTGGTAGCGAATTTTGCAGTCGTAGTCATTTAACAACTCTACCCAACGACATTGATGGATGTTTAGTTCCTTTTGGTTGAAGATGTATTGAAGGCTCTTATGCTAGGTGAAGACCACACACTTAGTACCATAAAGGTAGTGTCGCCAAATCTTCAAGGCAAAAACAACGGCACCAAGTTCAAGGTCGTGCGTAGTGTAGTTTTTCTCATGTATTTTGAGTTGCCTCGACGCGTAAGTGGTAACCTTGTCTCGTTGCATAAGGACACAACCAAGGCTAAGGTTTGAAGCATTACAATATACGACAAAGTCGTCGTTACCATCGGGAATAGCAAGAATAGGAGCATTGCAAAGCATGTCCTTAAGCGTTTGGAAAGACTCCTCTTGTTCAGGACCCCAAACAAAAGGTTTATCTTTTTGAGTCAAGGAGGTAAGAGGAACGACGATTTTCGAGAAGTTAGAAATGAAACGACGATAGTAACCAGCTAGACCAAGAAACAAACGAATTTCAAATGAAGATTTAGGTGCAATCCAGTTCTTCACAGCTTCAATTTTTGCAGGGTCAACGTGAATACCATGTTCATTGACAGTATGACCAAGGAATTGAACTTCCTTTAACCAAAATTCACACTTGGAGAATTTGGCATAAAGACGTTCAGCGAGTAGAAGCTGAAGGATAAGAAGTAAATATCGCTCGTGCTCTTCTTGAGTCTTGGAGAAGATGAGAATATCGTCAATGAAGATGATCATGAAACGGTCCAAGTACGCTTTGCACACGCGGTTCATCAAATCCATGAAAACAGCAGGTGCGTTGGTCAAACCAAAGAGCATGACCACGAACTCATAGTGACCATAACACGTTCGAAAGGCGGTTTTGGGTACATCTTCTTCGAGGACTCGAAGTTGATGATGTCACACCCCCAAATTCCACCTGCGGAGTACCGTCCGCTTGAGGGCGTGACCGACCAGGATCCAGCCACCAATTATACTGAGTATTTGGGTAATAATAAAGATGATCACCAACCTTAATGGTTCGTGAGCATCAAAGTTTAAAGTTCGAAAGTTAGGTTCAAATAACAGTTTAAGTATATAGCGGAAGCATAGGCAAAATAGTTTAAACAAAGTTCATAGTTCAAGTTATTTAGAACCCAACACGCGGGTTTAGACGACCACTACACTTCCCAAGCTGCAAGCTCCTGAGTCACTGGTTACCTGCAAAGCATGCAGTAAGGGGTCAACAATAATGCTGAGTGAGTTCACTAGTTGTCCAGTTTTAATTACCAAAAACTTGTTTCACCAGTTAATTTATCCGTTTATACATGCCATGGGGAGCTACCCCAAAAGTTAGCGACTAAACTGTTTTTCCAATACCGAACACTAGGTGACCGTTGCGTATCCGCAGAGTGCCCCGATGTCAATGTTCTATCATCATTGACGGATGCCTGAGTACATTAGTTCACGACCGATCCCATACCTTGGCACGGTGTGAGGTTGGTAAGACCTAAATAGCGCTATCAACTAATAACCCGTTCGCCTGGCCCCGACGACTAATCGGTATTATGTAGTAGGGACTTTAAGTGATAGAGTTTCGTTTAGTGCCGTTTGTTGCAATCCGTATAAACAGTAATTAACTAAAAGGTTCCCAATAACAAGGGAAGAAAAGTAAGTTGTATCCCTCATAAGGGGATAGTGTTGTTTTTAGTTCCGTTTCCCAAACCACCGGGAATACATGCTTTAGGTTGTGAACTCACCTTGGGTTGCTCGGTAGAGTATTTACTTGGTCAATCACGTAGGTCACCACGTCCTAGCATGGTCATCGATACAGGTCAAATAACAGTTTAAGTATATAGCGGAAGCATAGGCAAAATAGTTTAAACAAAGTTCATAGTTCAAGTTATTTAGAACCCAACACGCGGGTTTAGACGACCACTACACTTCCCAAGCTGCAAGCTCCTGAGTCACTGGTTACCTGCAAAGCATGCAGTAAGGGGTCAACAATAATGCTGAGTGAGTTCACTAGTTGTCCAGTTTTAATTACCAAAAACTTGTTTCACCAGTTAATTTATCCGTTTATACATGCCATGGGGAGCTACCCCAAAAGTTAGCGACTAAACTGTTTTTCCAATACCGAACACTAGGTGACCGTTGCGTATCCGCAGAGTGCCCCGATGTCAATGTTCTATCATCATTGACGGATGCCTGAGTACATTAGTTCACGACCGATCCCATACCTTGGCACGGTGTGAGGTTGGTAAGACCTAAATAGCGCTATCAACTAATAACCCGTTCGCCTGGCCCCGGCGACTAATCGGTATTATGTAGTAGGGACTTTAAGTGATAGAGTTTCGTTTAGTGCCGTTTGTTGCAATCCGTATAAACAGTAATTAACTAAAAGGTTCCCAATAACAAGGGAAGAAAAGTAAGTTGTATCCCTCATAAGGGGATAGTGTTGTTTTTAGTTCCGTTTCCCAAACCACCGGGAATACATGCTTTAGGTTGTGAACTCACCTTGGGTTGTTCGGTAGAGTATTTACTTGGTCAATCACGTAGGTCACCACGTCCTAGCATGGTCATCGATACAGGTCAAGTTGGGGTACAAGTATTCACGTATAATCTACACATAACTAACACATAGCATACACACCATATGATCATCCAGCAAGTTATCGGGCCTATTCTGATACGAAGCAGTTAAACAGTGAACATCAACAACTATCATACAAATCACAAATGTTGTTGGGCCTATCAGATCACATTAACAGTTAACAGCATCACAGAAACCAAATAGAACGGTATGCACAGCCCACACGTCCTTGGCCCAATATCGGAGACAAGCAGCCCAGTCGAGACCAGAAGGTCTCGACTCGAGAACACACAGTTTCGAGTCGCAACCGGAGGTTTTCGACTTGTCATGTCTTGGTTGCGAGTCGCAACCGATGTTTCGACTTGTCATGTTTTTGGTTGCGAGTCGCAACCGGTGTTTCGACTTGTCATGTCTTGGTTGCGAGTCGCAACCGCCGTAGTCTCGAGTTGTCATGTTTTGGTTGCGAGTCGTAACCGGAGGTTTCGGCTTGTCATGGTCTGGTTTCGAGTCGCAACCGGGCGGTCTCGAGTCGCAATCACATAGTCTCGAGTCGCAACCTCGGATACGTGCACAAGAAGTCCTTCTAGAACCTGTTCCAACTGTACTATCCAATAGAATTGAGATTTCATGCAAATTGTGTACTATCTCCAATAAACATGTTTTCTTGCCTCACCCTAATTCTAAATGGATCAAACAGTAAGTTTTTCAAATATTCAAAGCACCTTCAACTCATGTTCATGTTGTTCATCATATATACAAACTACCCAACACGCATAATCCTTTAAAACCGACCCGAAACATGTCATCCTAGATCTTATACTTGCAATTCTAAAAGCATTTTCAGCCAAACAATTACCATCATTTATTTCACACGGTTCATTTTACACATATTCATTTCATGGCCAAGAATCACATATACTAAATATCAAAAACCATTTTTAATCAAGCAACCAATAGATCATCATGCACCTTACTTAAACAACAATTATAACATCAACCATACAAGAAAAGGCATATTCAACATGCATATAATTTAACAAGCAAACGTATATAACATTTTCATCTCTACATTGCAAGGAACCACTAACCGGTTCAAGAGTGACACAAAGGTGTTCAAGTAGGTGACGGATTGAAGCCTTCGAGTGATGATTCCGAGCCAATCCAAGGGTGCTCTTGTTGCCGGTTGGATCCGAGAAGGAGAGGAGGAGAGGGTGATGTTAGAACCTTAGGGTTTTGGGGGTTTTTAGAGAGAGAGAGAGAGAGAGTGTGTGAGATGAGAGAGTGTGAGAATGATGTTGCAAAATGGTAAAAGTTGTGAGGGTTGGCCGGTTATATATCCCGAGTGGGTTAGGGGCTTCCGGGTGGGCTAAGGTTACGGCCCAACCGGCCCATCGTTACACCGTTTACTCGAGACCGGGTGGTCTCGAGTCATGGTTTCGGTTCACAAGTATCCTTACACACACAATATATATATATATTACATACACGTTATCGACACATAGCACATAGAAATAACAACTTCCATTTAATAATAATATACATATACGCTAAGTGATTACAAGGTGTTTGCTCGGGAAAACCTAGAATGTCACATTATCCCCAAGTTTTAAGAACTTTCGTCCCGAAAGTTAAGGCAGCCACTGACAAGCTAGTGTAAATACGAACGTTTCAACGGGATGTCACATCATCCCCCCGTTAGTTTGGAATTTCGTCCCGAAATTCAGTTGTAGCTTCAGTGCTGGGGGTTTCATTTGGGAACAGCTGGGGATACTTGCGCTTCATCTGGTCTTCTCGCTCCCAGGTAAACTCTGGGCCACGGCGTGAGTTCCAACGAACTCGTACGAGAGGTATCTGGCTACGTTTGAGGGTTTTGATTTCACGGTCCGTGATCTCAATCGGTTCCTCAGTAAAGTGTAGCCGTTCGTCAATAGTAAGTTCCTTGTAAGGAATGACGAGTGTTTCATCTGACAGGCACTTCTTCAGATTAGACACGTGGAAGACGTTGTGCACAGCACTCAGTTCTTCAGGCAGATTCAACCTGTAAGCGGCCGTACCGATCTTTTCGGTAACTTCAAAGGGTCCGACATATCTTGGATTAAGCTTGCCCCGTTTTCCAAAACGAACCACACCCTTCCAGGGTGAGACCTTAAGTAGAGCCCGTTCACCAACCTGGAACTCTTGCGGTTTCCTATCTTTATCAGCGTAATACTTTTGACGGTCACGAGCTGCCGCCATGCGTTGCCTAATCTGGGCAATCTTTTCTGTGGTGTCGACTACATGTTCCGGGCCTGTGATCTGGCTGTCACCAACCTCAGCCCAGCAGAGAGGCGATCGACATTTGCGGCCATACAATGCCTCAAAGGGTGCTGCCTGAATGCTGGTGTGGTAGCTGTTGTTGTAGGAGAATTCCACCAACGGTAGGTGCTTCTCCCAATTCTTGCCAAAATCGATCACACATGCCCTAAGCATGTCTTCGAGGGTTTGGATGGTGCGTTCAGACTGCCCATCCGTTTGCGGGTGATAAGCGGTGCTCATGTCTAAACGTGAGCCAAAAGATTTGTGCATGGCTTGCCACAACTCAGAAGTAAAACGCGCGTCTCGATCAGAAATAATAGAGGTAGGCACTCCGTGCTTCGAGACCACTTCTTTTAAGTATACCTCTGCTAGGGTAGAGAACTTGTCTGTTTCTTTGATAGCCAAAAAGTGTGCAGACTTAGTTAAGCGATCCACTATTACCCAAATGGTGTCGTTTCCTCGTTGAGACCTAGGCAGGCTAGTAACAAAATCCATGGAAATCTGCTCCCATTTCCATTGCGGGATCTCTGGCTGTTGGAGTAGGCCTGATGGTTTCTGATACTCAGCCTTGACTCTTGCACAAGTTAAACATTTTCTGACATAGGTTGCTATGTGGGCTTTCATGCCAGGCCACCAATAGGTAGCCCTCAAGTCGTGGTACATCTTATCTGAACCCGGATGTACTGAGTAACGGGACTTATGAGCTTCATCCATCACAAGGTCACGTAAATTTCCGTAAAGCGGAACCCATATGCGTCCGGCTACGTAGTAAGCACCGTCTTCTTTTTGTTCCAATCGTTGTCTCGATCCTCGCAGGGACTCAGCCCTGATGTTCTCGGCTTTCAGTGCTTCAACCTGAGCATCCCGAATTTGATTAGGGAGGTTCGAGTGGATGGTGAGCTGTAAGGCACGAACATGCTTGGGTTTGGTCTCCTTTCTGCTGAGGGCATCGGCTACCACATTAGCCTTGCCTGGGTGATATTTGATTGCACACTCGTAGTCATTTAGGAGTTCGACCCATCGGCGTTGCCGCATATTCAACTCCTTTTGTCCCATTATGTGCTGGAGACTCTTGTGATCAGTGTAAATCGTGCACTTGGTGCCGTGCAAGTAGTGTCTCCAAAGCTTGAGCGCGAAGACCACAGCTCCAAATTCTAAGTCATGCGTCGTATAGTTCCGTTCGTGGACCTTGAGTTGTCGCGAGGCGTAAGCAATAACTTTCTCGCGTTGCATCAATACGCAGCCAAGTCCTTGAATAGAAGCGTCGCAGTAAACGACGAAGTCGTCGGTACCTTCGGGTAAGGAGAGGATAGGAGCACTACAAAGGTTCCTCTTTAGTTCCTGGAAGGCAGATTCCTGAGCATCACTCCATTTGTAAGCAACACCCTTCTGAGTGAGTGTCGTAAGTGGTTGAGCGATCTTAGAGAATCCCTTGATAAATCTTCGATAGTATCCCGCCAATCCCAAGAATTGGCGAACTTCGGTCGGAGTCTTAGGCACAGGCCAATTCTTAATGGACTCAATCTTAGCAGGGTCAACATGAATCCCTTCCTGATTGACGATGTGCCCAAGGAAATGGACTTCTCTAAGCCAGAAATCACATTTCGAGAATTTGGCGTACAGTTGCTCATTGCGAAGAAGTTCGAGAATAAGACGTAGGTGTTGTTCATGCTCCTCTTGGCTCTTCGAGTAGATTAGGATGTCGTCGATGAATACGATCACGAACTTATCGAGGTAGGGTTTGCATACTCGGTTCATGAGATCCATGAAGATTGCAGGTGCGTTGGTCATTCCGAAAGGCATAACAAGGAATTCGTAGTGACCATAGCGGGTTCTGAAAGCAGTCTTAGAGATGTCCTCATCGCGAACTCTCAGCTGGTGATAACCCGATCGCAGATCGATCTTGGAATAATAGTTCGACCCTTGCAGCTGGTCGAACAGGTCGTCGATACGGGGAAGTGGATAACGATTCTTGATGGTAACCTTGTTAAGTTCGCGGTAGTCAATGCACATTCGGTATGAGCCATCTTTCTTTTTGACGAAGAGTACTGGGGCTCCCCAGGGTGATGAACTAGGACGGATAAAACCTTTGTCCAAAAGTTCTTGTAGTTGAGTAGAAAGCTCCTTGAGCTCCGCGGGGGCTAATCGATAAGGTGCACGAGCTATAGGCGCTGCTCCGGGAGCTAGCTCGATTTGAAATTCGACCTGACGGTGAGGAGGGAGTCCAGGTAGTTCCTCCGGGAATACCTCAGGATAGTCGCGTACAACTGGAAAATCTTCAATCCTGTTTTCCATTTTCTGTGTGTCGGTAATGAGTGCTAAGATGGCGGTGTGCCCTTTTCGTAGATACTTCTGGGCCTTTAAGAATGAAATGATGCCTGTGACTTCTCCGCTCTTGTCTCCTTGAACCATAAGAGGTTTGCCAGGGGGACGGGGAATACGAATAGCTTTCTCCTGGCAGAGGATTTCAGCTCGATGTTTGGATAACCAATCCATACCAATAATGACGTCGAAGCTTCCAAGAATGATGGGGAAAAGATCGATACGGAAGGTCTGACCAGACAATTCTAATTTGCAGTCACGAATTATGTGTGAGGCCTCGAGGTTTCTACCATTAGCTATTTCAACGGTGTGCTTAGAGCTTAGCGGCGTAAGAGTGAGCTTAAGTCTCTTTCTAATACGTAGGGATACATAACTAGCATCTGCTCCGGAATCAAATAGTACGGAAACATAACGATCATTAAGTAGGAACTTACCCGCCACAACGTTGGGGTCATTCCTTGCTTCCCCAGCTCCAATCACAAAAGCTTTTCCTCTAGCACCATTTCCAGCATTGTTGTTATTGTTCCCAGCACCCTGATTGTTGTTGTTTTGATTCAGTTCAGGGCAATCCTTTCGCATGTGCCCCGTTGCTCCACACTTGAAGCATCCACGGTTGTTTCCTTGTTGCTGCTGTTGCTGTGGTTGTTGCTGATTCTGCCTAGCTGGGAACTGGCTTCGGCAGTCTTTGGCTTCGTGCCCCATCTTGTTGCATCGCTGACACTGACCTTTTCCACATGGCCCACTGTGATGTCGGTTACATTTGTTACACTTAGGGTGGTTTCCTCGATAGCCACCCTGTTGCTGAGGGCCCTTGTTGCTTTCAGTCTTCCTTTGTTGAACTGGGGCCTGAGTGGGGTTAGCATCCTTTCCCTGACTTCCATCCCACTTTCGCTTGTTATCGCCAGAAGTTCCAGCAGTAGCACCGATCCTCTGGGGCAGCTTGCCCTCTTCCACAGCCTGATTGGTGAGTTTGTGAGCAAGACGAACCACGGGCTGTATGGTGTTGAGGTTGGCCGAGGTCACATGGCTCCGGATTTCTGGGACCAAGCCTTTGATGTACAATTCGATCCTTCGATACATAGGTTGGGACATGTTTGGGCAAAGTGCAGCATAGTCGTTGGACTGCTTAGTGTAGGTCTCAATCTCTGATCCAACCATCTTGAGCGCATAGTACTCGTTCTCGAGTTTGTGGATGTCATCCCTGTGACAGTACTCCTCTTTGATCATGTCCTTGAAATCTTCCCATGCCGTAGCATTAGCAGTTTCCAGACCAAGCATCTGAATCTGTGCTTTCCACCATGAAAGCGCGTTTCCTTCAAGCGTACCAGTTGCGTACTTAACCCAGTTAGCAGGGGGACACTCGCAGACGGCAAAGACAGCTTCGGCCTTTTCAATCCAATGCAGAAGGCCTATGGCACCCTCAGTGCCGTTGAAAGGGAGAGGCTTGCCATCCATGAAGGTTTTGAAAGTACAAACACGTGGTTGCGCAGGCGCAGGCTGACCTGTTGTGAGAAATGGAGCGAATAGGTTTTAGAGGTGAAAAGACGATGTGGGGGTAGGATCTAAACATCCTATAGCAACGAGTTTACCTCCAGGGTGAGCTGCGAAAGCTGCAGCCACCGTGTTGAGCAAGTTAGCGAATTGAGCCTGAGTCATGTTAACGCTTCCTCTTCCGCGTCCACTCATTGTCTTCATAGCCAGAAAACACAGTATGAGTGTAATGTTGTAACGTAGCGAGAATGAGGTAAAAGAGAAATGTGCATCTATCTAATCAGGCACACTAGTATGTATAGTAGAGCAGTCAATATAAGATAAACAAGCAAGTAAACACAAGTCCGAGCTACGAAGTCTAGTATGTCGAGTCTTGCCCTTGGAGTGTAGTGTCGTCACGAGTCACGGGTTATAGTCTGGTTTTTCTCAAAAAGACTTCCCTTTTTAAAACCAAGTTCACTATAACCAATGGCTCTGATACCAATCTGTCACACCCCCAAATTCCACCTGCGGAGTACCGTCCGCTTGAGGGCGTGACCGACCAGGATCCAGCCACCAATTATACTGAGTATTTGGGTAATAATAAAGATGATCACCAACCTTAATGGTTCGTGAGCATCAAAGTTTAAAGTTCGAAAGTTAGGTTCAAATAACAGTTTAAGTATATAGCGGAAGCATAGGCAAAATAGTTTAAACAAAGTTCATAGTTCAAGTTATTTAGAACCCAACACGCGGGTTTAGACGACCACTACACTTCCCAAGCTGCAAGCTCCTGAGTCACTGGTTACCTGCAAAGCATGCAGTAAGGGGTCAACAATAATGCTGAGTGAGTTCACTAGTTGTCCAGTTTTAATTACCAAAAACTTGTTTCACCAGTTAATTTATCCGTTTATACATGCCATGGGGAGCTACCCCAAAAGTTAGCGACTAAACTGTTTTTCCAATACCGAACACTAGGTGACCGTTGCGTATCCGCAGAGTGCCCCGATGTCAATGTTCTATCATCATTGACGGATGCCTGAGTACATTAGTTCACGACCGATCCCATACCTTGGCACGGTGTGAGGTTGGTAAGACCTAAATAGCGCTATCAACTAATAACCCGTTCGCCTGGCCCCGACGACTAATCGGTATTATGTAGTAGGGACTTTAAGTGATAGAGTTTCGTTTAGTGCCGTTTGTTGCAATCCGTATAAACAGTAATTAACTAAAAGGTTCCCAATAACAAGGGAAGAAAAGTAAGTTGTATCCCTCATAAGGGGATAGTGTTGTTTTTAGTTCCGTTTCCCAAACCACCGGGAATACATGCTTTAGGTTGTGAACTCACCTTGGGTTGCTCGGTAGAGTATTTACTTGGTCAATCACGTAGGTCACCACGTCCTAGCATGGTCATCGATACAGGTCAAGTTGGGGTACAAGTATTCACGTATAATCTACACATAACTAACACATAGCATACACACCATATGATCATCCAGCAAGTTATCGGGCCTATTCTGATACGAAGCAGTTAAACAGTGAACATCAACAACTATCATACAAATCACAAATGTTGTTGGGCCTATCAGATCACATTAACAGTTAACAGCATCACAGAAACCAAATAGAACGGTATGCACAGCCCACACGTCCTTGGCCCAATATCGGAGACAAGCAGCCCAGTCGAGACCAGAAGGTCTCGACTCGAGAACACACAGTTTCGAGTCGCAACCGGAGGTTTTCGACTTGTCATGTCTTGGTTGCGAGTCGCAACCGATGTTTCGACTTGTCATGTTTTTGGTTGCGAGTCGCAACCGGTGTTTCGACTTGTCATGTCTTGGTTGCGAGTCGCAACCGCCGTAGTCTCGAGTTGTCATGTTTTGGTTGCGAGTCGTAACCGGAGGTTTCGGCTTGTCATGGTCTGGTTTCGAGTCGCAACCGGGCGGTCTCGAGTCGCAATCACATAGTCTCGAGTCGCAACCTCGGATACGTGCACAAGAAGTCCTTCTAGAACCTGTTCCAACTGTACTATCCAATAGAATTGAGATTTCATGCAAATTGTGTACTATCTCCAATAAACATGTTTTCTTGCCTCACCCTAATTCTAAATGGATCAAACAGTAAGTTTTTCAAATATTCAAAGCACCTTCAACTCATGTTCATGTTGTTCATCATATATACAAACTACCCAACACGCATAATCCTTTAAAACCGACCCGAAACATGTCATCCTAGATCTTATACTTGCAATTCTAAAAGCATTTTCAGCCAAACAATTACCATCATTTATTTCACACGGTTCATTTTACACATATTCATTTCATGGCCAAGAATCACATATACTAAATATCAAAAACCATTTTTAATCAAGCAACCAATAGATCATCATGCACCTTACTTAAACAACAATTATAACATCAACCATACAAGAAAAGGCATATTCAACATGCATATAATTTAACAAGCAAACGTATATAACATTTTCATCTCTACATTGCAAGGAACCACTAACCGGTTCAAGAGTGACACAAAGGTGTTCAAGTAGGTGACGGATTGAAGCCTTCGAGTGATGATTCCGAGCCAATCCAAGGGTGCTCTTGTTGCCGGTTGGATCCGAGAAGGAGAGGAGGAGAGGGTGATGTTAGAACCTTAGGGTTTTGGGGGTTTTTAGAGAGAGAGAGAGAGAGAGTGTGTGAGATGAGAGAGTGTGAGAATGATGTTGCAAAATGGTAAAAGTTGTGAGGGTTGGCCGGTTATATATCCCGAGTGGGTTAGGGGCTTCCGGGTGGGCTAAGGTTACGGCCCAACCGGCCCATCGTTACACCGTTTACTCGAGACCGGGTGGTCTCGAGTCATGGTTTCGGTTCACAAGTATCCTTACACACACAATATATATATATATATTACATACACGTTATCGACACATAGCACATAGAAATAACAACTTCCATTTAATAATAATATACATATACGCTAAGTGATTACAAGGTGTTTGCTCG
The DNA here is from genome assembly GCA_030545235.1 of Helianthus tuberosus. Taxonomy (NCBI): domain Eukaryota; kingdom Viridiplantae; phylum Streptophyta; class Magnoliopsida; order Asterales; family Asteraceae; genus Helianthus; species Helianthus tuberosus. The sequence continues at coordinate 38,939,178 of CM060391.1, forward strand.
GGAAAACCTAGAATGTCACATTATCCCCAAGTTTTAAGAACTTTCGTCCCGAAAGTTAAGGCAGCCACTGACAAGCTAGTGTAAATACGAACGTTTCAACGGGATGTCACATCATCCCCCCGTTAGTTTGGAATTTCGTCCCGAAATTCAGTTGTAGCTTCAGTGCTGGGGGTTTCATTTGGGAACAGCTGGGGATACTTGCGCTTCATCTGGTCTTCTCGCTCCCAGGTAAACTCTGGGCCACGGCGTGAGTTCCAACGAACTCGTACGAGAGGTATCTGGCTACGTTTGAGGGTTTTGATTTCACGGTCCGTGATCTCAATCGGTTCCTCAGTAAAGTGTAGCCGTTCGTCAATAGTAAGTTCCTTGTAAGGAATGACGAGTGTTTCATCTGACAGGCACTTCTTCAGATTAGACACGTGGAAGACGTTGTGCACAGCACTCAGTTCTTCAGGCAGATTCAACCTGTAAGCGGCCGTACCGATCTTTTCGGTAACTTCAAAGGGTCCGACATATCTTGGATTAAGCTTGCCCCGTTTTCCAAAACGAACCACACCCTTCCAGGGTGAGACCTTAAGTAGAGCCCGTTCACCAACCTGGAACTCTTGCGGTTTCCTATCTTTATCAGCGTAATACTTTTGACGGTCACGAGCTGCCGCCATGCGTTGCCTAATCTGGGCAATCTTTTCTGTGGTGTCGACTACATGTTCCGGGCCTGTGATCTGGCTGTCACCAACCTCAGCCCAGCAGAGAGGCGATCGACATTTGCGGCCATACAATGCCTCAAAAGGTGCTGCCTGAATGCTGGTGTGGTAGCTGTTGTTGTAGGAGAATTCCACCAACGGTAGGTGCTTCTCCCAATTCTTGCCAAAATCGATCACACATGCCCTAAGCATGTCTTCGAGGGTTTGGATGGTGCGTTCAGACTGCCCATCCGTTTGCGGGTGATAAGCGGTGCTCATGTCTAAACGTGAGCCAAAAGATTTGTGCATGGCTTGCCACAACTCAGAAGTAAAACGCGCGTCTCGATCAGAAATAATAGAGGTAGGCACTCCGTGCTTCGAGACCACTTCTTTTAAGTATACCTCTGCTAGGGTAGAGAACTTGTCTGTTTCTTTGATAGCCAAAAAGTGTGCAGACTTAGTTAAGCGATCCACTATTACCCAAATGGTGTCGTTTCCTCGTTGAGACCTAGGCAGGCTAGTAACAAAATCCATGGAAATCTGCTCCCATTTCCATTGCGGGATCTCTGGCTGTTGGAGTAGGCCTGATGGTTTCTGATACTCAGCCTTGACTCTTGCACAAGTTAAACATTTTCTGACATAGGTTGCTATGTGGGCTTTCATGCCAGGCCACCAATAGGTAGCCCTCAAGTCGTGGTACATCTTATCTGAACCCGGATGTACTGAGTAACGGGACTTATGAGCTTCATCCATCACAAGGTCACGTAAATTTCCGTAAAGCGGAACCCATATGCGTCCGGCTACGTAGTAAGCACCGTCTTCTTTTTGTTCCAATCGTTGTCTCGATCCTCGCAGGGACTCAGCCCTGATGTTCTCGGCTTTCAGTGCTTCAACCTGAGCATCCCGAATTTGATTAGGGAGGTTCGAGTGGATGGTGAGCTGTAAGGCACGAACATGCTTGGGTTTGGTCTCCTTTCTGCTGAGGGCATCGGCTACCACATTAGCCTTGCCTGGGTGATATTTGATTGCACACTCGTAGTCATTTAGGAGTTCGACCCATCGGCGTTGCCGCATATTCAACTCCTTTTGTCCCATTATGTGCTGGAGACTCTTGTGATCAGTGTAAATCGTGCACTTGGTGCCGTACAAGTAGTGTCTCCAAAGCTTGAGCGCGAAGACCACAGCTCCAAATTCTAAGTCATGCGTCGTATCGTTCCGTTCGTGGACCTTGAGTTGTCGCGAGGCGTAAGCAATAACTTTCTCGCGTTGCATCAATACGCAGCCAAGTCCTTGAATAGAAGCGTCGCAGTAAACGACGAAGTCGTCGGTACCTTCGGGTAAGGAGAGGATAGGAGCACTACAAAGGTTCCTCTTTAGTTCCTGGAAGGCAGATTCCTGAGCATCACTCCATTTGTAAGCAACACCCTTCTGAGTGAGTGTCGTAAGTGGTTGAGCGATCTTAGAGAATCCCTTAATAAATCTTCGATAGTATCCCGCCAATCCCAAGAATTGGCGAACTTCGGTCGGAGTCTTAGGCACAGGCCAATTCTTAATGGACTCAATCTTAGCAGGGTCAACATGAATCCCTTCCTGATTGACGATGTGCCCAAGGAAATGGACTTCTCTAAGCCAGAAATCACATTTCGAGAATTTGGCGTACAGTTGCTCATTGCGAAGAAGTTCGAGAATAAGACGTAGGTGTTGTTCATGCTCCTCTTGGCTCTTCGAGTAGATTAGGATGTCGTCGATGAATACGATCACGAACTTATCGAGGTAGGGTTTGCATACTCGGTTCATGAGATCCATGAAGATTGCAGGTGCGTTGGTCATTCCGAAAGGCATAACAAGGAATTCGTAGTGACCATAGCGGGTTCTGAAAGCAGTCTTAGAGATGTCCTCATCGCGAACTCTCAGCTGGTGATAACCCAATCGCAGATCGATCTTGGAATAATAGTTCAACCCTTGCAGCTGGTCGAACAGGTCGTCGATACGGGGAAGTGGATAACGATTCTTGATGGTAACCTTGTTAAGTTCGCGGTAGTCAATGCACATTCGGTATGAGCCATCTTTCTTTTTGACGAAGAGTACTGGGGCTCCCCAGGGTGATGAACTAGGACGGATAAAACCTTTGTCCAAAAGTTCTTGTAGTTGAGTAGAAAGCTCCTTGAGCTCCGCGGGGGCTAATCGATAAGGTGCACGAGCTATAGGCGCTGCTCCGGGAGCTAGCTCGATTTGAAATTCGACCTGACGGTGAGGAGGGAGTCCAGGTAGTTCCTCCGGGAATACCTCAGGATAGTCGCGTACAACTGGAAAATCTTCAATCCTGTTTTCCATTTTCTGTGTGTCGGTAATGAGTGCTAAGATGGCGGTGTGCCCTTTTCGTAGATACTTCTGGGCCTTTAAGAATGAAATGATGCCTGTGACTTCTCCGCTCTTGTCGCCTTGAACCATAAGAGGTTTGCCAGGGGGACGGGGAATACGAATAGCTTTCTCCTGGCAGAGGATTTCAGCTCGATGTTTGGATAACCAATCCATACCAATAATGACGTCGAAGCTTCCAAGAATGATGGGGAAAAGATCGATACGGAAGGTCTGACCAGACAATTCTAATTTGCAGTCACGAATTATGTGTGAGGCCTCGAGGTTTCTACCATTAGCTATTTCAACGGTGTGCTTAGAGCTTAGCGGCGTAAGAGTGAGCTTAAGTCTCTTTCTAATACGTAGGGATACATAACTAGCATCTGCTCCGGAATCAAATAGTACGGAAACATAACGATCATTAAGTAGGAACTTACCCGCCACAACGTTGGGGTCATTCCTTGCTTCCCCAGCTCCAATCACAAAAGCTTTTCCTCTAGCACCATTTCCAGCATTGTTGTTATTGTTCCCAGCACCCTGATTGTTGTTGTTTTGATTCAGTTCAGGGCAATCCTTTTGCATGTGCCCCGTTGCTCCACACTTGAAGCATCCACGGTTGTTTCCTTGTTGCTGCTGTTGCTGTGGTTGTTGCTGATTCTGCCTAGCTGGGAACTGGCTTCGGCAGTCTTTGGCTTCGTGCCCCATCTTGTTGCATCGCTGACACTGACCTTTTCCACATGGCCCACTGTGATGTCGGTTACATTTGTTACACTTAGGGTGGTTTCCTCGATAGCCACCCTGTTGCTGAGGGCCCTTGTTGCTTTCAGTCTTCCTTTGTTGAACTGGGGCCTGAGTGGGGTTAGCATCCTTTCCCTGACTTCCATCCCACTTTCGCTTGTTATCGCCAGAAGTTCCAGCAGTAGCACCGATCCTCTGGGGCAGCTTGCCCTCTTCCACAGCCTGATTGGTGAGTTTGTGAGCAAGACGAACCACGGGCTGTATGGTGTTGAGGTTGGCCGAGGTCACATGGCTCCGGATTTCTGGGACCAAGCCTTTGATGTACAATTCGATCCTTCGATACATAGGTTGGGACATGTTTGGGCAAAGTGCAGCATAGTCGTTGGACTGCTTAGTGTAGGTCTCAATCTCTGATCCAACCATCTTGAGCGCATAGTACTCGTTCTCGAGTTTGTGGATGTCATCCCTGTGACAGTACTCCTCTTGAAGTTGGCTTGAAAGCTCTTGCATCTTAGAGGGTGCTAAACGATAGGGAGACTTAGTGCCAGGTGTAGCGCCAGGCACTAAATCGATTCGAAAATCGACAGAACGAGAAGAAAGAGGACCAGGAAGATCATCAGGAAACACATCAGGAAACTCATGTATGACAAGAACGTCACTCATGCTTGGGTCTTTGTCCTTCTTTTCCACAATGTGGGCGAGAAAGGCGAAGGTACCTTTGCGCAAGTATTTGTTCGCTCGAGTACACGACATAAGCTTGAGACCTTGAGAATGTTTCTTGCCATAGACTTGTAGAGAATCACCATTGGGAAGAGGAAGACGAATGAACTTTTTAGAACAAACAACTTCAGCACGAACTCGCCTAAGCCAGTCCATACCTACTATGACGTCAAAACTACCTATTTGCAGAGGTATGAGGTCAATGTGAAATGTATGATCGTTAAGAATCAAGGAACACTTAGAAAGAACGGAATCGACAGTGACGAATTTGCCATTTGCGACTTCGACAACAAATGACCTTGGTAACTTAGAGTGTTTACACTTAAGCAAAGGTTCGAATTCTATAGATACAAAACTTTTATTGGCGCCAGTATCAAATAAACACGAAGCATAAACATGGTTTACTAGAACCGTACCAGTAATGACGTCGTTAGCATTCTGAGCCTGAGCGGTGGTGAGAAGGACCGCTCTGCCTCGAGCTGGTTGTTGAGGCTGCTGCTGCTGTTGCTGTTGCGGTGGTTGCTGCTGAGGTTGGTTACACTGAGGGTAAGCATTGGCGAGATGGTTAAGGTTCGAATTCTATAGATTCAAAACTTTTATCGGCGCCGGTATCAAATAAACACGAAGCATAAACATGGTTTACTATAACCGTACCAGTAATGACGTCGTTAGCATTCTGAGCCTGAGCGGTGGTGAGAAGGAACGCTCTGCCTCGAGCTGGTTGTTGAGGCTGCTGCTGATGTTGCTGTTGCGGTGGTTGCTGCTGAGGTTGGTTACGCTAAGGGCAAGCATTGGCGAGATGGTTAAGGTCGCCACATTTGAAACATGCTCGCACAGGAGCAGCTTGGGGTTGAACCTGGTTTGGAGCAGGGTTTGCAACAATAGCCTGATCTTGGACAAGCTTTAGGTTATAGCGACAACGATCGGCGAAATGCCCAAGCCTGTTACATGTTGCGCATTTGCGACATGGGGTGCCATTAGGGTTATGGTAAGAACATTGGCTACACTTGGGCCACTTCCGTGTGTAATTTCTTCTTTGTGGTTCGAGGGTTGTTGGGGTAACGGCAACTACTGCTTGTATAGGCTGAGGGTTTGGCGGAGTGATAACCGCACAATTCTGACTAGAAGCCTTCCACTTCTTGTTCTTGTTCTTTTTGGGTGGTTGGAAGGGTGAAGGTTCAACAGTGGTGGTGGTATCGGTGGTCGCTTGGTGCGCACTCTTCGTCGAAACCTTGTCGTAGGTACCATGAATAATACAGTTGTTGTTAAGCTCGGCGGATATACGAAAGGCATCCTCAATGGTTTTGGGGCAGGCGGTGGCAACATGGTTCATCAAAGAGGGTGGAAGGCAGCGAATGAACTTGGCTACAGCTTTGGGAGCGTTGTCGACCTGACCAGGGCAGAGGACACTAAGTTGCTTGAAGCGCGTAATCAGATCTTCGTTGTCGCTCCCCTTTTGCGTCAAGTTCCAAAACTCGTTTTCCAACTTTTGGAGCTCGTGAGGAGGACAAAATTGGTCCTTCACAAGCTGCTTCAGCTCGTCCCATGGCAAAGGGTGGGCTACATCATTCCCCCGTTTGTTACGCTCGGAGGTCCACCATTCGAGTGCCCTCGAACGGAAAACCCCTGTTGCGTTTAGGGTTCACAGGTCATCGGGACACCCGCTTTGAAGGAAGGTGAGTTCGATCGCGTCAAATCAGTTCATCATGGCGGTGGCGCCATCCTTGCCAGTAAACTCCTGAGGCTTACAGGCCATGAACTGTTTGAACTGGAACGTTGATTTAGGTGTTTCCACCTTCGAATTAACAGAACCATGGGGTGAATCAGGGTTGGTCTGAATCTTGCTGACGATGTCTGGCATGATCTTAGCCATCTGCTTGGCCATAAACTTCATACAGTCCTTTTTCGACATCGTGTCGGAGTTGGTGTTGGAGATTGAATCCTTCTTCGATTTATAGTTGGAGGCGGAGTCCTTCTTGGACTTGGTCTTCTCCGACAAAGCGTTGGACAACATCTAAGGAATTGAAAGAGAAGGAAAGGATGAGACTTGATCATAAATTCAGAATAAGTTTTGCATGTATAAGCACGTAAGCATGACATATCACGTATGGTTCACATAATTAGCATGAATTCAAAAAGTATTCATAAAGCATAAACACGTATATATGCATAGAAAGAGTATAAATTTAGTTTGTTCACGAGAATTATTATTGTATTGCGAGGGACGTGCGAATCGTGTAACGGTTTTGAAATGAACGAGGTAACATGTGACACCTGTGTCACTTCAACCATCAAAAAAATGCCAAACCAATGAAATATTGTATTTCATACTTGGGATTTGTAAAAATATGTGTATCGATTGGACATATCAACTCTTATTCGATTTCAAGCTCTAAATCGCTTTCTGGAAGGTTATACACGCACTGATGCGTAAATATAACCAGTTTAATGCAACGAACACTCCGGAATAGTGAAATAGGCTTAAAATACCTTAAATAACCTTTACTTAACTTAGAAATAAGTTTTGAAGGCTTTGGTATGGCAAAATCAAGTTAAATCGCTTACAGGGACTAAATTTGACAAACTGCGAAAGTATGCCAATTTGAACTGTAACAGACATTCCGGAACATGACCATAAGTTAAACATACCATAAATATCCTTTACATAGCTTAGAAATAGGCTTTGAGGTGTTCGGTATGCTAAAATAAACTTTTGTGTCATTCAGGGACTAAAAGCGTCAAAAAGTGCACAAGTTTGCATTTTCGCGCATAACTTACGTTCTGAATACATCCGGACATCCAAAAATTTATGTAAGCACTAAAATATTTTATTTTAGTGTTTGGCATAAGAAAAATCCATTCGTTTCGTCATTTGGATCGTTTTTCGCGCTTATGCGCATTCCGTCGTAATTAAGCGAACATCGCGTTCGTACGACCAAACGAACCAACCTCCGGCATATTTTTGAGCATGTTTCATGTCCACAATGTTTAGGCATCATTTTAGGGCCTTAAATTTGGCTTTACGGGCCTTAGAAGTGTCGGGAATGGCCTTAAACACGTGCAGGGACTGAAACTGTCATTTTTGAAAGTTATATGCTGATCAGAAGGGCCATGCGGCCCGCATTAGATTTGTCTGATCCTGAAGCGGGCCGCCTCAGCCTCCCAGAACAGATCAGAACGAACAGTCAGCATATTCCAGCTGTTTTAACCACAACCACAAGCTCAAAACTTGCCTATTCAGCTGATAAGGACCATTTTTAGCCACCACAACTTTGCAACACTTGTACGGATGCGATTAAGGCACGATATTCGACAAACGATCTTAACGGTTCGGGTATTCCTATAAATACCCAACCCATTTAACTTCAAAAATCACAAGAATCTGATCTAAGTGACTCTAAGTTGGAACCATTGTTTCATACCTGAGTTATTTTGATCTAGATTAGCATTCGGGGACCCTTCGTAAGTATTCTTTCGTTCTTTTATTGCTTTTCGAGTCCGAAAGTCAAACTTTGTTTGACTTTCAGCGTTGACCAGCTTATGGTCAATGCGAAGTTCGTTTGAACTTCGCAACGTGATTGTAATCACGATGGTTATAGTCCCTTGTGACTATGCCTACTGATTACCACGTTGTCTAGGGTCGTAAGGGTAAGCGATCTAATAAATCGCTTATACCTTCGAACCCGACCCAGTTTGGTCGATCATTAGGATCCGACCAAATACCTTAGGTGACCATAGCATATAGGGAATAACCTTCCGAGGTTATACCTTATGGTCGCTTCGTTAAGTAGTTGTATGATAGGTAGTTTATATGCCTTAGGTAAATTACCAGAATACCCTTTTCATGTATAATTGGTAATTAAGCATATGTAACCTAAACTTTTGTCACATAACTGATTATGTAACATGTTTAGGCATATAACACTTGTCATAGGACTAGTTAAGCGGTTCGAACGCGTTTCACGCGAACGACGCGTTAAGTAGCATAAGCTACCTAAACGGGTCGTAATGGGTCGTAAGCCCTTAGATTAAGGTTTCATTTAGTATGTAGGCTTTGTTAAACCATATGACACGAGTCTCTATACTCGTTTGGTTTACAAACCCTCATTCTATCTAAATCCTCCGATTTAGGTCCGGTTTATTAACATAGTTACCTATATTAGGTGCCGTTTGATATCCGTGATCTCTAGCATTGTTTGGTTGTCACTCAAGGACTACTGAGCATTCTCAAGTGAGTACATAGACCCCTCTTTTACTGTTTTCCAAACTGTTTTGGGGTGGAACACATGTGCCTACTTGTTACTTTCAAGCTTTCCTGTTTTCACATCATATACATGCTATGTTCGTTAGTACATGATTTCATTACATTTCATGCTAGGTGTGCCCATTGTGTACATTACTTAGTACATCGTTTTACATTACATTTCATGCTACGTATGTCTATTGTTGCATACTTAGTACAGGTCACATGCTACGTATGTCTATTGTTGCATACTTAGTACAGGTCACATGCTACGTATGTCTATTGTTGCATACTTAGTACAGGTCACATGCTACGTATGTCTATTGTTGCATACTTAGTACATTTGTTATTCATCACATGATTACGTTTTGGATACATATTACATGATTTACATTAGACATGAACATTTTACTTTGGTAGATTGGTTTGATTAAGTGATTAAGTAACGATGCGTGTGTAATATGATACAAGCATGGTGGATACGCCGCTGGTACTTCCTATATATAAGTGTTTGTATGGTATTACATATCGTAGCGTTATTTGAATCATTTCAGTTTGAGACATAGAACATTTTATACAAATAACATACTTTTCACAAGACATTGATTTATAAACAACTTATCTTATACAAACACATTTTACATGGTTATTCATTTAACCATACATTATTCACTTATTTATACATATCATCTGATCTTATCGTTTTTCAAATGATTTACAAGACAAAGCAAATTACAAGGTTCATGACTAAACATTTTCTCAAACATAAGTCATGAATCCTATTTTTCACAAAACCTATGTATCTCACAGGCATTTTTATGCTGACGTACCTATTTTCACATGTGTTTTCAGGAGATGATGCATATGACTTATCAAGACATACTTAGGCGGACCCGTGCCTTAGAGACTTAAAACGAGACAAGAACTAGTTAATTTATGTTATGTACCCTTTGTTTCTTGTTTAAACAATGTAAACTCTCATGTTTGATTAATAAAACGAAACTTTAATTGCCATGGATTTGAAATGATTAATTCTGTTACAACACTCCCCGACGTTTCCGCCACGTTTTGTATGTTCTACGTGGTCGGGGTGTGACATAACAAGTATAAAATCACATATAAATTGAGATAGCATAAAAGAGAGGCTCATAAAACATAGGTTTGTTTCGAGTTTAGAAACGTAGACTATTCCAAAGTGAATCAAAAGTCCTTTCAAATTAGAGAAATGTGCTTTGGCCTATAGGTAAGATACTCTCGTAGAGAAGCGATTAACGGTATCTTACCCTTCCAGTTACTACACGTTTCTAATCGTATAACAACCCTCCTTAAAATATTTTGGACACCCCTAAATATCCTAAAATACACCCCGTATACGAAAACCCGACCCGAAATACCTTTATATAAATAAATAACAAATAAAAACAAATCCACAAGTCGCTCGCGGGCCGCGAGCGAGATCACTAAGATCTTCACGGGGCGCGAGGTCCATTCCTTGCCGGACACACAAATGAGCCATGTGTCGGGACACGTGTCGGACCTACAACATGACTCACCAACCGTCGAACCGACCTAAGCTCCCTCGCGGGCCGCGAAAGAGAAGCAGATGTGCTTCGCGGGCCACGACTCGCCTACAATCAGACCTGTAAATAGGAGGTTCAGGCTTCATTTGAAATCGTTCAATTCTCTAAACTCTCTCTCAAAATCTATAGGCTAAAGCTATAGCCAAATACCCCCTAATTAACGAAGCTCTGCCTCAATGTAAGTATTATAACCTCGGTTACATATTAGATACGCTGCCCGATTGATCTAGTGCTCCGTAACGGTTGTCGAGGCTCTGCCTGACGTAGTCGTTGGAGTTCTTTCTCGGGGAGGGTATAACTAATGTAAATTGGGTTATTATACTAAAACGTGTGCATTGTTTTAATTAATAGATTATAACCAGGAAGTCACAAGGAAATACCTAAAATAGCAATGTGAGTAATCCTTTTTTTTGTGTAAACCTTTTTGTGAGTAATCCTTCTTTTTGTGTAAACTTTTTTGTGAGTAATCTCCTTTTTGTGAAACCTTTTTGTAAACTGTTTTTACAAAACCTCAAATGTTTTAAGTTATATTTCACAGTGATTGAGTATTTGTAATTCTACAATTATTGTCGGTATGTTGGGGTTTTGTATACAAAATTTGTTACTACACTGTGAGTAGTAACATGACCACAAGTCGGGTTGACAGTACCGTGGGTGGTAATTAAGGTGGAAAAATAAACAAATGTAATTGCGCGATCGCCCTCAATACTGTACAATGATAAAACCTGTTTTGATTAAACTGGGATTCACTCACCAGTATTTCTTGCTGATAAAATGTTTTAAACACGTGTTTCAGGTAACTTAGTGTGAAGCCAATAAAAGCCAGCTGGAGAGCACTAAAGGCTTAGAAAAGTGGCCATAAAAGTTATCTAATTAAAAAGGAGAATTGTTTTCAAGAATTTGGGTTTATCCCTATAAATATATTACAAATGAAAATCGGGTTTTTGTCCCACTTGTTATTATAAATGTATTATCAGAAAAACTTGGGTTTTATCCAATTCATCTATTTTAAACATAATGGTGTTTAACTCTGATAAAATTATTTCCTAACTACGATCCTGATGAAAATTTCCGCTGCCAACTTAATAAACACCGATACCACCGAATGTGTGAGCTCGCGACCGCCCGCCTCCAGGGGCAAGGGGTCGGGGGTTGTGACAGAAGGTGGTATCAGAGCTATGCCACTGATTTAAGCCCTTTAGGTGTTCTTCCAATACCTAAACCTTAAATATTTGTGTTAGGAAATTAACATTTTATGTGTTATTCTATAAACATAAAATTTTAATATGTCTATCATGATTTTTATGGCATTTAACGAATTTTAAATTCCCAATATGCATTATGCTATGTTTGAATATATATATATATATATATATATACAGGGGGCCGCTAAAATGAAAACCACCCCCAGTTGTAAGAACCGTGAGAACCACTCTCCACCAATCAGATAATGACAACCAAAAGGGTAATATAGTCATTTAATTAAAACCATCAAATCATTTCTCTCTCATCATTAAAGTCTCTTTTTAAAGTCTTTTCAATTTCTCTCTCTTCAATTTATCTTTCTTCACATTTCTCTTTCATTTTTTTTTTTTTTTTTGTAAAATAGTTTTTGTAAAAAAAGTTTTTCTAAGAAATAGATTAAAACCGTAAAAAAAGTTTTCGTAAAAAATGTAAAAAAGTTTAATAGCGTGTGTGTAAAAAAAGGTTAAAAACGTAAAAAAGTTTTCGTATAAATTTTTGTCTTTTGTAAAAAAACTTTTTAGGAAAAAAAAATTTGTAAAAAAATTTTGGTAAAAAAGTTTTTTTTAAAAAAAAGTTTAAAACCGTAAAAATTGTTTTCGTAAAAAAACGTGATTGTAAACAAAAGTTTTTAAAAAAAAATGTTTAAACAATGACGCGTAAATACGGGGCGTAAAAAACGGCGCGTAAAAAAACAACACGTAAAAAACGGGGTGTAAAAAACGACGCATAAAAACGGGGCGTAAAAAACGTAAAAAATCGGATGATAAAACGGCGTGTAAATACGGGGCGTGAATACGGGGGCGTAAAAAACAGCGCGTTAAAAACGGCGCGTAAAACCGGTCGTAAAAAAAACGTAAACTTTTTAACGTAAGACGTAAAACGTAAACTTTTTAACGTAAGACGTAAATCGTTAACTTTTTAACGTAAAACGTAAACTTTTTAACGTAAAACGTAAACTTTTTAACGTTAAACGTAATTTTTTTAACGTAAAACGTAAACTTTTATGTAAAGACTTTGTAACGTAAAACGTAAACTTTTATGTAAAGACTTTGTAACGTAAAACTTATTTTACGTAAATTGTAAAATGTAAAAAACCGTGTGATAAAACGGTGCCTAAACAAGGGGCGTGAATACGGGGCATAAAAAAGCCGCGTAAAAAAACGGGACGTAAAAAACGGTGTGTTAAAACGGAGCGTAAAAACGGCCCGTTAAAAAACGACGCATGGAAAAGCCGAGCGTAAAAACGGCGCGTTAAAAAACTATGCGTTAAAAAGCCGGGCGTAAAAACGGCGTGCAAAAACCGGCGGGCAAAAAAATTTGTTTTGTTTAAAAATCTGAATTTAAAATAGTTTTTAATAAAAAAAAATCTATTTAAAAAAACAAGTAATATAATAATACCAAAAAAGTAATAAAAAACAATAAAGACAAAAAGACAAAAATGAGTAAATTTACTAAACTAACCTTTTGAATTAAAATATTAAAGACATAATAAGACAAAAACTATTTAATATTAGCTTTAATTACTTTTAATCTCATCCATCTATTTTGAAGATCTAATGGTTGAAAAGTGGTTCTCACAGTTCTTACAACTGGGGGTGGTTTTCATTTTAGCGGTCCCCTATATATATATATATATATATATATATATATATATATATATATATATATATATATATATATATATCAATAATATTATGTCTTAGAAACATTTGTGATATATACTATAAATATATCATATCCATCTATATGTGTAGGAACATAATGCGATATGAATTTTACAACATTATAATAATATTACTGTCACACCTGACTTTTGCGGAAGCGTATGATGTGTGACTGGTTTAATATCATTGCATTCAATCGTAATAAACAACTACATGATCAAAACGATGTTCATCCATTCATAAAATTTGAGTATTACAAACACTGGTTATTCCAGTTTTTAAAACACAACATTCGACTAGATTACAAACCAACAACAGTGGATGACATCTATACTTGAAGTCTACTTCTAGTTACGACACCCGCGCCCAAGATCCATCATGTTACCTGAAATACATGTAATTTTGGAAAACATCAACAAAAGTTGAGCGAGTTCATGCCTTTTGTATGAGTACTGTATTCTTGTAAATCTTTGAGAGACTCCTTTGTAAGCTGGTATGAAAAGTGTGTATGAACATGAATGTTTTACAAGGACTTTAAGGCATGTGAGGACATAGGGAGCACTCGTAATGGCTTATACCCTGGTCGATTTTCCTCGACTGTGTCGATTAACCTCGACTGTGTCGATTAACCTCGACTGGGACTCCGAAGCACTACTAGGTACTAGTTGTGACCATGAGTGGGGTTCGGCCGTACCCGTTAGATCTAACCCTCGTCCCTAATTAATTATTAATGGCATTTCAATATCTAGTCTATGCTCACATGATCTAGTATTTCAAAGGCATTTCATACCATTTAAGCATTCGTAACATGTATTTCACCCCCGAGAGTTATAAAACCAAAAACAGTTAAGGAAAAGGGGGAGCATGAACTCACTGTTTTGCGTCTTCAGTACTCGTAACTCAAATCTCGTCAGCAAACACGACTACCTACAATGTGCTAGGGTCTATTAGACGAGCGGGCCGTGCCTTGCCTTGCCTTAGTATTCATGTTTTGAGTTACGTTTCCTTTATGTCTTTAACATTATCCGAAGTTATATTACTTCTCAAGTATTTATTTTCGTATTTCCTTCCCAAGGATGGGAGTATTTCATACATGTATATTTGTATTCTCGCATTGTAGTTTCCAAAATAATATATTTTCAAGAAAATATATATTTTTCCCCAAACATCATATGTCTTCAAAATATACTAAGAAAATATATTTTTATCTCCAAAAAATAATATATTTTCTTCTTGTTTGAAAATACGACATAACTTGGTAATATGTACAAAAATCATATTTTCACTTCTTGTATCCAAAATAATATTTTCCAAAAATATGTTTGTAGCGGTATTCTCCGGTATACTTCATAAGTTACGTTCTATCGTCCGGTTCTATAATATCGTGTGTGTAACTTATGTATCATCCCTTGATTTTCTTGGTATTATTTTGTATTGTAGATTTCTAGGTATCGTGTTAAGTTTTATTATTTTAAATCCTAAAATAATACAACTATTACACAGAGTATACACATAAGCACGCACAATGTGTCTTTAATGTAAAAATATATATTCTAAATATGTATTTATCCATTTTTATTTACAAAAACCAACCTCCAATACTTGTATTTTTGTTACAAAATTATGGCGAAGTTTGTATTTGAAAAACATAGTTTAAAATTCACTAGTAAACACTTACTTAGAAAATATTTCCTAAGTGTTGGTATTTTAGAAAATTTCGCCATAGTTTCCCCTAAAAATGGAGGTGTCCATGCTATCAAGCATATCATTTTCCTTTAAAAAATCATTCAAACAATCAACAACAATTCACTAAACAATATTACAATACAACATGAACTTGATCTTTCACAAAAACGCGTAGTGACTTGGTAAAGTATTTAGTAGCCTTTGTTACCCTCCAAAATATATTTACTTCTTGGTAAACTTTATTCTTGAAGGTTTTAGTTGCTTACAACTTTTAAACATATTTTACAAAAATGCTTGTTTATTAAACCTTCTTGTTATACTAGTACTTATACACTTGTTTTTCCATTAAAAGTGGTATAAGTTTAGTAAAAACCAAGATATTTCTAAGAATCATATTTTAAACTTGGTTTTCTTGGAAAATCATTCACAAGTTTACTAGTTCACTTTGTTTGTCATTTTACA
Source organism: Helianthus tuberosus (assembly GCA_030545235.1). Classification (NCBI taxonomy): domain Eukaryota; kingdom Viridiplantae; phylum Streptophyta; class Magnoliopsida; order Asterales; family Asteraceae; genus Helianthus; species Helianthus tuberosus. Next base: position 38,954,557 of record CM060391.1, read on the forward strand.
AGAAATCATTTTATGTTCAAGTTCATGTCTTTACTAGAAGATGATCATTTTATGTAAACACATAATCACCTCTTATCTTGTTAGATCATGTTTTTAATCATAATCTAACAAGTTTCACATGATGATCAACATCAAAATACCAAGAAATCAACAAGCAATCATCAACATATTCAAAACAACATCATATCATCAAGATTTCATCTTATGTAAGCTTATGTTTCATGATTCAAGTTTATGTTGTTTTAGTGTTCATATGATTTCAACAAGATATATCTTTTAACCACTAAAAACATGAAGTAAACAAGGGTTTATAAGGATCTTACAACTAGCTTAAAGCTAGGGAAGAACAATGTTGAAAATCAAGTGGATAATAGTACACAAGAGAGGTCCTTCAAGATCCGAGTGTTCCACACCTTCTTAATCACCTCTGTACACCTTGAAACAACCTTGGATTGGATGAATGAGAACCGGAAATTTTTGTGGTGTAAGGGGGGTGCTCGGCCGAAGCTTTAGAGAGGGGAGAAGGGGAACTGTTGTGGTGTGAAGTGATGAAGAGAATGGTTACATATAAGCTTCAAGTGTTATTATCCATTGGGTTTGGTGTTCGCTCTAGTACACACAAGATCACATCAAGATCTAAATGAATATTACTAGAGAGTTTGGGAGATTTAAGGTATCTTGGAGGTGGGGCCATGCTCTTGACCGTAGATCACATATGGGGGGGGGGGGTAAATTGTAATTTAAATGGTAAATAAGTTAATTAGTGAATGGTTAAAGATAAAAGTCTAGTGTTTAATGTGTATCATGTATTATGTAATATGTTAGAGTGCTCGGGAACCATAACTAGCTCAGAAAAAGTAAAACAATGTTTTTAGCAATATTTTGGTGTTCCGGGTAATGTTCGGTTGTTCGGTTAGATACCGATTCGTTAAAGTGCTAAGTTATACCGTATAGTGTCTTTTATGTAACTTTTTGTGACACTTTTAATTCCCGACACTTAGGAAAGCATACAGGACCATTTTGTCATATTTTTGCACCTTACTAGCATGTTAAAATGCTGAATTATGCAGAATTCTGCACTTTATATGGGTTTTAGGCACTTCCCGGCACTTAAACTATCATTTAGGAGTGCAGTTTTGTGGTCCTTTCTTCCCTACACACCATACTAGTGTATCACTTGGTCTCTGGCTCATACTGGACCTCAAAATATTGTCTGTCTATGTACTGAACATCGTCAGTATTTTTTTTTTTGTCTGATAATGGTGCCAATTCTTCTGTGCATTATTTGCACTATATCGTGTTGGATGAATATGAAATGCCACTGGATGTATATAACAGTAATCCGAAATTCATTTGTCTTGTAAACTAGATCATGCACAGTCATTAAAGCACAAATTACTGTTCATTTAGTGTACGGAAAAGTGACGGTTGTCACAGTCTCCCCCCGTTAAAAGAATTTCGTCCCGAAATTCAAGCGATGCCATTGATCGCAGGGGAGTTGTGAATCAAATGTGGTCACTTATGTTTAAAATTTGTCTTCATGTTCCCATGTATCTCTGGGTCATGTTATGAATTCTATCGTACTCAGGTAAATCAATCATGTCTTTTCTGTGTTTTGTGGACTCTTGGTCCGCAACCTTAACAGGTTCTATAGTATTGTGGACTCTTGGTCCAAAACCTTAACAGGTTCTATAGTAATTTTGTCGTTTGTCTTTGACGTGAATCTTATTTTTGGGAACAACGACTGTTCCTTGAGTCAGACTCCTCTAGACACATGGAATGTGTCGCGATCACTACTGATATTTTTCTGGAAGTTTCATCTTGTGAACAACGGTTCCGATCCCTACATCGGGGTCCAACCTTTTACGTTTTCCAAATCACACCACGCCTTCTCTAGGTGAGGCTCCCATTTAAGTCATACTTCTTATCTCAAATTCTTACGATTTCTGCCGCTCATCGGCGCAATCTTTCGGTATTCCGTGGTTGTCTCGATATGATCACATATCTGAACGATCTTGCCTCTAGTTTTTCCTGGACCAACTCGGGCCGGTTGATTGTTTATTTCTGGTCTCTGTTCAACACGACGGGGATCGACTTATTATGTCAAAGTTTATCACACAAGCACGTATCATGTCCATACAGTCTGCATCGTTCAGTAGCTTAGTCCATCTACGTTAGTATTTAAGTTCTTACGATCAATGGTGTGCTGCAACCCTTGTGATCAGTAAAGATCGTGCAGCATTTTCTTTCAGGTAATGATGTCAAATTTGCGGCGCGCAATTACTGTATCTAGATCAAGGTTTCTTCTTATGATTCCTTGATCAATGTGCCGCGTATGCAATGCTGTGGTCTCGTTGCATCGACATGCAATCGAGACTTTGTCATGAAGCGTTACATAATTGCAACTCTAACTCCTTAGCTCTTGATTGCAGGGTTGTCATGAATCTCGTTCTTATCCACCATGTATCTTAAAATTCTCTCTTTGCGAATTCGAAATCCGTTTTTCGTCATCATAGCACATAACTGTTCTTTCTCTAAGAGTTGCAAGGTAAATTGCAGCTGTTGCTCACGACCTTCCTTGGTCGTTGGCCATATAAAAATGTAGTCAATAGATATAATCATGATCTATCCAGGTATGGCTTACACGTTCGATTCATGAGGTCCATGAATATTGTCGATGCATGTGTTAAGCCAAATGGTACGACAAGGAACTCGTAATGTTCGAAGCGAGTCCTAAAGGTCGTTTTAGGGGTATTTCCTTCTTGTATTCACAGTTGAGGACATCCTGTCCTCAAGTCGATCTTTGAGTGGTAACTAGAACCTTACGATTGGTCTGTTCATGTCATCAATCCTTGGCAAATGATACCAATCCTTGATATCCAGTTCTCTGGAATTTATGCAAAATGGAAACTGTCACTTGTATCAGAAGCTCATGCTTCACGGACGAAGCTAATCGGTAAGGCGTCATTCGGTACTGGTGCCGCTCCTGGCACGAGGTTCATCCTTAACTCCTCTTGTCGCTACGGAGGGGCGTTCCTGGCAAGTCTTCAGAAAAGGCTTCTGGAACTTCTTCCATAACGGGGATGTTTTCAGGCTCTATACTTGGATATCCAATCCATGCTGACTATCATATTATGACTTCTCAAGTTAATGGTAATAGAAGGTTCCGACCTTCTGAGTCCCCAAAATATAATCCTTAATTTGCTTCGTCTGCTAAAACTAGCCTTCTATAGGCCCATTTTTAAAGAATATGGGACGTCTATTCTACTTGAAACTAAGCCAAGTAGTTCCTTAAGTTCTAAGCATGCAAGGTTAAAGTTGGTGCCAGTATTAATTAAAAGTAGATGCATAAGGTTGGTTAATAGGGAACGTACCCGTAACCACATCTGGATCCTGGCGTGCTTCACAAGTTTCGATTGTGAAAACCCTTTCTTGCTTGTTTCTTCCTAGGGCAATCTTTCCTAAAGTGCCCTATTTCACCACATCTGTAGCAACCTGGTACTCTACCTTTATTTATCTCGTCTGGATCCTTCGCCCAACAGGCGTCCTTGCTGTGCCCTTCTTTTCCACACTTTCCGCACTTAGGCCTCAGACATCGACCTTCATGGTGAAAAGTGCATTCCCCGCACCTCGGCTTAGTCCCCGAGTAAATCTTACCTCCAACCTTATCAGTGGTTCCATGAGCTTTCCTATCATGTGGTGGTTTCACTTCCTTTCTTTTGTTTACCTTAGAGCTTCCACAGCTGACTTGGGTGCTTATTTTTAGGTTTGAGGACTTCCTCTTCTTATTGCCTGATGACTCCACATGAGTCTCTTTCTTGTTATCCTCAGATTCCGAAAATTTTCCCATGCGTAGAGCTTCTTCAGTAAGAGTGATACTCAAATCGATAGCCTCTGCAATGGTTGAGGGCTTTGAGGTAGTAACCATGCTCCTGATCTGAGGTGCAAGTCCCCAAATGAATCGTTCAACCCTTTTGAATTCCGGTTTGACTAAATAGGGGACGACCCTAGACAAGTTGTGAAATTGCTGGAGATATTCAGGAATCTTTGGTCTGTCCATTTTCAAATTCCAAAACTCCACTTCAAACTTCTGGATTTCAGCCCTAGAACAGTATTTCTTTTCCATCATTTCCTTGAGATCGTCCCAGCTCAGTGCATAAGCAGCATCTGCACCAAGGGTTTGAACCTGAAGGTTCCACCAGGAGAGTGCGCCATCTAAAAATAACCCTGAGATAAAGGTAACTCTTTGCTGGGGTGAACAATTACTCATTCTTAGAACGGAGTCAGTCTTTTCTGCCCAACGAACGAATGCAACGGCACCTCCTGTGCCATCAAAATTCAATGGCTAGCAGTCCAGGAATTGCTTATAGGTGCAGCCAGTTTGTGGGTTATTTCCGGAAGTGCCACCGCTGTGTTCGGAGTGGAGGGCTTCATGCCGTGCTATTGCCTGCGAGATGCGTTCTTGAAGCTCAGCTTCTGTTCTTGGTAACGTACTTGTGTTTGTGTCACATCTGGGTGGCATTCTTTCCTGTTAAAAGTATGGGATGGATTAGACAACATTCCATAATTGTCTATGAGGTACATAGTACCATAAGTAAACAGGTAATCACCCAATATCACATGTATATATAATCATCATTGTATGAGCGAGGGAAACAATTACTGAGCCTTCACATAGGCTTGGAAACTTGCCCTATTGTTTGTATTAATGTACTCGAGGCTACATCGCCCTGGTCATACAAGTTTCATAAAGTGGTAGAATGTAACGTCACTGAATCTTTCTGAATGTTATTCCTTTTCTCTTGCTTAAATACCGATTCTCAAACGTCTTGTGCACGGGTAGCCACGAAGTAGGCAAGACAGGTTTCCTACTTTATAAAGTGCTAAAGCACTGGTCTAGGTATTGTTCTACCATATGAAGGTGTAAACACCTAGAGTTTATTTTTGGAGGAATGGTGATCATCAAACTGACCCACAGAGTCCACCAGGACTTCCATGCACTACAAGTTGTTATTACGTGGGCCCCCGTAATAATAAATTGCCTTGCACAGTTACCCCAATTTTCTCTCGTCCAAGCAGATGATCAATCAAGGAGGGGACACTACTGTCCTTATACCTCTATCATGGGAAGGACCGTTGCGGTGGTCCACGCGCTAACACTCGTTGTCGTTACGCGCGAATAGGCACGATGATTAAATGGAATAGGAATAAATAGAATTCCTAGTAGTTGGAGGGGCACCTTCAAGATGAATACCTCATCTTCCTTTTCTGGTCAAGTATGTCGTCAATCTCGTTTCACAAGAGCCGCATGGATCTCGTCCCGCTGATTAAGAAGTCGTTCAAGGTTGCCGCCTCTGCCTCATCGTCACTACCGTAGTCAGGCACCTTCACGATCGAGAGGGAAAAGCAGCCATCTCCTACGGAAGCAAGCTCAGAATCTTGTCTGGTAATCACTCTAGCTATGAGCTTTGCAATGAACGCGAGGTCGATAGCTTCATCGTGCAAGTTACGTACAGTAATAGGAGTCGGAGTCGAAAGTATCTTATTCACGTCAATAATCATTCCATACACTTATTTGTATGTATGTATGTATCGATAAAAAAATATGTTACTTAGCATAAACAGGCATTTCGATGCATCATATTACTTATAACTCTCGTTTTGGGGGGGGGGTCATTTTTCTAGTTGTCGATTCACGACTGAGACACAAAAACACTACTTGGTACTAGTTATCACCTAGAGTGTATTTTATCTTTGGCAAGTCTAACTCGTGTAGACTATGCCTTAATTGGCACCTTATCTTGAGGGTATTTGATGTGTGCAAAATGCAACATATAAATTACATCAATTGTGGCATAAAACTAACCCTTTTTTAGTACTAATGTTGGAAAAAGTGTGCTTTTGTCTTCCTTTTGTATTTTCAGGATTAAATGAGCTCAAATTAACAAAAGAAGCAAAAAGGCAGCAAAATCTAACATAAATACAAGAAAAGGAACAAACGTGACATGCCCGACCCCACGACAGCATCTTCCCAAGCAAAACAAGAGAACAGAAGGCTGAACACGCCCCGTGCTCAATGAGCACGGGGGCGTGCCCAAGTGTCAGCATAAAAGAAAAAGTTGTAGAAGCTTCCATCGCCCACCACGAGGCCATGCTTAGCGGACACGGGGCCGTGGTCAACTATAAGATTCGCATAATCCAGGCAAATCTTGATAGTACAGATATGCTTCTGCACACGGGGTCGTGCCCAGCGGACACGGGGCCGTGGTCAACTAATACAGACAAGAGCAATTAATGAAGACAGAGAAGGATGTGGACACGGGGCCGTGCCCGAGCTTCTGTTCAGCCTATAAATAGGAGTGCTTGGCTCAAGCTCAAACTATCCCTTGGCACACCACCTGTCTCACACTTCACCCACCACCACCATAACACCATCATCCACCACCATCATCCATTGTCCATCATAGAGTGTGTGAGTCGTCTCGGGATCCAAGATTGATCGTAAGAGTTCTTGACAATCAAGGCCATGTTTGCCTAAGACTCTTACATCACTTGTTGAAGACAAAGTGTCTAGTGTAATACTTTTTATTTTTAATCTTTTCGCACTTTTTACTTGGTTATGTATTAATGACTTTAATAACTAGTTTCTAATGTTGAAGGTGATTTTTCCTTATCGTTTGTCCGTGGTGTCTTGGCATTATTTTATTGTCTATATAAAATAAAAGATTTTCACCATTCATATCTCCACGGTCTATATGGAGGTATGTTGGCTACCTGGTCGGGGGTTAAGGGAACGGTTTGGTAAAAGTCTTGCCTTGTTCAGTGTATAGATCCTGCAAGGACCTGGGTCAAATTTAGTAGGACCTCCTTCAATACTTAACGGTATTGGATGGCGGGGGTCCAAACTCTTTGATCCCCTCATATGTAAGATACTATTAATACTTTAACCCGGCTACTTAGGACTGTATCCCTGCTGACTCAGACTACTTAGCCGAGGGTAACATCACCTTCAAAAGAGGGGCCTACCATAATATGCATTAATAACTTAATTAATTATCTTTCAACAATCCGACCCTTTAGGATTGTATCCTTGCTGACTCAAACTACTGGGTTGAGGGTAACGTCACCTTCAAAAGAGGGGCCTACTACAATAACTAAGATAATCTCTTAAAAAGTGCAAAAGTGCGGAAATAATCAAAGGTTACACAAAACACGAGTCGGAGCCAAGTGATTCATCTTGTCTATCTGTTTTATTTTTATTTTTATTTTCAGCATTTTAGTTAGTTTTTATTTTTCTTAGTTTAAAACCTTTTTCTAAACCTTTTGATTTGATTAGACGTTGAGGATAAACCGGTACTAAAAGCTCTTGTGTCCTTGGACGACCTCGGTATCTTACCAACACTATACTACGCTCACGATGGGTGCACTTGCCCATATGTGTGTTTAGTGTTAGTAAATATCGTGTTTTATAAATTTAAAACTTGGCTAAAGAAAGTGTAAAAGGGCTTAAAATATACATTAAAACCATAACACACTTCACGCACATCAAGTTTTTGGCGCCGCTGCCGGGGACACAAGGATTTTAAGAAAGTTAGGAATCAATGGCCTAATCGTTTTTCTTATTTTTCTATTTTTTTTAGGATTTTTCTTAATTTTTCAGCTTCTGCAGAACTCAGCACGGGCCGTGCCCGCTGAACACGCCCCGTGCCCAATCATTGGAACTGGCAATCCTGTTTTAAGTCAGACAGTAAGCTGAACACGAGGCCGTGCCCACTCAACACGCCCCGTGCCCAAGATTCAGTTACTGAAAACAGAACCGTAAGATCCCGACAGTTGGTAATTTCTGACACAAACATGAGTGATACTGATATTTTTTACTTTCGGCACTCTTATGGTGCGTGGTGTCAAATATGTGGTGGTTCCCATAAGGACTTAGAAAGTTATTTTCTAAATTATAAACCCCACTATATAGACCCATCGTTTCCCTGTATCCTGAAGAGGGGCGAAAGTAAAAATAATCCCTATCTCTCCCTCGAATGCTCTCAACCAGATTTTCTAGGAGAAATGCTTCTTGATGAACTATTTCAATTAGAAGATCTAATTCTTAATTGGTTAAAAGAACTTAGGATAGATTTCAATAATTTATCTCAAAACGATAACCAAGAAGAAATGTTGGGATCGCATTCAAACAACTTCGTTGTTCCCGACGATGCCTCTAAATCTAGCGAAGACTTGAGCGATAGTCGTCCCTGTGTCGATTGTGCCGTGAAGGACTCCCCATCGACTTCGTTCAATGCATACATAGACCTGAGCGATTCGGCATACACCTTCTTTAATGAGAGCCCGGGAAAGGGTTGGACTTGTCCACCTACATATAGCATAGGAATAACCCTCACCTACAACCTCTTAATCTAGAACAATTAAGTTATCTTAGGCACTTTGGGGTTGTTCCATCTAGTAAGGAACCGCCCGATCCGGAAAAGTTCCTTAAAAATAGACAAACTTCATAAACAGCCTTTCAACACGGGGTCGTGCCCAGGTCAACACGCCCCCGTGCCCATCAAAAGATTCCCGTCTGATTTTGTGTCAGAATACGGACAAAACGTGTCAGGATCTTGCCTACACACGGGGCCGTGTCCTGCATGCTGTCGTTTCCTATAAATGCAGCCAAGAATCCTGCACATTGGGACCATCCAGGGACAGAGATTTGAAAGGATCTTCTCACCTACCATCCTAGGTATGTTCTAAAAGAAGGTTCTAACAAACATCTTGTCCTTTCCTCTTTTATCCATTACCTTCTTCTTCATCTTTCTTGCAACAACACCTCCATTGAAGCTTAAATCCAAGCTTTATTGTGATGTTTGTTAAGTTATTGTTCAAGGGATCTTGTTAAAAATAAGTTAGACAACATTGTTTTAAGTTATTTCTGCTAAAAAATGCCTCATAAATTGGAAAAATAATTTGAAACTCCAAGATCCTTTGTTCTAAAAAACTGCAGAAAGGTGACCACGGGGCCGTGCTCATTGAGCACGGGGCCATGTCCGTCATACTGTTTCATTAAAATGAACTATCTTTGGTTTGTTTTCGTAGAATGTCTAGCCAAAATAGTGGAACCTCTTCTGCGCACTCCAGAAACAGTCGAAGGGAAAGAAGGCCATCAATCGAAGCAACTCTCGTACGATACGTAATGGCGTTACGTGAAGCTCTTGACGAGATGACTTCGGTGGAGGAGGTCCTAATAGACCGTATAAATTATCTTACGGTAGGGCTGGAAAACAGTTTTCAAGAGATTAACCTCTTGCATCAGAGGTTAAACATTCTTGTAACACCCCCCATTGAACCAATCCTCCCTCAAGAGGATTGGAACCTAGCACTTGGAATCCACAATCCTAATGGGTGGGATGACCTTCCAGCGGAGCCTCCTTTTGAAGATCTACAAGAAGTCCCGGTGGAAGTTGTACCTCCTCAAACTAACGCCAATGAACCCGCCTTCCTTCTCCCAAGGGAGATAGAGGAATGGCTCGCCGACGTGTGAGGAACCCATGCCCGAAGAAAAGAAGTTTTCATGCCGCATCTAACCAAGAGAATTTTCTTTTTGGAAATTTTGCTAGTAAAATAAAGTTTAGGCTAAAACTTCTTGATTTGGATTTCTTGTGTTTCTTTGACCTACTTATCTAGAATTTTAACCCTTAGGACTACTATGTAATTCTCTCTATGACTTAATGAATGATGGTTTTAGTTAATTTGGTGTTTGGATGGTGTTGAAACAAATAAAACACACTCGGGATGGCAAAGGAAACAAGGGAAACTTGAACCAGCACCTCATGCAGGAAAACAGGGCCATCCGACAATTTTCTTCGTTAACAGTAAGTTCAGCATGGGCCGTGTCCGCCCAACACGGCCCCGTGCTGCACAGTCTGCAGAAAATGCCCAGTTCAGGTAAACTGGACACGGGCCATGTTCACCCAACACGCCCCCGTGTCCGGGCTTCTGTTTCTCTTTTTCAATTTTGTTACTGGCACCTGAACACGGGGCCGTGCCCGGACACCACGGGGCCGTGTCCAGCGCCCAGTAACACAATTTTTTGCTTTTTCACACCTTTTTACACATTCAATCAACCTAAAAACTTATTTTTTGGGACACATTGAGGACAATGTGTAATTTAAGTGTGGGGGATGCTAAAACCTTGAATCTTGCAAGTCCTAACTACAAGCCTTACACAAAACTCTATTGAAACCGCGAATCACCCCCAAATTATTTTTTCAAAAAATTTTTTCATTTTTTTTTACTTGTCTAGGTTTAACTTGGGAGTTTCAAATTCTAAAAAGGTTATATTTTTACAAATTTACAACCGATGGCGTCGTGATAAAAAGAACCAACATAAGAAAATTATGAAACGGCATGACAAGCTTAGTTAAAATATGATTATATATACTTGATCACACAAAAAACCCATTCCCACAAAAGTGAGTTTTGAGCCTTTATTGAGCATACAAATACATATCATTAAATTAAATGCTCATTTTTCGTTTCTTGTGTGAATAGCCGCTTGGTTCTTACGACTCTAGAACTTGCCACGACGATGCATTCCCGGTCCTTACCAACTTAAACCCGAGTAAGTAAATGATGGAGGCATTAGGACTAACCCTTTTTATTTATACACCATTATTTTCTTTTTTTTACCACTTACCCAAAATCCCCCTAGTTAGCCCCTTTGAGCCTAAACCTTTTCATTTCATAACCCAAACCAAACACCCTTTCACCCACCAAAACCCTTTTTATTTTTAACCTTTTATTTTAGCAACAAGCCCGGTTTTTCTTATGACTCTAAAAAAAATGTTGATGATGAAGCAAAAGAGAAATAAACAAACAAGTTTATCAAAAATAACTTGTTTGAATAAAAGCTTCATCAACATAAAAAGTTGCAAAAATAATAGAAAGTTTTACGAAAACCGACGCTTGTTACACTTTTCGCCCTTTCACTAACCACTAACCCAACCACCTACCTTTAACCCAAGCCTAACCCTTCACCCAAAAGTCCTCTTGATATTTACAAAGGTATATAGTTAAAAAGGAGGAGGATTGGTTGCTTGGCAAGCCTATGGTAGGAGTAAGTTCCATGCCGCTCTCGAGTGATTCACTAAAATACATCTTCGGCCGAGTGTTGAGTGATCCCCCGTGAGGTATGTGAACTTGTATATAAATGGAATTTTAAAGAGGCATGTTATGCCCTAATAAGTAATTTATCTTATGAAAAGTTTTAAATAAATCAGGAGGATTAGGATTGTAAATAAATAAAAATAAAACTAAATAAAGAATCTTGGAAATCCCGACACTCTATGACAAGCCCAAAAACCTTCTCTTCTACCCATTCCATTTGGGAGTGTAAAGCCACATTATAAAGAGTTTTGCTTGAGGACAAGCAAAGATTCAAGTGTGGGGGTATTTGATGTGTGCAAAATGCAACATATAAATTACATCAATTGTGGCATAAAACTAACCCTTTTTTAGTACTAATGTTGGAAAAAGTGTGCTTTTGTCTTCCTTTTGTATTTTCAGGATTAAATGAGCTCAAATTAACAAAAGAAGCAAAAAGGCAGCTAAATCTAACATAAATACAAGAAAAGGAACAAACGTGACATGCCCGACCCCACGACAGCATCTTCCCAAGCAAAACAAGATAACAGAAGGCTGAACACGCCCCGTGCTCAATGAGCACGGGGGCGTGCCTAAGTGTCAGCATAAAAGACAAAGTTGTAGAAGCTTCCATCGCCCACCACGGGGCCGTGCTCAGCGGACACGGGGCCGTGGTCAACTATAAGATTCGCAGAATCCAGGCAAATCTTGATAGTACATATATGCTTCTGCACACGGGGTCGTGCCCAGCGGACACGGGGCCGTGGTCAACTAATACAGACAAGAGCAATTAATGAAGACAGAGAAGGATGTGGATACGGGGTCGTGCCCACTGGACACGGGGCCGTGCCCGAGCTTCTGTTCAGCCTATAAATAGGAGTGCTTGGCTCAAGCTCAAACTATCTCTTGGCACACCACCTCTCTCACACTTCACCCACCACCCACCACCACCATAACACCATCATCCACCACCATCATCCATTGTCCATCATAGAGTGTGTGAGTCGTCTCGGGATCCAAGATTGATCGTAAGAGTGCTTGACAATCAAGCCCATGTTTGCCTACGTGTCTTACATCACTTAGTGAAGACAAAGTGTCTAGTGTAATACTTTTTATTTTTAATCTTTTCGCACTTTTTACTTGGTTATGTATTAATGACTTTAATAACTAGTTTCTTATGTTGAAGGTGTTTTTTCCTTATCGTTTGTCCATGGTGTCTTGGCATTATTTTACTGTCTATATAAAATAAAAGATTTTCACCATTCATATCTCCACGGTCTATATGGAGGTATGTTGGCTACCTGGTCGGGGGTTAAGGGAACGGTTTGGTAAAAGTCTTGCCTTGTTCAGTGTATAGATCCTGCAAGGACCTGGGTCAAATTTAGTAGGACATCCTTCAATACTTAACGGTATTGGATGGCGGGGGTCCAAACTCTTTGATCCCCTCATATGTAAGCTACTATTAATACTTTAACCCGGCTACTTAGGACTGTATCCCTGCTGACTCAGACTACTTAGCCGAGGGTAACGTCACCTTTAAAAGAGGGGCCTACCATAATATGCATTAATAACTTAATTAATTATCTTTCAATAATCTGACCCTTTAGGATTGTATCCTTGCTGACTCAAACTAATGGGTTTAGGGTAACGTCGCCTTCAAAAGAGGGGCCTACTACAATAACTAAGATAATCTCTTAAAAAGTGCAAAAGTGCGGAAATAATCAAAGGTTACACTAAACACGTGTCGGAGCCAAGTGATTCATCTTGTCTATCTGTTTTATTTTTATTTTTATTTTCAGCATTTTAGTTAATTTTTATTTTTCTTAGTTTAAAACCTTTTTCTAAACTTTTTGATTTGATTAGACGTTGAGGATAAACCGGTACTAAAAGCTCTTGTGTCCTTGGACGACCTCGGTATCTTACCAACACTATACTATGCTCACGATTGGTGCACTTGCCCATATGTGTGTTTAGTGTTAGTAAATATCGTGTTTTATAAATTTAAAACTTGGCTAAAAAGTGTAAAAGGGCTTAAAATATACATTAAAACCATAACACACTTCACGCACATCAGTATTCCCTACTAATGTTCTTGCCTTGTCTCTTTTTGAAAAGTGTTTGACTCGTGGATCTTGACGCTTACGTGAATGCAATGAAAACCTTTTTGTAAAATGTTTTCGTGAGAGAACTCTAGTGATTGTAGTCTAGACTCGAGAAGGGATCCTAGTTCACTATAATCGAAGCTCTGATACCAAACTGTCACACCCTGACTTTTTCCGAAGCGTATGATGTGTGACTGGTTTAATATCATTGCATTCAATCGTAATAAACAACTCCATGATCAAAACGATGTTCATCCATTCATAAAATTTGAGTATTACAAACACTGGTTATTCTAGTTTTTAAAACACAACATTCGACTAGAATAGAAACCAACAACAGTGGATGACATCTATACTTGAAGTCTACTTCTAGTTACGACAACCGCGCCCAAGATCCATCCTGTTACCTGAAATACATGTAATTTTGGAAAACATCAACAAAAGTTGAGCGAGTTCATGCATTTTGTATGAGTAATGTATTCTTGTAAATCTTTGAGAGACTCCTTTGTAAGCTGGTATGAAAAGCGTGTATGAACATGAATGTTTTACAAGGACTTTAAGGCATGTGAGGACATAGGGAGCACTCGTAATGGCTTATACCCTGGTCGATTTTCCTCGACTGTGTCGATTAACCTCGACTGTGTCAATTTACCTTGACTGTGTCGATTACCCTCGACTGTGTCGATTAACCTCGACTGTGTTGATTAACCTCGACTGGGACTCCGAAGCACTACTAGGTACTAGTTGTGACCATGAGTGGGGTTCGGCCGTACCCGTTAAATCTAACCCTCGTCCCTAATTAAGTATTAATGGCATTTCAATATCTAGTCTATGCTCACATGATCTAGTATTTCATAGGCATTTCATACCGTTTAAGCATTCGTAACATGTATTTCACCCCCGAGAGTTATAAAACCAAAAATAGTTAAGGAAAAGGGGGAGCATGAACTCACTGTTTTGCGTCTTCAGTACTCGTAACTCAAATCTCGTCAGTAAACACGACTACCTACAATGTGCTAGGGTCTATTAGACGAGCGGGCCGTGCCTTGCCTTGCCTTAGTATTCATGTTTTGAGTTACGTTTCCTTTATGTCTTTAACATTATCCGAAGTTATATTACTTCTCAAGTATTTATTTTCGTATTTCCTTCCCAAGTATGGGAGTATTTCATACATGTATATTTGTATTCTCGCATTGTAGTTTCCAAAATAATATATTTTCAAGAAAATATGTATTTTTTCCCAAACATCATATGTCTTCTAAATATACTAAGAAAATATATTTTTATCTCCCAAAAATAATATATTTTCTTCTTGTTTGAAAATACGACATAACTTGGTAATATGTACAAAAATCATATTTTCACTTCTTGTATCCAAAATAATATTTTCCAAAAATATGTTTGTAGCGGTATTCTCCGGTATACTTCATAAGTTACGTTCTATCTTCCGGTTCTATAATATCGTGTGTGTAACTTATGTATCATCCCTTGATTTTCTTGGTATTATTTTGTATTGTAGATTTCTAGGTATCGTGTTAAGTTATATTATTTTAAATCCTAAAATAATACAACTATTACACATAGTATACACATAAGCACGCACAATGTGTCTTTAATGTAAAAATATATATTCTAAATATGTATTTATCCATTTTTATTTACAAAAACCAACCTCCAATACTTGTATTTTTGTTACAAAATTATGGCGAAGTTTGTATTTGAAAAACATAGTTTAAAATTCACTAGTAAACACTTACTTAGAAAATATTTCCTAAGTGTTGGTATTTTAGAAAATTTCGCCATAGTTTCCCCTAAAAATGGAAGTGTCCATGTTATCTAGCATATCATTTTCCTTTCAAAAATCATTCAAACAATCAACAACAATTCACTAAACAATATTACAATACAACATGAACTTGATCTTTCACAAAAACGCGTAGTGACTTGGTAAAGTATTTAGTAGCCTTTGTTACCCTCCAAAATATATTTACTTCTTGGTAAACTTTATTCTTGAAGGTTTTAGTTGCTTACAACTTGTAAACATATTTTACAAAAATGCTTGTTTATTAAACCTTCTTGTTATACTAGTACTTATACACTTGTTTTTCCATTAAAAGTGGTATAAGTTTAGTAAAAACCAAGATCTTTCTAAGAATCATATTTTAAACTTGGTTTTCTTGGAAAATCATTCACAAGTCTTAGATTCACAAGTTTACTAGTTCACTTTGTTTGTCATTTTACAAGAAATCATTTTATGTTCAAGTTCATGTCTTTACTAGAAGATGATCATTTTATGTAAACACATAATCACCTCTTATCTTGTTAGATCATGTTTTTAATCATAATCTAATAAGTTTCACATGATGATCAACATCATAATACCAAGAAATCAACAAGCAATCATCAACATATTCAAAACAACATCATATCATCAAGATTTCATCTTATGTAAGCTTATGTTTCATGATTCAATTTTATGTTCTTTTAGTGTTCATATGCTTTCAACAAGATATATCTTTTAACCACTAAAAACATGAAGTAAACAAGGGTTTATAAGGATCTTACAACTAGCTTAAAGCTAGGGAAGAACAATGTTGAAAATCAAGTGGATAATAGTACACAAGAGAGGTCCTTCAAGATCCGAGTGTTCCACACCTTCTTAATCACCTTTGTACACCTTGAAACAACCTTGGATTGGATGAATGAGAACCGGAAATTTTTGTGGTGTAAGGAGGGTGCTCGGCCGAAGCTTTTGAGAGGGGAGAAGGGGAAGTGTTGTAGTGTGAAGTGAAGAAGAGAATGGTTACATATAAGCTTCAAGTGTTATTATCCATTGGGTTTGGTGTTCCCTCTAGTACACACAAGATCACATCAAGATCTAAATGAATATTACTAGAGAGTTTGGGAGATTTAAGGTATCTTGGAGGTGGGGCCATGCTCTTGACCGTAGATCACATAGGGGGGGGTAAATTGTAATTTAAATGGTAAATAAGTTAATTAGTGAATGGTTAAAGGTAAAAGTCTAGTGTTTAATGTGTATCATGTATTATGTAATATGTTAGAGTGCTCGGGAATCATAACTAGCTCAGAAAAAGTAAAACAATGTTTTTAGCCATATTTTGGTGTTCCGGGTAATGTCCGGTTGTTCGGTTAGATACCGATTCGTTAAAGTGCTAAGTTATACCGTATAGTGTCTTTTATGTAACTTTTTGTGACACTTTTAATTCCCGACACTTAGGAAAGCATACAGGACCATTTTGCCATATTTTTGCACCTTACTAGCATGTTAAAATGCTGATTTTTTGCTGAATTATGCAGAATTCTGCACTTTATGTGGGTTTTAGGCACTTCCCGGCACTTAAACTATCATTTAGGAGTGCAGTTTTGTAGTCCTTACTTCCCTACACACTATACTAGTGTTTCACTTGGTCTCTGGCTCATACTGGACCTCAAAATATTGTCTGTCTATGTACTGAACATCGTCAGTATTTTTTTTTTTTTTTTTTGTCTGATAATGGTGCCAATTCTGTTATGTGCATTATTAGCACTATATCGTGTTGCATGAATATGAAATGCCATTGTATGTATATAACAGTAATCCGAAATTCATTTCTCTTGTAAACTAGATCATGCACAGTCATTAAAGCACAAATTACTGTTCATTTAGTGTACGGAATGTACGGAAAAGTGACGGTTGTCACAATTACGATATTAATGTTTATGTCTTAATATTAATATAAAGTTATACAAATCAGGTATGATACTTCAAAAAATATCATAATATAAATATTAAAATAATATGTATTATATACCTAAATGATTTTATATCATTTAAATTCTCAGGATATGTAACTCCTATTGTATCTTACAATATGTTAGGCTATAAAAAGGGGATATATTCATAGTATAAAATTCAATTCTATATCCACATATTTATGAGAATACAATTCAAAATAAATTATAATAATATTATGATATTGATACTAATATCTTAATCAAAGATATAAAATAACACCCTTAAGTATGATATCACTGAAATATCATAATATAAAATATTATTCAATGAAAGCAGGATATTTTACGATTTATGATATAATCCAAAAGTTTTACTCGGTTTAAAGATATGTATTTGTCAAGGTTTTGATAAAACATATACTAATTTTGTTAAAATGTAATGTTTCAACATTATTTAAGATACAATAATTAAAATACTTTGTAAATCACTTTATAATTCTTTATTAAATATGTAAATTTTTCATCAAAATTTGATAAGTTATGTAATATTAAGAAATTATATGTATAATCAATATTAATGATAATTAACATGCTAGAGAAATTTTTTATACACAAACGCTCTCTAAGAAAAGTCTTTAATATATATTGTTATTATTTATCATCATTATTATTAATATAATACACTAAATTAAATATTATTTAATTCCATTTTAAATTAAAACTGATAATAATAATATTTTGGAAGAATAAAATATCTGGCTCTTGAATAAAAGTTATGTTAAAAGAGTTTTATAAAACATGATTCTTAATTTAAGTTATACAAATAATAAACAAGAATTATTACAGTTCATAATTCATAGTTTGACGATTCTAAAATTTAAGCACATATACATGTACAATAGAAGATATAAAATATTTTATATAAAAAACTGTATCTATGAAACAGGAATATGTACAAAAATTGGTACTGTGTAATTAATTAATTTTAATACATAATACCTATATATCAACAGGAATTAGCCTAAACCTATTTCTTAAATTATATGTAAGGCAGATGTATGTATATTGTATATAACTTGTATCAATATTATAAATAAATAATATTTCATTCATAAAGTAAAAATATGTACAAAAACATTTAGTACGATATAACTATATGGTTTAAAATATATATACTTATATCTTAAGAGGAACAATTTTTATCATTTGATAAGTTTAATCTATTTCCTAAACGATATTTAGAGTCATACGTGTATATATTTTGATACGAAAATAATACTCCACCACTTAATATATTAAGGATCAAATTTAGAAACGCTAGACTTTGTATTATCTATTATGATTCTTTAATAAATTGATATAATAAATTAAAAATTAGAATCAAGTCCTAAATACGTTATAACCGAAAATGAGTTAACCTGTAGGTTAAAAGTTAAATTGTTCTAAAAAATCCAGAAAATTTTATCTTTATTTAATTTATTTCTTTTGATAAATTACCTTTTATTCCAAAATATTATGTAACACCCATAATAATTTTTATCATTACTATAACATTAAAGTAAGCATTTTATATGAAAAATGCCACTTAACGAAAACTTTTACATCATAATTGTTTAAACATGTTTTACAACATCCAATAACATAATCAAAAGTGCTTACATAGTCCACTTTTATTAAACAAAACAAAATCAAATGCGAAAGCTTCATTAAGAGGTGTGTTCGGTTCTTATTCGTCGCTTGATCTTTGTCCGGAGACATATAATAATCACCTAAAATCAAAACCAACATAAAAGTTAGTTTTTGATAGTTTATTAACAAGTTACTACAAGTCCCATGGGTTAAACAAACAAAATGACAAGGATTGGCAGGTTCTACACCCGTCGCGTGCCGCGACGGGTCTGGCGTTCCATTGTCGCGTGCCGCGACGGTGAAACCCTCCCACCCGTCGCTCGACGCTAGCACCTATTTTCGACAGAAGCTTGATTTCCTTGAGCTACAATTGCCCAGCTCAGTTTTAGACCAACTTTCAAACATAATTTTGCCATAACTTTGGATCTAGACATCCGTTTTGTGTATTTCTTGTTTCTATGCGTCCGTAATTTAATTACGGATCCATTTATCATCTTACTTCGCATCAAAGGCTGAATTATAAGAAAAAGGCTTATAATTCCTTTATGTCATTATTCGACCCGTTTCATTTGTCTACATATTATGTGTTTATCAACGATGATAGTTTCTAATCCCTTTTTACCCATCCCCGGGCGTATCAACATTAGTGTTTTTGCTACGTTTACATGATTTGCACGCGCATTTTCATTCGCCGGTTTATTTTGTAACTTTCTTACACTAGAACCAACATTTTTCCACATAATTTATTTTGACCCATTTAGAGGATTTAAACCTATAAGTTTAAATCTTTCATTTTCTATACATACATTCGACTCTGTGTTAACACCGCAATTGTCCGCCACCACAACTATAATTGTAGTGATTTAATAACATAGATTTCTTATCCCAATTTTGCACCATTTCGGATTGTCAATTTACGACGGAGACCATTTTGATACATCTAGCCCAAAAGGGATTATGCCTAAAACTTTGATGCTTATTTAACACTTACATGATCATATTACATATTCCTAAACAACCTCTAAGGGTCGTTTACCCGTTTTACCCATCAAGGGCGTTTTGGTCAACTTTAGCCCCTCATTTACGATGACGGGCTTCCACTAAATATTTGACCCAAAATCGCACATATAACTAATCTCTTATTAACGCGTACCAGGCTCGGTCAACATATAGACCCGGTTCATTTTTATACCTTGCTTTTATTAGCCGCTACTCCAAAGCGACGAATTTATTGAATTTCTGTTCGATCCTGTGAACATATAACTTGACAACCAATTGTTAGTCGATATTACCAAATGGTGTTATCATCACCATATTTCCCGTTTAGCCTATATGTCCAAACGTTTACATACATAACAAAACAAGGTTTTTAACAACCAATTCGCCCATCCGACCCATTTCGGATTTTACCATTAGATCCTTTTTTTCCATTAACCAAGGATTTTCATCATTTTATATGTTACGATCCGTATTATTTTGTGTCAGAAACATATTTCGGATATAGCTTTTGTCATATTTACAATCTATGAATAAATACATGTCTTATAAAAAAAGGTGTAAGCTTTTACTTACCTTGAATTCCGATTATGCTTTTCCACGCGTATTAGTTCCGTTTGACCCGCTTCTACCCAAGCTTCCACCTAGCTTTTCGAGCGTCAATCTACCTTTTATCATTCGCAAGGTGATTAGATTAGTCATTATTATCAAGACTATCTCACCTTACGGACTTTATAACAAAATCACCAATTGATTTCATTATTGGTTAGTTTGAATTTTAAAAGTCAAACGGCCTATAACACGAGCAATTACACAATTAAGTTCAATAATTCATTTAAGCAATTTGTCAAATATCCGATAGGCATTATTCTTACACTACCGTTTTAACTAGTTTTCTCATCACTTCATTATACTTCTAATTTCTTTAACTAGTTCAAACGATTATCGTGACTAGTTTCTTTATTCATTTTCGCAAGAGCCAAGGGTTCCCTTTTATAATCGAGACCCATTTCATCATACTATTTAGCATTCATCCGAATACCTATTATAATCAAGTTTTATACACAACCGAGTAGACCGCGATTTTATTCAGGCATTTTAACAAACACCTAGTGGGCATAATTTTTTACATATTTACAATCAAGTTCATAACTTGTCATTTAGCTAAGATTAACATCAATTTGTCAAATTCACATCAGTTTTAACATCAACACACCTGAAATTGCTTTATAGAATTCAAATTACACTAGAACAACAATCATAATCCTAGTGTTTTCATACTTCTACATAACCCACTTAACACCTTCATTGGTGCTTATGAGTTTCACAATAATTAAGCAATATTTCAACAATCTAATGACTAGGGTTTATTCCTAGACACTATTTCACTTCAATTTCATCCATACCACAATCATGTTGTCGCAACCCCCGCCCCCTATCTGTCCCGGGAACGGGCGGCCGCGAGATCCGTTTTGGTGGTATCGGTGTTATCATTATTTGGCAACGGAAATTACATCAGGACCGTAGTTAGGAAATATTTTATCAGAGTAAATACCACAATTTTATAATATTAAACATATTGGGATAAAACCCAAGTTTTCATTACAAACTGATTTATAGAGATAATTTCTATTTTATTGAATAAAACATCTTCTTTTATTTAGGTAACTTTTATAGCCACTTTTCCAAGCCTTCAGTGCTGTCCAGCTTGCTTCTAGTTGGCTTTCACATTTTGTTACCTGAAACGTGTTTAAAAACATTTTGTCAGTGGGAAATACTGGTGAGTGAATCCCATTTTAATCAAGAAGAGTTTTATCAATTTACAGTATTGAGAGCGATTACAATGTTTATATCTACACAATTACTCATTCAGTACTGTCAATCCTGATTGGTGGGTCATATTACACATTGGCTATCTCGTTGTCCAATGGTAACGTGTTCCACATTTTGTATACAAAACCCCAATATACCGGCAGTAATTGAAGAATTACAAAGACTCAATCACTGCTAATTATAAGTTAAAATAAATAAAGGTTTTGTAAAAGCAGTTAACAAAAAGTAGATTACTCACATTGCTATCTTAGGTTTTCTTTAAGGATTTCCTGGTGATTATCTATAAATTACACAAATGCACATGCGTTAGTATAGTAACCCAATATTTACATTAGTAATACCCTCCCCGAGACGGCATTCCAACGACTACGTCGGGTAGAACCACGACAGCCGTTACGGAACCCTGGATCAATCGGGCATCGTATCTATTACGTAACCGGGGTTATGATACTTACAACGGGGCAGAACTTCATTAATTAGGGGGTATTTTGCCCGAGTATAATGTATACTACGTAGAAATTAGAGAGAGAGTTCGAGAGATGAACGAGTTGAAACTGAAGCTAAAGGCCTCAATTTATAGTGACTTTTCGACTTCCCTTGCGGCCCGCGACGTAGGTCGCCTAGGGTTTAGCCTTGGCCAGTCACGAGTATAGGTCGTCCGTGTGTCTCGCCACGTGGCGGCCTGGGGTTGTGCCACCAGTCACTCGCTCGCGGCCCGCGTAAGACCAGGGTAGGGTCTTCGCGGCCCGCCACAACCATAAAATCTGGTTTTTAATTAGATTTAATAAAAATAAAGGTATTCGGGGCCCGTTTTCGTATGCGGGTGTATTTTAGGACATATTGGGACACTCTAAATATATTAGGGGTGTCGAAAAATATTTTGAAGGGTTGTTATATCCTCCCCACCTTGTTTTAGAACTCGTCCTCGAGATCTACTGGAATAAGTGTGGGTATTTCCTTTGCATCTCTGATTCAAGCTCCCAAGTGTATTCTGGTCCTCTTTTGGAGTCCCAATTTACTTTAACTAGAACTAATCTTTTGTGTTTGAGATTCTTGACTTTTCGGTCTTCGATCTGTAGAGGTCTTTCTACAAATTTTAACTGCTCATTTACCTCTATATCCTTAAGAGGCACTATCAATGATTCATCAGCTAGGCATTTCTTAAGATTAGATACATGAAATACATCATGTATTCCTGCCATTTCCTCTGACAGTTGTAGCTGATAGGCTACAGGTCCTATTCTTCTAATAATCTCAAAAGGTCCAACATACCTGGGGCTTAGCTTTCCCCTCTTGATAAATCTTACCACTCCTTTCCAAGGAGAAACTTTCAATAACACTTTGTCTCCTACCTGAAATTCCAAGGGTTTTCTTATGTTATCAGCATAACTCTTGTGTCGATCACGTGCTACTTTCAGTCGTTCCTTGACTTGAATGATTTTGTCGGTCGTTTCTTGTACTATCTCATGTCCGAATAGTTGCTTTTCTCCAATTTCTTCCCAACAAAGTGGAGTTCGGCACTTTCGTCCATAAAGTGCTTCGAATGGTGCAGCATTGATACTTGTGTGATAGCTGTTATTGTAAGAAAATTCTATTAATGGTAAGTGATCGTCCCAGTTAACTCCGAAATTAATTACACAAGCTCTAAGCAT
This sequence comes from Helianthus tuberosus, assembly GCA_030545235.1. NCBI lineage: Eukaryota > Viridiplantae > Streptophyta > Magnoliopsida > Asterales > Asteraceae > Helianthus > Helianthus tuberosus. Next base: position 38,977,640 of record CM060391.1, read on the forward strand.
ATCCTCCATTGTCTGAATTGTCCTTTCGCTTTGTCCGTTTGTTTGGGGATGATAGGTTGTAGTTAGATTCAACTTGGTTCCCATTGCTTTTTGGAAAGTTGTCCAAAAATGAGAGGTAAAACGGCTATCTCTATCAGAAACAATTGATAAAGGAATTCCATGTAATGAAACTATTTATTTACATATAGCTTAGCTAATTGTTCCATACTGAAAGTTTCCTTCATTGGTAGGAAATGAGCTGACTTAGTTAGCCTGTCTACAATCACCCAGATTGTATCATTACCTTTCTTTGTTTTGGGTAGTTTGGTAACAAAATCCATTGTTATCAATTCCCATTTCCACACTGGCATCTCTAACTGTTGCAGTAAACCTGAGGGTTTCTGATGTTCAGCTTTAACTTGTGAACAGGTTAAACACTTAGAAACATAGGCTGCTATAACCTTTTCATTCCTATCCACCAAAAATTCTTTCTTAAGTCCTGATACATCTTATCACTTCCAGGATGCATCGTATACTTAGACTTATGGGCTTCTTCTAATATCCAGTGGCGTAGGTTTCCTAATTTAGGTATCCACATTCTTTTCTTATGGAATCTCCAAATTCCATCTGTTCCTTGATCTAATTCCTTAATCATTCCTTTCAATTTCTCAGTATCGTCCTTGATTACTGATTCTTGTGCTTTTCTAATCTGTTCATTTAAATCTACTTGCAGATTTAATTTAAGAGAACGCACTCTTTTTGGCTTCTCATGATACTTTCGACTTAAAGCATCGGCTACTATATTTGCCTTTCCTGCATGATACTGGATATTACAATCATAATCACTAAGAATTTCCATCCAGCGTCTTTGCCTCATATTCAACTTCTTTTGCCCGAAAACATACCTTAAACTCTTATGGTCAGTGAAAATGGTAAATTTACTACCCTAAAGTTAATGTCTCCAAATTTTAAGGGCAAAAATTATAGCTCCTAATTCCAAATCATGGGTTGAATAATTTTCTTCATGATTCTTAAGTTGTCTAGATTCATAGGCTATAACCTTTTGACGTTGCATCAACGCACATCCATAACCTAACTTAGAAGCGTCACAATAAATTACAAAATCTTCAGTTCCTTCTGGTAATGCTAGTATGGGTGCATTGGTTAATCTTTGCTTAAGAATTCTAAAGGCTTCTTCCTGTTTTGGTCCCCATTCAAACTTAATGGATTTACAGGTTAACTTAGTTAAGGGAATGGTTATTCTAGAAAAATCTCGAATAAATCTCCTATAATAACCGGCCAGTCCTAAGAAACTTCTAACCTCGATTGGTGACTCAGGGGTTTTCCATTTGGTAATCGCCTAGATCTTGGTGGGATCCACATGAATTCCTTCATGATTGACTAAATGCCCAAGAAACTGTACCTGTTCTAACCAAAACTCGCACTTTGAAAACTTAGCATAAGGCTTTTCTTTTCTTAATAAACTTAGAAGTGCGTGCAAATGCTTTGCATGTTCCTCTTTATTCTTAGAGTAAATGAGAATATCATCTATAAAGACAATTATGAATTTATCCAAAATATGGCTTACATATTCGGTTCATCATGTCCATAAATGCAGCTGGGGCATTGGTTAAACCAAATGGCATGACAGTAAATTCATAATGGCCATACCTTGTTCTAAATGCGGTCTTAGGAATGTCCTCTTCCTGTACCTTTAATTGATGATATCCTGATCGTAAATCGATCTTTGAGAAAAATCGAGCTCCTTGCAACTGATCGAACAGATCATCGATCCTCGGTAATGGATACCGATTTTTAATCGTGACCTTGTTCAATTCACGGTAGTCAATGCACATACGCATCGATCCGTCTTTCTTTTTAACGAATAAAATCGGCGCCCCCCACGGCGATGAGCTTGGCTGTATGAATCCTTTCTCCAATAACTCGTCTAACTGTTTCTTCAGTTCCTGCATTTCTGCGGGTGCCAATCGGTAAGGTACTTTGGCAATCGGTGATGTTCCTGGTGACAGGTGGATTCTGAATTCAACTTCCCTGTCTGGCGGTAGTCCTGGTAATTCTTCTGGAAATACATCTGGAAACTGAGACACTACTGGGATATCTTTTAATTCCTTTCCTTTAGTGTTAGTGATTATGGAAATCAAATACACTAATGATCCTTTTCTTATATAACTTGTTGTTTTCATCACAGAGATGAATTTTGTGGATCTAGATGGTTTATTTCCTTTAATTGTGATCTTTTCACCCCTTGGTGAATTGACTTTTGATCACATAGAATACTGGCTTTATTGGCTATTAACCAATCCATTCCTAATACAACATCAAATCCTGCCAGATTCATTGGATAAAGGTTTGCAATAAACTTTTGATTTAAAAATTCTATTCTTGCTCCCTGCAAGATTTCAGAAATATTAATGGTTTCTCCATTTGCTGTCTCTACTAGACATTCTTGTGGGAGTTTAGTTAATGGTTGGTTGGGAAGTTTGCAAAATGAAGTATTAATAAAACTTTGGTTCGCACCAGAGTCAAATAGTACTTTAGCAAAAACGTCATTAACTAAAAACGTACCGGCTATCATGTCCGGAATCATCTTGGCTTCTTCTGCAGTCAGAACAAATGCACTAGCATTTTTAGTATTCTTGTTGTTTGTACTAGTTTCGGGCAATTTGGCTTGATATGATCTTGTTCTCCATAGTTGTAGCATATCATGTTGTTAGGTTTCTTCCTGCAGTCTTCTTCCTTGTGTCTAGATATTTTGCAAAAATTGCAATATATAGAGCATCTTCCAGAATGCTTCCTTTTACAATATTTGCAGTAGGGTGCAGAAGTAGAACCTACATTTTTCCCACGGTTGGAATTTCCATGACGGAATTCCTGGGTAAGCCTTTGAGCTAAGTTTCTCCTCTGGTCCTCCTCTCGTGTGCGTACTAATTTGTCTACCAAGGTGTTTGCTAGTTCTACCGCTTCCTCTATAGTTTGAGGTCTAGCTGCCTTGACTACATGCCTAATCTCACTAATTAATCCCCAGATATAGCAGGAGATTAATTTTGGTTCAGGTGATGCAAGGGTTGGCACTATTCTAGCATATTCAAATAATAATGTAGTGTATCCCTTACTATCCACTCCAGTCATTCTAAGGTTCAAGAACTTATTTGCTATCTGTTCTTTTTCATTGGGAGGGCAGAATTTCCTTTCTACCATATTCTTAAATTCCTCCCATTCCATATTGTAAACCCTGTCACTTCCCCTAGACTGGAGGATAGTGTTCCACCATTCTAAGGCTGAGTTCTTAAACAAATTGGAAGCAAACATTATCTTATCTTCTTCTACGCACTTGCTTATTTTTAAGACAGCCTCATTCTTTTCTATCCAGCGTCGAGCTGCAATGGCCCCTTCATTGCCCGAGAATTCCATTGGTTTACAAGACCATAATTCCTTATAAGAACAACCATAATACATGGTTCTTCTTCTTTTGGGAATGGGTACTTGAAGTACGGGTCCATTGTTTACGCTGTGTTCTGGTTCAATGGGTCGTTTACTATTACGGTTACTTTTATTATCAGCTTCCCTAACTGTTTGAATAATATATGGCATTGCATCTATTATCCCTTGTGCCACTATGTGTTAGATAGCACTGTTATCCACTTGGTTTCCATTATTATCATTGTTCGGGTTATCATTATTCTGGTTTTCCGAGTTATTATACGGGTTCTCTTGATTCACTTGGTCGGCCATCTGAATTTTAAACATTTACCACATATTAATATCACAATATAATAATTAATGCAAGTAATCATACAACACACATTTTGGTCAAAATCGTCGATCATTGCGACTTACTCTTTCTTATACTATGCATCCATATATATTACAATACAACTGAAATTGAAATTACACTACTATTAGGCATCAATATATATTGTCTAGTTTTTTTTTTTCAAACATACACACATATTATATATTATTATTTTACTATTATTAGTATTACTATTATTATTACTATTATCACCATCACTGATATGGGTTCATCCAGAACTCCATATTACGTTCGTCATACTTCCAGACGAGTCGTTCTCCTACCTGCCTCATCCTCTCGCTACTTTCTAAAATCACTTCTCTGGAGGTTCGGAGTTCTTGCACATTTTCTGCACTCATTGGGGGTGCATGTGCTGGTACTGGGTTTGGGAACTGGGGCATAGGTTCTTGGTAAGGATAAGGATTCTCTAGAATTTCCCTGATGTATTGATCACTATCATAATAGGGATCTAGAAGGTCCAAACCTGGGTAGGCTGCTAGATTTGGCATGGGTTCGTCTTCTAGTATTGGGTAACGTTACACATAATCCCTATTGTCATCTAACCACGGGTCGTAATCTGGGTCTAAGGGATTGGGTGCTGGTATCCTAGGTATCTCAGCTGGGATGAATTCTGGCATTGGGATTTGATTTTCTGGGTTGTTCTCGATTTCCATTGGCTGTGTAGGGAATAGCGGTAATGGTTGGGGTGTTATAAGTTGCTCCAGGTTAGGGTCGGCAGCTGTAGTTGCTAGGATATGGAAGTTTGCTAGACTCCTATTGAGCATGTCCTGAGTATGAGCATCTGTTTCTCTCTTAATGGCTGCTAAAGCTCGCTGGTGTTGCAACTTTGTCATCCTCTTCCTACGTTCATGTGCTCCTCTACTGAACCATCCTCTCTTTTTAGGAGGGAATGGCTCTTCAGACTGAGCCTTAAACACGAATATCCCATCTTCATTGTCAGCTGAATACCCTGAGAGGGCAGGCTGTGAAGAGGTGCCTTCACTCCTAGGTGAGCTGGACAACTGACGGTAAGCGTCGGAAGGTCCTTGGTCGCTCATACTGTAAACTAACAAATAGTCAAATAACACACAACAATAAAATACAAATATACACGTAATTCTGTAATTTATTTCCTAACACTTTGAATAATATCTTGGTGTCAGTAGAACATTTATGTGGCTGAATCAGTGGCTTAGCTCTGATACCACCTTCTGTCGCAACCCCCGCCCCCTATCTGTCCCGGGAACGGGCGGCCGCGAGATCATTATTTGGCAGCGGAAATTACATCAGGACCGTAGTTAGGAAATATTTTATCAGAGTAAATACCACAATTTTATAATATTAAACATATTGGGATAAAACCTAAGTTTTCATTACAAACTGATTTATAGAGATAATCTCTATTTTATTGAATAAAACATCTTCTTTTATTTAGGTAACTTTTATAGCCACTTTTCCAAGCCCTCAGTGTTGTCCAGCTGGCTTCTAGTTGGCTTTCACATTTTGTTACCTGAAACGCGTTTAAAAACATTTTGTCAGTGGGAAATACTGGTGAGTGAATCCCAGTTTAATCAAGAAGAGTTTTATCATTTTACAGTATTGAGAGCGGTTACAATGTTTATATCTACACAATTACTCATTCAGTACTGTCAATCCTGACTGGTGGGTCATATTACACATTAGCTATCTCGTTGTCCAATGGTAACGTGTTCCACATTTTGTATACAAAACCCCAACATACCGGTAGTAATTGAAGAATTACAAAGACTCAATCACTGCTAATTATAAGTTAAAATAAATAAAGGTTTTGTAAAAGTAGTTAACAAAAAGGAGATTACTCACATTGCTGTCCTAGGTTTTCTTTAAGGATTTCCTGGTGATTATCTATAAATTACACAAATGCACACGCGTTAATATAATAACCCAATATTTACATTAGTAATACCCTCCCTGAGACGGCATTCCAACGACTACGTCGGGCAGAACCACGACAGCCGTTACGGAACCCTGGATCAATCGGGCAGCGTATCTAATACGTAACCGAGGTTATGATACTTACAACGGGGCAGAACTTCGTTAACTAGGGGGTATTTTGCCCGAGTATAATGTATACTACGTAGAAATTAGATAGAGAGATCGAGAGATGAACGAGTTGAAACTGAAGCTGAAGGCCTCAATTTATAGTGACTTTTCGACTTCCCTCGCGGCCCGCGACGTAGGTCGCCTAGGGTTTAGCCTTGGCCAGTCACGAGTATAGGTCGTCCGTGTGTCTCACCACGTGACGGCCTGGGGTTGTGCCACCATTCACTCGCTCGCGGCCCGTGTAAGACCAGGTTAGGGTCTTCGCGGCCCGCCACAGCCATAAAAATCTAGTTTTTAATTAGATTTAATAAAAATAAAGGTATTCGGGGCCCGTTTTCGTATTCGGGGTGTATTTTAGGACATATTAGGACACTCTAATGAAGAAACACAGGATAAATGACCGGAATCAAATAATCCAGGGGGTTAGGTTCTGCATAAAATGGTTGGTTTCTCCTCGTTCGATTTGGGGGTTATGGATCTTCTTCTCCGACGAATACTGCAAAACAGAACACCGTTAGTCTCGCCACGGGGAGAAGGGAGGTTCTCTCCGTGACCACACTCCGGCGTGAGAATAAGTATGTGTTTATGAAGAGGAAGAAGAAGAAGTATTAGTGAAGTGATTGTAACTTGGGGATTATACCTGATTTACTCTTCTATTTATAGCCGGGAGTTTGGGCGGGAAAACCTGTTACTGAAATGTTGACGGAAGATACTAACTCCCTGAGCGGTTACCTTCCCCTCCGTTAATTCTCTTAACCCGTCGTGAGAGCACACGGATCGTGATTTAGATCAACGGTTGGGGTATTGCCACGTGGAAAGTGGGCAAGTGGAGGTTTCTCTCCAATTCCATGCCATCATCGTGATTTTAAGGGAGTCCGGGATGATGACACGTGGCCCAGACGGTTATAACCGCCTGGTGTTGCACGATTAAGCCTTCTAGAAGATTATTGCCATAATCCAGTGTAACTCCTTATTGTGTGGTATCAGTGAAGTAAATAATATCCAAGTCTGGGTATTATTTAAGCGGGCGTACTTACTGGGATTTTTATCCCTGTCATAGAGAGAGGCGCAAGGATTTATTAACTTCCTTTTGGCGCGCAGGTATTGCTTGTTGTCTATCTTCTATGTCCTCTTTGTTGGACCAGTGCGCGTTGGACCAGTGCGCGGCCGCGCAAGGTCTAAAGAGGGTTAAAGACGAGGTCGTGGCATGATCTCGAGTACTTAAAGCGAGGTTTTTGGGACCTTACCCCTTCAAGTCCCCCCAGTCTAGTGTTGCTCTTATGCAAAATAAGTGGAGCACTGGACTATGAGAGAGATGCTTTTTACTATAGAGGTTTTTTGGTGCGAAAATGGAGAATCTTCTGAAAGAAGATTTTCTCGCTTATTATGGCCTTTGTTTAAAAGGTGTTAAGGAAGGAAATTTGTGAATTTTACTCTTTTGTCTGACCTTCCTTAATCATGATCTGCCGTCTATTAAGTCATTTGGAAAATAAAAAATGAATATACGCAGTACCTTTTCATCTTCTTGCTTTGGTATATGTGTCGACGCTGTCAGACTTCATTTATTGAGATATGACATTTTTTTCTTGTAGCGCCGTTTAGGGGAGATGATTTGATAGTTGATCATGATTATAACCTCTCTTTTATCGATGCCGGTACTTCCATTATATATACGTTTGACAGTTTTAAACTTTTTACCTGATTTGGGAATATGAAGACTAGGCAATCTTCTCGTTCACGAAGATTATTGGAAATCTTGAGAGTCTATGAGGCCGCCGAAGGTCTCCTTCTTCTTGCTAATTCGCCACCGCTGGTGGTTACCGGAAACGAGGAGCCTTCTAGTTCTATCTTTCCCGCTGCTGTGGGTTCTGGTAATGAATCTCGTCGGCCAAAAGAAGCTGGTGATGAAAGGGTTGTTTCATTATCTGCTGACGCCTTGACGGAACGTTTCCCGAATATCCAGAAGGGTGGATGCTTGCTAGTGTACCGTCGCCGGAACAGACGTCGTTCTGATCAGGTACCAGTTGCTGCTGATGACGAGCTTGCTGCTGATCTTCGTCGTTAGGTTGGGTTGGGTTAGGGAAATGGTATATACCTCTTTGTAGGTATGTTTATGAGTAAATTACAAGTTTTGTCCTTTATGTTTACACCAAATTGCAGGCGCTGTCCTTTATCACAAAAGTTTACGAGTTTTGTCCTTAACGTTTCAAAATCCTGCACGTTATGTCCTTTAGGCCAAACCCAGTTAGATTTTTTAGTCAAATCTGGTCATGTGTCTTACACATGAGGGTATTGTTTTCATTTCACCTTCTCAAAGGCTATTGTGTAAAGCACTTTTATTGAGGGACTATTTCTGTAAAAAATGAAAAAGTAAAGTATAGATAAAAATCCTCTGCACACATCTCTCTACCACTTGCAACCACCACTCACCACAACCCACCGTCACCATCTGCCACCAGAAACCTACCATCACCTTCAAACCGTTTCCTACAACCACCTGAGAGAGATAGAGATGAGATTTCAGATAGAGAGATTTTAGCCCTAAACACTTTAATTTCCCCCAATTTACCCGTCAAATCCGCCATGGACGACCTTCAAGCAACCTACAAAGACGATCTGGATGAAGAGACTTCCAATTCCCCAACACAACCACCATGCATTTCATCTTCTTCAAGTGAATCGGTTGTAATGTTGTAATTGTTTCGATGATGGCAGAATTGTTTCAGATCTGTTGTTGTAGTTGATACTTATCGGAGAAGGTGTGCGGGTTTTGAAAGAATATTGTTTAGAGTTTCAGATTGTGATTAATCAGCATACAAAAGGCAGCAACTGAATTGAAATTTGTAGTAAGATAGTGTTGAATGGCAGCTGATTAGTAATCGAAGAAGAAGAGAGTTTTTTGGCGGTGGCTGTATTTGTGACGGATGATGATATTGATTAAATATTAGGGTTCTTTGTTAAAGGAGTTGGTGTAGTGACGGAAGGTGTGAAGAATTATAAAAAAATTAGAGTTCTTGTGTGTTGTTGAAAGAAATGAGAGGAAGCAGGTTATGTTTATGGCTTGATAATTTCGAAGGCACCGCAGGTTGGGTGGGTGGCCGGAGCTCCTACAACCACCTGAGAGATAGAGGGGATTTCAGATGAGATAGGGAATATATATCCTTTTTATTTTTTAGTTTGTTACAAAATAGTCCCTCAATAAAAGTTCTTTACACAATAGCCCTTGAGAAGCTGAAATGACAACAATACTCTCATGTGTAAGGCACATAACCAGATTTAACCAAAAAATCTAATTGGGTTTGGGCTAAAGGACATAACATGCAGGATTTTGAAACGTTAAGGACAAAACTCGTAAACTTTTGTGCTAAAGGACAACCCCTGTAATTTGGTGTAAACATAAATGACAAAACTTGTAATTTACTCTATGTTTATTTTGCAACTGATACTTTTTGAAGAAACACTGTTGTGTTTCTGTAAATGGTTGTTAAAGTGCTTTTTGTTGCACTAGTAACATTTTGATGTAATGTTGTGTATATTTGTTTTATAAGTTGTGTTTGGAGTACAATATGTTGCATATGCATAATTACTTTGTTTAGGTAGAGCGAATGAGAATGGCATTGTGCTCATGTGTGAACTTGGGTCTAGAATTTGTGCGAGATTGTGTTTTCTTAGACCGTTCATGAGGCGTACAATGTTTACCATATTGTTTTTGTGCGTACCAAAAGAATTATATGCAATTTGTAACAAACGGTAAATTGTAAATGGATAACTGTTGCACTAATAGGGCGTAGAGCTAATAATACAAAGTAAAATAGAAAAATATATTACCTGTATTTTTGTTGAACTTTCTGAATAGCTTGGCTATATGTAACACCTGCGCAGCTATTGCGCGTTCCAGGTGCGAGGAACAGTTGTTCCGTCTATTCTTTTTAGGGTGTATGCCCCTTTGCCAAGGACCTCACTGATGATGTATGGCCCTTCCCATTTTGGTGCTAGCTTGCCTGGCTTCTCCGCATTGGAGGCTTCGTTGTCGCATAAGATGAAGTCCCCTGGGACGAAAGTACACACGCGTACGCGCGCGTTGTAGTACTTATCAAGTTTGGATTTGTATCGTGCTTCTGTGATGGCGGCGTTCTCGAGCCTTTCTTCGAGAAGGTCTAAATCCATTCTTCGTTGTTTTTCATTATTTTGCTTCTCCATGGCAAGCATGCGAGGTGATGGAAGGCCAATTTCAGGTGGGATTACTGCTTCTGATCTGTATACCAGGCTAAATGGGGTTTCCCCCGTGCTGGTTTTTGGCATGGTACGATAAGCCCATAAGATGCTAGGTAGCTCATCGACCCATCCTCTGCGCGCTATACCCAGTCTTGCCTTAATAGCGTCAACTATTTGTTTGTTGACACTCTCGACCTGCCCATTTGCCTGTGGGTGCGCCACAGAGGCGAAGTTGTGTTCAATCTTCATTTCCTTGAACCACTTCTGGAGATCTTCCGGGGCAAAGTTAGTGCCGTTGTCGGAAATGATGCGTAATGGTAATCCGAACCTGCAAATAATATGTTCCCATATAAATTTGCGGATTACCATTGCTGTGGTTGAAGCTAACGCCTTGGCCTTGACCCACTTTGTGAAATAATCAACCGCCACGATAATGAATTTGACTGCGCCTGGCGCGTCAGGAAAAGGACCAACAAGGTCGATACCCCACTGTTGAAAAGGCCAGGCGGAAGTAACTGGCATGAGTGGATTTTTTGGACGGAGGGTTTTTGGTGCATGGCGCTGACAAGCTGCGCATTTCCGTAACAACTCCACCGCATCGACGTGCATTCCAGGCCAGTAGTAGCCTGCGCTCATTATTTTTGCTACAACCATGTGCGGGCCGTCGTGTATCCCACATAATCCTTCGTGGATTTCCCTGACTAAGTATTGCGCATCTGTTTTGTCGACACAGCGTAGGAGTGGACCCATAAATGACTTTCGGTATAAGATACCGTCTGCCATTTCATAGTTTAGTGCTTTGTTCTGGATCTTCCTTGCTTCCGCTTTTCCTTCTGGTAATTTGCCGTGTAGCAAGTACATGATAATCGGTGACATCCAGGATGGATTGCCAACTTCAACGATGTTTACTTGTTTGAGAGGAACGGAAGGATTAGACAGTACCTTAATGCGCACTTCCTTTGCTAGATGCTTGAAGCTGGTGGCGGCCAGTTTTCTTAATGCGTCTGCGTGCTTATTTTCGCTTCTGTTTATGTGAATTATCTTAAACGTTTGGAATTTGTTGATAAGCATCCGCGCTTGTTCTAGATATAATGCCATAGCTTCTCCCTTTTTATCATAATGGCCATTAACTTGCTCGGCCACTAGTTTCGAGTCGACGTGGGCTTCGAGATTTTTTACGCCCATTTTAAGCGCTAAACGTAGGCCTGCCAGAAACGCTTCATATTCTGCCTCGTTGTTTGTGCTCTTGAAATCCAAACGTATTGCATATGTAAGTTCGTGATCGTCTGAGCTAACCAGTCGAAGACCTGTGCCTGCTCCATCGTCATTAGAAGCCCCGTCTGTATGTAACGTCCAAACTCTATCGTCGAAGACAGGGATAGGGTTTTGGATCGCCTCACATTCTTGCACTTTGTCTATAGGGACTTCTGTGACGAAGTCTGCTAAAACTTGCCCTTTGATTGCCAGCCAAGGTCTATATAGGATATTGTATCCCCCCAGCTCGATTGCCCATTTAGCCAATCTTCCCGCAACATCGGGTTTGGACAGGATTTGGCCTAGATGATAATTAGTGAGAACTGTAATAACATGACCTGAGAAATATCGGCGGAGTCGCCGTGATGCATGTACTAGCGCGAGGACCAGTTTTTCTATCATCGAATAGCGCATTTTTGGGCTGGTGAGCATCTTGCTAATGTAATAGATTAGGGTCTGAATGCCTTCTCTGTCTACCATTAACACTGCGCCGACCGCTACCTCTGCTGCGGACAGATATAAGATTAGCGGCTCTTTTTCTTGCGGTGCTGTCAATGTTGGTAGTTGGATCAAACACTCCTTCATTTGCTTGAAGGCTTTCTCCGCTTCTGGCGTCCACTGAAAATGTGTTTTCTTAGCGCAGTTGCGCAGTGTGCTAATGAACGGATAAGATTTTGCGGCATGATTTGCCAAGAATCTGTTCAAGGCTGCTAATCTTCCCGCGAGTCTTTGCATTTCCTTTACTGTTGTTGGTGACGGCATTAACTGGATGGCTTGCACCTTTTCCGGATTAACCTTAAAACCATCTCTGGTTACTATGAAACCCAAAAAATTTCCTTCCTCCATTCCAAAGGAGCACTTTGTTGGGTTAAGCTTTAGATTGACGTTGCGTAATGAATCGAACGTACGCTGAATGTTTGTGAGCATGGTTTCCTCTTCTTGACTCATGATGACGAGGTCATCCATGTATACCTCCACTGTTTTTCCAATGTCTTCTTCCGAAAACTGTATCCATCAATCGCTGGTAAGTGGCTCCGGCATTGCGCAGACCGAAGGGCATTTTTGTATAGCAGAAGATGCCCTTGTCCGTGCGAAAGGTCGTTTTGTCTTCGTCTTCCTTTTTCATCTGCACCTGATGGTAGCCTTTGTAACAGTCGAGAAAACACTTCCAGCGGAAAGATGCTAAAGAGTCAATTTTTTTGTCTATTTCGGGAAGCGCATAGCAATCTTTTGGACAAGCTTTATTTAGATCTTTGAAGTCGACGCACATTCGCCACCCGCCGTTGTGTTTTTGAACCATTACTGGGTTAGCGACCCAGGTATGGTACTGTACTTCGCGCAAGATCCCGGCGTTGAGTAACTCTGTTACTTGTTCGTTCATTGCTTCCGCCTTTTCTGCGTTGAGACTGCGTTTTCCTTGTGTGACAGGTTCTACTGAGGGTCGGACGTTCAAACAATGTTGCGCTATATCCCGTGGAACTCCAGTCATGTCTGCTGGGCACTAGGCGAATATATCTTTATTGTTCGAAAGTAATTCTTTCAATTGTATCCGTACTGCTGGTGAAACAGCGTGTCCTAATAAGATTGTTTGCTCTGGATATTCTTCGCTAAGAACCCTTTAGCAACCTTTGTTGGTGGTTCATCGTCCACGTACATAACTTCCTTGCTGGAATACAGGATTGCTACTCCGGTTTCCGTTGGAAACCCGCAAGCAGCATGTGGAATGGAAGTAATCATGCTGAATTCCCGTTGTGATCTTCTTCCTAGCAATACATCGTGGCGTGATGTTGCTGGCATGACCATGAAATTTACTGTGACTGTGCGCGAATGTTCGCCATCTGAGAGAGTCACTGGGAAGGCTATTTGCCCTAATGGAAAAACAGCTTCGTTGCAGAAACCGGTTAGAGGGAAATCAACCGGCTCTAATCGTGCTTTATCTTCTGGATCAAGCTATTTGAAACATTGTTCATAGATTATGTCCATTGAGCTTCCTAGATCTATGAACATGTAGTCGGTTCTGTAGTGGCCGAAGATGTCGGTGATAATTACTGGTCGTTCTTCCTGTGGTCCTCCGGAAACAACAGGAAATATAACTTGCTGCTCCCTCCAGTGTTGATTATGGCTTCGCTTATTCGACCTTCGTGAGGGGCCTCCTTGCACCATGTTTATCTGTTATGATCCGGCTCCCTTGTGATTGGTATCTTCTGATTTTTGAATTGTCTGAACATGACCATTGGATTGGATGTCCCATTGACAAGGTATCAGTGGGTCCAATACTGTGGTGTCGATTTTACTTCTCTTCAGAGTGTCAGATGTGATATTTGGCAACTCAGATCTGTTGATTTGTGTGAAAATTTGGTTCATGGTGATCTGGAATCTACTGAACCAATATTCTGGGGTTCTTTCTAGACGTACATCTGAATGGTTCTGAACTCCTATTTGCATCATGAAGTCATCTTCTTCTGAATGACTGTTGTTGCTTCTTTTACTCCCCATGATTCCGTCGATCTGGACATCTCGGGTTATAAAACCCTTGAATTCGGATCGAGGACTTGATGGGTGAAGTGATGGATTTTCTGCCATATGAAACAGAGGATGAAGAAAAAATGAATCGAAACGAGAAAAAACTGATGAAACAGAGAAATCGGTGGGCGCCAATGAAGAAACACTGGATAAATGACCGGAATGAAATAATCCAGGGGGTTAGGTACTGCATAAAATGGTTGGTTTCTCCTCGTTCGATTTGGGGGTGATGGATCTTCTTCTCCGACGAATACTGCAAAACAGAACACCGTTAGTCTCGCCATGGGGAGAAGGGAGGTTCTCTCCGTGACCACACTCCGGCGTGAGAATAAGTATGTGTTTAAGAAGAAGAAGAAGTATTACTGAAGTGATTGTAACTTGGGGATTATACCTGAATTACTCTTCTATTTATAGCCGGGAGTTTGGGCGGGAAAACCTGTTACTGAAATGTTGACGGAAGATGCTAACTCCGTGAGCGGTTACCTTCCCCTCCGTTAATTCTCTTAACCCGTCGTGAGAGCACACGGATCGTGATTTAGATCAACGGTTGGGGTATTGCCACGTGGAAAGTGGGTAAGTGGAGGTTTCTCTCTAATTCCATGCCATCATCGTGATTTTAAGGGAGTCCGGGATGATGACACGTGGCCCAGATGGTTATAACCGCCTGGTGTTGCACGATTGAGCCTTCTAGAAGATTATTGCCATAATCCAGTATAACTCCTTATCGTATGGTATCATTGGAGTAAATAATATCCAAGTCTGGGTATTATTTAAGCGGGCGTACTTACTGGGATTTTTATCCCTGTCATGGAGAGAGGAACAAGGATTTATTAACTTCCTTTTGGCGCGCAGGTATTGCTTGTTGTCTATCTTCTGTGTCCTCTTTGTTGGACCAGTGCGCGGCTGCGCAAGGTCTAAAGAGGGTTAAAGACGAGGTCGTGGCATGATCTCGAGAACTTAAAGCGAAGTTTTTGGGACCTTACCCCTTCACTAAATATATTAGGGGTGTCAAAAAATATTTTGAAGGGTTGTTATACATGCAACATCAATTTTGAATTTCTTATGTTCATCAGAAATTTTAGGTGGAAATTTTCTATGAAATTTACATACCTTATGATCCCTTCACTGAGGAGATCACTATTCCATGATTGGATTTCGATTTGGAATAGATTTGATCCTTCAATTTGGCAGATTTTGCAAGAGTTAGGGTTTGTGGAGGAGCTCCTGGATCGCCCCTGTGTTTAATCGACCCGACACACACCTAAGTATGTGTTTGGTGTAATTATTTTGTTTTAATATTACATGTTTCAATTTTTAACAACTTTGGTCCCTCAACTATCGTTCGGTTTATAAAAGGCTTACTAGTCCATGCTTCTTTATTGTTTTTAAACAAATAATTAACTAGGTTAATTACCCCTAGTTAACTTAGTGAGTCCCGG
This sequence comes from Helianthus tuberosus, assembly GCA_030545235.1. Classification (NCBI taxonomy): domain Eukaryota; kingdom Viridiplantae; phylum Streptophyta; class Magnoliopsida; order Asterales; family Asteraceae; genus Helianthus; species Helianthus tuberosus. Next base: position 38,992,946 of record CM060391.1, read on the forward strand.
GAGTTCTAACCCGTTTATTTTAAGTTCCGTTAACTCGGACCTTTTATCCGTTTTATTTCTTGAAAGTTCTTATCCAGTTTTTAATTAATATTAGGATTATTTATTTAAATCCTAATATTTACCGGGTTACTTTTACCACTAACGGTACTTTACCCGTCTTTTAGTATTAACGGGGTTTGATTTCCAAACCCGTTTTCGGGGTGTTACATATTATGTTTAATAAATTTAATAGAAATTTATTTTGTTAATATAAAGGAATAAACAAAAGTATGTGAATAAACAGTTATGTAATTGGATTCTTATAAATTGATATTATATGTATATATTACAGGAAATTTTAAAACTTTATGTTTATACATATGTGTATACTAGACACAAATTTCTTGACAATATATACCATATATTTATCAAATATCTTCTGTAAAAGAATAATCTTTTATATAACAGAAGAAACAAAACTACATGTTTACTCAAAAATCTATCTTGATACCCTTACCTTTATTTTCTGAATTTCTATCCAGCTATGAGCTCTGAAAATATAGTTGAAAAATATAAAAGAAAAGGTTATTTCAAACAAAAAGGAAAAACGGCACATAATATAATATATACACTTTCCTTATATTTTGATAAAATATATAGTGAAAGAAATGGTTAAAATATAATGTGAATGTATGAATATATCTATCAACACGTAACACTGATAGGTAAGACTATGTTTGTGCTAAACATGATATGAGCAACAAAATATGCATGTATAATTGTTTAATTTTGTGATAATTATATCTGAACATGTTTGTAAATCAGATGTCAACTGGAATAGCATGTGATCAAGATATTCATGCTAGTAATAAAAATACTTTGGATAAAAATACTATAGAAAATATAATAGCTCAAGGAATATCAAATGCTATACCTTCGATCATTGAAGCCATTAAGATCTCACCTCAAACCTAACTCTAGTATAATGGAGGTCATGATATTCGTATCAAAACTCCATCTTCCAAATGAAAGAAAACCAAAACTTATAGTTGCTCTTATAAGGAATTCTACTCTAATAAATCCTCCAAGAATAAAGAAATGGAACCAGAAACCGCACAACATACCTTCAACAACAAAAAGCATTCAAGAAAACGTCATTCTAAGAAGACACTCCATTGTAACTACTGCAAAAAGACTAGATATACAGAGGAAGAGTGTAGAAGGAGAAGGAAAACTAATGTGTGTTATAAATGCGGAGATCCAGGCCACATCCGTCTCTACTGCCCGAAATTATCTAAGGCACCCGACAACGAGGATAGAAACCCAGAGGAAGCTAAGGAAAACGCATAAATATTTACAACACCGGAAACCACAACAACTTTTTAAAATAAGCACCTTTATGTTTTGACTATACTTAAGTTAGTTGACTTTTGATTCCGATCAAAACTTCATCAATAAAAAGGGTCTTTATCTTTATTTCTCTTTCATAAAGCCAACACTCATTTGTTTCATCTTTTGACAAATTCATATGCTGCTAGTGCATTGCTTGTCATGCATATGATGTTACTTCTCAAAAGATCAATTATTCGCCAGTTCGAATAAAATATTTCGTTATACTCATTCTGATAATCTATATGATTACACAATGCTTGACTTTTGATAATCAAGCCAACAAATTTCTTGGAAAACTCCTTTGTCTTTTCAAAGATACTTACCAGATTTTCATTGAAACAATTTCTTGTCAATACATATGTCCATTGTTGGAATACGTCCAAACCAAGCTCAATTGTTTGAACTTGCTCGTATACATTCAATTCAAAGTCCCATATGATGAATTGAGATCATCATATTCGAGGTAAACTCATTATTTGAATCATAGTAGACCTGTTCAAAGTCTACGACTCCAATAAATCATTTGTTAAAACACGACACCTTGAGGTGGCGATTTGTTTGAAACTTGGACCCCTTTCATTTTCACACCTGAGGTACGAATTTATCTATTTATTGATTCATTATCCTAAACCAGTCTTATTACAATTTTGTGTTAAGATAAAGGTATGTAATTCTTATTCCAACGCACCTCTAACATTTCTTTCATCTTTGAATTAAACCTACTCTATTCATTTATTCTTTCATTTGAACATCCTATCTTTTGAATATCCACATTCACTTCATTGAAACTTTCAATCAATTTCAAGAACGGTGAATTCGTTCGGTCACCATAATCATTGAATTCTTTCAATCATTACAACACCTTGCGGTGTCTGTATTAATTTGAAGCCCGTGCTAATAGTAAACCTTAATTATATCAATTCATACGTATTTTGTTTGACTCATCATTCAAATAGTCTTAATACAATTATGTATTAAGACAATGATACACTTAATTCTATTGTATTGTCCGGTGTATCCTTGCTATCTAAGTAAACATCACTGATTTCTGGTTTGATCATTGACAAATCATTTTTCATACTTCTATTTCCAAATTGAGAGTATTAATTCAGAGTCTTTCTTGATTGACAATCAAGTAAGTTCTCTGCTGACATCAAAACATGTTTGTCGTTGCATCCCGAACTTTATGTCTATCAAATCTCTTCTGATTTTGTGAAACTCAGTCCCCTTGATAATAGTATCATTTTACCTCGTTCAGTTAAACATCAATTCTTGAAACCAATTGAAACATTTAAGTTTCTCATTTTCTTATATGACCTTAGAAAGATATCACTAAGGATTCGTCTGCTAAGCACTTTTTAAGATTTCATACATACATCTGTCATTTCCTCTGGCAGTTGAAGCTAATAAGCTACAGGTCCTATTCATGGTCCAACATATCTGGAATTTGACTTCCCTCTTTTAACGAATCTGACTACCACTTCCATAGAGAAACTTTTAACAAAACCTTATCTCCCACTTGAAAGATTTTCATCTGTTATCTGCGTAACCCTTTTGATCACCACGCAATACTTTAACTTGGATTATCTTGTCTATTGTTTCTTGCACTATCTCAAGTCTCAATAATTTCTGCCCAGTAGACTGGGATTCGGAACTTTCGTTCATAAAATGCTTCCAAAGACGCTCTGACACTGTTTCTACTAACTACAAGACTTTATGTAACCCCAAGGAGGTATCCCAGCTCAAATCTCGAGGACGAGATTTAAAACAAGGTGGGGAGGATATAAAAACCCTCCTTAAAATATTTTGGACACCCCTAAATATCCTAAAATACACCCCGTATACGAAAACCCGACCCGAAATACTTTTTTATATAAATAAATAACAAATAAAAACAAATCCACAAGTCGCTCGCGGGCCGCGAGCGCGATCACTAAGATATTCACGGGGCGCGAGGTCCATTCCTTGCCGGACACACAAATGAGCTACGTGTCGGGACACGTGTTGGACCTACAGCATGACTCACTAACCCTCGAACCGACCTAAGCTCCCTCGCGGGCCGCGAAAGAGAAGCAGATGTGCTTCGCGGGCCGCGACTCGCCTACGATCAGACCTATAAATAGGAGGTTCAGGCTTCATTTGAAATCGTTCAATTCTCTAAACTCTCTCTCAAACTCTATAGGCTAAAGCTATAGAAAAATACCCCCTAATTAGTGAAGCTCTGCCTCGATGTAAAAATTATAACCCCGGTTATGTATTAAATACGCTGCCCGATTGATCTAGTGCTCCGTAACGGCTGTCGAGGCTCTGCCTGACGTAGTCGTTGGAGTTCTGTCTCGGGGAGGGTATAACTAATGTAAATTGGGTTATTATACTAAAACATGTGCATTGTTTTAATTAATAGATTATTGTTGGTGCATGCGTCTGTCGACTTCATCTTGTATCGAGTCTTGTAATTATAGTTGATAGATCAGGGCACGTTGTACGAGAAAATAGGAGGTTTAGGGCTTGAATGGGGTAATTCTGCCTGAAAGTGACATTACCACTTTCAAACGGAATCACATAGCCTATAAATAGCTCCCAAACGAAATTAGTTGTAACTTTTTCGGTTTGAGCCACGAAGTGCTGCCGAAGTGTCGTCTCGCTGTAATTTGTTATCAAATCAATCAAATCGACAGTTAAAGTGATATTCTAGCTGAATTGACCTCAATACTTCTGTTTTCGCCTTTGGTATTGAGAAAAACTCTTCTGATCGACTCGTTCGGGTCAGAAAACGATCCTACAAGTGGTATCAGAGCTCAGTACATCAGTGGACGATCACGGCCTGCTAAAGAAATGGAAAGTTAAAAATGTGATAAACGGTCTCACTGATGATGTGTCAGTAGGTTTTTACACATTTAGTAAATTGTCACGAAATATAAATCTAAATTTCAAACTTGCTTATATCGTGGGGAACATCTCTCGGATATATGAGTAACCCCCGAAATCTTGTTTGAAAGGTCCCTCTTTCTGAGATACTAAGTCTTTATGCTCAGTGATATCTGGGGTATTATCCCGGGACTTCTGATTTTGCGGAAGCAATGGCCTAGTCCCCGGAGAATACTTTACGATTGCTTGAAATATAGCCTACCCTCAGCATAAAAAATGATGAAACATTGAAAAATGCTAATCATGTGCTGTTGTAAAAAAAAGATCCTCTAAAGGGGACATACCAAAAGTCGAAGCCGTCATCTCTCTGCTGAACGAAAGTTCTGACCTGAGCTCTCACGGTCCTCGCATTTTAAACCTCTTACAGATATCATCTGTGGTATACTCACCTGTAAGACTGAATATTGGGATCTGGATACGGGAGTATATTCTGATGTGGGACACGCGAATAAGTTTAAGTGCTTAAAACATTAATCTCATATCTCGAAACAGTTGAACTTTGTGTGAAAATTTAAGTGGATCAGTATACTGACAATCTAAGTGAATCGTTTAGAGCTTAAAATGTTTAAAGCTTAATGGTGTTGGTGATTTGTCTCATAAACTGATATGATCCTCTTACATAAACTCACAAAAATATTGTTTGTAAATATTTCTTTATTGCATTTTCATTTAGTTTAAAATAAAAAAAAATTAGTGTGTTTTAGCATAAATTTTGAAAAATACAAAAAGATTTTCGACAACTGATGTTGGAAAACTGATTTTCAAAATTCCAAGTGCTAGACAGGATGAACAAATGGTTTGGGAGAGTGTGTTTTAAAAAAAAAGAAAAATGATAATTTCTGCAAATGGTTCATCAAAGATTAACATTGTAAAATTATTGTTTGAATATCTTATCCACCAGTGGTCATCAGAAATGTTTTAAATATTAAATCATTTTTTAGATTGATTTTACAAGTGATAAGCAAAATATAAATTTGTCAAATTTTAAATTTGTGAAATTTATTTTTGGGTAGAGATTTGTGCAGGTAATGGTAGAGCCAGGAATTGGTTCTGAACCTGTGGAAAGAGTGTGAGCCAGCTCTCGATCTTGAACCTGTGGAAAGAGTGTGAGCCAGCTCTCGATCTTGAACCTGTGGAAGTCAGATTGTGATCCCAGCTTATTGAGAGGGGGAGTCTGAATGACAAAGAGCCAGGTTCTGATCCTGAGATTGCTGATACTTATGAACTTAAGGAATCAAGAGATCTGATCAAGAGAAGTTAGAGCCAGATTGCGATTCTGGGATTGAAGATTAGATCAACATCCGAGGGGAGGTTATCTGTTGGTGCTGATATAAAGAGAGGAGAGAGATTTGAGGATACTTACAGTGTCAGATACTTCAAAAAGAGGAGCCCAAAGACTGATAAAGATTGAAGATGCGAAGACTCGACACTGAAGACTCGTCAACATTCGAGGGGGAGTCTGTTGGTGCATGCGTCTGTCGACTTCGTCTTGTATCGAGTCTTGTACTTAGAGTTGTTAGATCAGGGCACGTTGTATGAGAAAATAGGAGGTTTAGGGCTTGAATGGGGTAATTCCGCTTGAAAGTGACATTACCACTTTTAAACGAAATTAACTTTGTTAATTCCGTTTGAAATGGTACATGACACATTCAAACGGAATCACATAGCCTATAAATAGCTCCCAAACGAAATTAGTTGTAACTTTTCCGGTTTGAGCCACGAAGTGCTGCCGAAGTGTCGTCTCGCTGTAATTTGTTATCAAATCAATCAAATCGACAGTTAAAGTGATATTCTAGCTGAATTGACCTCAATACTTCTATTTCCGCCTTTCGTATTGAGAAAAACTCTTCTGATCGACTCATTCGGGTCAGAAAACGATCCTACAATTATAACCAGGAAGTCACAAGGAAATAAATAGCAATGTGAGTAATGCTTCTTTTTGTGTAAACCTTTTTGTGAGTAATCCTTCTTTTTGTGTAAACCTTTTTGTGAGTATTCTCCTTTTTGTGAAACCTTTTTGTAAACTGTTTTTACAAAACCTCAAATGTTTTAAGTTATATTTCACAGTGATTGAGTATTTGTAATTCTACAATTATCGTCGGTATGTTGAGGTTTTGTATACAAAATTTGTTACTACACTGTGAGTAGTAACATGACCACAAGTCGGGTTGACAGTACCGTGGGTGGTAATTAAGGTAGAAAAATAAACAAATGTAATTGCGCGATCGCCTACAATACTGTATAATGATAAAACCTGTTTTGATTAAACTAGGATTCACTCACCAGTATTTATTGCTGATAAAATGTTTTAAACACGTGTTTCAGGTAAGTTAGTGTGAAGCCAATAAAAGTCAGCTGGAGAGCACTGAAGGCTTAGAAAAGTGGTCATAAAATTTACCTAATTAAAAAGGAGAATTGTTTTCAAGAATTTGGGTTTATCCCTATAAATATATTACAAATGAAAATCGGGTTTTTGTCCCACTTGTTATTATAAATGTATTATCAGAAAAACTTGGGTTTTATCCCATTCATCTATTTTAAACATAATGGTGTTTAATTTTGATAAAAATATTTCCTAACTACGGTCCTGATGAAAAATTCCGCTGCCAACTTAATAAACACCGATACCACCGAATGTGCGAGCTCGCGACCAACCGCCTCCCGGGGCAAGGGGTCGGGGGTTGTGACAGAAGGTGGTATCAGAGCTATGCCACTGATTTAAGCCCTTTAGGTGTTCTTCCAATACCTAAACCTTAAATATTTGTGTTAGGAAATTAACATTTTATGTGTTATTCTGTAAACATAAAATTTTAATATGTCTATCATGATTTTTATACCATTTAACAAATTTTTAATTCCCAATATGCATTATGCTATGTTTAAATATATATATAAGTAATATATCAATAATATTATGTCTTAGAAACATTTGTGATATATACTATATATATATCATATCCATCTATATATGTAGGAACATAATGCGATATGAATTTTACAACATTATAATAATATTACGATATTAATGTTTATGTCTTAATATTAATATAAAGCAGTACAACTTAGGTATGATACTTCGAAAAATATCATAATATAAATATTAAAATAATATGTATTATACCTAAATGATTTTATATCATTTAAATTCTCAGGATATGTAACTCTTATTGTGTCTTACAATATGTTAGGCTATAAAAAAGGGGATATATTCATAATATAATATTCAATTCTGTATCCACATATTTATGTGAATACAATTCAAAATAAATTATAATAATATTATGATATTGATACTAATATCTTAATCAAAGATATAAAATAACACCCTTAAGTATGATATCACTGAAATATCATAATACAAAATAGTATTCAATGAAAGCCGGATATTTTACAATTTATGATATAATCAAAAAGTTTTACTCGATTTAAAGATATGTATTTGTCAAGGTTTTGATAAAACATAAACTAATTTTGTTAAAATAAAATGTTTCAGCACTATTTAAGATACAATAATTAAAATACTTTGTAAATCACTTTATAATTCTTTATTAAATATGTAAATTTTTCATCAAAATTTGATAAGTTATGTAATATTCAGAAATTATATGTATAATCAATATTAATGATAATTAACATGCTAGAGAAATTTTTATACACAAACGCTCTTTAAGAAAAGTCTTTAATATATACTGTTATTATTTATCATCATTATTAATAATATAATACACTAAATTAAATATTATTAAATTCCATTTTAAATTAAAACTAATAATAATAATATTTTGGAAGAATAAAATATTTGGCTCTTGAATAAAAGTTATGTTAAAAGAGTTTTATAAAACATAATTCTTAATTTAATTTATACAAATAATAAACAAGAATTATTACAGTTCATAATTCATAGTTTGACGATTCTAAAATTTAAGCACATATACATATACAATGGAAGATATAAAATATTTTATATAAAAAACTGTATATATGAAACAGGAATATGTACATCAAATTGGTACTGTGTAATTAATTGATTTTAATACATAATACCTATATATCAACAGGAATTAGCCTAAACCTATTTCTTAAATTATATGTAAGTCAGAGATATAACAATATGGTTTAAAATATATATACTTATATCTTAAGAGGAAACAATTTTTATCATTTGATAAGTTTAATCTATTTCCTAAATGATATTTAGAGTCATACGTGTATATATTTTGATACGAGAATAATACTCCACAATTTAATATATTAAGGATCAAATTTAGAAACGCTAGACTTTGTATTATCTATTATGATTCTTTAATAAATAGATATAATAAATTAAAAATTAGAATCAAGTCGTAAATACGTTATAACCGAAAATGAGTTAACATGTCGGTTAAAGGTTAAATTGTTCTAAAAAAATCCAGAAGATTTTATCTTTATTTAATTTATTTCTTTTGATAAATTACCTTTTATTCCAAAATATTATGTTTAATAAATTTAATAGAAATTTATTTCGTTAATATAAAGGAATAAACAAAAGTATGTGAATAAACAGTTATGTAATTGGATTCTTATAAATTGCTATTATATGTATATATTATAGGAAATTTTAAAACTTTATGTTTATACATATGTGTATACCAGACACAAATATCTTGACAGTATATACCATATAATAATCAAATATCTTCTTTAAAAGAATAATCTTTTATATAACAGAAGAAACAAACCTACATGTTTACTCAAAAATCTATCTTGATACCCAACTTTAATTTAAAAGATATCTTAAGAATATCTGTACTAGCACCACTTCTTGAAAAATAATAGTGGGTCAACAATGGATAATCTCATAATTTCATATAAAACCCTTACATTTATTTTCTGAATTTCTATCCAGCCATGAGCTCTTAAAATATAGTTGAATAATATAAAAGAAAAAAGTTATTTCAAACAAAAAGGAAAAACGACACATAATATAATATATACACTTTCCTTATATTTTGATAAAAATATATAGTGAAAGAAATGGTTAAAATATAATGTGAATGTATGAATGCATCTATCAACACGTAACACTGATAGGTATGACTATGTTTGTGCTAAACATGATATGAGCAACAAAATATGCCTGTATAATTGTTTAATTTTGTGATAATTATATCTGAACATGTTTGTAATCAGATGTCAACAGGAATAGCATGTGATCAAGAAATTCATGCTAGTAATAAAAATACTTTGGATAAAAATACTATAGAAAATATAATAGCTCAAGGAATAACCAATCCATCCCTACTACCACGTCGAAGCTTCCCAACTCAACTGGCAGTAGGTCTAGCATAAATTCGTGTCCTCCCAGTTCTATCACGCATCCTCTGATGACTTCACCCGTTTCAACTAGTTTCCCATTCGCCAATTCAATCGAGTACGGAACGTCTAACTTACTAGTGGTCAACCCAAGTATATTCTTAAATTCTAACGATACGAAACTATAATCGGAACCAGTATCAAACAGAACAGATGCAAAGCGTTGGTTTATAGGGAACGTACTAGTGACAACGTTTGGATCCTGGCGTGCTTCCCTCGCACCAATGTTAAAGACTCTGCCTTGCGCCTGATTCAGTTTTGGACATTCCCTTTTAAAGTGCCCGGCGTCTCCACAGTTGAAGCATCCTGGTCCTCGACCATTCCCATGACCATTCCCGCCTCGATTTTCGTTTGTTCCCCGGTTACCAGCTTGATTTGCGACATTCCCACGATTACCATTTCCTCCATTATTTCCTTGCGGCCGGTTTCCATTACCACCGTGGTTGTTGTTACCAAATCCCCTTTGGCCACCCTGGCCTGAACCAACCCAGCAAGTATCCTTCAAGTGGCCAATTTTCCCACAAGTTTCACATTTTCTATTTCTGCACTGGCCAGCATGATGATACTGGCATAATCTACACTTGGGCAGAGTGCCCATGTAACCCTTTCCTTTGTTTTCGACACCGGTTATGGCTCTGGCCGGCGTGCTCGATTCACCCCTCCTGTTCACATTACTGGTACCTTGGTTGAAGTTGGAAAATTTCCGTTTGTTTTCACCAGACGATTCAACATGTGTCTCCTTTTTCTTTGGTTCAGAAACTGAGAACTTGTTCAACCTAATGGCCTCCTCAGTAAGCGCCACACTGAGGTCGATGGCTTCCGTAATCGTTGCAGGCTTGGACGTGGTAACCATACTCATGATCTGGGGTGCCAATCCCCAGATGAAGCGCTCGACACGTTTAAATTCGGGTGTGACCATGTACGGCACTACATGGGACAAATCGTGAAACCTTTGAACATATTCCGCAATCTTGGGACCTTCCATTCTTAGGTGCCAGAACTCAGTCTCTAGCTTCTGTATTTCAGTTCGAGAGCAGTACTTCCTCCTCATGAGCTCTTTTAGCTCAGCCCATGTTAGTGCGTATGCTGCCGCTTCTCCTAAAGTTTGCACTTGCAGATTCCACCACGATAGGGCACCATCCAGAAACAGCCCTGAGATGTAGGTCACTTGTTGCTCGGGAGCGCACTTGCTCATTCTTAGGACAGAGTCTGTCTTTTCAGCCCACCTAACAAACGCAACAGCACCTCCAGTGCCGTTGAAATTTACGGGCTTACAGTCGAGGAATTGCTTGTAGGTGCACCTTGCACATACGTTAGAATTTACAAATGGTATTAGCGGTCGTGCTATAAATATCCAAATGTATTGCAATATGTCTCAAACGACTTAACATTACCATTGGGTGGGTTGTTATTACCGTTGTTGTTCGAGATACTCCCGCATGTTCCTGCTTGGGAGGCTGCATACTGTGCTATAGCTGCGGCAATGATACCTTGGAGTTCCGCCTCGGTAGTAGGCATGCGTACATCGCGTCTTGGAGGCATCTTCTAAAAGATGATCATGTTGGTCAGGTCATAGTAAGTATAATAAATATACATATACAGTAACATCCATCAGCACATAACATCTCATGTTATAAATTAAAACATATAACTTAACAAAACATGTAGTGAGAACGTTGCCATTGAGCTTCATTAATCACGACCACGATATTGTTTTTTACAAGTTTTGCAGTACATCATACATCTAAATGATATCATAGGGTCACATCACCCTCAAAATACAAGTCAAACTACACCTATCATATACAAAAAGTGTGATCTCTCAAAAGTCTTCGTAAGCTGGCTCAATCGCGACTTTCTCACCAAAATGATCGACCTGCATCAAACCAAAAATATCTATGCTGATGGCGGAGGAGGAGGAAAATGAGAGAAAAGTAAGCGACGCATGTGTATCCAATCCTCCTCTAAGGCACGACAGACGCGCAGCAAATATGCAATCTGCTGCTCAGATGTCAAGAAACGAACGTATGAATCAGGGGAAAGCGGATGGGGAGTGTGTGGTGCTGCAAAGGGGGTCTGACAGTGACAAGGCGGACGTGGAGATCTCTCTAGCTCCTGAATACGACGGCTCAGTGCGTCCTGCTGTAGCTGCAGCGACGCTAGTATATCCTCCGTAGTGTACCCCACATGAAATGGGTGGTACGGGTCAGATAATGGCATAACAGGGGGCGTAGTCCACAAAAACGGCTCGCCTGGTGGTACGAATGATGGTGCTACATGAGGAAACTGTGACAGAAACGGAAAAGGTGATAACAGTACAGGTGGAACAGAAACAGGCGGCTGCCTCGATGAACCCTCTCCAGGACGAGGTGGCTATATGTCCTGGAGGAATGTGATGGGAAGATCAGTGCGATGGACGTCAGTGGTGTGTGGGGAAACAATGGAATCTCAGTAGGTGCAGAAATGGGTGCTACGGGAGGAGTGACGGGTATCACAAACGGTGGGTAATCATCATCGTCGATCCACCCGTTGAGGGTGTCGGCGTATCGAAGGTCAACGTGAGAAGCAAACGGTGCATGGTCAGCATGCACTAGGGCTGAAATAGGTACTACAGGTGCAACAATGGGTGCATCAATAACAGGATTATCCACCAATGGTGGTGTAACAATGGGAAGGTCAGCAATGGCTATATCATCAACAAGAGGTGCAATGGCCGGTGCACCCATATCAGGCGGTGCAACGGCTGGGGCATCATCAAGAACAGGGCCATGGTCAACAACAGGCTCTGGTGCTACGACGGGCTCAGGGTCGTCAAGGTCCATATCAAAATCGACAGGAATGTCAAACAACGGATCAATGGGGGCTACTGGCGCCTCTAAGGGCTGGTCCATATGAATAAGCTCGATCTCATGATCAGGATCGAAACCAGGGGGAAAACTAGATCAAAATCGTCATCGACCTCATGGTCAAACTCAAACTCGTGTGACGGACCAGGTGCAGCTGACATCGCCATGTCGGGGTCGGCGTCAGGAGAGTGATGCTGCACACCCTGGTCGTGCAAGGACGCGGATGCCACAGACTCCAACGAGTCTGGGACATGTGAACCAAGAGGAAGCTCCTCTACGGGGGCCTCAGCAATAGGAAGGATAGCATCAGCATCAATCGGGGCCCCGCCCTCATAGTCGTCCTCAGGGGGGCCCTCCTCGAACAGATCAATGTCGTCATCAGATGCGACATCGAGTGGCACATCCGCCACGGGGAAAACAGCAAGCGGAATGGGAGCAGGGATCACCGTAAGAGGGAGATCCCCAGCAGGAATGCCATCAGCAGGCTGAATCTCAACTCCGATGTCTGGCAGAGCGAATGGCTGAAAATCATCGTCATCTGTACTCGTGGTGTCGGACGTGTAGACGTCTCCCTCTGATGGTATCTCATCGTCTGACACAACTGCCATGGGGTCCACTGTGTCTGATACTCCTGTGTCGGAAGAAGAAACCATGGTGTCTGTAACACAATCACATATATGCACATATATCAATCACGAAGTCAAATAAACATGTAAGTCACAATAAAGCAAACAAGTAATCTCCCTAGTCTCCCAGACTACCCTTCCCAGCCTCTCAGACTGAACTTCCTAGCCTCTCAGACTAACTCCCTGGTCTCTAAGACCAACCTCCCAGTCTCTAAGACTAAACCTTCCCAGTCTCTAAGATTGAACCCTTCAGTCTCTAAGACTGAACCTCCCTAGCCTCTAAGGCTAAACCTCCCTCAGTCTCTAAGACTGAAATATAAATTTTGAAAAGTGTATTTGTGACTTTTTGTTTGTAAAAATGTTTTGTACCCCGGATCTGGACGTTTAGTGTATGCAGTGTAAAAAAATGTTTTCGTGAGAGCCCTAGTGATCATAGTCTAGACTCGAGAGAGAATCCTAGTTCGCTATGATCGAGGCTCTGATACCAAGCTGTCACACCCTGGCTTAATTGGTGTGACTTCTTAATACCATAGCAACAATCATAACAATGCTATACGAAAATAATCATAACAACCAAGAATAACATGATTTCATCACTATTTTAACCATACTTCATCTCTAGTTAGTTTATACTTCAAGACTTTGTTTATGTTCTTTAGAGTTCTTATATTTTCACCATTCTTTTCACTATTAACCAACAAAAATATGAAAAGTATGAAGATCTAAGACACTTACTACTAGCACAAGGCTAGGGGAGTTCAAGAGTGTAAATGTGATGGATAAAAGAAAACGAGAGAGGTCCTTGAGCTTCCGAACACACCAAGATTACTTGTAGGGTCTCTTGCACCTTTGGATGAGTGTAGATTGCTTGAAGAAAAACTTGAAGGTGGTGATGGTGGGTATGGTGGTGGCGGCCGAACACAAGAGGAAGAGAGGAGGAGAGAGTTTGTTTGATGTTGAGTTGTGAAATGAAATGTGTTAATCTCTTGTGCTTATTTATAAACCAACATTCATGTTTAACCATTGTGTATCATGCTCCTATATCCACCAACATTTAAATAAAATATTGAAAAGAATTGTGGGGGTGTCCCCACCCACATAACCGGTTCGAAGGGGGGGGGGGGTATTGGGTTGGGTTTCAATGTTATGGTAACTAACTAGTTAGGATTTAGATGTCAAGTTAGTAGTTTAAGGTGTGTTGTTAATTATATAGTGTGTTAGGGTGTTCGGGGACCCTAACTAGCTCAGAAAAGTAAAAACAATATGTTTGGCAATATTTTTGTGTTCCGGGTAAAGTCCGGTTGTTCGGTTGGGTGTTGTCCGTTAAAGTGCTAAATTAATCCATAAAGTGTCTTTTATGTTACTTTTAGTGACACATTTAATTCCCAACACTTTGGAAAGTATCTAGGGCTATTTTGCCAAGTTTTTGCACTTTACTAGCATAGTTAAATGCTGAATTTTGTGTATTAAGTGCAGAATTCTGCACTTAAAGTGTGTTTTAGGCACTTCCCGGCACTATAACTATCACCTAGTGACGCAGTTTTATGGTCCTCGCTTCCCTACACTCCCTACTAGTGTAGTACCCTATCTCTGGCTCATACTGGCCTTAAAAACATTATCTGTCTAAGTGCTGGCATTGTCAGCATGTTTTCTGGATTATCCGCTCACTGTGCTAACTGCGCTTTGTGCATCAAGTTTGTCACTAATGTTTGTATATAATAAATGGAGTGACAGTATGAAAGTGATGCATGTGTATGTATGTAACAGAAATCAATAAGCAGTTTATTCACAGTTGTAATCAAGCACAGTCATTGAGCACAAATTAAATATTAATTAATTGTACGGATACCTGTAATTGTGAGGGTTGTCACAGCTAGTGCATTGCTTGTCATGCATATGATGTTAATTCTCAAAATATCAATTATTCGCCAGTTCGAATAAAATATTTCGTTATACTCATTCTGGTAATCTATATGATTACACAATGCTTGACTTTTGATAATCAAGCCAACAAATTTCTTGGAAAACGCCTTTGTCTTTTCAAAGATACTTATCAGATTTTCATTGAAACCATTTATTGTCAATACATATATCCATTGTTGGAATATGTCCAAACCAAGCTCAATTGTTTGAACTTGCTCATATACATTCAATTCAAATTCCCATATGATGAATTGAGATCATCATATTCGAGGTAATCTCATTATCTGAATTATAGTAGATCTGTTCAAAGTCTACGACTCCAATAAATCGTTTGTTAAAACACGACACCTTGCGGTGGCGATTTCTTTGAAACCTGGACCCGTTTCATTTTCACACCTGAGGTACGAATTTATCTATTTATTGATTCATTATCCTAAACCAGTCTTAATACAATTTTGTGTTAAGATAAAGGTACCTAAATTCTTATTCCAACGTACCTCTAATATTTCTTTCATCTTTGAATTAAACCTACTCTATTCATTTATTCTTTCATTTGAACATCCTCTCTTTTGAATATCCACATTCACTTCATTGAAACTTTCAATCAATTTCAAGAACGGTGAATTCGTTCGGTCGCCACAATCATTGAATTCTTTCAATCATTACAACACCTTGCGGTGTCTGTATAAATTTGATGCCTGTGCTAATAGTAAACCTTAATTATATCAATTCATACGTATTTTCTTTGACTCATCATTCAAATAGTCTTAATACAATTATGTATTAAGACAATGATACACTAAATTCTATTGTATTGTCCGGTGTATCCTTGCTATCTAAGTAAACGTCACTGATTTCTGGTTTGATCATTGACAAATCATTTTTCATACTTCTATTTCCAAATTGAGACTATTAATTCAGAGTCTTTCTTGATTGACAATCAAGTAAGTTCTCTGCTGACATCAAAATCTGTTTGTCGTTGCATTCCGAACTTTATGTCTATCAAATCTCTTCTGATTTTGTGAAACTCAGTCCCCTTGATAATAGTATCATTTCACCTCGTCCAGTTAAACATCAATTCTTGAAACCAATTGAAACATTTAAGTTTCTCATTTTCTTATATGACCTTAGAAAGATATCACTAAGGATTCGTCTGGTAAGCACTTTTTAAGATTTCATACATACATCTGTCATTTCCTCTAGCAGTTGTAGCTAATAAGCTACAGGTCCCATTCATGGTCCAACATATCTGGAATTTGACTTCCCTCTTTTAACGAATCTGACTACCATTTCCATAGAGAGACTTTTAACAAAACCTTATCTCCCACTTGAAAGATTTTCATCTGTTATCTTCGTAACCCTTTTGATCACCCCGCGGTACTTTAACTTGAATTATCTTGTCTATTATTTCTTGCACTATCTCAAGTCTCGATAATTTCGCGCCTATTTTGGTAAACTCGTCTCGTTTGTATTACGAGTGTCTTCAAGTCTTCAAGTGTATTGTGTAAAATGTCTTAGGAAAGGCATAATGTAAGTATTAAGACCAAAAAGAAGAGAAAGAAGCAAAGTAGGAAGAATAAACATTTTAAGTATGTAACAAGAATGGTCAAAATAAGGTACCTACTATAGACTAGGTCGAATCATGGCAATTCTACCTAATTCCCTATAGTTATGGCTCTAATACCAATCTGTGACACCCCAACCGATGGCGGAATCATCGGAGTGAGGCAAAATAGATTGCTCATCACACATAACGCTAATTGTGATAATATTTAAATCAAAACCGTTTTCGTTGCATAACTCAAATTGTCAAATACATTTCATGAAATTCAAATTACAACGAACAAAAGACAATACAACGAGTTCAACATCACATGATAATCAAATCTAGTAATTTCTTGAGCGCGTTTCTAGTCATCACTGCTAGATTCATACGATCGTCATCATCAACCTATAATATGTTTAAAATAAAGTGTCAATGAGAAAGCATTGGCGAGTACACAAGGTTTGTATAAATATAACATAAGTATAAAAGCATTTTCTCGAATCCACATGGCAATTTGTAAACAAGGTAACTAGCATGCATCACAATATGTCAAACCCAAGTGTCCACTAGTATTTAGCATCCCTCGCCACAAAAGTTACGAGACCGTTCAAGAATAAATAAAGACTTAACAAGACTCCTATAGCGCTATATATGTTAAGTTGGGGCTTAGCACAGTTAATGACATAAAGCATGTATAATCTAGCATGAACCTAAGTAAACAAGTAGCATGTATATAGGATTGAGAATATAAAGCATGTTTAAGTATGTGATAGTGAAGTTTGTATATTAACATGTTACAACCCAAAGTGTTTTAAAAGTAAAACGGGTTAAGTGTACTCACGGTTTTGCAAGCTTCCACTTGTTATTCCGTGACGAGTTGTTGGTTGTTTGAGGATGGAACACCAAGTCCTCCTACACGTGGAAACATTGACGTGTGAGTATTTGGATAATAACGGAGGATTTAGATTCGGAATTACAAGCATGGTTGCAAAAGTCGCTAGGCGCTCCCTAGTCGGATTCGGGAGTACTCGGGAAGTACTCGGCTTAGGCGGAGATTACTCGGGGAGTAATTGGCCTGGGAGACCAGTACTCGTGCCTCGGTAGCCTGCCATGTAGCGAGTACTCGGGGAGCCTAGGCGAGACTTTTACAACCATGATTACAAGTATAACAAAGTAAGTATACAAGAAATTAACCATCTAGACTTAGTACTCGTTCTTGACACTATAAAAACCTATAGGGTTTAGAATGATTTCATGGGTGTAACACCCATTAGAATCGTAACAAGAAAACTAAGTTCTTGGATGATATAACCTAGTTCCATGATGAATAATCACTTGATTACCATCAAAGGTTCGGTTAGTATATTTTATATATGTTATGTTATATATAGTGTATAGTATTATTATAGTCCAACAAATATTACAAGTATTATCATATAAGTCATGCATAGAGGTAGGAGGATGATGTGTGCAAAATGCAACATATAAATTACACCAAATGAGACATAAAACTAACCATTTTTTAGTACTAATGTTGGAAAAAGCGTGTTTCTTTCTTCCTTTTGAATTTACAGGACCAAACGAGCTTAAAATAACAAAAGGAGCAAATAAGCAGCCAAAACCAACATAAATACCAAAAGAAGGAATAAATGTGACATGCCCGACCCCTCGGTAGCATCCCCAAAGCAAAAAACAAGGAAACAGAGACTGACCACGGGGCCATGTTTGGTTAAGCCTCTTACATCACTTGATGAAGACAAGTCTTTATTGTATTACTTTTGATTTTTAATCTTTCAGCACTTTTTATTTGGGTTTGTATTAATAACTTTAATAACTAGTTTCTTATGTTGATGGTGAATTTGCTTTATCATTTTCTCGTGGTGTCTTGAGGTTACTTTACTGTCTATATAAAGTAAAAGATTGCATCATTCGTGTCTTTACGGTCTATATAAAGGCATGTTGACTACCTGGTCGGGGGTTAGGGGAATGGTTTGGTAAAGTTCTTGTCTCGTTCAGTGTATAGATCTTGCGAGGACCTGGTTCAAGCTTACTAGGACCTCCTTCAATACCCACTGGTATTGGATGGCGGGGGTGCGAATAGCTTGAACCCCTCATATGTAAACTGCTATTAATACTTTAAACCGGCTTCTTGGAATTGTATCATTGCTGACTCAAACCACTTAGCCGAGGGTAACGTCACATTCAAAAGAGGGGCCTACCACTTTTCGCATTAATAACTTACTTAATTGTCTTTCAATATTCTGACCCTTTGGGATTGTATCCCTGCTGACTCAAACCACTGGGTTGAGGGTAACGTCACCTTCAAAAGAGGGGCTTACTACTATGACTAAGATAATCTCTTAAAAAGTCTGAAAGTGCGAAAATCATCAAAGGATACATTAAAGACGAGTTGGATCCAAGTGATTCTATCTTGTCTATCTGTTTTTATTTTATTTATCTTTTCATTTTTACTTTATTTTCATGTTTCAAAACTTTTCTAAAAGATTTAGATCGATTAGACGTTGAGGATAAACCGCTACTAAATGCTCTTGTGTCCTTGGACGACCTCGGTATCTTGCCAACACTATACTACGCTCACGATGGGTGCACTTGCCCAAGTGTGTGTTTAGTGTTAGTATAATATCATGTTTTATAAATTTAAAACTTGACTAATGCGTAAAATGGGCTTAAATATTAATAAAAACATATCACACCTAACGCACACCAGAGGATGATCTTCCATTTTAAAACCTCTTTTGTATATTCACCAATGCACAAGTTGTCATAAGACAACAAGGATGGTTATGAATGAATTAATACGGAAATGTAACATACATACTAACTAAGAAGAAAACATCAAGTGAGGTGTGGATTGTAAGTAGGATAGCCCAAGTTTTCCAAGTAATCACACATACACAAGTTCAAGTCTTGTTCAACACTTGTGGGTTAAAACCCTTTTAAAAACATAAAGTTTAGAGGAGTAAAACCTTTGAATTTGTATATTAAAACCTTGTTTTTAAGCACACTTAATCATAGTCTTGATTAGTGGCATAAGGACATAGGAATGTATGGTTAAAACATGAGTTTAAGAATGTTTAACAAAGTTTTTATTCAAAACAGAAAAGTTATTGCACTTTTAACCTCAATGTGGTGATCTTTCATCCTTGGTTTTCCATGGAAAACCTATGGAAACATCCCTAGAGGTGTTCCAAGTTCAAAAAAGCAAGAAGAAGTGAAAAAGATGGAAGATAAGTGAGTTCAAACTCACTTTTGTAACTTGATACGAATCTGCCTTTTGCTACTGTTTTGCAAATGATTTGGAGTGTTTAGAGAGTGAAAATGAGGTGTTTGTAAAGTGGGAGAAGTGTGGAAATGAGTTGGGTTTTATAGGAAGTGATTAGGGTTAGTTAAGTGGTGTTTAACGCAAGAAACATACCTAAACAAACACAAAAATGGCCAAAAAATGAAGCTGATTAACCATTCTGCGGATTGCGCTCTTGGAGGGGCGTGAGAGGAAGGGTGTGGCCGGTCGCGGCCCGCAACCACTTGTTTTCATGATTTTGTTTGATAATTTGACACTTTTGGTCCTTATAGTTTATGTTAGATAGGTTTTAGGGTATTTTAAGCATAAAAGGTAAAGTGTAAAGGTGTATTATGCAATTAAAACATAAGATAAGTATAAAACAAGTATGAATAAGTATATGGATCGAGAATAAGTATCGTATACACATGAATTGATTATGTAAGACAAGTATTTGTAAGTTTAACGCATTTTGCAAGAATTACGAATAAGGTATCACATGTATAATGAATTCAAACGTATGAACATGTATGAATATGTAAAACATGAATTTAAAGAAATACGTATTTTGTTTATGATCCAAGTCTCGAATTTTACAACGAAATGACGAAATACAAGAATACAAGATACCAAAAATAGAAATACAAAACGATCTTTCTAATTAAGGAAGGTACGAAAAAAGCAGGGTGTTACAATGCACGCATAAACATGTTTGTCAATTTAGAAATGTGTTCAAGGTGTAATTCCATCTAGCCAACGTATCAACATACCATTCAACTTTAATATATTATACAAAAATATTTTTAAAATTAATTATTATATCATCCCAAGTTCGAATAAACCGATCTAACGAGTAAACTGGTATCCTAGCCAGTTCAATAAACCGGTCCGGTTTTAAAAACATTATATATCCTTACAATTACAAAGGAGATCTGTAGCAGTTAAATTATTATTATATTCAAAATGCTTTTAAAGTAAAAGATTTATACATTAGCTATAATAATATTTTAATAAAATTGCTTTTAATACTTTCCGAATGAATTTTGAAATTCACACTAGCTCGGTTCATTATGATTGCTCCTATTTGTGTTCGATTTCTGCTAGCTAGACAATTTTTTCCCCTTTTTGTGTTTTTATCTCATTTAAAGTTTCAGTTTAAATAACTAATGCGCTCTATAAAGTTATATTATATCCTTATGTTAACCTTTCTTAAATTTCTTTTATTATTTCTTAAACTCCATCTAACATATTTATACTTATATTTAAAATATTCTAAATTAAGTTGTAATTACGAATGTTATTTTTTGACAATATATTTATTCATTATGGTTTTTTGCACAACTTTCGGTGAAAACAAAGTAGTATACGCGATAGTGTATCTCTCTTATATCGTAAGCTATTGTGAGTGTTAGTATTGTACTGGTATCGTGATGAACGAAACTGATACCTTACCAAGAATATCGATACCACGTTGATTTCGACTAAACAATATCGATGTTGGTGTCGGTACTATTAGAACCGTTACTAATACACATACTGCGACGTGCTTATTTTTATCTAAATATATATCTCATTGAAAATGAAGTTTTATTCACAACAAAATGTTTTTGGGATCGAAAGTTATAGCGAGAGTGAGTATGGTACAGAAACCGTGACCAACCAAACTAATACCGTCTCAACAATATTGGTATCACGGCGATTCCGGCCGAACAACATCAGTATCGATATCGTAAACTGTTAGTAATATTCATTTTTACAATTTTTAATCAATGTAAAATACAATTTGGCTACTTTCATAACATAATTTACTCTTGACACTATTTTCCCCCAAATTTATCAAGGGTTTGTTCTTCCTATCAATTGCTTAGTCTATATTCAAATCTTGATAATACAAACACACAGATTTCAACAAGTATGATGTCGTTGGGTTTGTCATCTTCATCGTCACTCTTCTCTAAACCATTCAATGGAACCACCAAATCTTCTACTTACCGCTTCAGAGCTTCTTCAGATGTTCCCGACTTTCTTTCTGTCGATTGGTACGCTTTCAATCTTATAATCAAACTTCTATTATCTTAATTTTGGTTTACTGTTTCTTAGTTTTGGTATACTGCCCGAAATTTGGTTAATTTTGGTTATATCCTGTTATCTTTGATTGAAGTAATCCCAATTTCATAAAGTTGGTACATTTATTATTTAGGTCTACCAAACTAATTTGGTTGAAAAAGGAATTATAAGATCATTGCTGTTTGGGTATTTTTATTGGGTTTTTTCGGGTCGGGTTGTTTGGATATTTGGTAGGGAAAAGGTGACTTGTAAACCGACCCGTTTAAATCTCGGGTTGGTCGGGTTCAGGTTTAATTTCGGTTACGGGTAATATTGTCTAGGTCGGGTTCGGGTGGTCTCATTTTGGTTTTTGGGTAAAATCGACAGGTCTAGTTTTGAGTGGTTCGGTGCTTGGTTTCAAAATGCGGGTGTCAGAAGCGTATAATGTGCGCATCACATGATGCAGTCTGAGGCGGCGCCTTATGCAGTTGACCCGTATTTGAACAAACTAGGCCATCGAAATTAGGCGATCGTTCGAATAAATCTGACTAGAGATGATAGTGTTTAAAGGTTGACAAGTTAAGTTACTAGCTATAAATTACTTTACAATAAAGAACGCCTAATATATGTGATTAGGGGTGTGCACGGTTCGGTTCGGTTATTAGCATTATCCGTAACCGTAACTAAAGTCATCAGTTAATTGGTTCGGTTTATTTGGTTAATTTTTCAGTTTTCGGTTCGGTTAGTTTCGGTTGATAACCAAACCAAACATTGGCTAAAATTTTTGTTTTAGAAATACATGTAATGGAGGTATAAATACATGAAATAGATATATAAATACATGAATTGGATGTATAAATAAATAAAATGGAGGTATAAACAGATGAAATGGAAATATAAAACATGACATGGATGTATTAAAGTTAGAAATATATGAAGATTTTAATGATTCAGTTTGGTTCGGTTAATTTTGGTTAACCGATGGTACAAAAAATATCCGTTAACCAATTTTCGGTAAATTCGGTTTCCGTTAATTTCGGTTCGGTTTTGTCGGTTTTCGGTTCGGTTTTGGTTAACGGTTCGGTTATTGCTCACCCCTACATGTGATGCACCCGCTTTGCACATCACACATTTGCTTTTGGGATCAAAACGCATCAGATCGCCACACGCGTTTTTAAACCAAGGTTGGGCATTTTGATCATCAAATGTGTTACTAGTAACACTTAAAGTTTAAAATTTAATTATTTATATGTGAGTGGAAGTTGATTATGGGCCATGCAATTTGTTTGTGTGGAACCATTGGAATTTGAATATAACTGGTTAAAGTTATATATAGATGCTATGCATATATCATAAAAGAATCTACTTTACAGACTTTCATTGTCTTTGTAAAAAGGTGAATCCATTCTTTGACAATAGTGGTGGGATTTCTGTTAGAAACTAACCAGTGTTATTGTGAATGTTAGTAAAGAAAACTGTAGTTTCATAAACTGTATTATTGACTAAAATGATTTGGTCACTGGGCTAACATGTCTAGACCGATCTATTCTAGAACTTATAAAAGATCTCTAGCAATTCTTTACCCAATGCCATATGTTGTAAATATAATTTACAACCTTTTTTATGTTCATTGGTGATGAATAATGGTTTAATCTTGCAGGCTGGAATCTCGCAGGAAGAGACCATTTGGTCCAAGATTAAGTGTAACCATCTAATCTAATTGACACACTGTTTTTAAATTCCAACTATTGTTTATTACAATATTTTTATTCACTTAAAATATCTGGATGTAGTTTAATGCAGAAGAATGTGTACAGTACCAACTTGATGCATTGATGCTTAATGACCAACCGCGTCCAGATTATGGGGTCGAAGTCATGTATAGGGTATTTCTTATATGCTTTTAAATATAATCTAATTCTTGTGGGTAGTTAATTTGACTTTTATTTTGACTTTCAGTTTGCTGGATTTGATCCTTTTGAAAGGTCTCTGTATTTCGGACCTTCGTTTGATTTGGGACAGGTCAGTTACTAACCTGCAATTTATCAGCATCAAGCAAATACTAACCACATGTTAACTCATTTGTTGTGTATGCAGTTTGAACGGTTTAGACGAATTTTCCATCATTCATCATACCGAGTTTTACTGAATCACAAGGAGAGAAAGATCTTAAGCACTTTAAACGTAGAGGAGGTTGAATTTTTTATTTTCTAACAATATATTAAATTAGCAGAAGTTTATGTTCGGCTATATATATGCTTTTTTTTATTGGGATTTAGAATCGTTACAAGCAACGGGTTTGGATTCGAGGAGCTCGGCCTGAGGAAGAAGAAACATTTCAGTTTACCATGGTTCAGGTACGTTTTTTTTTTTTTAGGTAAAATGCCATTTTCGTCCCTGAGGTTTGTGCCAGTTTTGCGACTTTCGTCCAAAGGTTTGTTTTTCCGCATTGTATCTAAAAGGTTTGAAATCTTGCTATTTTATCCGGCTCGTTAACTCCATTCATTTTCCACCATTAAGTCAGGGGTATATCCGTCTTTTTTGTTAACTTAAAGGGCAATTCAGTCTTTTCAAGGGTATTCAGTCTTTTTATATAATGTGAAAAAGACCGAATTGTTCTTTAAGTTAACAAAAAAGCCAGAAATACCCCTAACTTAACGGGAAAAAATGGATGGAGTTAACGAGCTGGATGGAAATGGCAAGATTTCAAACCTTTTGGATCCAGATGCGAAAAAACAAACCTTTGGATGAAAGTCGCAAAACTAGCCAAACCTCAGAGACGAAAATGGCATTTTACTTGTTTTTTTTTAATTCTTGTTTTTCTACAATGGTGCGTGTCTTAACCGAATAATATGTATTTGAAGAGCATATAAATTTGTTGATGGTTTTTTTGGCAGAGGGTTGGTGGATTTTGGGATGGTTATTGGCTTACAGAATCTCTTCATCACGACGGAGATAGCTTTTCCGGCGGGGTGGCGTACTGAAGAAACAACCATGAGATAGGGTAGTGGTATTTTTGTGAATAAGAGCTTCAACTTTCACTACCTGTATAAACTATACATAATTAGTGTACATATATGTTGTCATGTATACAAATAAACTATTTAAGGCCAACATAGATCCATGTATATTTGAAGATGTAAGCTTGTTATATACCACAATAATCATTTATGTAAGAATCTAGAGGGGTGAATAGTTATCAAGGGTCAGAGATGCTTGACAAACATAAGGATGTATACTGGTTTGAGTACATGTTAGCAAATCGACCTTGCGATAACTCATTGTTTGTTCACACAATTGTTTTTACTAGCTTTTATCTAAACTGGTAGAGATTGTCGTTTTATTAGTCGTCTTGCGAAAGTAATAGTGATCACCAAAGCTTCTTGTTAACACTGATATCTTGAGAACAACTCTATCTTCTCTTGCTAACACAATTTCTTGAGGATAAATCTTTTAAGGTTTCAATTTAAATATATGAAAGTTCTGTATTCATGATCGGTCCACAGTTGAGCCCTGGACTGATTGTTCTCTAGTCAAGGCATATTCTCTCAACTTTTAGGTAGTTGCAGTAAGTCAAAACCTGACTATTCGTTTTTTATCAGGCCGAGGCACTATGCAAAAGTTCTTTGCAAAAGCGTCATCCGACGACAAGAGCCTCAGTAGGTAGACATTCAAAATAAATAGGTAGACATTCAAAATTGCGCATTTGTTTGTAAACATAAACCCTAGAACTTTGTCTCCTTTTTCTCAATAATAAAAAAAACAAATCTGACAACAGCCTAATCGCAAGTCTACAGAAAGAAGACAAAAACAATAAAACAGGATGTCGGGCTAAGGAAATAAAGGCATGCAGCTGAGCCCGGTGTTTTCTGGAATTCCCATCATCAAGTTAAGATTTTGTAAAGCTTGACCCGAAGCTCCCTTTACAAGATTATCAATCTGCAAACAAATTTATGACATTACCAAATAATTAAGACATAAACTAATAAGAAAGTTAATATAACATTTTTTAAGAAAAGGACACATACGACGGATATGATTATTGCTCGCCCTGGGATGCGATCGGGGAAGACATTTATATGACAACCATTGGAACCTTGAACATATTTGGTGTGTGGAGCTTGATCATCTGGCAACACCACTACAAATTCTTCCTTCTACAAATACAATATATAAATTGTTGAGTTAGAAGTACAATACATACGACAACAACAACAACAACCATACCCAGTAAATCCCACAAATAGCAAAGCTACTTATAGGGTCTGGGGAGGGTGGGATGTAGACAGACCTTGCCTCTATCCAAGGGGATAGAGAGGCTGCTTCCAGAGAGACCCTCGACTCGAAAACGAATAGCAAACCAACGCACCAAGTCAAAGAATATGGAGATAAGAAGTCGCCCATACCAAGAAAGTGAACAGAGTGACAGAATATATTTGTAAATCATGTAAAATAGCATACAACATCATCTGTGCATAAACATAAGAAGGCAATCACCTAAAAAGTCACTTAAAGAATAAGACAAACCTACGACCCTGAAATACACCTAAGTGCTTACTGCCATATCCTCTAGAGGTCCTTAACCCTAATCCTACGCCTCCACGAAGTCCTATCTTGGACCATGTCCTCAGAAAGATGCAACTCTAGTAAATCATGCCTGATCTGCTCATCCCATGTCAGTTTGGGTCTGCCTCTTCCTCTCCTCCCCTCCACAGTAAGAGTTTCCACTACTCTAACTGGTGCCATCGTTTCCCTCTGCTTCACATGCCCAAACCATCTCAATCTCCCCTCCTTAATCTTCTCCGATATACTAGCTACTCCTAATCTTTCCCTAAAAACCACATTTCTTATCCGATCTAACCTCGTGTGTCCACACATCCACCTCAGCATCCTCATCTCTGCTACCTCCATCTTGCGCGCTTGTGTCTTCTTGATAGCCCAGCAGTCTGTTCCATAAAGCATAGCTGGCCTAACTGCTACCCTGTAAAATTTCCCTTTTAGTTTAGTTGGGAACCTCCTATCGCATAAAACCCCACTGGCTACCAGCCAGCCTGTATGCGATGGGTTACATCACTATCTATGTCACCATCTCTTTGTACAAACGACCCCAGATACTTAAATCTAGTTACTTGCGGGACCATTTGGTCCTCAATGGTGATTTGGGTGTCATCGTCCACGGCTACACCGCTGAAATCACAGTGTAGATACTCAGTCTTAGATCGACTAATCCTTAGGCCCTTGCCCTCTAAAGCTACTCGCCACTCCTCTACCCTCGCGTTCAGGCACTGTTTAGTCTCTGCAATCAACACAATATCGTCTGCAAAAAGCATGCACCACGGAACTGTCTCCTGAATCAACTTGGACAACTCATCCAAGACAACCGCAAAAAGAAAAGGGCTCAACGCTGACCCCTGGTGGAGTCCTACCTCCACAGGAAAGAAGTTTGAATCTCCTACAGGCGCGCGGACACGAAATAGGGTAAAAAGTTACCTCATAAAATTCCTTAAGGTGTTGCTTCAAATCCACAACGGAAACTCCTGGAGCCAATTGCACATTTATAGTTGATTGCATGCCTCGGCTCTGCAAGTTGGTGAAGAACGTTGATCAAATATGTAGCCACAGAGCAATTAACATTTGGGATAAGGGGTTACAACTTACAACCACTTAAATAAATCATTTTTTGAATTCAATGGTGAAGTAGCATTACCATTGGCATTAGGGTAGGAGTAAAGCTAACGGTTACTTTTGAATTTGCAGCATCAGATAATTCTTGTTCTATTTCAGGCACTGAAACCAAGCCAAAAGAGCATAAAAAACATTACCACCTCAAATAAAAACGATGAGAAAAAATAGCATGAAACAACTTACCATGGCGATGCCTTGTGATGCCATAAGAAAATATCCCTTCAGATACTTCCGTGTATAAATTTGCTTCTTTAGCACTACGTCCTGCAACAGAACCAAACATTACAGAAATACTCCGAGATGCCTTTGACCCTTTTTGAGTTTTGACCCGTTTCATTTTGAACATTTTTTAAACCTTGCCAACTTAATCCATTAGATTAAAAAAACATAATACAAGGTAAAATTAATATATATGTAAAGATACGCAACCTGCTCCACTAACTCCAGAGTTTGAGACAATAAGGATATCTTGCAATCCAATGAGTCTAGCCTGCCATTATAAAGGAAAAACCACAAGATATTTGCCAATGCTTTTCGACAGGAACATATCAATACGATTTGTTTGCAAATGTAACTTTCTCTCAGACACACATAAGCATTTGAAAGTAGTTAAGTCTATTGAATTAATATATTTACTAACTGATGATCAGATTAAAAATCTTTTAAATGTAAAAAAAAAGAAACGAACCTTGAGCAACGGAACAAGAGGAAGCAAAATAGTAGTAGGATAACATCCAGGATTTGCAACAAGACGTGCACTTTTGATCTTGTTTCTATATATCTCTGTTAGACCATAAACAACCTCTTTCTGCAAAAAGAACGTAATTACATAGCTTAAAGTTGGTATATTAATTAGTAGAGATGAAAAAATAGATGGGCCGGGCAATCTTTTCAAACACCTTTTGTTAACACTGTCAGCAACTTTTAATCCATTTGGTACATTTCCTTTTTGTTTGTTTTTTTTTCTACGCGTTCATAAGTAAACGAGTTGAAATTGCAACATCTAGTAACTAGAAACAAACCGTATTTACTATGTTAATATAATGTCAATGGCTGAATGGCATACAAAGAGCTTAGAAGTTGTAAGTTAAGCTTCTTTGGTTGTACATATCTCAAATGGGATGATTATTAAAATGTGTGTATTTCATCTCATCATCTTATCTTTTAGTCATAGTTGTTAAAAGCCATCGCCTCTTGCGCCTAGGCTCATATTCTAGGCAAGGCGAGGCAATTGCGCTTTCAGTCGAGGCAAGTGCGGTTTAATCCTCTAGGTGATGGTTCAGGCATAGATTCCAACGAGATTCCGAGAATTTCCAGCCAAATTACTTTTCTACACCAACACACTAATATTTTAGAACTTTGGGTACTAAATAGATGATGTCAGATGTTATATAATAGTTTTTTTATTGTATTTGAAGAATGTTATTGTTTTTCTAATACACAATATATATTTTTAATCTTTATTCATTGTGCGCTTTTCAGGCCTCGCTTTTTTTGTGCCTTGCGCCTAGGCCCCAAGCAAGGCATGTGCGCCTTAAGGGCGCCTAGCGCCTTTAATAACTATGCTTTTAGTGTAGTATAACAAGTACAAAATGTCATGTATAAGTAATTTACTATCATTTTTTTGCTAACACCAAACACATTGCATACATGAAGCTCTCTCGCCTTGTGCCTCGCGGCTTTTGAAACCAAGGCTTCAGGTAACCTAACTTTTTTTAAAACATTGATCGACTAATAGTTAGCATTTTAGGAACAGAGAGATATAAAGCATCGTTATCAAAAGCGCTCGCTCTTCCCGCCTAGGCGATATTTTTGGGCGAGTCGACCTACCTGCGCTTCTCCCTCCTAGGTAAAAAAGCCACGTGATTTTTTTTTGAAAGCCTATCTTATATATACACCAGATCATAGTTACAAATATTTATCTATTTTTTTGGAAATTATGTTTCAATCAAATTTGAATTCTAAAAAAGTTAAGAGATCATATCTTCTGTAAAAAACATATTGTTATATACAACCTATGCTGTAAACAAACATTCATTTTTTTTGGCCGGCAAAACATACAATACTACAATTATTTTTCGACCTTATGAGGATTCTGCAGTATATTTTTCGACCTTATGAGGATTCATGACGATTTGGGTTTTATTTTAAGAATTAGGGTATTCAAATACTTTTGGAATTTGAAGAAAGTGTTTTTTTAATACATAATATTATTTTTTTATGTTTTTATTTGCTTGCATTTTTTTTCTCAGCCCGCGCTTTTTTTGCGCTTCTCGCCTAGGCGACAGGCGAGGCCTATGCGCCTAGAGTGCGCCTAGCACATTTGATAACTATGGTATAAAGAACAATTGTACCTGCAATTCTGATGCTTTGTGAGGCTGACCGTACCATTCATTGTAGTCATTGATGTCTCGTAATCTAAAATCCTGCAAATATCTTTTATTATATGTTATATCCAAAATTGAAAGAATAAAGAACATAGTATTTGCTAAATGTACCGCAGAAAGATCAACAATTTTTAACCTAGTTGGAAGACCTTTGATAATTTCCTGTAATAAGAACAATACTTCTCAACCATCAATCACAAACTGACTGCAATAAGCTCAACATAACTCCGTCTCGATAATAGAAATTTAGAAACCTGAGTGGTGCCATGTGGCAAACAACAAAAAACAGCATCTACACTTGAAAAATCCGCATCCTTGACAGCAACCAAATCCGGAAAATCCTACAAACAAACAAAGTATCATAAGCTACTACGATCTTCGCAATATAACTGCAGCAGAAGCTTACCCGTGTGATTAGGTGTGGAAATACTGAAGCAATTGATTGACTAGCTTTTCTATCAGCAGTCATCAGAGAAATACCAAAGTAAGGATGGTATGCAATGAATCTAATAAGC
This sequence comes from Helianthus tuberosus, assembly GCA_030545235.1. NCBI lineage: Eukaryota > Viridiplantae > Streptophyta > Magnoliopsida > Asterales > Asteraceae > Helianthus > Helianthus tuberosus. The sequence goes on from CM060391.1 coordinate 39,023,472, forward strand.
TGAAACCAAAAATTATAGTTAAATTTAGAAAAAAATTTAAGTAGATGTATACATATGAGGCATGTATATGATAAAAAAAAAAGTCATATACCATAAGTTAAAACATCATGTTAAAATTTAAACAAAATGATACATTTAGTTGGTTAGTCAAAAAATAATTTACCTCGACACCGGTATACCCGCTGGCTCCAAGAATACCAACTTTAATAGCTTTATCGGCTTTCTGAGATGATATCGCTAAAGCCCGCACAGGTCTATTCCTAGCTTTCAGCAATTTTGGTTTATCCTATGATTCAATATAAGTCGCATAGTTAAATCCAACCAAACATTTTAAGTAGATGTATACATATGAGGCATGTATATGATAAAAAAAAAGTCATATACCATAAGTTAAAACATCATGTTAAAATTTAAACAAAATGATACATTTAGTTGGTTAGTCAAAAAATAATTTACCTCGACACCGGTATACCCGCTGGCTCCAAGAATACCAACTTTAATAGCTTTATCGGCTTTCTGAGATGATATCGCTAAAGCCCGCACAGGTCTATTCCTAGCTTTCAGCAATTTTGGTTTATCCTATGATTCAATATAAGTCGCATAGTTAAATCCAACCAAACATCCTTTTGGCATAAGAAACTGGACATTGAATAATCCCTTTGCCCTTATATCCTACAACTAGAAGTATAAATGAGCCGAGGCACTCGTGAGCTAAAACTCAAATCAAGACGTGCATAAACAGGCAGAAGCTTGAGCCCAAACTTCATATACCAATTACCGAGATTGACAGGTCTTGCAAATCTAAACAAGTTTATTACAACAACAAAACAACCATACCCAGTAAATCCCACAAATAACAAAGCTACCTGTAGGATATGGCCATATGGGGAGGGTGAGATGTAGCCTGTAGGCAAGCCTCTCTATCCATATGGATAGAGGTAAGGTTTGTCTACATCTCACCCTCCCCAGACCCCACCAATAAGCTATTGGTGGGATTTACGGGGTATGGTTGTTGTTCTTGTTGTTGTTGTTCCGAGCGTAACACTCATTACTATACATAACAAAAAGTAACTTGGGTCACCAGTTTACAAAACGCGCCGTTTGAAAAGAAATAAAGCAATGTGCCGTTTAAAAAGAAACTCCAAGCCTCCGATGTTGTCTTCGTAAAGCAACCTAACGATAACCACCACCGTTACCGTAACCGCTCACACAACCGGTTTCCGTCTAACTCCAAGCCCCACCGCTTTCTTTTACACCACCATTTGACTATTCCAAACAACCATCGCATCACCAACATTACTCAATTACCGCTTCTTTCACAATTAAAGTTCACCACAATTGAACACCATCATTTTCCGTCTCCGGCACACCGTTCCTACCGTCATGACTTTACCGTTATAACCAAACTGACGCGTCTCCTCCAAACACCGTTTCCTTTGTCGTTTCACACCCTATATAACCCCCATCGAGAAACTCATTCAATCAATTTCCAGCCGCTTCAAGCGCCATTCGTTAATCGCAACCAACAATTCATCAGCCACGTTCAACATCAAAGGTATTGTTTACACTTTGTTCAATCGATTCAACAATATGCCTTTTCCATAATTGTCACTTTTCCTTCTCGAAACGCAACTACTTTAACAATTTCGATTTGGAGGATCAAATTATGTGCAGTTACTATGTTTGTCGTTATCCCTTTCAGATTTGAACCAGGCGTCGGTCTTAGTGGTTGTGCGACAACGTATCAATGGTGGCGAGTGACGCGACGGAAATTTTCAACAAAGATACGAAAGATTTGCAGCATAATTTGATTGCGGATCGGTAACGAAAGTGATGAAGAAGGATCGGTTACTGTTCAAAATTGTTATTAGAATTGTTGTTATTTATTTATGTTATTTTCTTTATGTTATTTTAGGAATTTATGAAGTCATTTATGTCCAAACTTGCCATGTAAGTGTATGCATGTTATGCATGTAGTGGGTTAGAACTGGGTGGGCAAGCAGTTAGTAAGTTGTTTTCAGTAATATTTATTATCAGGTTGTAATGTTTGTTTTCATGCAATGAAAAATATATTATTCTTACTTTTTGTTGCATCATAATACCATAAGTCCATAACAGTTACAAAAGTTACGAACATAATCATCAGTGTTCATTTTATTTATATTTTCAAAATGAACCTCTGGCATAGGCATGCATTGACGGCACGACTTTAATCATCATCCGTCACGGCTGCATCGGTTGTCTTAAACGTGTTTGCTATGAGCGATGGATCAGGCCATGGTTCAACCGTTTACGGCTACAAATGTCGCCTTCCTTTGATTGAGACTTTTGTAACTGTAATGTTAAGAAGAAGAACAAAAAAAAAACAAGAATAATAAACCTATGAATTTGATGGAGATAGAGAGTTTATGGCCATGGTTTTTGTTGTAGTACTTTGTGAACCATCAAGGGAAGAATGAGAGTGATTTTGTTCTCCTTTACCAAAAAATATAGAAGCCGCAACAATTTAATTTATTTAGTACCGTTATATTAATTCTTTCGCATGAATCATTGTTATAAAATTTCAAAATCGAGTGAGACGATTTGGTACGTTATGTAGTTTGGTTTGTTATGTTACTGGTGCATGCATACTTAAGACTTTTATAACCAACATCCTGCAGCAACGTGCAGGATAACGTTTACTAAATAATTATTATGAAAACAAAAATACTCTATAAGAAAGAACATCTATAATAAATAGAACAAGTACTAATATAAAAGATAAAAGTGTATTTCTAGAAAAATGATACGAAAACTATTGGTATTGCATAAACAAAGGAAAACCCATATCGATGATGAAGTAAACTGCTATAACGTGTTTGCTAAATGAAAATAATTGACTTCAAAATTTTCACATCCCATATATTGATATTAAAGACATTCATAATCAACATTCCGCTGCAACGCGCGGGTTGCGTCAACTTGTTAATAAACAAGTTCCGTCTATTCAAAACAACTATTTTGTTTGATGAAAAGTCTGTGGAGTAAGAGTTCTAAACAGGAGTTGCATGTTCTTGATTCACTTGTGTAAACGATCTCAGGTTTAACATAAAGCGAGCACGAGCTCAGGTTGGTTCGACTCGGTTACACACCTACCTACCTACCTACAACTAGAGTCAGTGGCGGATCTTGCCCGTTGAACGTGCCAAGGCCGAAAGACACGGGCACTAAAAAAACCCGGGCAAGCCCGGGCCAAACATAGTATATATAAAAAATTTCGATCGAAATGCGGAAAATTAGCACTACGGTCGAAAAACTTGCCCGGGCCGTGGCCCTGCCACAGCCCTTCTAAGATCCGCCTATGACTAGAGTCTACTTTCGACATTCATTCGACATTCAACTTGTAATTGAAAATCAAAAGAAGTTACTTTCTCCTATCTAAAAAACATCGACAATCACATGAAATCAATCACACAATACCTATCAGCAATTGAATATTTTGTTTAATACCTGAAGCCAGCATCCATCCATAAAAAAAGCAAAACGCAGAGCAACCATCTAATGCACAACGCAACATAATAAAGTGTATTAGACCAGAAGGAGTTGCAGGCATTGTCAAGCTAATACTAGGGTTTCGAACTTTACATTATTATTATTATATAGATTAAAACTACAAACAAACAGTTAAAACAAAATCATCGAAAACTTACTCTCAAGAACAGCAGGGACTGCCAGGGGTTGCGATTGACGATGAAAATGAAGTGAAGTAGAGGCTGCCAGTCTACGAAGCGGATTTAGATTTTGGGTTCATTATCTGAAGAGTTAATTAGACCAACCGTACTGGGGCGTGTTCCCCTCTTGATACCGCCGGAAAACGCCGGCCCCCCATTACGCTAGGCGTTTTGGGGCGTTTTTTTTGAAAAAAAATGAACATGGCTTTTTAAAAAAAACGCTGAATATTGCTTTGGGCCAAGAGATGACCGTTTGACAACGGTCAATTGTTTTATAATTTTTTTTTAATCCATAATTTACCCACTATATATATATATCACCATCTTTCTCCCATTTTTTATAAAAAAACCTCACTTTCTCTCCAACTTCTTTTATATTTTATACAATCATGCATCCATTCCGACCCCCTTTTGGTGTCCCCGCAAGACCCACGAACCCGAACACAACCCAACCGCAACACCCGTATAACCTTCAAGACATGGACCCGAGCTTTTTAACGTACGCGGCTTACTTGAGTGGCGCCACTCCGTTCGTGCCTCCCACCTTCGGCTATGGTCAAGCCGGCGGGTCGCAACCGTCACAACAACAAGCCGAATCCGAACCCGATGTCGATGTCGTGCCGGAGACGCAACCCGAACCGGTGCAAGAGAAATCGAAACGCGGCAGAAGGTGGCATAAGAAGAAGGAAAAGGACGAACCTCGACGTACAAAAACTACCATTAAATGGACGAAGGACGAGGAATTCACGTTGACTCGGGCATGGCTCGACATTTCGGAGGACGAAGAAACCGGTAACTTTTATATTTTTTTTTACTTATATTTTTACTTTTATTTTTAACATACAACTTATATTTTTACTTTTTTTTAATTTGTAGCAAACTTTCAAACGGGCCCCGTTTTTTGGGATAGGGTTCGTGCACTTTTTTATAGCACGTGGGGTCAAGGCGAACATCGGGACAAAGATTCCATTTCTAGCAAATGGACCGACATCAACAACAAGTCTCACGCGTTCCAAAAAGTGTACCAACGTAACTACGATACTCGCCCGAGCGGTGAAAGTGACGTCGGGGTTTTAACGAGGACTTTGGAGGAGTTCGGGAGAACGAAATGCCCTTTCCCGTACTATAAGTGTTGGGATCTACTACGAAAAAGTCCAAAGTGGGCGCTAGTTAATCCAATGACGTCTAGTAGTAGACGTCGAGCTAAAAGGTCAAAAACATCATCCTCCGTTGACCCTTCAACTCCGACATCGGATGCCCGTAATGTCGATTTAAATGAAGTGGTGGACGTTGACGAGGAACTTCAAGAAGAGTTGACCCGACCGCCCGGTAGAAGAAAGGATAAGCGAACTGGGAAAAAATGGTCGAGTCGTCTTCTGATCTCGAGTTAAAGGAAGATTTCGAGGAGATGAACCGTCGTCTCCAAGACATTCGCGACCTCGGCCACCAACGTTATGAGATTATGAAAGAACGAGTGGCCGAAACCAAAAAGTTTAACGAGATGCAAGAGGCAAGGCAAATGGAAAAGGACATTGAGTTTTTGTCCAAACCTATCGACCACCTCCAAGGCGATGCGTTGATCCTTGCGCAAATGCGTCGCCAAAAAATTCGAGAAAAATATGGACTCTAGATCATCTTCTTTTTTTTTAACTTTATTTTTTTTTTCGGTTTTTTTATTTTCTGTTTTTTTTTCGGTTTATTTTTTTCTTTTTCAAGTAGTGTAATTTTTATTTTAAATTAATGAAGTTTTTTATGTTATGTTTTAAATTAAAAAAAAAATTGTGAAATGATTGCATGGGCGTTATTGGAATAATGCCCCACTACACCACTTTTGCAATAATGCCCCATGCTGACTGGGATGACACGTGTCGAATAATGCCCCATGGTGGGGGCATTATTTTGATTTACCACTACACATGGTCTTACGGGCTGTATGTCTTGCCACAACTTTCCGTTATTGTTAATTGAAGTTGGAGCATGCATGTTAGGGGCATAGCAAAACTAGGCTGATGTCATGTTGGCTGGGTGAAGCAATCGGATCACAGAACAAGGACTTTGGTATAACTCAAAAGGTAACAACTGATTAATGATCAACAAAAATAAACATACCTGCTCGTAACTGGGAGCCGGAAGCTGGAAACTGTTGTCGATTGGAGCCGGAACTGGAAGCAGCGGTGGAATGGAAGCCGGAAACTGTTGTCGCTGTGTTGAATAATGTGGCGGCTGTGTAACTGATGTTGCAGCGAACGGAATGTCTAGGGCACAATTTATAAGCCTAAAGTGGGACATGATTCGGCATCCTCTTGCATTATTCGCCACGTAAAAAAGATTACATTCATTTATTAAAATTGCTACAAACTAATTAATTCATTTATTAAAATATCAAAACGTAGGCAAATTGAAACGTACATAGAAATAAGCATTAGAATGCATTATATTTGACTCTACTTGTTTCAGAAAAAATTAAGGCGAAGCATGAATTTACACCGACACGTACATAAAAATAACCATGTGAAAAATAGTTTTTCTTCATTTAAGCTAAAGAATGAAAATACGGGGGTAAATTTGAAAAGTTAGAACTCAAGGGGTAAAAATGACATTTTATAAAGTTTTTAGAAAGTGTACAGGGTATCAATGTTAATTTCAAAAGTTTAAGGGCTATTTTTATCAAGTTCTAAACTTTAGAGGCAGGGACTGATTTGGTCAAATTGAAAACTTGAAGGATTGTTGTGTATTTTGGTCCACCGACCTTTTCTTTTAAAGTTTACATAATATATATATATATGATAGTTTAAAAAAATTAAGATAATATATATTCTATAATAGTTTAATGATCTATTTACTTAGATTTAAATCGGTAGTTTTAGCTCATGTTTATATATATATATATAGAGTGGGAGTTGTGTGGAAAGTCCATTTTTCCTAGAAAGTCTAGGAAGCAATAGTATATTGACATGTGTAATGGATGTATTTTAACTATAAGGGCAAACATGTAATTTCATATATTAATTTTATTTTTGGTAATTATCTCAAATAACTATTTTTTGCATGATCATATGTGTAACCGATTACACACATGATTTTCGGGATTTTAGTTTTTTTTTTAATCCAAATCTATTCCAAATATCAGGAACACGAAACACATATCTATATATTATAATTTCGATCATTCCATTCTTCACCAGCATCGTTCTTATTCAAATATTATTTCAGTCTGAAAAATCATGGCTTCGAACACACTTCCTGATGGTGGAGATGGTAATTACAGTTACTTTTGTAGTTTTTTTTGTTGTTTATTATCATATTTCTGCAAAATCGTCAGTTTGTTCTTGATGCTGTGTTTTAACAGCCAGAGGGGTTGAGGTGTTAGTGTTTAGTGATTCTATAAGGTGACCGATGTTTTTGTAATCTGAAGATTAATTTTTTTTTCTCAAGATATTTCATGGTGTGTTTAACCATCATCTTTGTTATTGGTGTTGTGTTTTAACAGACATACAGGTTCAGGTTTTTTGTGTTTTAACAGTAATGTGTTTTACCAGTTATGTGTTTTAACAGATATTGAGGTTGTAATCAATGGTTTTTATAATTTCATTGAATGGTTTGTTTAAATATTAATGTGTTTTTAACAGTTATTTGAGGTTGAAGTCAATGTTTTTTACAGTTCCGTATTGAATGTTGTGTTTTAACAGTAATGTGTTTTACCAGTTATGTGTTCTGTTATAGTTTCTTCATGAATGATGTGTTTGAAAAGTAATGTGTTTTACCAGTTATGTGTTTCAACAGATGTTGAGGTTGTGACAAACCGTCATCTTTTTATTGGTGTTGTGTTTTAACAGTCATACAGGTTCAGGTTTTTTGTGTTTAATGATTCACATAAGTGGGCTGATGGTTTGTAGCCCGAAAGATCACCCTTTTATTACATATTGAATGGTGTGTTTTAACTTCCATATTTGTAGTTTTTTGTTTTGTTTATTTAAACTCTTTATGAGAAAACATCAGCTTGTTAAATGTGATGTGTTTTAACAGTTATTGAGTTTGAAGTCAATGTTTTTTATAGTTTCACCTTGTATAATGTGTTGTAACAGTAATGTGTTTTACAAGTTATGTGTTTTAACAGATATTGAGGTTGTTGTCAACTTTTTTTTATAGTTTCATTGAATGAGTGTGTTTTAACTTGCAATATTATGTTTTAGAAATGTGTTTTATGCTTATTTTTTGTAATGTGTTGTAGATGCACCTAATTACCAAATACGTGGTGTTGAACAAGTCTCTCCAAACACTGGGACAAAGAGATATATTCCAGATTCACCCTCTTCGTTGACGCCAGCAGAGGGCATGTTATTCGACACAATTGATGACGCGTATAACTTGTATAAAACTTACGCAGAAGCGGGAGGTTGGACTGTAAGGAAGGGCACACAGCACGAGAACCGTGGTATTGTTATAAACAAGTACTTTTATTGTTCAAAGGAGGGTCAAAAAGACTTTCGACCGGTCGATACTTTAGTCGAACAGCCGTCTGATAGGTGGGTACGTAGGGTACCATCAAAAGGGACCGGATGCCAAGCTGCGATCAGAATAAAGCTTACCGATGCTAAGAAGTATTTGCTGTATCATTTTATAGAGGCGCACAACCATGATTTTGTGCAAGAAGAAGATTTACATCTTCTCAAGGAAAACATGGGTATAATCGTGCACATGAAGAGATGATAAATAAGATGTCACATCTCAACATTGGTCCTGTTCGTGCATTTAACATTATGAAGGAAGTGTATGGTGGGTTCGACAAAGTCGGTGCGACCAAAGTCGATTTTAAAAATTTCAAGAAAGAATTAAATCTTTTTATCGGAGAGTTTGATGCGGAAATGTTTGTCAAGCGACTGATGAGGAAAAAGGAGTTTTTACCGAACTTCTCGTGTGAATATGAAACGACAGACGAAGATGTGTTGAAGTGCATTTTTTGGGCCGACGGGGATATGAAGAGGAATTATTATATGTTTGAGGACGTTATATCATTTGATGCTACCTACAAGCGTAACAAGTAACGATGAGTTTAATTTTTTATATATTCAATGTGTTTTAAAACCTACTGTGTTATAAATACATTATGATCTATTGTCATCGCTGATTGTGTGTTTTTTTCAGGTATAACATGATGTTTGTCCCTTTCACAGGGATTGATAATCATAATAGGAACGTGACACTTGGTGCTGCAATTCTCGGGTCTGAAACGGCAGAGACGTATAGCTGGTTACTTAGGGCGATCAAGAACGCATATGGGTACGCGCCTCCCGTAATCGTTACTGACCAAGACCCTGCGATGAAAAGGGCTATAGCGGATGTTTGGCCTGAGTCGAGGCATCGGTTATGTATGTGGCATATCATGGATAAACTCACTACAAAGGTCTGTTTTTTATATGACAGGGTTTTCTTTTTTTACACGTGTGTTTTTTACTGTGTTTTAACATTTTTTTTGTCATACATGCTAAAATGTTCCCTTAGGTCGGGTGTCACACCCCAACCGATGGCGGAATCATCGGGGCGTGGCACTGAGCGAAACAGATTGTCCAGAAGTTTCCATAACAACTATCATTACCATTTAATTAAAGCAATACGTCCCATACCGTATCATAAATAGTCAAACAAGTTATTACAGGCAACATCAAAACAAATATTCTGTTCCGACAACTCAGATTTAAATAAGTAGCAATTGTTTATCTGCTTCTAGAGACCCCTAATAAGTTATCTACAGACAACTATTTGTTGGGCTCTAAAGCTTTATTCTAGCTTCCATTCCCTACCACATATGCATCCTAAGCACCTGTCACATACGTTAAAATAAAGTCAATACATAAAATGTAAAGGTGAGCATACAAGTTTGATACTAGCATATAGAGTTCGAATTCGTTTACGCATAACCAGCACGTACACATAGTGAAATGAAGCACGTTAGTTATCGACATAGATCCATCGATACCAATGACTGCGGGTTGACTGCCCGAGGCAGTTCGCAATACATGATTACCACCGTAACCCATGCAAGTAAAAGATCCTTAACAACCCCCGTGTGAACGGGTGCTGAGTCCAAACTATAGTACTATCGTTGCTAAGGCAGGTAGACAGCATTCCATGTGTAAACATAACAAACAAGCATTCATAAGCCACGTATAACATGCATTAATGGTTTAGCGTTAGAATAGCGTGAGTAGTGTGATAGTTGTAGTTTGAATAGTTGTAACGTATGTAACACCCAAAAGTGCTAAAGCAAAAAGGGTTCGAGTATACTCACAGCGATTGTGGATTGAAGGGAGCGCTTTACAGCGAGTACAGTTAGCCTGAATAGATTCGATAACGTAACGATAAGTGGCGCGTAAAAACAGTACAAAGTGAGAGTGGGTAGGATGGATGATCGTGCGGATCAGCTATCCGTGAGAGGGAGTCATCCGTGCGCATGACCTATCCGTGCGGATGGTGATGCGTGCGGATGGTGATCCATCCGGATAGGCTATTCGTGCGTACAACTGTCCGTGCGGGTGGTAACCCGTGCGGATTAGTTGTGCGTGCGGATGACTTATCCGTACGGTCAAGTTGTTTGTGTGGATAAACGTTCAAGTGGATTGTTTCTTCCTAAGTGTGAGATGTGTTTGTGTATGATGGCTTGTGCTTTGGAGTTTTCGTTGTAGCATTTAGAAAACACATAAGTGTTTCTACCTTTCAAGCCGGTCGCGCGGACGACAGTCCGTGCGTATGGTAGTCCGTGCGGACAGCCTGTGCGCGCGGGCAGAGACAATCCGTCCGGATAGCCTGTCCGTGCGTACGACTTGGCCGTGCGGATGAACATTGTTTGATTTTCATTTTAAGGCCTTAGTATCTCATGATCCGAAGAGTAATCCATTCAGAGGTCGTCCGTCCGGATTGCTCATCCGTCGATACTCAAACCTTGTTTGGAAAGTGGGTCCCAAGGGTAGCTCGTCCGGGTGACAACTCGTCCGGATGACCTGTGCGTGCGGATGGTAATCCGTGCGCACAGCCTGTCCGTGCGCACAGCTAGTCCGTGCGGACAACTGGTCTGGTTGTTCCGTTTGTCTACACTTGGTTTCTGTTGTCGTTTATCGAGACGTTCTGATTACGTGGCAACCACTTGGAGTTGTGTTCTCACCCGCGTGACTAGACCGGTCAGGAACCACCCTAATTTGGCCTGTCGGCGACTCAGAACGGTAGTTCCGGTTGACCCCGAAATCAGGTGTCTTGCGGTAGAATTCCAGATCTAGAACTAGTGCATCACTATTATCGAGTAGAGACTAGAACCAATCAGATTCGTACCGATTCTAAGGGAAAAGAAGGAGAGAACTTAGGTTTATTTCTTTCAACTCTTTTATCCTTAGAAAAGTTTAGATCTAGGTGAAGTTAGTGCGAAATCTTGTAGAAATCGTTTAGATCTGAGTTGTTCTTGGTGGAATGAGGTCAAGCTTGAAGTTCATAAGAACTTCATGATGACGTCACCCGAGAATACCTCAAATCCGGATGATTTCATGGTTAAAAGTGAAGATTTGAAAGATGGAAATGTGTAGAATGGTGTAGTGATTAAAGATGTACAAGAATTAGTGCAAGATCTTACCTGGATTGAGAGAAATCTGAGAAAAAGTGAAGAATGCGTGCGGTTCGGACGTCACTTGCCAAAAGTGGAAAAAGTGGAGAGTGACCCGTGTATTTATAGGATGCCAAAAAGGGAAAGGGTGAGCCGTGCGCATGGCACGCACCCGGATAGGCTATCCGCGCGGACTGGTCATCCGTGCGGATTGGCAATCCGTGCGGATTGGCAATCCGTGCGGATTGACCATCCGTGCGGATGCCACCTGCTTTGGTGTGTTCGGTGCGATGTTGCTTCGGTTTCGATTTGCGAGCGATTCGATAGGGTTTCCTAGTCTAATTACTTTCAGTCCCAACTACTTCTTATATGGTTCGACTCGGGATTTGGGTTCGGGTTCGTTTACGTTCGAGTTAGACTTCGAGTTCGATTGAGTTCGCTTGATTATCCCAACATAACATAAAATAAACATGCACAGGTAACACGTCAGGCTCACACACACGTATAAATAACAAGTAAGATACATAGTTCGAGTTACGGTTCGACGTCGATTTGATTAGCATAGCTTGATTAACTTTATCGCATTGTTACTTCCTATCATTCACGGTCGTATGTAGATTGAAATACGGTAAACACGGTTCGATTATTGTAATGAACGACATTTACTCCACATAATATAAATAAAATAAAAACATTTCTACGAGTCAAGTCGCGCGAAATCGGTCGTTGACTTTGACCTTGACTTTGACTTTCACTCGTGAAAACACGGGGTGTTACAGCCTCCCTTTGTTTAGGGAATTTCGTCCCGAAATTAAGCTGGAAGCCGTAACTAACCGTGGATCACATGTGAGAGTCCTGCGTTCGGACCATTGAAAATCGTCAAATTGACCGGGTTTTTACGGTTAAAATTTGCTGATTTTTGGATATGATGTGCGAAAACATCTAATCTAAAAGCCTATAAAGTTTTAGATTTCAATTCGAAACCGTTTGGGAGAAATCTTGATTATTGTAGGTCCGGATTTATCTCCAATTCGATTGCGTAATAATCGTAACGGAGTCAAACCGATCCTACAAGTGGTATCTGAGCAGGAGATCGATTGCTCAGATTTGAGCAATTTCTTCATCTTTCTTATCTATCACGTTTTTCTCTGAAAATCGCTAAATTAAACGCATACAATAACCGTGATTTTATTGATTATGATAACGTGTATAAAGCCGAGAATCATGTTTTGCCTTTTTCTCTCTACTTTCTCTCTCTAACCCTTATTTACAAGTATGCCACCTTGCCTTTCTTAATCTGACATTACTCATTCGTTAAACAACTGTGGATACTTTGCCTTCATGTCGCTTTCGAGTTCCCAAGTGAACTCCGCGCCTCGTTTACCTTCCCATCGGACTTTCACAATGGGAATGTGTGAGCGCCTGAGTTCTTTGGTCTGGCGATCCATGATTTCTTCAGGCTTTTCCACGAAGTGTAATGTTTCGTTCACTTGTAGGTCATCTAGAGGAACATGTAAGTCGTGGTCGGCGATGCACTTTCGGAGGTTTGACACGTGGAAAGTCGGATGGACATTGCTAAGTTCCTCCGGTAATTCGAGTCTGTAGGCGACTTTTCCGATCCTTTCCAGGATCTTAAAAGGTCCAACATATCGAGGCGCGAGTTTCCCCTTCTTGCCGAATCGGACTACACCCTTCCAAGGTGATACCTTTAGGAGTACGTAGTCACCAACGCCATATTCCCGGGGTTTGCGCTTTTTATCGGCGTAAACTTTCTGTCGATCTCGAGCTTTCGCTAGGTTGTCCCGAATTTGGAAAATTTTGTCTGTCGTTTCTTGTAGCAGCTCCGGACCGGTTAGTTGCGAGTGACCGATCTCGTGCCACACAATAGGCGATCGACATCTTCTTCCGTATAAGGCCTCGAAAGGTGCCATCTGGACGCTGGCCTGGTAGCTGCTGTTGTACGAGAATTCGACTAACGGAAGGTGTCTATCCCAATTACCACCGAAGTCCAGAACACACGAACGGAGCATGTCTTCAAGCGTACGAATCGTTCTTTCAGTCTGCCCGTCGGTTTGTGGGTGGAACGCAGTACTTAGATTAAGCGTTGTACCGAGTGCCGTTTGAAACGTTTCCCACAATCGTGAAGTAAACCGAGCATCACGGTCAGAGATGATGTCACGAGGCGTCCCATGTCGACAAATGATCTCGTCGGTGTAGATTCGGGCTAATCGTTCTACCTTGTAGTCTTCTCGTATCGGTATGAAGTGAGCTGATTTAGTCAAACGGTCAATAACAACCCAAATGCTGTCGTGACCTGATGACGTAGTCGGAAGCTTGGTTACGAAATCCATAGCTATGCTCTCCCACTTCCACATGGGAATTGGTGGTTGTTCGAGCAAGCCAGAGGGTCTTTGATGTTCAGCCTTGATTCTAGCACAGGTTAGGCATTTTCCGACGTAGAGAGCGATATCCCGTTTCATACTCGGCCACCAGTACCTATATCGAAGGTCATGGTACATTTTGTCAGCACCAGGATGGATAGAGTATCGGGATTTGTGGGCTTCATCCATGATAATCTGTCGCAGGTTGGTTCGCTTGGGAATCCAAATTCGGTCCAAGAAGTGGAATATCCCATTCGATTTGCTCACAAGCTGGGCTCCATCGTGGTAGATTCTTTCTTTCTTCAAGGTGCGTTCGTTGAAACATGCATGCTGGGCGTCGCGAATGAGAGCTTCGAGGTTGTGCTGGGCTTGAACATTTCGTGTGCTAAGCAGATAGCTCCGTCTGCTAAGTGCGTCGGCAACAACATTTGCCTTGCCTGGGTGATAACGAATCTCACAGTCGTAGTCGTTGAGAAGTTCTACCCATCGGCGTTGACGCATATTTAGTTCCTTCTGATTAAAGATGTGTTGTAGGCTCTTGTGATCGATGAAGATCGTACACCTTGTACCATACAGGTAGTGTCGCTAAATCTTTAATGCAAAAACAACTGCGCCTAGCTCGAGATCGTGGGTTGTATAGTTCTTCTCGTGGATTTTGAGCTGACGAGATGCGTAAGCTATGACCTTGTCTCGTTGCATTAGGACACAACCGAGACCAAGTTTAGAAGCATCACAGTAGACAATGAAATTATCGTTTCCGTCGGGTAGTGTGAGAACAGGAGCATTGCAAAGCATGTGTTTGAGGGTTCGAAAGGCAGACTCTTGTTTGGTTCCCCAGACAAAAGGCTGGTCCTTATGAGTGAGAGAGGTAAGTGGTACAACAATCTTCGAGAATCCTTCGATAAATCGTCGATAATAGCCCGCTAGCCCGAGAAAGGAGCGGACTTCAGTCGGGTTCTTAGGCGTAACCCAGCTCTTAACAGCTTCAATCTTCGCAGGATCGACGTGAATACCCTGACTATTTACGATGTGATCAAGAAACTGAACCTCCCTCAACCAAAACTCGCACTTGGAGAATTTGGCGTAGAGTTGGTTCCCCTGGAGTAACTCGAGAACCAAACGTAGATGTTGCGCGTGTTCGGCTCTTGTTTTGGAATAGATCAAGACATCGTCGATGAACACGATGACGAAACGGTCGAGATAGGGTTTACACACTCGATTCATCAGATCCATGAAAACTGCTGGTGCATTGGTTAGGCCAAAAGGCATGACAACAAATTCGTAATGGCCGTAACGAGTGCGAAACGCGGTTTTGGGTATATTCTCCTCCTGTATACGCAGCTGATGGTATCCTAAACGTAGATCGATCTTCGAGAAACACGTAGCGCCTTGCAGCTGATCAAACAAATCGTCGATTCGAGGCAGGGGATAGCGATTCTTGATAGTCAACTTATTCAATTCCCGGTAGTCGATGCACATCCGGAACGACCCGTCCTTCTTTTTGACGAAAAGGACTGATGCGCCCCAAGGAGAGGTGCTCAGGCGAATAAAGCCTTTTTCAAGCAATTCCTGGAGTTGGGTTGAGAGTTCGCGCATTTCGGACGGCGCGAGTCGATAAGGAGCTCTGGCAATAGGATTAGCTCCAGGAATGAGATCAATGCGAAAATCAATATCACGCTTTGGAGGTAGTCCGGGAAGATCCTCTGGAAAAACTTGAGGAAATTCTCGAACCACAGGAACGTCTTTCACTTCCTTCTTCTCTTTCTTTTCCTTCTCCGGTGCTACAACGTTAGCCAAGAAAGCCCTGTATTCCTTGCGGAGATACTTGCTAGCTTGTAGGCATGACATAAGCTTGAGACCCTTCGAAGTAGTATCACCATAAACGCACAATGAATCACCGTTTGCGAGCGAAAAACGAATCATTTTATCGAAGCACACCACTTCGGCATGGTTTTCGCGAAGAAAGTCCATGCCTACTATGACATCAAAGCTTCCTAGTTGCATCGGAATGAGGTCGATTAAGAAGATGTGATTGTTGAGCTCGAGAGTGCAATCACGAATAACAGAGTTTACAGCGACGGTTCTTCCGGTAGCTACTTCAACATCGAATGCAGAGGAGAGTCGAGAACGTTTACGACTAAGGAGTTTCTCAAATTCGAGTGACACAAAGCAATTATCGGCTCCAGTATCAAACAAACATGAAGCATAAATACCATTCACAAGGAACGTACCATTGACCACGTTGTTGTCGGCCTGGGCTTGACGCACATTGAGATTGAAAGTTCTGGCGCGTGCTGCCTGTTGTTGCTGTTGCTGCTGCTGTGGCGGCTGCTGTTGCGGTTCTTGTTTCACTACCCTGTTCGGGCACATGTTGGCAAAATGGTTCGGGTCGCCACACGTGAAGCATGCTCTGGCTTTGACTGCGGGTGCCGCAGGAGCTTGTTGACCCTGTGGGGCAGCGAGTAAAGCTTGATTGGCAGGAGCTTGACGAATACGGCAGTTGGCAGTAAAGTGGCCGTAGACGTTGCAATGAGCACAGAAGCGGCATTGAATAGCAGTCGGGTGATGATAGGTGCAAGTAGGGCAGAGTGGGTGTGGTCCAGTATATGCACGCTTTGCAGGCGGTGCATTGGCCACAGGCGCCACTACTTGACGCTGTTGAGCAGGTACAGCTTGGATCGGTGCAGCAGTAATCGCACAGTTCTTGTTGGTGGAGCTGTTCTTTCTCTTGTTCTTTCTCTTGTTGCTTGACGAGGTGGTTTTGGTAGCTGGTGCAGCAGTGGTGGCTTGATGCAGATGCTTGGAGGTCTTATCCCACACCCCAGCCTTAACCCTTTTGTCATTGATTTCAGCGGCCAGCAGATAGGTTTCTTCGATCGTGGCAGTCTTGGCCGCTTGCACGAAATCAGCGACGCAGTCGGGCAGGGCTCGGATGTACTTCTTGATGGTCATCTCAGGAGTCTTGACCTGGTCAGGACAGATAATGCTAAGCTGTTTGAAGCGAGCAGTAAGGCCAGCATTGTCTCCATCCTTCTGATGTATGTGCCAAAATTCATCTTCAAGCTTTTGACGCTCGTGAGGAGGGCAGAATTCCTCTAGCATGACTTCCTTGAGCTCGTCCCACGACAACCCGTAAGCTGCATCATTCCCTCTCTTGTTCCTCTCGGCCGTCCACCAGTCCAAAGCACGAGACTGAAAGACGCCGGTAGCGTTCAGAGTTCGAAGGTCATCAGGGCAACCACTTTGTCGCAGAGTAACCTCGATAGAGTCAAACCAGTGGAATAGAGCAGTAGGACCTCCTTCGCCTGTGAATTCTTTCGGCCCACATGACTTGAATTGTTTGAAACTGAAAGGTCTTGCGACAGCTCTAGGACCCTCAGTCCTCGATTCCTCGGATGATTTGCTGGCATTCTCATAGGCATCGCTCACTGCCTTTGCTACAGCTTTCGCGACGATGGAAGCAAGACGTCTGTCTTTCTTTTCCTGGCGAGAGAGTGGATGACGGGATCCAGACGACATTGTCTGCAATAGACATCGCCATGGAACTCAACACATGTATTCGAATCTCACCTCACACGTCTACTACTACGAAAGCTCAGTAACACTTACCATGTAAACGCATATAGTCACAAAATCACAGAATCGCACAAAATCACATAAACACATAGAGCATATAATCACAATATTCCTAAACAGGTAAGCACAATAGCAGAACACACACATAACTTAGTCACTAAAAGTACCTACGAGCATACAAAGCATTCTGACTGCTTCTATTATTGATTTGCTAGCGATGAGTTGTGTGGGTTTTGTGTGTTTTAGCAGGAGCAATAGTGTCGGGTCGAAACCAATAGTACCTCAAAACGTTAACAAATAACAGAAAATGCATAAAATTTCATAAAGATCGATAAATCGAAGGTAGATTGTCTGTGGCTAATAGACTTTGACTAACCAAAGTGGCTCGACTATTCGCAAGAATCCTGCACAATTACCTCCAGGACTATGCCTTTGCCTCGATTCTTGGGCGTTGGCGCAATTCCCATTGGTTATATTGTGTCTCTAGATCGTTGGAGTCCATCGAACTTTGGTGGGAGTTTTTGTATAAGAGCGGGACGAGTCGTCAAGGTTAGGGTTTCACCCCTATCTTGCAACTTCCGTCCTCATTTTTGATAAAAATTGAGGAGATTATTCATCAAAATATGGATTTCACTCCTGATTTGGTATGATTCTCCTCGTTTGTAGCTAAAACGCAAGCTGTTTAGGCAACTTTAGTCGAGAGTTTGCGGTTTTCACACCTATTCTCGGCCTCATTACCAGTTCACAACTTGAAAATTCGAGTGCTGTGATAGGAAAGAGTGAGTGATAGTGGCGAGTTTACGCATACGCGTGAGTTGGTCTGTTGGTTCTTAACTATAGACTAGGTATCTAAGACTTCGACCCGGACTAGGTCGAGTCTTGCCTGATTCCCTATAGTTATGGCTCTGATACCAATCTGTCACACCCCAACCGATGGCGGAATCATCGGGGCGTGGCACTGAGCGAAACAGATTGTCCAGAAGTTTCCATAACAACTATCATTACCATTTAATTAAAGCAATACGTCCCATACCGTATCATAAATAGTCAAACAAGTTATTACAGGCAACATCAAAACAAATATTCTGTTCCGACAACTCAGATTTAAATAAGTAGCAATTGTTTATCTGCTTCTAGAGACCCCTAATAAGTTATCTACAGACAACTATTTGTTGGGCTCTAAAGCTTTATTCTAGCTTCCATTCCCTACCACATATGCATCCTAAGCACCTGTCACATACGTTAAAATAAAGTCAATACATAAAATGTAAAGGTGAGCATACAAGTTTGATACTAGCATATAGAGTTCGAATTCGTTTACGCATAACCAGCACGTACACATAGTGAAATGAAGCACGTTAGTTATCGACATAGATCCATCGATACCAATGACTGCGGGTTGACTGCCCGAGGCAGTTCGCAATACATGATTACCACCGTAATCCATGCAAGTAAAAGATCCTTAACAACCCCCGTGTGAACGGGTGCTGAGTCCAAACTATAGTACTATCGTTGCTAAGGCAGGTAGACAGCATTCCATGTGTAAACATAACAAACAAGCATTCATAAGCCACGTATAACATGCATTAATGGTTTAGCGTTAGAATAGCGTGAGTAGTGTGATAGTTGTAGTTTGAATAGTTGTAACGTATGTAACACCCAAAAGTGCTAAAGCAAAAAGGGTTCGAGTATACTCACAGCGATTGTGGATTGAAGGGAGCGCTTTACAGCGAGTACAGTTAGCCTGAATAGATTCGATAACGTAACGATAAGTGGCACGTAAAAACAGTACAAAGTGAGAGTGGGTAGGATGGATGATCGTGCGGATCAGCTATCCGTGAGAGGGAGTCATCCGTGCGCATGACCTATCCGTGCGGATGGTGATGCGTGCGGATGGTGATCCATCCGGATAGGCTATCCGTGCGTACGACTGTCCGTGCGGGTGGTAACCCGTGCGGATGACTTATCCGTACGGTCAAGTTGTTTGTGTGGATAAACGTTCAAGTGGATTGTTTCTTCCTAAGTGTGAGATGTGTTTGTGTATGATGGCTTATGCTTTGGAGTTTTCGTTGTAGCATTTAGAAAACACATAAGTGTTTCTACCTTTCAAGCCGGTCGCGCGGACGACAGTCCGTGCGTATGGTAGTCCGTGCGGACAGCCTGTGCGCGCGGGCAGAGACAATCCGTCCGGATAGCCTGTCCATGCGTACGACTTGGCCGTGCGGATGAACATTGTTTGATTTTCATTTTAAGGCCTTAGTATCTCATGATCCGAAGAGTAATCCATTCAGAGGTCGTCCGTCCGGATTGCTCATCCATCGATACTCAAACCTTGTTTGGAAAGTGGGTCCCAAGGGTAGCTCGTCCGGGTGACAACTCGTCCGGATGACCTGTGCGTGCGGATGGTAATCCGTGCGCACAGCCTGTCCGTGCGCACAGCTAGTCCGTGCGGACAACTGGTCTGGTTGTTCCGTTCGTCTACACTTGGTTTCTGTTGTCGTTTATCGAGACGTTCTGATTACGTGGCAACCACTTGGAGTTGTGTTCTCACCCGCGTGACTAGACAGGTCAGGAACCACCCTAATTTGGCCTGTCGGCGACTCAGAACGGTAGTTTCGGTTGACCCCAAAATCAGGTGTCTTGCGGTAGAATTCCAGATCTAGAACTAGTGCATCACTATTATCGAGTAGAGACTAGAACCGATCAGATTCGTACTGATTCTAAGGGAAAAGAAGGAGAGAACTTAGGTTTATTTCTTTCAACTCTTTTATCCTTAGAAAAGTTTAGATCTAGGTGAAGTTAGTGCGAAATCTTGTAGAAATCGTTTAGATCTGAGTTGATCTTGGTGGAATGAGGTCAAGCTTGAAGTTCATAAGAACTTCATGATGACGTCACCCGAGAATACCTTAAATCCGGATGATTTCATGGTTAAAAGTGAAGATTTGAAAGATGGAAATGTGTAGAATGGTGTAGTGATTAATGATGTACAAGAATTAGTGCAAGATCTTACCTAGATTGAGAGAAATCTGAGAAAAAGTGAAGAATGCGTGCGGTTCGGACGTCACTTGCCAAAAGTGGAAAAAGTGGAGAGTGACCCGTGTATTTATAGGATGCCAAAAAGGGAAAGGGTGAGCCGTGCGCATGGCACGCACCCGGATAGGCTATCCGCGCGGACTGGTCATCCGTGCGGATTGGCAATCCGTGCGGATTGACCATCCGTGCGGATGCCGCCTGCTTTGGTGTGTTCGATGCGATGTTGCTTCGGTTTCGATTTGCGAGCGATTCGATAGGGTTTCCTAGTCTAATTACTTTCAGTCCCAACTACTTCTTATATGGTTCGACTCGGGATTTGGGTTCGGGTTCATTTACGTTCGAGTTAGACTTCGAGTTCGATTGAGTTCGCTTGATTATCCCAACATAACATAAAATAAACATGCACAGGTAACACGTCAGGCTCACACACACGTATAAATAACAAGTAAGATACATAGTTCGAGTTACGGTTCGACGTCGATTTGATTAGCATAGCTTGATTAACTTTATCGCATTGTTACTTCCTATCATTCACGGTCGTAGGTCGATTGAAATACGGTAAACACGGTTCGATTATTGTAATGAACGACATTTACTCCACATAATATAAATAAAATAAAAACATTTCTACGAGTCAAGTCGCGCGAAATCGGTCGTTGACTTTGACCTTGACTTTGACTTTCACTCGTGAAAACACGGGGTGTTACATCGGGGCTGCCCTGTGTTCAAATACAGATTTCAGGAAAAGATTGTCTGCAGTTGTTTGGACTGATTCTCTATTTCCCGAAGCGTTTGAGGCTGAATGGGCAGCTATTTTAAATGATTTCGGTTTAACCGACCATGAATGGTTGACGTATATATACGGGCTACGTGAATCATGGATTCCAGCTTACTATCGCGAAGAAGAAATGTTTGGTCTTATGCGGACATCATCTAGGTCCGAAAGCGAGAATCACTTTTTTGGCAAGATTAGCAATCCAAAGTGCACGTTGGTTGAATTTCTTAGCCACTTTGACACGGCTATTGAAGCGCAAAGGCACGAGCATCGAAAAAACGATCATGACACTCGATACACCAACCCTAGAGAGTGGAGTGATTTTGTTCTCGAGAAGCAAGCAGCTGAGTTATATACCAGAACTATATTTTTTGATGTTCAACTCGAGATTCAACAGGCTATTCATCGTTGTACTAGTGTCAGATTAGATCACGTCGGTGATTTCATTAAGTTTTTTATAAAGGATCTCGATCAGCCATGTTCTTCGTTCTTCGAGGTGACATTTTGTTTTACTTTATGTATACATTTTTTTTAATTATCTATTTTTTTATATGAACTGTGTTTTATGGATATTAAATGTTACAGGTTATGATACGCGAGGAAGATGTAACTGTGAAGTGTATCTGCAACCGGTTTGAGCAGTTTGGATTGTTGTGCAGTCACATCTTTTGCGTGTTACGGATTCTTGATGTAAGGGAGTTTCCGAAACAATATATATTGAGGCGTTGGACGCGTGAAGCTGTTCCAAATAGTTCCCCCGGGTCTATTCTTACGGATGGTGGAGATCCAGATCGTAGTGAGGAGGTTAACCGTTGTGTTCGTGAGATTAGTCACGCAACTGAGTATGTTGTGAACAAGTTGATTTCAAAATTTGATAAGTTGTCTGATTTTCGTGATCATATCAAGCAGTTTATGTCAGTTGCTGATGAAGCTCAAATAAATGCACCTCCCAAGACACGACGTAATCGATTTGCTGAACTGCTAGGAGTTGCTCCAGAGAGCACGGCCACTATCCGTGTTCCAGTTGGTACCAGGTTCAAGGGTTGTGGTTCTCATAAACGCCTTAAATCTCAAAAGGAGTGAGCCATAAGTCAGTCTGGAAGTAAACGTCGTCAATGTTCATTATGTAAAAAATATGGTCATAACAGAGTAACGTGTTGGAAATACACAGCGGCTGTGACTGAGGCAGGTGCTTCGCGGAATGCTGAAGGTAATGAAGATACAATTCGCGAAGGAGATGCTGCTACAGTTGTTGAAGGTGATGGTCCTGGATCGAACGATGCTGATGATGTGTTTTACACATCTGGAAACGATGCAGATATGGATGATGAGGACATGGCAGAGTAGGATCTTTTTTATCAAAATTTTATGTCTGTTGCTGAACTATTCAATTTTCTGTTTTATTTTTCTCGTATGTTTGTTTTGGATTTGTTTTTGTTGATTTTAAGACTTGTTGGATTCGACATTTTATGTTATTGTTGCCTTGTGTTTTAGTGTTAAGTTTGTTTTTTAAATAGCCTCCTGTGTTTTATAGGATGCTTGATTTGTTCATGGTTTTGGCATATAGATTGATTTGTAAAAAAAGTGTTTTAACTGTGTGTAAACTATAAAGTGTTGATGAAATAGATAGGCTGGTTCCCAGATCACAGTATTTTCAACTGTGTTTAAAGTATTAACTGTGTTCCAGAGAAACCATCAGCATGTTATATGTAATGTGTTTTAACAGTTAATGTGTTTTAAAGATTAAAATGTGTTTTAAGTTACTGAGAATCCGTCAGCCTGTTATATGTAATGTGTTTTAACAGATATTTTGAAGCTGAAGTCAATGTTTTTTTTACTTTCATTTAATTGTATGTTTTATTGTTCATTATTTTATTAGCATGCGGGTTTTGGTATTCAGTTTATTTTGTAAAGCTATTAAAGTGTTTTAACTTTGTTTAAAGTATAGGGACTTGATGAAATAGATAGGCTGGTTACCAGATCACAATATTTGCATGATGTATATAGGCTGTGTTTTAAGAGGTCATACAAATGTATGTCTTAGGTACATCGAAACAAAGTAACATTATCGACATAAATTCACTATGTTAAAGAGGTTCAAACTGTTATACTGTTTTTATCGACAGGAAACAAAAAAAAAAAAAGAGGTTCAAGCATAAATTCACTATGTTAAAGTGTTTTAACTTTGTTTAAAGTATAGGGACTTGATGAAATAGATAGGCTGGTTACCAGATCACAGTATTTGCATGATGTATATAGGCTGTGTTTTAAGAGGTCATACAAATGTATGTCTTAGGTACATCGAAACAAAGTAACATTATCGACATAAATTCACTATGTTAAAGAGGTTCAAACTGTTAAAGTTTTTTGTTCTGTTTATTTAAACTATTTATGAGAAAACATCAGCTTGTTAAATGTGATGTGTTTTAACAGTTATTGAGTTTGAAGTCAATGTTTTTTATAGTTTCACCTTGTATAATGTGTTGTAACAGTAATGTGTTTTACAAGTTATGTGTTTTAACAGATATTGAGGTTGTTGTCAACTTTTTTTATAGTTTCATTGAATGAGTGTGTTTTAACTTGCAATATTATGTTTTAGAAATGTGTTTTATGCTTATTTTTTGTAATGTGTTGTAGATGCACCTAATTACCAAATACGTGGTGTTGAACAAGTCTCTCCAAACACTGGGACAAAGAGATATATTCCAGATTCACCCTCTTCGTTGACGCCAGCAGAGGGCATGTTATTCGACACAATTGATGACGCGTATAACTTTTATAAAACTTACGCAGAAGCGGGAGGTTGGACTGTAAGGAAGGGCACACAGCACGAGAACCGTGGTATTGTTATAAACAAGTACTTTTATTGTTCAAAGGAGGGTCAAAAAAACTTTCGACCGGTCGATACTTTAGTCGAACAGCCGTCTGATAGGTGGGTACGTAGGGTACCATCAAAAAGGACCGGATGCCAAGCTGCGATCAGAATAAAGCTTACCGATGCTAAGAAGTATTTGCTGTATCATTTTACAGAGGCGCACAACCATGATTTTGTGCATGAAGAAGATTTACATCTTCTCAAGGAAAACATGGGTATTAATCGTGCACATGAAGAGATGATAAATAAGATGTCACATCTCAACATTGGTCCTGTTCGTGCATTTAACATTATGAAGGAAGTGTATGGTGGGTTCGACAAAGTCGGTGTGACCAAAGTCGATTTTAAAAATTTCAAGAAAGAATTAAATCTTTTTATCGGAGAGTTTGATGCGGAAATGTTTGTCAAGCGACTGATGAGGAAAAAGGAGTTTTTACCGAACTTCTCGTGTAGAACACGATTGAACCCTAATCGCCTAATAAAACACAGAACACAATGTCCGTTTGATCTTACGTATATAGAAGTTTGAAAATCTCTTATCTTCATCCATGATTTTAGGTATTTTTGGTATGATTTTTTAGTGATTTCGTTGTGGGTTTAGAGAGAGAAAGTGAGAGAGGGAAATTCGCGTGCATTAAGGAGATGTGATATGTTGACGGTTATTTTTTATTGGTTTAAAACACTGTTATGACGATTTTGCCCCTGATCATTTAAAACAATCTATTAAATATAGTTAAATATTACAAGATTGCCCTTGATTTAATCTCAACCCTTAAACACACCAATCTAATGGACCAGATCGCTTCCTAGACTTTCTAGGAAAAACACACTTTCCGTAGGAACCCTACTCTATACTATATATATGTATATGTGTAATTTTCGTTACTTAGAAAAAAATATCAACTAAAAATATATTAGATAGATATAAAATAATATATATATCACCTATATATATATATATATATATATATATCGATGCACAATTACTAACTTTCAATATTTCAGTTGTTTGTACTAGATGCATATATCTATAAAAGAGTAAAAGTGGTAATGCTCGACGATTTTGGTTCAATATGCTTGAGTATTTCTTTGTTTAAGTTATTCTGTGATATTAATACTTGATCATGTTTACAAATTCATATGTCAAACGAAGTAAATCAGGAAGCCTAGAATAACAATAACGAGAACCAGGTGAATAAGAGTGCTATAGAACACATAGTAGCTCAAGGAATCATAGATGTCATGCCCTATATTATCGACACAATTAATAAAAAGGCAGAAAATAATAATTCTGTAATCGGTAGTAAACGTACTCACATCGAGCCAAGTCACAGTGTGAATGACAAACTTCTTCTCAATGCTCCAATTCCAAAAACAAGAAGAACCATCTCTTATGGTTGTTTTTATAAAGAATTCTTATCATGTAAACCGATAGAATTCTCAGGTAAAGAAGGAGCCATTTCAGCTTTACGCTGGATAGAAAAGACCGAAGCACTCTTAAAAATAAGTAAGTGTGCAGATGAGGATAAGATCATGTATGCCTCTAATCTTTTCAAAGATGGAGCCTTAGAATGGTGGAATACTATTCTCCAGTCAAGAGGAAGTGACAGGGTTTACACTATGGAATGGACCAAAGTTGAGGAAATAGTTGAAAGAAAGTTCTGTCCTCCTCATGAAAAGGAACAGATTGCTAATAAATTTCTAAATCAAAGAATGATTGGGGTAGATTGCAGGGAATATACTACCACAGTCTTTGAATATGCAAGGATAGTACCAACCTTAGCCTCACCAGAACCAGTGTTAATCTCCCATTACATCTGGGGATTAATCAATGAAATCAGACATATAATCAAGGCAACTAGACCACAAACCATAGAAGAAGCAGCGGAACTTGCCAACACTCTGACAGATGAATTGGTACGCACCCAAGAGGAAAATCAGAAAAAGAATCTAGCTCAAAAGATTACCCAGGAACTACGTTATAGTAATTTCTATTGCAGGAAAGGATCAGGTTCTTCCTTTTCACCCTCCTACAAGTACTATAAAAGGAAACACTCAGGGAAATGCTCGATATACTGCATTTTCTGCAAAATACCAGGACATAAGAAAGAAGACTGTAGGAAGAAAGCTAACACCCGAGTATGCTACAACTACGGAGAAGCTGGACATATCAAGCCGAACTGTCCGAAACTAGCTCTAGCGACAAACAACAAAGCATAGACAGTAGAAGGACCCAAAAAGAATGCCAGAGCATTTATTCTTACAGCCGAAGAAGCCAAGATGATCACTAATGTGATTGCCGGTACGTTTTTAGTTAATGATGTTTATGCTAAAGTATTATTTCACTCTGGTGCAAATCAAAGTTTCATAAATACTTCTTTCTGCAAACTTCTCAACCAACCATTAACTAAACTTCACCAAAACTGTCTGGTGGAGACGGCAAATGGAGATTCTATCAAAATAAGCGAAATCCTTCAGGAAGGAAAGATAGAAATTTTAAGCCATAACTTTACTGCTAACCTCTTACCAATGGATCTAGCCGGATTTGATGTCGTTTTAGGAATGGATTGGTTGGTAACCAATCATGCATGTATTTTATCTGATCAAAACTCTGTAGAAGAATGTACACCATCAGGAAAAAGGATCACAATTAAGGGAGACAAGCCAACAAGATCAACAAAGTTCATCTCTATGATGAAAGCTGCAAGTTATGCACGGAAAGGAGGAATGGTGTATATGATTTCAGTAATCATTAACACTAAAGGAAAATAATTAAAAGATATTCCTGTAGTATCTAAATTCTCAGATGTCTTTCCAGAAGAATTACCTGGATTAACGCCAGATCGAGAAGTTGAATTTAGAATTCACCTAATACCAGGAACGACACCAATTGCCAAACCCTATCGACTAGCGCCGACGGAGATGCAGGAATTGAAGAAACAGCTTGACGAATTATTAGAGAAAGGTTTTATACAACCTAGTTCATCAGCGTGGGGAGCACCGATGTTATTTGTCAAAAAGAAAGATGGATCGATGCGTATGTGCATTGATTACCGAGAATTGAATAAGGTTACGATTAAAAATCGGTACGCACTACCAAAAATCGATGATCTATTCGATCAGCTTCAAGGAGCCCGATTCTTTTATAAGATCGACTTATCTCAGGATATCATCAATTGAAGATACAGGAAGAGGACATTCCTAAAACTGCTTTCAGAACGAGGTACGGTCATTATAAATTTACAGTCATGCCATTTAGTTTAACCAATGCCCCAGCCGCATTTATAGACATGATGAACATGATATGTAAACCATATCTTGATAAATTCATAATTGTTTTTATAGATGATATTCTAATTTACTCTAAGAGTAAAGAGGAACATGCGGAGCATTTGCATATACTTCTGACCTTGTTGAAAAAAGAAAAGCTTTATGCTAAATTCTCAAAATGTGAATTTTGGTTGCAAGAAGTGCAATTCCTTGGACACCTAGTCAACCATGAAGGAATTCATGTGGATCCTACAAAGATCGAAGCGATTACCAGATGGAAAGCCCCCGAATCACCTACAGAAGTGAGAAGTTTTCTTGGATTGGCAGGATATTATAGATGTTTTATTCAAGATTTTTCTAGAATAGCCATTCCATTAACCAAACTAACTTGTAAGTCAGTTAAGTTTGAATGGGGACCAAAACAAGAGGAAGCATTCCAGATTTTGAAGCAAAGATTAACCAACGCACCAATACTTGCTCTGCCAGAAGGAACTGAAGACTTCATAGTCTACTGTGATGCCTCCAAGTTAGGATTTGGATGTGTGCTGATGCAACGTCAAAAGGTGATTGCTTATGCCTCTAGACAGCTTAAGAAGCATGAAGAGAATTATACAACCCATGATCTAGATTTAGGAGCGATAATTTTTACCCTTAAGATTTGGAGACACTATCTTTACGGTAGTAAGTTTATTGTCTTCACGGATCATAAGAGTTTAAGATACGTTTTTGAACAAAAGGAATTAAACATGAGACAGAGACGTTGGATGGAAATTCTTAGTGACTACGATTGTGATATCCAGTATCATGCAGGAAAATCTAACGTAGTAGCTGATGCTTTAAGTCGAAAGTATCGTGAAAAGCCAAAAAGAGTGCGCGCTCTCAGAATAAACCTGCAAGTAGATTTAAGTGAGCAAATTAAAGAGATAAAGAAAACGGCAATCAAGGACGATGCTGAAATTTTAAAAAGAATAATTAAAGAATTAAAATAAGGAACAGATGGAATTTGGAGATTCCATAAGGAAAGAATTTGGATACCTATCCAAGGGAGCCTACGGATCCGAATTCTAGAAGAAGCTCATAAATCCAAGTATACGATGCATCCTGGAAGTGACAAGATGTATCAAGATTTAAGGAAAAACTTTTGGTGGATAGGAATGAAGAAGGATATAGCCAATTATGTTGCTAAATGTTTAACCTGCTCACAAGTTAAAGCTGAACATCATAAACCTTCAGGATTATTGCAGCAATTGGAAATGACAATTTGGAAATGGGAATTGATAACGATAGATTTTGTTACCAAATTACCCAAAACACGAAAAGGTAATGACATAATATGGGTGATTGTAGACAGATTAACCAAATCTGCTCATTTCTTACCAATGAAAGAATCTTTCAGTATGGAACAGTTAGCTAAGCTGTACGTGAATGAAATAGTTTCATTACATGAGATTCCTTTATCCATTGTGTCTGACAGAGACAACCGTTTCACTTCTCATTTTTGGACAAGTTTCCAAAAAGCAAAGGGAACCAGATTAAATTTAAGTACAGCTTATCATCCTCAAATAGACGGTCAAAGCGAAAAGACAATTCAAACAATGGAAGATATGCTTAGAGCCTGTGTGATAGACTTTGGAGGAAATTGGGATAACTACTTATCTTTAATAGAATTTTCCTACAACAACAGCTATCATACCGGCATCAATGTTGCACCATTTGAAGCCCTATATGGACGAAAATGCCGAACACCAGTATGTTGGGCAGAAATTAGAGAAAAGCAATTGTCAGGTCCTGAAATCGTGCAAGAAACAACGGACCAAATTATTCAAGTCAAGGAAAGACTGAAAGCAGCACGAGATCGTCAAAAGAGTTATGCAGATAACAGACGAAAACCATTGGAATTTCAAGTTGGATACAAGGTATTGTTAAAAGTTTCTCAATGGGAAGGAATTGTAAGGTTCGGTAAAAGAGGAAAGCTAAGCCCAAGGTATGTTAGACCTTTTAAAATTATCAAACGAATAGGACCAGTAGCTTATCAGCTATAGTTACCAGAAGAAATGGCAGGAATACATGATGTATTTCATGTATGTAACCTTAAGAAATGCTTAGCAGATGAAACATTGGTAATACCTCTTCAAGATATAGAGGTAAATGAGAAACTTAAGTTTGTAGAGAAGCCCATACAGATTGAAGATAGAAAGATCAAGAATCTCAAGCGCAAGAGTTTAGTTCTGGTCAAAGTGAAATGGGATTCGAAGAGAGGCTAGAATACACATCGGTGCTGGAGTCAGAAATGCGAAGGAAATATCCACACCTATTCCAGTGAATCTCGAGGACGAGATTTAAAACAAGGTGGGGATGATATAACAACCCTCGAAAACGCCCTAAATTTAACCCGTATGTCCGAAAACGAACCCGTATAACCCTAATTTTATTAAAAATCAAATAAAATAATTATTTATGTCCACTCGCGGGCCGCGACAGACTCCCCCAAGTCTTCTCGCGGGCGCGAGAAGCCCTTACTTGTCGGACACCCCTTTATGCCACGTGTCCAACACTTGGCAAACCTACATACGTGACTGGCTAGCCCTAGCCGTAGCTAGGGTGCCCTCCCGGGCCGCGAGAGGCCAGGCCTCATCTAGTCGTGGGGCGCGAGAGACATCGAAAATTCGTATAAATTGAGCAGAGGTGCCACAATCCCAACTCGCTTACTCTTTCTTTCTCTCTATAACGCCTGAACGAAAATTATAGTCAAAATACCCCCTAAAACACGAAGCTCTGCCCCGTTGTAAGTATTTTAACCCCCAATCTCTAATTTGTTACCCTACCCGATTGATCTAGGACCCAGCAACGCATGTCAAGGCTCTGCCTGACTAAGTCCGTTAGGGTTTTGTCTCGTGATATATGGCTAAAGTGATTTGGGTTATTTTACTAACGTGCGTGCATTGTATGTTTTTAATAGAAACTCAAGAAAATAATAAGAAAATATCACCAGGAAGCCCGTAGAAAAACATAAGTTTACAATGTGAGTCATTCTCTTTTTCTATCAACTTGTTTTACAAAACCTCAAATGTTTTCAGTTATACTTACAGTGATTAAGTCTTTGTATTCTACAATTACTGCCGGTATGTGGGGTTTTTTATACACTACTAGTCAAGCGTTACTATTGGACAAAGAGTTAGCCAATAGTAATATGACCACAGTCATGGAACTGCCAACATGACAAATACTCAATGAGTGATTGGGTATATACAAACATTGTAATCGCTCTTAATACTGTAAAAGTTGTAACAACTTATTTTTCTTTTTACAAAATGGAAAGTATTTGCCAGTATTTCTTACTGATAAAATATTTTTAAAACGCGTTTCTGGTAACTTAATGTGAAGCTATAAAAAACCAGCTATGGAGCACTGAAGGCTTAAAGAAAGTAGCTTTAAACTACCTGAATAAAAGAATAAATTATGTTTTCAGCAACCTAGGGTTTATCCCTATAAAAATATTATAAATGAAATCTGGGTTTTATCTCATTTGTTTAATATAAAAATCTGGTGTTTCAAGCTCTGAAATTATTTCCTAACTACGATCCTGGTGTCTTATTTTCGCTGTCAAATTAATAAACACCAATACCACCGGCTCGTGTTCGCGGCTCCCGCTCCCAGGGTAGGGTCGGGGGTTGCGACAGCTTAATTAGAGGACTACAAACCAAAGAAAAGAATGTAACTTGTTTTAAACGTATTATTTATAAATCAGCTGAAAATCATTCTAGTTAGTTTTTTTTATCAAGTTATTTGTTTTGAGTTTTTTCTTTCAATCATTAAACGTATTTTAATGTATATATTTATAATCATCTGAAAATCACAAACAACCCTAGATATACCTTAGTAAAAAAAACTAGCAAAACGTAAAAAAAAATTTGTGAAAAATCCAGAAAACTAGTAAAAACGAACAAATATGTAATTTTTTAAAGTTTCTATAAAAATAAGTGTAAAAATGTCATTATATAACTTTTTAATGAAACAAATCAAAATGGGTAAATTTGCAATTTTATTAGTTAAAGAAGGGGATACATGCAATTTTATTTTTAAGTTGGGTAAATACGCAATCAAGAAGTTTTTTTAAAGAGAAATATGCAATTGTCTCTACATAAAAAATACCCAAATAAATCAAGTCTTTAAAATTACAATTTAGTATTCTGAGTACAAAGATTGATAGAAATATGATTTCTTCTAATTTACACAGGGTGCTACTTTCTACACCCCCCTTATTTACTTTTTTCACCCCCTCCTCTCACATACTTACAGGTGGGGCCTGCGTGGGACCGACAGTTTTCCTCTCACAAGGGGGGGTGTAATCAGGAAGGGAGGGGGGTGTGTATAAAATGGGCCTTTTACACACCCTATGAGGAGATATTTGTGACTTGGTTTCTAACCAGGAATCATAGGTAGAATAGGAATGGAATCATTTTATGTACACGCCACATTTGTGCACTACTTATACCAAAAAAAAATGTATTCATTAGGGGACCCGGGGTGGATGAGTTTTACCCTGTGATGGAATAGTTTTACGCGTTATACAATCCCAAACACCACCGCCACTCAATAGTTTCACGCGTCAATTATAAAACGCGTCAATTGTTTCACGCGTGAAGAAGTTGAGGAAGTTGAGGGAAATTGTTGGGTTATGAGGGAAATTGTTGGGTGTGGTGAGTGATGGGCATTTCCACTAAAAACCATCACTAGTTATGGAATAAAGATCGATGGCATGGCAAGAATTGATTGGATGTTGGGAGTAATGAGTGAGTGGTGAGTGATGACCACCCCTACCCCGTTAGTATATGCAATGTACAAAATGTGAAACTAAGGGGCTGTTTGTTTACCTCTTAATGAGACTCTTAATGGTTCAGACATCTTACTGATTCAACATTTAATGGTTCAAACTGTTTGTTTCACGAACAGATGTCTGAATGGTTCAGACATTTGCCTCTGAATGGTTAAGATTTATACAGAGTCTGAATGTTTAAGACCTCTAATCTGAATTGGTCAGACATTTGCCTCTGAATGGTTAAGCATTATACAGACACTTAATGGTTCAGGCCACTTACCGGTTCAACACTTAATGGTTCAGACCTCTTACTGGTTCAGCACTTAACCATTTAGATGTTGCCAAATAGCCCCTAACATTCTACACCAAAACTACAAAAGTATTGTTCGACCTATTATTAGCTATGCTAAGCGAGTTTATAAAAACATATCAAACCCTAATTACCCACACCAAGGATGAACTTTAGTAATATTTATGGGTTATTCCAATGATAAACTTTAGTAATATTTATGGGTTA
The DNA here is from genome assembly GCA_030545235.1 of Helianthus tuberosus. Lineage (NCBI taxonomy): Eukaryota > Viridiplantae > Streptophyta > Magnoliopsida > Asterales > Asteraceae > Helianthus > Helianthus tuberosus. Next base: position 39,056,016 of record CM060391.1, read on the forward strand.
TTTTAATGATAAATACCCCACAACATGATCACAAATAAGTAAAGATTCATGAAAAACTGTAAAAAGTTGATCAATTATCTTGAATTGAGTAAATGTAAAAAAAAAACTGTGATTATAACCAAAGATGTGAAGTCACACAGTTATAACTGAAAAAAAATCACGAAGACAATCACAACAGCAGCCATGACTTCCATACTACTATATAGACCCAACCAGATACAAGGTCACATGTAACCAGAACAGCAGCTGCAGCAGGCTCGCCACACACCAAATTACAGCGAACCAGCAACCATGCGCGCACTTTATTCATATTGAACCAGGATGCCAACCCGTGCAATGGATCATGCAACCTGTAGCATTATCTATGAGCGGAAATCTATGCATGTATATACCTTAAACGAAAACGACCCAGCGGTTGCCATCCATTTAGCATTTGATTGGAAGCGTATCCAAAACCGTGACAGCATACATAAACTATTTTGGGTCTACTACATAAGAAACGTTATACTCAGCGAGAACATTCATCAGCAGCCATCTAAACAAATGTTTTCACTTAGAAAACACACACACAAATACCCAATTAAGTAATATGATAACTTTGAATAGATACCATTCTTACAGATGATAATATACTAGTCTCAACAAACAAAGATCAAGAGCAAACGCGCCTCAAAAACAAAATAAACTGGATATAGCGACCAACATCCTCAAAAATCTTATAACAAGAATCAGTTTCCAGTTCGCAAAATCTCAATTCTTGATTCTACTTGTGAGGAGATCCATTTACTTCTTGGGTTGAGGCTGGTCGATGTATTTTGTAACAACATAGCAGTCTGGTGGGGTAATGTTTGTGTAATAATTCTGGATCGTTTCGGTGATTTCAAAACCGAATTTCTTGTAAAAGCTGATGGCATCTTCATTGTTTGTTTGCACATGCAAGTAAATCTCACCAATGCTCTGCTTGCTGCATAGATCAAGAACATGGTTTAACAGCGTTGTACCTGCCATAAATATCAACAACTAGATTGTTAGTCATGACAATGGGTTCTCAATCCGTGATACTTAGATGTTTTAAAAATCCAAGGTACCCTTTTGACTTTTGAGGTCAAACTAACGATTTAGGATACTCACCGATACCTAGGCCACGATAAGGTGCCAAAACACCTAATGTCATTATGTATACACGAACACTTCCACCTTCTTTCTTCTCAAGTCGGCATGCAATTGAGCCCACACAAATATCACTGTAATATGCTGAAAAGGCAGAAAAAAAAAAAACAAATAAGCCTTGGAAACTATGAGCATGCTGGATTGCTTAAGAAACCTTATTTTCACACTTCCTTAGGGTGTAGGGAGTGGTTAGACACTTTGAATAGGTAAACTCTCAAATCACCCAATCAAACAGTGCCACGTCATTTTACCTATTTTTTTTACCTATTGCTCAAAAACGTTGGCGGTGGTTAGATACTTTGGAATAGGTAAACTATTTAAAAAAAAGAAAAATGTGTGATTGGTTGAGAAGGCATGGACCCCACCACACACCCCTCTCTATCTCCCCTTCCCTCCCTCTCCCCGATTCGGTGAAGGTTCACCGAAATCCTTTAGCTTGATCGGTAAACTTATGTTGGCAGTGGTTTACCACTTCGGTAAACCAAGTTTACCGCATGAAACCGATGCCACACCGCATACCCTTACTAATGATATTTCATTTTGCCTTGGTTTTAAAAAGCGCGCTTAATCGAAAGGCGCACACCCTGGGGCTTTTCGCTCAGCGCCTAGAGTAATTACAAAAAGAGCACCAAAACGGCGTGCTTTTTTTGGGATTTTTCTGAACTTTTTTGGCCTGAGGCATGGGCCTCTCGTACCCAAGGCGTTTTTATGCATTTAACTGTTGTACCTTGGGTTTTTTGGCTTGTACATGCAGCTAAAAACCTATAGGATATACATGGCATATATAATATATATATAATCAGCTTGCGCCTCGGGTACGAAAAGCCCGGTGGTTTTAGACCTCGTCGCTTTTGTATGCCTCTCGCTTTTTAAAACCAAGCATTTTGCAATGATGACTTGCTGTCTAAAACCATATGCTTTTCATAATATAAGATATTTTTATCTTTGACTTCTATTCATGTATCGCTAAATTAAACTCAAGCACCATGGCTAGGATGGTTTGTTTATTTCCAGCATAGGTCCTCCGAATCTTAACATTAAAAAAAAAAACTTTAAAAATCAGCTACACATACAACATGAAGAACAAGAACCAAACCTAACATTTAAAAAATGAGATAATTACAAAAGTATACCTCCATGACCATGTTAGAACAATTTCACGGATATAGCCATGGGATACCCTAATCTTTGGTCGCGTACATAGTTGTTAATGGTGAATAGCGACAAAAGAGCGATAAGATACCTATATGCTACAATCTACATAGCGATTAGCGACCTTCGACCTATACGCTACGCTATTCGCTATAGCGACCGCTGTTGACAACTATGGTCGCGTACCTATTTTTACTCACCTAAACTCTAAATATTTGCATTCTATACGCGTAGGGCTGTAAACGAACCGAACGAACACGAACAAGGCCTTGTTCGTGTTCGTTCGTTAAGGAAATAAATGTGTTCACGAACGGTTCATGAACACTTTCCGAACGAGATTTTATGTTCGTGTTTGTTCATTAACGAAATGACCATGTTCACGAACGGTTCACGAACACAAACGAACACAAATAAATTTGGCGAACGCGACGAAGGATAAAGGTGGATGGCCCAGAGAGTAGCACTGGAAATTGAATCCCTTATTGTGGAACAGATGTCGATCGTATTGGTCGATGTAAATAATGAGAAAGGAAAGTGAAATGGTGCATAAACAAGGTGAAATAGGGTTTCCTGATTTGATTGTTAGGGTAATAAAATAAATAAAAGTTTAATAATATAAAAAGTATAGATAAAATATATGAAAGTACAAAAATATTTAATTAAAACACAAACGTAAATGAACGCAAATGAACGAATGTTCACGAACACGTTCACGAACAATTTACCGAACGTTCACGAACACAGTTGAACGAACAAGACCTATGTTCATGTTCGTTCATTTAACTAATCGAGCGAAATTTCTTGTTCATGTTCGTTAAACGAACGAACATAAACGAACTTCCCGCCGAACGGTTCACGAACGGTTCGCTGAACGTTCGGTTCATTTACAGCATTAATATGCAAATAAAAACACATACACGAATAACAATACATGTGCACGTATGGTTTTGTGAATCACATTAGGTTAAGTTGTTTTGTTATGGATAAATGAGAAATTTGTAGACACGAGAAAACAAATAACATATAATAAAAAACATGATTTTCTCTTTATAAATGCAGACACAAGACAACAAATAACTCATCACCTTCCATCAGTTCGTATACAAAAGTTGAAAACACCAGACACGCACCCAACCGGCCAACCCCAAGAAAAACTGAGATAAATGATTAAAATCCTACTATCAAAGTCTCATATCCCCTAAGTGAAGAACACCAGAATACATCTTAGAACACAGATACAAACACATGTACGAAATACCATAGCATTGTATTAAACCACTACCCACATCAACCCGAATCGACAAAAGCTAAGCAGAATACCATAAAAATGTATTAAACCACAATGTACATCAACCCAAATCAACGAGACGTAACAAAATACCATAGCATTGCATTAAACCCCTACCCACATCAACCCAAATCAGCAAAACCTAAACAAAGTATGATAATACATGTTCCACAGATGATAAAACAATTCAACCAAGAACAAAATATACATTTATAAGATGACCTAAATGAGAATCATACCCAGCTTTACGCCCTTCTAAAGAAAAAAACTTGCTTTACAAATTAGTTCTCGTTCTATACTAAAGCAACATACTAAAGCAACGCCCCGCTTGCGGTGTGCACATATAATGTATATATGTGTCTGCCCACGGGGGCAAAAGTGAAATTGCACTAATCATGCATCATGTAGTGGCGTTGATAGCCGAAAGACAAGACAAGAGGGTACATGCACTAATCGGCCTTTTTGCCGAGAGTTAGCGCCTTATGTCCAAGGCTTGATGCAAAACTACTATGGAGCCGGGGGAAGCAGCCTCTCTATTCCTTCGGGGTAGAGGTAGGGGTGTTCAGAATTCGTTTCGATTCGAAAAATTCGAAATTCGATTCGAATTCGATTCGATTATCAAGAATTCGTTTCGAGTCGCAAGAATTCGAATTCGAATTCGATTCGATTCGAGTCAAGTTAATCGAATACGAATCGAATACGAATTTACAATTTTAAATTCGATTCGATTCGAAATTCGAATAAGAATTATACATGTATTTTTATTTTTATATATATAATATATATAATTTAAAATTTAATACATATATAAATTAATTGGGCTATATAAAATTACCCATTTAAGTTATTACTAAGCCCATTACATATGATATGGGCATATGGCCCATGACATGATGAACCATCAAACAAATACCATATCTATTATTCGAATACGAAGCGAATACGAATTGAAGCGAATACGAATTGAAGCGAATTTATTCGAATTCGATTCGAATTCGAATTTTTATTCGAATACGAAGCGAATACGAATTGAAGTTTTTATTCGAATTCGAATTCGAATCGAATAGTATGTGTCTTATTCGAATTCGAATCGAATTCGAATTCAAGAGAAAAAAAAAATTATTCGATTAATTCGATTCGAATAATTCGAAAATTCGATATTCGATTCGATGAACACCCCTAGGTAGAGGTAAGGCTGTCTACATCTTACCCTCCTCAGACTCTATCTTAGCGTTGCTATTGGTGGGATTTACTGAGTATGATGATGATGATGATGATGTTCTATACTAAAGCAGAATTTACAACAACATCAAACATTATAACAAGCAACACATATAAACCAAAACAATTTCCAATTTACAAAACAAATAATCATAAATCTCTACCTTTTTTCTAAAAAAAAAATAACTTTTTTTCGTTCCAAACCCTAATGCCAATATCGCTTTATATCATCATAACACACAAACCTCAAAAAAGACATCATTATAACCTATAAAATCAAACACCCTTTGAAAACAATAACATAAAATCAAAAACCCATCAAGAAAAAAGTTGAATTTGAGGAGAATGATATACCTAGCTTGGTGAATTCGCCGGATGCAAGAACATCTGCGTAATACTTATCGTTGTAACGAACGGGAAAGAGAACGGAGTTGAGTTTCTTCAATTGCATTAGGTTCTTGTCTCGCACTCCGTCTAATGAGATTGAAACTGCACGACCTGCACCCATATTGATCCGTATTGGAGAAGACGAAGAAGAAGATTGTGGTTTGTTGAAAGGGGATTTGTTGCAATTGGAGAATTTTATTGTGTGAGTTGGTGTTTTGTTTACTTTTGACCTCCTTTTACTTCTTATTGTTTCATTTTAGTCCTTGTAGTTTTAGATCGATCTTGTTTTATGAGAACCAACCGGCCTTAATTTATTCGAGCTATTTACAAGCCGGTCTTGGTCGGTCTTGGTTTAGGGTTTCGGTTTTGGTAGGTTATACCCGAATATAATCGCCCCTAACATAAGCTTAGCCATGGTAATGGCCAGATAAAAAGGCTAATATATAAAATAGTGATTCTTATAGCATGTTGGTGCATCTGGAAAGCTAGAAATGAAAAGATAAAGTATTCTTAAATTCTAATCCCTCTATGTCAAATAAATAGTGGGTTTTTTGTAATGTTTAGCAAAGTATGAGAGTTGGCAATGTAAGTCGGAAAAATCGTTTACTTAGACGATGGGAAAAAGATAATTACGTAGCTAATGATTTTGAGATAGCTCTCATTCTTCTTTCTCTAGCTTTAGCTCGGTCTTTTGATAACCAGCTTTTGTTCGTAACACTATTCATAAAGTCATTGAAGATATCAAGGCTCTTGGTGCTCAATGAGTGAAAAACATATTTTAGGAATGGAGAATCTTGCTTGGTTTTATGCTGTTGTATACCTTCACCAACTTTTTTTGTGTTCTGGTGTTTTCCATTTTGAATGAAATTGATTGCCTTAAAAAAATCATCCCTAATATTCCCAAAACCTTGATCTAAATTTATTAGTTATTAAAAGTCAGTTATCACTTTAAAAACCGAAATAAACGGCACTTATTTTTAGTTTTATGGATGATGTGTGTTTTGTCATTTAGTTATGTGAAATTATAGGAAGAAACTCAAATGAATGGACCTCCTTCTGCCACGTGTTACACCTTTTTGCAGATGTGTTACGTGTAACAACCAGAGATTGTCACGTGTTACATAACAGTTTTTCCTTTTCAGAAAAAGTTGAAAGTCTGCAAAAGTTGTTGCACGTAACACGTGGCAGCCTCTGGTTGTTACACAGTATAGTCTGCAAAAAAGTGTAACACGTGACAAAATAAGGTCCATTAATTTGAGTTTCTTAGTTTTCTTAACTAATATAGGTTTTCTTTTTATTCCTCTCCTTCAGATATATATGTTTCTATTTGACTAATCTAGAAAAGAAATACAAAGTCTTAAAAAGAGCTCAACTCCTTAAAATTAAAAAAAAAAAAAAGTAAGAATGAAGACGAGGGAACTAACTATAAGAAACATATTTGGTACGTCAAGAGAGAGTTGTAAGAACAATTAGTTTTGCAAGTCCGAACAATTTCTTCCAAAGAGAACACGTTAAAAAGCAAACCTCAAAATATATTGATTTGATGATGATGTGCCTCTTGCAGAAACCATCCATTTGTATTTTCATTCTATTAGATATTCGGAATATTAAATACTTATTTTGGGAATTATGTTAATTATTTATGATGGTTCATGTTATCAAATTGTGTTGTCAAATGACAAAAATGTCAACAAAAATTAACTTGTAGAATAGTACACCAAAAAATGGTGTTCAATGACTTGAGAAATGGAACTTTAAGGCCATGTATAAGTATAAAAGCAAAGCAGTATTCCGGAGCTTCAAGTCTATCGATTAAGCTCGTACATCCTTCATTTGAGAAAAGTTTGTAGAGAGTTTCGATAGAGAGGGGGAGATCCAAGAATACAAAGAGGGAGACGAGTGATCTTGACGGATCTTGCAAGGTTTAAAGTATTATCATTAGATTTTTTTTATAGAGAGAGGGAGAGTGACGAGCATGGAAGGGGTAAGAGTGTTTATGAGAGATTTTACAAGGTTTAAAGTGTTATTATTAGAAGAGTAAATTACAAGTTTTGTCCTTTACGTATGTCCCAAATTGCAGACGATGTCCTTTGTCTTTAAAATTGATGAGTTTTGTCCTTAATGTTTGCAAATCTTGCACGTTATGTCCTTTAGGCCAAACCCAGTTAGATTTTTTGGTTAAATGAAGGCATGTGCAGGGCACATGAGGGCATTCTTGTCATTTCATATTTTCAAGGACTATTTTGTAAAGAAATTTTATGCAGGGGCTATTCTGTAATAAACTTAAAAATAAAAATTATATAAACTCCCTCTCTCTCTCTTGATCTGAAACTCATTCCCTCTCTCTTCTCTCTCTCTCTCTAACAACAGGTTGGCCACCATTCTTTGTGGCGGTTCACGGCGGCGCACCGCCTTACCAGTGGTGGAGGTGGTCGTGGTGTTAGGTGACGCGACAGGTCCCCCCCCCCCCCTCTCTCTCTTTTCTTTCTCTCTCTCTAACAACAAGTTGGCCACTTTGTGTGGCGGCGGTGCACCGGAAGGAGGTAGCGGTGGTGTTAGGTGATGGCGGGTGGTTGTGGTAGTGGGTTCGGTGTGGCGATTGAGGTGGTGTTATTGGCGTTTGCAGGGGTGGTTGTGGTGGTGGGTTCGGTGTGGCGATTGAGGTGGTGTTATTGGCGTTTGCAGGTGGTGGTGTTCGGAGACTCGATGGCCGAAATAGATTTTTTGGGTTTTTTTGGTTTTGGGGATTTTTGGTTTTGGCCGGAACAAATGTTGCATATTATAAAATGGGTTCTGGTTCCTCTTGCAGCTGATCTTTGAGGGGGTTTATAAGAGAGTCTCGGGATTCGACCTGACCTGTGATTTTTTTTTCTCTTGATTTTTGATTTTGGGGGTTTATGCAGGGACTATTTTGGTAATACTCCCTCAAAGATCAGGGGGTTTATGCAGGGACTATTTTGGCATTTAGGTTTTTGATTTTGGGGGGTTTTTGATGCACGTAGCACTAGAGGTGGAGGGTGGCGGTGGAGGGTGGTGGTGGTGAAGGGTGGTGGTGATGGAGGTTATATATATAGTTAAAATAATAATAATATTTTAAATTATTTTGTTTTATTTTTTAAATACTATTAAATAAATAAGGTAAAAAGACTAAAATGCCCTTTTCTACCCTCATGTACCCTGCACATGCCTTCATTTAACCAAAAAATCTAACTGGGTTTGGCCTAAAGGACATAACGTGCAAGATTTGCAAACATTAAGGACAAAACTCATCAATTTTAAAGACAAAGGACAGCGCCTGCAATTTGGGACATACATAAATGACAAAACTTGTAATTTACTCTTATTAGAATAATACACCCAGATGTGAGGTTTTTCTCAAAGTTCGGATGACGTGGACAAAACCCGTATGAGGTGATGAGTTTGTACACATTGTGACATCGGTATGCAAGGGTAGTCTGGAACTCTAGATGTGTGGTCTAGAATTCCGGATGTGGTGGTGGGCCCCCGAATCACTCCAATAATTATATCCCCACCCAAAAGCTATTTTGTTAAAAAAAAAAAAAAAAACAAACAAACAAACTTTTTTACAGCTATATAAATACTCCATTTACCTTAAACTCACTCCACCCTATCTCTAAAAAAAATCTCATAATACACAATGTGTTCCACTGACAAAGAAACACCGCAATCTCTAACATCACTTCCTTTTATGTTTCGTAATAATGATTTTACTTTCATGCAACTAGTTGCGAAGGAGTATGAAGAATTGCTTTGCAATGACGGTAACATGTATTTGCCGCTTATGGGTCAAACCGAAGAAGGAGCAAGTTCTCAATCTGTAAGGAAGCGTAAAGTAATAAACAGAGCTCGTGAAGATGCAAACTATCATTTGTAGAAAGACTATTTTTGCTCTAGAGTCGTTCCCAGAAAACTATTTTTAATCGTCGGCTTCGTATAAGTCGCGATATTTTCCTTCAAATTGTAAAGGATTTGTAAGACAATTATGAATACTTTACACAAAGGACGAATGCGTTTAATCGAAAGGGTCTATCACCAACCCAAAAGTGCACATCCGTCTTGCGTCGATTGGCATACGGCTTTGCTAGTAACGCAACAGATGAATACGTACGCATCGGTGAAACTACGACCAACATGTTATGATCCTTTTGCGAGTATATTATCGAACTTCATTCCAAAGAATATCTTAGAATGCCTAACGAAAGTGACGCACAGTTACTGGAGTCCTATTCACAAATCCATCGATTTTTCAGGATTGTTGGGCAAAATTGATTGTATATATCATCCATGTAAAATATGTTAATTACATGGAATTGGCGATATATGTAAGATGACAAAGGATGTCCCACGTTAATGCTCGAGACAGTTGCATCCCATGACCTTTGGATTTGGCATGCCTTTTTTGGAGCTTCTGGTTCGAACAATAACATCAACATCCTTAAGCAGTCACCAATATTCAACGACGCAATAAATGGTTTTGCACCTTCGTGTGTAACAACCCGCACTTTCGCGCTCATTACTCTCGTTACGCCTAGTACTAGAGATTCGGATCATAATGTAAACTATATCGCTTACTACGCTACATCGCATATTTTCGCACTACCACGCTTATTTCAACACGCTAAATCGCACTTCACAACGCTTACGCTTATAATGCATTCGCTTACACTATTACATCACGTGAGTATCTAAAATACTCGCTCGCTCTCGCACCAACGCAACGCAAACTCAAAACACGGTTTTATATATAGGTATATTATTATTACTTATGCTTATATGTGTTGATACTCGCTTAAAACGCTCAAACGCTCACTCGCGCAACTCAATGTATCGCGCTAAAATACTTAAAGTACTCGAACTAACTAATGCAACCAAACGCACCAAACGAACATCCGATACGCGAAACATAAATCAACCGCGCGAAACAGGCGACTTTGTACGAAGGCACCTGGCCTCGTACGAAGGCCCCTGGCTTCAAATGAACGCAACCTGCGCTAACCTCTTCCTCTATAAATACCTAGCACTCTCCTCGTTTCATAACTTGCTGCCATTTCGCACAAAAACGCTCCCAACCTGTTGTCTCTCTCTTTTCCAAGTAAGATGCATTATTTTTACATGTTTCACAACGATTTCCACCATGATTTTTCACGAGTTTATCTCCGATTTCATCTAAAACTTCTCTATTTTTACAAAAACCTTCATCTTTTTCATCAAAACTTCTGATTTTGCTTCGGATTTACACTTGAACGAGTGTATTGGGTTTAACTTTGGCTTCCCAAGATAGAGATCTGAATATCTCGCACTCACCAAGTGTTTAATCCAAGGAAAAACTACTGTAAACTCGATTTTTACACTAAAACGGACCAAAACCGATGTATGTTTCATTCACTGGATAGTGGGATGAAGCGGTGTCAAAACCGTCATGAAAATGACTCGAAAATACATCCGATTCAGGCGAAAATGCAGATCCGAACGCATGAAGACACTGAACAGCCACTTGTGCGAAGCTAGACTGGCTTGTACGAAGCACCGGCTTCCTACGAAGGCACTGCGTTCGTACGAAGGCACCGGATTCGTACGAAGGCACCCTTCGTACAAACTAGTCCAGTTTCCCGCATGTGACTCAAACGCTCAAAAGACCTCTCCGGCTCTAAGTTTAATCGTAGCTTACGGCTGGAGGGATGAACCCTCGATTTCCCGAAGACAGACGCGAAGAACACTCGATTTTGGACACAGAAACAAGCATCATGCACGAAGGCATCGTACGAAGGCACTGCCTTCGTACGAAGCGGCCCTTCGTACGAAGGTTATGTTTTCCCACACGACACTCCGACTCAAAGTATGATAATACATGTTCCACAGATGATAAAACAGCAAAACCTAAACAAAGTATGATAATACATGTTCCACAGATGATAAAACAATTCAACCAAGAACAAAATATACATTTATAAGATGACCTAAATGAGAATCATACCCAGCTTTACGCCGTTCTAAAGAAAAAAACTTGCTTTACAAATTAGTTCTCGTTCTATACTAAAGCAACGCCCCGCTTGCGGTGTGCACATATAATGTATATATGTGTCTGCCCACGGGGGCAAAAGTGAAATTGCACTAATTTTAACGTTATTTTACTAACTTCGTGAAAATAACGTTAAAAGCGGGGGACGCTTAATCATGCATCATGTAGTGGCGTTGATAGCCGAAAGACAAGAGGGTACATGCACTAATCGGCATTTTTGCCGAGAGTTAGCGCCTTATGTCCAAGGCTTGATGCAAAACTACTATGGAGCCGGGGTCTCACCGGAAGTAGCCTCTCTATTCCTTCGGGGTAGAGGTAAGGCTTACCCTCCTCAGACCATATCTTAGCTTTGCTATTAGTGAGATTTAGTGAGTATGATGATGATGATGATCTATACTAAAGCAGAATTTACAACAACATCAAACATTATAACAAGCAACACATATAAACCAATACAATTTCCAATTTACAAAACAAAAAATCATAAATTTCTGCCTTTTTTCTAAAAAAAAAAACAACTTTTTTTCGTTCCAAACCCTAATGCTAATATCGCTTTATATCATCATAACACACAAACCTCAAAAAAGACATCATTATAACCTATAAAATCAAACACCCTTTGAAAACAATAACCTAAAATCAAAAACCCATCAAGAAAAAAGTTGAATTTGAGGAGAATAATATACCTAGCTTGGTGAATTCGCCGGATGCAAGAACATCGACGTAATACTTATCGTTGTAACGAACGGGAAAGAGAACGGAGTTGAGTTTCTTCAATTGCATTAGGTTCTTGTCTCGCACTCCGTCTAATGAGATTGAAACTGCACGACCTGCACCCATATTGATCCGTATTGGAGAAGACGAAGAAGAAGATTGTGGTTTGTTGAAAGGGGATTTGTTGCAATTGGAGAGTTTTATTGTGTGATTTGGTGTTTTGTTTACTTTTTAACTCCTTTTACTTCTTATTGTTTCATTTTAGTCCTTGTAGTTTTAGATCGAGAACCGGCCTTAATTTATTCGAGCTATTTACAAGCCGGTCTTGGTCGGTCTTGGTTTAGGGTTTCGGTTTTGGTAGGTTATACCCGAATATAATCACCCCTAACATAAGCTTACCCATGATAATGGCTAGATGAAAAGGCTAATATATAAAACAGTGATTCTTATAGCATGTTGGTGCATCTGGAAAGCTAGAAATGAAAAGATAAAGTATTCTTAAATTCTAATCCCTACGTGTCAAATAAATAGTGGGTCTTTTTGTAATTTTAGCAAAGTATGAGAGTTGGCAATGTAAGTCGGAATAATCGTTTACTTAGACGACCGGAAAAAGATAATTACGTAGCTAATGATTTTGAGATAGCTCTCATTCTTCTTTCTCTAGCTTTAGCTCGGTCTTTTGAATTTTGATAACTAGCTTTTGTTCGTAACACTTTATTCATAAAGTCATTGAATAATATCAAGGCTCTTGGCGCTCTTTGAGTGAAAAACATATTTTAGGAATGGAGAATCTTGCTTGGTTTTATGCTGTTGTATTCCTTCAGCCCAGGTACATAACTTTTTGTGTTCTGGTGTTTTCCTTTCTGAATGAAATTGAATGCTGAAGGGGTATGGTCCCAGATCTCGCGTCAGCATGACCGCGAAGGACCATTACCCTCATCAAAAACCTCCAACAGCAATAAACTCACCTGTGTCCGCATGGGCACATGCGAACACAGCGGTCCAATCTGTCCAGTGATGAGAAGACTTACCTTAAGGACGGAAACTAATGTAACGCATAGCGATGCGGCCCCGCACCGCATCCTATGAACATTTTCGTCACGAGAAGGGATCTGGACAACAGTAACAGTCACTCAGCAGGCAATGCGGCATATCACCGCATCCCGCGTAAATCTTGGATGGAACAACCAACGCGGGAACAACATCAAGGACCGCAAGCAGCGATGCGGCTTGGCACCGCATACTGCCTACAAGGCAAGTGGGTCTGACACCACAGTGCAAGTGGCACTGGGAACAGTCACCTACCGGCCCACGTGTATACAACAGTCTGACACCACAGCAGGACGTGGCATCACCACAGTATCCGACAGGTCTGACACACCTGCAAATAGCTGTGCGATGTCAGGCTAGCTACTCAACTACCCTCCTCCACTCCTCGGCTATAAATACTGACCCCAAACCAGGTTTGAGGTATCACTTCTCAACTCTCTCAATACTACTACTATCACACTTTGCTTCCCAAGCAAACTACTGATTCTCACGCCGGAGAGTGGTAACAAGGAGCACCCCCCACCCCATCCTCCTTGTTGCGAGTCACGGTTTGTTTCCTTGTACAGGAAACCCACCACCAGACGATCCAGCAGGCGATCCTCGGAAAGAAGGGATTAACCCTCTTGACGAGACCAGTGAGTTAACCTACCTGGTTAACCATTGTTTCATCATTGGCGCCCACCGATACTCTTAGCACTTTTTTCCGAGCATCCCTTTCTCTCCAAAGATCATGTCTGATCGTCAAAACAACACCACCGGGGATAACCTAAACCCCGCAAACCAAGGGCCAGCGGGAACCATTCCCCTAGCCCCAAATGCTGAACACATTGGCACATCAACGCAAGGGGGCGCATCCCTTACGTTTGGGCACGATTTATCACAGTACGCTCCTGTGATACCTGCAGGCATGAACCTTCATGCCTGGTACGACCAACAAGCAGCTATGCTGGCTGCAACATACAACAGAGCTTACGAAGAAGCGCAAGTATCTGTGGGACCCACCCCAGCACCACACACCCCTGCAGGTCGTACTTTACAATACGAAGGCAAGGCCCCAACACATCCGGCCTCCAGAAGCAGGCACGAAGATCGCGGTTCCTCTTACTGCGATGTCCGCACACTTGATGAGGACGACTCCACATATGGGTCCCGCCACAGGAGCCATATACAGAGTCGCCTAGGCCCACACGGCGAAACTAGGCGACAGTCTACAGCCCACCACAGCCTAGGAATTCACAGCTGACTGGGACCCCAGTCCCACCGTGAAGGGCAAGGTTATACCGATCCGGACGATGGTACATACCGTGCGGAATCCCATGCCACCAGCAGCAGGCCGGGAGGACGCAACTACGTTCCTCCCACTCACCCCCGCACTACGTACCTCCGCGCTGCAAAGAATCACCGCGGCCAACCCTACAGGCCGAAATTTGCGGCCGAAAACTCCAAGTTCGTCCCAGAAATCGCCCACACCGATGTCACCACCACAAAATTCCCATTAAACATTGGGAAATACAACGGTTCGACCGACCCAGATGATCACAACAACATCTTCGTCGGCGCCGGGTGCAACGGTAGATGGGACGAACCCACCTGGTGCCATTTTTTCCCACAGACCCTAACATGTCTGGCCAGGGCATGGTTCGATTCTCTACCACCAGGGTCACTGACCTCATTCGAGTACTTACAAGAAAAATTCCTCGCGCACTTTAGCCAGCAACGACGCCATGAACGTGATTCCATGGACGTCATGAACATCTGGCGCAGGGATAACGAATCGCTTGAAGCGTTCGTTGTCCGTTACAATAAAGAGTGCCTAGAGATAGGCGATGTCGCCGACCAAATGGCACGTAACCATTTCATTGTTGCCGTAAAAGACGAGCAAATGGTTATAAATATCTCTGGCAAAGATGGTTTGCCTAAGAAGTGGGAGGATGTCATGGCTGCGGTCAAGACATACGCCCAGACTCAGCGGTCCCTAAGACCGCACATGTCAAAGGCACAACCCCAGGCGGAAGGCCAGACCTCCCGCCAAGAGCCCAAGCACAGCAATAAGCGCAAACGGGACACATGGAATCGTGGCAGCGATTCCAGACCATATGTCCCACGAAGCAACCAGCCCGACGCAAGGGCTACAATCAACGCCCAGCGTGAAAATCGGGCGTCAAAAAAGGAATCTCGGGACCGCAGCTGGACCGAGATTAACCAGTCGCCAAGTGACGTCCTCCTTACGGACGCACAATTCCTGCGACTGGCCCAACCAATGAAGTCCAAAAAGAACCAGGATCTCGCACTCTACTGCGAGTATCACAAGGACAATGGCCACACAACAAACAGCTGCATCAGTCTCCGACTGGAGATTGAGCGAGCCCTAAAAGAGGGAAAACTGCAACATCTGTTGATAAGCGCACAAAAATCTACCAAGCGCATCACTCCCCACAACGAGGGCACCTCCACGGGTAAGAGGACCATGTACGTGGCCTCTACCCACATGATCAATGGAGGAAGAGGAAGGCCGCGCAAGGCGGCAAGAATACCGGACAATGACTGGAAAGACGAGCAAGTCGTCTTTCCAAAAGTCCGAGGCGGCCCGCGCGATAGACGCGCCGTGGTTATCACAGGCCACCTGGCTCACTACTGTACCGAGCGATTATTCATCGACCCGGGCAGTACATCCGATATTATATACGAGCAATGCTTCAACCAGTTCGATCAAGAAGACAGATCGACTGCAACCAGCGGATTACCCGTTGGCCGGGTTCGCAGGGGAAACCGTATTCCCCCTGGGCCAGATTACTTTTCCTGTGCGCCTCACCAACGGGAGGCACACAAGAACGGAGGAGGTAAACTTCATGGTTTTACCGCACACCTCCAAATACGACGTACTTCTCGGGAGAGAATCCCAGGGCGATTTCAACATGATCACATCCGTCCCTCACTCTGCTATCGGTTTCCCAACCGAGACGGGGGTCGCGATAATATATGACCGAAGGGAAGTTTTGTCTACGGACGACCTGCGTCCAGCCAAGGTAGCAAGGCCCACCCCCAACACGCAACCAGAAAAATGGGTGCTTAACGCAAGACACCCAGAGCAAACGGTCACGTTGGGCCAGGCCTTGACACCTACCATCAGAGCGCGCCTGAAGCAACTCCTCTTCAGGAACCAAGACATTTTTGCGTGGACACCCGCAGACATGACAGGGGTACCACGCGACATAGCACAACACTTCTTGAATACCATGCCAGGTATCAAGCCAGTGATCCAAGGCCAACGCCACCTTGGATCAGCAAAAAACGCGGCGATGGAAGAACAGGTGCAGGAGCTGCTCTCCGCAGGAATCCTGCGGGAAGTCAAATACCAGACTTGGTTATCCAACCCAGTCATGGTAGAAAAACCAAGCGGGGGCTGGCGCATGTGCGTCGATTATAAAGACCTCAACAAGGCTTGCCCCAAGGATTGTTATGCACTTCCGGAAATCGACGAAAAGGTCGATAACCTCGTACCATTTCGATGGAAGTGCTTCCTCGATTGTTACAAAGGCTATCACCAAGTACAGATGGCAATCGACGATGAAGATAAAACGGCATTCCGCACTCCTACCGGGAACTACTGCTACACCAAAATGTCGTTCGGGTTACGCAACGCGGGCGCAACCTATCAAAAGTTGATGAACGACACTTTTCGCGGTCAAATCAGCAAAAGTGTCGAAATCTATATGGACGACCTGGTCGTCATGAGCATGGAGGAAGACACCATGCTCAACGATATCGAAAGAACATTCCAAACTCTGCGAAGCGTCAACATGAAGCTTAATCCAGGGAAATGCTCGTTTGGAATGGAAGAAGGAAAATTCCTCGGATTCATCGTAACCAAAGATGGATTCAAGGTAAACCCGGAAAAGGTTCAGGCGATCGAACGCATGCCATCGCCCTCTACGATGAAAGAAATGCAACGACTAGCCGGCAGGCTAGCCGCACTAAACAGATTCTTAGCCAACCACGCAGCTAAGTCTTACCCTTTCATCAAGACCCTGCGGAGCTGCCTAAAAAAGGAACAATTCCAATGGACCGCAGAGGCCGAAAAAGCTTTCCGGGAGATGAAAGAGTGTTTGATCCAGCTCCCAAGTTTAACCGCACCACGAAAAGATGAGCCACTTATTCTGTACCTATCTGCCGCGGACAACGCGGTAGGCACGGTACTCATAGTGGAGCGGGAAGGAGTCCAAACACCCATCTACTACATCAGCAAAATGCTCAATGACCCAGAGATAAGGTATTCCATCATGGAGAAATTGGTACTGGCACTAGTGCACGCGTCGAGACGTTTACGACGTTACTTCGCAAACCACGTCATCACAGTGTTAACTAACTACAGGATCGGCCCGATCCTATCCAAACCCGACATCTCTGGGAGGTTAGCAAAATGGGCAATTGAGCTGGGCGCACTTTCACTGAACTATAAGCCGCGCCCCGCAATCAAAGGCCAGGTTTTGGCTGATTTCGTTGCTGAAGTACCAGCAAACCGCATTCAAGAATGCGAAGAAGAACAAAACCCTACATCACCACCATCCTCCGCAGAAACCTGGGCACTATATACAGATGGTGCATCCAATGAAGATGGTGCTGGCGCAGGTCTGCGACTTGTCAGCCCCGATGGCCAAGAGCTAACCTACACAATCCGCCTCGATTTCAAAAGCACGAATAACGAGGCGGAGTATGAGGCTCTACTGGCAGGGCTGCGGTTGGCAGTCAAACTCGACGTCAAACATTTGGAAGCACATGTAGACTCACTACTGGTTGCAGGGCAGATACGCGGTGACTATGCCGCAAAAGGGGATATCATGATCCTCTACCTCGAACAAGCATTGCAACTGAAATCAAGGTTCACCTCCTTCAATATTCGCCATATCAACAGGAGTGATAACAAACCTGCGGATGCATTATCAAAACTTGCATCCACCAGTTTCCAACACCTGGCAAAAGAGGTACGCATCGAGATTCTGCAAAATCCTTCAGTACCCCTGCGCCAGGTCAATGTCATCCAATACGGTACAACATCCTGGATGACACCGATAATTGCATACTTACAATCAGGTGTTACTCCCGAAAGCAAGGCAGAAGCACGCAAGCTACAATACAAAGCGTGTCATTACCAAAAGGGAGACGGTATCTTATACCGTAAGTCATACCTGGGGCCACTCCTACGATGCGTCAACCCCGAAGATGCCATATACCTTATCAAAGAAATTCACGAGGGAATATGTGGCATACACGCAGGCCCGCGCATGGTTGTGGCCAAAATCATGAACGCCGGGTACTATTGGTCCGGCATGCACCTGGACGCAGTCAAAGTCTTACGCAAATGTTTCAATTGTCAGCGACATGCTCCCAAGACCTTGCGTCCCAAGAACAACCTGATCCTCGTCACCACCGCATGGCCATTCCAAAAATGGGCAATCGATGTGGTGGGACCATTTCCAGACGCACCTGGTGCAGTAAAATTTATCATAGTGGCTGTTGATTACTTTACAAAATGGGTAGAGGCAAAGCCGCTTGCATCAACCACCGCTATGATAACAAGGAAATTCGTGTGGGAACATATCATCTGCCGTTTCGGTCTACCAATGTGCATCGTCACCGATAACGGCACTAACTTCGCCGCCGATGACTTTCAAAAATGGCTAAAAGAGCTAAACATTGAACACATATTCTCCTCAGTGGCGCATCCGCAAGGGAACGGCCAAGTCCAGAGTATCAATAAAAGCTTAGTGGAAGGCATCAAAGCACGGTTGGGAACAGCCAGACGCGGCTGGGTTGATGAACTCCCAAGTATTTTATGGGCTCACAGGACAAGCCCAAAAACAAGCAACGGTGAGACACCCTTCAGCCTGGTCTATGGCACTGAAGCGATGATCCCCGCGGAAGTAGGCCTCCCCTCACCTAGAATGTTGGCTATCAACAAGATAGACAACAATGAGGAACGCAGGGTTGACTTGGACCTCTTGGAAGAAAGGCGCGAAAACGCTGCCATCAACGAGGCCAAATACAAACCAAACTTGAAAAGTACTACAACACACGCGTTCGCGTTTGTACTTTCAACCCAGTAGACTACGTCTTTCGGGACAATGAAGCATCTAACGCGGAACGCCCAGGGAAACTTGCCCCCAATTGGGAAGGACCCTACCTCATCCAAGAGGTCCTAGGAAAAGGCGCGTATAAACTTCAAACATTGGAAGGCGAAACTATCGCACGCACATGGAATGCACAACAGCTTCGACGCTGTTATATGTAAGCCATGTTTTACATTCACCATGTAACCTATCAGGCCACGGGCCATTTGCAAATAAATAAATAGACGATTCAATGCAATATTGTTTATTTATTTCTATTATAAATGCGTGTTCCACTCTGAGGTATACACAAAAACAGATTAGCAAAATCTTCATTCGTGATACCCACACAGAGTGGTAAACACACGCAACTATTATAATAGGCCAGCAATGGCAACACTGTTTGTCCGACCAAAGACAATTCTTCATACTTGCATATCACCGAGATATGCAAAAGGCAATTACAGATTTAGTGTCACTCACAGTAACATTAAACTCTTACAAATTCAAACATGCAAGTAGTAAAAACACTTGCACAAATTGAACAGAACAATTCTTTATATTCAAAAAATTCCTACACATGCGCGGTGCACAGAGAATTTACATAAAGTTTTTAAACAATTACATGAGGAAACAAAAAAGGCACGCAGGCCAGCCTAGTCTTTCTTTGTGCCGCTGGAACCCTCACCGTCCTTGCTTACCACAGAAGGTTTTTCCTCATCTTCTTCATCAGCGTATAACACTCGCAAGCGGTCCGCATAGTCCTCCGCTTCTAAACACTTTTCAAGATCCTCGAGACCGGAAAGGGTTGTGTCATTATACGTCGCAACCGTAGCATCAAGAAGCGCTTCAGTATCCACACCGTGGAACCCGGATCGCTCATCAGTATATCCGCCCTGGGCTACAAGATTCATATGGCTAATACAGCGATTATAGCCAGCTTTAAAACCAGCATCCCGGGCACGCTCCTTAATCTCATTAACACCTGATACATTCTCAGGTGCGTCAAGGATGGCAGTAACAATCTACGAAACAAGAATACAAAGGTTATCAAAGGCAAACCTATAAAAAAAAACAAAAGCAACGAATGCTTACATGCCCGATCCCGCGCATACGCATCCATTCGTGGTCAGCCTTGAGCAGCTTAAGTGACGAATCAAGGCTATCTCTAGCCTCCTCAGCCTCTCTTGCCCGCGCTTCAACCTCATCAACGCGGGCAGAGACCTCCTCAATAGTGGCCCCCCGGGTCCGCACTTCAGCCTGGTAACAAAACAAAAACAAGTATACAAAAATAATCAACATACTTGTGAGATGTACAAATTCAAAAGCAAGAAACTTATACCTGGAGGCCCAAGATAGTTTTGGTTAAATTGGTGCGGTCAACATTCGCCCCTTCAAGAGCCTTTACAGTGCGGGCCTCCGCCTCCTTGGCCTCTTCAAGAGCCTTGGCGAGGCGAGCTTCCGCCTCTTTGGCCTCTTGGGCAGTCGCAACAGCTGCTGTTTTCTCTTTAGCCAGCGCAGCATTTGCTGCCTTAGCATTGACAAGCTCCTGGCGAACACGAAAGAGAGTTTCATTCTGTTTGGCCCAAGAGTCTTTCCAAGCCTTGCGCTCATTAGAAAGTGTCTCGCGCTCATTAGAAAGAGATTCTTTCCAACTCTGGCGCTCAGTGGAAAGCAGTTTGGCAAGGGTACGAACCTGTTTAAGCTCAGCAGTTGCAGCCCACTCTTCAGTCTGCTTACGCTTTTCAAACGCAGCCCTATCCCTTTCAAGCTGCTCGGCACCCTCACGTGCAGCCTTCACCAACTCCTCAGCCTCTGCACGCAAGCGCACATTCTCCTCCTCCCTGCGCCCCAACACCTTATAGTTTTCCATAATGACATTGGCCATTACGGAACTCCCAATAAGCATGGAGGAGAGTTGGTTAATCTGGGCTTCAGTTGGTAAGGCACGGGCCCGGTTGACTTCAAATGGGGTGCCCAGACCACCCAAAATCTCCCTACACGCGGAGGGGTCAGCGGAAATATCATCCCCTTGCATCACAGACCATGGAGGGCGGTGGTAAGCCATGGCCCGATCTTCCGTATAGGTGCGGTAATAATACTCTAATTCAGACTCTTCAGGCTGAATGGGAGTCTCTACGAAACCCGCACCCCCAGAACCGGAACCAGAAGCCTTCTCAGCAGCAGGAGACTTTGGCCTTTCAGTGTAAGCAAATTTCAGGTTCAGGTCATCAGCATCCTCTGGGGTAATGACATTATCATGAGAATCCACCGTGTCATGGATCTGGGCCGCAGGCCCCTTCCCAGTATCCTCCTCCCGCACAGAGGGCTCATGCGTAACAACCTTATGAACCCCCACATCCGCAGCAGTGTCATGCGGGGGAGGAGGAGGAGCATCAAACATGGAGAACCCTTCATCTTGGGGTTCTGCAATCAAAGCAAAGATATGTTAAACTACAAGTACAAATACAAAATATTTGTCCAAGTTATGTATCACGTACCAAGAACAACGGCAGGCTTCCTTTGTCCCACAAAAGTCGCGCGTCTGGTCTGAATTTTCGGCTTCTTTTTCTCACCAACATCAACAGCTTTCCCTGCTTTCCTCTTCTTCTCATCAGCAGCCTTAGAACCCGCAGTGGTTCCACCTGTGGCCGCACCAGCACCTGGAACACCCAAGCCCTCAAGGGTGTCAGATACTACCACGTAATCGTTTTTCTGCGGAAATGAGAACGAGAGATACCTGCTGCGTGCGGAACCAAAGGCGGAACAACAGGAGCCTCAGTTTTCTTCTTGCCGCGACCCCACATGGGTTTATCCACTTGCTTCTTCTCCGCATGCTTTTTGGGAGCACCCTTTGACTCAAACTTACCAAGGGCCCCAAGAGTACCTGCATGTAGAATGTCAGCAACATGAAAATTATAAGGCAAGAAAAGCAGGCTACGAATTATACCTTTGCCCTGCGGCAGGGGTGCATTCATTGCCTCGCGTGTAGGAACACGGAAGTTATGGAGAATGGTCAAATTAAAACCTGCACCTACAGCAGTCTTGACAATATCAACCTTGCCAGTAAAGGTTGGATCAAATATCTTCCACAGCTCCACGACAACTTCTGATAATACACGTTCAGATTAATAGCAAACAAGGGAATAATGAAATCGCACAAAAGTAAGAACACTTACCACCAGTTTTCTCCCGCACAACGGGCTTTGCATGCCTATCAGCCCTAGTCAATAACATCCGCAACACCCACAATTCATTGTTCTCCAACGGCCTATGCTCAATAGTCCTCAACCTTGGGAACCACTCCGCATTCTCCGCATTAGGAATGGGAAGATCCTCCGCACGAATAGGCTCATTAACATTCCGCAAAGTCATGTTGAGAACAACCGCGACAGCTTTAATATAGAAGAATTTGCTCTTCCACTTTGTAATACCCTTGGGAGGGGTCATCAACTTGGTACTTCCGTACCGTTCTCTGAAAGAGAAGAACCCAGTATTCACCGTCAACTGATAAAACCCCCGAAAATTATCAACGGTAACTGGCAAACCAAGGGCACGAAAAGTCGATTCAAAGTGTCTAATACGAATAAACCCAAAAGGACTCATCTGGGAGATATGAACCCTGTAATACTCCAAACACTCAGCAACAAAAACGGTCAATGGTAAACGAAGGTTACCATCAACGAAAGAATCGGCCCACATAGTCACGTGACCGGCTGGAGCACAAGCACCGGTATCACCGTCTTGGGGATAAACAGCCCCAAAATCGGAGGGCATCTGTGTACTGATCATCAGTTGGTCGAACGACGCTTTCGACCACTTCAAGGGTGGCAAGCCACCACCAGGGGCACTACCACCATCATCTTCTTCTTCCCCGGCCACCGGAGAAGAGGTTTCAGGGTTTTCACCCTCCACATTGTGTGGGTTAGATGGTTCAACCATCAAGAAATAAAGATAAAGAAGGAAGAAGTATGGGTTTGCAAGAAAAACTCAGAAGATCACCGGAAGTACAGACGGATTGATCGGAAAAGATGAAGAGTATGGTATCTTTTCACCGGAGAAATTTTTTGAATTTTGAACAAAGTGAGGAGAAACCAAACGGTTTCCCCTTATATACTCATTGCAATTAATGCGATGGAGTAACCGACTTACAAAGTTCAAAAAGGGCCACTTATGTTTCGCCACGTGTTCAGCAACTTTTCTGCTGACGGTTATCACGCGCGCGTGGCCGCCCACGCGCCTGACAGAATTGACCTTTACACTACTTGCTACAGTGCAGTTATGACCTCGGTCAATGCAAACGTCCTTTCAGAACATCACATGTCAGAATTCTACCAACTTTCAACAACCCACACGTGCCATCAGCCACGTAGACAACACAAAAGCGACAAACATTATCCAAACTTAAGCGGCATGCGGTTTCTCTGGTTTACCGCACCATAACCCATACCGCATGTCGTTTTTTACATACCCCTCATAAAAAAGGCAAAAATATATATCTTTAAATTATATAAGGGGGTATAAGCAATAACCGCACATACCCACGCGCACACGTGGAATATGCGGAGAGGACACACACCAACCCGCACAGGTGTGTCAGATACTCAGAACCAGCATGGTTCTTTGGACTGCGAAAACCGCTTCTCAGGATGCGGTAAACCGCACTCCATGTAAGCATCTTCAAGCTTCAAAACCCTCATTTCCGGTTCACAACCACGGAGGGAACGCAAACAGCTTCTCCTTAAGGAAAAGGACAAATATGCTGAGCAACCGCACATCAGCAACCCTGTCTCCTGAACCTTCAAGAGCTACATCCAGGCTACAAGACTTCTAGAAGCGAGTTCTTTGCTGCAAACCGCAACCACTCGCGAGTAGTTACTACGAACCGCAACTATGCGAACGGTAGCTACGGAAGAGCCACAACTAAAGCACCATGCGGAGGAGCAAAGCTACTTCAAGGAAAACTGCTTTTCAACTAAGCATTAAGGAAAGTGGCTACAAAACGAATGCGGAAGAGTTTCAACCAACTTCCAAAGTATCCAAGGTGATCTCCTCCGCGTGAAGGAAAGTAGCTCCAGAACAGTGGTAACAAGTCTGCTTATGACTAGTTACCCACCTATGGACCGCATAGAATAAACAATGGTGGGCACAACCCTGCCTATGACCATGTTTATCTGCACATAGTCCAGATTCACATTGTTCGACCAAACACGGCCAACAATGGCGCAACTACCCCACGTTCCTCAAACAAACATGGCCATGAAGGTGCGGCAACGAGGTAACCGCAAAGGACGTGCGGTTACTAGAGAGCTAAGCCTCAGAGGACGTGCGGTTACTTGAGAGGTAAATCGCAGAGGACGTGCGGTTACTAGAAAGCTTAACTGGAGAACACGAAGACCCCACAAAACAGGGATCATCATTGCATGTCCAGTTGCTGAACATAGAGCTTGAGCAAAGTACTTACAACTTTGCACTAGCTGACGCAGAGGTTACAACTAAAGTGACGAAGACGTACATCTTCCGTCACGATCTCAGAGGTTGGTTCGAACCCTGCTAACACCTTCAGTCACCGTCTCAAAGGTTGGTTCGAAACACCAACAGGTGGCTGATGACATCAAGAAAAGGTAGACCAAGAGTCAAGTCCTTGGCTGAGAATTCCGCATCAGACGGAACTCGCTCACCGGATATCCTTCTCAAAGGAAGAAACAATCCACTCGAAAGGCCTACTACTTACTTAAAGAAGGTGCCATCTGCATGGCCCATACTTAACCTTCTAGACAACATAGTCCAGTATCCCTCCCACATGCAACTTGCATACGGAAGGAACACTAGACTGGGGGGACTTGAAGGGGTATGGTCCCAGATCTCGCGTCAGCATGACCACGAAGGACCATTACCCTCATCAAAAACCTCCAACAGCAATAAACTCACCTGTGTCCGCATGGGCACATGCGAACACAGCGGTCCAATCTGTCCAGTGATGAGAAGACTTACCTTAAGGACGGAAACTAATGTAACGCATAGCGATGCGGCCCCGCACCGCATCCTATGAACATTTTCGTCACGACAAGGGATCTGGACAACAGTAACAGTCACTCAGCAGGCAATGCGGCATATCACCGCATCCCGCGTAAATCATGGATGGAACAACCAACGCGGGAACAACATCAAGGACCGCAAGCAGCGATGCGGCTTGGCACCGCATCCTGCCTACAAGGCAAGTGGGTCTGACACCACAGTGCAAGTGGCACTGGGAACAGTCACCTACCGGCCCACGTGTATACAACAGTCTGACACCACAGCAGGACGTGGCATCACCACAGTATCCGACAGGTCTGACACACCTGCAAATAGCTGTGCGATGTCAGGCTAGCTACTCAACTACCCTCCTCCACTCCTCGGCTATAAATACTGACCCCAAACCAAGTTTGAGGTATCACTTCTCAACTCTCTCAATACTACTACTATCACACTTTGCTTCCCAAGCAAACTACTGATTCTCACGCCGGAGAGTGGTAACAAGGAGCACCCCCCACCCCATCCTCCTTGTTGCGAGTCACGGTTTGTTTCCTTGTGCAGGAAACCCACCACCAGACGATCCAGCCGGCGATCCTCGGAAAGAAGGGATTAACCCTCTTGACGAGACCAGTGAGTTAACCTACCTGGTTAACCATTGTTTCATCAAATGCCTTTAAAAAAATCACCCCTAATATTCCCCAAAACTTGATCAAAATTTACTATTTATTAAAAATCAGTTATCACTTTAAAAACCGAAATAAACGGCACTTATTTTTAGTTTTATGGAAGATGTGTATTTTGTCATTTACTTACGTGAAATTATAGGAAGACATTCTATATTAGTTAAAAAATAAAAACTCAAATGAATGAATCTCTTTTTGTCACGTGTTACACTTTTTGGCAGACGTGTTACGTGTAACAACTAGAGCTTGTCACGTGTTACGTAACAACTTTTACTTTTTCAGAACAAGCTGAAAGTTTGCAAAAGTTGTTACACGTAATACGTGGCAGCCTCTGGTTGTTACACAGTATAGTCTGCAAAAAAGTGTAACACGTGTCAAAATGAGGTCCATTAATTTGAGTTTCTTAGTTTTCTTAACTAATATAGGTTTTCTTTCTATTTCTCTCCTTAAGATATATATGTTTCTATTTGACTAATCTAGAAAAGAAATACAAAGTCTTAAAAATAGCTCAACTCCTTAAAATTAAAAAAAAAAAGTAAGAATGAAGACGTCGGAACTAACTATAAGAAACATATTTGGTATGACAAGAGAGAGTTGTAAGAACAATTAGTTTTGCAAGTCCGAACAATTTCTTCCAAAGAGAACACGTTAAAAAACAAACCTCAAAATATATTGATTTGATGATGATGCGCCTCTTGCAGAAACCATCCATTTGTATTTTCATTCTATTAGATATTCGGGATATTTTTTTGGGAATTATGTTAATTATTTATGATGGTGCATGTTATCAAATTATGTTGACAAATGACAAAAATGTCAACAAAAATTAACCTGTAGAATTAAACACGACTACACCAAAAACTGGTGTTCAATGACTTGAGAAATGGAACTTTAGGGCCATGTATAAGTATAAAGGCAAAGCAGTATTCCGGAGCTTCAAGTCTATCGACTAAGCCCGCGTACATCCTTCATTTGAGAAAAGTTTGTAAAGAGTTTCGATAGAGAGAGGGAGATCCAAGAATACAAAGAGGGAGACGAGTGATCTTGACGGATCTTATAAGGTTTAAAGTATTATCATTAGTTTTTTTTACAGAGAGAGGGAGAGTGACGAGCATGGAAGGGGTAAGAGTGTTTATGAGAGATTTTACAAAGTTTAAAGTGTTATTATTAGTCTGCCCGTAGTGGGGCGTTTTTTTTAAAAAAAATTCAAAAAAAACGCCGGAAAACGCTCACTCCTCCACTACACCCGGCGTTTCCGGGCGTTTTTTTTGAAAAAAAATGGGTTTGGCGTGTTTATTAAAACGCTGAAGTTGTTTGGGGTGTGGTGCAAGTGGCCAATGAGGTTTTTGCATGTGGCAATGGGACTGTATGCTTTTTTGACTAGCCAATCAGCAGCAACTTTAGCTTTTTTTTTTTTTTTTTTTTCTTTTTTAATGATTGGAAGGGCATTATTAGGCATTATACCCACTACGCCACTTTTGCAATAACGCCCCATGCTGACTAGGATGCCACGTGTCGGATAATGCCCCATAGTGGGGGCATTATTTTTGTTCACCACTACGGGTGGTCTTAGAATAATGCACCCAGATGTGGGGTTTTTCTCTAAGTTCGGATGACGTGGACAAAACCCGTATGAGGTGATAAGTTTGTACACATTGTGGCGTTGGTATGCAAGGGTAGTCTTGATGTGTGGTCTAGAATTCTGGATGTGATGGTGGGCCCCTGATATCCCCACCCAAAAGCTATTTTGTTAAAAAAAAAAACTTTTTTACCACTATATAAATACACCATTTACCTTAAACTCACTCCACCCTATCTCTAAAAAATCTCATAATACACAATGTGTTCCAGTAAAGAAACACCACAATCTTTAACATCACTTCCTTTTATGTTTCATAATAATGATTTTACTTTCATGCAAACTAGTTGCGAAGGAGTATGAAGAATTGATTTGCAATGATGGTAACATGTATTTGCCGTTTATGGGTCAAACCGAAGAAGGAGCAAGTTCTCAATCTGTAAGGAAGCGTAAAGTAATAACAGAGCTCGTGAAGATGCAAACTGTCATTTGTAGAAAGACTATTTTTGCTTTACGATGTGTTCCCGAGTTAAAAATCCCTCCCCATCCCTCCCCTCCATGTCTTTCCAAATTGGAAAGACTATTTTCAGGCAAAAAAAACCCCATTTTCCCTCCCATCCCCTCCCCCTGTTAAGTGGATCTCTGGAACACAGCCTTAGAGTCGTTCCCAACAAACTATTTTTAATCGTCGGCTTCTTATAAGTCGCGATATTTTCCTTCAAATTGTAAAGGATTTGTTAGACAATTATGAATACTTTACACAAAGAACATATGAGTTTAATCGAAAACGGCTATCACCAATGTAACACCCTTACTATTTTAAGCGAGTTCTAGTACCAATAACGACAATTAGTTGTGCATTTACATATACATATCACATATAAAAATACGGTTTATTAAAAACTTTTACAGTTTAAAAGTTTTACAACAATGTAGTTGGGTTCGTCGTTTAAAAGTTACGACATAAGGCCGTGCGGAAGCTTTAATCTCGTGTGTTCGGTTCTTCGATTAGCTTGATCATCATCCGGCATCCCGTAATATACCTATGATCAAAACCAACATGAAAGTTAGTTTTGATAGCGTAAAATGAGTTTAACCAAGTTCATAGCATCAACCAACTAAAACAAAATATATATATATATATATATATATTGGAGTTATTGTAAAAAAGACCAAAAGTGTGAGAAAGGTAAGAAAGAATCTCAACCATTAGATCTAAATTAATTGAAAAGGGTAAGATTGTAAATGCATTAACAAATTCAAATATGGTAATCCTTAATTTAAGGATTTGGAGAGAGAAAAACCTGGATTTTAGGATTTATAACCGTCCATAAAATATAACACCATTCAGATCATGTTCATACATGGTGTTTTAAATATAACACAATTCAGAAAATATAACACCATTCAGCACAAAAATAACACCATTCAGTACAAAAATAACACCATTCAGCAGTAAATAAAAAAAAACACCATTCAGTACAAAGAATATAACACCATTCAGCAAACAAAATAACACCATTCAGTAAACAAAAAAACACCATTCAGTACAAAAATAACACCATTCAGCAGTAAATAAAAAAAAAACACCATTCAGTACAAAGAATATAACACCATTCAGTACAAAAATAACACCATTCAGCAAACAAAATAACACATTCAATAAACAAAATAACACAATTCAGAAAAAAAATAACACCATTCAGAAAATAAAATAAACACCATTCAGTAAATAAATATAACACCTCTGTATCATCTTCTTCACTTCCGGCACCACCACCACTGCCACTTCCGGCACCACCACTGCCGATCCAGCACCACCACCACCGCCTCTGTATCATCTTCTTCACTTCCGGCACCACCACCACTGCCACTTCCGGCACCACCACTGCCGATCCAGCACCACCACCAACGCCGCTGCTCGAACCACCACCACCGCCGCTGCCGCTCGCATCCGTCATCCGAATCAATAAACATGCGATCTTCATCAATCGGATCAAAACCACAAAAAAAACTCCAATCGATGACCTACATAAATCCGATTCACAAGATTAACTGCTGAAATCCGATTTTCGTTTTCATGTTATCAACGATTTCTGCGATTGGAGAGAGAGAGAACTCACTGGTAGTTCGATTGGAGAGAGAGAGAGATTGTCTGGTAGTTCGATTGGAGAGAGAGAGAGAGAGATTGTAGGGATTTTAATTACAGTTACCTCTTTTGAATGGATGTAAAAGACTTTATTACCCCTATAATTTTCAATTCAGTCCAAAAAATAAAACAAATTTTACATTTTGGTCCCTATTAATCTAAACCAATAGATCAAAGATCTAATGGTGTGTATTATTTCTTATCCTTCTCACACTTTTAGTCTTTTTTACAGGATCCTCTACCTATATATATATATATATATATTTTATTATATTTTTTTCTTTTCGGATTCATGCCTCTCGCGCCACTCGAGAGGCTTCTTCTCATCTTTCGCGTGCCGCGACATCCGTTGCGTGGCGCGCCGGATTTACCACACTCCCTCGCGTGGCGCGAGGGAGACCATTTTCCAGCAGGTCCATTCCTGGAACCTGCATATCTGCCAGCTATGGTTATTAATCGAAAATCAAACTTTAAAGTGCCATAACTTTCGTTCTAGTTATCCGTTTTACACGATTCTTTTTCCTACGCGTCCGTAATTAAATTACGGACCCGTTTATCACCTTAGTTTGCATAAAAATCTGATTTATCCAATGTTGGCTCATAAATCCTTTAGGTGATTATTCGACCCGTTTGACATTATTATTTCACTACATGCTCTAAAAAGAAAATAGTTAATTCCTATCATTTTACCCATCCCGGGCTTGTCAAACCTTAACGTTTTCGCTCCCATCCTAGAGTTTACGTAGGCGTTTACATTCACTGATTCATTTGTATCTATCTAAGCATTTAACCACAATTTACTTCTTAGTCTATTTTGACCCGCAAACGTTTTTTACTATACTTTTTATATGTATCTAAGGGTTTCAAAATCAATAAACAAGTTTCGAAACAAACTCTAACGGTCGTTTACCCGGTTCGCCCGTTAAGGGCTTTTTGGTCAATTCTAGTCTCTTATTTTACGACGAAAGACTCTCACCAATTATTGACCAAATTAGCACTTTCTATTCATTACAAAATACATTATGCTTAACCAATGAGTACTCTATATCCTCTTACATATGCAAACTATATTCTACCTTTCAAACCAAGCTCAATCTAATTTTGATTCGATGAACTCAATGTTTCGTTTAAACAACTATACATGCATATCATCATACACGTTTTAGTCGTTGCATCGCGACAATTTCATTTATATCGTTCGTATTTACATGCTCAACCTCTTGAGCACTTTTACTTGCTTAACTTTGTTATGTTTCAATTAATACTATATACGCAATCATTAGTATTCGTACTCATATTCATAACAATACATTTTATGCTTATACTTATAATCGTATTCATACTTATACTCATACGTTTCATGTTTTTACTTATACTCATACGTTTCATGTTTTTACTTATACTTATACGTTTCATGTTTTTACCTATACTCATGTGTTTCATGTTTTTACTTATACTCATACGTTGCATGCTTATACGTATACACGTACTACTCGTACGTGTTACGTTGATACACATACTAACGTGCATATTCATACTTAGACTTATACTTATGCTCATACTTTCGTTCATACTCATGATCCATACATTCGTACCCGTACGCGAGCGTAATCCGAGTGATTCTCTTACGTGGGTCCCATACATACTTAAGCATTGACTTGCTTATACTATATTCTTATACGTACACATCCCTATTTTTAAATTATGTATACCCTGATTCATACTCAACTAGTACAAGCTATGCGGATCATGCGACGATCAAAATAATCGCAGGTGCACACGGGATTATAGCGATTGGCTCATGAGAACCATAGAGTGTACTACTGTGTATGGTAAGACACGGAACATAATACGACACCGAATAGGAAACAAACGTAACATGATCGAAACATGGTGGATACGCCGCTGGTACTTCCTATATATAAGTGTTTTCACCATGTTACCAAATTTTTCGTAAAACGTGCCATGAGAAATTCAGTGTTTTGCAGACCTTTGGACCTAATGCAAACTTTAAACAACTCACAAACGCATTATATCTGATTATCCACGACGAGACTTCATCCTTAACACACTGCGTTCATCTATCCAACACTTATGCTATTCTTATACTTACACTCTTTAAGAGTCATTCGTTCATTCTATACTCGTATTATTCTCCTTTATCCTTTTCATTCATACAAACCTCGTTCGCAATCAAGCTTGTTCAATCAATCGCATCTTAACTTATCTCACCACCTTTAAAACCATCTTCCTATTCTTATTCCTGGTAAAAATATTAGTAGGCCGTTAATACTTTATTTAAAGTACCAAACTTTCTCATTCCACTCAAAAGCAATTTTTTTTCTTCATGTGGTTGTTACACTACCCTTAAAACCTCCTATGCAACCTACCTCACTCGTATTGATTACAAACTATTTTATTAAGACCTCCTTCGTAAATACATCACATTTGTAAAACAACTCCAAATTTAGCTATTCAAAAATCGTTTTACCTATACACGTTCACCCATGCTCATGCCTCAAAACCATTTTAGCCAGACAAATCATTTTACAAACTTATTTTTATTTCCCCAAAATTTCGTACTTTTCAAAACGTTATAAAATTTCAAGCCTCAAACTTTTACCAAAACTCTTTAAAATCTACCTCTTAAATAAATTTCGGGACGAAATTTCCTAAAGGAGGGGAGACTGTAACGCCCTGCGTTTTCAAACTTTCTATATTTAGAAACCATTGCTTGAAATTCTACTTTTGGAAAACTTGCATTCTCGTAATCATCCTTTCTTCTTAATCAAATGTAAAATACGGGACTTAATTCATGAATGAAACTCGTACCTTGTTAATTGCATGTTATACCTACTTTATACCTAATCATACGTTTAATTGTGAAACAATTAGTTACATATCCGTAACACTTGCAAACGTGTAATAAACGTACTTATACGTAACATACATGCTTCGTGCGATACTTACATACGAGTCTTATACTTAATCTTATTCATTTGATACTTGTGTTACCTTTAGTACATGTTAAGTATGCCTAAATACCCTAAAATGATCATAAAATACGTAATATATAACATCTAGACATGTTGCAAATCATTAAAATCAAAGAAATAAAGACTTTTGCTCCTGAAAAAGGCTTACGGACCGTAAGCCTCATCCCTTACGGTCCGTAAGGGTGTCTGGCGGGCAGATTTTCAAACAGCTCGCGAATTTGCACGAAATCCCAACTCTTTAACCCCACCAATCACCTCCAAACCTCCATTAAACACCTCCAATCAACCCTAACTCATCCCCTATAAGTACCATGCCTTCTCCAAGCCTTTTCCACTTTCACAACTCTCTAATCTCTCCAAAATCACTCTCAAGTTCTTGCAAATCAGAAATTCGGGGAGGATTCATACACCTTTACAAAAGTGAGCATAACTTGCTCAAAACTCAACCAAATCACTTGATTCTTCTTCCTACTTGCTTGGATAATCATTGGGTTTGATTCCTTGATCTTTCCTTGGAGAAATCAGACCTGGAATTGCCCTAAAAATGTCCATAAACTTTCTGTTATGTTTTAAACTCTTTCACAACTTGTTTAAACTTATCAAACTTGAGTCTAACTCATCTCACACCTATGTCCTAATGCTTACAACCTATCTTATGGTTGGTTATGCTTAAAAACAAGGCTGAGAAATGTGAAATCAGAGGGTAAACCTCACATATTTTCTGTTTTAATTAGGGTTCTTACCCACAAGTCATGCTCAAGCTTCAAGCTTGATGAAAGAGTGATTATGGATCAACTTGGGTTATCCAACATAGAATCCCCACATGATTTGATGATTTATCGTAGTATAGTTGTTCTTATTATTTTCTTAATATTGTTCAAGACCCTCCTTGGTTGTTTTTACACCAAGTGTAGTGGTGAACACATAAGAGGTGCCTAAATGGGAGCTTGTTCTTCCTACCTCCTACATGACTTCTATGACACATTTGAGGTACCTAAATGAAGATTAAAACTTCTACCTCATGCTTGAAATACTTGTACTAAGGACTTATTAATATATACTACCTAGCCTAAATAATATCTATGTACATTCGAACTTTTGATGTTGAATTCATGTTCATTTGTCAAAGTAGTAGGACATCATCTAGGACCTAAACCTTGTTATGATTCTTATGAGTATTCAACTCATGAAAACATTATTATAACCCTCGTGGTTACCAAGTGTCATACAAGTGTAATGTGTTGAAGATGATTATGTTGATATAATACTTTCATGTTGTTTTATTCCGAATCTCGACTCTAAGCATACTTGAACTTTAACCCTTACACATCCAACCTTCTAACCTTATCAACTTCGTCACATTGGATAATCGGAAAGCATATGCAATATTGTGAGTATACTCGCAACCCCTTTTATGTTTACCACTTTTTGGGGTGTAACATGTTTTACTATTAAAAACACACTTAAACTTATTCTTTATGCAATGCACGAAAACAATCCTTATACATGAATGCTATGTTATGATACTTGATGCTTACGTGGACCATACTTATGTAATATGTTTTAGTCATTAGCTTTCACGAGCCTCCATTTGACATGTATAGCGCTATAGGAGTAACGCACCGCCCCCTTAAACTTGGGTCATGTTGAATTAATTAAACTTTCTTGCGTAAACTGAGGTTGGCTAGAAATATTGCATGCCACGTTAGGTTGATCTCGTATAGACTAAGTTGCCATGTGGATTCGTTTTAAACTTTTATACTTATACTTATACTTATGCTTAAACTTGTATACTCGCCTTTGCTTTTGCATTGAACTTTATTTTAAACATGTTACATGTTGAGGATGATGATGCTATGAAATGAAGTAGCGTTGATGCCTAGATACACATATAGACGTTTAGGTTTAATCGTTGTATCAATTTTGATTATATTGTATTGTATTTCCCTTGAATTTGATGTTATTTGATTTCCTTGTAATGTTGACAAATGAATTATGAAATGAAATCAGTTTATTAAATATTGTCACAAATAGCGTTATGATGTCTCTAGCAATCTTCACACTTCGTCTCATCCCGATGTTTCCGCCATTGGTTGGGGTGTGACAACATAATTATACGTACCTGGCTCGGATCAATACATTGACCCGTTTTAATACCTTGTCTCAAAAATTTGCTAATTCATAGCAACGCTAATTCATAAGCCGCTTTATCCTGTAAGCATAAAACTCGACAAGTGCTTATTAGTCGATATTTGTCAAATGGTATCCCCTTTACCATTTGACCCGTTTTACTCTTTTTATTCATTAGGCTTACTTATAGTAACCGTTCAAAAACCCATTTTTATAATTAGCTTTTCATGGCTAATTTACCGTTCTATCTCTTTTACCATCAAACATGGTTTTTATCATTTATATTAGTTCCGACCCGTATTATTTCGCGTCGGGAACCATATCTTGAATATTATCCTTATTGTATTTGAAACTTATAGGATGGACATTTATTTTACTAAAAAGGTGTAAGTTTCACTTACCTTGCATCCGGTTATGTCCTTTTTCCGCGTACTCGATCCGTTTGACCCGCTTCTTTCCCAAGTCTTCATCTAGCTTGTCTAGAGTCAAACTATCATCATCACAATTCGTAAGAAGGTTAGATTAGTCATAATCGTTTACGACTATTCCATCCTACGGGTTTTATGTCGAATTTATCATTCGACCATATCAAAATTATCATTCGTTCTAATCATTGGTCGGTTTGAATTTTTAAAAGTCAATTGACTTATCAACATATTCAAATGCACATTTGGTTCATTGAACTCACTTAGGAATATTTCATCCGACTCTTAATGAAATCAAATTTTACACACAACCAAGTAGACCGCGATTTCATTCAGGCATTTCATATCACTGAAAAATGAGCTGTTTTTGGTGACTTGTTTAACCTGTTTACAAGTCTTCAAAAATTATATTTTTTATGTCGCGTACCTCTCAGAGGGTTAGGCCTTGTGTTAAATTTCAAGATCTAACTCTTTACCAAAAATTCATAAAAATTCATTTACTAAGCTACAATCAGATTCGTCACTTCTGACTGCAGCTTACGGAAAAATTCATTAAAAATTCCTCGTTTATCCGATTGACGAAATTACAATTGGCGATTCTTTTAATCGCTTAAAACTATCTACAGTAAAAATTTGAGATCATAACTAAATCCCTAAATTGAGTTATGACATTCATAATGGGCTGCAAATTCTGCCAGAAAACGCAGCTTGAACCTTTAATACGGAAAAATTCATAAAACGCTCAATTTTCGTCGAAAAAATGCGATTCCAGTGGAGTTTTAAAGATATTTCCTGGAATTACATTTTAGACTCAAGAAACACATGTTTTTGTCATGTTTTGTTCAGGTTACAGCCAATACAAGTCGGCTGCAAATTCTGATCAGGAGCTGTTTGAATTCAGCTTTCAATTTAAGCATGTTCTTGACATCATAACACTAATTTTTAGCAATCAAAACCCTAAGAACATCTCATACATGAATTTAGCATCAACAAAATCTGAATTTACTTTAGCTAGGCATGATTTCAATATATTCTTGTCTAGGGTTTACTCCTAAACACTATTTCACTTCAATATCATCCATACCACTATCATGCAACATCGATTTCGAATTTCTTATGTACATCAAGAATTCTCAACTTCATAAATATCAAAAATTCGACATACCTTACGATCCTCATGACTAGGTGATCGTTTCTATGTATTCATGCATCGATTTGGGGCTTGAATCAAGCTTCAATTTGTTGATTTTGCTAAAGTTAGGGTTTTTAACCCTTTCTTCTTCTCCTGGGCGATTTCACGCACGCACACACATATCCAGTGTGTGTTGTGTTTTATTTTATTTTATTTTATTTTTAATCAATATAAGTTCCCCACTTGACAACATTAGTCCCTCATGTTTTTATCTTGATAGATTGAAGCTACTACTCACCATTTATCATTTAACCACATACTACTAACTAGGTTAATTATTCCTAGTTAACTTAATAGGTTCGGGAAGTTATAACTCGTTATATTTTAAGTCCCGTTAACTCGGGCCTTTTATATACTTTGTTTTCTCAAAGTATCTGTCCTCTTTTTAATTAATATTAGATTTGTTTTCTTAAATCCTAATAATTACCGGGTAAATTTTCACCACTAACGGTATTTTACCTATCATTAACATTAACGTGGTTTGGTTACCAAACCCATTTTTGGGGTGTTACAAGTCTACCTTCCTTAAAGAGGTTTCGTCCCCGAAACCTTATTTACGTAGTTCTTTTTATTTTTGACTAAACGAACTTAGTTTCGTTTTTATGATATTCATTCCTTCAGTGTCTTTTATGTGTAAGTCCTCACTGACCGAGGCTTTCACCTCTTATTCCTTATCCTTTGCACCTTTTTAACCGAGTCGTCACTCGATCACTTAGTCTCATCAGTTTATTAACATGTTTGTCCCGTGCTTGTCTTATATTAACAAGCGCTTTGTATTTGTCAGGACATTTTCTTAACTTTGATTAGTTTTACCGGCTAAACAAATTAGTCGCCGTCACTTCATACCCCATCATCCGGGTATACTATTTTGCCATCTTCGGCCTTATGTGTGTTTAAGATTGTCTAAATCCCCTCAAATTACTTATGTTTGTTAGAACGCTGCTTTTGACTAAAAACTAAATTTTTAGTTTACGTTTTCTTTGTCTTACTTCTTTTTCTCTCAAGTCTAGGAATTTCCGTCTAAGTTTTATTCCTGACCGTTATTATTTTACATGAAGAACTGTGACCAGTTTTCCACGCTTTACCCAAGCAACCCGTAGGTTCCTTTACTTAGCCTCATAGGCTTTTTCTTTAGATTTTCACCTTTTTAAGGTAAAACCCCATCAGTTCATTTCTTTCTATTCATGACCCGAGGGTCTTTTGGTCCCGTAGATTTAACATTAATTATAATCCCGTAGGTCATGATGATCCCGTAGATCATCTTTTATTCGGGTCTTTATTCAACTGTATGTATACATATAGCATCAAGGCACCTCTTTTTATGTTTGGAATTATTTACTTTTAAATAATTTTTTTTGATTTCATTTAACATTGACCGTAGTCTAAGGCTACATTTGTTTTCTTTCGAATTATCTTTCCGACCTTATGACATTTATCGTCATTTACACGTCGGTTTGTCCTACGCTTACCGTTACCCGGTTCTTACATATACTTCTTTACGACCCGTTACCCGGTTTCTTTATCTTAGTGTTTTTAACTTTCTTGTTTCGCTAGTTTGTGTTTTTCCTATCTACATTCCTTTACAACCCGTCACATAGGTTCATTAATATTTCGCACTTCCATTATTAGGTTTGCGCTTACTTGCACTACCAAGCTTTTACACTTTATTTATCTCGTTTGACTTATTCGTGTGAGATTTCATTACTCATGAACGTCAAACTTCATCCTTCATTCGACCCGTTCAACTTTAAAATAGTTGAACGTAGTTATCAAAATTTCTGTTTGCAATTCCTCATCGTCTTTTAGTCATGACTCTTAATCCGAGTCCTTTGACTTTCTATTTCGCGTTCCCGTATCTTGGTTTACGCATACTTTCAAAATCCTACCCATCTATCGGGTATCTTTACCGAAGTTATCATCAAGTAACCATTCTTATATGGTTTTAGACATCACTTTAATTTGTTTGGTCGTCTTAGTGAAATTCATTGTTTTTATTCAGTCGAGTCCTTTATTCTTTAGTCTACCCCCTTTGACTTGTCTGTGTGAATTTCATCAGTTATGACAGTCAAACTTTATCCCCTATGTCTTAGCATTCACATTAGTTGGTTCGTATTTTCATTTACTTTAATCTTTGTCCCTTCTCTCGGGCTCGTTATTCTAGCGTAGTACGCTTCCGTCGTCCGACTTGCGTTTACGTTTACTATCAACATTTTACTTATTTGACTCATTTGGGTACCTTTTTAATTTGTCCTATTAACCCCGTCCTTACTACATCGGATGTAAATGTGTCCGCTATAAGAAGTTCATAGTATCATATGCCACTACTTACTTGGCCAGAGTAAGCGATTAGCACATGACACGCATGACCTTTTTATAGTTTTCACATCACGCCCTATGAAAGTAACGCCTCTATTTAGTTTTCTTGGAAATAATATACTGGGTAGGTATTCTATTCAGGTTTTCCAAGTTTCTAATTTACATATGCAACAATCATTCTCTACATGTTTGCTGCATATTGCTATTTGTGCGATTAAATTTAAAACATGCACCTGATAACGCTTGCCACGACGGGCTTTCCTTGCCATTCACCTTGTTCGCGATCGTTACGCGATTTAGGTCCTTGGTGAGTATACTCAGCTTGTCATACCTCGGACCGTTCCACCGTCATATCCACAATTCGTTTAACTCTCGTCATCTTCAGATGCGAGCGTCCTTCAACTAAACATTTACAAAAGTTAGTAATTTCTACATTAATAAACGCCCGTATTGTAATACAAGGCTTTTTACTCTACATGTCAATGCTCGTAATATCATTAATTGTATCAATCATTTTAATTGGGGTAGCGTGTATTACACGATAACCCTATGTGTTGTTCACAACACTTTAACATGCTAAACCATTAATATACATGTGCTTACCGGATTTGCGATCAAGCCTCGAACCGAACACACTTTATTCTTTAACCATGAGCTCTGATTACCAACTTGTAACACCGTTACTATTTTAAGAGAGTTCTAGTACCAATAACGACAATTAGTTGTGCATTTACATATACATATCACATATAAAAATACAGTTTATTAAAAACTTTTACAGTTTAAAAGTTTTACAACAATGTAGTTGGGTTCGTCGTTTAAAAGTTACGACATAAGGCCTTGCGGAAGCTTTAATCTCGTGTGTTCGGTTCTTCGATTAGCTTGATCATCATCCGGCATCCCGTAATATACCTATGATCAAAACCAACATGAAAGTTAGTTTTGATAGCGTAAAATGAGTTTAACCAAGTTCATAGCATCAACCAACTAAAACAATATATATATATATACATATATATATATATATATTTTTTTTTTATTATATTTTTTCTTTTCGGATTCATGCCTCTCGCGTGGCGAGAGGCTTCTTCTCATCTTTCGCGTGCCGCGACATCCGTTGCGTGGCGCGCCGGATTTACCACACTCCCTCGCGTGGCGCGAGGGAGACCATTTTCCAGCAGGTCCATTCCTGGAACCTGCATATCTGCCAGCTATGGTTATTAATCGAAAATTAAACTTTAAAGTGCCATAACTTTCGTTCTAGTTATCCGTTTTACACGATTCTTTTTCCTACGCGTCCGTAATTAAATTACGGACCCGTTTATCACCTTGGTTTGCATAAAAATCTGATTTATCCAATGTTGGCTCATAAATCCTTTAGGTGATTATTCGACCCGTTTGGCATTATTATTTCACTACATACTCTAAAAAGAAAATAGTTAATTCCTATCATTTTACCCATCCCGGGCTTGTCAAACCTTAACGTTTTCGCTCCCATCCTAGAGTTTACGTAGGCGTTTACATTCACCGATTCATTTGTATCTATCTAAGCATTTAACCACAATTTACTTCTTAGTCTATTTTGACCCGTAAACGTTTTTGCCTATACTTTGTATATGTATCTAAGGGTTTCAAAATCAATAAACCAGTTTCTAAACAAACTCTAACGGTTGTTTACCCGGTTCGCCCGTTAAGGGATTTTTGGTCAATTATAGTCTCTTATTTTACGATGAAAGACTCTCACCAATTATTGACCAAATTAGCACTTTTAACTACAACATAATTATACGTACCTGGCTCGGATCAATACATTGACCCGATTTAATACCTTGTCTCGAAAATTTGCTAATTCATAAGCCGCTTTATCCTGTAAGCATAAAACTCGACAAGTGCTTATTAGTCGATATTTGTCAAATGGTATCCACATTACCATTTGACCCGTTTTACTCTTTTTATTCATTAGGCTTACTAATAGTCAGTGGCGGACCCAGGATTTTATTTCAATGGGGTCCATTTTCGGGTCGGTCCTCGTTCGGGTCGAGTTAAAGTGAGGTTTTAACTAGATTTAAAAAAAAAAAAGAAAAATGGTCTTTTCAAGGATTGAACCCATTACCTCTTGGTGGAAAAGAGGGAGATTTACCACTGCACCAACTTTCTTTTTATTTCTATGGTGTCCACCTAATTGTATTTATGGGGTCCATATACAATTTAATATACCGAATCTACTATTTTTTTAAAAAGATTGGGGTCCGGGGACCCCGGTGGCACCAATGTGGGTCCGCCCCTGCTTATAGTAACCGTTCAAAAACCCATTTTTATAATTAGCTTTTCATGGCTAATTTACCGTTCTATCTCTTTTACCATTAAACATGGTTTTTATCATTTATATTAGTTCCGACCCGTATTATTTCGCGTCGGGAACCATATCTTGAATATTATCCTTATTGTATTTGAAACTTATAGGATGAACATTTATTTTACTAAAAGGTGTAAGTTTCACTTACCTTGCATCCAGTTATGTCCTTTTTCCGCGTACTCGATCCGTTTGACCCGCTTCTTTCCCAAGTCTTCATCTAGCTTGTCAAGAGTCAAACTATCATAATCTTAGTCATAATCGTTTACGACTATTCCATCCTACGGGTTTTATGTCGAATTTATCATTCGACCATATCAAAATTATCATTCGTTCTAATCATTGGTCGGTTTGACTTTTTAAAAGTCAATTGACTTATCAACATATTCAAATGCACATTTGGTTCATTGAACTCACTTAGGCATATTTCATCCGAACTCTTAATGAAATCAAATTTTACACACAACCAAGTAGACCGCGATTTCATTCAGGCATTTCATATCACTGAAAAATGGGTTGTTTTTGGTGACTTGTTTAACCTGTTTACAAGTCTTCAAAAATTATGATTTTTTTATGTGGCGTACCTCTCGGAGGGTTAGGCCTTGTGTTAAATTTCAAGATCTAACTCTTTACCAAAAATTCATAAAAATTCATTTACTAAGCTGCAATCAGATTCGTCACTTCTGACTGCAGCTTACAGAAAAATTCATTAAAAATTCCTCGTTAATCCGATTGACGAAATTCCAATTGGCGATTCTTTTAATCGCTTAAAACTATCTACAGTAAAAATTTGAGATCATAACTAAATCCCTAAATTGAGTTATGACATTCGTAATGGGCTCCAAATTCTACCAGAAAACGCAGCTTGAACCTTTGATACGGTAAAATTCATAAAACGCTCAATTTTCGTCGAAAAAATGTGATTCCAGTGGATTTTTAAAGATATTTCCTGGAATTACATTTTAGACTCAAGAAACACATGTTTTTGTCACGTTTTGTTCAGGTTACAGCCAATACAAGTCGGATGTAAATTCTGATCAACAGCTGTTTGAATTCAGCTTTCAATTTAAGCATGTTCTTGACATCATAACACTAATTTTTAGCAATCAAAACCCTAAGACCATCTCATACATGAATTTAGCATCAACAA
This sequence comes from Helianthus tuberosus, assembly GCA_030545235.1. Taxonomy (NCBI): domain Eukaryota; kingdom Viridiplantae; phylum Streptophyta; class Magnoliopsida; order Asterales; family Asteraceae; genus Helianthus; species Helianthus tuberosus. Next base: position 39,098,136 of record CM060391.1, read on the forward strand.
AATCTGAATTTACTTTAGCTAGGCATGATTTCAATATATTCTTGTCTATGGTTTACTCCTAAACACTATTTCACTTCAATATCATCCATACCACAATTATGCAACATCAATTTCGAATTTCTTATGTACATCAAGAATTCTCAACTTCATAAATATCAAAATTTCGACATACCTTACGATCCTCACGACTAGGTGATCGTTTCTATGTATTCATGCATCGATTTGGGGCTTGAATCGAGCTTCAATTTGTTGATTTTGCTGAAGTTAGAGTTTTTAACCCTTTCTTCTTCTCCTGGGCGATTTCACGCACGCACACACATATCCAGTGTGTGTTGTGTTGTGTTTCATTTTATTTTATTTTTAATCAATATAAGTTCCCCACTTGACAACATTAGTCCCTCATGTTTTTATCTTGATAAATTGAAGCTACTACTCACCATTTATCATTTAACCACATACTACTAGCTAGGTTAATTATTCCTAGTTAACTTAATAGGTTCGGGAAGTTATAACTCGTTATATTTTAAGTCCCGTTAACTCGGGCCTTTTATATACTTTATTTTCTCAAAGTATCTGTCCTCTTTTTAATTAATATTAGATTTGCTTACTTAAATCCTAATATTTACTGCCACTAACGGTATTTTACCTATCATTAACATTAACGTGGTTTGGTTACCAAACCCGTTTTTGGGGTGTTACAACCAACCCAAAAATGCACATTCGTCTTGCGTCGATTGGCATACGACTTTGCTAGTAACGCAACAGATGAATACGTACGAATCGGTGAAACTACGACCAACATGTTGTTATGATCCTTTTGCGAGTATATTATCAAACTTCATTCCAAAGAATATCTTAGAATGCCTAACGTAAAGTGACACACAGTTACTAGAGTCCTATTCACAAATCCATCAATTTTCAGGATTGTTGGGCAAAATTGATTGTATGTATCATCCATGTAAAATATGTTAATTACATGGAATTGGCAATATATGTAAGATGACAAAGGATATCCCACGTTAATGCTCGAGACAGTTGCATCCCATGACCTTTGGATTTGGCATGCCTTTTTTGGAGCTTCTGGTTCGAACAATAACATCAACATCCTTAAGCAGTCACCAATATTCAACGGCGAAATAAATGGTTTTGCACCTTCGTGCATGTGAACGAGACACGACACAACAAATGATGCTATCTTGCTGATTGATGATGTAGTTTTCGTGGGCTAATCAAAAGTATTTATTTTAACTAAAATACCAACACTAGTACAGGTAAATAAGGTCGTATCCGAAGGGAATTTGTGGTAAGTGTAGAAGAATTTAACTAAGAACTACTATTATCTAATTGGGGGTTTGTTTGTTTGTTTGAGAAAAAAAACACAATTTGTCACGAAAAGTGTTATCAGAATGAGAAAAAGTAACCTCCACCCGGAAATTCTAATTAGCCATTTTAACACAAAAACTCGTTTACCGATTAAAACACCACATAGACATGGCATTGGAATTAATGACTTTGATTAGTTATTTTTTAAATAAACTATAACACCTAACAACCTGTTTGATTATACCAATTACCCACCAATTTACCAACCCGCTAATGATGCAAGGAAATCACTAATACGCTTGATAAACAACAAACAATTAAAGTATAATAAACGTTTACCAGGGAATCAACACAAGTGGTTCAATGTACCAATTACAATAATCAGAAACAATGTTTAACGTATCAAACCGAGCAATCGTTCATCCAGAGGAAGCCAAAAAGTTTTTAGCCGCGCATGCTCGTGGCGTTCAACCTTTTTTATTCTTGATTTGCGTTTCAAACAGCAAAGTGCCTTCTCTCTTGTTCCGTGTGTACCAAAATTCAGTCGTCAAACCTTTGTGTGATCCCCCTAAAATTCAGCCATCCCAATCCTTTTATTCCAACATATCTCCACCGACTTCTGTTTTCAACTTTTTGGGGCTTTGCTTAGGGGCTGTTTGTTTAGCTCCTAAGGGAGCTCTTAATGGTTCAGACCTCTTGCTTGTTCAACACTTAATGGTTCATAATGTTTGTTTTGCAAGCTGTAAGGCCATATAATTGAGTAGGCTTATGCTTATCTTTGTCAAATACAATTACAAGCTATTGGGCTTATTTTTCTAGTGGGTTAGATAGGATTGGGATAAGCCATGTGGGCTAATTAAACGTTTTGGGCTTGGGTTAGGCCATGTGGGCCGAATTCTTAGTAGACCCTATATAATGACATGTTTAGTTCATTATTAGGGTTAGCACATTAGACATCAGGGTTGCTGTTCACATTACTATTCTTCTTATCAATTTTCGAGTTCTTGTGCACCAGACGATCCCTTTGAGATCGTGTGCACTTTGATATTCAATAAAATCTTTTTTGTTCATCACTTTCTTAGTTTTCCGCACTTTGATTGTGATTGTGATATCAGATTGGTGTTTTCTGGACTTACAATCGGTATCCGAGCCTAAGAAGCTTTCGAAGGCTCGGTTTCGTTAGATATCATTCGAAGAAGAAGATTGAAGATTTGCAGATTCATCAGTTCGTCAAAGGTTCTATTTACAGATTTTTGGTCAAAGTTTTTCAGCAAAATCAGAATTTTTCTTTGAAGAACAGTCTTGAAGATTGAAGAACAGTAAAAAAATTCACCTTTTTTATCTGTTTTGCTGGTTTGAAATTTGTGTTTCCTGATTTTTCATGATTATTGTTGGAAATAATCATCTGAAATTGAATTTCGAATCAATTCCGTAATTTTCGGGATTTAATTTTTGATTGGTTTCAAAAATAACAAGTGTAAGGGATCACCAAATATAGCTGTGTACGGGTTCTTTATTTGGAGTGTGCAGATTTGGAGTGTGCTACATTATAACTTAGTTACAAACTAAACTTTAGTGTACAGGCCCAAAAGTAAGTGTGCGGCCCAAATTATACTATTGTGCGGTCCCGTTAAGGAAATGTGCGACCCAACATATTAGTGTGCGACCAGACTTCACAGTGTGCGACCAGACTTCACAGTGTGCGACCAGACTTCATAGTGTGCGACCTGACCCAATATTAAGTTGTGTGCGGCCCAAAACTAATAGTGTATGGCCTAAATAATTAGTGTGCGGTCCAAAGGGTAGTATGCGGCCATCTAAGACAAAGGTGAAATTTTAACCAGCTGATGTGTACCGTTTTAAACGTATTTGAGTGCAGAATTTGTTATGCTAACAATCTTGACAAACCGACTTCACGCATAGACTCGTGTGATTTTTTGGACATTATATATCACTGGACTCGAAATTTCGAGACGAGTCTAATGGTACAATTTGGTAAAAACAGTTTTTGGTCAGTTTTCGTACGGTTAAAAAGGCACGAAAATTCCAAAAAAGTGTTTGGACATTATATATCATTAGACTTGAAATTTCGAGGCGAGTCTAATGATACAATTTGGTAAAACAACACTGAATAATAAATGGGTTTTTACATATTTCCATCTACTAACCTGGTTTATTACGTATTTCCACAAACAAACAAAAAAACAATTATATATTTCCCTTCCCTAACTCATATATATTACATAATTCCTTTTCATTAAAATTACTACTAGAATGACCATTTTACCCTTAAAGAACTATTAAATGAATAGGGTGAGGTTTGGCTACAAAGTCCATTTTTCCTACAAAGTGTACAAAGTCATAAAAAACCACAATTTCAGCCATAAAACACACTTAAAACCCATAAATAACAGAGTGAAATCACTAAAACATAATATGCAAACCCTAATAGTCCATAAAAACTTCAAACACACTATCGTAGAACTATAAATATAAAACACAACATGATAATCAACATAAAATGCACTAATGTTAGGCATTCGATAATCAAAGCCTTATCATCCAAAACACAACACACAACCCACAAATATGACATTTTAGTAATCTCCACTTTGTTATTTGTGGGTTTTGAGTGTGTTTTATGGCTGAAATTGTGGTGTTTTATGACTTTGTACACTTTGTAGGAAAAATGGACTTTGTAGCCAACTCCCACCCTAAATAAATATATACATATTTCTCTTTTCTAATATCATCAATCAATTACATATCAATAAATTGAGAAATGGAACTTTAGGGCCATGTAGAATTACAAAAGCAAAGTAATATTATGGGGCTTTGAGTCTATCAACTAAGCCTATAGACCCTTAATTTGAGAAAAGTTTGTTGAGAGTTTTGATAGAGATTTGGGCATCCATGAACACAAAAGGGAGACAAGTGCTCTTGAGGGGTGTTAATAGTTTTAAAGTATTACAAATAGTTTTTTTTTATAGGGAGAGGGAGAGTGACGAACATAGAAGGGGTAAGAATGTTCTTGAGAGATTTTGTAAGGATTAAAGTATTATCAATATGTATAGAATTTTATCATGTTGCAATCCTAAATGGTGATTAATCATTCATTATTAAAAATTGTACATTCCTAGAATTGAATCATTGATTAACACGAATCAACCACTCAATCAAACTGATGTATGGAATCCATAGGTGCAATATTGTAAATAAACGTTGTTTAGATTTCACACGAACAAAGTTTCGTTACAAAGATAGGAGAGAACAATTACAAAAACAAATGAAGCTTTGTCCTATATATAGGCAATCCCTCTATGCTATATTGACTAGCATAGAGGGTGTCTGTGCTTTGAGGAGCTAGCGCATAGGCTCTCTGTGCTAGCTACCTTTGCGTTGCCTATCCCAAATAAAACCAAAACCTATTTAAACACATTCTAAGCTATACATACACATTTAACAATACAAAACACAAACTAGACACCCTCTAGGTTATCACTGAATTTGCATCAGCAGACTCCCCCTTGATAATAGCTAAAGGTGAAAAAGTTCCAACCACTTCCGACATGGATATCAAAAGCGAAGCACACTTGAACTACACATAGAAATTGTAGTGTTTGCTCCATATCCTTAAGCTCATAGATGTCATTCCAATACAATATCTTAATGTCTTCAATCGAGAAGTTAACAGTCATCATCAGATAAAAACTCTAATGATCTTGTTATCCTTTGCCAACACAATAAGTTTTTCACCTCTCACACAATCATCATACCACCACCTCATCGTCTTTAACACATTTTGTGGTCGTTTCCTCACAGGAATATTTTTTAAGATGCTCGGTTTTTTGGAAGCTTTAAAACTACCCACAGGTTATCTGCTAGAATAGCTTGTTGAGCCTTGACAGTTTCTTTTAGTCTTTCTACGTCACTTTGAAGGGTAACAACCATTGCTTTCGAATTAGAATAAGATGATTGTTTGTGGTTGTGGTGGAGACTTAGGATCATCACTTTGGAGGGTAACACTATCATTGCTTTCATATTAGAACATGCCTATTGGCTATTCCTGGTCGAAACAGTGGCCTTTGGGCGGTGAGTTTTCTCCGAAATTAGAGATAGTTGGCTTGGGCTATGCAGCGTTGTCTGCGATGTAACTGCGATGTAAACAACGTATAGGGTTTGCCTTTTGCCATTGGGTTACTCCGGATAGCCGGACTTTATTCGTAGGCCATTAAAAACATATAAAATAATAAAATAGCCAAACATCCAACAAATCTCATTTCAACCAGAGTGGTGGTGATCGTCTCGTTCTCTCTCACACCATCTCGATCTTCTCACGCAGATCTCCGTTACCACCCAAACCATCACATATCAATGTCAGGCGCCATTGCTGTAGGAGCCGCAGGCTCATGGGCAAGAGCACTGGTTAAGATCTCCCCCTACACCTTCTCCGCCATCGGTATCGCCGTCGCTATCGGCGTCTCCGTCTTAGGCGCCGCCTGGTATTTCAATTCCATCAAACATCTACACATATAATCATATCTGTATTCTGATTCTATCGATTTGTTATATATCAGGGGAATTTATATCACCGGAAGTAGTTTAATCGGTGCGGCAATCAAAGCTCCGCGTATTACTTCGAAGAATCTTATTAGGTATGTGATGAATTGTTGAATTCAAGCCCTAGGTTTTGTTTATCATTACTGCAATTATGACTTTTGGTCAATATGTTGAACTTGTTTGAACTTTATGACCTAATTAGATTGAAATTGTAATTAGAGTGGCCTAATGATGTGTAACTTGCTTCCAGTAGGTGTTAGAGTGATTAGTTATTTAGGTAAATATTGTAATTAGAGTTACCTGATGTTGCGCGGCTTCGATAGGATATGTTGGATGTAAATGCACCTTCTGATATTGTAGTCATTTTTATGTTATGCCTCTGTTATCTCTTCATAGAAATGTTGGAAATCAGGCCCAAAATCGCGCATGAAACACACTCAATATTGAGCAACCTGCTAGACTCTCTTGTTTGTTGTGATACAATACAACCGGAAACAAAACCACACAAAACATAATAACCGTTAACCTCTATCTATGCTAAAACAAAACTTAATCACCAAGCTGTTCTAATCTATCTATGGAAACTATTCTCCTCGGTCCACTTGTGAAATCGGCCCATTCTTGATTTGATCCAAATTAAGCTAACACGAAGTAATCTTACATACTTACCGCCATGTCGTCTATATATTTGTGTTATAAAATCTTAGTATTACTGATATTTTCCAAGTTGTGAACTATCAAGCACCTTTGCCTCTGAATATGTTATTATTGTTAAGTTTGACAATATCTTTCCGCACCATTTGAGGTTATCTAGTAGGATACTTGTACCAACTACCAAATGGTTACTAGGAGAGGGTTGCTAAGGTTGAATGGGCAGAAAGTAAATGGACACAATGTATGCATGAACGGAATGTACCAAAGGAGTTGGTGTTAGATATGAGTGGGTAGGTCAACCTTGCTCTTTTTGTGTGGTATTGATTTTTCTGTCGTGGGGTAAAACTCTTGATGCTTCCGTTGTTTGGTTTTACTTCAATTCTTGAATCTTTTATAATATCAGTTGAAAATGGTGCAAGTAGTGGTAGTTTGCCGTTTATTATTAAAGAGGTAATATTATTTTGGGAGAAGCTGATAGGATCTATAGTCATTGTTTAAAAAGGCGTTTTGAGGCGCGCCTCGAGGCGTACGCCTCAGGTGAGGCGGTGAAAAAACGCAATCGAGGCTTAGCCTCACAGGGGGGAACTGAAACCTAAGCCTCGGTCCATACGAGGCGGTTTGAGGCGCTGAGGCGGTGAGGCGAGGCGGTGAGGCTTAAGCCTCACCAGACTTGTGCAAACTGATCAGTTTTTTGTTTTCTGGACTTTTTTTCGGCCCATTTTATCGCGAATAGCGTTGCGAATCGATGTACCTGCGCTATTTGGATCTCGCGGCTGAAAAGCGTGAAAATAGCGACCTCCGGCGATAAATTCCGGCGCCGGCGCTGCTTTTTAGCCGGAAACATGTGAGAAGAAGATGTGACCAGGAAGAAGGAAGAAGATGTGACCAGGAAGAAGGAAGAAGATCAACCAGGAAGAAGGAAGAAGATGCAGAGTAGCGGCGTGTTTAAGTGTTTAACACTCCTAGGGTTAAATAACTTTAGGTATTTTAACATTTAACCCCTCTATCTTTCACCAGTTTATATTTAGCCCCTAAAACTTATAACTTTTACATAAAAAAGTGTAAAATTAGTTTGTGCATTTAAACATTTAACCCCTCTATCTTCACTAGTTCACATTTGGTCCTTAAACTTCTGAATTTATGCATAAAAAGACTATTTTATGATGTTTGTTTTATGTTTAAACCTTGTTTGTTGAAATATTTTCTATTTATGATATTTGTTTTATGCTAATTTGTGATTTTTATGAGACATCTATATATTTTTTTAATTTTTTTAATAATGTTTTGAGGCTTACGCCTCGACCTGCCTCGAGGCTTACGCCTCGTGAGGCTAAGGGAAAACGCCTCGATACCCGTTTTAGCCTTTTTAAACCTTGTCTATAGTTCAAACATATTTGAACTGAAGTAAACAGCTCGATTTGAGAGGGGCGATGTCTCCAAATACACAATACTTTGATAATAAAAAACAAGAATGAAGAATGTCAAAGTAAAAAAGCTAGCTTTAATAGACTATGACATTTAGAAACTGCTTCATAAGGTAGGTATAGGAACAGCTCTTCAACCTTCATTTTACCGCTAATAATAGGCATAGTACTGCTCCCCACTCTTTCAATTTACTGCTCACTCCTTGACCAAGTGGATCCAGCCCCCAAAAACATAACTCAGTTTTTCCATATGGGCAGCTGTGGCCCGTTTCCTTCTTCTCGCGTATACTTTAATTGGACATTTGGGCCTTTATCAGAGGCCTTTTTCGTATAGTTATCATAGATAGCTCATAGGTCACAGGTAACAAATTGGCATCACTTTGTTTGAAATATTGAATGCTTTATGTCATCATACACTTGTATGTTGAAACTTTTGAAAAAATAACCAGCATTATGGAGTTTGGATTATATACCTTGTTCCCAGTTCCCACTTTTTGTTGGATAATCTTGATCTCTTACCACTCACTTGTGGTAAGAGGCAGTTTTCATCGCCATAAATCATGTTAACAAATCAGTGTTGCTTCTTGGACTAGAATAGTTTGCATATTTAGTTTTAAAGTCTATAACCAAAAAACAATGTACTCTCTGCACCCTGAACAATTTAAACTACTCGCATCTCTTAAAACTAAAAAGTACACTTGAATGTAAAAGTTCAGTTCAAAAAGAAAAAAAAGAATGGTGGAATCCATAGTTGTTATTGGCGAATAGCGACAAATAGCGATAAGGTGTCTATATGCTACATAGCGAATATGTATAAATAGCGGGCGGTTATTTTATAAAAATAGCGATACACTAGAAAAAAGTTAAAACTTTTATATGTATATTATGTCAAAATACCCTGGTATATATACAAAAACCTAAAATCCAGCTATTTTATAGCTATATTTAGTTGCTATTTGTATCAAAAAAAAATTGACGCTATTATCGTTACAATTCTAATAGCAAGCCTAAGCCTATACGCTACGTAGCGCGCTATGCTCGCTATTGACAACTATGGTGGAATCAGTTGCATCAGATCAATGAACAACTGTGATCATTCCCATAAGTTAGACATTTCACTAGGTGGCAAAATGGGTGGGTTGGATAATGCGTCAAAATGGGTGGGTTGGATAATGCGTCAAAATGGGTAATTTTTACTTTTTGTTTAAGTTTTACAAACACTCAATGTGCTGAATATGATTATTAAAACTGAATTCTTGCAACCATATTAGTATAGTTCTCAACATATTTTGTGTTACTACTCGCTTTGACATGCTTAACCCATTCGATGTATGTTACATCTTTTAATTGTACCATTTGAGCCCTTAGAGATATAGCATAAGTACATAACCAAAATCGACCTATTTGTATATAAATGAGTCGAAATTGGCACCTCTACATCTCATCTTCAGCACATTACCAATAGGAACTCTAGCATCTATTATCCAATACACTAAACTTCAAACCATAAATTTCTGAAAGCTTGATGATTCACTTGCATTGATCGTCTTCTGTTCTTTTCCTTAACCATCAAATCTTACTTTAAATTACTCAAAATTTTATATCAAATCCACAACTTATATAAATGAACCCCCTTGGGATTATGATTTAACTTAAACATGCATGTGATGACAGTGTCATATTCTGTGAAGCCGTTGCTATATATGGTGTTATCGTTGCCATTATTCTACAAACCAAACTGGAGAGTGTTCCATCTTCACAAATATACGCACCCGAGTCTCTTAGAGCAGGATATGCAATTTTTGCATCTGGAATCATTGTCGGTTTTGCAAATCTTGTATGCGGGTAAGTCTCAAATAATTTTTTTTTTCTTTGCAATTGATTATTTATTTAGTGTTTATTGTGTGTTTAACCTTTTCTTTGACAGGTTATGTGTGGGGATTATTGGGAGTAGCTGCGCCCTATCGGATGCCCAAAACTCCACACTCTTTGTGAAAATTCTTGTGATTGAGATCTTCGGTAGCGCATTGGGACTATTTGGTGTGATCGTGGGAATAATAATGTCGGCTCAAGCCACATGGCCTTCAAAAGTTTAATTTTGGCTTCTTTTAGCAGTTGAAGAACACAATTTCCTTGTGTGTGCATATCTAGACAAGTATTTATCGGGTTTTCTTGATTTTTGATGTGTGTTACCCAATAAAGATCGGTCCCATGTTTCATAAACCTGTAGAATCTTCATATTCTGTAGATGACATCTTGATAACAAGTGATTGATTTGCTGTTCAGTTTATAAGGACAATGTTCCCAAAAATGAGTCATGGTCTAAAACTGGTATTTGACCGACAGACATTTCTCAACTCATGTTCATGTTAATCACTGGGGTTGGGATCAATTTGACCCACTCAGAGCCACACTTTACCATGCCAAACGTTCTTTTGGTTATGTTCGATCGCACTTGAAACAGTCTTTAAACCTTATATGCATATATTTACTATATAGGGTTTACATACACATACACATGCATACGTCTATATCGTGGTTGCTAAACCTGTGATGGGAATGTATATGTAGTTGGGTCCGTATTCTCTATTTCTTTATGTCAAGTTCGCGCCTTTTTTATACCTTGCACCTTGGCAACGAACAAAGGAGTACATTACGCATTAAATACACTTTCCGCCTAAAGAAACACAATTCCGCGCGGGTGCTTAGACTTAAGTTCCCACAGGTATGGGAATCTCCGATCATTTTGAATTCTTTGGAAGCTGGTGATTTTGCAAAACACACAACGTTATTAGCCTCATTGCATGGGGTGTGGGGGTTCTTGTGAGTTGTGACCACCCCGAACGTTTGAGAGTGAGTATAAATGAGTATTGAGCGTGAGTATGAGCCTTGGGGAGCAGAGAATAACCGAGGGTGGTGTTCCTTATATTTATAACCGGTACGACGTAATGTTATTGGTGGAGTTTCACTGTCTGAACATCCTTATGGTCCCCTAGGTGGCAATCGTTAGTTGTGACTGCTCTGGGTTCCACTTTGTACATGAGAAATGATAATTTAGAGAAAAGTAAATCTCATTTAAACATTACTTTTTGGTGCAACTTTTTTTAAATGCGAAGATTGTGACTACCGTTGACGTGAGAATAAGCATCTGGTTCAAGAGTATAAATGAGTATTTAGATTATGAGCCTTGGGAAGCCGAGAATACCTAAGGGTGGTGTTCCTCCTATTTAGAGCCGGTATGGTGGAATGTTAACGGTGGAGTGTTACTGTTAGACTATCCTTGTGGTTCTATAGGTGGTAGTCGTGTGTCTGACACGATATGAGTCCCACTATATGTATGTGAAAATGATAATTTAGAGAAAAATAAATCTTTTTAAACTTATACTTTTGTTGTAACTTTTTTCAAATGACGAAGATTGTGTTTATCACTAGCACGAACCTAGCATAAATACAAACACCAAAAATTACATTCTACTAATCACATCAAATTTTCTCTATAATTTCCAATCTAACCATATTAACTTTCTTCTATTCTTAATCCATAAAAAGGAAATCCCCTTTATCTCTTCCATGATTTTTTGTTGTAATCAACAAACACATAATTAGGGTTAGTTTTGTCATTTTGATAATGTTGACCATAATTTTCTGTAAACGCATCCGATTGCATTGACTTTCAATAACCCTGGTATACAGTAAGGAGTCACACACCGGATCTTTTCCCGTTACATAACCGCCTTCGTTTTGAACTATAAATACCAGATTCTAATAAATCATTTCGCGCCTGTATCATTTGCACACAAATTCTTCACCAACACATTTTCTAGGGTTTCGTTACCGATGCACAAATCCTCCATTGCCGGAGCTGTTGATCATCAACACACCTGCAAATTTCAGTGAAATCGTGTAATTTCAGTGCAAAATGAGCAAGCTAGTAGGATTATCAGGCATGAAGAGCCTCGATCGTTTCAAATATTCGTTAGGATCGACTTCTTCTAGTCCGTCAGCTGCAAAAACTTTCAATATCTCTTCACGGCAACCTTCGAGTTCGAGTTCTTCAGGAAGTTTCGCTCATCTGAAGCTCGCTGCAGGTTTTGTTACGAAAACTCTGAGATTACTGACTTATATAATGTTTTTGAGCATAATGTATGTTCGTGTACCGGGGTGTACGTAACTCGTTTTGTTTTGTGTAGAGAAATTGGTGAAAGAGCAAGCTTCATCGAAAACAGATCTAGACCTGGCGGTATGATGAACATCTCTCTTTCACTCATCTATATGTGTGTGTGTGTGTGCGCGAGCGCGCTATGTTGTATGACTGTTGCGACAAATTTGAACATATTAATGTGTACTTCTGTGATGATTTTGGTAGGTGCTCCGTTATAAATGTAATTTACTTATAGTGTGATGTTTGTTTCGAGTAATGTAGACTATGTCATATGGAACCTTGTAGAAGCAAACAGAAGCATTTGTATCTGATAATTGTATCAAAGTGTATTGTGTATTTGTAGTATATACCACTCTCTGGCTCATAATTAGAGTGCAATTGGATGATTGGAAGGTATTGACTATTTCAGGAATGTTCAAGGCCATAGTAGGATACCTAGTAGTGTGTGTATATGTATTTATGTGTATGCTTGCTGAGAAATTGATCAACAAATAGCATTTTGTTATATCAAAAGGTAGAATTGAGAGGAGAAGATATGAGCATACAGGAAAGACTAGAACAGAAAAAGATAGAGTAGAATACTGCAACTTGATCAGTGGAATATGATACACAATAACTAGTTGGATATTGTTACTCATGTTATCTTTGTCTCTAAAGGCTCTTCTGATTGTTTCTTCCTAGAATACAAACAACATCCTTTTTGGGCACAATAGCCTCACTCTTACTATGCATAAGCTGTTTGTAAATAAAGGCTTCCATGAAACCTTTGGAACATGTGTGTATGTGTGATATATTTTTGTATTAATTATGGAATCTATTCTGATATATATTGCAATGGATACAGAATTCTAAGATTAAGAAATTGTCGGACCATATTCATGTGTTGGAAGAGAAGTTGCAGCATGCTTATAATGAAAATGCAAAGCTTAAAGTGACGCATAGAGAAGATGAGAAACTTTGGAGAGGACTAGAGTCAAAGTTCTCCTCCACAAAGGCCATATGCGATCAACTTACTGAAACATTACAAACTTTAGCTGATCAGGTTCAGAATGGTAAGAAGTTTGTTGTTGATACTTGATTCCTAAATAATGAGATAACCATGGATGTATTTATCATGTTGCTGCTTCTACAGCTGAGAAAGACAAAGTCTTTTTTGAAAATAAGCTGTCTGAAACTTCAGTAGCTTTAGACAATCTGAATGGACAGATGAAATTTCTCTCTCTGAGGCTGGAATCATCAGAAAAAACCGTCCGCACTCGTATGTTTATTCTTCCTTGTTATAAAGCCCATTATAATTTAATCTTTGGTTTATTTCTTTGAATGTGTGGAGTTGTACTTGCAGGTGACAAAGCGTTGAAGGAACTTAGCATTGACAAGGAACATGTAGAGAAACAACTTAGAGACGAACATTACAAAGTTCTCAGTCTCATCAATGAAAAAGGTATCGATAACTTTATAACAATATATGTTTAGTTTCCCTCTGTGTTGGTGTGATGCACAATAAGATTTTAAATAGTCTGAATCTCAATTTATCCATATTTTGCAGATAATCTAATCAAGAAATTTGAAGAGACTGTAGCATCTAATGAATCAGCCATAGAGAGTTTGAACTCTAAATTGAGTGAGTTGAAAATTGAGCTAGTATCAAAGGAAGCTAAACTAAACAACATGCAAGAATCATGTGAAAGGAAGGAGAAAGAGAATACTGATCTTATAGCCTGTAACAAGAAGTTAAACGGGCATTTAGACAAAGCAATGCAGGAGAACCAGAATCTAGAAAATTTTGTAAAGATGCTAACTGTTAAGCTCACAGACTTGGATAAACAGAGTCTAGACTTTTGGGAGAAGGTTTTAAAAGTCGATGCTCTATTTTCTTCTTGCTTTGAGTTAGTACAAGAGGGAAATAAACTTGCAACACAAAAGGCACAAAAGCGTTTTGATAGTCTTCATGGTCAACTATTGAAGACCACATCAGGAAATGATGCATTGCAGTTGGTTAATAAAGAGTTGGAGAATAAGATCAGTGAGCTCCAGAATGATCTAAAGTTCACAATGAGTCAGCATGCAGAAGAATCTCAGTTAGCAGAAGAGAAGATTCAGAGGTTAGAGTCTGAAGCAGAAACGCTTCTTGCAAAGAAGGTTGAACTGGATAACGTGATTACCACTTTGGAGGATCAAATCCGTTCTTTATCTGAAGCTTCTAGATTATCAGAGATACAAATGGTGATTGTTAAATAATTTATCATCATGTTATTATCATGTTATATGTTTAATCAGTTTTTATTGTCAAACACGCAGCAAGACTTTCAGTTAAAGCATTCAGAGTCTGAAACTGAGAATAAAGAGAATATCAGGAATCTTGAATCCGAGATACATAGAACAAAAGAGGAAACAGATACTCTGAAGCAGGAGATTCTGCAGCATGAACAGCATGTTGACTCACTCGAGAAACAACTTAATGAGCTTCATACGTTACTACAGGAGAAGGAACGGGTTGTTTCGGAATCAAACGAAAGGGAGAAACTTCTGGAAGATCAAAAGGCAGAGACTCAGAAGTTGTTCATCGAAGCTGAAGGTAATCTGAAAGAAGCTAAGAAGCAATATGATGACATGCTGAGAAGTAAACAGTTAGAATTGTCAAAGCATTTGAAGGAAATATCTCAAAAGAATGATCAGGCTATAAATGATATTCGAAGGAGGTATGAAGTGGAAAAACAGGAATGCATAAATCTTGAGAAGGAAAAGGTTAGATATTTATTATCTTCTGTTCGCTTATTTGTTGGATCTTCAAATTATAGTTGAAAAAATATATCTATATATATTGTCTCAGGCTGAAAAGGCAATTGTAGATATGGAAAAGAAATACGACCAAAAACTTTCAGAATGCAAAGAGGAATCAAAGCAGCAACTGATGCAGTTAAAGGGAGAACACACTGCTTTGGTATGTATTGTTAATACATTGTGTTTAAAGTGGATTAATGGCAATTAACCCTTTTTTGTGATTGTTTTCCAGGTTAACAGCATCCAGCAGGAGAACGATAAGAAGGAAGCGAATCTAAAATCTAATCATACTGAAGAAGTAAAAAAGATACGACTTCAGGCTGAGAATGAACTTAAAGAGGTACTCAAATCCTTATCTGTGGTGCTGATGACTGATTCATGCTTATAAATTGCTAATTCACATTTTATCTAGAAAACAAAGTTAATCAAGAATCAACATGAAGCTGAGTTAAGGGAATTGAGATCTCAACATGAAGAGGAGTGTAGGCATCTCGAAGAGGAGCTGAATATCCAAAAGGACAGGGTATGTATATTCATCTTTATGATTATTAAGGGATTAGTGCCCACTTCTTTTTCTCCACATCCAGATTAAGGCCGCAAAAAGGTGGGCCTGGTCAAGTTGGGTAAACGGGTCAAACTTAGTTCTAGATGGTATTTATCACAGGAAGAGAGACAGAAGGCTTTGCTACAGTTGCAGTGGAAAGTAATGGGTGATCAGCCACGAGAAGACCAAGAAGTGACCTCAAGAAAGGCCTGTATTTCATACATGATACACGAAAACCACATCAACTATTTACATCATATCTATATGATCTCAGTTGTATTTCTCTTGTATGTAGAATATGCCTTACATAAATGCAACACAGTCGCCTGTAACCAGCATGTTAAAGAAAGCAGACAAGGGTAAAACAGGAAATGTGATTAACATTCCCAATCATAGTAAAAAGGTATGGTACTCACATCCATATCCTCACACATACGCATGCGTTTACTAAAATGAAGCTCAACTTGATGGAAATGGCAGGTAACTCACCGAGAATATGAAGTGGAAACTTCCCATGGTACAACAATCAAGCGGAGAAAGACAAAAAGTACAATCATGTTTCAGGTATTATGGTACTCTTGTCTGAAGCAAGTGCTGTCACAGCTATGCTTATTGTGAATCTGTATTGACATTTTGTTTTTACCTTCTGGAAGGACTCAAAAAAGAACAAGAGGCAAACACCAAAAGCCAATACCCCTAGGAATGCCATTAAGGTAATTATAACCCATTGTGTATGTTGGAATAATTACTGATTTGAACTTATTTAACACACGTCTATTGAGCAGCGAGTGAAGGGCGGGAGTCAACAAAATCATCATCCTAATATAGGCGATCTATTCACAGAAGGGTCGTTGGACCCATATGCAGATGACCCTTATGCATTTGACTAAAGGTAGTATCTGATACCTCATGAAAGTACTGTGTTCCCAAACTTGGATATTATGTTTTCTGTTATGCATTGAATTGATAGGAAAGTATTATATGACCCTGCTTCTCTGTTTTACTTGATCTGAGAATGACAATAGACAAATATGAATATACACCATATATCTTTTATATACTTAGTGACCTTAAATAAAATCCATGATTCTCGTGCTTTTACAATCGCTAAAAATTGAGAGGAAATCTTCGAAGTCAAAACCGGGGCCTCCAATGAAGAAAGGCGGGCAAACTATCTATGCAGCCTATGGCACCCGTTTTAAGTTAACCCTCTTTTATCACCTTTGTGCTTCTCCTGTTAATCCACCATATATAAGAGTTTAATAATTACAGGGTTGACTCTGTATCATTAAGCATTGTGCCGTACTGGTGGTGGGTGTGATGTGATATCATATGCATATGATTCACGTCTAAGATGCTATGATAACTTTAAAATGTGAATCTTCTTAGTTATTCGTCTAATTACAATAGATTTATAATTAGACTTAATTTTGTTATTATTTATCTTCAACGGCTTAAGGGGGATAATTCTTATTTTTTCTTGAAAGAAAATATGCCCATGGATCGAAAATGATCCGACTAAAATTTTAAATACATACCTTTTAAAATCTGATTAAATTAATGTGATTAAACCATTTAAAACATCTGGATGCTAGTCTACTCTGACACAATAGTCTAAACTATCAATTCTAAGAGTATCTGTAGTGATTAAAAATCCATAGATGTGTCTAACAGATCAACAATATCTAAAAACATTTTTACAAACATATCCCAAATAATATTTTATCACACACATCCTTACAATTTCCACTTTATCACCAATCTTTTACTAGAACCACCCTACCCAACCCTTCCATAGCCACAAAAATTACCTAAAAATGTGACCCGGATGTGTTCACGCAATAGGCCGTCTATTGGGAAGTCGTCTTTGGAGTGCCATTTCATCCGTTCGTGGATTCACGGACACATGGTGGTGGTCTTAACAACTTTCAGAGGGTTGATGGGTCCTCTTGAATCCTATAATTGATTAATTACCATTTTGTATGGTAATTAAAAAGAAGTGTGTATTTTTATCCTTTCCCAAAAGAATGATTTCTACTAAAAAGCCATCACCCATCAACATGGAATTAATCTCGTTACATAAGGATGGATTTAATGATGTCTAGTTCTTTGTCAACATGTATGATGTATCGTAGTCATTGTTGTATTCCTGGTTTTTGCGCTATAGAGTTGATTACACAAGAATACAACTATACAAGTACTAAGATATACCTGCACATCGCGTGTATAAAGAACTTTTGTTAGTTTGGTTTTAGTTAGGTTTATCCGGTCCGGACAAGACAAAACAAAAATACTCATATCTTAAAACCAACTACCTTGATCGATTAAAGTGATTTCAAGTCAGTTCTAAGTCTTTTGCTGTACCGACAGGGGTTTACAAACAAGTACAAAGCACCACTCTTAAAATGTTCACAATGTAGGTTCCATCTACTCATTTGCTTAAGGAGATCCAAGAATATTATTGGCATAATTACAAGTTGCGACACGATAATATATTATATATTACTAAGAAACAAATTTTTCATATAAAAATGTGATCGTTATATATATTCCAACCAGAACTTGTTATTTTAGTTACTGTTTTGGAGTTTATGCTAAAGACAATGAACATCACATGATCAGTATTAGTTAAAAACACAAAGATTCTAAATTATATAAGTACAAAAATAAACTTTAAAATAACAACAACAACAACATCGATTTCGAATGCTTTGGCAGTTTGGCTACCATTTTAAAGACAAAATGGATGATCAAGCCATTGTACTTTTATATCCTTTTTAGTTATATAATATTGCATGATTTTCACTTATAATCAAATTAACAAGCTGTGTGTTTGCGAATTATCAAGGTTTATTTTTTATTTAATAATATTAATAATTAGTATACTGATTAATTTCATATATCATAATCAAAATGATTATTATTTCTTTCATGACATCTTTCGAAAATTTGGTGTGTCGATTTACCCTATCATACTCTTTGTTCAAATATTTTTAGTTACTTGGTGTACTTTAAAATTAAACCAAATAATTTAAAACTAGGATTTTCCTACTGCGCCTTGCGGCGGGGTATTCGCGTACAAACTAAACGATAAAACCCGATATGAAGATGCAAAATATAAATGCGTAAAAAACTAAAATTGAAATAAATTGTAACAAATGGAAGAAAGAATTGTGATATGGTACCTATGACGTGGTGTTACGACCCGAACAAACGAATGGAAGAAATGGTTGTGGCGACGTGGTGTTGAGCCAATTCTAAAAAAAATTATATCGCGTATTTAGTTTTTGTAAAAAAAAACTAACGAATTAAAGTTATAAAAGGAAAATAAAACTACAAAACCATTAAGTTAAAGACGTAATTTATTATAATGTACATGCTAATTTGAAACTTAAAAAAAGTAAAAAACAAAAGACAGTAAGAAATGTAACCGCTAAAAGTGTAAGAACCAAAACCTTGATGGTCAAAATATAAAACAAAACAAAAGAAATCCTGTGAGATGGTATAAAAAAACTAACAAAAGTTGAGCGGTCAAAAGCAATGTTGTAGAAGGCGCTAGGCGCTAGTCGGGCGGTGAGGTACCGCCTAGGGATTAATCGGAATGGGATTTTTATATGTATTTTTTCAAAATTATATATATATACCCAATAATATAAAAATAATACTTCAAAATTCACATAAATACTTCAAGTTTCAGATAGTATGGTTCGATTTTGACCGATTTTGACCGCCTAGGACCGATTTTGACCGATTAATATAGTCCGATTAATCCGATTTTTGACCGCCTAGGACCGATTTTGACCATGGCCGATTAATTGACCAACTAGCTCAAAATTAGGTAGTAAGTGGCCGCCTAGCGCCTAGGCCGATTTCTGCAACACTGGTCAAAAGTATAAGAATCAAAACATTGGTGGTCAAATCATAAAAAAAAGAAATTTTGTGAAAGAGTTACAAATGTCATTAAAAATGTGTAAATTACATAAATGCCATAAAGAAGAAAAATTAATATCCAAGTGTAGATGATATTTTGTAATTAAAAGAAAAATAGAGGGGACATTGGGTGCTGTAGCAACATTATACTCTTTAATATATAGTATGATATAATATAATATAATTATAATTAAAAAAGTCAGATTAAGCTATAAATATTCAAAGAGTTAATTACATAGTTAGTCTCTCTGGTTTGCACAAAGTAACATACTTAGGTACTAATAGTTTAAAATCACCTTCTAGGGTATTAACTTTTCATTTTGTAACGTTTGGAGGTATTAACATTAATTGTTTGTTAAACTATTAGTACCTAAGTATGTTATTTTGTGAAAACCACATGGACTAACTATGTTAATACCCTAGAAGTTAATACCTTCAAACGTTACAAAATGAAAAGTTAATACCCTAGAAGGTGATTTTAAAGTATTAGTATCTAAGTATGTTATTTTTGCAAACCATCACAGGAACTAACTATGTAATTAACACATATTCAAAAGAGTAAAAAAATATAGAAAATATAACACAATTTTTTAACATATTTAATTCGTAGAAAAAAAGTATTTAGGTATATAATTATAGTTATTATATTTTGTATTTGATTTATAAAAATAAAAGAAAATATGCCTATGTGTCATGTGGTTAAAGTGAAAAACAAAAACTTTTAATGACTAAAATGAAAAGAAACTAAGTTTAGTGTAGTTAATATGATGTAATTTAGTATATACTAGTGGAATAGCCTGCGCTATGTGGTGGAAATTCGATCGGGGTTTGTTCAGTTTTTTATGATACCGATACTTGTTATAACAACTAAAAAAAACTTCATTAAAATTTCAATAAATCGGAAATAGATATGACATGTAAATGTAAGATTTCTTTATATGAAAATATATGTGGGTTGAAATACAAAGTAAAAAAAACATTAGTGTTAAAAACAAAAAAAAAAAAAATTATATATATATATTGTAGCTTTTACTTTTCTTTAATAAAAGATTGAAATTTAGTGTTTAAAACCTAAAAAACTAAAATGTAAAGTTTCTTTATATTAAAATATACGTGGGTTGAAGTAAAAAGTAAAAAACATTAGTGTTAAAGAAAAGTATATTGTAGCTTTTACTTTTCTTTAATAAAAGCTGAACTTTAGCCAATGATTTTTAGATCAAGTGGTGAAAGGTTTGTATTTCTTTTGAGAGATGTAAATTCAACTCTTACTTGATGCATAGTGAGGCATTGGTGGGTAATGATAGGAGAGCCATGGAAACCTGGGTTCGAACCTTGAGCCAAATGAGTTTTATTGGTAATTTCTTCATCGTGCTTACGGACGGGTGGATTACCGAGGTTTCCCGGAATTGGTGGTGGACTTGGGTTACTTTCGGAGTCCTCCGTTTAGGTTAGTGGGTGCCTCAAAAATGCTTAGGATTGATTCTGTTAGCCGTTAAAAAAAAAGACCGAAGCTTAGTGTTTAAAACCTAAAAACTAAAACTTAACTTTAGCTAATGTGATGTGTTTTAATATATATAATAATTATTATATATATTATAATATGATGACAACTAGATAAAATAAGAAACATTCACTGTATTTCATTTCACACTCCTTTGTAACTCATTTAAGTCAAATTAGTATTAAGCCCCTAATGTTGCGGTGCGGGGCATAGAAGTGTGCCAAATAGTACAAATGCGATAACATCGTTAGCGACCATCAAAACCAGAAAAAACTCGTAAACAAAAGAAATGGAAACTGCAAAAAATAATGCCGAATGAAAAGTAGATGTAAAAATGTTGAATCACGCACACGAAACACTAAACATAGAAAACAATAACTAAGTCAATTTAGGATCCGCGTATTGTGATGGGTTAGTTAAACGGGAAAAATAGACGTAAAACGTTGAAACGCACACAAACGTTACGGTATGTTGACTCGCAAAACTTAGATCGAAACGTAAAACTTAAGATGTGTAAAAGGTGTAAAGTATAAGTGATCAAAGTTAAAAGTGAAAAAGTTTTTGTGTTAAATTGTAAAAGTTGTAAAAGCCTTGTGGTTAAAAGTAAAAAAAAAAACGAAAAAAAAACACAAATCAAAAGTGGAACAACAAATATAGCTAAAGGTGTGGTTTTTAAACCCATATTGGGTATAAACCATAAATCAGTGGGTACAAACATGAGATGCACAATACATTTATAAAGCTTAACTAGGTTATCACCCGGGATTGCTTCCGGAGCTGGAGAAAGTTATTAATATACTTATTATTTATGATTAATACATACCTAAAATGATACAAAATGTATGACAGATTAATGTGTTGGCTATAATTAGAGTTATAAAGTTGCTCTGCCATCTAAACAATTATCTATCCAAAAGAGTGTATTCTCTCTCGTTCAAACTTGGCTTACCAAAAGAGTGTATTTATGATTAATACATACCAAATGGATGGAGAGTTGTTGTTTCTGTCATGGAGGTATTAAAGCAGAAGTGGTAGGGGCTTGAAACTCTATCGACCATAACTGATGTGCCATCTCCATAGTAGCTTCTGCGAGACAGTATTTGAAAAATCTTGATTTCCAATTGTTTTAAAATTACAAACAAACTATAAAATTGTAGAATACAGAATCATTACGTGCTTACATGAATCTTGGTTGCTCGTTCTTTCTGTGGTCTTCGCAAACAAACCCTTTGAAGCACCCTTTGCAATAATCAAACTTTCTTCTTCTTCTTCTTCTTCTTCTTCTTCTTCAGAATTGTCGGAATTGAATCCCCATGTGGAATCTAATTTGAAATTGCGAGGCGATGAGAACACAGAATGGTAGAACCGTGATGGTGAGAGAATTAGAAAGAGGCAGAGCAACACCTGTCCCGGTACCAGATCTTGCAAGGTTTTCTTTCAAAACGAAAAATCCAAGCCTAGCATGCACATAAATGCATATGTCAGAACTACTGCAATCTAACAAAACTGTCTCATGTGCACTATTTAGAAACAATAGGTATAAGTATCACAATGTAACACTAAGGAATAACACAAAACATTGAACTTTATTGTATAATCTAACACAAAAAACAATATAATTAGAATAGGAAGATTACACCTGTCCCAATACCAGATCTTGCAAGGTTATCTTTCAAAACAAAAATCCACCAGGTTTAAGCCTAGCCTACACATAAGCTAAACTTTGAGAGCAACATAATATAATTAAAATAGGAAGATTACACATGTCTCAGTGCATTAGTGGCCATAAAGATTTGTTGAATATTGGAATTTTTTTGATGGTGAATCTTCTGAGTTTTGAATTGTAGCCCGCAATCATTATCTCAACTTAACTCATTACACCATACTTGCATTATGATTATATAGTTCAAATGAAAATCCACTTATACATCATTATTGCATAATATAAATTTTTTATGTATCATAAGAAAGAGTAAAACTTTAACCCGTTGACAAAGAGGAGTAAGTACAGATGACAAATACTTAGATTGCTTTTCTAGTGGCACATCTTCCATTCCAATTAACAAACCAATTGCCTATAAAAAACAATAATAAAAGTTTTAGAAACTGAAATTGACAAAAAGGACCTCCACAGTTACCTTAAAAATTTGACTAACATCTTTAGTTCGTGAAAGTTCCTTTGAAATATAATCCATACTTGTGAACTAAGAAACTGTATCGTGTAGGCTCTGCACAAAAGACATGCACCATATTGCTTAGAATTAACTATGCGGATAATGTATGTAGAGGCCACACTAATATTCAACTTTTTTTCATTTAGACCACCCAAGTATTCAGTTTTTTTTTTCATTTAGGCTACCCATATACCGTAACTACTTGAATAGGTCACTCAAGTTTGTATCTGGTTTCAAGTTATACAAATTCTTACTAAAAACAATTTGAACAATGAAAATGCTCTTAAACATTACATAAATGCAAATAAACCTTTCATGAGGTGAACATGTTAAAGGTTAAGATTGTTGCTTTCTCAAAAAATATAAGGACATTCTCATCATTCTGCGTCCGCATACATATTGGCTGGCCAGAAAAGTAAGTAGGAAGAAAATAATTTATGTATTTACCTATCATTTACTGAAGCTGATAAGTACATAGATTCATTTACAATATCCCATTTTTTTTTGCTATTTTTGTCAAATGAAACTGATAAATACAGAGATTCAAATGGGTAAATAATAATGGATAAATTGATAATAGTGAGGAGTTTAAAAACTCTTCAAGTCATGTTTGACCTCTTTCATTTTTAATCAAGTCTAAGTAAAGCTTTATCCAACAGCTTCTTGGATAGAAGACCTAACCCAAATGAACATGTTTTTAAGTAAGCGGGTCCAAATTGACACCTGTAGATGAAGGGGTAAAGTGGTAATTCTATACCTGAAGTGTTCTCATTCCTTCATCTTCACTTCTTCCAATTACATGACTGTCAATTGTGGAGTGTTGAATAGCGTCTTCTTTGTCAGTTATACAAAGCCCTCTCAATGCTATTCTCTAAAACATAAAATGACTAAATACAAAGGTTACAAGTTTAGCGAATATATCAAACAGTATGTAAGTATACTAAATTCGAAGGAAATTACAAAATGTTTTCAAAAGTAGCAACACCAAACAACTATTAAGCTCTTTTAAGTATGTTAACTCCTGTGATACTATAATTTCGGTGAACCCTAATCCCCATAACCCATACTTGCAGAAATCTTCAACTTACGCTTCTCCCCAACACAAACAATACATGAATTAGTACTACACCCGTAACCCGACCCATCAGATAAACATATGCGTATAATACCCACATGAATCAATATTAATTTGCAATAATAATAAAAATATTTTTGAAATTATAGTATCACAAATATACCTACGATTTAATAAAAAAATGATACCAATGTTCACAAATATAAGTGATTGAATGTCAGAATGATCGGTGAATCAGTGATAGTGAATAAAAAATGGGTCTCACCTGAAATGCAATATCAAACTGCTCACAAGGGACAGTTTTACAATTTGGGTATTCTTTTTCAGCTGCAGATTCATTGTACACCTCACTAACGCCCTTCATAATGAAGATTTGTTAGTAAATCCATTAATGATTTCAAAGGAATTAAAGCACTTCAAAGGGCTTACACATCAATTCAAAGGAATTTGTAACCTTAACCAGATAAAATCGAAATAAAACAAAATAATGTTGTGCGAAAGTAAAAGTAAGTAAGTAATGAAATACATCTTACATTACTAATACAGCAAAGAAATTGAATAATCTGGCGATAGAATCGATGCAGAGATTAGACATACATTCAAGCGGAATAATCCAACGATTGTCGGGTTACAACAACAAAAATTGAGAAGAAACATACTTGTTGGTTAGTTGTTGCCATTGAGATTTAGGGTTCTGAGAGTGAAAAAGGGAAATATATTGGGTAAAAACCAAAGATAATAAAATAACAAATCTCGATTAAGAAATATTGATAGAAGATTGAATACCTTCAGTTTGTATGGTGTGGTTCCTAGATGATTCAAGCAGCAGAGAAGGATCCATTAGGTTTTACAACCAAACAACACTGGTGATGTAAAAATTCTTGTCTTAGTTATAACAATAGTAATAATAATCAGATTTGGAGCCAATCACCGATATGCCGAACAACGAAAATACCGATGAGCAGAAAAATTCTTGTCTCAAATTAAAGACATTCATCTGAAAAAATTACCAAAAAATGAAGAATTAACAGTTGTCTAATCATAAACATCCCAAAAACCTTTAAAAAATAACAAACAAATGGGAGGGCTGCTAAGGTTTCCAAGGGAATCGAACTATTGATGATTAACGATGATAAAAGCAACAAACCATCACCCATTCACCCATCCCAATCTTTGTAGAAAAGATAATGGAATTAGGGTTTTTTGGCTCCCAAAAATCAATCAAGAACAATTTCTCCGTTATTTCTCCTAATATGAATAAACTCGCTGAATTACAAGCACACGTAAGAACCCTAAAAACATATATAACGATTAAAGATGAATACAAACTTGGCAAGTCGAATCTAGACTCGGATTCTCATCCTGCTATGTCGCATCAACAGGAAGGAACAAATCAAGAAGAAGGATGGTTAGAATCAGATTAGGATTCATAAAAGATGTAGAGATTTGAATCATACCTGGGAACTCCGAGGGAGAAAGCAACCGCAAGAGATGGTCGTTCGATGGAGGAGTATGAGAATCTTGTAAGTTCCGAATAGGATCTTTCAATGATATCAGACAGAAACTTGTGAAAGTGCGGAATAACAAACACAAGTTGATTCAAGAATAAGTTTAACCGAAACACTAGTAATAAACACAAGATACAAGATCTTCACTTGGTTTCGGCTGGCCTCAAAACAATCCAAACAACTGATCAACCCCTAAACAACATACAACGGGTGATTATATACTATCCTAATCATATGGGCCGAACCCTGAAACCACAACATAACCCACTAAGTATTCGACCCAACACATATATCAAAAGCAAAACATTACAAAAACAACCCTTGAACTATGTAACCCTCTATGTATAAACCTTCGGGTTCCAACAATCTCCCCCTAGGTTTATGCATAGAGGTCCTTCAGACTTCAACGATCACTGTCACCACCCAAACGATCCTTGAGACCACCAAATCCTTTTGTACGAATGTGAATGGCTGAAACAACAGCAGCAGTCCATCCTTTTGCTATTTCTTCATATTTTTCAGTGGCTCTAATTTGATTGCGAGCTAGCACTTCCAAATCTTCGTAAGCAAGATTCAGCAGATCAACTTGATCAACCCTACGAAAACTCACATCACCATCACACACCATCACTGCTTGCCCTAGACGCTCATCATAAGCCCAAAAATGCAAGGTCTTCAGAGCACCTTTTGGAATTTTCTTGACCAAATGAATCATCTTTTCCTTGTCAGTTGGTGGCCAGTGCACAATCTTCATCTGCTTGTTAGTGTATGGATCTCTAATACCCTTAGCTGGTGTAACAATAGATTCTGCAGTGTGCATCGAAGGAAAATTACGAGCAACTTCCCTTTGCAGTCTCTCGAAGAACAAATATCCACGACCACCAGGCTGATCATCCACATAAGGTGACTTTGACAAGTTTATCAAATCAACCTTTGTGAATGTTTGAAACTGAGCAGGATTTTTATACCATTCAACAGGTCCAACTTTTCTTTTAATCCACCACCTTCGTCGGTCATGATCAAAACCCCAGCTGACTACACCAGAACGATTTCCAACTTTATCATAGAGAGTTTCACCCACATCCATCAGATGATGAGTAACATTAGCATCTTCATCTTCTGGATTAAGATTCTTGTTTTTCAGGATCACAAACTCTCTTTTCTTCTTGATTCTTTCAGCTTTTTCTTTGTCTGTAACTGGATCAGTAACTCTCTTGAAGTATTGTTCCATAGCAGCATTCCTCTCAACATCATCCTTATCAAAATCTCTTGCTCTATATTCATCAGCCTTTCTTCTACTTTCCACATCAGTCATATTCGAAAACTCTCTACCAAACTTCTTTTCTAACTTTCCACGCAGATCATAAACCATGTTGAACAACAAACTGACGTCACCTTGAAGTTGATCAATCTGTTGATTCTTTTGCACTATGGTATCTTCAAGCTGAATGATCTTGGTGTCTTTATGGATTGAATCTTGCTCAAGCACAACAAGTCGTTTCTTCATTTCCTTCATGCTGATAAACTTATCATCATCACTTGAATCATCATTAAATAGCATCCTCAGTGGCTCTTCAGGCTTCTTACCACTTGAACTACCAGGCTCTTCATGAAAAGTTCCAGATGGACCTGCAGGTGACGTTGATTCAATGATGGGATTAGAAACAACATTGGTAACTGGTATCTCTGTAGTGGTGGTTTCCAAATCAATTCTTTGAGAATTAGCATTAAACTCAAAGATATCTTCAGTAGCGGTGGTGGTATCAGTGACATTTTTCTCAAAATCGAAGTCATATAAACCATCATCATCTTCAGCATCATTCATGGGTTGATCTTTGTTCTGTTCAATATACATTCCGAGTCGAGGATCCCTCCTTTTCCGCTTCAAAGGCAATGAATTAGGATCCTTTGGGTTATCACTTGGTGGCTCTTCATTTGATACTGAAAGATCGGAAGGAGGAGTTCCCATCTTCTCAGTCACAGACTTTAATAACAGAGCCAAATTCTCAGCAGAAATCACAGGTTGTACAGTAGAAACAACAATGTCAGCTTCATTTTCAGGAGGAAGCGCTTCATCATCTCCTGAATCACACATTATCTCTATGCCCTCATCGTCAGAGTTAATCGTTAAAATATCTGTCTCAGGCTCATCTTCAGCAGCACCTTGAACATCATGCTCTTCAGCAACCATAGCATTTACAGGTGCATGGATTAGTGCAGCATTTACAGGAACATGTTGTACTAACACTGGTTCAGCAGCCACATCTTCAGTCTCAGCAAACTGACCAAACTTCTCCAGAGGAATTAAACCTTCATATTTCTTTTCAGTACCCTTTTTAGGAGTGAGAGCACCGAAGCATGCATGACCCATGGGTTTCAACTCCAAAGTGTTTCCAGATCTCACCAACTATGGATAACGAGCATTAAGAATCGTTTGCAAGAATCTTGGGTACATAAGAAATTTGTCCTTTCTAACTCCTATCACATTTCTCTTCATGGCCTCAAATATATACTTCGAATAATTGAAAGGCTCATTTGTTATTAGACAAACAAGAGCAGCAGACTGTGTGATGTTCAATTGATCAGTGCCTCCTCTATTTTCCGTTATGTAAAGAATGAACATGTGCACTAACAGACGCCAGTAAGGATGCACAAATTTCTTCACTAATGACGGGTACTTTCCTTCATAACTCAATCGTGGTAAAATTGCTTCCACTGTCCCAGCTGGCAATAGGATCTGTTTCTTGGTCATTAAACTGTAGCACCTCCCGTATCATCTGCTCTGTCACAGAGACAACCCTTTTTTGAATCTCAGCAACTATTGCTCCTTTCCCTTTAGCTTCAAGTGTTTCGAACCTTGCTGTCTTTCAGAAATCTTGAATAAGGCTTTCATAGACAACAGGATTTTCTCGTAGTGCATGAACTATTTTGCAGCTATTCAATCCTTTGATCAAAGAAGTATACATTCTCTTGTGTTTCTCTGGAGGTGGAGCTAAGTACCCTGCCTGATTGTGTGTGGGGATAAATTTCAAGTCCATATTCTGCACAAACCAAAATTTGTTAAGTATCAAATGATGTTTGAAAAATTCAATATTGACTTGGTTAAATTTCACAAAAATGCAAAAATTTTTAAGTTAAAAGATCAGCACTGGTCAAAAATGCCATAACTCGGATTGTGAAACTTTGACTCGAGACCATGTGGTTTCGAGTCGAGACCTTGTGGTTCAAGTCGAGACCATGAGGGTTCGAGTCGAGACCCCAGTCGAGACCATGAGGTTTCGAGTTGAGACCCCAGTCGAGACCATGAGGTTGCGACTCGCAACCACCAGTCTCGAGTCCTCATGTGTTTCCAGTCGTAATCCGAGTCGAGACCACATAAACAACTTTCATCCACTTAATTTTTGGATCAAAACCCAAAAACACTCTTCGATTTCTTTGAAGACCACCATATGTCAGGATTAGGGTTCATGTAGATCTTCAAATCTTCATCTGATCTTCAAACAATCTGCAAATCTTTAACTAAGACATTCATTAAGTTCATGATACCTTCAAATGTTTGATGATAACAAGTCGAGACCGGAAAAGTTTGTCGGAATTCAAGAATCTTGCCGGAGAATTGAGAGAGAATATTTGAGTGAACAGTGGAAGGTCTCGAGTGAAATGTGAGGTCTCGACTCGAGACCGGCTTTTATACCCCAACATACCTGGGCCGGGCTTCTGAATTTGGGCCGAGACCACTGAATGATCAGTCGAGACCGCATATTATATCAGTTTAAAGATTTAATTTAATTTATTTTACAATTTTAAAAATATCTTTAAACCAAGATAAAAATTCAATAACCCATTTAACTTTCCGAGCACGTTTTACGAGAACTAAACCTAAAACACAAAAATAAATAATATGGATAATTATTTACAAAAATAAAAATAGGAAATAACGTAATTGCTCAGGGATCAAATCACAAGGTTTCAGGCCTGACTTCACTTATCAACACTGATCTACTACTGAATGATCCAGATAATTGTCAGTATATTTGTCCACTTAAACTCGTCTCCCTAGAACTTTTCATATAACTGCCTGTAACACATTTTATCATGTTTTAATGTCTTAACAATGAACACCCAAACAAATACTAATCAAATCCCGGAATTATAGACAGCACACTCTATCATGCAAGCAGTTTCCCTACCACATATTTCACAAGTTCGTTCTAGACTTCTGAAATCTTAACTGGGAATAGGTTGAGAAGAGAACATAATAGATCATAAGCAAGAAGATATAATATACAGATCAAATGAGTTTTTCTCAGTTTGATATAGGTTTCTTGGGTTTCTTTTGGGCAATTGAGGGCCTCTTTCGGGTGTTTAATTGATCTATAAGACGACAGATGCTCAGCTAGGTCTTTGCTCATGCAAAACAGAAGCTAAGCGCTGCCTAGCACCTCCAGGTCTTTGCTCACGCAAAACAGAGGAGATACACGACTTTTCCAGAGAAGATTTCAGAACCAGACCAAAATTGTGTGTATCGGGACAACATACAGACATTCAAATAGAAATGAGCGAATTCC
The DNA here is from genome assembly GCA_030545235.1 of Helianthus tuberosus. Classification (NCBI taxonomy): domain Eukaryota; kingdom Viridiplantae; phylum Streptophyta; class Magnoliopsida; order Asterales; family Asteraceae; genus Helianthus; species Helianthus tuberosus. Next base: position 39,128,340 of record CM060391.1, read on the forward strand.
AAGTGACTTTCTTTCCTGGGGTCATGTACTATTTAAGTTCTAAACAGAAACAACCAATATTTCTAGTCTTAAGGATAGAGCCTACCAACACATCATGCTAGAGTCAAACTATTTCGATACTGGTCTTACATGAGTCAGCCCTTAACCATAATGTGAAAATTCATTTCATTTCCCGTGTCATGCAATGCTTCTTTTTGTTTTTTTTTTTTCAAAATTTTTCAATGTTTTTGTATTTTTCTAAAATTTTCTTCCCCTAAATTTGTGCATAAATAAAAACTACCTAAGAATAGAAAACTTTATGAACATATTTACCTACTAAAAAACCAAAAACATGCTCAGTCAGTAAAACGGATCATTTTCAGAAAATCCACAAGCACTTGAAATTTCAAACTGCTGACAGGTTTTGTGAACAAATCGGCAGCATTTGCATTTGTATCGGTTTGCTCCAGTTTGATAAGACCTCTGTCAAAGCAGTCTCGTATAAAATTGGCTTTAATATCAATGTGCTTGGTTTTTGAGTGGAAGACATGATTTTCACAATTTGTATGGCAGCATCATTATCACAGTATATGGTAGTATTAAGGTAAGTCAAACCGTAGTCCTGCAATTGATGCTGCATCCACACCACTTGGGAGCAAGATGCCGATGCTGCGACATATTCTGCTTCAGCTGTTGAAATTGCCATCGTTTGTTGTTTCTTGCATTGCCATGAAATGAGTCTGTCACCCAAAAATTGACAATCAGCTGATGTGGATTTCCTGTCCTTGTCCGTGCCTCCAAAATTACTATCAGAAAACGCAAACAGATCAAAATTGGAATCTCTCGGATACCACTGACCAAATCGAGGTCGGCCTTTAAGGTACCGAAAGATTCGTTTAACAGCAGTAAGATGAGAGGTTTTAGGATTAGCCTGATATCGCGCGCAGTTGCAGGCAGCAAACATGATGTTTGGACGGCTCACTGTCAGATACATCAACGATCCGATCATGGACCTATAAAGGCGTTGATCAACAGGGGATCCTTCTGCATCTTCAGTCAGTAGAGGTCTTTCTGCCATTGGAGTTTTGGCTGGTTTAGCGTCTGTGAACTTAAATTTTGTCAGCACATCATCCACATATTTCCCTTGATGAATTATAATGCCTCGAGAATCTTGTTTGACTTGTAAACCTAAGAACAGTGTCATTTCTCCGAGCGCACTCATCTCGAACTTCTTTTTCATAACACCCTCAAATTCCTTGCAAAGAGCATCACTTGTTGATCAGAAGATAATATCATCGACGTAGATTTGAACCAGTATCATATCCTTGCCCATTCTCTTAATAAACAGAGTCTGGTCTATCGTGCCTCGTGTGTACCCATGAGCCAGAAGATGTTCAGTCAGAGTTGCATACCAAGCTCTAGGTGCTTGGTGCAACCCATATAATGCCTTATCAAGTTTGTAGGCATATTCTGGATGGTCTGGATGAATAAAACATGGTGGTTGCTCAACAAAAATTTCCTCCTTCACAGTTCCATACAAGAACGCAGTCTTGACGTCCATATGGTAAAAAATGAACCCCATGTAGGATGTGTATGCTAAGAAAATCCGGATTGCTTCAAGTCGGGCAACGAGGGCGTACACTTCATCATAATCCAGTCCCTCTATCTGTTTAAATCCTTGGACCACTAATCGTGCTTTATTTCGAACAATGACTCCTGCAGAATCTTGCTTGTTTCTTAAAACCCAGCAAGTTCCAAGTTTGCGTTTCCCTTTTGGCAACTCCACAAGCTTCCATACTCCTAGCTTCTCGAACTGGTTCAGCTCTTCATGCATAGCATCAACCCAGTCTGGTTCCTGCAAAGCTACATCAATGGTTTTAGGTTCAATTTGAGAAATGTAGCTAGAGTATAAGCATAGATTAATGGTTCCTGATTGGCTTATGGTCTGAACTCCTGCATTAACAGGACCGATCACGTTTTCAATAGGATGATTTCTTTGAACGCTTGTTGGAATGGCAAGTTCAGGTATAGTCTCGTCTTGAGATATGTTGATGTTGCTTGACTCCCCCTCATTAGGTGCTGTCGGACTGTGAACCACAGGAGTAGTAACAGTACAATCTTCAGGAATGGGATCAGCAAACAGTTCTGATCCAGATGCATTCGAAGAGACGCCGCTAGATTGTGCACCTTCAGGGGATTGATGGGACATTTGTTGAGGCATGGGGTGCTGTGTAAAAACCATTCCTGGTGGGTCAATGGTGTGATGTCTTGAGCTCCCTTCTGCCTGTTCTTCTTCTTCAGTGTCACCAAATGACAGTGGTTGTTTTGGCGTAGACACACCTGCATCTGTAGAAACACTTGACAAAATGTTAAACGATTTAAACAATTCAGCATAATCATATAACCAATCTGGTCCAACTCTAGCGTCTGTAGCATTTTCTTCGAGCCATTCAATATTGCACGACTCGACGAACTTTTTAGTTACTTTGTTATACACTCTATAGGCAGAGCCTTTAGCGTATCCAACAAAGAAACACTCGTCCCCTTTGACTTCAAACTTTCCATTAGCGTCCATTAGTAATAACACACATGGACATCCAAAGATACAAAAGTGTGAAACCGAAGGTTTACGTCCTTCCAGAATCTCATAAGGAGTTTTCATATGACGTTTGTTTACTAAAGCATGATTCTGGACATAATAAGCCGTGCTAACTGCCTCAGCCCAAAAGAAGCTAGGAAGCTTCGAGTCAGCCATCATAGTAAGTGCAGCCTCTATGAGAGTACGATTTCTTCTCTCAACGACTCCATTCTGTTGTGGAGTTCGTGGTGCACTATACTGTCGATCTATTCCCTTTTCAGTATAGAATGTATCCAAAGTGATGTTCTTGAATTCTGTCCCATTGTCTGATCGAATAGCCTTCACTTTTGTACTAGCTTGATTTTCAGCCAGAGTAATGAATTGTTTCACTAAAACTGCAGTCTCATCCTTGTGACTTAGAAAGTACACCCAGGTGTAACGTGAGTAATCATCAACTATCACGAGACAATAAGCTTTCTTGCCAATACTCAACACATTCACTGGACCAAAAAGATCCATGTGAAGTAATTCGAGCACATCTTTGGTTGAGGGTGTAGACTTTGACTTATGAGGCTTTCGATGTGCTTTTCCCTTTGCACAAGCAACACATTTTTCCACCAACATGAAATCTTTGATTGGTAGATCACAGACCAGTTGACCTTTGGAAAGTCGATTCAAGTTCTTCATGTTCACATGCCCAAGGCGACGATGCCATAGTAGACCATCGTGTTCTGAAATCTTCGAGAATAGGCAAGTAACTTCTTCACACGGTTTCTTGTTCATATCAATAACATAAGCATTTCCTCGTCTCTCTGCTGTCCTCAAAAACCAATCTTCAGGAATGACAATCCCTGGTTTCAGCACATAGCATCCTTTCTTTGTAAAGTGGATTGAATTTCCTCGATCACAAATCTGTGAAATGCTCAACAGATTGTGTTTCAGTTCTGGGACACAATTAACTTTTTCGAAGCTTAAAACGCCATTTCTCACTGTTCCTTTTAACGTGATTCTTCCTGATTCTCCTCCCGTAAAAGAGACATATCCACCGTTAAATTCTTTAACATTTATCAGTTGGGATAAGTCTCCCATCATGTGCCTGGAACAACCACTATCCATGTACCAAAGTCACACGGTAGTCCTCCACAGCTGTTCCTGCACGATTAGCTGGATTAGTTAGACTTAGGAACCCAGCCCATGGTGGATCTGGGTTTTCCTTGTGCATCAATGTATGTCACCCTCTGCCAAACTAAATTATCTTTGTTCAAAAATTTTGAAGGATTTTTCATGAAAGATCCTTGATGAGATGTATTAGATTGTGCAGCCCTAGCTTTGGGTTTCCAACATGAGTTTGACCATTTAGAATTGTAGATACCAAAAGCATTATGTTGATTTCTTTAAAAATTGTTCTGTTGATTTTGATTTCTACGTTTGGCTGCATTCCAATCTTGATCAGAGGGTTTAGCCTTGCGATAGTTGTTCTTCATTGTCTTAGACTTTTCAGTCGTCACTGACTCTGAACAACGAGATCGACTAGGCTTGACCTTCTGATTCTGTACAATCTTCTTCTTAGATTGTACACTTGGGAGTTGAACACAGTTTCTGGCAATGTGTCCTGCAATACCACAATTGAAACATGTTTGTCGTTTAAATGTGTGGAAATGTTGATACTTTGTTGAAGAAGCTTTGTTTGTTTTTGAATGATGATGCGGTTTGGTTTTTCTAGTTTGCTTTGCTTTTGCCTGTCCTGAGCGTTTTGATCCCTGCTGATTAGAATTGACACAATCATGTGATGTTGATGAAGAATGAGATACATCCTTCTTACTATGATCACCATCCTTTTGAAAAACCGGTGTTTCAGTTTCAGTTTTATTTTCAAAAACATTTTCCAGTGACTGTTTGTTTATTTCAACCTTCTTTTCTACATTAATCGATTCTGACTTAGTTGAAATTTCATCAACACATGTTTCTTCAACATATGTATCATGTGAATCTGATTTAGGTTTGCTTTCATCTACAGTTTCCAATGGGGTCCCACTAGATTCAACATTAGGGACGCCCACTGAGACAGATTCAGAAGAAGAATCAGGATACTCTTGATTTTCTTGAGAAGGAGTTTCAGTGGTTTCACTGAATGTGTCCTGAGGGACCTCACCTGTAACACTGTCATCAACTGAAACATTAGAAACATTACAATCACACGCATTAACTGAAAAATAATCATCACCACACTTATTGTTCAAGGATTCAACACAAACATCATCAGTCTTGCCCAAAACATCTGGCTCACTCGACGACACATAAACACAAAACGACTCAAACAAAGTTTTTCCAAAAGCGACATCAGAATCAGTTTGATCAAAATAATTTTCAGAAATATCATAATTAAAAACTTGTTCACTCCCAAGAACATCTCCACACTTTACTTCAGGTACTTCATCTGCACATGAAGACGAAGCATTAGGATCAATTGAGCCTTTAGAAACAAAATTAATTGAAGTGGATCCATGTTTCTCAACAGGTCTGCCATTAGCTGATGACTTATTGTTTTTAGGACCATAAGTCATTTTACTTTCATTCATCAGTTCCTCCTCAGTCATAGGTAGATATGTGTAATTATCATTGTAAGGAGGAGGAGCCTGATTGTAACCCAATCCACACCCTTTCTTTTTCTTGTATGCAAGTTGTTGATCACACAAATTTTTAACTAGTTTGCAGGAAGACTCATATTTTTTAATATTGAGTTCATTAATTTGATATCTATCTCTGATATCTTCCAGTTCTTTAATTAAAATGCATACTTTCTCCTGAGCTTCTAGGAAATGGGCTGTTTTTACACTCACATCATCTTTGAGTTTGATGATGTCTTTTCGCTGAGCCTCAATTTTTTTCTTTATAGAGTTTTTCATTTTTTGATAAAGTAAAGTTTTTATTTTTTATATCTTGATAGTCTTGTATTAGCTCAGCGTTGTGTATTCTATAAGCCTCAAACCTTTCTCTACACTCAGGAGTGCAGAAGACAGAAAGTAACTTTTCTTTGGTGAGACAATGAACTGGAGCTGAAAGAATCTGGGTCATGAGAGCAAGGTTTTCAGCTGAAGTCTCATCCTCGGGTGCTGAAGTCTCATCCTCAGGTGCAGAGTCTTGATCATTTGAGGCTGAGGTCATGAAAGCAATGTTATTTGCAGCAGCTTGATTTTCTGGAGCTGAGATGTTCAGACGTTGAATTTCTGAAGTCCAATCAAAGTTAACATCAGGTTGAACCACCAAGGCTTGAGTGTTTCCACCAGCAGCAGCATCAGTAGTGGTATTTGATGTGGTGACAAGAGCTCTATCTGGATTAGGTGGAACTGGTTGGGCTGGAGTATGTTCTCTATTAACATGTGGCTTGGTACAGTTACGTGCAAAATGTCCTGACTCATGTCAGTTGTAACAGCGCAGTTCAAATGGTACTGAAGAAGTTCCATTAAACCCAGTATCCCACCTGTTTTTACCAGTTATCTTAATAAATCTCCTTGCTCTGAAAGCAGCCATAGCCATCTGCCATGTGATGTCCATTTCTTCTACATCATCAGGATGAATTTGATATAAATCATATGAAGTCCATCTAGGAGGATCAATTTTTCCTGCAACAAATGCATTTAGACAGTTTATAACAGATGCATCAGTATCCAGATTTTCTTTAAAATGTTGTGTAAAGAAGGCAATCATCTCATTCTTCGCAGCAGAAGTTGGAGTGGCAGTAGTAGTATTGGACGATGCGGCATCAGAAGCATGAGAAGGAGCAGGAGATCCAGAGTAGTAAGCATTAGTTGAAGTAGGAGCAGCCTTAGCAGATGCCGAGTTGCTAAACATTTGAAAACCTCCTTGAGATATGAGAGCTGCATTATTATTGTTTGATGAAGTGGGAGTAACAGAGAATCCTGCAGCCAGCATACTGTTCTTATAGTTGGTTTCCCTCTGTTTGTCATCCAGCTCATAAGCCTTGATATGAGAAATCATCTCAGACAAACTGCACCTAGCAAGATCTTTGGTTTTCTTGATCATGGCAACGTGATGATCCCAGCTTTTAGGCAGAACATTCAGAAGTTGTCTATTTGTTGAATCATTTTTCGTATGCATCTCTTCCATCTTCATTTGAGTAACCAGCTTGACAAACCTTTGAATTTGATTATCATCAGTCTCACCATAGATGTAGTTAAAATTGTTGAAGTTTTGGCTCAACAAATTTCTTTGACTCTCCTTCATGTCCTCATTACCTTCATATACGTCTATTAATGATTCCCACAGTTCTTTGGCTGATTTGCAAGTACGAAAACCGATAGCAATGTCTGGACCCAAAACCATGGTCAGATAGGAAAGTGCCTTATCATCTTCTTCGACTACAGTAAAATCTTCTTCAGTATACTGGCTAAGCGACTTCTTTACTTTTACACCAGGTTCAGTAGTACTATCCATCATGATCTCCCTTGGACCTCTTAGAATACTTCGCCAAATTTTAGCATCTTTCACCTTCACATGTTGTTCAAAATGCCACTTCCATTCAGGGAAATCATTTCCATCAGTTAACCTTGGAATACGTGTAGTGGTCCCAACTTTTGAATCCAATTCTTGCTGTGAGTTCATGGCAGCCAGGTCAAAAGTATTTGTAGACATGTTTAATTAATTGTTAATTAATTAAGTAATTGTTAAGTCCAAAGTTCAAGGTTCAAAGTCCAAAGTCCAAAATCACGTTGCAGCTTGTCGATTCGAGTCGAGACCAGAGGTTGCGAGTCGAGACAAAGGTTTCAAGTTAAAGTTGCAACTCGAGACCACAGCTTGTTGCGAGTCGAGACCTTGACGAAGACTACTCGAGACCACGGCTTGTTGCGAGTCGAGACCTTGATGAAGACTACTCGAGACCACGGCTTGTTGCGAGTCGAGACCTTGATGAAGACAACTCGAGACCACGGCTTGTTGCGAGTTGAGACCTTGATGAAGACAACTCGAGACCACGGCTTGTTGTGAGTCGAGACCTTGATGAAGACAACTCGAGACCAAGACTTGTTGCGAGTCGAGAACTAGAAGATGACAACTCGAGACAATGAGGTTACGAGTCGAGACATGCAAAACAGATGTGAGATAAAACTGTTGACTTGTAATCCCTGATTTTCAGCACTTTTCCAAAATTCAAAGATATCGAAATCTTTGAATTTTTATCACCAACAACTCCGAGAAATCAGCAAACACCTTATCAGAAATCACACAAACCAAAATCAGCACTAATTATGTAAAATATGCGAAGAACAGTTTGAAGATGTGAATTCCGAAATTAGAAACACACCAATACAAATTGAATTCCTGTAAAACAAACACTGGTAAACAAGATCAGTAATAGATAGAACCTTCTTGAATCCGAATGATATCAAAACCGAACCAAGAATTGGTTTCTTGGCTCTGATACCAATTGTAAGTTCCTAATAGGATCTTTCAATGATATCAGACAGAAACTTGTGAAAGTGCGGAATAACAAACACAAGTTGATTCAAGAATAAGTTTAACTGAAACACAAAGTAATAAACACAAACCAGAACTATCTTGCATTCAACGATTAACGAAGACAGATACAAGATCTTCACTTGGTTTCGGCTGGCCTCAAAACAACCCAAACAACTGATCAACCCTAAACAACATACAAGGGGTGATTATATACTACCCTAATCACATGGGCCGAACCCTCTATGGACCCATCCGAAACCACAACATAACCCACTAAGTATTCGACCCAACACATATATCAAAAGCAAAACGTTACAAAAACAACCCTTGAACTATGTAACCCTCTATGTATAAACCTTCGGGTTCCAACAAATCTAGGGTTTGAGGAGGCGATGGGAAGAGAGAGACGTATGAATAATGATTTAGGGTTTCTCATATCATCAACAAAAGAAACAAAAGGCGGACGGGAGTTGGGCTGGAAAACGAAAAAAAATGTAGCCCTCATCTACTGACACGTGGCCCAAAAAACTTTTATTTATTATATATAATAGATAATAGATGTGCAATCTCTATTGCAACAAAATGTTGCAAATTATAGTATATATAAATTTAAATTTAGTGTACTAGTTATAGATTTAAAGTAAGTTGCAATGGCATATACATACGTTAGATCCTAGCGGTCCATCAACGTTACTATCTGTTTATATGTTTGATGAAGTGTTTAGAACCCATTAAAATATTTTTTAATATCCTTAAATGTGTAAATGCACCTATGCATTACAGAAAATAATCAGTGGCGGACCAACTAATTGTGTTCAATGAGACAAAATTTTGTTAAGGTCGTACGTATATCAAGGAAATTTTATCGTGTTGAGTCGAATTTTGTAGTATTAGAGTGACTACAAATTTGAATTCAAATTATACTTAATTTCACTTTTTACTTTGCAACAAAATCACCTTAAAGTTAAAATCAATGCCAACGACCACCCCGTCATTCAATGACGATTACATGTATTTCGATAGGGGAAAAATATGGATCGGGTAGGGTCAAAAAGTCCGTCTTAAACAAACTACCAAAGTAAAATAACGGTAATGGAATAGTTACCAAAGTAAAATAATGGAATAGTAAAAAATAACACACAAAAGTCTTGGTTTAAAACTTTAAGCAATCACCTATAGAGGTGTTCAGAGTAAAATGTAGATATAAGTGCAAAATGTAAAAAGGGTTTGTGACTTTTTTGCCACTTTAATTAAAAAATGAAACCTTTTGTATCTGGGTCTTTAGGGTTTTATTTTTGTTATCATTTCCATCCAAATGGTAAACTCAGTTAAAATGTATCGTTAACTCATATGAACGATTTTGGCAATCCTCAAACCTCAGGGACGATTTTGCCACTTTCCCAATTAGTCTTTTCTTTTTAATTTTATAAATTTTATTTTTATCTTTAAATAAAAAAATTATAAATAAAATATATATACATACACACATATACACACATTTATATATTTATACACTTATTATTTTTTTACCTTTGAGTAAAAAATAAAAGTAAATTAATGATGTTTGGTACGACGGGAAAGACATGCTGTACTGATGTTTGGTACGACGGGTTGACGAGGGGAGATGAGGTACGAGTGCCGAGATAGATGGGATGGTTGTGATGGCGGCAATGGTGGTGGTGATGGAGGTGGAGAAGAGAGAAGGATAGAAGAGGAAAAGTGTGTATGGTATGTGTATACAATGACGGAGCTTGAATGAAAACTCACTGAGGGCGGACTCTTAAAAAATATAATATTTTACACTACCAAAAAGAATTCAGAAATTTTCGGTAAAATTATCACTGTGAGCGAAAAATCGGTGGGGGCCGGCCTAACCCTGGCCCCAATAAAGCTTCGCCAATGTGTGTGTATATATTAAATTATAATTGTGTGTATATGTATATATATATTATGGTAAATTTATTATATTTTATTCTAAAGGTAAAAAGGAAAATAAAAAAAATAATAAGTGTGTATATTGATGTGTGTAAAATGCAACATATAAATTACATCAAATGAGGCATAAAACTAACCATTTTTAGTACTAATGTTGGAAAAAGTGTGCTTTTGTCTTCCTTTTGTATTTTCAGGACCAAATGAGCTTAATTGAACAAAAGGAACAAATATGTAGCTAAATCTAACATAAATACAAAGAAAAGGAATAAACGTGGCATGCCCGACCCTCGACAGCATCTTCCCAAGCAAAAACAAGAGATCAGAAGGCTGGCCACGACCCCGTGCTCAACGGACACAGGGGTGTGGCCAGATGTCTGCAGAAAAGACAAAGCAATAGAAGCTTCTATTCCCAGCACGGGGGCGTACCCAGCTCAACACGGGCCGTGGTCAACGCTAAGATTCGCAAAATCTTGCAAATCTTGATAGTACAGATACGCTTCTGCACGCGTGGTCGTGCCCAGCGGACACGGGGGCGTGTGGAGCCTAATACAGACAATTGCAATTAATGAAGAAAGAGAAAGTGGATGACCACGGGGCCGTGTCCGGGCTTCTGTACAGGCTATAAATAGGGGTGCTTGGCTCACTTCAAATACATCCCTTGGCAAACCACCTCTCTCCCACTTCACCAACACTCCACCACCATCACAACACCCACATCCACCACTATCATCCATCATCCATCTTAGAGTGTGTGTAGTAGTCTCGGGATCCAAGATTGATAGTAAGAGTTCTTGACAATCAAAGACCATGTTTGCCTAAGTCTCTTACATCACCTGGTGAAGACAAGCATTTAATGTAATACTTTTGATTTTTAATCTTTTCGCACTTTTTATTTGGTTTTGTATTAATGACTTTAATAACTAGTTTCTTATGTTGAAGGTGAAACTTTCTTATCATTTGTCCGTGGTGTCTTGGCGTTATTTTACTGTCTATATAAAATAAAAGATTTTCACCATTCATATCTCTACGGTCTATATAGAGATATGTTGGCTACCTGGTCGGGGGTTAAGGGAATGGTTTGGTAAGGTTCTTGCCTTGTTCAGTGTATAGATCCTGTAAGGACCTGGGTCAAGCTTACTAGGACCTCATTCAGTACCCACTGGTATTGGATGGCGGGGGTGCGAATGGCTTGATCCCCTCATATGTAACTTACTATTAATACATTAACCCGATTACTTGGGATTGTATCCCTGCTGACTCAAACCACTTAGCCGAGGGTAACGTCACCTTCAAAAGAGGGGCCTACCACATTATGCATTAACAACTTAATTAATTATCTTCCAATATTCTGACCCTTTGGGATTGTATCCTTGATGACTCAAACCACTGGGTTGAGGGTAACGTCACCTTCAAAAGAGGGGCCTACTACTATAACTAAGATAATATCTTAAAAAGTGCAAAAGTGCGGAAATCATCAAAGTTTACATTAAAGGCGAGTCGGATCCAAGTGATTCATCTTGTCTATCTGTTTTTATATTTTATTTTTATGTTTCAGCATTTTTAGTTTTTATTTTTCATGTTTAAAACATTTTCTAAAACTTTTGATTTGATTAGACGTTGAGGATAAACCGGTATTAAAAGCTCTTGTGTCCTTGGACGACGTCGGTATCTTACCAACGCTATACTACGCTCATGATGGGTGCACTTGCCCATGTGTGTGTTTAGTGTTAGTATAATATCGTGTTTTATAAATTTAAAACTTGACTAATGTGTTAAAAAGGGCTTAAAATATAAAGAAAAAACATAATACACCCGACACACACCAATATACAAATGTGTGTGTATGTATATATTGTATTTATAATTATTTTTTGTTTTTTATTTAAAGATAAACGAGAAAATTTAAAAAAATAAAAGAATAAATGGGTAAATTGCCAAAATCGTCCCCGCGGTTTGTGAATTGGCAAAATAATCCATGACTTAACAATACATTTTAACTGAGTTAGTGATTTGGATGAAAATGACAACAAAAATGAAACCTCAGGGACTCGGATACAAAAAGTTTCATTTTGGATTGAAGTGGCAAAAGTAACCTAAACTCAGAGAATATTTTAGTATTTTACTCTAGATATAATATATAATTTAGGATTTTATGTATATATCTTATATATACACACACACTATATGGCAAAGGATCATGTACGGCAGAGTTAATTCATACAAAGTGTAGGAGAGAATTTTGACCACTGATCAAGTAATCTAATGACTGAGATTAAGTGGTCCCTAAATGTATAATTCTCGTGACTAAAAACAAGGGAAACAAGTGGAGAAATGACAAAATAAAAAAATACAATATTTATGACTCATAAACCCACTCTCTCCACGATCTTCAAACAACTATAATTTTTTCATAACATATTTTTTTTTGTTAAATTACACTGTATTAACAGACATTTTATTCTATTTAATTTGAGTAGGCTATTGCTATAGTTTTCTTAACTTTTAATTTTTTTTATCTTACAAGCTATAACATTACGTGATTATGTTCCAATACATAATTACGTAATATGCATTTTATTCTTGAAACAAATGTAATGTTACGTGATTAAGTATCAATACGTAATGATGTAACAATAATTTACTATGTATTATTACATAATTTTGAATACCAATTACGTGATTTTATTATAGTATTTATGTGAAAACCGACTATGTGATTACATAATTACGTACTAACCATAACTATAATAAAACCAAAAAACATGTAATATATAATACCAAAAAACATGTAATATATAATACTTCATGGGATGCCTAATATCTCAGATCTAATCACATAATAAAGTGTAAATATAATATAAAACATTAACCAATCAACCTATAATAACCACGTAATGTCGTATATTACAAATTTAATCACGTAATAATGCATAAACAATTAAGTTCTTATTATTGAATGTGTAATCACGTAATAACCATAACTGTAATAACATCAATTATAACAAATTATATTGAATGTGTAATCACGTAATGATTTATACTGAAATTTGTAATCACGTATCCTGTAAAAAAAAATTAAGAAAACTATAGCAATAGCCTACTCAAATTAAAGAGAATGAAATAATCGTTAATACGGTGAATCTTTTTAAATAAATATTATAGTATGCAAAAGTTATAGCCGTTTGAAAATCATGGGGGAAATGAGTTACGAATCAACAATATTGGATTTTTTAAAATACTATTTTCTTAGACCACACGGTTTGGGAGGGCATGAAGAATGGGCGTGAAACGCCGTGTGGCAACCAAGTCAGCATTGTGGCGTGGAGAAAAAAAGCACGGGGTGAGAAATGGCGTGGAAGAGGAAAAAAAATAAACATCAACCAATCAAAACAAAGCTAAACTACACCCACCAATCAAGAGCCTCCACCTTACCCACACAATTTCCACACGCCGGTGGAATTCCTCCCGCCTCTTCCCCCACGCCAGCCACAACGCCCTCTACGGGGTGGTGTTCCGGCGTAGTTGTGGCTTCCACGCCACTTTCCCACGCCCACACTGTATGTTCTTAGTCTCTTCTACACTTCGTACGTTTCCTTCCTCTTGTCGAGTAACCTTCCCCCTATACTATATTAGATAAGGTTTATTGTCATTAGCTCACCGTCCATTAAAATAGAGTTCAAATTTATATATATTAAAAAATTAAAAAGAAGGTTGCATTTGTGGAATTTTTTTTCATTGGTTAAAAAAGAAAGTTAAAGGTGAGGTGATTATCTTCTTTTCTTTCAGTAGCCATTTTATATATATATATACTAGGTTATCACCCGCGAACTTCGCGGGTTGGACAATTTAAATTATGTAAACAACGATTGAACAATGTACATAGGCTTTACCATTTAATTTTATATCTTTTTCTATTGTATCATATTATATTATATTGGTAGAGACCTATAACGGCATACATAATGAAGATGAGTCCGGATTCAAAATTAAAATATAACTAATTTGAGTAGAGAAAAGATAGCTGCTCATTTAGAAAACAGATTCTTTGCTCCATGCGAATCATAACTTTGGGTGACAGATCAAGAACAAAATCCTTCTAACTGTTGCAACTTATATAAAGTTGAACATAGATCATCTAACCAACATAAATAACCCTTGAACAAAACTTAAAAAAAAAAAATAAGAGACTAACTCATCTATATCCTCATTGTTAATAGCCAAGATGCTGACCGGGTGATAGGGGTGTTCAGAAAAAACCGTAACCAAATAAAAACCGTAAACCGAACCGTAACCGTAACCAAATAAACCGATCCGAATAACGAATTCGGTTTTTGGTTTGGTTTCTAACCGAAACCGAATTGTGAATATGGTTTTTGGTTCGGTTTATGGATCCACATTTTATTTTATTTGGTTTATTCGGTTTATTTGGATAACCGAATAAACCATTTAACTTAATTAATTATTAAATAAAAATAATAATATTTTATAAATAATATACAATTTATTAGCCCAAAATAGTTATTTTTTTAAGTAGCCCAAAATACCAAATGTAAATCTAAAAGCTCAACATTTCTAAAATAATAGAACTTTAGACCTATAGAAACTAGGTTTTAGGATTTCTACATTTTTTTGGAGAAAGACTCATGTTTAAAGATTATTTATATTTTGTGTCATTAGACTTGTTAACTATTTATACTTTTCTATGATCTATGTTTTGAAGCTTTAACTTTGTGGTTGTGTCTACGATTACTTTATGGATGTGTTTGTTTTATTTCGGAATGAAACTTTCTTGTATTCATATATTGTTAGGTGTAAATTAGTTGCGATGTTCGAAAGTTGGAACACAAACATAAACATAAATATAAATTAGGAAAAAAAAAGTACTTAGTACAATTTGGTTAGATTTGGTTTATTTGGTTAATTTGGTTTCTAACCGAAACCAAACCGAATTGAATTTGGTTTGGTTTGGATCGGTTTGCATATTTCTTATTTGGTTTGGTTTGGTTTTTGGTTTGGGGTACAAAATTTTGAAAACCGAATAAACCGAACCGAATAAACCAAATAAACCATAAACCGAACCGATGAACACCCCTACCGGGTGAAGCATTTAAACCCTACCAAAGAATGCAACCAATTTATAATCAGTTATGAATACAAAAAATATATTGAAATACGACAACTTGCATTATTAAAAATGCACTTACATACAGATCCCATGGATTCAGTAATACTAATCGACCTTTGGAGTTGTTAATGAAAAGTAAAGGACAATCATTTGACCCAATGTATTTCTCTTAGTTGCTGTGAATCACATACAATCAAAAACAACAATTTTATAATTTGATAGATATACTAATAAAGAGGCGATCAGAAGTGGAATGTTGTATATGGCTATATAAGCAAAGGATACCAATCGCATATGTGTAACCTTTTACATGGAATGTAATATGTGAAAACTATCACGAATCCTAATTCTCCTTTCACTCCTTATCCAAAACCTAGAGATCGATTTTCATGGTTCACACCAATAAAGCAAAAGTATGATATAGCATCATTTGCCAATGGACAATGGTTTTGTAGTAAATGGTTTCTGGTCGCCGCAAGTTATTTACGATCTCATTTCTAAGTTCTAAGACTATCCACACTCACAACCCAACCCAACCCAACTTTTAATAAAAAAACTAATATCTCTCTCTCTTCCACCTAACCAACCCAACCTATCTCAATATTTCACACCCATTAACAACCCAACCTAAACTATTTTCTACTAAATATATTATGATTTAGATTTTAAATTATTATATCTTTTTACCAATAGAATGTGGACACATGGCAAATAAGATAATGTTGAATTTATATAAATTTTTTTTAAAAAAAAATCAGTATATTTAGTTTCATTTTTGAACGAACTTTTTTTTTTTAATAAAATTTATACCGGTATGCTCAGAAAAAAAAAAAAAAAAAACTAAGAAATATTTAGTTTCATTTTTAAGTTTAAATCAGAAAAGTTATTTTATTTGATAGGGGAAGAAGTTAACATAAAAATTGAAAAAGAACATGTTATTTTGATAACTATATACGACACTTACAGGAACAGAAGCCATCTGATTCAACCTCTTGCCAAATTCATCATCAAATGCATACTCATCACTCAGCTCCAATGAATAAGACAATTCCTCTTCATAGTTCAACTGCCTTGTAGGGCTGCCACATGGCATATCATTTGTGTTCTCATCATCTCCTATAAAGCATACAAACATCATTTCATAAGCCAGATGCTGGAGATCATTGAGCCATTGTTTCACAGGTGGACTTGTTATCTCCTTCTGAGAAGCGTCAGCAAGCACACCTTGGATCTGGGTTAACGGTCTCTTCCATTTCTTGATGTCAGCATCAACTCCCTAAAAATCAACAACAGAACCCCCAAACCCTAGCGAACATCAAAACCGAAAGGAAAACACATAATCAACAACCTGACTCTCTTTTTAATCTTATAAGCTACCTGATGCAAAACTTACTTCCCGCACTCATTGTCTTGACATCTTGAACTAAATAAACTTCCTGCAGTCACAACCACATTATCAGACTTTGTTTACAAAAAAATGCATTGTTTTTAAAATAGTTTTTTGAAAGGCTCACGACCACGGGTCATCCTCATAAACATCATATCTCCATCATCTTTGAAGGCACTTTCCACTCATTTGATCATGAGCCACATCAATAATACTCATTTGATCTAAACAATAAAATATCAAAAAAGGAGAAATTGACAAAAGTAAAGCTAAAAACTAAACCTGTAGGAGTAACCTCTTAATCAACAAAGGCTTAATAGGGAAAGAAGAATCTCAGATGCAGTCATGCATAGCCTAAATTAATTGCAAAATGAACAACAGATTACATGATTACACTGGAGATCCGTTCGTTGGAACCTTAGCTCTACCCCCGGTTCGTGCGTTAGACCTACTCTAGAATTCATGTGTGGTTCAACAGTATCACATCAGAGAAACAAATAATAGAAAAAGACATCATCGTTGGCGCAAAAGAATGTTGAAAGAGAGAGAAAGAAGGCGTTACACAGTTCCGCCACCGCCATGGTGGTCGTTAAGTCGCCGGTAACAGCATGGCAAATCACACACATGACCAGTCGCATTGCACACACCGAAACAGTCACATTGCACACGCCGAAACGTCGCGTTGTACACGCCCAAAAGAGAACATCCTGCAAATTAAAAAAAAAAACTTAATTCGTAGAACAAAGAAAAGAACTATTTATAAAAATAGCTAACCTCAAATCGCAAGGCTTCACCTCTGTGCATAAGATCCAGTACATTGCGAATCTGCATAAATTATGATTAAATCACAATTTCACATACCCAGAGATGGTGTTATTCAATGGATTAAATATTGATGTAAACACCAAATTGTCTCTAGGTTTGCCACCTCTAAGCTTAGACTAATGCCAATGTACAAATAGCCACATACATATCCAAATTTCTTCACACGGTATATTGTAGTTGACTTATAACATACTTCTTGGTAAGTAATATTCAGGTTTTTTAAATATAAGCATCAAAAGTAGGGGTGCTAAACGGGTCGTGTTCGCGTGTTGGCGGGTTTAAGCTAAGCCGAAAACGAAAATTTTGGATGAACCCAAGCACGATCCGAACCCGAAAATTGTGTCATACATATGAACCCGAATATTTGTGGGTTGACCCGAACACAACCCGTTCAACCCGTATTTTTTCAATATATTAATTTTTCCAGCAAATTAACAAATTGAAATTAAAATTTATACAATGAAATTATAAAATCTTATGTCAATTTCTCATTTTAAGTTATAATTATGGCGTAAAATAAACTGTCAATTTAATTTATGACAAAAAACATATTGTAAAAAAATATAATATAATACAAATGGGTTATACGGGTCAACCCACCAACCCGATCGGCATTTAAAAAGTTAGCAACATGTATGTGATCAACAAAGCTTAAAACATTAGTTTATCCAAACCACCAAATGGGGACATAATTGTAAAAAGTAACGAATTTTGAGTAGAATCATACCTACTAAAAATATTAGTAATTCTTCCATTGGTGTCATTTATATCCCTCAAACACCTACCTGGTCATAGCTTCGAATGAAATTGTGAGGCTTCAAATGAATGCTTAATACATCTGCAGCTCCAAACACGAACAAACCATGGATTCTACACCAAGATGAAATAAATTCCACAGTGCTGGTGCCAGTGCACAAAACAGAAATAAATGATCTGCATTCTCTTCTATTTAACCCACGCATCTTACACAATACCGACCCGAAGTGCACATTTCTTTTTGCAAAGATCACTAAGGTTGGAACTCTATCAAGGCTCAACCCCATTGCTGAAATGTTGTTAATATGGAGGATTTCGAACCAACTTAGTCCTGCATCGACCCCGCGCAATAGCGCATGTCGGAGCCTCGTGTAGGGGTTTGCTTTTTTTTTTTAAATAATGAAAGCCCAAAATAATTTAAAAAATTATAGTAATACAAATATATGTATCAAAATACACTTTACAAACCCGTTCGACCCACTTCCTTTGTAGGTTTTTTTACTCAACTGTGAAGGTAACATTTTGTGGTTGCGTTGTCTGACCTGGTGAGATACAACTATGACGGGTGCATGTAATCGTCAAGCTCGATAATAACCGGCTCCAACCTGTTATATATACAAAAAGCATACTTCGACTTTGCTTAGAATGTCAAACTTGTATTTGCATAAACTGAATAAATTATTTACTTTCTATATTTCCAACTTTTTTTGTGTTTAAAAAATTCAATACCTTTGTATCACATCGAGATACGACTCTCCACCAGGATATCATCGATACCAGAATCTGTCTTTCTTCCTTGACCTTCATAAAAATTAAACAAAAGATCGTTAAACGGAAAGGTATAGTCACAACTCATACTTGGTAAAATATACAAATATATTATAAAAATTAAAAAAAAAACACTTGACTATTTCATATTAACCATACTTGTACTCATCAGGCATATTCTTCTTTATTTCTTCATAAACCCTTACAATATTTGTTTTCCTCATAGGATTGTAAATAACATAACTGCTTGATGTGATGCAACTACTGTTACCAACTAAACACTCAACATTGGTGTCATTAAGTACTGGACAAACTCCAAAACTCTAAAATTCAGCATGATTACATATTCTAACGAAATTGCGCACATTATGTAAAAAGATCATTAATTACTAAGAAATACCTGAAGTATAATGCCATCCAAATCCATTGCATTACCGGCCTCCTCAACGGATCAACTCCACAAAAGCAAACTTCTTTTAATAATTAATATAGACAAAAAAAAAATCACTTGACCATGTTTATGAAAACAAATCTTTAGAATGCGAAGTTAAAAGACTTGCCGCTGCTTTATTTTACACCAACATGTAATGCCCGAACATGGACCATCAATATTTCTACCAATAGCAGGCATAACATGGCTAAAAAGGTGCCACAATCTGCAACAAAGACAATGAATTAGAATCATTTGTGTACAATGAACTATTATACCCAAAACTAATGAAACAGTTAAAGATGAAAAAAAAACATACCGAATCCTATTAGACTATCGTGAAAGCTGGGCTTTCTAGTATTTTTGTTTCCTTCAATCAAAAGATAGGGTTTTTTACTATTGTTGTTGTTCTCTTTTCTGGTTCATACCTATATTAACAAAACAACATCGACATCATTCTAAGGATTTAATCTTCATTTATGATGCACGCTTCGATAATCCAACACCAGAAGTGTATTGAAGGTTGAAACCCTAACCTCCAATTTCTCGTTTAATTTGATTTAAACTGCATCTTGCAGATCTGTGACGAAAACAGTAATCAAATAATGAAAATCCAAAGATATATAAACTAAATTAAAGGTTTAATCGGCTCAAATACACAATCCCTAAACAATAAACACAATAAACCTTTTATCAAAAATCAAATCCTAAAAACTTGTATACCTGGTGAGAGGTTAGATTCTTCATTGATTTGGTGAAATATTCACCAATCGACTTGAATCGCCTTCGTCCTTTTGAATCGCCAGGGAGAAAGAGAGAGAGAGAAAGCAGATGGGATCGAAAAGAATTTTGAGGTTGTGATGAGACCAAGAAACCCTAATCAGTTATCCAAATAAAATGGATGGATCGAGTATGGTATGACCCGAACTACCAGCGTTTGTAAACATGGAGCATTTAGGGTTTACACAATCAAAAACAAAAAAAAACATGATTATTATGGTTGGAATCACATAACCAAAAACATAAAAGATCAGAAGGAATAAACATACCTATGTTATTGATTGATTATGAGAATGAAGAACATGAACTTGCACTCATTTGATCTAGGGTTTAGAGAGAGAAAGGAAAAGGAGAAACTGAAAGCAATAATTGATATCCAAAATTATATAGTGGATCCGATTTTGTTTATTGGGTTAACTGAAGTAATCCGGATCCCGCGTCCAACCCTGTATGTTGGTTTGTGTATTGTGAAATCTCCTTTGTTTAGAGTTAATTATACAAATTCCCTCCCAAAATCAAAGTCCACTAAACCAATGCTTGCCACATCATCAAAATGGCTTCACCATTCAAAGACACATAGCCCACATCATCTCATTTATTAATATATATAGATATATATATATATAGTGGAGGGTTCAAATGAGAATAATTTTTTTGTAAGAAGAAAAAAGAAGAAGTTTCAACCAATAAAAATGCTTTATTTTACTTTATTTAATTTTTGTATTTAATTTTAATATAAGTGTATATTGGTAAACTTACATAAATCATTAATTTGTATTCTTCCCCTTTAATAACTAGCTAAATTAAATTTGTAACTCCTTTTCAAAATATATACTTTTTTCAAATTAAAAAAACAACTTAATTTAAAGTGTAGAATAAATTACTAGTTGTGTAAGATAAATTACGAGTTGTGTAGGATATATTTCGAGGTGTGTAGGATAAATTTCGACTGTGTAGGATAAAATTCTATAACGTGTAGGGTACATGTAGGAAAATTTTGATATGTGTAGGTTTTGTAGATTATATATAGTATAATTAATCTTTGGTTGACTAATTAATTAAAGAGAGAAAAAATAATGATATGAGTTATAAATGAAATAGCATTTTACTAATATGCCCTTTCTTCTTTTTGTTCTCACATTAAATTTCTTCTCAAATGAACCTTCCCCTATATATATATATATATATTGTTAGGTTTCATTCAGGAAAATGGCTTGATAGCCAGAAGAAATATGCTACTATTGCAAAAGAAATTTTAGCAATCTTAAAATGTGTTTTAAAATTTCAAGATGATTTATACAACCAAAAGTTTATAATAAAAACTGATTGTCAAGCAGCTAAATTCATGTTTCAAAAATATTTTAAACATGATGTTTCAAAACAAATGTTTGCCAGATGGCAATCTCAATTAGCTCCATTTGACTTTGAAATACAATATAAGAAAGGAGAAGAAAATAGTCTTCCAGATATATATATATATATATATATATATAGGGTGGGAGTTGGCTACAAAGTCAATTTTTCCTACAAAGTGTAAAAAGTCATAAAAAACTATAGTGTCAACCATAAAACACACTTAAAACCCGCAAATAACAAAATGAAGATTACTAAAACGCCACATTTGTGGATTTGTGTTGTGCTTTGGATGATAAGGCTTTGATTATCGAATGACTAATATTAGCGTGTTTTATGTTAATTATCATGTTGTGTTTTATATTCATAATTCTACGATGGTGTGTTTGAAGTTTTTATGGACTTTTAGGGTTTGGATATTGTCTTTTAGTGATCTTCACTCTGTTATTTGTGGGTTTTGAGTGTGTTTGATGGTTGAAATTGTGATGTTTTATGACTTTATACACTTTGTAGGAAAAATGGACTATATATATATATATATAGTTAACAAAGGTTGATGAATAGTAACTTTATTTTTAAAATAATATACAGCTTTTTATTATTTTTTATTTAATATATTTTTAATAGTTTATTATTATATTTACTTTTAATAATATTTTTTAATTATTTTTCTCTTTTTAAACCATATATTTCCTTTACCATCTTTTTCATAATTTTTTTCTCTTTTTTTGAACATATATTAATTTATCAAATAATTTGATACTTCTTTAATAATTTATGTTTATAACCTTTTTCTAAAAACTTAAATACGTAATTGTTCTTGATTTTTTCCCTCGACATTTTGTTATAAGTTTTGTTAAAATTTAAGTTGCACTCAAAATAAAGTATATTTGGTATCATAAAACGGTAAAATGATAAACTCAAACGTTCTAATGGTTTGGCTTTCTATAACATTCTTTATTTTCAAATCACGTTTGTTTTACATTATCATTTGCCCGGTTTCGCCACAAAGCGCGACGTAAAAAAAACTAGTCTAAATTAAATCCAAATGGAAAAGGAGGGCGCCCATAAAAAAAAGGTAGTTGCAGGACGTAAAGGGTCCATAAAAATCCAAGGTGTCACAGGACGTTATCCCGTTACACTCAACATTAGGATATATGATTTGGTAATGTTTTCTTTATATTCTTATGATTGCATCCGTATATATAATTGACTAGGTTAAAACCCGTGTGATACACGGGGTTGGGTAAGATGAAAAACTGAAATAGAAAGTTATAAAAAAATAAATACATATCATAGTTGCAAATTCTTTATTTATAATTACATATCATATTTACTATCACAACTAAGAAATCTATAAACACAAATACAAATTACAAATCTCTAAAAACTTCTTTATATACAACATTCAAGGTCGTATTCGTAAGTTGACCATCTTTATCAACAATTACGAGTTTGAGTCCATCTCTGCTTTTAACTCTAGACAAAGCGACGTAAAGCTGACCATGAGAAAAGACTGGTTGTCTGAGAAAAAGACCTACTTTGGATAACGATTGACCTTGACTTTTATTTATCGTCATGGCGAAGCATACAGCAATAGGAAATTGTCTTCTTTTAAACTTAAATGGAATCTTCTTGTCAGATGGTGTTAAAGCAATTCTAGGAATGAAAGTACGCTTGCCTATATTACTTCCAGATATTACTTCAGCTTCTATAACACGTGATCCTAGCATTAAGACTTTTAGTCGAGTCCCGTTACATAATCCATTTCTTTGATCAATGTTTCGTAATAACATGACAGGAACTCCCACTTTTAGTACTAATCGGTGATGTGGCAAACCTGAAATTTTAAGTCCGTTTAGTACATCCGGTGAATATAACCTTTGATCAAAACCCTCCTGTAGATTCTCAGACTCGCAAATACTGTCGGAACTCAGGTATTCCTTTTCATCTCCGGGAATTAAAGATAGCAATCGATCATTAATTTCGTCTACAACTTCATTAGTTGGTGCAAGAATAGCTCTTTCTTGGAAAAATGTTGCAACACTGAAATTTTGAATAATTGAAGGATAAACGAAGTCGATAAGATCAGAAACAGGATCATTTGAATCCATAATAAGAAGATCATCAGGTATTTCTATAATTGCCTCACCATCGTTGGAGCCACCTATGTTCCCTTCACCTAAGTCCAACAACCATTGTGCAAAGACCTTTGTTTGTTCAACATCATGTAACTCACCTCCAACATTTAACCGCTTGTTTTTGGTTAACCTAAGTACTTTACAATTATTCCAAATGTAAGAAGAACTTAGAGAAGCATTAACAATATCTTGTCTACTACCACTTGGAATTACCGGAAGAATTTGTCTGAAATCTCCACCAAACACAATCGTTTTACCTCCAAAAGGTTGTTGACAGTTGCTAGAATCATCAGATGACAATATGTCTTTCAAACTCTTATCAAAAGCTTCAAAACCATGCCTGTGCACCATAGGAGCCTCATCCCATATTATCAAGGATGTTTTCTTTAATAAATCAGATTCGTCGCTATTTGGCTTTATATGACAAACTGAATCCTCATTTAGGTTTATTGGAATTAGAAACCGAGAATGTGCTGTCCTACCTCCGGTAAGCAACAAAGAAGCAATCCCACTCGAAGCAACATTCAAAACAATCTTTCCTTTTGATCGAAGCGACGTAGATAATGTTTTCCAAAGAAAAGTTTTACCCGTTCCTCCGTATCCGTAGACAAAAAAAACACCACCTTTGTCTTCTTCAACCGCTCTTATTATATCATTGAAAACGCACCTTTGCTCATCAGTTAACGAAGAAAAAAGGTTGTCAAACTCCTTCTTCTGTTTGTTCTTATCATAATCCAACTCCTCAAGAATTAATCGATTATCCAAAGAATCGGCAGAGTCAAAGTCAGGATAAGGCATTGTACTCCAATTTCTTAAGGTGGAATTATTGCGATTTAAAATTTTCTCAATCTCGCACAAAGTAAAGTTTTTTATCTGTTCATCATCAAAGTGTACATCTGAAAAACAAATATGCAAAATTATAAAGTAATAACTTATAAATAACGAAAATTATAATAGTTATAAATAAACAGGACTAATACCTTCAACACCTATAATTTGACGTTGTCTATAAAGGATCCCTTCTGCTAAAATTTGCCATGTTTTTTTCCATACATGTTCTGGCCTTGAAATGGTATTAGACATCAACATGATGACAAACAAAGAACGTATATAATTTGGCAAACCTGTAATACTTGCTTCTTGAATAGCTTCAATATACTCTTTGTCATCATCTAACAATCCTCTAGCATAACACGCTTCTCTAAATGTCTTAAATTTACGACCATTTACCGTTAGAATGTCATCAAAGCATTTTGGACCTTTAACCTTATTTAAGAGAATCCTTAAAAAATAAGCCTCGCCAAGAGCTGGACAAACAGAATGAATGCGTCCAATTGATTTTGCAGTCTGCCTAGCTTGCCAACATCGATCGCTTGATTTCCAAACAAACTTAGTCGGAAATTCAACATATGTAAGTGTTCGTGCAAGCTCGTTATGTTTGTTGCACTCCATCCAAGACAAAAACATTGAAGAAGCCACTGATGGATTGTTAAGAACATTTTCGATATAATCATCCGCACCATATACAACATTTTGTTGGTTTGGAAGATGGAAAGGTAGTCGAATAACAGATGGGTACCTGTAATGAATATCATACCGAAATATACGCCATGAAGCCTCACACGCAGACACATATCTACAATCATAATATTTTTTAATCTCATCAACCGGTGGATCATCGTCATCTTCTCCATTACCATCATCAACAGCAAATGTAACCTTGTCAGGACCTTTGTTGATATATTTGAATAGATATTTAATAGATCCGACCTGATTACACCACTCAACATTAATATGGGCCTGATATTTTTTCAAAAGAGTTTTGTTGTACGGCACAACGCTTCTATTATCTAGCTTGACACCCGACTTTTCGACAAAAGCTCCATTATCTCGTCTTCTGTATATAGGAAATCCACTTCCATCAATAGACGTGTGATCACGGAATTGTTTTGGAAATTTTTTTGAACACCTTTTGTTAACCATGCATGGACAGTTGATGTTATGGCTACCACATGGTCCATGTATCATATAATCACCGACAAGTGTGTACAATTCCATGTCTTCATTTTTGTCTGGAATTTCAGCAGAAATTAGTGGATCAATGTGTTCAACTGTTGGAAACTTGTGAGCAGGATCCATAAACAAACATATATGCGCATGTGGCAATCCACGCTTCTGAAACTCCACCGTATAAACAACTGCAAAAACATTAAACAAAACAGTAAATATTAGTTGTTATTATTTACTTAACATAATATATTTTCCATAAAAATGTAACTTATGTTAATAAGTGGGAACATACCTGCTGAAACTTTGCCAAGTAGTGACTTGTCCTTTAAGTCTTTAATCAACGAATCTAATTTTACTTTAAACAATCGGCAAAGGATATCAGGTCTGTCTTCAGGATTGATGGTTTTGTCTTTAAGAAACCTCTTCACCTCAGGCCACTTAGGATTACATGTGACTGTTATAAAAATATCTGGATATCCAAACCACTTACAGATAGACATTGCATCCAAATAATTTTGCATCATGTAACGGGAACCACCAGTAAATGAAGAAGGTAAGATGTACTTTTTCCCTGTCTTAGATAGGTCTGTATTACCACGGTTACGCAATTTTTTTAAATTCTCATAAGTTTCAGATCTTAGAGACTTTTGTTGAAAACGTATGTAATTCAGTCTTTCAGCTTCAATCATGGTGTAGGCATCCACTAAGAATTGTTGAAAAAGCCGTCTAGAATTATGGATTAGTGAGAAAACACCAACCCTATCTTGGATCCTGTAAGCAAAGAACTCGCGCATACTACAAGTTTTTCGTTTATTTGTTGTGGAAGCAATAAGACCCTTATGAAGGATGTCAACTCTATAACAATCTTCACCGTAAGGAAACAACAAAGGATATTGAAGAGCAAGATAAGAAGGATGTAGCTCACTAATATGTTTTAGATTACCTTCTTTGGTTTCTACAACAATATCTCGGTTTTCAATTGAATGACCAATATCACCAATAATTAAAGCAGCTACTTCTGAAGCGGTTGGTAAATTGTATGTCCTCCCATCTTTTTCTCTCTTTCCATTGAGACGTAATCTTAAATTCAAATGAGGATTTTCTTTGAAAGAATCTCTTACCATACGGTAATTTTTCACCAAAACATTCTCCGAATCTAACATTTTCTTTAGATATTCAATAATTTGAAGGTCAACTTGATCGGTGGTTGATGAAGAAGCTTTGTTAGTATCACTGTACAAGTAAGAAAATATAAACTGATTGTTAGTCTTTTAGTTTTATAATAGTATGACAATGTTATAAATAACATATAAGCATACAATTAAATACATACCCAAGAACCGCTTGTCTATTAGAAAGTTCGTTATCAGTATCATATATATATAACTGGCAGAACTTTGGTTTAGATCCATCTTCAGGTAAAAGACTTCCAATATAATGGCAATTTTGACCACCAAGTCTAAATATAAAAGGACCTTTTCCTTTATTAACAGAATGATCAACCTTTCCACCCATGGACGTAAATGAAAACATCGAGTTATAACGTCTAATGTTCTTCAAAAAATACTTGCTTTTAGAATCCAACCCGTTATAAAGATTCTTATATTGTTGTGGGGGTTCCTTAAATGGAGGAAGCTCTACTTTACCGTTTCCACAACATACTGAATAACTTGTGTTAACACGATCTTTTGATTTCCCTCTAGCAGCCTCATCTTTCCATAATATTGCATGACATATCTTACATATAACATTCTGATCACCGTGATCAAGGTAATCTATTTAAAAAATATATAGAAAAAGTGAATATTAATAAGTATAATTTGATAACGTTAAAAAATGAAGTAAATACGGAAACGGTATAGATAATGCTATAAGACTTAAACCTTTTGATACGCCTGCAAATTCATTTGTTATAACTTCCGGTTGACGAAGTTCAGGAAAGCACAAATCCTTATACTTTCTAGTATCCAAATAATTTTTTCTATATAGTCTACGCTGTGAAGCTACGGAATGGTCCATGTCCTTATTTAAAACTGCAAAAAAAAAAAAAAATAGTTAGCATCGAAACTTATGCTTATAAATAATACAACTTCTTAATAGGTACTTGTTAATAGTAATTATTTACCATTAGGAGTTTGATGAGATGGCAAACATGTACGGTTGATGGTGATCGAAGTAGACCTGGTAGACATTCTTCTTGTATTTGATGACGGTCGAGTATTGTTTTTGTTGTAATTAGGCGTGTCTGCATATAACAAACAAAATCAGCATTATGAATTCAAATAAATCGGGAACTCAATTTAAAAGTAGGGTTTTTCAATTATAAAATATACCACTCATAATGTCCATTGGACATATAATTCTTTGATTGGTAGAAACAACTGGTGTAGGTGTTTTAAGGCTTGGATAACATCTATCTTGGATGATATTTTCTTTAAATTTAGAAACATGTCTAGTATCTGATGACGGTGTAGTATTATTATTAGTGTAGTTAGACATATCTGCAAAAAAAAAAAAATCTAATTATATATTGATTACGTATATGGAAGGTTGTAGGGATAGGGTTTTGAATTATAAAAGTATACCTTTTGTAATATCTGACAATGGACTTCTAACCACTGCATTAGTGGCAACAACTTGTGAATGTGTTTTAGGACATGAATAAGATGTATCTTTTATGTTATTTTCTTTGCATTTAGAAACATGTCTTGAGCTAATTGATGATTGAATGTTTCCGCTACCAACTGCAAAGAAAAAAAATGTTAATCATTTATTTAATTTTATAATGTATGAGTTCATAAAAATAGCAGTTAAAACACAATTGTTACGATTTGAGTTTCCAGCGGGTATGCGAGATGAGTAAATAGTTGAAACATCAACGGGTTGTGCGATAGAAAAATTCTTAGATCTTTTGTTATCTAGATAAATTTTCCTCAATTGACGCATTTGTTTACTATGTGCACTGGGCATGTCCGTATTTGAAACTGTACAAAAATAGTAAAGTATATCAATAAAATTGTTAAGTAATTAATTTTAGAAGATACATGAAGATATTAAAAAAATGAATTATAAAGTGTACCTCTTCTTATGTCAGCCAATGGACTTGGAAAGGTTTCATTAGTACAAATAACAGGTGAAGGTGTATGATTCGTGATATTTACTTTGCAATTCGAACCATTTCTAGAATATTTTGTTGATTGTAAAATACTCTGTTGAACTGCAAAAAAATAATAGATGGAGGGGTTGCTGAAACATTTAATTGTAAAAGAGTAGTGTAAATGTCATACTCACAATTATTGTTTTCAGTTATTTGAACAAATCCAGGGGTTGCTGAAACATGAAAACTTTGTGAAAAAGAAGTCTCCTTGGATCTCTTGCTATCCAAATAGATTTTTCTTATCTTTCGCCTCTCTTTAGAAACGCTAGCGGCCATTGCTTTATTAAAAAATGCATAAACAATTGATTAATATGATATATGTATTGTTATACAGTAGTACAATTTAAATTCTTACATTTACTATTTTCAGGCATTGTAACAGATGTAAAGCTTTGTGCAATATGGACGGGTTCCGCAAGCGAGAGGTCCCTTGATCTTTTTCTATCCAGATAAAGTCTCCTCATTTTTCGCCTCTCTTTACAAAAGATATAGGCATCCATTATTTTTGGAGCTGTAATAAGGTTTTAAAATGAAATTGATTGTTAGTCTAATAAATAAAACGATTTATATTAAACGTCATTGTTATCCATTTTGGTAGTCAAATGTCTAAAATCTAGTAAAAGTTTAACAAATGCCAATAATTAACATTTAATTAATTTAAACGTGTATATGAAATAAACAAACGTATACTCAATTTATGCTAATGTTGATACTTTAAATGGTAAATAATCATACTCTTATTGATTGGTAAATAGTTAGTGTTTTCAAAACTCTTGACAAAAATGGGTCGACTTAAATATTTTTAGTTACTAAAAACATGCAATTAGATTTATATTTGTAATATTAAAATAACAATAAATAGTATTACTAAAAACATGCAATTAGATTTATATTTGTAATATTAAAATAACAATAAATAGTTGATAAGTAATGATAGAATCTCGTTTTGCAAATTGATAAATATTTACTTAAGTACAATTATATAATATATAAAATAATAAAAATTAGAAAAAGATGCAACATGTACTTGTAATAAAATAAAATTGATCAACCAAAAAAAAAACTTAAGTTCAAACAAAGGAAATAACATTAAACCAAGCAAATCTAAATAGTAGTTCTTAGTTCTTAATGATAATAAAATACGAAATCCAAATAAATAAATAGCTTATAAAAAGACGAAAAGATGATTCTTTCAAATTCGGATAAATATCATTCTTTTTCCTTCTTTGGAATCAGGAGGGTTGCATTGGCAGTTCCTTTCGCACCTTCAACAAATTTAGGAGGGGGTTTAGTTGCCGACTGTTTAGGAGAATCGTCAATCTCATAAACCTCAGCCAGATTACGCTTCAATTCAGAGTGAGTGGTGTTTTTCCCAACACCTCCATCATCCAACAAAGTTCTCGCGTTACTTGTAACAATAAGTGACGTAGGAGTAACATTGTCGCTCGTGGATGATATAGTATCCTAAATAAACAAACGAAAGAAATTTTGTTACAATAAAGGATTAATTTAAAAAAAAAGTTGAAAGATATCTATTGTTTAACCGATAAAAGACAATACCTTGAAATTGACAGTATCTTGGGATTCAAATTCAATGGACTTGGAATTCATGGAGTCTGATGGGTTAACCTAAATTGTATATAAAAACCGAAATGTTAAATAATTAAAATAGATCATTAACAAACTGTTAAATATAATTAGGATCTATACAATACCTGAAAAACCTCTAGATTTGCTTCAAGCTTTGATATGATGGAGGGATCATCAGTGAGGTTGCTAACAGTGAAAGACTTGTAGTTGTTTGAGACATTAAAGTTGGAAATGTCAATTTTAAAGGCATACTTTTTTCCAACCAAATCAGCAATTTCATCAGGAATCATGCTGAGAGTATCATCCTGTTATATAATTAAAGTATAAGTATAAATATATGTCTAAAAAAATTCATGAAAATGAATTATTGTGAATTTTAGAAAACTTTACGTCTAGGATCCTATCAAGCAAATCTTTGGCGCTTTTTTTAAGCATTTTTCTAGCCTCGCGATCCAACACAATTAGGGAAACAACACCAGTATTATCTTGCAACCTTAATGGAATTTTGTACCTCGAATATAAAAATAAGAAATATTGTAAGTTTAAAAGTAATTAAAAGATAAATAGTTTACATAATGCGCATATAATTATACGGAATAACTCAAAATATTTTAAGAAAGTTATTTAATAAGCATTACTAACCTCGGAACAGTTAAAATTACTTTGTTGTTGCAACTTGGAGTAGGGCATTGAATAATCTTTTTATGTTCCACCAGTGCAGATCCGTCAACTCCGTCAACCGGGTCAGTTACAACATAAGCAGTTGTAACCTTCTTGTTACAAGCTTTACACGCATTGTAGTACCATTCGAAACCAGGAAAAAAACTGATGAGAGTACCCGTGACAATTACCGACATCTCCTAAGATATGAGTTGATACTTTGTTGTTAAGTTGTGAGTAGGTTATTTTAAAATTTTGAAAAATAAAATTTTATAAATAAATTTACCGTAGCTGTTTTGTTAACTTCTTCTATGCTGTTGAAAGGTGTCTTGCCTAAGAACTCTTCTTGTAGACTGGTAACAGATTGTGACGACACCAAACGACGGCTTGAAACGGAGTTGTTAGATTCTTTCTCAAGTAAACTGTTTAGAAACAAATATATTATTATTTATATATAGAACATAAAAGTATTTAATAATAGATGTAGTAAATAACTATGTCAAAAAACATATCAAACCTGCGTTTGAAAGCAATGATTTCCTCAATGTCATCGTTAATGAATAGTGTACTTCCATGGAAAGCTGATGAAACATATGCCTTCCCTAAAAGATACATAAATAGAAAAAAATGATAATAAACACAGTGAGACATCATTCCAGTGGTCCATGCTATTCTACTCACAGTGAGACATCACTACACTTGTAGATTTAAATTTTTTAAAAGGCAAATCTATCAAAAAAAACACACACCAAAAGAGAGGCAAATTTATCAGAAAACACACACCAAAAGAGACAATGGATAGCAAGCTGTAAGAAACCACTTGTAGATTTACATGAAAACTATGATACTATCTTACGACTTATGAGCTGCAAATAAACAGAACAGATACATAAATAACCTCTATCATTCCAGTGGTCCATTCTATTCTACTCATATTGAGACATCACTACACTTGTAGATTTACATTTTTTAAAAGGCAAATTTATCAAAAAACACACACCAAAAGAGAGGCAAATTTATCAGAAAACACACCAAAAGAGACAATGGCTAGCAAGCTGTAAGAAACCACTTGTATATTTACATGAAAACTATGATACTACCTTACGACTTAAGAGATGCAACTAAACAGAACAGATACATAAATAGAAAAAATGATAATAAACAATCAGTAAAAGTGTAATTAATGGATAGTTAATATAAACTCGTTATTCTAAAAATAATGAAAACATTAAAAATACACATTATACCGCCTGAAAAGGTGAATTTCCCAGTTTGCAATATCAAAACAGTAACACCGTTGGGTTTTTTATCCACGAACTTTTGCATCTTCTCAGCCAATGATTCCCACAGTTGAACATAAATATTACGGTTCCTACAAAATTTTAATACACAAAATGTTGAAAAACGTATTGTAAGCAAATAGAATAAGACATTTAGATATCTCAAAAATTGTGGAAGTTGAGAAGATCTTACTGAGCATCACGAACTTGAATGTTCATTTTCTTTTTGAGTTGCCCATTTTGCGTTTTGTGATCATACATATCGAAATATGTATACAAATAACCAATTATATCTATACAGAAGACAAATAGAAAATTTTAGGTTTAAAAAGAGAAAAGAAGGAAAAAAGAAACATTTTAGCAACGTATAGATCCAAAATTATTATGACTACTTACCAACAACGAAATTACTTGGGAGAGCATTGTTAAGAAAGAGATCAAATTCAGTAAATGAGAAGCCATGAGGAGATCCAACAACATCATTACATTTCATCATGTTGGTATCATAATCAAAAAAGAGTCTATGTTTATGATTTGTCAACCGATATTGTGAGACATTGTCACCAACTTCAAATTTCTTAATTAAAAGACATTCTCTCTCCACGAGGAATTTCCCATGTTTGCTTAGATAGTTACCCATAACAGTGGCTTGAATCTTTGTACCCTAAAATGAATGAAATAAGTGGTGAGAATAGTTGCAAAAAAATCTAATATAAATTAAAATAGTTAATGAGATATTATAAAGTACCTCTTCATCCATAAGTATTACATCAACTGAATGTGTAGCACCTTTTATCTTGAAAGAAGGTAGCTTCCAAAGCTTAATTATACGGACCTTAATTGTGACATCAACCTTTGAAATTGAAGCATTAACTTGGTTGAGCAAAGTGATTTCAACATTCTCCGATGATCTATTACACGTTAATAAGAATGGTTAGGGGCAGTTAAATCTATAATTAAAACCGACACCCCAGATTACTTGATGTTCATGATACTAAAATGATAAAACTAAAACCAAATATATGATTAACTGAATACGAAATCATACCTGGAATCTTTGTTAGAGGAAACTCTACTTGTCGTAGTTGACATGCTTGAAGTGATGGAGTAGGAGAGTTGGTGGCGAGTTTGTGAAAGTACGCCAATCCAGATTGTATCTATATACAGGTGAAGTTAAACAATAATCCCTAAAAATATGTTTTTTTTAAATTCAAACTGACTACATATTTTCTGGAATCAGTTGGTTTATCCCTATAGTTTGAATTTTAAAAAAACCCATGTACGTACAATTTATAAATGACCATTGTACGTACAATTTATTTTTAACTTATATACTTTATTTAAAAAATAACTTGTATTTTTCATTTAAAAATAAAGTTTTATGTTATGTAATATTATAATTGAAAGAATTTATCAGTCCCTTATAAGCATGTGATAATGATATTACAAATATTTCCAACCTTTCGAGGACAATCGGTTTCTCCCTCCATAAGGTGATCTTTAATCATATTACAAATATTTCTTTCATCATAAAGAGCACCGTCAGTAATGAGGATGATGAAAGGAATAGATTCACCAGTTTTACCAACCATTTCCAATGCCTGGATATTATGATCATCAAAAAATCAATCATACAGTTTCAGATGTGGAATAGCAACATTAAACAGTTATTTTTAGATGGAATAAGAAGTAAGGATCATCTAAGTTTTTTTTACCAATTTAAACACGCAAGTCTCTCTTAACAAATTTACAAATTGTTAGTGATTTTAGCAACCAGTCTCGTCTTATGTGACCTTACCTGTAAATTACTTTTGTGGCACTGGTTGATGCCATGCCATTGCTAGTTGCTATATAAGCAAAATATGCTACCTATAAATTACTTTTTAATATGTTGGAAAATCAGGCCCTTGATCAAATACACAAACACGATTTGAAAAAACTTGTTTGACTCTTTTATTATTTACTAAACCCATCCTAATCAGTAACAATATATGGAGTTAGTAAAGTGTATGTTAGTTTTTTTGCATATAATTAAGCTTGGTTGCTGAATTTGAGAAGAAAAGAAATGTAAACTTCATTTCTGTTTTATGTAGTTTTCTCTTTCAAAATCAATCTTTAGTGCCAAATTGGATTAAAACACATCAAGAGGTGAAAAATACCTGTTTCAAGGGAATAATGAGGTTTGTACCACCTGCAGCAATAAGATGTGTGTTCATCCATTTAGTTGCTAAAGTAATTGCTTCATTTGTCACTAATTCCAATGAAGATGAGAATAACTTAATATATCCATTAGAGGCTATCATGTTAAAAGAATCTTCTTCATTAAGCTCTGAAAGGCAACCAATCACTGCAATTTATGTCAAAAATTGGCCAGTTTCATTACCAATGTAGGTAAATTTTGTTGTAAACGATTAATGTAAATTGTAAAACAAAGGTTGTAAAAAGGTAGCAATTAGCAATCATCTATATAACC
Source organism: Helianthus tuberosus (assembly GCA_030545235.1). NCBI lineage: Eukaryota > Viridiplantae > Streptophyta > Magnoliopsida > Asterales > Asteraceae > Helianthus > Helianthus tuberosus. Next base: position 39,163,042 of record CM060391.1, read on the forward strand.
TACTCTTCACAAACAACTCATCACACATCTTCTTCAAACTCATCGTGTTTCTATTCTTTCAAATTGTTTTCTTTTTTATTTAGCAGAAGATTCCTATGAAGAAGAAATCCCCAATAAAGATAGGAAGTGCCGTATGACACATTAAACAGCAGCAGATCCGGTTGACACTCTTCCCATCCACCAATTAACATATTTACATATCGATAATAAGTGAACAGGTACGTTTGTTGATAATAAGTGAACAGGTACGTTTGTTGATGCATAAAGCTCACACATATCCTCAAAGTACAATTTTGAAATGCCTGCCAACTATATCAAATGGAATATTGGACCACACACACACAGTTACCTTATTCACTAAAGGTCTTTTTGTTATAAAAAGGGTAATGAATAATCATATACCACTGATATATACAGAGACGAATAATCAGTTTAGTATTATTGTACTGATATATGATACTGTGGGTGTGTGTGTATCCCCATCAAATAATGTTTCAATCTGGTCCTATATGCATGTGTAACTTGGAGAGCAAAGAGGGGAGGGGGACACAATTCACATACCAAACTAACTTCTATTAAAAAGATACCATTTTCATCGATAAATAAATATCTTGAAAAGAATGTGGAATCACCTACAGTTGTTTACCTGAAGACGCTCACTGGTAGCAAACTCCGGTTGTTGACTACTTGACTTTAGATCATACTTGTCATGACGGTAACAAACCGCCACCTGGTGTCGCTTCGTCCACTGTATGCCTTTTGTAAGTGTAAATTGATTTACTCCAATAAAGATAGAATCTTCAAAACATATACCAATTAATAATAATTATGGCCTTGTTTTAAAAATCAAAATGCAAAACATTCATAATCTACAGTAAATTTTGTTGTAAATGATTAATGTAAATTGTAAAAAAAAGGTTGTAAAACGGTAGCAATTAGCAATCATCTATACCTCTTCTTCTTCCTCGGAATCGTCTTCCACCTTATGCACCTTTTTGCTAGATGATGCCATGAAAAAGCTAAAATCAATGTCATGTAGTAATAACACAACAACGTAAAACAATACTCTTCTAAAATCAAATTTACTAATAAAAAATTAAAAATGAAAAAATCACAAATCACATACTTCTGATAATGTTCACAAAATTGACCTAATTCATGAACCAAAAACAGATAAATAAAAAATCGCAAATCACAAACTTCTGATAAAGAACAATAAAACAATTTAAGGTTTGAAAATCCTTCAAAAAGAATTGTAAATGAATCAAACTGCCACCTCTAAATCATATGAAAATCGAACCCTAAACGAATGTTTATTATGAAATCGAACCCTAAATCATACGAAAATCGAACCCTAAACGAATGTTTATTATGAAATCGAACCCTAAATCATATGAAAAATCGAACCCCTAAACGAATGTATCATATAAATTCAAACAAAACCAAACAAAACGATCATAGAATCTTGAAATTAAACCTCAAAAAACATGCAAAATCATAAACTAAAGAAGCTTTACCTGTGGTATCTTCACTAAAAATCGAGAATCAGGAACTTCTTGGACGGCGATGGAGAAGATTATAAGATCTTCGAAGACGATTAGGCATGAATAGATGGATAGATTATAAACGTATGAAGGCGTATAAAGTGTATAGGGTTTGGAAAGAACCGTGGGGATCCTGATGAAAATTTCCAAGGTTAAGAAAGACACGTGTCAGATGTAAACTTTCTAAATAATGAGAGGAGAAAAAGCCACTTGTCAAAATAATGGGGTGGTTTTATGTATACATGACACATAAGTCAAAACCACTTTATTATATTAGAATAGATAGATTAGTAATACATAATATCTTACGAGGTTTTTATTATTTCAACAAAGAATCAAGGCTGCCAGATCAATAGGATAATGGCAGCCGCAAGAGTTTGGGAGTCGGGTTTCTTTACCCCCAACTTAAAAAAATAAATTAGGCCGTGTCCGCGTGTCGGGTTCTTTACCTCAATATTAGTAAATGAAAAATGATTACAAAATGAATTATCAACTGCACAACAAACATATTTAAGCAAACAAAAAGAATAGAAAAAAATTGTCAATTTTTGTATCAATCAATAATTCCATAAATATTCGTAGTTTTTGCTAACAATTGGAGACAAAAGAGAGAGGCATATGATAATGCAATACAATGACTCAGCAACTCAAATGCATTGTATAAAGCTGAAATGCAAGCAAAAATATATTGGTGAGAGGAAAAAGATATTATTTGACCGTAGAAGGTGAGATCTTCTTGGATACAAGGAGATTTTATACACATGCTATAGATGATCGTGATCTCCATGCATATTCCCTTGTTAATATTATGCTTAATGTTTTCAATTATGATTAATAGTTGACTATTTGAATATTAAAAATTGGATCTTAAGATATACTAAACTGTACCAAAACCTAATTAGGAGGTTACTCCAATGTTCAACACAAAACAATAAAAACAGTGTTGCAAAAATCGCAATTACTCGGCGATTAATCGTCGACTAGTCGCTAGTCGGCCTTCTACTGAGTAATTTTTCACTAATCAGTCAAAAAATCGCTAGTCGGTCAAAGCCGGTCCAAGCCGCCCTAGTCGGCCCAAGTCGCCCTAGTCGGCCCATTTGAAATCCTTACAAAACAGGCCCAAGATTACAACTTTAGCCCATTTTCCTTATCCCTTACCCTAATAAGACGAAGAATTTGAGTCGGAGAAAGAGGATAAAGTAGACGAGGAGATTGAATGCGAGTTGGATGGGGATGACGATTACATTTGAGCTATTTGTTAATGTTTGAATTTTAAGTACTGAGACTTGTTATGTTATGACTTACATGTAAGTTTAGTTTGTATTTTGAACTATTTTTACCTTTTTAAGTATTATATTGATATGGATGTGTGAGTATATATATACATATTTATAAAAATAATGAAATTTACATATACAATTTCTGATCCGATTAATCCCGATAATCCTGAATAATCCCGAGTAGTCGCTAGTCGCCACCTCACCGGCTGACTAGCGAGTTCTCCAACCTTAAAAAATAGTACTACCATTCTAAGCTCTAAACATGAAAACAAGCATGTTATATATGGGCTCTCCCCGTTTCTCTCAAGCAATCAGGGCATATTTTATATAGTATTGTAATTAATGAAATGATTTAGTTTGATAATCATACTTAGATTGTATTTTATAAATCAAAGACGGATTTGGTGTAATGTAAGCCGTTAAAAAATTGTATTTTATGAAGTTTCTTCCTTAGGAATATTTAAATAAAACAAATTTCAAGGAGTATAATTAGATTTACTATTTTTAAAACAAATATCAAGGAGCATAATTGATGTAGACTAGAAAATGGGATACGAAATCGAACCTGTTGATTCTCACAGAATGCCATGAACGATTCTTCCAAAATTCGTTGATTCACGAAGAATACCGAAAATTGGGGGTTTCACACACAAAACACTCAACAGTGAATTGGGAGAGAAAAATGACTTTTCATATAATTCCAAACTGATTAGCTTCCTCCTATTACATCCATATAAATAATAACGTAAATTGAAAACGGGCCTCAAAACACACTTGGGCCAAAACCTAGAACGAAAAAGAAGTCCACGAAAAGCACTAAAAACATAAAAATAAATAACTCATAGAAATAAGCGTTTTTGGGCCCGAACGATGACCCAAACCACCTACGGTGTTGGTCGAAAGATGGGCTTCGTTCTCACGATCGACTTGCCTGGTTGCACACCCAAAACGGACACCTGTAGCCCAAGTTAGAGCCATTTAGTGAAGCCCCTTTTGTCACGCGATCTTGGGCCTCCAAATACAAAATGACCCGCTCCTTCACACTTGGGCCCACATCAATAATTATATTTACTATTTGCTAACATGAAATATCCATCCTATTAAGAATGTTTAAAGTACGTATCTTAAGTGGTCTCGCGTGCAAGCCTTGAGGACAAATCAATCTTATATTAACGTAAAAACACACACACAGACACCTCATTATCCTTATCCAACACCTTGTTCTATATAAGATTTGAACCCTTTAACGAGTCAGGGGTCTCACTAGAAGCAGTCTCTCTATTCCTACAGGGTAGAGGTAAGGCTGTGTACATCTTACCCTCCCCAGACCCTACCTTAGCTTTGCTATTGGTGGGATATACTAAGTATGATGATGATAATGATGATGATGAACTATTTATATAAGGAACACCATTGTAACATCCGACTTATCATACCAACCAATATTCTCAGAATGTCACATATCTTAAAGTTTCTTACATCCAACCACACTTAGAGTGGAGTATACTTTCATTCACATCCAAAGCGCCCGAATAAATTGTTGATGTTTGAAGTTAAACATTCCTTAAACATCTCTTATATCTACAAGTGAAAATTACCTACGGCGTAACGACCACCACTCTAGAGACTTATCACCATCCATGATGTTTGACCCATCATTTTAAAACGACCCGAGTGACCTTGATCTCATATACAACATCCAACCCCCAAATGCCAACTAACATTGTCCGTGTTCCTAGTGGGGTCTCACAAACTTTGTATTTAGCTAACTGTAACACCTCGTAAATTCATGTCTGGTAATGTACTGACACGTGTCCATACTCTCATTTGTGCCTAATGTTGGCTGAGATGGACCGTTTTTGCCAATTATTGAAAGTATGAATGTAGAGGGACTAAAAATGGGAACTTGTGAAATTTTTGGGTTTCACTCGTCGTATATAGACCATAGGCTATAAGCCTCTATGGTCCGCAAAGAGGACTGGAAAACCTGGTGCGCCCCAAGCCTTTACGGACCGCAAAGAGAAGCCTCTACGGTCCGTAGAGCAGTGCCAACGAAAAAAATATGCTTGGAGCCCAAACAAACCTGCATGAAACCTCCATTTCAAAATCAAGGGCTATTTGGCTGCTCATGACACATACTAGGAAACTTGTAGTGATCCTCTAACACTTCACAACACTTGGATCCATCTCAAATCTTGCTCCAACAATATAAATAGCACACTAGTTGCAACATTTGTTCTTGCACCTTCTTGAATTCATTCTCTCATCTCCTTTGGAAGTTCCCAACTGAAAGGAGCATCTAAATCAGTCTTATTCCGTCCAAGGATCACTTTTAAGTGTTCCTCTCTTCTGCATTTTCATTTTATAGGCTTTAAAAGCCGAAAGTCAAGCAAAAACGATATTTGCTTTGACTTTCGGTTCAGACCATTGTGGTCCATCTATTGTTCGAGTCGAACATGGCTACGTGATCGTAATTAGGTAGGTGTTAATCCCTCAAAAGGGCACCTCCTGAAAATCACGTTAACTTGGTTAATTGACGGGTCAAAGTTTATTTACTTAAAAAGTCAAAAGTCAGTTTTATGAAAACTTTATAAACTGATTATATATATATATATGTTATAATCAGTGTTTTGACACTTAAACAAGTTGGTAATTAATATTAGAACACATATGAACATGTTCAGCCCGTCAATTCCAGTTTTAAGGTCGGTTCGCAACCGAAAGTCGAGCAATTTGACTTCAGCTTTGAATTTCGATTCTGACCCATTTAGCTTAGTTAGCAACTGAATTAAAGTTGAATTATGATCGTATTATAATGTAGCACAACCCTTTGAGGTTATATTACATGATCATAATCAGATTCTGAGTTTATATGCAAGTTTCTATATTATGCCTAACTTAGACCAAAATGCCCTTTTTGCATAAAACATGGTTTTAATCAACAATGAACTTGGAAATGATTTATCTACTGATATGTTAATATAATTAACATATTTTGATATTATGAAACTGATCATAACATGAGTTCTGATTAAATATCGTAAATTATGTTATTTAATGACCACAACGCCCTTTTGGTGCATAGTATGGTTTTAAACCATAACTATCAATAAAAACTTAATACCTACTGATATTATAACATATTTAAAATGTTTTCATAGTAGGTACTTGATCATAACTCAGATTTTTAAATAAGTTCTCAAACTATGTATATAATGTCACACCCCTTTCTGCGGCGGAAGCACGAGGTGTGATCATGAAAGGTTCTCATTGCATACGAAAGGTAAACATACTACATGCTCATAAAATAACTTCAACCACCAAACATTTCATAATTTGAAAACATAAGTTTAGCGTCTACATCGCACGATAACATAAAACATTTTCTTAAAAGTTTACAACTTTATTTAAACATAAACACAGGCGACATCCACAAGCATGGGTAAGACCGCGCACACATCCACTTCTAGTTACCTGAAATACATGTGAGTTTTGGAAAAACGTCAACATAATGTTGGTGTGAATTCATGCAGTTTTTTTTTGTATTTCACGTTTGTATACTTTGTATGAAAACATAGTCTGTGTCATGTATAAATCAAGTTTTCATATAAAAATCATGTATTCATGTGTACACCACGTACTCATGTATAATTCAAGTTTACTTGTGTACACCACGTACTCAAGTATAAATCAAGTTCTCATATAAAAATCATGCATTCATGTGTACACCACGTACTCATAAATAATTCAAGTTTTATTATGGTATGAATCTTATGTGAATAAAGTATTCATGTATGTATCAGGATTGTTAATGGGTTGCAAAGCTATTAACATGTGACACGACATAGGAAGTCACCAAACCTAAGGCACTTTTCTAGTTGGCATATTCTGAGACACAAAAGCACTACTCGGTACTCGTCCTCACCGAGAGTGTGGCTGCCCGACACCCGTTAGATCTAACCTTTTGTTCTACGGTCTAGGTATATTGTTGATTAATGGTGCTTATGTACCCTATTCGTGACACGATTTCTCGTATCATTTCTCATAACGCATCATACTTGGTTCTCGTTCTCACCAAGTGCGCTTCTTGTATTCTTATATCGCATCACACTCGGTACTCGTTCTCACCAAGTGTGCTTCTTATTATCATACCATTTGTAAACATAGTAATATTTGTACATGTATTTCACCCCCGAAGTTATAAAACTGAAAACAGTTAAGAGAAAAGGGGGAGCATGAACTCACAACTTTGCGTTCCTTTGCGTCGTAAACTTCACCGGATTTGCTTAGTTAACGTCGTGACCTATACGTGTTTTCTTAACGTTAGTCACTAGACTTGTCACTAGACTTGTGTCGCACAAGTACAAGTCACTATCTTTTGTTTATGTTCTCTCGTGTTAAAAATATTTTATATTTTTAACTAAGTGTCTTACTTATATTATTTTCTCAAAAATAATTATAAGTTTCTTGTATTTTGCACTTTGCACCCGAATTGTGTATTTTGTCTAAATCATCATTTCATGTTCATAACTTTTCCAAGTTATTTATTCTATCAAGTAATATATTTTCATAAAATATATTCTCTTGTATTTGTCTAAGTATGTTGTATGTGTGTTTTTGTATTTTTACCTCTTAATAGTAGTTAGTGTATTTCCAAGTCTTAATACACTATCACGTATAATACATACTACATACACTTAGCACAAAGTTTTGTAATCAATAAATATATATATTTTCATCAAATATATACATACTTAATACCAATTTTGTTTTGAAGAAATCATCATTTCTTATCACCAAAAATTAGGGAAACCTTGGTAATATTTTTAGATACATTTTTAGGGAATAAGTTTCTCAAAAACTTATATTTTCTAAGTGTCAAAATTTATAGAAATTTTGACAGAGTTTCCCCTAAAAATGGAGGTTTCCCATGTTTTCAAAACATATGTTTATTTTCTTTTAAAATCATCAAAAATATCAACAACACAATCTTTATTTACCAAACTTGTCAAAACAAGCATATACCACAAACTTATGAACTTGAAAGTTTGTAAAAATATGTAGTAACTTACTAGCACATTTAGTAAGTCTTGTTACCTTTAAAAATATGATTAGTTTCTTAAAAACTTTATTTTTAAAGAGTTTGTATTTTCACAACTTCTAGTCATGATTTCCAAAAATATTTCTTCGTGAAATTTTCTTGTTACACAAGTGTTTATACACTTGTTTACTTGCTAAAAAAATGTATTTAGTTCATACAAGATCCGGGTTTTAAACAATCTAGTATTTTCCACTTGGTTCTTCCGAAAAACCACTTGTAGATCTTTAGATCGACAAGCTTGTAACCTTATTTTCCAAGAAAAATTACATTTATTCAAGTTTCAAGTTCATGGGTGGATGGTTTCATCATCCTTCATATTTCTAGCATTTACATATTGCTAGTTCATGTTCTTAAACATGAACTAGTATGTCTAGATGATGATCCATCCTACTTCTACTAACAAACATCATCAAATAATCATAATTACACAAGATTCACATGATTTACCCATATATCTTCTCTTTATCCACCATTTATCACTTTATGTTCAAGACTTAGCTTATGTTCATTAGAGTTTTCATCATTTAATCATTCTATCATCTATTAACCAACAAAATATGAAGAGTATGAAGATCTAAGACACTTACTACTAGCTCAAGGATAGGGGAGTTCAAGAGGACAAATGAAGTGGATAAAAGCAAATGAAGGAGGTCTTTCAACTTCTACAAGCTCCTAGCTTCCTTATATGCCTTCTTACACCTTTGCTTATGCTTAGAATGCTTGGTAATGGATTGGAAATGGAGAGGTAAGGAGGGGGTGTTGGAGCCGTAGCCAAGGGGAGAAGAAAGGAGGATGAAGTTGTTTATGTTTGTGATGAAAGAGAATGGTGATCCAAGGGTTTTTATAAACTAACTTCTCACCACAATTCACCCTTGGATATTATGTCCCCTCTAGTACACTAAGATCTAATAAGATATGAAATTAAAATCCCATGTGGGATTTTGGTCTCCCAACCGTCCAACCATAGGGGGGGGGGGGGTAAGTGTAACATTTCTAACTACTAGTTAGTGATTAGTTGGAAATCAAATGTTTAGTTAGTGCCTTATGGTGTGTTGTTAAATATATAGTGTGTTAGGGTGTTCGGGGACCCTAACTAGCTCAGAAAAATAAAAACAATGCTTCTAGCATTATTTTGGTGTTCCGGGTAATGTCCGGTTGTTCGGTTAGATACCGATTCGTTAAAGTGCTAAATTGCACCTTTTAGTGTCTTTTAAGTGTCCTTTTGTAACACTTTCAATCCCCGCCACTTAGGGAAGTATTCTGGATGATAAAATGAAATTTCTGCATGATGTTTATGTGTTTAAAAGGAGATTAGAGCTGAATTTATTAAAATTATGCACTTAAAGTGCGTGTCGGGTGCTTTTTAGTGCTTATTTTTGCTTCCGTAAAGTCTATATATTAAACCCTTGTATGTATTCTTGGGTTTTAATGTATTCTTGTCATTGGACCTACACCTAGGCTCCAATTTTATTGTCTAACTGCTTTCTGCAGCATTGTTGGCATATTGTGTCTTACCGGTGAGTTTACTAGTATTTTTGACGCAACGCAGTTCATTATAGCATAATGTAATTCTTGTAGTATAAAACGTGCATGAATTCACTTCTTTAGTTTGTAATCAGACAACGTTGACATTTAAGCACATAATTGTAGTTATTACATAATAACTAAAGTGTACGAAAATTACCGGTTTTGTGCCAGTTGTCACAGTCTCCCCCCGTTAAAAGAATTTCGTCCCGAAATTCAGGCTGAGCCAACTCTTGGTATCCGTTGGCTGCAGTATTTGCTTCCTTAGGGGGGTTGGTGTCACGCTTCTTGTTGTATGAGCCTTTATTGTTGCTGCGGGTTGCTTGATTCAAATTCGAATGCTTTCTCTTCTTGTCACCGGACGACTCAGCATGCGTCTAGATCTTTTCAGTGGGGTTTAGCGATAACTTCTTTATACGAACACAATCCTCAGTAAGGCTGACAGCCAGAGTTACAGCCTCGGTGATTGTTTGAGGTTTGGCCGAAGTTACCATGCCATGGAACTCTGAGGCCAGTCCCCAAATGTAGCGTTCCACGCGCTTATACTCAGGAGTCACCATGTAGGGAAGCACTCTAGACAGATCATGGAACCTTCGAGTGTAACCAGTGATGTCAGCACGTTCCATGGTCAAGTGCCAAAACTCGGTTTCCAACCTTTGGAGTTCGGCACGAGAGCAGTACTTCTCTCTCATTTTCTCCTTCAGTTCATCCCAAGACATGCCATACGCGGCATCGTCACCCATAGTTTGGACTTGCAAGTTCCACCAAGTCAGAGCTTCATCGACAAACAATCCAGTAGCAAAAGTAACTTGTTGATCCGCGGTACACTTGCTCATGCGGATGGTGGATTCAGTCTTCTCTGTCCAACGTACAAATGCCACTGTTCCTCCCGTTCCATCGTAGTTCAGTGGTTTGCAGTCGAGGAACTGCTTGAAGGTACAGCCTGTAATTGACCCAACCAACTCACGTGTGAGCAATTGAAGAAATAATGAAAAAAAGACCGTTCATAAATTTCTCCATGGTTACCTTGAGCTGCGTTTCCTCCAGACGAATCTCCATGTCCGTTACGTCTAGCATTGCTTGGTCCCCCACTGTCCGCGGTACGGGTTGCCTCGTACTGGGCGATAGCTGCCAAGATTCTTTCCTCCAGTAGAGCGTTCAGCTCTTCAGCAGTCCTTGGTAGAAGAGGAGCAGGGGGTCGATCATCATTGCGAGCATTCACAGCTTTCCTGGGCGCCATGTTCTATCAGAACATAACACAGTAGGGTTAGATATTTGTTTGATATCGTCTTACGAGACAGTAGTAGTATATATATTCAAGCATATACCACATAAGTGACATCAAACAATTATTACTCTAGCAGAGTATTTAATAGGCCGGCGTTCACATTTGACCTTCTCTTGTACTGAGGGAATTTATACGTGACAAAACTTGCTGTGGTTTCTGTGCACTGAATCCCATAATTATGTATGCATCCATAATTACGTAACTCCTTGCACAGCCCGCACAATTCGTTTTATCCTCGTATCTCTTCCTTCAGTTAGGCCATGGTTTTTAGGTAAAGTCATGTATACTAGTGGTATTCTACATCTAGTATATGTCTATGCTAATTATCACACATAATTGCAAGTAATTTCTCAGTTATAGACAAGTGCTACTCCTGTGCACCCTAAGCCTCGTAGTGTCTTTTCTTGACTAATATAAATAGTTTCAGGTAGTGGATGTCGCGGGACGTTTTATGCAATGAAAACTCTTTGAAAAAATTGTTTTCGTGAAAGGATCCTAGAGATTGTAGACTAGACTCGAGAAGGAATCCTGGTTCACTACAATCGCAGCTCTGATACCAATCTGTCACACCCCTTTCTGCGGCGGAAGCACGAGGTGTGATCATGAAAGGTTCTCATTGCATACGAAAGGTAAACATACTACATGCTCATAAAATAACTTCAACCACCAAACATTTCATAATTTGAAAACATAAGTTTAGCGTCTACATCGCACGATAACATAAAACATTGTCTTAAAAGTTTACAACTTTATTTAAACATAAACATAGGCGACATCCACAAGCATGGGTAAGACCGCGCGCACATCCACTTCTAGTTACCTTAAATACATGTGAGTTTTGGAAAAACGTCAATATAATGTTGGTGTGAATTCATGCAGTTTTTTTTGTATTTCACGTTTGTATACTTTGTATGAAAACATAGTTTGTGTCATGTATAAATCAAGTTTTCATATAAAAATCATGTATTCATGTGTACACCACGTACTCATGTATAATTCAAGTTTACTTGTGTACACCACGTACTCAAGTATAAATCAAGTTCTCATATAAAAATCATGCATTCATGTGTACACCACGTACACATGTATAATTCAAGTTTTATTATGGTATGAATCTTATGTGACTAAAGTATTCATGTATGTATCAGGATTGTTAATGGGTTGCAAAGCCATTAACATGTGACTCGACATAGGAAGTCACCAAACCTAAGGCACTTTTCTAGTTGGCATATTCTGAGACACAAAAGCACTACTCGGTACTCGTCCTCACCGAGAGTGTGGCTGCCCGACACCCGTTAGATCTAACCTTTTGTTCTGCGGTCTAGGTATATTGTTGATTAATGGTGCTTATGTACCCTATTCGTGACACGATTTCTCATATCATTTCTCATAACGCATCAAACTTGGTTCTCGTTCTCACCAAGTGTGCTTCTTGTATTCTTATATCGCATCACACTCGGTACTCGTTCTCACCAAGTGTGCTTCTTATTATCATACCATTTGTAAACATAGTAATATTTGTACATGTATTTCACCCCCGAAGTTATAAAACTGAAAACAGTTAAGAGAAAAGGGGGAGCATGAACTCACAACTTTGCGTTCCTTTGCGTCGTAAACTTCACCGGATTTGCTTTGTTAACGTCGTGACCTATGCGTGTTTTCTAAACGTTAGTCACTAGACTTGTGTCGCACAAGTACAAGTCACTATCTTTTGTTTATGTTCTCTCGTGTTAAAAATATTTTATATTTTTAACTAAGTGTCTTACTTATATTATTTTCTCAAAAATAATTATAAGTTTCTTGTATTTTGCACTTTGCACCCGAATTATGTATTTTGTCTAAATCATCATTTCATGTTCATAACTTTTCCAAGTTATTTATTCTATCAAGTAATATATTTTCATAAAATATATTCTCTTGTATTTGTCTAAGTATGTTGTATGTGTATTTTTGTATTTTTACCTCTTAATAGTAGTTAGTGTATTTTCAAGTCTTAATACACTATCACGTATAATACATACTACATACACTTAGCACAAAGTTTTGTAATCAATAAATATATATATTTTTTTCATAAAAAATATACATACTTAATACCAATTTTGTTTTGAAGAAATCATCATTTCTTATCACCAAAAATTAGGGAAACCTTGGTAATATTTTTAGATACATTTTTAGGGAATAAGTTTCTCAAAAACTTATATTTTCTAAGTGTCAAAATTTATAGAAATTTTGACAGAGTTTCCCCTAAAAATGGAGGTTTCCCATGTTTTTAAAACATGTGTTTATTTTCTTTTAAAATCATCAACAATATCAACAACACAATCTTTATTTACCAAACTTGTCAAAACAAGCATATACCACAAACTTATGAACTTGAAAGTTTGTAAAAATATGTAGTAACTTACTAGCTCATTTAGTAAGTCTTGTTACCTTTAAAAATATGATTAGTTTCTTAAAAACTTTATTTTTAAAGAGTTTGTATTTTCACAACTTCTAGTCATGATTTCCAAAAATATTTCTTCATGAAATTTTCTTGTTACACAAGTGTTTATACACTTGTTTACTTGCTAAAAAATGTATTTAGTTCATACAAGATCCGGGTTTTTAACAATCTAGTATTTTCCACTTGGTTCTTCCGAAAAACCACTTGTAGATCTTTAGATCTACAAGCTTGTAACCTTATTTTCCAAGAAAAATTACATTTATTCAAGTTTCAAGTTCATGGGTGGATGGTTTCATCATCCTTCATATTTATAGCATTTACATATTGCTAGTTCATGTTCTTAAACATGAACTAGTATGTCTAGATGATGATCCATCCTACTTCTACTAACAAGCATCATCAAATAATCATAATTACACAAGATTCACATGATTTACCCATATATCTTCTCTTTATCCACCATTTATCACTTTATGTTCAAGACTTAGCTTATGTTCATTAGATTTTTCATCATTTAATCATTCTATCATCTATTAACCAACAAAATATGAAGAGTATGAAGATCTAAGACACTTACTACTAGCTCAAGGCTAGGGGAGTTCAAGAGGACAAATGAAGTGGATAAAAGCAAATGAATGAGGTCTTTCAACTTCTACAAGCTCCTAGCTTCCTTATATGCCTTCTTACACCTTTGCTTATGCTTAGAATGCTTGGTAATGGATTGGAAATGGAGAGGTAAGGAGGGGGTGTTGGAGCCGTAGCCAAGGGGAGAAGAAAGGAGGATGAAGTTGTTTATGTTTGTGATGAAAGAGAATGGTGATCCAAGGGTTTTTATAAACTAACTTCTCACCACAATTCACCCTTGGATATTATGTCCCCTCTAGTACACTAAGATCTAATAAGATATGAAATTAAAATCCCATCTAGGATTTTGGTCTCCCAACCGTCCAACCATGGGGGGGGGGGGGGGGTAAGTGTAACATTTCTAACTACTAGTTAGTGATTAGTTGGAAATCAAATGTTTAGTTAGTGCCTTATGGTGTGTTGTTAAATATATAGTGTGTTAGGGTGTTCGGGGACCCTAACTAGCTAAGAAAAATAAAAACAATGCTTCTAGCATTATTTTGGTATTCCGGGTAATGTCCGGTTGTTCCGTTAGATACCGATTCGTTAAAGTGCTAAATTACACCTTTTAGTGTCTTTTAAGTGTCCTTTTCTAACACTTTCAATCCCCGCCACTTAGGGAAGTATTCTGGATGATAAAAAAAAATTTCTGCATGATGTTTATGTGTTTAAAAGCTGATTAGAGCTGAATTTATTAAAATTCTGCACTTAAAGTGCGTGTCGGGTGTTTTTTAGTGCTTATTTTTGCTTCCGTAAAGTCTATATATTAAACCCTTGTATGTATTCTTGGGTTTTAATGTATTCTTGTCATTGGACCTACACCTAGGCTCCAATTTTATTGTCTAACTGCTTTCTGCAGCATTGTTGGCATATTGTGTCTTACCAGTGAGTTTACTAGTATTTTTGACGCAACGCAGTTCATTATAGCATAATGTAATTCTTGTAGTATAAAACGTGCATGAATTCACTTCTTTAGTATGTAATCAGACAACGTTGACATTTAAGCACATAATTGTAGTTATTACATAATAACTAAAGTGTACGGAAATTACCGGTTTTGTGCCAGTTGTCACATATAATGACCAAAATGCCCATACGGTGCACAGTTTGGTCTTTAACCATAAAAATCAGACATATTTGATTACTTACTGATATTACACCATAAATAAAGTATTTTTACAAAATGAACATGTTCATAATATCAGTTTTTATGCAAGTTCTTATATTACGTCACATATTGACTAAAATGCCCTTATGGTGCATATTTTGATTTTAAAGCCTTAATGGTCATATAATTTGATAACCTACTGATGTTAAAACTTATTTAAAGTACATTGGCATATAGAACTTGTTTATGACTCAATCGGATACTCGATATCGCTTATATGCGTACGGTTAAGCTTATGTAACTAGTTTACGTAAGTTTACCGAAGCGGGTCAATCCTTATCATTTTTACTTCAAATTCCAGAATGTATATTGTTTACCCACATTATACAAGTCTTAGTACTTGTTGGGTTTAAACCACATTCTATTCTGGTCATCGCTTAATCAAGTGTATCGTACCGTTTTCTGTATTTTAAGTCAACTGGTCCAAGTCTACGACTTAAATAGGACCCGTTGACATTCTAATTGGTTATTTATACCATTATTCCACACTAGGGACTTCCGGTAAATTGCAACCTACCTTAGT
This sequence comes from Helianthus tuberosus, assembly GCA_030545235.1. Lineage (NCBI taxonomy): Eukaryota > Viridiplantae > Streptophyta > Magnoliopsida > Asterales > Asteraceae > Helianthus > Helianthus tuberosus. Next base: position 39,178,540 of record CM060391.1, read on the forward strand.
TATTTGATTAATGGTTGAGCTATTTATAATTCTTGCATATTAAGACGAGTTTTAGTCTAGGTAAATACTCTTAACCAATTTTCCCTATACGGGCTTGGGATACGGTAAATTATTACCGCTTGGTCGGGTATGGGATCATACGTCGGATTGTGACTACAAAATTCTATGATCCGTTTAATCTGTTTTGTCTGATAACTTAAACATTAGGGGTTAATACGACCGTGTCCTGGATATCCTTGACTCATTTAAGTTGCTAATGGCCACGACCGAGCACTGGGTGTAGGCATACACCTGGCAGATGCTAATGCTATTATAAAATGTTTTCTTACCCACTAGTTGGGGATACCCCTTTTTTGGGTTTAAGTGGCGTGTCGGTTAATCATGTCTCAATGTTTTGTACTGGGTCCCATATGTATTGACATTCATGTAAAACTGTATACAAGATCATTTTGAATTGTCCCAAGTTATTTATAAAATCATGTGCCATGCTCACTTAAAATGATTTTTGAAAATGTTTTCAAAACAAGTCGGTTGATTGTATTTACCAGTGTAAGCTGACGTATTTTCAAAAGACTAAGTTATAGGTTGCAAGTATAGGTAAATAGGCTGGAAGTTGCTCGGTAATGCTAGAAGAGGAATTTGCAACTCCTTTGCATAAAGCCTAGTAGTCTGTTGTTCTCCTTTTTGTACATTTTACGATCTGGCTGGGGATCTCTATTATAAACAAGTCTGTATTATTATTATTTTTATTATTATTATTATTTGAACTTTTGGACATTTACGTTTGTAATAATATTTTAAACTCCAAGACTTCCGTTGTGCTATCTGTGATTTGTCTATGATGATACCAATCTTACATCACGATACTCCCCACCCGGGCCCACCAGGCGATGGTCGGAAATTCGGGGGGTGTCTGTAGGCTATAAGCCTCTACGGTCCGCAAAGAGGACTGGAAGACCTAGTGCGTCCCAAGCCTTTACGGACCGCAAAGAGAAGCCTCTACGGTTCGTAGAGCAGTGCCAGTGACAAAAATATGCTTAGAGCCCAAACAAACCTGCATGAAACCTCCACTTCGAAACCATGGGCTATTTGGCTGCTTATGACACGTACCAGGACACTTGTAGTGATCCTCTAACACTTCACAATAACTGGATCCGTCTCAAATGTTGCTCCAACACTATAAACAACACACTAGTTGCAACATTTATTCTTGCACCTTCTTGAATTCATTCTCTCATCTCCTCTGGAAGTTCCTAATTGAAAGGAGCATCCAAATCAGTCTTATTTCGTCCAAGGATCACTTTTAAGTGTTCCTATCCTCTGCATTTTCATTTTATAGGCTTTAAAAGCCGAAAGTCAAGCAAAAATGATATTTGCTATGACTTTCGGTTTAGAACATTATGGTCCAGCTATTGTTCGAGTCGAACATGGCTATGTGATCGTAATTAGGTAGGTGTTAATCCCTCAAAAGGGCACCTCCTAAAAATCATGTTAACTTGGTCAATTGACGGGTCAAAGTTTATTTACTTAAAGGTCAAAAGTCAGTTTTTTGAAAACTTTATAAAATGATTATATATATGTTATAATCAGTGTTTTGAAACTTAAACAAGTTGGTAATTAATATCAGAACACGTATGAACATGTTCATGCCGTCAATTCCTGTTTTAAGGTCGGTTCGCAACCGAAAGTCGAGTAGTTTGACTTCTACTTTGACTTTCGATTCTGACCCGATTTAGCTTAGTTAGCTACTGAATTAAAGTTGCATTATAATCGCATTATAATTTAGCATAACCCTCTGAGGTTATATTACATGATCATAATCAGATTCTGAGTTTATATGCAAGTTTCTATATTATGCCTAACTTTAACCAAAATGCCTTTTTTACACAAAACATGGTTTTAATCAACAATGAACTTAAAAATGATTTATCTACTGATATGTTAATATAATTAACATATTTTGATATTATGAAACTGATCATAACCTGAGTTTTGATTAAATATCATAAATTATGTTATCTAACGACCAAAACGCGCTTTTGGCGCATAGTATGGTTTTAGACCATAACTATCAATCAAAACTTAATACCTACTGATATTATAACATATTTAAAACGTTCTCACAGTAGGTACTTGATCATAACTCAGATTTTTAAATAAGTTCTTAAACTATGTATATAATGACCAGAATGCCCCTACGGTGCATAGTTTGGTCTTAAACCATAAAACCCATACATGTTTGATTCTTATCGATATTACATCATAAATAAAGTATTTTTACAGAATGAACATATTCAAAATATCAGTTTTTATGCAAGTTCTTATATTACGTCATATAATGACTAAAATGCCCTTATGGTGCAACTTTTGATTTTAAAGCCTTAATGGTCATATAAGTTGATAACCTACTGATGTTACAACTTATTTAAAGTACATTGGCATATAGAACTTGTTTATGACTCAACCGGATACCCGATATCGCTTATATGCGTACAATTAAGCTTATGTAACTAGTTTACGTAAGTTTACCGAAACGGGTGAATCCTTATCATTTTTACTTCAAATTCCAGAATGTATATTGTTTATCCATATTATACAAGTCTTAGTACTTGTTAGTGTTGGCCGAGAGGGACTATTTTTGCCAATTATTGAAAGTATGAATGTGGAGGGACTAAAAATGGAAACTTGTAAAATTTTTGGGTTTCACTCATCGTATACGGATCGTAGGCTATAAGACTCTACAGTCCGCAAAGAGGACTAGAAAACTGGTGTGCCCCAAGCCTTTACGGACCGCAAAGAGAAGCCTCTACGGTCCGTAGAGCAGTGCCAGCGACAAAAATATGCTAGGTGCCTAAACAAACCTGCATAAAACCTTATTTTCGAAACCATGGGCTATTTGGCTGCTCTTGACACGTACTAGGACACTTGTAGTGATCCTCTAACACTTCAAAACACCTGGTTCCATCTCAAATCTTGCTCCAACACTATAAATAACACACTAGTTGCAACATTTGTTCTTGCACCTTCTTGAATTCCTTCTTTCATCTCCACTGGAAGTTCCTAACTGAAAGGAGCATCCAAATCAGTCTTACTTCATCCAAGGATCACTTGTAAGTGTTACTCTCTTCTGCATTTTCATTTTACAGGCTTTAAAAGCCGAAAGTCAAGCAAAAACGATATTTGCTTTGATTTTCGGTTTAGACCATTATGGTCCATCTATTGTTCGAGTCGAACATGGCTACATGATCGTAATTAGGTAGGTGTTAATCCCCTAAAAGGGCACCCCCTGAAAATCACGTTAACTTGGTTAATTGGCGGGTCAAAGTTTATTTACTTAAAAAGTCAAAAGTCAGTTTTATGAAAACTTTATAAACTGATTATATATATATATATATGTTATAATCAGTGTTTTGACACTTTAACAAGTTGGTAATTAATATTAGAACATGCATGAACATGTTCAGCTCGTCAATTCCAGTTTTAAGGTCGGTTCGCAACCGAAAGTCTAGCAGTTTGACTTTTGTTTTGACTTTCAATTCTGACCCGATTTAGCTTAGTTAGCTACTGAATTAAAGTTGAATTATGATCGTATTATAATGTAGCATAACCCTCTGAGGTTATTTTACATGATCATAATCAGATTCTGTGTTTATATGCAAGTTTCTATATTATGCCCAACTTTGACCAAAATGTACTTTTTGCATAAAACATGGTTTTAATCAACAATGAACTTTCAAATGATTTATCTACTGATATGTTAATATAATTAACATATTTTGATATTATGAAACTGATCATAACCTAAGTTTTGATTAAATATCGTAAATTATGTTATTTAATGACCAAAACGCCCTTTTAGCGCATAGTATGGTTTTAAACCGTAACTATCAATCAATACTTAATACCTACTGATATTATAACATATTTAAAATGTTTTCATAGTAGGTACTTGATCATTACTCAGATTTTTAAATAAGTTCTCAAACTATGTATATAATGACCAAAATGCTCATATGGTGCATAGTTTGGTCTTAAACCATAAAACCCATACGTGTTTGATTACTTACTGATATTACATCATAAATACAGTATTTTTATAAAATGAACATGTTAATAATATTAGTTTTTATGCAAGTTCTTATATTACATCACATAATGACTAAAATGCCCTTATGGTGCATATTTTGATTTTAAAGCATTAATGGTCATATAAGTTGATAACCTACTGATGTTACAACTTATTTAAAGTACATTGGCATATAGAACTTATTTATGACTCATCCGGATAACCGATATTGCTTATATGCGTACGGTTAAGCTTATGTAACTAGTTTACGTAAGTTCACCAAAACGGGTCAATTCTTATCATTTTTACTTCAAATTTTAGAATGCATATTGTTTACTCATATTATACAAGTCTTAGTACTTGTTAATGTTAGCCGAGAGGGACTGTCTTTGCCAATTATTGAAAGTATTCAACTGCGTTCGTGGTCTCATTTTCGCATATGTAATAAGTGAAATCCTTTTAGACAAGAAGATTTTTGAGTTGTTGCATTGGAGATTCGCATACCCTTTTCCGCCATTGATCTTCTGAACAGCATTGTGTATATCTTTCGGAATAATCTTTTTATCCGGGTTCTTTTTTCATCAACGTTCGTAAGATGCTACGGTTTGGAATATCTTGCTCTGCCAACTGCTCAATCAGTCTTTTATCCTCTGAAGAAAGACTTGTCGCATACGCGTGATGATGTGTTCAAAATACAACAAATAAATTACATCAAATGAAGCATAAAATCAACCCTTTTCTACCACTAATGTTGGAAAAAGCTTTCGTTTTTGTTCCTTTGTAATAAACAGGGTTAAATGAGCTTAAAAGAACAAAAGAAGCAAAAAAAAAACAGCAAAAACCAACATAAAATGCTATAAAGAAGGATTAACCAACTTGCCGAGCTCCCATCCACATCCAAACCCAAGAAATAACAAAGACAGAAGCTTTGGCACGGGGCCGTGCTCACCTAGCACGGGCCGTGCCTGGTGGGAATTTACTGCTGCAGAAAAAGACAACAACAAAAGACAAAATTTAAGCTCAACACAGGGTCGTGCTAAAGTAACACGGGGCGTGGTTAACTCTTAGATTTCCAGAATCTGAAGAAGTACAGCAAGTACATTGGCCACGGGCTGTGCCGTTGACACACGGGGTCGTGTTAGTACAAGCCTGACACTACAGTTAATGTAGAAGAGAGAGACTGAGGACCACGGGGCCGTGCCAGGCGGGAATGAGCTGTGCTGGATGTTCTGTTTTTAGCTATAAATATGGATGTTTGGTTCCACTTCAACTCATCCCTTGGCAAACCACTTCTCTCTCACTTGCCACCACTCCACCACCACTACAACACCATCATCCACCACCTTCATCCATTTTCCATCTTTAGAGTGTGTGTGTAGTCTCGGGATCCAAGATTGATCGTAAGAATCTTTGTCAAACAAAGGCCATGCTTGGCTAAATTCTTACATCACATGGTGAAGACTTTTCTTTTATGTATTTTCTTTTATGATTTCCAATCTTTGGCTACTTTTTAATTGAGTATGTATTAATGACTTTAATAATTAGTTTTTTTTTTATATTGAAGGCGGATCTATTCAAATACTCTTCATATGTTCATTTACTCAACATGTTCATGTCTTTATGGTCTATATAAAGCATGCTAATTAACCCGAAAGGGAGATTAGAAGGGTGATTTGGGTAATTCTATGTCACGTTCAGTGTATAGATCCTGCGAGAACCTTGTTAAAGCCTAGTAACACTTCACGAGTCAGAGCGGGCATTACCCACCACGGGAGAGGTGCAAAAAGCTTGAATCCCTTATTCTTAAACTACTATTCAAACTTTAAACCAACCCCGTGAGGACTGTATCTCTGCTGACTCAGACCAACGGGTTGAGGGTGATCGCCGCCTTTTACGAGGGGTCCACCACATTTTGCATTAATAACTTACTTAATTATCTTTCAATATTCCGACCTAGTAGGATTGTATCCTTGCTAACTCAAACCACTAGGTTGAGGGTAACGTCGCCTCCAAGAGGGGCCTACTACTATAACTAAGATAATCTCTTAAAATGCCCAAAGTGCGGAAATCATCAAAAGGGTACATGAAAGATAAGTTGGATCCAAGTGATTCTTTCTTGTCTATCATTTTTTATTTTGTTTTTATTTTCTGATTTTATCTTTTTATTAGCTTAAATATCTTTTCTCAAAATTTGATTCGATTAGACATTAACGATAAGCCGGTACTAAAATCTCTTGTGTCCTTGGACGGCCTCGGCATCTTGCCATCACTATAATACGTCCACGATGGGTATACTTGCCCTAGTGTGTGTGTGTAGAGTGATAGTAGAATATCGTGTTTTATAAATTTAAAACTTGAAATCGGGGAGTAAAAAGAGCTAAAAATATAACTACAAATATATACACCCGCACGCACGTCACGTGACCCTCTAAGTTTTCAATAGGAGTGTGGTTGTGTGTCGGGTTCGTCACCTCTAACCTCCAAACACTTCCCTTTGATTCCGTAAAACCTATCAACTCATATGGGCTGTTTTCCTCACTGTAGCTACACTCTTATACTCCCCACCAAGAGTGCATTGAAACTAAACCCTGAAATTATTTCCTCTTTTGTTTGATCTTTTAATCACAATGACGTAACCATTGTCCTTTCCCGTCTTCTATACCTAATCCACCAACTCATCACGTGACAAAAAAGTCCGGTTTGTATCAAATATAATTGGGTAAGAGTCTTCCTCATCAACTAACAGATCCTCCTGCTCACCACTGTCTCCCTGGTCTGAATAGTCTTGTTGTACAAAGTTCTGTTCACCACTATCTGCCTGGTCTGGATAGTCTTGCTATACAAAGCTCTGGTCACCACCGTAACTGTGGTCGGAATAGTCTTGATGTACATAGCTCTGCTCACCAACTTAACCATGGTTGGGATAGTCTTGTTGTACATAACTCTGCTCACCACCGTAATCGTGGTCGGGATAGTTTGGCTGACCGTATAGATATTCAGCCTGAGGATATGGTTCACCCCCGTATCCATAATTCGAATAGCCGTATTGTGCGTACGAATCTTCCACAGGGATACTCAAGTCCAACTGCACCGTATTGTCACGATAACGAATGCTAGAGACAGCCTCCTCCTCCCTCATGTTGGACGGGATCGGTTTCTCGTACGAGTCAAAAATAGCGATTCCCTCGTAAGAATCTGGAACAATGGACTCGTCAGAGCATTCACCGAAAAGGCAGTTGCTAAACCGCGGCATCGTATTTTGAAAAAACGCCACTAAAACAACAAAACACGCGTTTGTTTGAAACACTTTTGCAGTTTGGAATTTGAATGAAATGTCGAATGCATGGCTTGCCTTCTTAAAGCACCGGAAATTGGGACCTAAGCGCCGCGCTTTGGCCATAGCGCAACGCTTAGGGTTTCTCATGACCCGACTGACAACATCGTACCGAATCAAACCTCGTAACAAGGTCACATCTCCTTTTGTCTGGAAAAGGACCCTAAACGTCGCGCTTTAGTCAAAGCGCGACGCTTCAAGGGTGTGAAAATAAGGTTGCCGTATGTGAATAACACGATCCTTTATTAAATGAGCGTCAATTAAGTTTTGTACTCAAACTATTTTAAAGTCGACTCGATTTATGCTTTTAGTAAGCCAATCTTAAGTAGCTCCCTTGTTTATACACACTCTCCCCATAAAATCAAATATTGATTTATTATTACATTATAAAAACTGATTTAATAAATAAATATGTTTGACAATTTTATTTAAAAAAACTAGTATTTAGGACTGGCACGAAGCGGCTGGACTGTAAAACGAACAAAAAGTAAAGTAAAAATGTTAATTGACACACACGCATTGCGGCATGTTAAGTCACATAAAATAGACTGAAACGTAAAACATAGAAAATAATAACTCGACTGACTTTGGGCCCGTACGTAACGACCGATTGAAAAATGTTAAAAAATATTGAACCATATTTACCTGCTATTTTTTATTTTGTTTGACATACACACACATTTGAAATTGTGTTAAAAAAAAATTAAAAAGGGAGTTAGAAGTGTGGACCAATCACCTAGGGATATAAGGAAGTGATAACCAATAAAAAAAAAAATTAAAGAGTAGATGTGCGAGATGAGCAAAATTTGATAAATAATAGAGAATTAATTGTCCATGGTATTATAGCCTAGTTACATCTTGTGGGTGGGATAACACTTTGAGACCATTAGGCCATGGGTTCCCACAAGAGAGCATTTCCTAGATTTACTGGGTTTACTCCTGAATTGATGTATAGTTGGCCTGTCAATGGATGGATATGGATTAGATCATGATCCGCCATTAATGATCCAACTTAAATGGATCTTGATCCGATCCATGATCCAACATAATGGATCGTGATCCGATCCATATCCAAATACTGATCGTGATCCGATCCATATCCAAATACTTTTAAACTGACGGATTACTATCCGAATTGATCCATATTAAAAAAATAATAAAAAAACTCTAAAAAATTTAAAAAGTCACAAAAAATCAAAAAATAAAAAAATCATAAAAATAAAAAAAAAATCAAAAAATCAAAACAATTCTAAAAAATAAAAAATCTAAAAAATTCAGAAACTTCAAAAAAATAAAAAAAAATCTAAAAAACCAAAAAAATTCTAAAAAAATCAAAGATATATAAAATTTTAAGAATTTTTTTTTATTTTTTTTATTTTTTTTTGAATTTTGTGGGTTTTAGAACTTTTTTGATTTTTTTTGAATAAGTTTTTACATTTTTGAATTTTTTGATTTTATAGATTTTTTTGAATATTTTGAACTTTTTTTTGATTTTTTAAAACTTTTTTTAGTTTGTTAGATATTTTTATGATTTCTTTTATTTTTTTATTTTTATGGATTTTTTTGAAATATAGAATTTTTTTGATTTTTTATTTGAATTTTTTGATTTTTTATGTAAGGCTTTGAAAGAAACTTTTCTTTTTTAGCTTTTTTTTAACTAGTAGTGGATCGATCCATATAATTAATTGGATAAACTGATCGATCAATTGGATTAATTAATGGATTAGTGGATATTTTTTATGATCCAACAAGTGATTTAAATGGATTGCATTGGATATGGATCAATATCCTATTCATTGACATGCCTAGTGTATAGGCATTATGGTCTAGTTGAAATGGATATGATCGGATTGTTTCGCTGATTGCACAATAATACTTTAGTAGTTTTTACCGTTCGAAATAATATAAAGAGTTAATTAGTTTCATGAATTTAAAAGCCTTCAAAAATAGATTTATTTGAGTTTAAATACACTTTTTTCCGTCCAAAAGTATTCATCAAACTTGTAATTTCATAGAAAGTCACCTTTCAAAAAAAAAAAAAAAAGCTCTTCACCCAACATATCGAATCTTTTAGTCTTGATTATTTGTTGAAATGTTAAAAAAACTATTTTAAAAATGTTATAATATAAAAGCAGGCCTTCTAGAAACTTAATGTCTTGCGAATAAAGATTAATATCATTATAAATCACATAAAATAAAAAAGATATTTAACGAGCCAAAATTGGCTCATCTGTTCAAAGATACAATTTTAATTTATATGTGGTCCTCCTCTTTAGATTCTCAATAAAATATGATGTTCATCATATGTTATATTCTAGTTATCGTACAATTTTTTACTAATGTAAATCATGAATGATCTTTTTTTAAGTGCTCCAAACTCACATACAAATAGGGGTACTTTGGGTATGTTTGAAAAATAAGCATAGGTTAGAGTTAACAGGTCAAAACTGAACGAAATGTAAGTTTTATTTGTATATATGCATTTTATAAAATAGTTGTAGTTATAACTAAATTTTCTAATTGTAACATAAAGTGATAAATTGACACATTACCTTAGAATTAAGCATATAGTTAATTAAAAGAAAAGAATTATAGGGCTTATAACTAATTTTTTTCAAAGCTAATTTTAAAGCTTAGAGAACCTAAACATAAGGTGATAATTTCCGACACAACATGAAAATAATCGGGTAGTGCTCATGTTAATATGTTTAACATGTTACCCCCCCCCCCCCCACACACACACACAAAACCTTTTTTAATTGAACATCCAACCCACTAACCCGTTTAACCCATTTTTTACTGCCCACCAACAAATTAACACGTTTACACCTAATTAGTTGTCACACCTCAACCAATGACGGAAATATCGGAGTGGGACGAAAAAAGATTACTCATCACACATAACGCTATTTTGTGACAATATTTAAATAAAACCCGTTACATTTCATAACTTCAAATTGTCAAACATTACCTAAAATCCGAATAACATGTTCATAACAAAACAATAACAAAATTGATACAACATATTGAACCTAGCACGTCTATATGTGTATCTAAGCATCATCGCTACTTTATTTCATAGCATCGTCATCCTCAACCTGTAACATGTTTAAAATAAAGTTCAATGCAAAAGGAAAGACGAGTATACAATTTTGATACATACATAGCATAAAAAGATAAGTTTAAACAATTCCTCATGACAAGCTAATGATACAAGATAAACATTAAAATCGACATGTGTCTAACAAATCAACCAATGATGAAACACAATAAGCTCATGACATAACCTCAAGTCTGCGGGTGGTGCGTTAATCCTATAGCGCTATATATGTCAACGATAGGCCCGATCGAAGCTAATGATAAGCCTAACACAAAACGAATAACCCCAAGTTCAATGAATCAAGTAATCAAGTAGGCAAGCATGTAATAGGAATGTTTGTGCATTTACGAATAAAGTTCAAGTGTAAGTTTCATAAGTAAACATGTTACACCCCAAAAGTGGCAAAGGTAAAGAGGGGGTTCGAGTATACTCACGGTTTTGCAAGCTTTCCACTTGTTAATCCCGTGAGAATTGTTGGTAGATTAGTTTGGAGCACCTTGTCCTTCTACACGAAGAAACATAGGTGGGTGAGTATGGAGAGTTCATCGGAAGGTTAAGATTCAGATTTTTAAAATACATGAAAGTAAACATATGAAGAAAATAACCACCTAGCACACATAATGCTTGTTCTTGACACTATGAAACTCAAAAGAGTTTAGGTGTTTCATGGGTCAAATGCCCATTAGAATCGTGACAAGCATTATGGTTCTTAGATGATATAATCTACTATCTTGACAAATGACCACTAGTTCATCATCAAAAGTTCGATTATTTGGATAATATATAAGTATTATATAGTTGTATATTATGTCATATAGGTCAAGCATGAGGTAGGAGGATGAATCCCCCATTTAGGAACCTCTTTGTATATTATATAAGTCATGTAGGAGGTAAGGAGAACAAGTCTTCCATTTAGGTACCTCTTTGGTGTTCACCACTACACTTGTTGTCTAAACAATCAAGGAGGGTCATAAACATACAATAAGAAAGGAAATAATTACAACTAATCTAATAAATCATCAAGTAATGTGTGGATTTTTAGTAGGATAGCCCAAGCTAGTCCTATAATCACACAAACATCAAGCTTTATTCTTATTCATTACTAGTGGGTTAAACCCTAACCAAAACATAAAGTTTATGAGGTTTTAACCTCTGAGTTTAAGTGTCACAACCTTGTTTTTAAGCCCAACTAACCATAGAAGTGATTATGAGCATAAGGACATAGGAATGTGTATGAGATAACTCAAGTTCAAGCTAGTTTAGTAAAGTTTAATCAAAATAGAAAGTTTGGAGCCTTATATGGTGATGTTCCAGCCTTGGTTTTCCATGGAAAACCTGTTGGAAACATACCTAAGATTGTTCCAAGCAAGTAGGAAAAAGAATCAAGGAAAAAGGTTAAGAAATGAGTGAGTTATGCTCACTTTTGTGAGATGATATGAATCTGCCTTAGCTCCTGAATTCAACTACGTTTTTGAGAGATTGAGAGTGAGTTTTGAGTGTTAGGAAAGTGAAAAATGCTTGGAGGAGGCTTGGGTTATATAGGGGATGGATTAGGGTTGGGTTGGTGAGGTTTAAATGCAAGAAACACAACTTAGAATGCAACAAAACCAGAAAAATGGACCAATTGTCGCGCTGATTTGAGCTGTCTCGGATTCAAATGGCTCGCGACCAATGAAGATCTTAGCTGGGTGAGTCCCGGCCCGCCAGACCTTGGTCTGGTGAGGTTTGTGTTTTAATTATTTTCTTAATTGGCCCCTCATGTTTCTTATTTAGGGTTTTAAGGTGTTTCAAGGGTCCTTTTTGACATAAGAGCATAGTTTAAGGGCTTATCAAGTATTATTGTCATAAAACAAGTATAATGAATTATGTTTACGCGTATGAATGTCTAAATTAAGTATCATATGCATTAAAAAGACGTATTATTCATGTATTTCATGAATTTGCAAGTTTAACACATAGTTTCCAAGAATTACGAATAAAGCATCAATTGTTTCACGAATTCAAATATACGAACATGTATGAAGTATTTATAACACAAATTTAGAGAAATACAAGTTTTATTTATGATACAAGTCTCGGATTTTAAAATGATTACAAAAAAGAACGATTACAAGAACTCAAGACTTCCAAAAATAGAATTACAAACAAGACTTTCTAATTATGGAAAGTACGAAGAAGCAGGGCGTTACAGTCTCCCCTCCTTTGGGAAATTTCATCCCGAAATTTATGAAGAAGTAACGAAAAGTTGCGGATACTTCGTCTTCATATCACTCTCAAGTTCCCAAGTGAATTCAGCGCCACGTTTTCCTTCCCATCAAACCTTAACGATAGGAATTTGATTGCGTCTCAATCTCTTGACTCCTCGGTCCATGATTTCGATGGGTTTTTCCACGAAACGTAAGGTCTCGTTGATTTGAAGATCTTCTAGTGGGACTTGAAGTCCTTCATCAGCTAGACACTTCTTTAAGTTTGAAACGTGGAAGACAGGATGTACGTTGTTGAGTTCTTTAGGTAGGTCCAGTCTATACGCATCCTTGCCAATCCTTTCGAGAATCTTGAAAGGACCAACGTAGCGAGGTGCGAGTTTTCCTTTCTTACCAAATCGAACCACATCCTTCCAAGGGGATACCTTGAGAAGTAAAAAGTCACCTATCTCGAATTCCAAGGGCTTGCGACGCTTTTCGGAGTAACTCTTTTGTCGGCTCCTGGCTTTTAGTAAATTGTCTCGAACCTGTAAAATCTTGTCTGTTGTCTCTTGTATTGTCACACCTCGATATTTCCACGTATTACCGGTGGGGAGTATCGTGACGTAGTTGATATCATCATAGTCAAAAAATCACAGTTTAATGCACAGCGGAAGTCTAAAATAATAATACAAAACCGAATTTGAAAAGTATAATAAAATATTATACAAACGGTCGATAATGGATCCACAGGCGGATATAAAACAGGTAACAAATTTAGTGTTCAACAGACTTTAAGCACTAAGAACTTGCAAGATTCCTTAATTAGTGCTCAGGAGCTTCCAGCCCATTACGCGTAGTACCTGCCACTTAGTCTTTTGAAAAATACGCCAGTTTACACTGGTAAATACAATTAACTGACTCTTTTGAAAAGTATTTATAAAATTTGTTTGGATGCACAAGGCATAAAATCTTTTATAACTTAGGACAATTATTTAAAATAATTTTGTATACAGATTTATATGTTTGTCGTCCATTCAGGGCCGGAATAGAAGAGCCGGTACAAGATTAATAGACACACCACAAGTATAGGCCCACAAGGAGTTTCCTCACGAGTGAGATACCGTTTATACATATGCAACTGTCAGGTGTATGCCTACACCCCGTGCTTAAGCAGTGGCCATTTCAAATGAATGAGCCGAGGATATCCAGGACACGGTCATTAACCCCCCAAAGGCTTTGCATCAAACAAAACAGATTAAAACGGGTTATGTAAATTTATTAATCACAATCCGATTAAATGATTCCATACCCGACCAAACGGTATTACTAAAATACCGTATCCCAAGCCCGTATAACGGAAAATAAGTTAAAAGTATTTACATGAGCTAAAATGTAATTTATTCTCAGCCGTATATTCTAATCAGCAAGTGCAAGTAGCTTTTACTGGGCTCCTAATCTGGAACGAAGGTTTTAATAACCTATTAGATTCCTAACGGGTCTTATTTAAGTTTTAACTTAGACCGGTTAGTTTTAATGAGAGGTTGGTTCAAAACGCAAGATTAAGCGAAGACCGGATCAGAATGTGTTTTAGACCCAACAAGTAGGAAGACTTGTATAAATTGGGTAAACTAAATATATTCTGGATTTGAAGTAAAAATGATAAGGTTTGACCCGTTTCGGCTAATTTATGCAAACTAGTTACATAAACTGTACCGAACGCGTATATGCATAACGGGTAACCGAATGAGTCATGTACAAGTTCCAAAACGAATTTAAAACCAATATAAGCCCCGTTAGGGTATTTTGGTCATTTTAAAGTTTATAAAAGAGGTTAAATAGCAACCTGAGGTTCTGGTCTAAAATATACAGTAAAAATATTAATTTTATCAAGTTACATCATTAGGATATCATACATATGTGAGGTTTATCATTTATGGCCAAACTATGCACCGTAGGAGCATTTTGGTCATTTCACATATGCTTTTAAGGTCAAATTTGGAAATCTGAGTTCAAGAATTATACTTACTGTTAAAGTATAAAAATTTATTTTTAAAGTCAGTAGGTAACAAGTCTTAGGTGCTAAATATGGTTTTAAACCATACTACGCGCCTATTTCGCATAAAAGTCGGTATTTGACGATATTCGGGTTGTTTAAGAAAATCTGAGATTTTGATCAGTCTGAAGTGTTTAAAATATTTTATTTAACATATGATATCAGTAGGAAAAGGTTTGGTATGCAAATCATATGTTAAACTCATTTTATTAACAAAAAGGGCTTTACGTCAATTACCGAATTTATGCTAGAACTCTATGCTATGGTCAATATAAAATTTGACAAAAAATTCCAAAAATCCCTAAATATTATATTATAACAGTGGGTAGAAAGTTTGGTGCCAAAAATTGGGTTTAAATATGATTTACGCCAAAAACGCAATTTAATTAACAAAAAGCTTTTGTTTTACGATATCTTGCATAACTTTTATTTTAGACCATAA
Organism: Helianthus tuberosus; assembly: GCA_030545235.1. Lineage (NCBI taxonomy): Eukaryota > Viridiplantae > Streptophyta > Magnoliopsida > Asterales > Asteraceae > Helianthus > Helianthus tuberosus. Next base: position 39,193,721 of record CM060391.1, read on the forward strand.
ACTGATGTCAAATTTTTAGGACATACTTATATATCAGTAATAAAACTTTTTGTCCTCTCACATTTTCAAAAATCTCGTTTTAATATCAAAAGGGCATAATAGTTAATTTTTAAGCATTTAACGGAAACATGTAATGAACTATGATTTCCAAGGAAGCATATAGTATAACCTCAGAGGGTTATACTAACATATAGTGTGGTCCCAAAAGAACCCTAAGGCATAACTAAACTAAGCTAAATCGGGTCAGAACTGAAAGTCAAAGCAAAAGTCTACTTTTGCGACTTTCGGTTGCGAACCGAGCCTAAACTCAGAATTGTCGGGTTGAACATGCCTAGACATGTTCAATTAATATTTACCAAGTTATTAAAGTGACAAAACTGATTTTATAGCTTCCACATCATCAGTTATGAATTTTATTTAAAAATTGACTCGTTTGACTTTTATTTTTAATTACTTTGACCCGACAGTTAACTAAGTAAACGTGATAATTAGGAGGTGCCCTTTTGAGGGTTTAACACCTACCTAATTACGATCACGTAGCCATGTTCGTAGCGAACAATGGCTTGACCGTTTATGGTCTAGCTAAAAGTCAAAGCATTTATCGAAAACGCTTGACTTTTTAGCTTTAAATGCCAAATAAAATAAACTAGTCACGAAAGGACACTTACATAAGGTCCTATGGACTGAAAGGAGGTTCCCAAAAAGTTCAGGATCCTCTTGGAGTTGAGTTATAAGCAGATTGGAGAATGAAGGTGTGATTTGTTCAATGAAAATCAACCCCTATATATAGTTTTTTGAAAGTAATGTGATCTTGACAAGTGTTGGAATGGATAAGAAGATCATAACAGGTGTAATCTGGTTTTACAAATCAATATAACATTCCATTATTTTATAAAAATGGTTTTGTGTGAGAGTAGAAAACAATTAAACCTCAAAACCATAAAAAAAAGAATCTGGCTGCTGTTTGGGTAGCTCGCGGCCCGCGTAGGCCTTGGGCCTGGCGGTCGCAGCCCGCCAGCAAGGTCTGGCCCAAGAATAAGTTTGGCAGCTTACGCAGAAATGGTCTCTGTCCTATATTCCGTACATATAAACAACTTTAACGGCTGAAAATGCTGTTTTAGATGGCCCGAGAAGTGCAGCCCAACGGGTTCTCGGCTCATGACTCACGGCTGGTCCAGAAATAAGTTTGAGGTTATGGCAGGAAGGGTCCTCCTAAGTTTTTATGCACACACTAACTTTCCAAAGTTGATGTTTTTGGCACATTATGATAAAATTCTTATGAAACGCTATAATATGGTAGAAAATCTTTAATGGCCAACCTTACACGCATTTGATAGTACGACCAAGCATAGCGGAGTTTCCGGTTTAATCAAAAGGTCTCTCGAAGGCGTAGTTTCGCAAGTCGTCGCTTTTAGTCCCTTAATCGCACAAAGTAGCACGTAATATCATTTAACGATATCTAAGCCTTTCGTGATCCATATTGAGTATTCCCTAGCATGTGCTTAAATATTATGACGCTCCCGTTCACTTAAATGGTCACCCAAAGGCGTAAATTTAAAAGTTGACGCTTTTGGTCCCTCTAATGCGCAAACTTGCGCATATCATCATTTAATAGCATCAAAGCCCTATCTAATCCATATTAGGCATTCTCGAGAGTATTATTAAATATCACGATGCTTCGGGTTCGTTAAAAGGTCACTCAGAGGTATAATTAAACATATTGACGCTTTTAACCCCTTTAACTTGCAAAGTTGCGCGTAATGTCACTTATAGGCATAAAAGCCTTAGATGGCCAATATCGGGTATTCGCGAGATTATATTCACACACCATGAAGCTCCTAGTTTGTTAAAAGGTCACTCAGAGGTAAGAATTAACATGTTGACGCTTTTGACCCTTCGACGCGCAAACTTTCAAATAATTATGCAAACGGTTCCTTTCGACCACAAGTGGCTCATTTGTGAATATGAATATCGTGTAACGTCATTCAGAGGCTTATATTAAGCATGTTGAAACTTTTAGTCCTTTCGCATTCAAAGTTTTCGATTTTTCACAAAATTAGTCCCTCAAATTCAACGTTTGACTTTATTAGGGTTTAGTACACGTGTCGATACATCATTGGATGTGATTTTGCGAGGTGTTACATGTATAAGCTCGGGACCAGTGATTTGAACTTCACCAATCTCGTGCCAACAAATAGGCGAACAACACTTGCGACCATACAACGCTTCGAAGGGTGCCATTTGAATACTCGCGTGATAATTGTTGTTGTACGAGAATTCGATCAAAGGCAAGTGTGAATCCCAATTGCCACCAAAATTGATTACGCATGAACAAAGTATATCCTCTAAGGTTTGGATAGTACGCTCGGTTTGACCGTCTGACTGCGGATGGAAGGCGGTGCTAAGGTTTAGAACAGTACCCATAGCAGATTGAAAGGTTTGACAAAGACGGGATGTAAAGCGACCATCACGATCAGAAATGATGTCAATGGAGATACCATGACGACAAATGATCTCATCAGTATAGATTCTAGCCAATTTCTCGACTTTGAAATCTTCACGAACGGGGAGAAAATGAGCTGATTTGGTTAATCAATCAACGATCACCCAAATACTATCGTGACCAGAAGAAGTACGAGGAAGCTTAGTGATAAAATCCATAGTGATTCTCTCCCATTTCTATAAAGGAATTTCTGGCTGTTCGAGCAAGCCAGAGGGACGTTGATGTTCGGCTTTTACCTTCGAACGGGTGAGACATTTCGCAACGAAGGTGGCGATATCCTTCTTCATTCTAGACCACCAATAGGACATACGCATATCTTGATACATCTTATCAGCACCAGGATGAATGAAATATCTCGATTTGTGTGCTTCCTTCATCAGAAAGTCTCGAAGGTTTTCGCGATTAGGAATCCTGATGCGATTGAGATAGTATAGAATACCATCAGATTTAGACACAAGATACTTTTCAACACCACCTCGTATCTCAATGGGGAGACTACCTTCGTTAATAGAGGCGTATTGAGCTTCACGAATGCGGTTTCGAAGATTGTTAACGAGTTGGAGACAACGAATACCCTTTACGTGAATTTTACGACTAAGCGCGTCGGCCACTACATTCGCTTTACCTGGGTGGTAGCGAATTTCGCAGTCATAGTCGTTTAACAATTCCACCCAATGACGTTGATGCATGTTCTGTTCCTTTTGGTTGAAGATATGTTAAAAGTTCTTATGGTCGGTGAAGACCACACACTTGGTACCATAAAGGTAGTGTCGCCAAATCTTCAAGGAAAAAACAACTGCTCCATGTTCAAGGCCATGAGTAGTATAGTTCTTCTCATGTATTTTGAGTTGCCTCGACGCGTAAGCGATAACCTTGTCTCGTTGCATGAGGATACAACCAAGACCAAGGTTCGAAGCATCACAATACACGATGAAGTCGTCGCTACCATCGGGAAGCGCAAGAATAGGAGTATTACAAAACATGTCCTTGAGAGTTTGAAAAGATTCCTCATGTTTGGGACCCCAAACAAAAGATTTCTCTTTTTGAGTCAAAGAGGTTAAAGGAACGACGATCTTAGAGAAGTTGGAGATAAAACGACGATAATAACCAGCAAGACCAAGAAATGAACGAATTTCAGACGGAGATTTAGGTGCGATCCAATTCTTCACAGCTTCGATTTTAGCGGGGTCAACGTGAATACCAAGTTCGTTGACAGTGTGACCAAGGAATTGAACCTCTGTTAACCAAAAGTCGCACTTGGAGAATTTGGCGTATAGACGTTCAGTACGAAGGAGTTGAAGGATATGACGTAAGTGCCGCTCATGCTCTTCTTGTGTCTTGGAATAGATAAGAATATCGTCGATGAAGACGATCACGAAACGGTCTAAGTGCGCTTTGCACACGCGGTTCACCAAATCCATGAAAACAACAGGTGCGTTGGTCAAACCAAAGGGCATGACCACGAACTCGTAGTGACCATATCGTGTATGAAAGGCGGTCTTAGGTATACCTTCTTCTAGGACTCGAAGTTGATGATACCCAGAAAGAAGATCGATCTTGGAAAATCAGGTCGCGCCTTGCAATTGATCGAAGAGATCGTCAATGCAAGGAAGAGGGTATCGGTTTTTGACAGTAAGCTTGTTGAGCTCACGATAGTCAATGCATATGCGGAATGAACCATCTTTCTTTTTGAAGAATAGAACAAGAGCGCCCCAAGGATATGTACTAGGGCGTATAAAGCCTTTATCAAGAAGCTCTTGAAGTTGGCTTGAAAGCTCTTGCATCTCAGAGGGTGCTAAACGATAGGGAGACTTAGCGACATGCGTAGTGCCAGGCACTAAATCAGTGCGAAAGTCGACAGAACGAGCAGGAGGTGGACCAGGAAGATCGTCGGGAAACACATAAGGAAAGTCACGTACGACGGGAACGTCACTCATGCTTGGGCCTTTGTCCTTCTTATCCACAATGTGGGCGAGATCGGCGAAGGTACCCTTGCGTAAGCATTTATTCGCTTGAATACACGACATAAGCTTGAGACCTTGAGAAGGTTTCTCGCCATAGACGTGAAGAGAATCACCGTTTGGAAGAGGGAGGCGAATAAACTTTTCAGAACAAACGACTTCAGCACGAACTCGCCTAAGCCAGTCCATGCCTACTATGACATCGAAGCTACCCATTTGCATAGGTATGAGGTCAATGCGAAACGTATGATCGTTAAGAATCAAGGAACACTTAGAAAGCGAAGGATCTTGGCAACTTAGAGCATTTACACTTAAGCAATGGTTCGAATTCTAACGACACAAAACTCTTATCGGCGCCAGTATCAAATAAACACGAAGCATAAACATGGTTTACAAGGAACGTACCAGTAATGACGTCATTGGCGTTTTGAGCCTGAGCAGTAGTAAAGAGAAACGCTCGGCCTCTAGCTGGTTGTTGAGCCTATTGCTGCTCCTGCTGCTGTTGCTGTTGTTGGTTTCGTTGAGGGAAGACGTTTGCTAGATGGTTAAGATCAGCACATCTGAAACACGCTCGCACAGGAGCGACTTGAGCTTAAGCTTGATTGGGTGCAGGGTTTTGAGCTACCACAGCCTGGTTCTGATTGGCCATAGGTGGTTTGTGGTAGTTTTGAGAAAAGTGACCATATCGGTTACAATTGGCGCACTTGCGGCACAGAACATTGGGAGGGTGATGGTATTGGCATTGGCCACACTTGGGTTGAGTCCTAGTGCAACCTTTGCGCGAAGGTTCAACGTTGGATACAGCAGGCATGGCTTCCAAGGGTTGAGGGTTTGGCGGAGTGATGACTGCGCAGTTTTGGCTTGAAGCCTTCCGCTTCTTGCCTCGGTTTTTCTTGGTGGATGATGAGGGCTAAACTGTGGGTTCAACAGTGGCTTGGTGCGCATTTTCAGCGAAGCTTTTGCGGCATTTCTGCGCATAACGTGGTTACTGTTTAAGCGAGCGGCCAAACGAAAGGTTTCCTCGATAGTTGCTGGGCAAGCATCCTCTACAAGGTTCATGAAAGAATTGGGTAGACAATGGATGTATTTGTTGATGGATTTCTCAGGGGTATCAACCTGGCTAGGACAAAGAATGCTAAGTTGTTTAAGGCGGAGGGTTAAACCATCATTGTTGTCATCAACTTGCTTGAGGTGCCAAAACTCGTGTTCCAATTTCCTCAGTTCATGAGGATGGCAAAATTCTTCTATCATAATCTTCTTCAGCTCAGCCCATGGCAAAGCGTGGGTGGCATCCTCACCTCTCGTGCTTCGCTCAAAGGTCCACCAATCAAGAGCTCTTGATCAGAACACCCCTGTAGCGTTTTGGGTGCGCAAGTCGTCAGGACAACCACTCTGACAGAAAGTGATCTCCATGGCGTCAAACCAAGTGAGTAGTGCGGTAGCACCATCCTTTCCTGTAAACTCCAGAGGTTTACAAGCCATGAATTGCTTGAAAAGGAATGGTGTCTTTGGTTTCTCTACCTTGGAGTCCATAGAACCATGGGGCGAATCGGAGTTGGTTTGAATGTGGCTCACAATGTCAGGTATCACTCGGGCCATTTGATTGGCCATTTGTTTAGCAATGAGCCCAACTAGCTCTTTTTTGGAGATGGAGTCGTTGTTGGAACCTTTCTTTGACTTGGTCTTCTTTGATGAGCTTGGAGATGCCATCTAGAAGTTCGAAAGAAAAGGAAAGGATGAGACTTGATCACAAATTTTAAAACAAGGTTTTTGCATGTATATGCATGTAAGCATTCACGTATCACCTATAATTCACATAATTCGCATGTATTCGACAAGTATTCACCAAGTATAAACATGTATGAATGGATAAAAGAGTATAAATTTAGTTTGTTTTCGAGAATTATTATTGTTTTTTATTGCGCGAGACGTGCGAATTGTGTAACGGTTTGGAAGTGAATGAGGTAACAAGTATAAAATCAAATATAAATTGAATCACATAAAAGAGAGGCTCATAAAACATGGGATTGTTTCGGGTAAAGAAACGTCGACTATTCCAAAGTGAATCGAAAGTCCTTTCAAATTAGAGAAACGTGTTTTGGCCTATAGGTAAGATACTCTCATCGAGAAGCGATTAACGGTATCTTACCCTTCCAGTTACTACATGTCTCTAATCGATTGAAACAATCGAAACTTTGGCGAGATTGAAAATCGAGGAATGAGACTTAATCGACAAGGTGCAGGTTTCACCCCTAACTTGACGATTTCGTACCCTAATGTGGTTGGTACTCGTCGGGTCAAAATATAATTTCGACACTTTGACGAGGGTCCACTAGAGTTTGAATTGGAAATTTACCATTAAGATGTGGATTTCACCCCTAACTTAATGGCGTAATTTGGTGCAAAAATAAAGTATAAGCGGGATTAGAGTCGTTCACCAAATTGTGGGTTTCACGCCTATTTTGGTAAACTCGTCTCTTTTGTATAAAGAGTGTCTTAAAGTCTTCAAGTGTATTGTGTAAAATGTCTTAGGAAAGACATTATGTAGGTACTAAGACCAAAAAGAAGAGAAAGAAGCAAAGTAGGAAGAATGATGTTTTAAGCATGACACAAGAATGGTAAAAAATGAGGTACTTACTATAAACTAGGTCGAACATGGCAATTTTACCCAATTCCCTATAGTTATGGCTCTGATACCAATCTGTCACACCCCAACCAATGTCGGAAACATCGGAATGGGACGAAGAAAGATTGCTCATCACACATAACGCTATTTTGTGACAATAATTAAATAAAACCCGTTTCATTTCATAACTTCAAATTGTCAAACATTACATAAAATTCGAATAACAACATGTTCATAACAAAATAATAAACAAATTGATACAACATATTAAACTTAGTACGTCTATATGTGTATCTAAGCATCATCGCTACTTCATTTCATAGCATCGTCATCCTCAACCTGTAACATGTTTAAAATAAAGATCAATGCAAAAGCAAAGGCGAGTATACAAGTTTGATACATACATAGCATAAAAAGATAAGTTTAAACAATTCCTCATGGTAAGCTAATGATACAAGATAAACATTAAAATCGGCATGTGTCTAACAAATCAAACCAATGATGAAACGCAATAAGCTCATGACATAACCTCAAGTCTACGGGCGGTGCGTTAATCCTATAGCGCTATATATGTCAAGGATAGGCCCGATCGAAGCTAATGATAAGTCTAACACAAAATGAATAACCCCAAGTTCAATGAATCAAGTAATCAAGTAGGCAAGCATGTAATAGGAATGTTTGTGCATTTACGAATAAAGTTCAAGTGTAAGTTTCATAAGTAAACATGTTACACCCCGAAAGTGGTAAACGTAAAGAGGGGTTTGAGTATACTCACGGTTTTGCAAGCTTTCCACTTATTAATTCCGAGAGAGTTGTTGGTAGATTAGTTTGGAGCACCTTGTCCTTCTACACGAAGAAACATAGATGGGTGTGTATGGAGAGTTCACCGGAAGGTTAAGATTCGGATTTTTAAAATAGATGAAAGTAAACATATGAAGAAAATAACCACCTAGCACACATAATGCTTGTTCTTGACACTATGAAACTCAAAAGAGTTTAGGTGTTTTCATGGGTCAAATGCCCATTAGAATCGTGACAAGCATTATGGTTCTTAGATGATATAATCTACTATCTTGACAAATGACCACTAGTTCATCATCAAAAGTTCGATTATGTGGATAATATATAAGTATTATATAGTTGTATATTATGTCATATAGGTCAAGCATGAGGTAGGAGGATAAATCCCCCTTTTAGGAACCTCTTTGTATATCATATAAGTCATGTAGGAGGTAGGGAGAACAAGTCTTCCATTTAGGTACCTTTTTGGTGTTCACCACTACACTTGTTGTCTAAACAATCAAGGAGGGTCATGAACATACAATAGGAAAGGAAATAATTACAACTAATCTAAGAAATCATCAAGTAATGTGTGGATTTTTAGTAGGATAGCCCAAGCTAGTCCTATAATCACACAAACATCAAGCTTTATGCTTGTTCATTACTAGTGGGTTAAACCCTAACCAAAACAGAAAGTTTATGAGGTTTTAACCTCTGATTTTAATTGTCACAACCTTCTTTTTAAGCCTAACTAACCATAGAAGTGATTATGAGCATAAAGACATAGGAATGTGTATGAGATAACTCAAGTTCAAGCTAGTTTAGTAAAGTTTAATCAAAACAGAAAGTTTGGAGCCTTATATGGTGATGTTCCAGCCTTGGTTTTCCATGGAAAACGTGTTGGAAACATACCTAAGGTTGTTCCAAGCAAGTAGGAAAAAGAATCAAGGAAAAAGGTTAAGAAATGAGTGAGTTATGCTCACTTTTGTGAGATGATATGAATCTGTCTTAGCTCCTGAATTCAGCTACGTTTTTGAGAGATTGAGAGTGAGTTTTGAGTGTTAGGAAAGTGAAAAATGCTTGGAGGAGGCTTGGGTTATATAGGGGATGGATTAGGGTTGGGTTGGTGAGGTTTAAATGCAAGAAACATAACTTAGAATGCAACAAAACCACAAAAAATGGACCAATTGTCGCGCTGATTTGAGCTGTCTCGGATTCAACTGGCTCGCGGCCAGCGAAGATCATAGTTGGGCGAATCGCGGCCCGCCAGACCTTGGTCTGGTGAGGTTTGTGTTTTAATTATTGTCATAATTGGCCCCTCATGTTTCTTATTTAGGGTTTTAAGGTGTTTCAAGGGTCCTTTTTGACATAAGAGCATAGTTTAAGGGCTTATCAAGTATTATTGTCATAAAACAAGTATAATGAAGTATGTTTACGCGTATGAATGTCGTAGTTAAGTATCATATGCATTCAAAAGACGTATTATTCATGTATTTCACGAATTTACAAGTTTAACACATAGTTTCCAAGAATTACGAATAAAGCATCAATTGTTTCACGAATTCAAACATACGAACATGTATGAAGTATGTATAACACGAATTTAGAGAAATACGAGTTTTATTTATGATTCAAGTCTCGGATTTTACAATGATACAACGAAAGAACGATTACAAGAACTCAAGACTTCCAAAAATAGAATTACAAACAAGACTTTCTAATTATGGAAAGTACGAAGAAGCAAGGCGTTACATTAGTATGCGTTAACCCGTTTAACACATTTAGATAAATGGACTAAACAGATTGTGTTAGAGTTATTTTAAGTGTGTGCTAGTTAGGGTTGATGTTTTTACACGAACAAAAATATGGGGCTTCGGGTTGAACAATTTAGCTCATCATTCCGCCAACACAACCGGTCAACCCTGACTCGATTTACATGCCCACGTAAATACCTCAATAGAAAAAGAAAATCATCGTTTATTATTTTAGATGCCCCTAGATCAAAGACCAGTTGGTTTATGAATAATTAATTATTAAGATTTAATATTCTTTAAAAATGATTAGAAAATATGAAATGACTTGAGTATATGTTTAGCTAAACTTTAAGACAAAACTTAGCCTAATCGAATGTCAACTTATTTGATTCCTTGACTTACTAAATGTCAATACTATGTTTTCATTGAAGAAACTTCTAATTCCTTTTGCCTAGAAATATGATCCCTCATGCACTAAAATCCAAAGGATAAATGATCCATTATTTAAACTTTAAAATAAAGGGAAAAAAACTGTTTTCTACCAATAATTGATAGAATCATGTAATCTTTATGGTTTTCTTCATATAATTTCTAACTGTATAAAAGATCAATTTGGATTGGTTTGCCCTTTCATAATTTAAAAAGTTCAACACAGACTAAGCATTTCAAAAATAAATTATAAAAAGTTGATTAAATAGCCACACCGAATCGTTTTGACTGATCAAACTAACCCAACCAACCATGTTGGTTGGGTTTTCCCTTACAGAAACTGTATTAACAATTCGACCTAGAATTTTTATCAAAACCAGTTGGACAGGACTTTAAAGACTCGAAGCCTCCCTAATCATGTTAGTTTGTCCAAAATGTGTGACAAATTAGAAGCATGAGCTAGTGGTAGTTTATTACTGAGATTTCCATAGAGAATTGTTGGTTGGAGAACTTGTGTATAATCCACTGAGTTGGTGCATAATCTACCTTTTTGCATGGTGCTTCTATGACTTGTGCCTTATGCATTACGAGTTGTACAACACTCAAGATTTGAATATTCACTTCAAACCCATGTAATCTATGCATTAAAAATTAATACTATATCCATTTACATAATATAAATTATCAACAAGTTGATGCTTTGAGGTGTTGTACCCCATGTTTTGGAGGTTTTCCAATTTTTTTTTTTGATATTTCACTTTAAACCCAAAAATACTTGATTTTGTAGTTTTAACCCAAAAGTTTTTAGCTTTTTCAATTTAACCAAACAACTTTTTTACTTTCAACTTTGATCCCCTTTGTTTTTCATATTTTGCAAAATTTTTCGTTTTACGTTTAGTTCTAAATTGTGCGAGTTAACACGGCACAATGTGTGTGTGTGGTTCAACAATTTTACGTTTTGTTATACGTTTCGTTCTAAATTTTGCGAGTTAACATGGCGCAACGTATGTGTGTGGTTCAGTGTATTTACATCGTCTATTTTTTTTCCCGTTTAACAAGTTCGTCACAACGCGCGAGTCCTAAATCGAGTTAGTTATTATTTTCTCTGTTTTATATGTCGGTCTAATTTCTCCACGTTAAGACGCCACAACTTCAATGTTGGTGGTCATTGGCTGTAGTGTGGCATTGGTGATATTTATCACGGTTTTACGCCCCCGTAGCAATGCGAGAGGCTTAATACTAGTTAATAACCAATTAATAACTTGTACATCATGTGTATTTTGTGTTTTTTAACCTTTCCCATCTATGCATTAAAATTAATACTATATCCATTAATAACAATTAATAACTTGAACGTCATGTGTATTTTGTGTTTTTCTTTAACCTTTCCTAATTCTGAAGGATTCTTTTTTTTTTTCTACTAAAAGAAGGAAGAATTTAAACAAATACAAGTAGGGAGTAATTGAAAGTGAAGCAAAATCAAGAAATGCACAAAACACCTAGTTTATCATCATCATTCAAAGCCCACTAAAAATAGACATTAAAAATACAATATTTCTTCCTAAAATCAAGATCTCAGAACAGAAAAATCATGGTTAAATAGGAAAATAATATTATATTCCAAGCTGCATGTGTTATCTTGGTATCACACAGCTAGCTCAAAGTTATGTGATATGTAATGGCTTCTATTAAATTACCTAGATATTGTTCAGAAGCATATCCCACATATTATGATACTACACATGCCTTATACCATACACACATATATTATAATTATATGGGAGGTGATTTCTACACATATCATGTACCACCATCAACCAGCACATTGTACAACACCCTTCTGACTTGTACGCGCGTACACCCTTCTGACTTGTACGCGCATACCTATACAGAACATGTGAATGTATGATGTGATAAGATCCGATCTCATCAACGCGAGATGCATTAAACGCTTGGTTAGATAGCATATAAGGAGTCTTCATGAATGTAGAGGGCTAACAAGACCATATAAATTTTAAATTTTCGAATACTATATGGAATCTTTCTTCTTTGTTTTCAAGTTAGTTGACTCCTTTAATTGTTTAGCTTTATTATGACAAAATCAATTGAACAATCATTCAAGTTTTATTCTAAAATAATTATGCAAAACCAGCTATTGCCGACCAATAACATGGTACAGTAATCAATGAAAGATTGTTTTCATAGTTTAATGTTTATATTTCAAAGATAGAAAGCAACTGAATCTACCATTGGGACATGCTTGAAAAAGGGAGAAAGATATATACAAGTATACAATTAGTACCATTTACCTTAAGGAATACACAACCAGCATGGAATTAAAGTTTCACACATGCACACTCAATGCAATGCAATATGCTTAATTAGCATAACATAAAGAATATGCTTGATTAGCCGTAATATAAAGAATAGAGGATCGTTCAATACAGACACTATGAGAACCGTACAAACACTTCTACATATTCATGTAACAGTGATACATAAGACGGTTATCTTTCTCTCTCCAACTGTATCTTTAAAGCACTACGTATAAGCATATATATATAATATAAGATTAATTAGCATTATTATGTATGATGTTTCATAGAACCAACAATGCAGGTAAACACATCTTCCAATGTCATATCTCATTCACATGTAAAGATTATTTAATCATTGGTATAAGTTTAATAAGGTACTTTCTTTGATGATTCTGTGAAAACCAAAATCCGTACTTAGAGTTGGATCTAACCTGGAAAACAGAAATATAATACATAAATTACTAATAAAGATTTCAAGATACTGTAAATGGAATGAAATTTCAATGATGTGGTGTGATGATAACTTAAGTAAAGACCAAGTATTCGAAACTCACCTACTTCAGATAAACCTTTCATACGTATAACATGGCGTGATGTCATTTGTGACATAATCATATAACAAAACAAAGCTGTAAATATATATATTTTTATTTTGTGTGTGTGGGTAACAAGAGGCTATATATATACACAGTCTCAAAGCATCATATTCCAGAGTGATCATGGAGGGTGGGGATGTATTTAGAGTAAGTAGCGCGCGTATAAGTAGCTCAAATATATGGAGAAATAGTGGTAGAGATATATTTTCAAGATCTTCAGTTGAAGAAGACGACGAAGAAGCATTAAAATGGGCTGCTATAGAAAAACTACCGACAAATTTAAGATTAGAAAGAGGCATTTTGACCGAAGAAACAACGGGTCAGCCAAGAGAAATTGATATCAAGAATCTTGATTTGGTTGAAAAGAGAAACCTGCTTGAAAGACTTGTGAAAATTGCAGAGGAAGATAATGAGAAATTCTTGTTAAAACTCAAGAATCGCATTGACCGGTAATTTAAACTTAACGTCTTTATCTCATCTTGAAACATTTCTTCTCGTCGTTTTTAGATTATAAATTTAAGTTTTTGTTTCTGACATTTGGATGCATAGAGTCGGGCTTCAGCTACCAACTATTGAGGTCCGTTTTGAGCACTTAAACATTGATGCCGAAGCATATGTTGGAGGCAGAGCACTGCCTACCATATTTAACTTCCTGGTTAACATCCTAGAGGTTGTTTAAATTTACGTTTACACGCCTGAACATAAATCTGCACATACCATTTTAGCTTAATATTTAATATAAAGTTTATTTTTTCCCATCTCCAGGGATCATTGAATTACCTGCATCTTGTCCCCAGTAGAAAGATACCATTACCAGTACTTCATGATGTCAGCGGTATTATCAAGCCTGGAAGGTTAGAATTAAACATAACTATAAGTGCATTAATGTGTCTGTAGCCGTTTTGGCAGTGTCTAGATCCTTGTATAGGTCGTTTATGTGTTTGTGTTTAGTTAGACAAAGTTTTGTGTCAATTTGTAACCAAACGTATGAGTCATACGCGTGTAAACAAAATTTGAACTATAAGCTTTTTTTTTTTACCAATAAACATCACTAATTACACAAACGGGTTATGCAGAATGACATTGCTATTGGGCCCACCTAGCTCGGGAAAAACAACGCTGCTTCTGGCGTTGGCTGGAAAACTCGGGTCGGGTTTAAAAGTAAGAGAACATAATCTAATGCATCTAGTATGGATTGAAAAGTTGTTTGACTTTTTAAAAAGTCAAAACTTATGTGTATGTGTACAGGTATCTGGTAGAGTAACTTACAATGGGCATGAAATGAATGAATTTGTCCCTCAAAGATCATCGGCTTATATAAGTCAAAACGATCTTCATATCGGAGAAATGACTGTCAGAGAGACGTTAGCTTTCTCAGCCAGATGTCAAGGCGTTGGAGCAAGTTACGGTCAGTAAAAATAATACAAACTTTTAACGAGAATTTGACCAATTTTGGCATGATATGCATCTCATATGGATGTGAAAAATGTTCAGAAATGTTGGCTGAATTGTCAAGGAGAGAAAAGGAAGCAAACATTAAGCCGGATCCCGATCTTGACATCTACATGAAGGTAAAATTTTATAAAAAAAAATAAATTAATTAAAAACACATTTGATACTGAAAAATTCTTGGATTTTTGGCTTAATTCTACAGGCGGCGTCACTAGAAGGACAAGAGGCTAGTGTTGTCACCGAGTATGTTATCAAGGTACCGGTTTATGAACTTGCCGATTATGAGTATAATATAAGTTTGTGAAGGATATCAAACTAACATTCGGGTTGGTGACTTTCGATATGAAGATTTTAGGTCTTGAAGTATGTGCTGATACTATAGTAGGTGATGAAATGTTCAGAGGTATATCTGGAGGGCAAAAAAAGCGAGTCACAACTGGTATGAAATGAAACTACAAAAAAAACACAAACTTAGTGTAAAATGTAATAATAATTTTGATTAAAGTGATTTATAATGGAAATGAAATGCAGGGGAAATGATGGTTGGACCAGCAAGAGCATTGTTCATGGATGAGATATCAACTGGACTAGACAGTTCGACAACGTTTCAAATAGTGAATTCCATTAGGCAATCAATCCACATTCTTCAGGGTACTTCTGTAATTTCACTCCTTCAACCTGCACCGGAAACTTATGACTTATTTGACGA
Source organism: Helianthus tuberosus (assembly GCA_030545235.1). Lineage (NCBI taxonomy): Eukaryota > Viridiplantae > Streptophyta > Magnoliopsida > Asterales > Asteraceae > Helianthus > Helianthus tuberosus. Next base: position 39,208,849 of record CM060391.1, read on the forward strand.
CATCATCCTTCTCTCGGATGGACAAGTCGTTTTCCAAGGTCCCCGTGAGAACGTTCTAGAGTTCTTCGAGTACATGGGATTCAAATGTCCCGAGAGAAAAGGCGTTGCAGACTTCTTACAAGAAGTAATCTTAGTCTTAGACTCTTAAATCTTATTTATTATTCTTTTCTAAAAGGAATAACACAAATTGGAACTTTCAACTCATTTTTTATTAATTATTATTATAGGTGACATCAATGAAAGATCAAGAGCAATATTGGACTAAAAGAGACCAACCTTACAGTTTTATTACTTCAAGAGAATTTGCAGAGGCATTTCAGTCATTTCATATAGGAAAACAACTAGGAGATGAACTTTCTACCCCGTTTGATCGATCAAAAAGCCACCCACACGCGTTAACCACTAAGAAGTTTGGCGTCAGTAAAAAGGAACTATTAAAAGCTTGCATATCTAGAGAGTATTTGCTCATGAAAAGAAACTCATTCGTCTATATATTCAAGATGACACAACTCATCTTCATGGCTTCGATAACAATGACGTTGTTCTTAAGGACCGAAATGCCAAAGAAAACATTTGTTGATGGTACAATTTTCATGGGCGCTCTGTTTTTCACATTAGTCATGATCACATTCAACGGATTCTCCGAATTATCTTTGAGCATTTTAAAACTTCCTGTGTTTTATAAGCAAAGAGATCTTTTGTTCTTTCCCGCTTGGGCTTATTCTCTACCGACATGGGTTCTCAAGATCCCGGTCACAATCGTTGAAGTTGCTACCTGGGTAATTATGACTTATTATGTCATAGGATTTGATTCAGATCCATCAAGGTATAGTCTATAACCCAAAAAAATTAATAAAAATTCAGATAGTATCTAATATTCTAATTTACTTCACATTATACATAATGGATTTTTTTCGGACTTTTGCAGGTTCTTCAAACAAATGGTCTTGCTTATATGCATTCACCAAATGTCATCCGCATTATTTCGTTTCATTGGGTCATTAGGAAGAAATATTATTGTTGCTAATACGTTCGGTTCGTTCGGATTGCTTACTATTTTTGTTCTTGGTGGATTCATCTTGGCACGAGGTAAAGTATATACATAAGTTTATCAAAGAAGATATCATAAACATACATACATATAGACGTATATTGTGTTAAATTTATTTTAACTTAATTTTCACTCTATGCAGATGATATAAGGGGTTGGTGGATATGGTGTTATTGGTTTTCACCTATGATGTATGGACAAAATGGTATGGCAGTGAATGAATTTCTAGGAGATAGTTGGAATAAGGTAAGAATCATTCAAGCTAACATAATGTTTTATCAAGTGTATAAACATATACTTTAACCATATGAAAACTGTGTGTTACAGGTTTTACCGAATTCCACAGAAACAATTGGTGTTTCGGTTCTTAAATCTCGAGGAATATTCCCAGAAGCGTATTGGTATTGGATAGCAGTAGGCGCATCAATCGGTTATATGTTTCTTTTCAATATCTGCTTCACTTTGGCTCTTGAATACCTCAACCGTAAGTATCTAAAACCATTCGACATATAATTTTTTGTATATATAATATGAAGTTAGTATAATTATCAAATACCCTTGTTGCAGCCTTTGGGAATCCACAGGCAGTTCTATCAGAAGAAAGCATGGCTGCAAGAAAAGCTATGAAAACCGGACACCCGATTGAATTATCAGCAAGATCATCCTCGGGTGTGTCATCAAGAACCAAATTAATCACCCCTTAATCACTAAATTAATAAGTACTAATTACATTATTAATTATACAAACAATTGCAGAAAGGAAGAGTGAAGTACGAATGTCATCAAGAGTGGGCCGCATAAACGAATCAAATCAGAACAAAAAACGCGGAATGGTTTTACCATTTGTACCCCTTTCGATCACATTCGACAATATAAGATATGCGGTTGATATGCCACAAGAAATGAAAGCGCAAGGTGTAGCGCAAGATCGGTTAGAGTTATTAAAAGGTGTTAGCGGTGCTTTTAGGCCGGGAGTTCTCACAGCTCTAATGGGGATTAGTGGTGCTGGTAAGACGACGTTAATGGATGTTTTAGCAGGAAGAAAAACAGGTGGTTACATTGAGGGAGCAATAACTATTTCTGGGTACCCGAAGAAACAAGAAACGTTTGCTCGTATAGCAGGATATTGTGAGCAAACTGATATCCACTCGCCTCATGTCACAGTCTATGAATCGTTGCAGTATTCCGCGTGGCTCAGGTTACCTCCCGAAGTTGATTCTGCAACCCGAGAGGTGAATATCAAAGCTATATGAAAATAATTATAGTTTTATGTGGTAATACTAACAGAATATTTGATGTTATGTTTAATTATATGTAGATGTTTGTTGAGGAGGTAATGGAGCTGGTGGAACTGGTTCCGTTAAAGGAAGCGCTCGTGGGCTTACCAGGAGTAAATGGGCTTTCAACTGAACAACGAAAAAGGCTTACGATAGCGGTTGAGCTCGTGGCTAACCCGTCTATAATATTCATGGATGAGCCCACGTCGGGACTTGATGCACGGGCTGCAGCCATAGTCATGAGAACTGTTAGGAACACGGTTGACACAGGAAGAACAGTCGTCTGCACCATACATCAGCCGAGCATCGACATATTTGATGCTTTTGATGAGGTAAGTTTAGCTATATCAGATAAAACACTTTAAACTTGTATGAAATTATTAGAAAACTAACCAATATTTTTTATGGATTATGGAATACAGTTATTTCTTTTGAAAAGAGGAGGTGAAGAAATATACGTCGGTCCGTTAGGACGTCTTTCTTCTCACTTAATCAAGTACTTTGAGGTCAGTGTAGTTAACAACGAAAAGTCTTTATTGTTTCCTTGAGTTTTTTTTATAAAAAAAAATATAACTTCAATCTGATCTTTTAAAATTAAGGGAATCGACGGAGTGAGTAAAATCAAAGATGGTTATAATCCCGCAACTTGGATGTTAGAGGTAACTTCAACCGGTCAGGAAGCAGCTCTCGGGGTTGACTTTGCAGAAGTCTACAAAAACTCAGAATTGTACAAGTATGGTGACTCCATCTGTTGATACTTATATAACCGATATGCCCGTTCTAATTTACGTTTTTTGGCTACACTACAGGAGAAATAAAGAACTAATAAAGGAAAGCAGTAAACCAATACCCGGTTCTTCAGATATACACTTTCGGTCTCAATATTCACAATCGTTTTGGACACAATGTATGGCATGTTTGTGGAAACAGAATTGGTCCTATTGGAGAAACCCGCCATACACTGCTGTGAGGTTTTTGTTTACAACCGTTATCGCTTTGATGTTTGGCACAATCTTCTGGGACATGGGGTCCAAAAGGTAAGCAGATATAATTAACTAACAAAAAAAAAGATAATCATTGATGTTTTTAAAAAAAAACTTGTTTCACTTTTTAATTACAGAGGCAAACAACAAGATCTTTTCAATGCAATGGGTTCTATGTACGCTGCTATACTCTTTATCGGTGTACAAAACGCCACATCAGTTCAACCTGTTGTTTCTATAGAAAGAACGGTTTTCTACAGAGAAAGAGCAGCCGGAATGTATTCAGCTTTACCATACGCTTTCGGACAGGTACAAATATAATACTTGGTTTTTAAAAATATTCTTAACCATTTGATCCTTATGAATTTTGTGTTAACAGGTGATGATTGAGATTCCATACATCTTTGTTCAGACTATTGTCTACGGGATTATCGTATATGCGATGATTGGATTCGAGTGGACTGCTGTCAAGTTCTGTTGGTTTATATTTTTCATGTACTTCACATTCTTGTACTTCACGTTTTATGGGATGATGACGGTTGCAGTAACGCCTAATCACAACTTTGCTGCTATAATTTCATCAGCGTTTTACGCCATCTGGAATCTGTTTTCAGGGTTTATCGTTCCACGAACGGTAAGTTTTAACATTACACTATCCTGTTTATTAATATATAAATCGTCAAGTCTTGAACGGTTTTTTCTATACGATAAACAGAGGATACCGATATGGTGGAGATGGTATTATTACATATGTCCGATTGCGTGGACATTATACGGATTGGTTGCTTCACAATTCGGGGACATAACCGACAAGCTCGATACAGGGGAAACAGTTGCAGAGTTTGTCCACAACTTTTATGGGTTTGAATACGATTTTATAAAATACGTAGCGGTAATCATTGTTGGGTTTACTGTTTTGTTTGGGTTCATATTCGCGTATTCCATCAAGGCGTTTAACTTCCAAAAACGGTAGTAAACGGATCCCAAAAGTTCTGGAAGCAATGGGCAGTATGTATAAAAGAAATTTGTTTCGTTCGAGCGTCTTGTTAGTTAGTTTTTGTCATTAGTTACGTTATTAGTTGAGTTATATGTCTTAACAACTAAAGAGTTACAAGTCTTTATATATATATATATATATTTTTTGAATAAAAGTATCTATTCAAATGAAATGAAGAAATTTTGAGCACTAATGTAGAATACACACACATCCCACAATTTTCATTATATTATTATGGTATAAACTGCAATGATTCAAGCCAGCCACTTAGAAACTACACTGTTCACATCAAGAGGAATCTTGTGGGCCTTGTGGGTCAGAATATATAAGAAAGATAACATTATCAGTTTCATCAATATACCACTTTGAGCCTTCATCAGTATAAAAATAACTTTTACATCTGATCAATGTGTAAAAGTCAGGATTAATCGCCGTTTAATCGCCAATCGGTAGTTTACCCATTAAATTTTACCTAAAATCGCAATCGGTTAGAGGCAGTCAAATCGACTATTTCGGTCAAAATCTTTGAAGTAATTGAAAAATTATGCTTATAAATCCAATTCGATTAGTAAATTAGAAAAATTATATATATAATGTGAAAATTTTTGTATATATATAAGTATAAGTATAAAATTATCTTTGAAAAATTTACTTTTTAATCCAATAATAAGTTTGAAAATTTGTATATAAAATTTAAAAGTTTTTGTATAAATGTACGTATAAGTATAAAATCATATTTGAAAAAAAATATACTTATCAATCCAATCCGATTAATAAGTTTGAAAAATTATATACCTATAAATTTTCAAAATCTTGGAAGTTTTTGTGTCCATTACAAAAGGCCATAAGTTTGATCATGTAGGCTCAAAGTTGCAATTTTTATCAGACCAGAAGAGTATGAACCACCACAAGCAAGTAACATTATATCACAGATAAATGTTTGTATGAACTTCAAGGTAAAACATAAAGTAGAGTTCTCAGAGACATTTCATCAAACGGGTTACAGGCATTATTAAGAACAGAGTAATATTAGGTGTTGAAAGAGTGAATATTACCTTATTATTATGTTAACTTTCTAAACCAGATTACAAGTGTGAGTTTCCGATGTCTCTTTACATCAAAATCATCTTTGTTTTCTGTACTTCTTCTTCTGGTAATGTGGATTCATTGGTCGACTAAAATTATATGAACAGGACAAAGGATTTTTGTGAGAATTGGGCAATGTGCACACAACGTTTGATCAGTTGTTGGTTTTTTTGGGGTTTGGATTGAAGTTGTAACTGCACAGAAATCCATCGCTCGTCACTCTCTCATCTCTTTATAATTTATATAGATTGCAAACTATGTCATTTATTTAAAAAAAAAAACCTACTTTATGTTTGTCAACTCTTTCACATCCTAAGGCCATCCGTAGTCATAACGCCCTTTTGTGGGCGTTATGCGACACGTGGCGCGCCACGTCAGCGTGTGGGCGTTATGGGGCCTTATGCATTTTAGCCCGTAGTCATAACGCCCCTACCTCATCATTACCCAATTAATTAATAAACCCTTAAATTATACATATATATGTATGTATATATGTCTGTGTGAGAGTGGAGGGAAGAAAGGCAACATTCATAGCGCCGCGAAAAATCTCGCGCCCTCCCCCCATTTTTGAAACATAGTGCCCGGCGTTTCGGTGTTCCGGCGCTATGAGGGGTTATACCGCCCCACTACGTATGCTCTAACCATCAAATTATGTGAGGAGGGGTTTTTATATTATAAAGGGTATAAAAAGTGGTTGTGAGTAGAGGAGAGAGAAAATGTTACTGTTCATATGTATATTTGGGGGGACACTGTTCACCCGTTATAATTTTTTAATATATTTTGAAAGTGGTTGTGAGTGGAAGTGAGAGAAAAATGTAATGATAATATTATTTAATTGAAAGGAGAGAGAAAAAATATTTGTTTTTAGTGGAAATATATTGATATAGGAGTTGTTTTTTATTGGAATGTATATATAATTTGATGGATTGGATGTGAATGCTCTTACACGTTACGTCCTTTAAACCTAACTCAGTTAACTTTCATAGTTAAATTTGATCAAGTAGACCCCGTTTAAGGGCAAATTAGTCTTTTTACCCATTTTCATATTTATTTATTTACTCAAATAAACAAACATAAAAATAATAAATTTTAAAACTTATTATATATATATATATAAAACACATTATCTCTTTCTCTTACAACGACCAAACGGCACCACCCCTAACCACCAACATCTCTTTCAACCTCCACCATTACCTACATTGGCGTAGGTTAGAAGGGGGAGGCGTCCGACCCTCCGAACTTTTCGCTCAGTAGTGTAATATATGTGGTTTTCATATAATTTTTTTTGGGTATATACGTTTTCGACCCCCTGGTTCTATAGAAATTTTTGGGTATATACGTTTTCACCCCCCCCCCCCCCCCGGTCGGAAATCTCAAGCTTCGCCACTGATTATCTACCCATCACAACCACAACTTGCCACTGCACCATCCACCCCACACAACCTAAAACCCCTAAAATCCTCTTACCACCGCCGCAACAACACAACTTTGGAATTTCTGATGTCGAGAAGGAACAGCGCAGAGGCCGCCCTGACATCGATGAATTTGTGTGTTGTTCATATTTATATCTGCTTTTGAATCTGTGTGTAGTTCAATTTGAGAGATTTAGATTTGAATACTTACTAGATCTTGTAGAGAGAGAGAGAGATAGTTTGCAAAGAGAGTGGTGTAGCGATGACCGTGGTGATGCGATGGTAGTAGTGGTGGTGGTGTGATTGTGTTGGTGGTGTAGCGATGGTAGTGGTTGTAATATCCGTCAAAATGGATTCCCGAGGTCCGACCCGTTTTGAAATTCGAATCTTAACCTTGAACCAACGGAAATTTTTTCGCGAATTAAATAACCGTCGAAAGATTTTTATATGGATATTATCTGTGTAATTAATTATTTATTTGTCAAAAAAATAATCCAATATAGTAAGTAATTAATTAATTTAATTAACTTAAAGGTTATTTAGATAACCTAGTTAGTTATTTATAGGAAATTAAACTTAAACCAAGTTAATCTAACCCCTTAAAGTTGAGGGACTAATTGTGTATTTACCTTAAAGTAGAAATTAGATTAGATTTTAACTCCATCTAAATTAAAAGAAAAAGAAGGAAAGTATATGAAAACTAAAAAGAGTTGCAAGCCTAAATGTGAGAAAAACCATAAGGACGGTAGCCTTTATATAATTTTATTATTAATTAAAACAATTAACAAGTATGTTCCACCGGTTATTATATGGTCCAAAGTACCCAAACCGTATTTTTTTTAAAAACATTTTCAGCTGCCCCCTTTTCTCTCCTCCACTCCGGCCGCCAGAGCGAATGCCGGTCAGTTTCCGGCGCTGCTCATCTCCGGCCACACCCACACCTTCCGACCACCACTGGTCTCGAGTTGGGCTCCGGTTTGGGTCTCGCAACATAGTCGGTTCAGGTCACAACAGTGGCGGTGGTTCAACGAGTCGGGTCTCACGAACGGTCTGGTTCAGTTCGCTCCGGGTCTGTTCAGTTTCGGGTCGGACAAACCCCGGTCAACATTAGATTCGGTTCACACAGTTCGGGTCCGGCCAACCGTGGTCAGCACGAGATTCGGTTCGGGTCAGGTTGTAGCTCGAGTCAGCAAGTCGACTCGTTTCAGATTCGGCTCGGGTCATGTTCCGGTTCAGTTCGAAGTTCGCTACATCGGAAGTTCACAATGGAAACCGTTTCATCATTGTTTCGGTATACTTTCAATACCTTTTTCTTGTCCGCTTTATTTTGGTGTATAATCACCTCCTTAAATTTACTGTTGTACTGCAGTTAAAGAGAACAAATTAAACTAACAGTGGTCGTCGTGGTTTCTGTTTTGTTAACACAATGAGGAGGATGGTAATGAACTATTGTCAAAAGCAAATAAAAATCCATTTTATTCAAAGCTGATGCCCCTTTTTGTCGTTTATTTCTTTTTTGTTGTTATTCTTATTTTATTTTCATAAATCTCAAAAGAAACCAATTAACAGTTAACTTTTTTCCTTCTTTAATTCCAATTCACTTTTCCTTATAACTTAACTTTTTAATGTATATATAACTTACAATATATTTCTTTTAAACTCTTTTATATCTTGAACGAAATAAAATTTATTAAAGTGTAAACTCTAAATGTTAGAAATTATATTTAACCTACGAATGTTAACGAGTTCGTTATGTATTTGTTTAACTAAGACGTTCACGTATTTCATATCTAGGATGATCTCTCTTGTTCGTTCTTTTGGATTTTTCCAATCTTACTCGTGCGTTACTTTCAAGAAATCGCAAACGCAACCAATGTGAGTACACTTGACCCATTTTCCTTTTTAAATACACTTTGGGTGCAACATGTTTTACTTGTTAAACCGCACAATTCACAAACATGCTTTTATTCATTCGATCCATACACATGCCTTGATATGCTTAGGTTCATGCTAGAATACATACTACTTGTTAACTCGGCTTAAACAATTATAGCGCTATAGGAGCAGCACACCACCCGACGGGGTTTTGTTAAGTCTTTATTCTATAACGGTCTCGTTGCTTTTGTGACGAGGGATGTTAAATACTAGTGGACACTAGAGTTGACATATTGTTATGCATGATAGTTTGACCTTGTATACCAAATGCTATGTTGGATTGAAATTACTTTTATACACATGACATGAGTCTAAAACTTGTGTACTCGCCAATACCTTTGTATTGAACTATGCTTTTTAAAACATGTTGCAGGTTTAGCGATGATGTTGGTGATGCATGAAATCTAATAGGATGCTTAGATACCCACTTTAATTTGTTTTCTTATTGCATTGTATTTCATTATTCATGATGATGTATTTACTTCAAATTCTTGTAATTGATTCTTTAGAAATGAAATGAAATTTACTATTTAAATACTTGTCACAATTATTAGTGTTATGATGTCTCGAGCAATCTATTTCGTCTCACTCCGATGTTTCCGCCATCGGTTGGGGTGTGACAGTGGTGGTGCTATGGCGGTGGTGGTGTGATGGTGGTGGTGATTCGATGGAGGTGTTGCACAACTAGATTGTAGAGAGAGGGTTTGTGAGTTTTATTTAAGTATATATGGTAAATTGACCAAAATATCCTCATGTGGGGTCCACTTGTTCAGACTTAACCATGAAAACTAAGTTATGGCTAAAGGGCGTAACGTGCAAGGGTTTGCAAACATCGAGTACATTTTTTGTATTTTTTGAAGACAAAGGGCATAGTTTGCAATATGTTGTAAACATAAAGGACGATTATTGTAATTTACTCTTGTATAAACCATCTAGTACCAAAACCGTTTGTGGTCTGGCGTCCCCAGCCACCTCAGCGATTTAACGCCCTACACACGGCGCAGTCGTCAAGCCATCTCCTATGGGCTCACGCCCCTTCACTCCACGTCATAAAGTAATCTGCCACCTCGCTAACACATCACCTCCCAATTTTTCCTTCAATTTCTTTCGCTAACCCATACTTTGGTTTCACGCCCCTTTTACTCTATTTGTAGAATAAAGGGTTTGAAAATTGAAGGGCAAATAAAATAATTAGTAATAATAATCCTTAAAATATAAATAAATATAAACTTAAATAAATTTTAGTGGTAAATAGACAATTATCATAAGTTTTATACAATAAAATTCTTATTAAAAAAATAAATTGTTGAAGGGGCCAATGAAAAAACCATTAGAAAAATGCTAAGATCGATCCCTAAATTACATGCCTAATGGTAAAGTTCTTACCCAATTAAGTTAAGGAACTATAGATTTTATTTATTTTATATTTTTGTTTAATCATTACAAATTTATTTATTTCTTATTTTTATAATACCTAATTAACTTATATAACTAAACAAATATAAAAAAATTCAAAGAAATAATAATCATACATTAAGAACATAAATCCAAAATTAGAAAATACATTAAACATAAAAGTCCTATAATAAAAAATGCTAAAATAAAAATACATTAAACATAAAATTCCTACATTAAAAAAAGTGCTAAAATAAAAATACATTAAAAATAAAACTAATTTATTTGTGAGTGAAATCGTTGGCAAATCAAGTTTTTTTTGTCGTTGAGTATTTCTGTCATCGTCGTCCATATCGTCCGCTTTCATCGAAAGCACCATGAGATCGATGGCATCAGTTTTATGTTGTTTGAGAGATAACAATTCGACGATACGCTCGTCAAGTTTATCCATTTTCGCTTTTAGATCAACTGGACTAGAAGAAGATCACACGCCTTTGTTTTTTTTTTTGCCTTAGCACGATTTCTCCCCATAGGAGGAGCTTCATGAACCGGCTCTTCCGGTATTTCAAACTCGGCGTCCGAGTCATTATATTATATTATATTATATTATACATATGAATTTGAACTCCCCATGAATAGTAAAACAAAATTTTCATGTTATTATATGTAAATGTTTTTAATATTCAATTTAAACCCTTATACTTTAAATAATATACGTATTTAACCCATCTAATTTTTATTTAATTTGATTTTCCTTTGATAACCCGCGTTCATTATCTTTTTTTTTAAAGTTGACTACATAATTGTGTTTAAATTTTTTATCGATGTTTACGTATATACTTTGTTGAACAAGGAGTTTTATTCATGATAGTACAACGATGAACCAAACTGATACCGGCATTGGTACCGGTACTGTTTGTTATTATCGGAACTGATACCGACATTCGTTTTTATGGTTTTTATCAACATCGGTACCAGGATTGTTATTCTCAGAACCAGTACCCGTATTCGCTTTTTTTGTTTTCAGTGTAAAACACATTTATTTGTGCATATCATTGACTTTAAACCGGATGCCGGTAGCATAATGATACTGTTACGAAACCGAACCGACACAGACCGAATTCCTGCCACATCGTGCGCGAAATATATAAATTTAGAACCCTGACGAATAGTAACATAAGTATTTTTTATGTTTGTGCTTTAAACAATATACATTTTTAACCAATTTAGTTTTTCTTTAATTTGATTTTTCCTCGGATAACTCGCGTTTATTATCTTTTTTTAAGATGAATACGCGACTGTGTTTGATATTTTTTCATGGCGTTCTTGTATGAACTTTGTTAAAAAAAAGAGTTTTATTCAAATTAGTATGGTGACGAATCGAACCTATACCGACATTGTACCAGCATTGTTATTGTTCGTTTTTATGGTTTTTTTATCAACATCGATACCGGTATTGTTATTAACAGAATCGAAACCGGTATTCAATTTTATGGTTTTCATTGTAAAATGCATTCTTTTGTACGTATCACGACTTTAAACCAAGTGCCGGCACCATACTGATACCGTTACGAACCCAACCGATAACGGCCGAGTTCTCGCCGCAACGTGCGGGAAAATCTTGTAAGTTTAAATTAAAATTGGAACGCACATTTGAAAAAAATGTAATGTAGTGAAAAAGTGTAACATAATAAAAAAATGTAACATATAAAAAATGTAAGATTTATAAAACATAATCTAAAAAATATGTATCATAAAAAATGTAACATAGTAAAAAAATGTAACATAATAAAAAAATTGTGTAATTTATAAAAAAATATAACACAATTAAAAATGTAACAAAAACCGAAGTGTAACATTATAAAAAAATTGTGTAACACATAAAAAATTAAGATTTATAACACATAATATAAAAAAACACTTAAGTACAGATAGCCGAGGCCTCTTAGATGTTGACCCAAGTGTGAGCCAAAGTGGTCTTCTCAACCACCGTCCACCTCTCGGCTACTCTTTCAACGGGTGGGGCGTCGTTCGCCTACTTTCTATGCTTTCGCTTTTGTTTTTATTTTGATGGACCCGCTTCCGTTGGTTGAACTACGCCGGGTTGAGTTTCGAGTATGACAATTTGTGAACTTTGGGTGTTTAGTTGGTATTGGTAATAAAAGTTCGAAGTTATGGCTTGCGGCGACCCCATAATTTGTTTCGTGCCCGGCTGATAACAAGTGGAGAAGAGGTAGGGGTTGGGTTGGGTTGGGTTGGGTTGGGTTGGGTTGAGAGTTTGGTGTGTTCGGGGTATTTGGTGTGTTGGGAGTATTCGGTATGCCTCCATAAGGATTGTTCGGGTCTTTGTTGCCCCAAGGAAACATGATTATTATAAAAGTGTATGAAGTTTTATAAAACGTAGAGAGAAATTGAGAGAAAAGGGTAGAAAGTAGGTGTTTGGTGTAAAAAATGTGAAAAAGGAAGTGATTTATATAAATTAAATTATTTGTTTTTCTTTTGAACGCTCAAATGACCACTGATGATGAGGCCCCACCTTTTTCAAACTTCTCACGCCGGTGTCAAATCCACGCCACCCCTAACCCCACCTCTATCCCCGGGCCTCTCGCGCGGTGTTCCGCGCTTGTTCACGCTGGACCCCATGCCACATGGCATGGGGCGTTGGACAATAGGAGACAGCCTTAAAGAGGGTGCCAGTTATGCTTTCATGAATGCATTAACGAACGTCAAGGGAGAAAGAGGTGCGACTCATGTGGTCTTGCACCAATCATCAATTTTCTTTCTTTTTTCCATTTTGTTTAATTTTATTTAATTACTATTTAAAAATAAACTTATCATTCAAAAAAGTTAAACCATAACGTGTTAATTAAATGGTAGGCTAGTTAAAGCGTATTGTCTACGCGGTTGTGGCATGACGCTTTAACTAGCGTATGCTAGTTAAACCACAAAGCCCAGTCTAGTTATCAAATTTGTTTCTACAACTCTTCAATTTAAATGTCATTAGGGCAGTCACAGTAACATCTCCATCTTTATAACTATGCTAAAAATCTTTACATTTTCTCTCTCTTTTTAATTAAATAATACTTTTTATACTTTTATCATTATATTTTCTTTCTCCTCTACTCACAATCACTTTCAAAAACTATTAAAAATTATATAGGGTGGACAGTCTCTTACTAAATTTACTGATGAATAGTAGCATTTTTTCTCCTCTACTCACAATCACTTGATATAACATAGAGAAGTCACTCACATGTTGATGCTACTATGAATGCTCTCAATATAGTTGTACATTATGCATTGTTTGTTGTTTCTTCTTGTTGCAGCATTTTGTGTTCTTCCACGTGATCATTGTGTGTTATGTTGTTTGTTCACGTCCTCCTTTTTAAGAGAACTATTTTTTTCTTTCTTTCAATAAAACATCATAAACTTTTTATCTTCTCTCCTCCACACCTATACTCTTGGGCTTGTTTGGCTAAACTTATTTAACTCAAAAAATATTTTTTGTTAAAATGACTTATTGACTTTTTGAAAAGGAGTTTCTAAAAAATTGTTTGGATTAACTTATGGAGTGGGAAAAACAATAAGTTGTTTTTTAAAATGTGTTTGACTTAGCTTATTCATGTAAAATGACTAAAAGGGACATTCTTTTATAAGTCAATAAGTTGTTTTTTAAAAAGTGTTTGGCTTAAATTTTTTGTTTCTCTTCCCTTCCTAATAAAATGTTTAATTTAAGTAAAAAAAACCTACAAAATAAAAAATATATGTCTTTTACAAAAAAAACACCAAAATACATAATAATACCACCATAGTTCTCATAGTACATTCATCCATACAATTGAAACGATGTCATGTTCAATGTCATTATATCTTCCGAGATGATATCTCGGATCGCTGCCATATGCATATCAGCATCATTTGTACGACATGTAGCCTGAACTTCTTCGTGAACTTCATCACTAGTACCACCTCCTCTAGGACTGTACAATTCTTGTTGTGCCCTAACAAATGCTTTATCAACCCAACTGACCTTTCTAATAAAGTTATGGATCGCCATCGACGCTATCACAATAATCACTTGGTGGTCGTACGTAAAATTAACATGCATATCTCTCAATAACGCCCACCTAGCTTTCCACACTCCAAAAGTTCGTTCAATGATATTTTGCAATGACGAGTGGTAATAGTTAAATGTCTCTTTTGCTCCACAAGGAACACACATAGCACTAGTTTGTGCACGTCAAAAATCCGGTATATGATAACGAATGTTCGTACCTTTGTATGGAGCGAGATACCCTCTAGTATTTGGGTATCCGACATCAAAAACGTAATATTTATCTGCAAATAAAAGAAACAGTTGTTATTCGTTTTAAATAAGTATTAAAAGCATAAAAATGACATTACTAAAATTATACTAACTACCCGTGGGATGTGGAAATTGAAGTTCCGGCCTCTCTAACGCTTCATTGAAAATTCTCGTGTCATGTGCAGTCCCCTCCCATCCGGCCCATACAAATGTAAAACACATGTTAAAATCACACACAACCATTATATTTTGTGTAGCGTATCCCTTTCGACCGATGTACTTCATTTGTTCGTTCAATGGAACTGATGCCCTCATGTGTGTCCCGTCTATAGCGCCAATGCAGTTCTACAAATACGAAATGATAACATAATTAAATCATTTATTAAAGTAATTGTAGCATTAGATACATCGAGCATTAGATAATACCTTGAACATTGGATAATACCGAGGATTCTTTAATATATGTGCAGGTACATCATCATTATAGTTTGCGGCTGGCTTGATGATATCACCACTCATCTTAAGCACGGCTGCCAAAACTCTATAGAAATGTCTATGAATTGTTTCCCCGTAATGATTAAAAGATTCTTGCTAAAACTCATTCTTCCATAAGTAATTTAAAGAACTCCATCTTTGCTTCATGAGTCGTTGGATACATAAAAGCTTCACAGTTTTGCTTTCTGATGAAGACGCGCAAGGCTTGTGAATACCTTTTTGAACCTTCTTCAAAGTAGGGAAAAGTGATGATAATGTTCATGCAATCCGTTATTGTAGCTGAGGGATCATTTGGTGGAAAAGTTTAAGTGCTTTTTGTTGATAAGGCATAAAGTACAACATCTAGCTTTTCCTCAAAAGATGAAGCTTTAGTCTTGGTTGAATGTTTGTTGACAACATCCTTATTCTTCTTTCTTTTACTCGAACTACTTTCAACGAAACTGGTAAACAAAGGCTCATTATCATCATCTAAATTCATTTCATCACTGTCTCCTTTGCCCACCATGTTTTCCTCAAGTCGAACATCGTTCGAATTGTTGTCATTTAAAAATTGTAACGGAGTCTGAGTCTGATCCCCAATGGCAACATAATCCCGAAATAAAGGAGCATAATGTGACTCGAATATTTACAAATTTGCTCCCCTAAATCTGGCAAAGTCTTTGTCACACCCCAACCGATAGCGGAAACATCGGGGTGCGGCACTAAGCGTTCAGATTGCTCATGAGATTCCATAACACTAGATATTTCAATATAGATTAAATTCATTGCATAATAATTGTCTAAAGTATCAACCACAAAACATCAATTTCAAATCATCATCAAATTAGTTTCAAAGTTTCTAGTTTAGCTATGATGTGTTTCTAAGCAGCATCCTAGCAAGTTTCATGAATCCTAGCATCCTGTCAGCCTGCAACATGTATTAAAATAAAGTCAGTACAAATCATACTGGCGAGTATATAAGTTTGAGTGCATAGCATAGTAGATTAAAAGACTCATATCCATTATGTAACTGATAAAAATAGCTTCAGCCATGCTAGTGTTCACAGTCCAAGTGATAGACCAAGTGTCCCGATGCTTTAGGTGTTTTCCCAAGACTCAAGGAAAATTAGAATCCTCCTAACAATACCCCCGAAAATAATGGGGAGGTGCATCTTCCTATAGCGCTACTATTGTTAAGGCGGAACTACACACATGGATTAAACGTTCACATAGCATAAAGAATCAAGAATCACAAGTTTCACATACACATAGGATAGAGTTTAGATTCAAAAGTTTCAAGTTTCATAGAATACATGTTGCATCCCAAAGTTTAAAACAAAAAGGGATCGAGTATACTCATAGTGATTGCTCAATAGTTTAACTGTTATTAGATCAAAGGGAGCTCTTTTGGTATTAGCCTGATTAGAGTACAATAGATAAGCGTCGGACAGAAAGACAAGATTCGTACAAGTGTCGGGTCACTCACCTGATCGGATGGTCATCCGGTCGAATGACTTATGTGAGTGGGACAGATCGCCATCCGGTCGAATGGTCATCCGTACGGATGGCCGTTCGATCGAATGACCCTTCGTCGTGCAAGTTTCAAGATTCAAAGTCTCTAATTAAAAAATAGTCCAAGTGTCAGAGGTTGTAAAGCATGTGTCACTTCGATCGGATGGCCGTTCGATCGGACGACAGTCCGATCGGATTGCCATTCGATTGACATGACCTTATTCCTTTTGCAACCTTGTAAAGTTTCTAAGTTTCGAGTTTAACGGTGACGGCATGGTACGTATTGAGACAACGGTAAACACATCTAATGTTTAGCCTGTCTGATTGGATGGGAATCACCCCGTCCGATCAGGTGTCTGTTCTTGACAGTGTTCATGTCGGAATCCGTACTCCGGCCATCTTCTCCAGCGATGATCCATCTCGAAGCCGACTCCAGACTAATCATCAAGTCTACAGTCCGTTTAGATCCGGATTCCACCGTTTTAAGTAAAAGTTTAAGAAAAGATGAAGGGAAAACATGAGTTTTAGCTTAAAATGTCTAGATTTAGTAAAGATTCGGTGTACAAACACATGAAATTCCTTAGATCTGAGCTAGATCTTAACTGGAATGACGTCACATATCGGTCTGGTACAAACCGCCATGATGACATCACCCTCAAGAGCTCAAATCTCATAGATTTCACGGTGGAAAGTATGATTTCGAAGAAGAATCTTGTAGAGAATAGTGTATAGAACAAAGATGTATGAGAATCATGTGTAAGACATACCGAAATCGCCGAGAAATGGAAGAAAAGTGAGAGAGCGTGCGTCAGGGTCGAAGGAGGCGGTCACATCAGTGATGAATGATGTGACAGGTCCTATTTATAGTGTAAGTGAGGAGTTAAGGCGGTGTGGCGTTTGGATCAGATGGCACTTCGATCGAGTGGCCCTCTGATCGGATGGTCATCCGATCAGATTGCCATTCGATCAATCCCATCCTTTTGCCATTTTCCGTCTTTGATTCGTTTTACGAGTTAGATTAAGCATTGCTTTGCGTATTATTGTGTAATAGAATCACATTGCTAAATTATGTTATTAACACAAGAGTTTCCAAGATTCATAGTTTCCGCCAGTGACAAGTCTCCAGTCTCTCGTTCAACCAAGTCTCAAGTTTCATGAGTTTCAAGAGTCAAGCACCAAAGTATCAAGTATCATTGTATCAAGAATCAAGAATCTAGCTTCCAAGTATCAAGAATCAAGCCTCAAGAATCGAGTATCAAGAATCTAGTCTCATAGTGTTAAGTTTCAAGAATCAAGTATCATAGTATTAAGAATCAAGCGACTAGAGTTAAGCATCAAGATTCAAGTATCAAGAATCTAGTATTAAGAATCAAGTTTCATAGCATAAAGATTCATAATCATCAAAATGCCAAGAGTCACATAGTACAGGGACTAAAATTGACAATAGCTAAAAGTTTAGGGACGCAGGGCGTTACAGTCTCCCCTTCTTTAGGAGATTTCGTCCCCGAAATCTAAGAGGAAGACTGCTCGAAGAGCTGCGGATATTTGATCTTCATTTCACTCTCGAGTTCCCAAGTGAATTCGGCGCCACGCTTTCCTTCCCAACGTACTTTGACTATGGTGATTTTGCTGCGCCTTAGTCTCTTGGTTCCTCGATCCATGATTTCGACCGGTTTCTCCACAAAGTGTAAGGCTTCGTTTATTTGCAAGTTGTCACACCCCCAAAATCCACCATGCGGAGTATCACCGCTTGGAGGCGTGACATGACCAGGATCAAGCCACCAATCATATTGAACAATGTATTTAAGATAGTTAAAATCCAACCACACAATATAATTGGTGATTGAAAGCTAGTTAACCAAGTTCAAATTAAACAGCAGAAGCATTAAAGGTAAAACCCAAAACATAAGTAATAAGTTCATAAGTTTAAATGTTTAACATGGGACTCGACAGCCCATGTCCCACAACAACCACGCCTCCCCGTGCAAGCTCCATAGATACCTAACGATCTGCAAGGCATGTAACAAGGAGTCAACAACAAAGTTGAGCGAGTTCACAGTTGGTTGTTTGTTTTAAGTTGTTTTTCGAAAACATGGTTTGTCTTTAGCTGGCTTACTTGCCGTGGGGGTTACCCCATAGTTGAAAATATGATTAACCAATTCCTTCTTTCCCAAACCATAACCAGTGGGGGCTTCCCCATGTGAACCACTAGACCGTTACCATATCGACTACTGACGAAAGTAAGTTGTGCCCTAAGTCAATGTCTATCATCATTGACTGTTTGCCATGATCCATTAGTACACGCCCATCCTACCGGCACGGTGTGAGGTTTGTCAAACCTAATAGCGCTATTAACTAATGACCCGCTCGCCATCGGCCTCGGCGATTAAGTCGATATAAAATGAGGGACTTAGGTGATAGAGTTTTGGCTAGTAGTTTAAGGTTGTTGTCCTACCCAAGGAGGACGAACGTACGTATTCTACCCAAGGAGAATACGCAGGATTAATATTGGCATCCTACCTATGGAGGATGGCGGTACATATCCTACCCAAGGAGGATATGCAGGTTCCGTTTTAGTTCTTTAACCCATTCCCAACCACCGGGAATCCCATGCCTTAGAAAGAGTGTGAACTCACCTTTGGTTGCTCGGTTTGACACTAAAAAATAGCTAACAGTCAAGGTCGGTCAATCACGTCCTAATATGATTACCAGTTAGTCATTTAGTGGTTTCAAATAGAGCACAAAGTTCCTACACGTATCTACTACACAACATGCACTCACTTTAATAGTTCACGCCCATATAAACATTCCACTTATAGCTACTCAAGAGCAAGCATACGATATTGCACATAACACATTCATTGACATATAACATGTTAGATCATTATTGGATAACATAACCGACATTTAGACATGCAAATCACTTGTTATATTGTTTCAGCTTGAACATCCAAAACTGGACTGTTTTCAGGTATTTTAATAAAATAGTTAACTTACTCCAAAAATTCCCAAAATTTTACAGAATTTTTTAAACAATCCAAATTTTACTGTGTAAAAATATCGGGATCCAATTCATTACCAATATTTTATAAAAAATCATTTACCAGACTGCAATCATATTCATCACTTTCTGACTGCAGTCCACGGAATAATTCATTTAAAATTTATCGTAAGTCCGATTGATGAAATTCCAGTTGGAGCATTACAACGACATCAGTGGTCATCTACAGTACAAATTTCATGAGCTAATTTTACACAGATTTCAAGTTATGACGAAAAACATAACACACATTTTCTGCAGTAAAAACGCAGCTTTTGCTTCTGTGACAAACGACCCTTTAAAAATAGCAAACGAAGTCCAAAAATTATAATTCCAGTGCCATTAGAACCGTATTTCGAAATAACACGTTATAGACTCAAGAAAATCAATTTTTCGTTAAGTTATGACTTGGTTACAGCCAACTGAAGTTGGCAGTAAACACCTAACAGTTTTCTGTTTTCACATACCCCTTTTATAAAACAAGTTTATGGGTTTCTTTATCATGTTCAGCAACTGTATAAATACTTTCGTAACATCGTTAGCAGTTGTATGCTACTTTCTAACAGATTCATCATACCGAACAATCAAGATCATGCATGTATTTAACAACATTATTTTAACAAGATTTCATCATCTCACATCTTTATGTTCAAGATTTATGCTCATGTTCTTTTAGTGTTCATATGATTTCATCAAGACATATCTTTTAACCACTAAAAACATGAAGTATCAAGAGTATTTAAGAAGCTTGCAACTAGCTTAAAGCTAGGGGAGGTCACAAGTGAAAATGTGGAGGATAATAGCAAACGAAGGTGGTCCTTCAAGATCCGTGAGCACCGAGCCTCCTAATTCACCTTCTAGCACCTTGAGACAACCTTGGATTGGATGATGGAAAATCGAAAATGGTGAGTGTGAGGAGGGTATGTTTGGCCGTAGCTATGGGGAAGAAGGAGAAGGAATTTTGTGGTGAATGAAGATGGTGAGATAAGGGTGGTTATTTGTAGTAAGAATGTTATTATCCAATAGTCCATATGTTCCCCCAAGTACTACCATATCTAGTCAAGATCTAGCAATTTCCAAGAAGGGATTTACTAGAGATTTTAGAAGATTTGAAGAAATATTTGGTGAGTGGGGCCCCTATGGGGACGGTCATAGAGATGGGGGGGGGGGGGTTAAGTGAAAGTTTAAAATAGTAAGTAGATGATTAGTAGGGTGTTAAATGTAATATCTAGTGTTTAGTGTGTTACATGCTTTATGTAATGTGTTATAGTGCTCGGGAACCATAACTAGCTCAGAAAAAGTGAAACAATGTTTCTGGTAATATTTTAGTGTTCCGGGTAATGTCCGGTTTTTCGGTTAGATACCGTTCCGTTAAAGTGCTAAGTTGTTCCGTATAGTGTCTTTTATGTATCTTTTTGTAACACTTTTAATTCCCAACACTTAGGAAAGCATACAGGACTATTTAGTCAATTTTCTGCACAAGACTAGTATGTTAACAAGCACATGTAAGCAATGTTGTAGAAGGCGCTAGGCGCTAGTCGGGCGGTGAGGTACAGCCTAGGGATTAATCGGGATTAACCGGGATTAATCGGGATTAATCGGAATGGGATTTTTATACGTATTTTTTCAAAATTATATATATATACCCAATAATATAAAAATAATACTTCAAAATTCACATAAATACTTCAAGTTTCAGATAGTATGGTTCGATTTTGACCGATTTTGACCAATTCTGACCGACTAGGACCGCCTAGGACCGCCTAGGACCGATTTTTTCCGATTTTGTCCGATTAATGTAGACCGCCTAGGACCGATTTTTGACCGACTAGGACCGACTTTGACCGACTAGGACCGACTTTGACCGACTAGGGCCGCCTAGGACCGATTACCGATTAATGGACCGACTAGGCTATAATTAATCAGTAGACTAGCGCCTAGCGCCTAGGCGGCGATTAATCGGCCGCCTAGGCCGATTTCTACAACAGTGCATGTAAGTATGACGCAGTAATCAGAAAGCAGTTAAGTAATTCAGCACAGTCATCAAGCACTTTAATTAACAATAATTAATCGTACGGATACATGTAATTATGAGGGTTGTCACATTCTCCCCCCGTTAAGAAAATTTCGTCTCGAAATTTAGCACGTGGTTACTGAGGAAGCTAGTTAAGTTGCATGGTTTCCTGGTTTTCCTGGGGTGTCACATCATCCCCCCGTTGGTTTGGAATTTCGTCCCGAAATTCCGCAGTAGCTTCAGCCTCAGTAATGGTTGCACTTTTCTTAAACAACTGGGGATACTTGAGTTTCATTTGGTCTTCTCATTCCCAGGTATACTCTGGGCCCCGACGGGAGTTCCAACGAACACGAACAAGGGGTATTCTGGTACGCTTGAGAATCTTAACATCTCGGTCTGTGATTTCAACTGGTTCCTCGACGAATCGCAACTGGTCGTCGATTGTGAGCTCCTTTAAGGGAACTATGCGGGTCTCATCTGACAGACACTTTTTCAGATTTGACACGTGGAATACGTTGTGAACTCCGCTGAGTTCTTCAGGTAGATTCAACTTGTAAGCGACTTTGCCAATTTTCTCAGTGATTTCGAACGGTCCGACATAACGCGGATTGAGTTTGCCTCGTTTTCCAAAACGAACTACACCTTTCCAAGGTGAGACTTTGAGTAGCACCCGATCCCCAACCTGGAACTCGAGTAGTTTCCTTCGCTTTTCAGCATAGCTTTTCTGACGGTCACGAGCCGCCGCCATTCGTTGTCGTATATGAGCAATCTTCTCAGTCGTGTCTACCACAAGTTCTGGGCCTGTGATTTGGCTGTCACCAACTTCTGCCCAACAAAGAGGTGATCGGCATTTACGTCCGTACAATGCCTCAAACGGAGCGGCCTGGATACTGGTGTGGTAACTGTTGTTATACGAAAACTCCACTAACGGGAGGTGTTTTTCCCAGCCATTACCAAAGTCGATTATACATGCCCTAAGCTTGTCTTCAAGGGTTTGGATGGTGCGTTCAGATTGCCCATCCGTCTGTGGATGATATGCCGTGCTCATGTCTAATCGAGAACCAAAGGACTTGTGCATAGCTTGCCACAATTCAGATGTAAAACGTGAGTCACGGTCAGAAATGATGGAGGCTGGCACTCCGTGCCTTGATACTACTTCCTTTAGGTAGACGTCCCCTAGAGTAGAAAACTTATCCGTTTCCTTGATAGCCAGAAAATGTGCAGACTTGGTCAGTCGATCCACGATCACCCAAATGGTATCGTTTCCGCGTTGAGATCTAGGCAGGCCAGTAACGAAATCCATGGAAATTTGCTCCCATTTCCATTTAGGTATCTCTGGTTGTTGAAGTAGGCCTGATGGTTTCTGGTATTCGACCTTGACCCTAGCACAAGTCAAGCATTTACTGACGTAGGTTGCTATGTTGGCTTTCATGCTAGGCCACCAGTATGTAGTCTTTAAGTCGTGGTACATCTTATCCGAACCAGGATGTACCGAATAACGAGAGTTATGTGCTTCATCCATCACAAGCTCGCGTAAGTTTCCATAAAGTGGAACCCAGATGCGCCCTGTTACGTAGTAAGCGCCGTCTTCCTTATGTTCTAACCGTTTCCTTGGTCCTCGTAAGGACTCAGCCCTGATGTTCTCTGCTTTCAACGCTTCAACCTGTATTAGTGCATACGCCTGTCGACTTCGTCTTGTATCGAGTCTTGTATGTGTATAGATAGATCAGGGCACGTTATACGAGGAAACTGTCAAAAATAGGTTAGAAGGTAATTTCGCACGAAATAACAGAGTGTTATTTCGCATGAAATTAGCTAGTGATTTCACACGAAATTACTTGGTAATTTCGCACGAAATAGTAATTTCGTGTGAATGTGATTTCGTGTGAACCTGTTCATGCGAAATAAGCCAGCCTATAAATAGGTGCCTTGTGATTTCGTTTGAAGTAGTTCTAACTTTCCGGTTTCAGTACCGAAGTGCTGCCGAAGTGTCTACTCACTGTAAAACGTTGTTATATCAATCAAAAGACAGTTTAAAGTGAATTGCAAGCTGAATTAAATTGATACATTTGTTTCCGCCTCTCGTATTGAGGAAAAACTCTTCTGAACGACTCGTTTGGTCGTGCAAACGATCCTACAAGTGGTATCAGAGCTCAGGAGGAAGAGTTCTTACCAATTCAGTTGCAAAATCTGATTTCTACACCTTCTTTTTCAAAATTAACAAGTTTTTACGGTTAAAATAGCTTGATTTTCTCTCATTATATGCGAAACAGTGTTTTAACAAAGCCTTGAAAGAATTGGACCTAAAATCGGACTAAAACCTGATCAATTTTGACAAAAACAGTTCGAGATGATGACATCAGCAGTATTTCGCACGGAATAGCATTTGATATTTCGCATGAAATAGACCTATTTCGCACCAGATTGTTATTTCGTTTGAAAGAGTGTTGTATTTCACACGAAATCAGCTTATTTCGCATCAAACTGGTATTTCGTTTGGTTATTTCGTGTAAAAGGGTATTTCGTGTGAACTGTTTTCGTTTAAAGTTGTATTTCAGGGTATTTCGCTTGAATAGGGTATTCCGTGTGAAGAGGTTATTTCGTTTGAGAGTGCTATTTCGCACCAAAGTTCATTTCGCTTGAAGATTGTATTTCGTTTGAAAGTGACTGTTTTGTGAAAAATTTCTCCGAAACATGGAAGAGGAATTTTATAACGCGTTTGCTACTGCCCTGAGTACTCCTGTTTCCATTGCTCAGAACATGAACATGGAAAATGAAACTGGAACTTTGCAAAACCCCCGAAGCTAATGGGAATTGAGGAGTATTATGGTTGGAAAGATCGATTTGAAAACTTGGTTCAAGCTAATCATTTGAGGTCTTGGGAATGTGTTGAGAAAAAGTATGTACTACCACGTACAGACTTGGGAGTTGAAAAGAAAATTTTTGAATTTACGGATAAAGAACGAGACATGTACAAAGCAGAAAAGATGATGATTAGTTTACTTCAGCAAGCTATTAAAGAAGACATGTTCATATTGCTTCAACATGATAAAACTTCACGTTCAATTTGGGAAGCACTTCGAATTAAATTTGAGGGAAGTGAGAAGATGATCAAGAGTAAAAAATTATTGTTAAAGAAAGAATTTGATTTATTTACAAGTTCGCCAGGAGAAGATACAAAGAAATTGATTGAAAGATATTGTCACTTAGTACGGTCAATGTCATTGTTAAACATCAAAAAAGATCATGAGGAATGGGTTGACAAATTAGCCGATGCTTTACCTCAAAAAGAATGGGGTACATTTTTTATGATATTAAAGAATACTGGAGAATATGATGGTTTGACAATTTCTCAGTTCATTGAAAAGATTGAAGGACAAGATCTTGACCAACAAAAGATTGCTAGAATGAGCAATCCAAGTGCACAACAAGATGTTAAAATGTATTTCAAAGGGAGTGTTCAGAATGTCGAAGCAAGTCCGAAAATTCAAACTGCTTTCAGTGCAGAAAATTCATCTGGATCAGTTAATCAAAGTCCAAACAGTAGCAGTGGATTTTCCTCATACCCAAGTGTTAATCCGAAGGAATCAACTTCTAGTCATCAGTTTCAAAGTTCAAATAGCAGTAATGGTCAAATTTTACATTGCAACATCGCGTTGCATCTTCAGAATGGTCAAAATTTCTCTGAAGAAGTGGCTAAAAGTCATATGTCATTACTTGCTACAGAATTGGAATCATATGAAGGATTGGTTGCAGGAAGGACCGGAAATCCTATGTTGATAAAAGAGGATTACGATCAGATCGATGCTGAGGAAATGGAGCTGATGGATATTAAGTGGTGTTTAGCGAGTGTTTTGAGAAGAGCTGAAAAATTCAAGATGATTACAGGGAGAGATGATTTTCTGGATGCAAATGTATCTACTTTGGGTTTTGATAAATCTAAAGTTACTTGTTTTCGATGCAGGGAGAAAGGACATTTCAAGAGGGAATATACCAATCGAGAAGCAAGTGGAGCAAAGAATCCGTTTGGTGGTAATGATTATTATCGAAAAGCCATATATCAACAAGTTACTCATCAACCTTATCAACAAAAAGAACCACAAACTGCACATGCTAAAATGATCGAAGAAACAAATAAGAAAGCTTATTATGGCATAATTGATCAAAATGATGAAAAAGTGGCAGAAGGTTTCAGTTGGGACAAATACATTCCGCCTGATTCAAAAGTAGTAGCTCTCATTGCACAAATAGTTCAAGAGCCAGATTTGATGACAGAATGGATGAAAGTGTTTGCTGAAAATGAGAAGAATTAAGATGATGAATCTAGTTCTTCAGATGATAGTACAGAACAGACACAAGTGTTTGATCAATCATCAACTGATGACAGTGATGATGAGGAAGAAAAGCATATTAATATTACAAAAACTCATTTATCTCCTGAAAGTTTTCAATTTTATTTTGCAGATCGTTTGGAAAAGCTAAAGGAGAAACGTGCAGCAAAGAATCAGAAACAGGTAAAAAGCGAGATTGTTGCACAGGAAGAGAAGTCTGAACAGAGTAAAGAAGTTGAATTTGTTGAAAAAGTAGTTGAAGTTGAAAAGATTATTGAAGTGGAAAAGATTGTTGAAGTCACAAAACCGTGCTTAAAGTGTTTGGAGTCATGTAAGCAGTGTGAAGAGAAAGATGAGAAATTGAGTGAACAAGATAAGATGAAAGAAAATTTATTGTTCAATCTCAATTATGTGAAAGAATCGTATGATGTATTGAATAGAATAGTGAATGGTCTACAAAAGACAAATTCTGAAAGAGAATATGCATTAACAATGATGAATGCAGTGATGATGACAAAGCAGAAGGCTATTAATCATTACATTGAAGAATGTGCAAAGCTGAAGCAGGAGTTGGAGACAGAAAAGATAGAAAATGAAAGAATTAGAAGATTGTTGCAAAGTTATTCTAGTTCTGATTATTTGATTGATCGAATTTATCCAACTGTTGCAGGTTTTGAAGCATTTCAAGACAAGAAGCCTGAAGAAAAGGATACTGGTAAGAAACAAAGTGCAAATTATAACAAGTGTCCGCCTCCGATTTGGGAAGGTTATTCTCCCAGAAAACCAAATGAGGAGCAAGTCAAAAAGGCTGTCAATATAAAGTTAAAGTCCGAAACAACTGATGATTTACCAGAAAACATTGATGTTACATTTACATCGTCTGACACTGATCATGAGTCTGAGTTAATAAAGAAAGTGGTCGATCAGGTGTTGGATAAAGATGAGGAGTCAGAGTCAAAGTACGAATCCAAGAGTTCGAGTTCATCAGTTGACAGTCCAAAATCATCGGCCAAAAGGGTTTACAATAAAGAATTCCTGTTATCAAAATCTAATTTGAATGACGAACCAATTGAAGTGGCATATACTTTGATTGATTCAGACAAATTATATTCTGATGAGGAATTTCAATAAGAGGTGTTAAACCAGAAATGATAAAAAAGGTTTTCAAATTAACAGAAATTAATATTTCTGAAATAAAAGATGTAAATCTTTCTAAAAAACCTAATCCTTACACCTCAAGAGTTCAACAACGTTTAAACAAGAAAAGGGGTTACAGTTCTGGTTCAGGTTATCGAAAGAAACTAAACCATAACGGTAATTTCAAAAAGAAAGGACTTGGTTTTATTCCACCGAAAAATCATAAAAATGAGAAAATTTCTTAAACAAAAATAGTATTTGTTACTGGGTTAAGTTCGGAGGAAGAAGAAAAGAGTTCATTCTGGAAGCAGTCAAACAAAGAATTCTTTGCAGAAAAACAGAAACATGAGAAGAATGGAGTTCATCAGAGAAAGGAGACAAGAACGTGTTACAGATGTCAAGAAGTTGGTCACATTGCCTGGAACTGTCCAATGGCTATCAACACAAAACAGGAAGTTGTTTCTAAACTCAAAGAAAAGGTTGTTGACAAAACTAAACCACCAACTGAAAAATTCAAAGTGTTTAGGAATTCAACATATGAAGTTGGTGAATGTTCGAAAAGATTTTACAAGAGAAGAGTGAATCTTGACAACCAGAAGTGGGTTCTTAAGAATTCAGATGTGAAATCTGGCGATGAATCTGATTCCACAAAGTCAGAGGAGCCACAAGTTGAGCTAAAAATAGAAACATCAGTACCGCCAATGGATGATGTCAATTTTCCACCATTGCGGGCTGAAAATTTTAAACAAAAAGTTGGAAAAGTTGAGATATCAAATCAATTCTATTCTGAAAAGAAAGATTTTGATAGCGAAAAGGTTTTTAATGGAAATGTGAAAAAGATTTTTGGAAAGATGGTCGAGAGAAAGGTAAAAGGGGTAAAAGAGTTTTATGAAACAAAGAAGGCAACTTACACCCCAAGTGAAGATGAGGAGGTAACATCCAAGTTTGGTCAGGCTTGGATGTCTGTTTTTCATATGTGAAAAGTATGACTTGCCGGAGCTTCCAGGTTGGTAAGAGTGGAGCAGGTATCGGCATCTTTCTTGAGAAATTCACGTCAGTGATATTTCGACTTACAAGTGGTAAATCAGGGACATTAAGTTGTACTTGATTTTCTACAAGTGATATTTGTTAATTGAATTTAAAAAATGTTATATTTTTCAAGTGGTTGAATGAACAAGGTGATGAATTGATCTCCTAACCTACAATTGGTTTTATGAAATCAGCAAAACTAATTTTCCGAAAAAACCATTTTGATTAAAACAAACTTAAGTGTTTTGAAATCATAATGGGAAAATAGTTTGTTGTCAGGGGGAGTTCTGATTGTTTATGCCAAGAGGATGGCGATTTGAAGCAATTCACAACAGTTGTCATTTTACTTGTACAGTTTGTTTTCAAATTTTTTTTAATTGGTTTTGAATTTTAGGGGGAGTAAGAAATTTTCAGAAAATCCAAAAACATTAGAAAATTTGAAAAAGCACAAAACTCATTTTTGATTGGAAAATATTGTAAAACAACAAAAACATGATAAAATGAAAAAGAGTTTTGTTGAGAAAAGAGGAAATGATAGTACATCAGTGGACTATCATAGCATGCTAAAGAATTGGAAAGTTAAAATGTGATAAACGGTCTCACTGATTATGTGCCAGTAGGTTTTTACACATTTAGTAGATTGTGTCAAGATATAAACCTAAATTTCAAACTTACTTGTATCGTGGGGAACATCTCTCGGATATATGGGTAACCCTCAAAATCTTGTTTGAAAGGTCCCTCTTTCTGAGATACTAGGTCTTTATACTCAGTGATATCTGGGGTATTATCCCGGGACTTCTGATTTTGAGGAAGCAATGGCCTAGTCCCCGTATAATACTTTTCGCATGCTTGAAATATAGCAACACCCCCAGCATAAAAAATGATGAAACATTGCAAAATGTTAATCATGTGCTGTTGAAGAAAAGATTCTCTAAAGGGAACACACCTAAAGTCGAAGCCATCATCTCTCTGATTTTGCGGAAGCAATAGCCTGAGCTCTCATGGCCCTCGCATTTAACCCTTTATAGATATCATCTAGGTATACTCACCTGTAAGACTGAATATTGGGATCTGGATACGGGAGTATATTCTGAGGTGGAACACGCGAATAAGTTTAAGTCTCTAAAACATTAATCTCATATCTAGAAACAGTTGAACTTTGTGTGAAAAATTTAAGTGGATCAGTATACTGACAATCTAAGTGAATCATTTAAAACTTAAAATGTTTAAAGCTTAACGGTGTTGGTGATTTGTCTCAAAAACTGATATGATCCTCTTACACAAACTCTCAAAAATATTGTTTGTAAATATTTCTTTATTGTATTTTCTTTCAAGTTTAAAAAAAATCCAAAAATATTTTTAGTGTGTTTTAGCATAATTTTTGAAAAATATAAAAAGATTTTTGATAACTGATGTTGGAGAGTTGATTTTCAAAATTCTGAGTGCTAAACATGAAGACAAAAGGTTTGGGAGAATTTGTTTGAGATGAAAAATTGTTTAAAAAAATGGTATTTTTACAAGTGGTTCATCAGAGATTAAAATTGTTATATCATTTATTGATGATTGATTAATATCTGCAAGTGATATAAAAGTTTGTCAAATTTTAAATTTGAGAAATTTACTTTGAGGTAGAGAATGTGCAGGTTAGATAGATTCAGATACCTGAGCTGATTGAGAGCCAGGTCATGATCTTGAAACAAGAATTATTTCATACTATGATCCTAGTTTATCGAAAGGGGGAGTTTGAAGACATCAAGAGGGAGTTTGAAGATTGTAGAGTCAAATTCAAATCCTGAAGTTCACGCAAGCTGATGATGCTAAAGATCTTAAGGAATCAAGAGATCTGATCAAGAGAAGATAGAGTCAGATGAGATCCTGGAAAAGAAAGAAGAGAAGAGGAGAAGAATGAGGATGTTTTACATTGTTAGATACTTCAAGAGAGAACGAGAAGACTGATAAAGACTGAAGATGTTGAAGATATGTATTGAAGACTCGTCGACATCCGAGGGGGAGTCTGTTAGTGCATACGTCTGTCGATTTCGTCTTGTATCGAGTCTTGTATGTGTATAGATAGATCAGGGCACGTTATACGAGGAAACTGTCAAAAATAGGTTAGAAGGTAATTTCGCACGAAATAACAGAGTGTTATTTCACACGAAATTACTTGGTAATTTCGCACGAAATAGTAATTTAGTGTGAAAGTGATTTCGTGTGAAGCTGTTCATGCGAAATAAGCCAGCCTATAAATAGGTGCCTTGTGATTTCGTATGAAGTAGTTCTAACTTTCCGGTTTCAGTACCGAAGTGCTGCCGAAGTGTCTACTCACTGTAAAACGTTGTTATATCAATCAAAAGACAGTTTAAAGTGAATTGCAAGCTGAATTAACTTGATACGTTTATTTCCGCCTCTCGTATTGAGGAAAAACTCTTCTGAACGACTCGTTTGGTCGTGCAAACGATCCTACAACCTGAGCATTTCGTATTTGAGCGGGAAGGCTAGAGTGAATGGTAAGCTGTAACACACGTACACGCTTAGGTGTAGTATCCTTTCGACTGAGGGCGTCGACCACAACATTGGCCTTGCCCGGATGGTATTTGATAGCGCATTCATAATCGTTCAAGAGCTCGACCCATCGGCGTTGTCGCATGTTTAATTCCTTTTGCTTGAAGATATGCCCAAGACTCCTGTTATCGGTGTAAATGGTGCACTTGGTACCGTACAGGTAATGTCTCCATATCTTAAGTGCGAAAACAACTGCTCCCAATTCCAAGTCGTGCGTAGTGTAGTTCCTTTCGTGAACTTTAAGTTGACGCGATGCGTAGGCAATGACATTGTCACGTTGCATCAACACGCAACCAAGTCCTTGGATGGAAGCGTCGCAATAAACCACAAAATCATCTGTGCCTTCAGGCAATGAGAGGATAGGCGCGCTACAAAGTCTATCCTTTAGGTGCTGAAATGCGGACTCCTGTACATCACCCCAACGATATGTGACACCCTTCTGAGTCAGTGAAGTGAGAGGTTGCACAATCTTTGAGAAATCCTTGATAAATCTTCTGTAATAACCTGCCAAACCCAAGAATTGGCGGATTTCTGTTGGTGTACGGGGTGCATGCCAGTTCTTGATCGAGTCAACCTTGGATGGATCCACATGAATCCCATCCTTGTTTACCACGTGGCCTAGAAAATGGATATCGCGAAGCCAGAAGTCACATTTCGAAAATTTGGCATACAACTGCCCTGTTTGAAGGAGTTCCAAAATAAGCCTCAGGTGTTGCTCGTGTTCTTCCTGACTCTTCGAATAGATTAGGATGTCGTCGATGAAAACTATGACAAACTTATCCAGGTAAGGTTTGCACACTCGGTTCATGAGATCCATGAAAACTGCAGGTGTGTTTGTTAATCCAAAAGGCATAACCAGAAACTCGTAATGCCCATACCGAGTTCTGAATGCTGTCTTGGAGATGTCCTCATCTCGGACTCTCAGCTAATGATAGCCCGATCTTAAGTCAATCTTAGAGTAGAAGCTCGACCCTTGCAGCTGGTCGAAAAGGTCATCAATACGTGGAAGAGGATAACGATTCTTCACTGTCACCTTGTTGAGTTCGCGGTAGTCAATACACATTCTGAAGGTACCGTCTTTCTTCTTCTCAAATAACACTGGAGCTCCCCAAGGCGAAGAGCTAGGGCGAATAAAACCCTTGTCCAAGAGCTCTTGTAGTTGCGAGGACAGTTCTTCAAGTTCTGATGGAGCTAGATGATAAGGTGCATGAGCTATTGGTGCTGCTCCAGGAGCTAGCTCGATTTGAAATCGACTTGTCGATGAGGCGGAAGACCAGGTAATTTCTCGGGGAATACCTCAGGAAAATCGCGTACAATAGGAATGTCTTCAATTCTCTTCTCTTCCATTGATGCGTCAGTAACGAGAGCTAGAATGGCAGTGTGGCCCTTTCGCAAACACTTCTCGGCCTTCAGAAAAGAGATAATGCCTACGACTGCACCACTCTTGTCGCCACGAATCACGAGGGGTTCTTCACCCGAATGAGGGAAGCAGACAATCTTCTCGTTGCAAAGAATTTCCGCTTGCTGATGAGATAACCAATCCATCCCAATAACAACGTCGAAACTACCCAGAACGATAGGAATGAGGTCGATAGAAAAGGTCTGATCAGCAAGAACAAGATTACAACCCTTAACTATGTGTGTGGCCTCTAAACTTTTACCGTTTGCTAGCTCTACCACGTGTTTGGTGTTCAAAAGTGTTGGGGTGTGCTTAAGCATTTGACTAACTTTTAAGGATACATAACTAGTATCGGCACCCGAATCGAATAAAACAGTAACAAAGAAGTCATCCAGAAGAAACTTACCCATCACCACGTTGGGATCGTTCCTTGTATCACCCTGACCCAGCATGAAAACACGTCCCCTGGCTCCATTGCCATCATTGTTTCCCCCATTATTGTTTATGTTCCCCTGATTGTTGTTGTTGTTCTGTTTCTGGTTCAACTGGGGGCACTTTTTCTTGAAGTGACCTTCAGCACCACACTGATAGCATCCCCTGTTACCCTGCTGTTGCTGCTGCTGATTCTGGGGAGCTTGTGGCTGCTGTCGACGATTCTGATTCGCAGGACGTGAGCTCCTGCAATCCTTGGCTTCATAACCCAGCTTGTTACATCTCTGACAACGACCCTTGTTGCACGGCCCGCTATGGTGCAAATTATAGCGATTGCACTTAGGGTGATTTCCCCTGTATCCACCCTGACCTTGATTCCCAGAAGACTGCTGACTGGGGCTCCTGTACTCATCTGTCTTTCGCTACTGGGACTGAGACTGAACTGAAGTAGAACCCTTGCCCGAATTTCCATCCCACTTGCGCTTGTTATCACTGGGAG
Organism: Helianthus tuberosus; assembly: GCA_030545235.1. Taxonomy (NCBI): domain Eukaryota; kingdom Viridiplantae; phylum Streptophyta; class Magnoliopsida; order Asterales; family Asteraceae; genus Helianthus; species Helianthus tuberosus. The sequence continues at coordinate 39,241,723 of CM060391.1, forward strand.
CATCAGAAGTAGTAGTAGCGCTAATACGCTTGGGCAACTTGTTCTGCTCAACTGCCTGATCAGTGAGACGATGAGCCAACCGGATGATTTGCTGAATGGTGCCAAGATTAGCTGAGGTCACGTGGCTCTGAATTTCTGGCACCAAACCCTTAAGGTACAGCTCGATACGCTTGATAGGAGGATCCACCATAGTGGGACACAAGATAGCTAATTCGTTTGATCTCTTTGTGTATGCCTCGATTTCAGATCCCGTCATCTTCAAATTGAAAAATTCCACCTCTAGCTTGTGGATGTCGTCACGACTACAGTACTCTTCTTTGATCAAATCTTTGAAGTCGTTCCATGGGGTGGCATTAGCAACCGCCAGCCCTAGCAGTTGAACCTGTGCTTTCCACCAGGTTAACGCAGCACCTTCGAGTGTTCCAGTAGCAAATTTCACCCTACGATCTTCAGGGCATTCACACATCTCAAAAACAGACTCAATCTTCTCGAACCAGTGGAGAAGACCTACAGCTCCTTCTGTGCCGCTGAAAGTACTAGGTCGGCAATCCATGAATGTTTTAAACGTACATACGGGAGGCGGAGCATGTTGACCTCCTGCAGGGACAGCTGCGAGTGCCTCAGCCACTTGTTCGTTGATTAGAGCCGTCAGCTGGGCTTGAGTCAAGTTCAAACGTCCACTCGTGATCTTCACAACGAAGCAACATAAGTGAGTAAAGTGTCGCGAAAGTGCGTAAGCGTGGGACGACAGAAGAGAGTAAGCACACAAGGCTCAAATAGCAGTTATCACGTTAACTAATGCACTATGTGAACTATCTAACAGACAATATAAACATAAATCATACCACTTATTGTGTCGAGTCTTGCACTTGGAGCGAAGCATCGTTGTGGATCGTTGAGCACTGTACAGGTTATAGTCTGGTTTTATGAAAAAGCTTTTCCCTTTTTAAAACCAAGTTCACTATAACCAATGGCTCTGATACCAATCTGTCACACCCCCAAAATCCACCATGCGGAGTATCACCGCTTGGAGGCGTGACATGACCATGATCAAGCCACCAATCATATTGAACAATGTATTTAAGATAGTTAAAATCCAACCACACAATATAATTGGTGATCGAAAGCTAGTTAACCAAGTTCAAATTAAACAGCGGAAGCATTAAAGGTAAAACCCAAAACATAAGTAATAAGTTCATAAGTTTAAATGTTTAACATGGGACTCGACAGCCCATGTCCCACAACAACCACGCCTCCCCGTGCAAGCTCCATAGATACCTAACGACCTGCAAGGCATGTAACAAGGAGTTAACAACAAAGTTGAGCGAGTTCACAGTTGGTAGTTTGTTTTAAGTTGTTTTTCGAAAACATGGTTTGTCTTTAGCTGGCTTACTTGCCGTGGGGGTTACCCCATAGTTGAAAATATGATTAACCAATTCCTTCTTTCCCAAACCATAACCAGTGGGGGCTTCCCCATGTGAACCACTAGACCGTTACCATATCGACTACTGACGAAAGTAAGTTGTGCCCTAAGTCAATGTCTATCATCATTGACTGTTTTCCATGTTCCATTAGTACACGCCCATCCTACCGGCACGGTGTGAGGTTTGTCAAACCTAATAGCGCTATTAACTAATGACCCGCTCGCCATCGGCCTCAGCGATTAAATCGATATAAAATGAGGGACTTAGGTGATAGAGTTTTGGCTAGTAGTTTAAGGTTGTTGTCCTACCCAAGGAGGACGAACGTACGTATTCTACCCAAGGAGAATACGCAGGATTAAAATTGGCATCCTACCTATGGAGGATGGCGGTACATATCCTACCCAAGGAGGATATGCAGGTTCCGTTTTAGTTCTTTAACCCATTCCCAACCACCGGGAATCCCATGCCTTAGAAAGAGTGTGAACTCACCTTTGGTTGCTCGGTTTGACTCTAAAAAATAGCTAACAGTCAAGGTCGGTCAATCACATCCTAATATGATTACCAGTTAGTCATTTAGTGGTTTCAAATAGAGCACAAAGTTCCTACACGTATCTACTACACAACATGCACTCACTTTAATACTTCACGCCCATATAAACATTCCACTTATAGCTACTCAAGAGCAAGCATACAATATTTCACATAACACTTTCATTGACATATAACATGTTAGATCATTATCGGATAACATAACCGACATTTAGACATGCAAATCACTTGTTATATTGTTTCAGCTTGAACATCCAAAACTAGACTGTTTTCAGGTATTTTAATAAAATAGTTAACTTACTCCAAAAATTCCCAAAATTTTACAGAATGTTTTAAACAATCCAAGTTTTACTGTGTAAAAATATCGGGATCCAATTCATTACTAATATTTTATAAAAAATCATTTACCGGACTGCAATCAGATTCATCACTTTCTGACTGCAGTCCACGGAATAATTCATTTAAAATTTATCGTAAGTCCAATTGATGAAATTCCAGTTGGAGCATTACAAAGACATCAGTGGTCATCTACAGTACAAATTTCATGAGCTAATTCTACACAGATTTCAAGTTATGACAAAAAACATAACACATATTTTCTGCAGTAAAAACGCAGCTTTTGCTGCTTTGAAAAATGACCCTTTAAAAATAGCAAACGAAGTCCAAAAATTATGATTCCAGTGCCATTAGAACCGTATTTCGAAATAACACGTTATAGACTCAAGAAAATCAATTTTTCGTTAAGTTATGACTTGGTTACAGCTAAATTCAGTTGGGTGTAAACACCTAACAGTTTTCTGTTTTCACATACCCTTTTATAAAACAAGTTTATGGGTTTCTTTATCATGTTCAGCAACTGTATAAATACTTCCGTATCATCGTTAGCAGTTGTATGCTACTTTCTAACAGATTCATCATACCGAACAATCAAGATCATGCATGTATTTAACAACATTATTTTAACAAGATTTCATCATCTCACATCTTTATGTTCAAGATTTATGCTCATGTTCTTTTAGTGTTCATATGATTTCATCAAGACATATCTTTTAACCACTAAAAACATGAAGTATCAAGAGTATTTAAGAAGCTTGCAACTAGCTTAAAGCTAGGGGAGGTCACAAGTGAAAATGTGGAGGATAATAGCAAACGAAGGTGGTCCTTCAAGATCCGTGAGCACCGAGCCTCCTAATTCACCTTCTAGCACCTTGAGACAACCTTGGATTGGATTATGGAAAATCGAAAATGGTGAGTGTGAGGAGGGTATGTTTGGCCGTAGCTATGGGGAAGAAGGAGAAGGAATTTTGTGGTGAATGAAGATGGTGAGATAAGGGTGGTTATTTGTAGTAAGAATGTTATTATACAATAGTCCATATGTTCCCCCAAGTACTACCATATCTAGTCAAGATCTAGCAATTTCCAAGAAGGGATTTACTAGAGATTTTAGAAGATTTGAAGAAATATTTGGTGAGTGGGGCCCCTATGGGGACGGTCATAGAGATGGGGGGGGGGGGGGGGGTTAAGTGAAAGTTTAAAATAGTAAGTAGATGATTAGTAGGGTATTAAATGTAATATCTAGTGTTTAGTGTGTTACATGCTTTATGTAATGTGTTATAGTGCTCGGGAACCATAACTAGCTCAGAAAAAGTGAAACAATGTTTCTGGTAATATTTTAGTGTTCCGGGTAATGTCCGGTTGTTCGGTTAGATACCGTTCCATTAAAGTGCTAAGTTGTTCCGTATAGTATCTTTTATGTATCTTTTTGTAACACTTTTAATTCCCAACACTTAGGAAAGCATACAGGACTATTTAGTCAATTTTCTGCACAAGACTAGTATGTTAACAAGCACATGTAAGTATGACGCAGTAATTAGAAAGCAGTTAAGTAATTCAGCACAGTCATCAAGCACTTTAATTAACATTAATTAATCGTACGGATACATGTAATTATGAGGGTTGTCACATTCTCCCTCCGTTAAGAAAATTTCATCCCGAAATTTAGCACGTGGTTACTGAGGAAGCTAGTTAAGTTGCATGGTTTCCTGGTTTTCCTGGGGTGTCACATCATCCCCCCGTAGGTTTGGAATTTCGTCCCGAAATTCCGCAGTAGCTTCAGCCTCAGTAGTGGTTGCACTTTTCTTAAACAACTGGGGATACTTGAGTTTCATTTGGTCTTCTTGTTTCTAGGTATACTCTGGGCCCCGACGGGAGTTCCAACGAACACGAACAAGGGGTATTCTGGTACGCTTGAGAATCTTAACGTCTTGGTCTGTGATTTCAACTGGTTCCTCGATGAATCGCAACTGGTTGTCGATTGTGAGCTCCTTTAAGGGAACTATGAGGGTCTCATCTGACAGACACTTTTTCAGATTTGACACGTGGAATACGTTGTGAACTCCGCTGAGTTCTTCAGGTAGATTCAACTTGTAAGCGACTTTGCCAATTTTCTCAGTGATTTCGAACGGTCCGACATAACGCGGATTGAGTTTGCCTCGTTTTCCAAAATGAACTACACCTTTCCAAGGTGAGACTTTGAGTAGCACCCGATCCCCAACCTGGAACTCGAGTGGTTTCCTTCGCTTATCAGCATAGCTTTTCTGACGGTCACGAGCCGCCGCCATTCGTTGTCGTATCTGAGCAATCTTCTCAGTCGTGTCTACCACAAGTTCTGGGCCTGTGATTTGGCTGTCACCAACTTCTGCCCAACAAAGAGGTGATCGGCATTTACGTCCGTACAATGCCTCAAACGGAGCGGCCTAGATACTGGTGTGGTAACTGTTGTTATACGAAAACTCCACTAACGGGAGGTGTTTTTCCCAGCCATTACCAAAGTCGATTACACATGCCCTAAGCATGTCTTCAAGGGTTTGGATGGTGCGTTCAAATTGCCCATCCGTCTGTGGATGATATGCCGTGCTCATGTCTAATCGAGAACCAAAGGACTTGTGCATAGCTTGCCACAATTCAGATGTAAAACGTGAGTCACGGTCAGAAATGATGGAGGTTGGCACTCCGTGCCTTGATACTACTTCCTTTAGGTAGACATCTGCTAGAGTAGAAAACTTATCCGTTTCCTTGATAGCCAGAAAATGTGCAGACTTGGTCAGTCGATCCACGATCACCCAAATGGTATCGTTTCCGCGTTGAGATCTAGGCAGGCCAGTAACGAAATCCATGGAAATTTGCTCCCATTTCCATTTAGGTATCTCTGGTTGTTGAAGTAGGCCTGATGGTTTCTGGTATTCGACCTTGACCCTAGCACAAGTCAAGCATTTACTGACGTAGGTTGCTATGTTGGCTTTCATGCTAGGGCACCAGTATGTAGTCTTTAAGTCGTGGTACATCTTATCCGAACCAGGATGTACCGAATAACGAAACTTATGTGCTTCATCCATCACAAGCTCGTGTAAGTTTCCATAAAGTGGAACCCAGATGCGCCCTGTTACGTAGTAAGCGCCGTCTTCCTTATGTTCTAACCGTTTCCTTGATCCTCGTAAGGACTCAGCCCTGATGTTCTCTGCTTTCAACGCTTCAACCTGTGTTAGTGCATACGCCTGTCGACTTCATCTTGTATCGAGTCTTGTATGTGTATAGATAGACCAGGGCACGTTATACGAGGAAACTGTCAAAAATAGGTTAGAAGGTAATTTCGTGTGAACCTGTTCATGCGAAATAAGCCAGCCTATAAATAGGTGCCTTGTGATTTCGTTTGAAGTAGTTCTAACTTTCCGGTTTCAGTACCGAAGTGCTGCCGAAGTGTCTACTCACTGTAAAACGTTGTTATATCAATCAAAAGACAGCTTAAAGTGAATTACAAGCTGAATTAACTTGATACATTTGTTTCCGCCTCTCGTATTGAGGAAAAAATCTTCTGAACGACTTGTTTGGTCGTGCAAACGATCCTACAAGTGGTATCAGAGCTCAGGAGGAAGAGTTCTTACCAATTCAGTTGCAAAATCTAATTTCTACACCTTCTTTTTCAAAATTAACAAGTTTTTACGGTTAAAATAGCTTGATTTTCTCACATTATATGCGAAACAGTGTTTTAACAAAGCCTTGAAAGAATTGGACCTAAAAGCGGACTAAAACCAGATCAATTTTGACAAAAACAGGTCGAGATGATGACATCAGCAGTATTTCGCACGGAATAGCATTTGATATTTCGCATGAAATAGACCTATTTCGCATGAAATAGACCTATTTCGCACCAGATTGTTATTTCGTTTGAAAGAGTGTTGTATTTCACACGAAATCAGCTTATTTCGCATCAAACTGGTATTTCGTTTGGTTATTTCGTGTGAAAGGGTATTTCGTGTGAACTGTTTTCGTTTAAAGTTGTATTTCAGGGTATTTCGCTTGAACAGGGTATTCCGTGTGAAGAGGTTATTTCGTTTGAGAGTGCTATTTCGCACCAAAGTTCATTTCTCTTGAAGATTGTATTTCGTTTGAAAGTGACTGTTTTGTGAAAAATTTCTCCGAAACATGGAAGAGGAATTTTATAACGCGTTTGCTACTGCCCTGAGTACACCTGTTGCCATTGCTCAGAACATGAACATGGAAAATGAAACTGGAACTTTGCAAAAACCCCCGAAGCTAATGGGAATTGAGGAGTATTATGGTTGGAAAGATCGATTTGAAAACTTGGTTCAAGCTAATCATTTGAGGTCTTGGGAATGTGTTGAGAAAAAGTATGTACTACCACGTACAGACTTGGGAGTTGAAAAGAAAATTTTTGAATTTACGGATAAAGAACGAGACATGTACAAAGCAGAAAAGATGATGATTAGTTTACTTCAGCAAGCTATTAAAGAAGACATATTCATATTGCTTCAACATGATAAAACTTCACGTTCAATTTGGGAAGCACTTCGAATTAAATTTGAGGGAAGTGAGAAGATGATCAAGAGTAAAAAATCATTGTTAAAGAAAGAATTTGATTTATTTACAAGTTTTCCAGGAGAAGATACAAAGAAATTGATCGAAAGATATTGTCACTTAGTACGGTCAATGTCATTGTTAAACATCAACAAAGATTGTGAGGAATGGGTTGACAAATTAGCCGATGCTTTACCTCAAAAAGAATGGGGTACATTTTTGATGATATTAAAGAATACTGGAGAATATGATGGTTTGACAATTTCTCAGTTCATTGAAAAGATTGAAGGACAAGATCTTGAGCAACAAAAGATTGCTAGAATGAGCAATCCAAGTGCACAACAAGATGTTAAAATGTATTTCAAAGGGAGTGTTCAGAATGTCGAAGCAAGTCCAAAAATTCAAACTGCTTTTAGTGCAGAAAATTCATCTGGATCAGTTAATCAAAGTCCAAACAGTAGCAGTGGATTTTCCTCATACCCAAGTGTTAATCCGAAGGAATCAACTTCTAGTCATTAGTTTCAAAGTTCAAATAGCAGTAATGGTCAAATTTTACATTGCAACATCGCGTTGCATCTTCAGAATGGTCAAAATTTCTCTGAAGAAGTGGCTAAAAGTCATATGTCATTACTTGCTACAGTATTGGAATCATATGAAGGATTGGCTAAAAGTCATATGTCATTACTTGCTTCAGAATGGTCAAAATTTCTCTGAAGAAGTGGCTATGTTGACAAAAGAGGATTACGATCAGATCGATGCTGAGGAAATGGAGCTGATGGATATTAAGTGTGTTTAGCGAGTGTTTTGAGAAGAACTAAAAAATTCAAGATGATTACAGGGAGAGATGATTTTCTGGATGCAAATATATCTACTTTGGGTTTTGATAAATCTAAAGTTACTTGTTTTCGATGCAGGGAGAAAGGACATTTCAAGATGGAATATACCAATCGAGAAGCAAGTGGAGCAAAGAATCCGTTTGGTGGTAATGATTATTATCGAAAAGCCATATATCAACACGTTACTCATCAACCTTATCAACAAAAAGAACCACAAACTGTACATGCTAAAATGATCGAAGAAGCAAATAAGAAAGCTTATTATGGCATAATTGATCAAAATGATGAAAAAGTGGCAGAAGGTTTCAGTTGGGACAAATACATTCCGCCTGATTCAAAAGTAGTAGCTCTCATTGCACAAATAGTTCAAGAGCCAGATTTGATGACAGAATGGATGAAAGTGTTTGCTGAAAATGAGAAGAATCAAGATGATGAATCTAGTTCTTCAGATGATAGTACAGAACAGACACAAGTGTTTGATCAATCATCAACTGATGACAGTGATGATGAGGAAGAAAAGCATATTAATATTGCAAAAACTCATTTATCTCCTGAAAGTTTTCAATTTTATTTTGCAGATCGTTTGGAAAAGCTAAAGGAGAAACGTGCAGCAAAGAATCAGAAACAGGTAAAAAGCGAGATTGTTGCACAGGAAGAGAAGTCTGAACAGAGTAAAGAAGTTGAATTTGTTGAAAAAGTAGTTGAAGTTGAAAAGATTATTGAAGTAAAAAATTTTGTTGAAGTCACAAAACCGTGCTTAAAGTGTTTGGAGTCATGTAAGCAGTGTGAAGAGAAAGATGAGAAATTGAGTGAACAAGATAAGATGAAAGAAAATTTATTGTTCAATCTCAATTATGTGAAAGAATCGTATGATGTATTGAATAGAATAGTGAATGGTCTACAAAAGACAAATTCTGAAAGAGAAGATGCATTAACAATGATGAATGCAGTGATGATGACAAACCAGAAGGCTATTAATCATTACATTGAAGAATGTGCAAAGCTGAAGCAGGAGTTGGAGACAGAAAAGATAGAAAATGAAAGAATTAGAAGATTGTTGCAAAGTTATTCTAGTTCTGATTATTTGATTGATCGAATTTATCCAACTGTTGCAGGTTTTGAAGCATTTCAAGACAAGAAGCCTGAAGAAAAGGATACTGGTAAGAAACAAAGTACAAATTATAACAAGTGTCCGCCTCCGATTTGGGAAGGTTATTCTCCCAGAAAACCAAATGAGGAGCAAGTCAAAAAGGCTGTCAATATAAAGTTAAAGTCCGAAACAACTGATGATTTACCAGAAAACATTGATGTTACATTTACATCGTCTGACACTGATCATGAGTCTGAGTTAATAAAGAAAGTGGTCGATCAGGTGTTGGATAAAGATGAGGAGTCAGAGTCAAAGTCCGAATCCAAGAGTTCGAGTTCATCAGTTGACAGTCCAAAATCGTCGGTCAAAAGGGTTTACAATAAAGAATTCATGTTATCAAAATCTAATTTGAATGACGAACCAATTGAAGTGACATATACTTTGATTGATTCAGACAAATTATATTCTGATGAGGAATTTCCAATAAGAGGTGTTAAACCATAAATGATAAAAAAGGTTTTCAAATTAACAGAAATTAATATTTATGAAATAAAAGATGTAAATCTTTTAAAAAACCTAATCCTTACACCTCAAGAGTTCAACAACGTTTAAACAAGAAAAAGGGTTACAGTTCTGGTTCAGGTTATCGAAAGAAACTAAACCATAACGGTAATTTAAAAAAGAAAGGACTTGGTTTTATTCCACCGAAAAAACATAAAATGAGAAAATTTCTAAAACAAAAACAGTATTTGTTACTGGGTTAAGTTCGGAGGAAGAAGAAAAGAGTTCATTCTGGAAGCAGTCAAACAAAGAATTCTTTGCAGAAAAACAGAAACATGAGAAGAATGGAGTTCATCAGAGAAAGGAGACAAGAACGTGTTACAGATGTCAAGAAGTTGGTCACATTGCCTGGAACTGTCCAATGGCTACCAACACAAAACAGGAAGTTGTTTCTAAACTCAAAGAAAAGGTTGTTGACAAAACTAAACCACCAACTGAAAAATTCAAAGTGTTTAGGAATTCAACATATGAAGTTGGTGAATGTTCGAAAAGATTTTACAAGAGAATAGTGAATCTTGACAACCAGAAGTGGGTTGTTAAGAATTCAGATGTGAAATCTGGCGATGAATCTGATTCCACAAAGTCAGAGGAGCCACAAGTTGAGCTAAAAATAGAAACATCAGTACCGCCAATGGATGATGTCAATTTTCCACCATTGCGGGCTGAAAATTTTAAACAAAAAGTTGAGATATCAAATCAATTCTATTCTGAAAAGAAAGATTTTGATAGCGAAAAGGTTTTTAATGGAAATGTGAAAAAGATTTTTGGAAAGATGGTCGAGAGAAAGGTAAAAGGGGTAAAAGAGTTTTATGAAACAAAGAAGGCAACTTACACCCCAAGTGAAGATGAGGAGGTAACATCCAAGTTTGGTCAGGCTTTGATGTCTGTTTTTCATATGTGAAAAGTATGACTTGCCGGAGCTTCCAGGTTGGTAAGAGTGGAGCAGGTATCGGCATCTTTCTTGAGAAATTCACGTCAGTGATATTTCGACTTACAAGTGGTAAATCAGGGACATTAAGTTGTACTTGATTTTCTACAAGTGATATTTGTTAATTGAATTTAAAAAATGTTATATTTTTCAAGTGGTTGAATGAACAAGGTGATGAATTGATCTCCTAACCTACAATTGGTTTTATGAAATCAGCAAAACTAATTTTCCGGAAAAACCATTTTGATTAAAACAAACTTAAGTGTTTTGAAATCATAATGGGAAAATAGTTTGTTGTCAGGGGGAGTTCTGATTGTTTATGCCAAGAGGATGGCGATTTGAAGCAATTCACAACAGTTGTCATTTTACTTGTACAGTTTGTTTTCAAAAATTTTTTAATTGGTTTTGAATTTTAGGGGGAGTAAGAAATTTTCAGAAAATCCAAAAACATTAGAAAATTTGAAAAAGCACAAAACCCATTTTTGATTGGAAAATATTGTAAAACAACAAAAACATGATAAAATGAAAAAGAGTTTTGTTGAGAAAAGAGGAAATGATAGTACATCAGTGGACTATCACAGCATGCTAAAGAATTGGAAAGTTAAAATGTGATAAACGGTCTCACTGATTATGTGCCAGTAGGTTTTTACACATTTAGAAGATTGTGTCGAGATATAAACCTAAATTTCAAACTTACTTATATCGTGGGGAACATCTCTCGGATATATGGGCAACCCTCGAAATCTTGTTTGAAAGGTCCCTCTTTCTGAGATATTAGGTCTTTATACTCAGTGATATCTGGGGTATTATCCCGGGACTTCTGATTTTGCGGAAGCAATGGCCTAGTCCCCGTATAATACTTTTCGCATGCTTGAAATATAGCAACACCCTCAGCATAAAAAATGATGAAACATTGCAAAATGTTAATCATGTGCTGTTGAAGAAAAGATTCTCTAAATAGATTAGGATGTTCCAAAATAAGCCTCAGGTGTTGCTCGTGTTCTTCCTGACTCTTCAAATAGATTAGGATGTCATCGATGAAAACTATGACAAACTTATCCAGGTAAGGTTTGCACACTCGGTTCATGAGATCCATGAAAACCGCAGGTGCGTTTGTTAATCCAAAAGGCATAACCAGAAACTCGTAATGCCCATACCGAGTTCTGAATGCTGTCTTGGAGATGTCCTCATCTCGGACTCTCAGCTGATGATAGCCCGATCTTAAGTCAATCTTAGAGTAGAAGCTCGACCCTTGCAGCTGGTCGAAAAGGTCATCAATACATGGAAGTGGATAACGATTCTTCACGGTCACCTTGTTGAGTTCGCGGTAGTCAATACACATTCTGAAGTACCGTCTTTCTTCTTCACAAATAACACTGGAGCTCCCCAAGGCGAAGAGTTAGGGCGAATAAAACCCTTGTCCAAGAGCTCTTGTAGTTGCGAGGACAGTTCTTCAAGTTCTGATGGAGCTAGACGATAAGGTGCACGAGCTATTGGTGCTGCTCCAGGAGCTAGCTCGATTTGAAACTCGACTTGTCGATGAGGCGGAAGACCAGGTAATTTCTCAGGGAATACCTCAGGAAAATCGCGTACAATAGGAATGTCTTCAATTCTCTTCTCTTCCATTGATGCGTCAGTAACGAGAGCTAGAATGGCAGTGTGGCCCTTTCGCAAACACTTCTGGGCCTTAAGGAAAGAGATAATGCCTACGACTGCACCACTCTTGTCGCCACGAATCACGAGGGGTTCTTCACCCGAACGAGGGATACGGACAATCTTCTCGTTGCAAAGAATTTCCGCTTGCTGATGAGATAACCAATCCATCCCAATAACAACGTCGAAACTACCCAGAACGATAGGAATGAGGTCGATAGAAAAGGTCTGATCAGCAAGAACAAGATTACAACCCTTAACTATGTGTGTGGCCTCTAAACTTTTACCGTTTGCTAGCTCTACCACGTGTTTGGTGTTCAAAAGTGTTGGGGTGCGCTTAAGCATTTGACTAACTTTTAAGGATACATAACTAGTATCGGCACCCGAATCGAATAAAACAGTAACAAAGAAGTCATCCAGAAGAAACTTACCCATCACCACGTTGGGATCGTTCCTTGCATCACCCTGACCCAGCATGAAAACACGTCCCCTGGCTCCATTGCCATCATTGTTTCCCCCATTATTGTTTCCGTTCCCCTGATTGTTGTTGTTGTTCTGTTTCTGGTTCAACTGGGGGCAGTTTTTCTTGAAGTGACCTTCAGCACCACACTGATAGCATCCCCTGTTACCCTGCTGTTGCTGCTACTGATTCTGGGGAGCTTGTGGCTGCTGTTGACGATTCTGATTCGCAGGACGTGAGCTCCTGCAATCCTTGGCTTCATGACCCAGCTTGTTACATCTTTGACAACGACCCTTGTTGCACGGCCCGCTATGGTGCAAATTACAGCGATTGCACTTAGGGTGATTTCCCCTGTATCCACCCTGACCTTGATTCCCAGAAGACTGCTGACTGGGGCTCCTGTACTCATCTGTCTTTCGCTGCTGGGACTGAGACTGAACTGAAGTAGAACCCTTGCCCGAATTTCCATCCCACTTGCGCTTGTTATCACTGGGAGCATCAGAAGTAGTAGTAGCGCTAATACGCCTGGGCAGCTTGTTCTGCTCAACTGCCTGATCAGTGAGACGATGAGCCAACCGGATGATTTGCTGAATGGTGCCAAGATTAGCTGAGGTCACGTGGCTCTGAATTTCTGGCACCAAACCCTTAAGGTACAGCTCGATACGCTTGATAGAAGGATCCACCATAGTGGGACACAAGATAGCTAATTCGTTCGATCTCTTTGTGTATGCCTCGATTTCAGATCCCGTCATCTTCAAATTGAAAAATTCCACCTCTAGCTTGTGGATGTCGTCACGACTACAGTACTCTTCTTTGATCAAATCTTTGAAGTCGTTCCATGGGGTGGCATTAGCAACCGAATTTTCTTCAGTAAAAACGCAGCTTTTGCTACTGTGAAAAATGATCCTTTAAAAATAGCAAACGAAGTCCAAAAATTATGATTCCAGTGCCATTAGAACCGTATTTCGAAATAACACGTTATAGACTCAAGAAAATCAATTTTTCGTTAAGTTATGACTTGGTTACAGCCAACTGAAGTTGGCTGTAAACACCTAACTTTTTTCTGTTTTCACATACCCTTTTATAAAACAAGTTTATGGGTTTCTTTATCATGTTCAGCAACTGTATAAATACTTTCGTATCATCCTTAGCAGTTGTATGCTACTTTCTAACAGATTCATCATACCGAACAATCAAGATCATGCATGTATTTAACAACATTATTTTAACAAGATTTCATCATCTCACATCTTTATGTTCAAGATTTATGCTCATGTTCTTTTAGTGTTCAAATGATTTCATCAAGACATATCTTTTAACCACTAAAAACATGAAGTATCAAGAGTATTTAAGAAGCTTACAACTAGCTTAAAGCTAGGGGAGGTCACAAGTGAAAATGTGGAGGATAATAGCAAACGATGGTGGTCCTTCAAGATCCGTGAGCACCGAGCCTCCTAATTCACCTTCTAGCACCTTGAGACAACCTTCGATTGGATGATGGAAAATCGAAAATGGTGAGTGTGTGGAGGGTATGTTTGGCCGTAGCTATGGGGAAGAAGGAGAAGGAATTTTGTGGTGAATGAAGATGGTGAGATGAGGGTGGTTATTTGTAGTAAGAATGTTATTATCCAATAGTCCATATGTTCCCCCAAGTACTACCATATCTAGTCAAGAATGTGCATCGACTACCGTGAACTCAACAAAGTGACCGTGAAGAATCGCTATCCTCTTCCACGTATCGACGACTTGTTCGACCAGCTGCAAAGGTCGAGCTACTATTCAAAGATCGATTTAAGGTCGGGATATCACCAGCTGAGAGTCCGAGAAGAGGACGTCTCCAAAACAGCTTTTAAAACTCGTTATAGACACTATGAGTTTTTGGTCATTGCCTTTTGGGCTGACAAACGCACCTGCGATTTTCATGGACTTGATGAATCGAGCGTGCAAGTCTTACCTGGACAAGTTCGTTATAGTCTTCATCGACGACATCCTGATCTATTCTAAGAGTCAGGAGGAACACGAGCAGCATCTACGACTTATTTTGGAACTTCTTCGAGCAGAACAGCTATATGCCAAGTTTTCAAAATGCGACTTCTGGCTTCGTGAGGTCCATTTCTTAGGCCATGTGGTAAAAAAGGATGGGATTCACGTTGATCCATCCAAGGTAGACTCAATTAAGAACTGGCCTGCACCTCGTACACCAACGGAAATTCGCCAATTCTTGGGTTTGGCAGGTTACTACAGAAGGTTCATTAAAGATTTCTCTAAGATTGCACAGCCTCTCACCTCACTAACGCAGAAAGGCGTTGTTTATCGCTAGGGAAATGCACAGGAGTTAGCATTTCAGCATTTAAAGGATAGACTTTGCAGCGCACCTATCCTTTCATTGCCAGAGGGCACAGACGACTTTGTGGTTTACTGCGACGCATCAATTCAGGGTCTTGGTTGTGTATTGATGCAATGAGATAAAGTTATAGCCTACGCCTCACGCCAACTCAAGGTTCATGAAAGAAACTACACTACACACGATTTAGAGCTGGGAGCCGTTGTTTTTGCGCTCAAGATATGGAGGCATTACCTGTATAGTACCCAGTGCACCATTTACACCGATCATAGGAGTCTCGAGTACATCTTCAAACAGAAGGAACTAAACATGCGCCAACGACGATGGGTCGAGTCATTGAACAATTACGAATGTGCAATCAAGTACCATCCTGGCAAAGCCAATGTGGTGGCTGATGCCCTTAGTCGAAAGGACACTGCGCCTAAGCGCGTACGAGTTTTGCAACTCACGATACATTCTAGTCTTCCTTCCCAAATACGAGACGCTCAGGTAGAAGCATTGAAACCAGAAAACATCAGGGCTGAAGCCCTACACGGCTCAAGGCAACGCTTAGAACGGAAGGAAGACGGTGCTTACTATGTAACGGGACGCATTTGGGTTCCACTCTATGGCAACTTACGAGAGCTTGTGATGGATGAAGCACACAAGTCTCGCTACTCGGTACACCCTGGTTCGGATAAGATGTACCACGATATCAAAACTACGTATTGGTGGCCTAGCATGAAGGCCCACATAGCAACTTACGTCAGCAAGTGTTTGACTTGTGCGAGAGTCAAAACGGAATACCAGAAACCCTCAGGCCTACTCCAACAACCAGAGATACCACAATGGAAAGGGAGCAAATTTCCATGGATTTCGTTACCGGCCTGCCTAGATCCCAGCGCGGAAACGACACTATTTGGGTGATCGTGGATCGACTCACAAAGTCTGCACACTTCTTGGCTATCAAAGAAACGGATAAATTCTCCACTCTAGCAGAAGTGTACCTCAAGGAAGTTGTCTCGAGGCACGGGGTGCCCACCTCCATTATCTCGGATCGAGATGCACGATTTACTTCAGAGCTGTGGCAAGCAATGCATAAATCCTTTGGCTCACGATTAGACATGAGCACAGCGTATCACCCTCAGACGGACGGGCAGTCCGAGCGCACTATTCAAACCTTAGAAGACATGCTTCGTGCATGTGTAATCGACTTTGGCAACAGCTGGGAAAAGCATCTGCCACTTGTGGAATTTTCGTATAATAACAGCTACCACACTAGCATTAAAGCTGCTCCGTTTGAGGCATTGTACGGGCGTAAATGCCGGTCACCTCTTTGTTGGGCAGAGGTGGGGGATAGTCAGATTACTGGTCCAGAACTTGTGGTAGACACAACCGAACGAATTGCTCAAATACGACAACGCATGGCGGCAGCTCGTGACCGTCAGAAAACCTACGCCGATAAGGGCAGGAAACCACTAGAGCTCCAGGTTGGGGAGCGAGTACTACTCAAAGTTTCACCCTGGAAGGGTGTGGTTCGTTTTGGCAAACGAGGCAAACTTAACCCACGATACGTCGGACCTTTTGAAATCATCGAGAAAATAGGCAGGGTGGCCTACAGACTGAACTTACCAGCAGAACTCAGTGCAGTTCACAACGTTTTCCATGTGTCGAATCTGAAGAAGTGTCTGTCAGATGAGACCCTCGTAGTTCCTTTGAAGGAGCTCACTATTGACGAGCAGTTACGATTCGTCGAGGAACCAGTTGAAATCACGGACCGGGATGTTAAGGTCCTCAAGAACACTAGAATACCTCTCGTTCGAGTTCGTTGGAACTCACGTCGCGGCCCAGTGTTCACCTGGGAACGCGAAGATCAGATGAAACAAAAGTATCCCCAACTATTCGTAAACGGTACAACCACCACTGAGGCTGAAGCTACGGAATTTCGGGACGAAATTCCAGATCAACGGGGGGTGGATGTGACACCCCAGGAAAACCAGGAAAACCATACAACCTAACTAGCTTCCTCAGTGAGTACTTACCAAATTTCGGGACGAAATTTCTTTCAACTTGGGGATAATGTGACAACTCGTAACTTAGAACCCTTCGTTGTATCTTGACGTAACATGCTTGAACGTTATGTGACTAATTGACTTGTTGGTTTAATGAATGATATAAGTGAATTTATGTGATTATGTGTTGTGCTTGTATGTATGCGTGTATTTATATATGACCCGAGACACAAGGACCCGACTCGAGACCATGCGGTCTCGAGTAAACAGCGCAACAGTTGGGCCGGTTGGGCCATGCACCCCTTTAGTCTACCCGAAAGCCCATTAGGGTGCACCAATGTGGAACGAGTATATAATCCTTGATGATAACCAACCTTGCCATTTTTTTGGGCAACTCACACTCACTCTCACACACACTCTCCTACATTCTCTCTCACTAAAACCCTAGAGATCAAACATCACCTCTCCTCTCATCCTTCTCTCGGATCCAACCGGCAACACTAGGACTCTCGGATCGAGCTTGGGATCATCATACGGAAGTTCACTCATCGGCTCTTCATACCCTCACACTTAGAGAACCTAACCGGTTAGTGATTCATACTATGTATTGTATTTCGGTTGATGATAATGTGTGATATTTCGGTTGATGATGATGTATGATGGAGTTGTTTAATGATATGTTTGCTTGTTAAGTGTTACACATGATGAATATAACCTCCTTGAATAATCGGTACTAAGATTGATGTTTATATGTGATAAAGGTGTTTGTTTGAATGCACATGTTCATGACCATAATATGTAGAATGTGTATTAGATAACATAAATGCATGTGTTGATCGGATATGTTGGATATAGGAGCTAATGAGAATAACTAGGTTGTGTAACTATTGCGGCTCATGCTATTTTTGAGTAATCAAGGGTGCAAGATGAAAACACTAATGAAGAACATGATGAATATGTGTTAAAGGTTTGAAAACCCTAATGAAGAACAATTTGAATGTGATATGAATACTTGATAATGCTGTGTTTGATCCATTTCGGTTAGTTAGTAGACAAAGAAACATGTTAGTGCATTGTCATTGGTTAGTACACCATATCATGAACATGAAATTCTATTGGTTTAGTACAAGTGCTGGCAACCAGCAGGTGTGCCAGTCGAGACCCTCTGTCTCGACTCGAGACCAGGTAGATGACAACTCGAGAACCACGGTTGCGACACAGGTTGCGAGTCGAGAACCTCTAGTCTCGACTCGAGACTACACATCACCAGCACACAAGCAGCATAACTCGAGACCACGGTTGCGGGTCCGGTTGCGACTCGAGACCGTCTAGTCTCGACTAGTGCATGCATGACCCGAGACCACGCCGTCTCGACTCGAGATCCTTAGTCTCGACTCGAGACCACATAAACACACCTTCTGTTTGGACTTGCATACTGTTACGAGCCAAGTTATTGGGCCGGACTTTTGGGTTTTGTAATTTGATATACGTGTTACTGTGCAACTCGTATGTACTGTTGTAAACCGTCAATACATGTATGCCATGAGTAATACCTACATGCAACTTGCTAGTATATGTGTAGAAAATATACGTGCTTTACTTGGTTTGAATCTGACTTGTGTGGTAACCATACTAGGACGTGGTTGACCACAATTATCTCGATTAACCTTTCGTTTATCTGCCGAGCAAACTAAGGTGAGTTCACACCCTCTACAAAGCATGGGATTCCCAGGGGTTTGGGAATGGGGTTAAGGAACATGGATTCCTCGTCCTCTCTTGGGTAGGACAGTATTGGTTCAGGAATATAATTCCTCGTCCTCATGGACAGATAACTCGTACTAGACCAAAACTCTATCACGAAGTCCCTCCTTTTTGTATCGACTTAATCGCCGGGCCAATGGCGAGCGGGTCATTAGTTAGATAGCGCTATTTAGGTTTGACAAACCTCACACCGTGCCGCAGAGGACGGGCGTGAACTAATGGACTACTGGCACGTCAATGATGATAGACATTGACAGTTCAGGGCACGAATCTCGGATGCAGATTTAGGTGTACTCCAATTTTTCACAGCTTCGATTTTAGAAGGGTCAACATGAATACCTTGTTTACAAATGACATGCCCTAGGAATTGTACTTCATCGATCCAAAACTCGCACTTAGAAAATTTAGCATATAAGCGTTCACCACGTAAAAGTTCTAGTATCAAGCGTAAATGACGTTCCTGATCAGCTCTAGTTTTCGAATAAATAAGTATATCATCAATAAAGACTATCACAAAACAATCCAAGTAGGGTTTACAAACACGATTCATAAGATCCATGAACACAGCGGATGCGTTGGTTAAGCCAAAAGGCATAACCACGAACTCGTAGTGTCCATATCGAGTGCGAAAAGCGGTTTTAGGTACGTCGTTTCGAGAATACGGATCTGATGATAACCAGATCGAAGGTTAATTTTTGAGAAGCAGGACGCACCCTTTATGTAACATTCCTATTTTTATCATATAAGAATTTTAGGTTTGGTTAAATTTATTAACCACTAGTAACTAGTAACTTGTTTATTTTTAATATAAATATTCAACCCAAATAATTTTAAACACTATTTTATATAGTTGGTTAAAATATTATATTAATTAATTGGCTTGTATATGGGTGACCTTTCAATATAAAATAAAAATACATATAAACTTATATTATTAGACGGGTAGATTACGGGTAAGTTAACTGTAAGAAATATAAAGTTCCTAGACGGGTCTAGGAACCGTATAATAATTAAATTATAAAAATACATTGTATTTTGAACCTACTTTATTTTAATGAAACTTGGTTCAAAATGTAGACAAAAATATACTCGTTCTAATGACATATTTATTATTTTCTAGAACGTTATATTTTATAAGTTATACGCACCAAATAAGTAAAGTAGTTGAATTAATTATAATATATAAATTAATAAAATAATAATAAAAATAAAAGTTACGTATGAATTGAAAAATAAAATAATAATCAAATCAATATATATAATAATAATATAATAGTTAACTTACATACGTAAAGATAAGAATGGAAAAAATAAAATAAAATAATAAATAAAAACTAAAATATGATTATAGGACACGTATGTGTTTGTTATGAGAGGTGTCATCAAGAAAATAGACAGATGTAGTGAATTTTCGTGAACATTGCAACTATAAATACATCCATAGTTTCAAATCAAATTGTTTCCAAGATTCCTTTCCATCTTTTGTTGTCGCCTCTTTCAATTTTTATTTTTATATTCTTTTTATCCTATAAATAATAATAAGCCTTGCCCCGTTTTAAGTGTTTTAACTCCCGTTCACCGCTACCCTTTCCGATTGATCTGAACCCATAACACATGCCAGGGCTCTGCCCGACTAAGTTGTTGGGATTCTGTCTCGGGACATCGGGACACGGTTGAATTAGGGGTACTATACTTAACACGAGTGCATTATATATTTTTAAATAGCTCAGAAGTTATACCCAAAATTTATACCAGGAGGCTTTCTAGTTGAACCCTAAAGTTACAAAGTGAGTCCATTTTCTTTTCTCACTATTTTATTTCATTTTTCTTTATGATATAATTATATTAAAAAATGTCCCAAACCATAGCAACTCTCTCTAAAAATATTATTTATTTTTATATTTTGTTCAACAAGGAAACCTTAGTTAAGACCCCTAAGTGAACCTGCATAAACTCTAAAATTTTCATAACAATCATAATCAAGATCTGGGCCCCTAAAACTAACGGGGGGTATTCCCTAAATTATGTTTATCCTTCGAAAACAGTTTTAAAACACGTAAACTCTAATTCCGTCGACTCAGCAGGGCTACCCAGGTGACAAAGCAGGCCTAGCCTACTTTGGGTTTCCCCGCGACAGATCCCGGGGATCCTGTCGCGACACGCGGGAGGTACCAATTGAGGGTATAAATACAGGGGTTTGGGGTTTGAACAGTTCACTTGTTTCGACGTCAAAATTCAATTCAGGCACTGAGATATCGTTTAATTACTACAAAAACACACACTAGCTCGAATTCTGCTACGATACAGGGTATTAACTCGATCGCTGCTACGATTCAATGTCCGATCGATGGAAACTATCCGATGGATGTTTAAGCGCTATCCTTTGTCATTAGTCGTGATTCCGACAGGATGTTTGAGTACCACCCGAACTCGGGGAATACTCTGTCATTCGTTGTGAATCTGATGGATGTTTAAGTGATTGCACTTTGTCATTCGTTGTGAGGGTTTTGATCTCGTGAGTTATCGTAAATGCTGTATTAAGTTACCTACCTAGTTCGTGTGCACTAGGTCACAAGGCTAAATCAATAGGCTAAGCTCTGCCTGTATAAATCTGCAAAATATCAAGGCTTATCTGTAGACTAAACTTTGGCCGTATGAATCTGCATGCTTATAATGTGAGTCATTCTCTCTTTTTATCAAATTTGTTTATAAAAGCAAGTTTATTTTCAAAGTTATAATTACGGGGATTAAGTCTTTGTAATCACCAAGTTACAGCCGGTATGTGGGGTTTTGTATACATAACTTGATAATCGTCACCATTGGGGCAGCCAATGGGGGATATGACCATAGTCACAGATCCGGTCGAGTGACAAATACCGTGGGTAGTTGGTTTGATATCAGAAACATTGTAATCGCTCTTAATACTGTAAATTATAACAAACGAGTCGTTTTAGTAAAATGAATGATTCACTCAGTATTTCCCGCTGACAAAACCTTTTTCAAACATGTTTCAGGTAATTACAGTAGATTGGAGTAAGAGATGAATACGGCATTGAAAGGCTTCAAGAAGTGGCTTATTTTATTAATTAAATCAAATTAAGAAATATTGTTTTATGTAATTCAATTTATCTTTATTAAAGCTACCATTGTAAAACATGGGTTTATCCCATCTATTTAATAAATAAAATCCGGTGTTTTCTAAACTCTGATATTTTTCCTAACTCACGGTCCTGATGAAATTTCCGCTGCAATATTTTTCAAAATAATCACCGGTACCACTTGGCTGTTCGCGGCTCCCGATTCCGTCCAGGGTGGGTCGGGGGTCGTGACAGAAGGTGGTATCAGAGCCACTGCTTTAAGCCTTTAGGTGTTGTGACAATAATACCTAAGTTCATATAAAAGAGTTAGGAGATTGCTATTAACTGGTAGCATTATAGCATTTAGACTTGAACTTAAGAAAAGATGCCTTAGTATAAGCTTCAAAGATAAGCTATTTACTTATGAAAATAAAGTGTGGTAGGTTCTGGTATGCTATAAGAATGACGATTAGAATATTGCAGGCAATAGCACTTAATTGCTATTAATTCTTGTTTAGTGATATTACTTGGTCTAAAATAAGATATGTTACGGGAATACAAATTTCCCTAATTCTGGATAAAAGCCCTAATAAAAGAGGCACTTTTAAATTTTGAAAAGATACTATTTATGGGAAATAGAAAATTTTCTCTGGCAAGACTGGGTATGGTGTAGTAGACTCTCCAGTTTGTCCAGATATACTGAGGTTACCGCTCCGGCGCGAATTGGATAAGACGGGATATATAATATGTCAAACAAGTGACAAGATTTCCCTAAATAGTATCATGACCAGATATTTGACTGGTTCTTGGAAATACAAATCTGTTAAATACATTGACCTTATAAAGGGTATGTATATTATAGTATGTGAAATATATGATTATATAGATATGTATATCTATAAGAAATTCCAAAAGTCAATTTGGAATAAAGCACAAGCATATGTGTCTAGATTTCTTTATTAGGAATCTCTTTTCCGATATCAAACATTATTTCGTTTAATTATCTGCCTAGTAACTCGAGCGACAATAATAACAATAGAAACCCATTAAGTTGGGATACCATCAAAAGTGTAAAGAATTTCTAACGCATTACCATAAACTATTAACGCAAGTAAGAAGCATGTAAAGTTGTGCTAGTGCACAAGAAAACACATAAAACTTAAAATTATATGTCCATAGACGTCAAAGTATATCACACACGACTTACAAGGCAAGATCTTTGAAAAATATAATTGGGCACGATGACACCAATGCTAATTCCGTCAGTAGAAGAACTACTAATCATAAAGTAGCACTTTGCCATATGATCCTATAAATGACATGAATATCGCTGAGGTACGTTGTAACAAGATTTCACAACCATCAGTGCACAGTCTAATCAGAGTCATAATTATTATCACTGAAAAAGGAGTCACATACCTTTGCAAATTCCCTAATTCATTTCATTCGACATTCTTTGGTAATATCACTTAACAACGGTTATCACACAAAATTCCAGATAAAAGTTCTTATATTTCTTTCATTAAAATTCCGACTTCTGCATATAAAAAGTTGACTTTAGTATTTCTACTTCCTCTAATAGTCATCATAAGGATTTTTTTTTTCATAGTAGCGAATATTGATCTATTTCATTTCCTGGTAAATTCACACATTTCACATGCACTGTTTGTTACGCATGTGATTCGTTTGATTTGTGAAGACCACTGGAAGGCTTCATTCTAATTTGTTGTTTTATTCAAACTCAAATATCATTCCGCTTTTTGCACTATGAACCGCATTATTGCAAAACGGTGACTCTTTGATATCAAGTCAATAAATTTTGTTAAACCATTGAGCTAAAGAATTTATATATAAAAAAAAAAAAAATTGAGATATACTCTCATTTAAGTTTATGTTTAAGTTATTTATTATTAATAGTTTTATTATTAGTAATTATTATTTTAAGTACTAGGGTTATTATCAGAAACAGATATTGAGTAGCCTAGCCTTAGTTAGGCATGGACTGATCACCTATGCTTAAACAAGGCAGCACTAACCAATATCCAACCATGATAATAACTAGTTAATGTATATAAGTTAAAGTTATCATACTCATTTAGTAAATTTTTATATATATATATAAATATATATACTTTGTACTATAAGAAAAAGACATATTTTCATAAAACAATACAAGAATTAGAGGGACGAATAAAATTATATAAATAATTGTCTATCACATGTTTCGTGATAACTATGTACAGTAACACTCTGGCAAGAAAATGACCATATAAGAATAATATGGTAGTCATCAACTACGTTAGGTTAGGGGAACATTGTAAATAGTCTCCGTTTTCACTTATTTACAACATTTGTAAATACATTCACAAACGTTATATGGTTTCAAAATGAAGATACGTAATCACATAGAATCGACCCATTAAAGTGTTATATATTTACAAAATATTTTACAAATACTTTTGTACAATAAATATTTTTATACCTTTATTTACAACTTTCATTTAACATAATAAATAATAGTGATTTCTTTTACAAAATAATAATACTAGAATATTTTGTAAATGTAATAACTTCATTGCGGTATTTTGTAATATATATTACATAGTAAATATAAGTTATTTTACATAGTATAGTAAAATACTAAAATAATATTTATTTAAAAGTAGTGACCATTTATATATAGTAAAAATATGTAATAAATAATATATAGTATTTGATATATAAGATACGATTCAGAGACAAATAATATATATTACATTTGCTTTACAAATATAATATAATGGTTGGTCATGCCAAAACAACTTGTTCTTATTATATTTCGATCTCTAGGATATAATATGAAAAATATGATCACTAATAGTGTACTATCACATTGTTTCACAATTAAAACTTAGAACTCTAAACAATGATACATTAACTCTATTGTCTTTTGGTGTATTTTTGCAATTCACTCATCTCAACATTTTGATTTTCTCATATCATAAATATTCGACAAATCATTTTTCATGTTTTTATTTCATTTGGAATCTGTCAATTCTAAGTCTTCCTCGGTTGCCAATCAAAGTAAGCTTTCTTTTAAACAAAGAATTTTAAAAGTCCTTCAAATTCATTTTAATATCTATTGATCATATATCTGTTGGCTTGAACCTAGTCATTTTGAAAATCATATCATTTCATCTCATTCATTTGTCATCGATTTCTTGAACTAATTCAGTTGAACCATTGAATCCTACTTATTGTACAACTTGTATTCACAAAATTTGATATTTTAATTATGTGTCATCTACCTTAATATTGTTTTTATTAACTAAAATATGACATAAGTCTAAAAGAAATATCATAACCCAAATCTCGAGGACGAGATTTAAAACAAGGTGGGGAGAATGTAACATTCCTATTTTTGTCATATAAGAATTTTAGGTTTGGTTAAATTTATTAACCACTAGTAACTAGTAACTTGTTTATTTTTAATATAAATATTCAACCCAAATAATTTTAAACACTATTTTATATAGTTGGTTAAAATATTATATTAATTAATTGGCTTGTATATGGGTGACCTTTCAATATAAAATAAAAATATATATAAACTTATATTATTAGACGGGTAGATTACGGGTAAGTTAACTGTAAAAAATATAAAGTTCCTAGACGGGTCTAGGAACCGTATAATAATTAAATTATAAAAATACATTTTATTTTGAACCTACTTTATTTTAATGAAACTTGGTTCAAAATGTAGACAAAAATATACTCGTTCTAATGACATATTTATTATTTTCTAGAACGTTATATTTTATAAGTTATACGCGCCAAATAAGTAAAGTAGTTGAATTAATTATAATATATAAATTAATAAAATAATAATAAAAATAAAAGTTACGTATGAATTGAAAAATAAAATAATAATCAAATCAATATATATAATAATAATATAATAGTTAACTTACATACGTAAAGATAAGAATGGAAAAAAATAAAAATAAATAAAATAATAAATAAAAACTAAAATATGATTATAGGACACGTATGTGTTTGTTATGAGAGGTGTCATCAAGAAAATAGACAGATGTAGTGAATTTTCGTGAACATTGCAACTATAAATACATCCATAGTTTCAAATCAAATTGTTTCCAAGATTCCTTTCCATCTTTTGTTGTCGTCTCTTTCAATTTTTATTTTTATTTTATTTTTATATTCTTTTTATCCTATAAATAATAATAAGCCTTGCCCCGTTTTAAGTGTTTTAACTCCCGTTCACCGCTACCCTTTCCGATTGATCTGAACCCATAACACATGCCAGGGCTCTGCCCGACTAAGTTGTTGGGATTCTGTCTCGGGACATCGGGACAAGGTTGAATTAGGGGTACTATACTTAACACGAGTGCATTATATATTTTTAAATAGCTCAGAAGTTATACCCAAAATTTATACCAGGAGGCTTTCTAGTTGAACCCTAAAGTTACAAAGTGAGTCCATTTTCTTTTCTCACTATTTTATTTCATTTTTCTTTATGATATAATTATATTAAAAAATGTCCTAAACCATAACAACTCTCTCTAAAAATATTATTTATTTTTATATTTTGTTCAACAAGGAAACCTTAGTTAAGACCCCTAAGTGAACCTGCATAAACTCTAAAATTTTCATAACAATCATAATCAAGATCAGGGCCCCTAAAACTAACGGGGGGTATTCCCTAAATTATGTTTATCCTTCGAAAACAGTTTTAAAACACGTAAACTCTAATTCCGTCGACTCAGCAGGGCTACCCAGGTGACAAAGCAGGCCTAGCCTACTTTGGGTTTCCCCGCGACAGATCCCGGGGATCCTGTCGCGACACGCGGGAGGTACCAATTGAGGGTATAAATACAGGGGTTTGGGGTTTGAACAGTTCACTTGTTTCGACGTCAAAATTCAATTCAGGCACTGAGATATCGTTTAATTACTACAAAAACACACACTAGCTCGAATTCTGCTACGATACAGGGTATTAACTCGATCGCTGCTACGATTCAATGCCCGATCGATGGAAACTATTCGATGGATGTTTAAGCGCTATCCTTTGTCATTAGTCGTGATTCCGACAGGATGTTTGAGTACCACCCGAACTCGGGGAATACTCTGTCATTCGTTGTGAATCTGATGGATGTTTAAGTGATTGCACTTTGTCATTCGTTGTGAGGGTTTTGTGTCACACCCCGACCACGTAGAACATACGAAACGTGGCGGAAACATCGGGGAGTGTTGTAACAGAATTAATTGTTTCAAATCCATGGCAATTAAAGTTTCGTTTTATTGATTAAAAGTGTTACAATGTCTAAACAAACATGGAAATACAACATAATTAACTAGTCTGCATCTTTTATTGTCACTAAAGCCCAAGTCTGCCTATATGTATCTTGATCATCTTATGCAACAGTTCCTGAAAAACACATGTGAAAATAGGTACGTCAGCATAAAAATGCCTGTGAGATACATAGGTTTTGTGAAAATAGGTTTCATGACTTATGTTTGAGAAAATGTTTAGTCATGAACCTTTTAGTTTGCTTTGTCTTGTAAATCGTTTGAAAATCAATAAGTTCAAATGATATGTATAGATAAAAGAATAATGTATGGTTAAATGAATAACCATGTAGACTGAGTTTGTATAAGATAAGTTGTTTGTAAAACAATGTCTTGTGAAAAGTATGTTATTTGCATAAAATGTTATATGTATCAAACTGAAATGATTCAAATAACGCTACGATATGTAATACCATACAAACACTTATATATAGGAAGTACCAGCGGCGTATCCACCATGTTTGTATCATATTACACACGCATCGTTACTTAATCACTTAATCAAACCAAACCACCAAAGTAATGTTCATGTCTAATGTAAATCATGTAATGGATACAAACGGTTCAATAGTTACAAACGGTTCACATGGTTCAACGGTTACAAACGGTTCACGTGGTTCAACGGTTACAAACGGTTCACGTGGTTCAACGGTTACAAATACAAACGGTTCACAGATATCAACGGATCACATAGTCAAATGATTACAACGGTTCAAAATGTAGTATAATGTGTTCATACGCTGGATAAGCATATGCAACAGAAAGGCAATGTAAAACAATGTACTAAGTAATGCACACAATGGGCACACCTAGCATGAGATGAAATGTAAAACGATGTACTAAGTAATGCACACAATGGGCACACCTAGCATGAAATGTAATGTAAAACGATGTACTAAGTAATGCACACAATGGGCACACCTAGCATAAGATGTAATGAAATCATGTACTATAATGTACTAACGAACATAGCATGTATATGATGTGAAAACAGGAAAGCATGAAAGTAACAAGTAGGCACATGTGTTCCACCCCAAAACGTTTTGGAAAACAGTAAAAGAGGGGTCTATGTACTCACTTGAGATTGCTCAGAAGTCCTTGAGTAACAACCAAACAATGCTAGAGATCGCGGAATATCAAACGGCACCTAATATAGGTAACTACATTAATAAACCGGACCTAAATCGGAAGACTGGGTAGCATGAGGGTTTGTAAACCAAATGAGTGTAGGAACTCATGTGATATGGTTAATCAAAGCCTACATACTAAATGAAACTTAACCTAAGTGTCTACGACCCATTACGACCCGTTTAGGTAGCTTATGCTACTTTAACGCGTCGTTCGCGTGAAACGCGTTCGGACCGCCTAACTAGCCCTATGACAAGTGTTATATGCCTAAACATATTACATAATCAGTTATGTGACAAAGGTTTAGGTTACATATGCTTAATTACCAATTATACATGAAAAGGGTATTCTGGTAATTTACCTAAGGCATATAAACTACCTATCATACAACTACTTAAACGATGTGACCATAGGGTATAACCTCGGAAGGTTATTCCCTACCTACTATGGTCACCTAAAGTGTTTGGTCGGATCCTAATGATCGACCAAACTGGGTCGGGTTCGAGGTATAAGCGATTCATCAGATCGCTTACCCTACGACCCTAGACAACGTGGTAATCAGTGGGCATAGTCCCAAGGGACTATGACCAACGTGATTACACTCACGTTGCGAAGTTCAAAAGAACTTCGCATTGACCATTACTGGTCAACGCTGAAAGTCAAACAAAGTTTGACTTTCTGACTCGAAAAGCAGTAAAATAAGGAAAAGAACGAAAGAATACTTACGAAGGGTCCCCGAATGCTAATCCCGATCCAAGAACTCAGGTATGAAACAATGGTTTCAACTTAGAGCTCTCAAAATCAGAATTCTAGTGGGTTTTGATGTTGTGTGGGTTGGGTATTTATAGGAATACCCGAACCGTTAGGATCGTTTGTCGAAAATCGTGCCTTAATCATGTCCGTACAAGTGTCGGAATGTTATGGTGCCTAAATTGCCACTAACCATAGGGAATCAACACTTGGCAAGGGATTTGGGAGTGGATAACAACTGTAAACAGCTGTCGATACATCGAATCCGGTCCCGAAAATGAGAAAAATGAGTTTTCTGCATGTTTCTGCCCCAGACTAGGCAGTCGCGTAGCGCGACGGTGAGGGCCTAGGCAGTCGCGCTACGCCACTGACCCCCCAGTTTCAGAAAAGTTTCAAAAGTGGCAGGAATGGTCCCTGCACGTGTTTAAGGCCTTTTTCGATGCGTTTGAACCCCGTTAACCTCATTTCAAGGCTCTAAAATGAAGTTAAAGTATAGGGAACTCAAAACATACTCAAAAATATGCCGGATGATGGTTCGTTTGGTCGTACGAACGCGATGTTCGCTTAATTACGACGGAATGCGCATAAGCGCGAAAAACGATCCAAATGACGCGACGAATGGATTTTTCTTAAGGCGATCAATAAAATATAATGTAGTCATGCTTACATAAATTTTTGGATGTCCAGATGTATTCAGAACGTAAGTTATGCGCGAAAATGCAAACTTGTGCACTTTTTGACATTTTTAGTCCCTGAATGACCCAAAAGTTTATTTTAGCACACCGAACCCCTCAAAGCCTATTTATAAGCTATGTAAAGGATATTTATGGTATGTTTAACTTATGGTCATGTTCCGGAATGTCTGTTACAGTTCAAATTGGCATACTTTCGCAGTTTGTCAACTTTAGTCCCTGTAAGCGATTTAACTTTGATTTCACCACACCAAACCTTCCAAAACTTATATCTAAGTTATGTAGAGGTTATTTAAGGTATGTTAAGCCTATTTCACTATTCCGGAGTGTTCGTTGCATTAAACTGGTTATATTTACGCATCAGTGCGCGTATAACCTTCCAGAAAGCGATTTAGAGCTTGAAATCGAACAAGACTTGATATGTGCAAACGATACACATATTTATACAAGTCCAAAGTATGAAATACAATATTTCATTGGTTTGGAATTTGTTTGATGGTTGAAATGACACAGGTGTTACAGTCTCCCCTACTTTAGGAAATTTCGTCCCGAAATTTATTCGTAGGAGTCTGTCTATGACTTTGTGTCAAATAGTCATCAAAGATATGTAAAGCATAATCTGATTATTTTCCTCAACGGATATTTTTCAGAAGCGAAAATGAATGAACAGGGTCATTTTCTTTTCAACGGGTTCTTCGGAAATGGAAAATAAAGGAATTAACTAAACGGATATACATTTCCCTCAACGGATATTCTTCAGAAGTGAAAATGAATGGATGATTCATTCTTTCTCAACGGATTCTTCGTCAGAAATGGGAATGAAGGAATAATCCACGGATATTCATTTCTCTCAACGGATATTCTTCAGAACAAAAAAAAAATGAACAAACGAGGTCATTTTCCTCAACGGTTTGTTCTTCAGAATTTGAAATGAAAGAAAAATCAACGGATATTCATTTCCTCAACGGAGAAATCTTCAGAAACGAAAATGAATTAACGGAGTCATTTTCAACGGTTGCTTCCTCAGAGTTGGAAATGAAAGACTACACAACGGATATTCATTTCCTCCATGGATAAATCTTCAGAAACGAAAATGAACTAACGGAGTCATTTTCAACGGTTATTTCCTCAGAGTTGGAAATGAAGGATTACACAACGGATATTCATTTCCTCAACGGATAAATCTTCAGAAACGAAAATGAACTAACGGAGTCATTTTCAACGGTTGCTTCCTCAGAGTTGGAAATGAAAGACTACACAACGGATATTCATTTCCTCAACGGGTAAATCTTCAGAAACGAAAATGAACTAACGGAGTCATTTTCAACGGTTATTTCCTCAGAGTTGGAAATGAAGGATTACACAACGGATATTCATTTCCTCAACGGATAAATCTTCAGAAACGAAAATGAACTAACGGAGTCATTTTCAACGGTTATTTCCTCAGAGTTGGAAATGAAGGATTACACAACGGATATTCATTTCCTCAATGGATAAATCTTCAGAAACGAAAATGAACTAACGGAG
This sequence comes from Helianthus tuberosus, assembly GCA_030545235.1. Taxonomy (NCBI): domain Eukaryota; kingdom Viridiplantae; phylum Streptophyta; class Magnoliopsida; order Asterales; family Asteraceae; genus Helianthus; species Helianthus tuberosus. The sequence goes on from CM060391.1 coordinate 39,272,715, forward strand.
TCATTTTCAACGGTTGCTTCCTCAGAGTTGGAAATGAAAGATTACACAACGGATATTCATTTCCTCAACGGATAAATCTTCAGAAACGAAAATGAACTAACGGAGTCATTTTCAACGGTTATTTCCTCAGAGTTGGAAATGAAGGATTACACAACGGATATTCATTTCCTCAACGGATAAATCTTCAGAAACGAAAATGAACTAACGGAGTCATTTTCAACGGTTGCTTCCTCAGAGTTGGAAATGAAAGACTACACAACGGATATTCATTTCCTCAACGGGTAAATCTTCAGAAACGAAAATGAACTAACGGAGTCATTTTCAACGGTTATTTCCTCAGAGTTGGAAATGAAGGATTACACAACGGATATTCATTTCCTCAACGGATAAATCTTCAGAAACGAAAATGAACTAACGGAGTCATTTTCAACGGTTATTTCCTCAGAGTTGGAAATGAAGGATTTACAAACGGATATTCATTCCCCTCAACGGATATTCTTCAGAAGTGAAAAATGAATAGCTAGTTCATTTTTTTTTCCTCAACGGATGCTTCATCAGAATTGGAAATGAATAGGGTTAACTCTAGATACATGATAGAACTTGCTGTGATTTCTGTGCACTAAATTCCATAATTATGTATGCATCCATAATTACGTAATTCCTTGCACAGTCCGCACAGTTCGTTTTGTAATGTTGTGGGGAAAGATATCAAACTTGAGATGAGAGTGACTAGACTACCATAGGGTCCTTTTAATTAGATCAACAGAGGATCTTCTTAATTAGGCCACTAAGGAGTCCTTTCAGCTATATCATCACATGATATCCCTAACCAGATTTTTGGATCAATCTGTTTAACTAGACCACTAAAGGGGTCTAATTATGAAGTAGTACTTTATAATCCAAGGGACTTATCTACAACGTAGAAGTCCATTAAGGATTTTAGGTAGTACCTTTGGGTATCATACTAGGAATCTCTTGCACAAGGATATGTAAGATTTTACGAGGATTTGGATAACATAATTTGAATTACATGACACATAAAAGGGAACACATAAGCACATAACCACATAATTGTTTAATTGTTATCATATTGTTATTGATTGCTATTAACTTGGCACCTCGTACTTTGTTTCTCTTGGAAGAAACGGGTACTTAGGATTTTCGTGAAAAACGCAAGAGATCATAAAATGGAAGAAATTTGGGGGTAGTCTGTTCTTCAAGGAATACGGTTCCTTGATTGTCGGTATTGTAGAGGATATGTTGTTTATACATACAATCACATAAATACATTGCGATGTAAATAAAAGATTTATTTATAAACAATGATAACAACAACCGTTTCATGGATCGTGACAACAAAAGAAAATAATACATAAGACGTGATTATTTCTAAACGATGTTGTCTTCTGGTTGGTCATATGCTCATCCCTGCGCTGGATTTGCATTAGCAAGTCTTGGGCAATTCCTACTAAAATGGCCCATCTCGCCACAGTTGTAGCAAGACCCCGGTGGAAAACGAGCTTGAGCAGGGTTGTTGTTAATCTGATTTGGTGCTGCTGCTATTGGGCAAACCCTCGCGGTATGACCTATAAGTCCGCAAACTTGGCATATGCGGCACTTCACACCAGCATGATGATGTAGGCCACATTGGTTGCACAAGGGTGCAGTTCCGTTGTAGGGTTTCCTGGCAAGGGGTTGAGCTGGTTGGTTGGGGACGGCTTGATCATTGTGAGCGACCACGGCGAAGTTCTGAGAAGCCTTTTGCTTCTTTGACTTCTTAGAGGGTCCAGTCTGTTCATCCATGGTCTTTGATTCCTCGATTGGTTTCGATTCCTCGACCAGTTTCTTGTCACCCTTTCGGAAAAGCTTACGTTTCCTGATCTGCGATTCAGTCAAGGTTGCAGATAGCTCAATGGCCTGCCTAACAGTAGTAGGGTTGCTACCTGTCAAAATGTCTTGTATTGAGTCGGGAAGGCCATCAATGTACTTTTCGATAGCCTTATCCAAAGGTGTGACCATGTTTGGACATAACAGACTTAACTCCTCATAACGGTCCGTGTAGGCTCGATGCTCACCGCTATCTTGCTTAAGATCATCAAATTCCCTTTCCAAAGCCCTGATCTCGTGACGAGGACAAAACTCCTTCATCATGAGAGCCCTAAGTTCGGCCCATGTCTGTGCTAGAGCAACTTCTGCACCACGATCCCTCATAACCCCGTTCCACCATGTGAGAGCCCTCTTCTGAAACACACTCGAAGAAAACTCGACCTTGCGATTGTCAGGACACTGCACGTGGCGGAAAGTATTCTCAATGCTCTCGAACCATTGAAGAAGCCCAGTCGCCCCTTCAGAACCACTAAACTTGAGTGGTTTAGCCTGGTTAAAATCCTTGTATTTGCATGTAACATTGTTATTGTTGTTGGCTTGATTCCATTGAGCAAAGAGGTTTGGGAATTGAGCAGCCATTTGCTGCGCAATGATTTCTGCCAGTTCGGCAGTCGCTATCTGGTTCTCGCGTCGAGGAGGCATTCTAAAAGAGGAAAACATGAAAGGAAACGAGTGAGAGAATTAGACGAAAAGAATGAGATGAACAAATCTGATGAAAGCAAGGATAGTGGTCATTTGTTTGTTACTACAAAGCAACAAACGACCTCGGTGAAAAATCAAAGTAAATAGGTCAAAAATAGTGTATCGCGAAGACATGCTCGCCTATAAGTGAACACTCATCCCAAGAATTCCCAGGTAAGCACAACTGGTCTCGCGTCTGGTTGAGATGTATACGAGGTGCTTGCCTAGACAGAAAACTCAGAATACAGGCATTCACCCTTCCAGTTTGCACGTGTTCACATTATTTAAAACCCAAAACCTTGACGAGATTTTTGAAAACTCAAAGGGGTTCAAAACCTTATAACAGAGGGTTCAAAACCTAGTAATTAATCATCCTAGAACAGATGATTAGTTTTCAAAGCGGTTTCGAAAATTATGCTCTTGTTGTGGTAGTCGCCTAAGGATAGGTGACGGTATTGTTTTATGACTAAACGCAAGTAAACTCGCGTTAGGGTCCTAAGAAGATTATAGACTAGGTCAAAGCATTACTAATAACCTAATTCCCTATAACCATTAGCTCTGATACCATCTTTTCTGTCACACCCCGACCACGTAGAACATACGAAACGTGGCGGAAACATCGGGGAGTGTTGTAACAGAATTAATTGTTTCAAATCCATGGCAATTAAAGTTTCGTTTTATTGATTAAAAGTGTTACAATGTCTAAACAAACATGGAAATACAACATAATTAACTAGTCTGCATCTTTTATTGTCACTAAAGCCCAAGTCTGCCTATATGTATCTTGATCATCTTATGCAACAGTTCCTGAAAAACACATGTGAAAATAGGTACGTCAGCATAAAAATGCCTGTGAGATACATAGGTTTTGTGAAAATAGGTTTCATGACTTATGTTTGAGAAAATGTTTAGTCATGAACTTTTTAGTTTGCTTTGTCTTGTAAATCGTTTGAAAATCAATAAGTTCAAATGATATGTATAGATAAAAGAATAATGTATGGTTAAATGAATAACCATGTAGACTGAGTTTGTATAAGATAAGTTGTTTGTAAAACAATGTCTTGTGAAAAGTATGTTATTTGCATAAAATGTTATATGTATCAAACTGAAATGATTCAAATAACGCTACGATATGTAATACCATACAAACACTTATATATAGGAAGTACCAGCGGCGTATCCACCATGTTTGTATCATATTACACACGCATCGTTACTTAATCACTTAATCAAACCAAACCACCAAAGTAATGTTCATGTCTAATGTAAATCATGTAATGGATACAAACGGTTCAATAGTTATAAACGGTTCACATGGTTCAACGGTTACAAACGGTTCACGTGGTTCAACGGTTACAAACGGTTCACGTGGTTCAACGGTTACAAATACAAACGGTTCACAGATATCAACGGATCACATAGTCAAATGATTACAACGGTTCAAAATGTAGTATAATGTGTTCATACGCTAGATAAGCATATGCAACAGAAAGGCAATGTAAAACAATGTACTAAGTAATGCACACAATGGGCACACCTAGCATGAGATGAAATGTAAAACGATGTACTAAGTAATGCACACAATGGGCACACCTAGCATGAAATGTAATGTAAAACGATGTACTAAGTAATGCACACAATGGGCACACCTAGCATAAGATGTAATGAAATCATGTACTATAATGTACTAACGAACATAGCATGTATATGATGTGAAAACAGGAAAGCATGAAAGTAACAAGTAGGCACATGTGTTCCACCCCAAAACGTTTTGGAAAACAGTAAAAGAGGGGTCTATGTACTCACTTGAGATTGCTCAGAAGTCCTTGAGTAACAACCAAACAATGCTAGAGATCGCGGAATATCAAACGGCACCTAATATAGGTAACTACATTAATAAACCGGACCTAAATCGGAAGACTGGGTAGCATGAGGGTTTGTAAACCAAATGAGTGTAGGAACTCATGTGATATGGTTAATCAAAGCCTACATACTAAATGAAACTTAACCTAAGTGTCTACGACCCATTACGACCCGTTTAGGTAGCTTATGCTACTTTAACGCGTCGTTCGCGTGAAACGCGTTCGGACCGCCTAACTAGCCCTATGACAAGTGTTATATGCCTAAACATATTACATAATCAGTTATGTGACAAAGGTTTAGGTTACATATGCTTAATTACCAATTATACATGAAAAGGGTATTCTGGTAATTTACCTAAGGCATATAAACTACCTATCATACAACTACTTAAACGATGTGACCATAGGGTATAACCTCGGAAGGTTATTCCCTACCTACTATGGTCACCTAAAGTGTTTGGTCGGATCCTAATGATCGACCAAACTGGGTCGGGTTCAAGGTATAAGCGATTCATCAGATCGCTTACCCTACGACCCTAGACAACGTGGTAATCAGTGGGCATAGTCCCAAGGGACTATGACCAACGTGATTACACTCACGTTGCGAAGTTCAAAAGAACTTCGCATTGACCATTACTGGTCAACGCTGAAAGTCAAACAAAGTTTGACTTTCTGACTCGAAAAGCAGTAAAATAAGGAAAAGAACGAAAGAATACTTACGAAGGGTCCCCGAATGCTAATCCCGATCCAAGAACTCAGGTATGAAACAATGGTTTCAACTTAGAGCTCTCAAAATCAGAATTCTAGTGGGTTTTGATGTTGTGTGGGTTGGGTATTTATAGGAATACCCGAACCGTTAGGATCGTTTGTCGAAAATCGTGCCTTAATCATGTCCGTACAAGTGTCGGAATGTTATGGTGCCTAAATTGCCACTAACCATAGGGAATCAACACTTGGCAAGGGATTTGGGAGTGGATAACAACTGTAAACAGCTGTCGATACATCGAATCCGGTCCCGAAAATGCGAAAAATGAGTTTTCTGCATGTTTCTGCCCCAGACTAGGCAGTCGCGTAGCGCGACGGTGAGGGCCTAGGCAGTCGCGCTACGCCACTGACCCCCCAGTTTCAGAAAAGTTTCAAAAGTGGCAGGAATGGTCCCTGCACGTGTTTAAGGCCTTTTTCGATGCGTTTGAACCCCGTTAACCTCATTTCAAGGCTCTAAAATGAAGTTAAAGTATAGGGAACTCAAAACATACTCAAAAATATGCCGGATGATGGTTCGTTTGGTCGTACGAACGCGATGTTCGCTTAATTACGACGGAATGCGCATAAGCGCGAAAAACGATCCAAATGACGCGACGAATGGATTTTTCTTAAGGCGATCAATAAAATATAATGTAGTCATGCTTACATAAATTTTTGGATGTCCAGATGTATTCAGAACGTAAGTTATGCGCGAAAATGCAAACTTGTGCACTTTTTGACATTTTTAGTCCCTGAATGACCCAAAAGTTTATTTTAGCACACCGAACCCCTCAAAGCCTATTTATAAGCTATGTAAAGGATATTTATGGTATGTTTAAATTATGGTCATGTTCCGGAATGTCTGTTACAGTTCAAATTGGCATACTTTCGCAGTTTGTCAACTTTAGTCCCTGTAAGCGATTTAACTTTGATTTAACCACACCAAACCTTCCAAAACTTATATCTAAGTTATGTAGAGGTTATTTAAGGTATGTTAAGCCTATTTCACTATTCCGGAGTGTTCGTTGCATTAAACTGGTTATATTTACGCATCAGTGCGCGTATAACCTTCCAGAAAGCGATTTAGAGCTTGAAATCGAACAAGACTTGATATGTGCAAACGATACACATATTTATACAAGTCCAAAGTATGAAATACAATATTTCATTGGTTTGGAATTTGTTTGATGGTTGAAATGACACAGGTGTTACATTTTGATCTCGTGAGTTATCGTAAATGCTGTATTAAGTTACCTACCTAGTTCGTGTGCACTAGGTTACAAGGCTAAATCAATAGGCTAAGCTCTGCCTGTATAAATCCGCAAAATATCAAGGCTTATCTGTAGACTAAACTTTGGCCGTATGAATCTGCATGCTTATAATGTGAGTCATTCTCTCTTTTTATCAAATTTGTTTATAAAAGCAAGTTTATTTTCAAAGTTATAATTACGGGGATTAAGTCGTTGTAATCACCAAGTTACAGCCGGTATGTGGGGTTTTGTATACATAACTTGATAATCGTCACCATTGGGGCAGCCAATGGGGGATATGACCATAGTCACAGATCCGGTCGAGTGACAAATACCGTGGGTAGTTGGTTTGATATCAGAAACATTGTAATCGCTCTTAATACTGTAAATTATAACAAATGAGTCGTTTTAGTAAAATGAATGATTCACTCAGTATTTCCCGCTGACAAAACCTTTTTCAAACATGTTTCAGGTAATTACAGTAGATTGGAGTAAGAGATGAATACGGCATTGAAAGGCTTCAAGAAGTGGCTTATTTTATTAATTAAATCAAATTAAGAAATATTGTTTTATGTAATTCAATTTATCTTTATTAAAGCTACCATTGTAAAACATGGGTTTATCCCATCTATTTAATAAATAAAATCCGGTGTTTTCTAAACTCTGATATTTTTCCTAACTCACGGTCCTGATGAAATTTCCGCTGCAATATTTTTCAAAATAATCACCGGTACCACTTGGCTGTTCGCGGCTCCCGATTCCGTCCAGGGTGGGTCGGGGGTCGTGACACTTTAGTTGGTCAAATAGATCATCAATACGAGGGAGAGGATATCGATTCGTAATGGTAAGCTTATCAAGTTCACGATAGTCGATACACATACGAAACGAACCATCTTTCTTCTTGATGAATAGTACGGGAGCACCCCACGAAGAGGTACTTGGACGTATAAAGCCTTTGTCGAGCAGTTATTGAAGTTGACTGGATAGTTCTTGCATCTCGGAAGGTGTAAGTCGGTAAGGAGCCCTGGCAACAGGAGTTGCACCAGGTATGAGATCAATACGAAAGTCAACGGATCTAGGAGGAGGAAGACCAGGAAGATCTTCAGGAAAGACGTCTGGGAAATCACACACTACTGGGACATCGCTTACCCTCCTTCCCTTCCCCTTTTGTTCCACTACACGGGCCAAGAAGGCAAGGCACTGTTTACGTAAGCACCTGCCCGCCTGAGTGCATGACATCAACTTCAGTCCTCTAGAAGGTCGGTCTCCATAGACATGCAAGATATCACCAGACGGAAGAGGAAGGCGGACGAACTTCTCGTGACAAGCAATCTCGGCATGATTCTTATGCAACCAATCCATGCTGATTATGACATCAAAACTACCCAATTGCATGGGTATTAGATCAATAGTAAATACGTGGTCGTTAAGAGTCAAGGAACAACCACTGAGAATAGAATCAACTAGAATCGATTTACCATCGGCGATCTCCACCGAAAACGAATTAGGTAACTTAGAGCGTCAATTTAACAAAGATTCAAATTCTACGGACACAAAGCTTCTGTCGGCACCAGTATCAAATAGTATCGAAGCGTAAAGGTTATTGACGAGAACCGTACAATTAACGACGTCATTGTCATTACAAGCCTGATTAGCATTAAGATTGAACGCTCGTCCCCGAGCGGCTGGCTGTTGCTCCTGGTTTAGCTAAGGGCACTGACTATGGAGGTGAGTTTTGTCTCCACACTTGTAGCATGCACGAACTGAGTTGACTGGCCTTGGATTCTGCGGAGGAGCTGGTAAAGCTGCCTGTGCTGGGGTTTGCTGAGCTGGTTGGGCCGGCTTGACTTGACGGCAGTAAGGAGTCTTGTGACCATAACGATTGCAATTAGTACACAAACGACAAGCAGAAGCAGCAGGATGATGAAAGTTACAAGTAGCACACTTTGGATGTGGCCCAGTGTACTGCTTTTTGTTCTATGGAGTAGGAGGGTTAGCAGCAGCAGTAGTAGCAGCAGGCACAATAGCTTTGCCCGTAGGGTTTGCATTTGCAGCAGGGACAATGGCATTACAACCTGAACCCTGAGACTTTCGCTTCTTGTTTCGGTTGCCACTAGGCTGCTGGGTAACTTGGTTTGCTAATTTCGAGGGAGCTGAGTTTCCAAATTATTTGTCACGAACCCGGTTGTTGTTTAAACTTGCTGCAATACGGTAGACTTCTTCAATAGTTCCTAGCTGAGCTGCTTCAATCGAGTTACGCATGGCAGGAGGTAACCCGTTGATGTACTTGGTTATCATACGCTTTGGAGTGGAAACCAAGTGAGGGACGATTAAGCTGAGCTGCTTGAAACATGTAGTATAAGCCAGATTGTCATCACCAATCTGATTGAGATGCCAAAACTCTTCCTCAAGCTTCAACTGTTCATGGGGAGGGCAGAATTCAAGCATCATTAATTCTCACACCTTATACCATGGAAGAGCATAGGATTCTTCATGAGAACGGATGTTTCTCTCATTCGACCACCACTCCAGAGCCCTGCCTTGAAACATTCCCGTTGCGCTCCTAGTCTTTAAATGCTCTGGGCACTCGCTGTTGATGAAGGTAACCTCGATGCTGCCAAACCATTCCAGCATAGCAGTCACCCCGTCACTGCCTGTGAAAGGCTTAGGGTTGCAAGAGACAAAGTGTTTGTAGTTGAACTTTGTAGGCTTCATCTTCTCTGTCTTAGAATTAGCAGAGGATGGAGGAGTGTTTGATCCTTGGATCTCAGAGACGATCTTTGGCACGACGCGAGCGATCTGGTTGGCCATAAAGGACATCATCTTTTTCTGAGACTTTTCCCTGGACCTCTTGAGAGTGTCGGACAGCTTACGAGAAGACATCTAAAGATCCAACAAGAGGATCGTATAAGTCTAGATTACAAAGTCTCACAGTATAGATTCACACACGATAGATTAAGACTCAAGGTTCGATAAGTTTCACGTAGATTAAAGATTCAAGTTTCCAACAAGTTTCATAGATTCCAATAGATTCAACACCGCAAACCCACGACCTTCGCATGGCACGTTGTACGAAGTTTGGCAACATGTCAGAAACGCTTATATATAGGAAGTACCAGCGGCATATCCACCACGCTTCGGGCACATCGCTTCCGCCTCGTACTCGGTGTCATGTTACGTGTCACAATTGCCCAAACATAACAATGCACTCTTCATCATCATCATACACACGTAGATTAACCCAAATAGATTCACATAGATTAACCCAATAGATTCACATAGATTAGCCCAATAGATTCTCATAGATCAGCCCAATAGATTCACATAGATTAGTCTTCAACCATCTCACCACAATCCACAAAACAGCGAAATCCCGCATGGCACGTGCTATGAAAGTTCGGCAACATGACGGAAGCACTTATATATAGGAAGTACCAGCGGCGTATCCACCATGCTTCAATCATGCCACGTCCGTCTCGTCATCGGTGTCATGCTTCGCTATCCATAACATTAGATTTCATCACGAATTTTCTCATAGATTACTTAAATAGTTTCAACAACTTTAGCCCGAGTCTACAAAACTACGAACTTCACTTAGCGTGTGGTTTGAAGGTTCGGTAACATGCCAGAAACACTTATATATAGGAAGTACCAACGGCGTATCCACCATGTTTCGGACATGCCACTAGAGTACTTTGTCACTCATACGCACTAGAGTACACGTATATTACACATAGATTTCACATAGATTATGTAACAACCCGCACTTTCGTGCGTTGTTACTACTCAAAATACTCGTTACGCCTAGCACCAGAGATTCGGATCATAATGTAACTATATCGTATATATCGCTACTCGAAGGATAATCGCATATTTTCGAAATACAATATTGCTATACTATACGCTAGTATCACGAACACTAACACTCACGGAGGCATTGAGTGAGGACCTATTCTACCCTCCTCAGTGGCCGTGATGTGTCGAACGCAGACAATTAACGCTAACAAAGACTCTCGGGTGAGTGCTATAACTCCAGTCGTCGTGACGATGATGACAATACGAGTGAATGGTACCCCGTCAGTCATTGTGGCACAACTCGCAATAACGTTCACGATGACGTCAAGAGAGGACCTATACTACCCTCCTTGATGGCCGTGAAACGTCGCTTATAATCGCACACTCGAAACGGAAACCGGTTGATAAGTATCGAAACTTTGGAATATGGATACGTAAATACGACCCTTAGTGATATGTATACATATATAATAATAATATAAATTTACTATGAAAAGCGCGTACTTCGAAATCTATCAACACGATCGAAAATGGAGAAATCCATATCGTCGGAGTGGCCATCCGGACGGATAGCCATCCGGACGGATGGGCTATCCGGACGGATAGCAATCCGCACGGATAGCAATCCGCACGGATGGGCTGTTCGGACGGGTAGCAATCCGCACGAATGGGCTGTCCGGACCAGTAACTCTCTTCTCCTCTCTGTTGCCTATAAATAGCCTGTCACACCACTGTTTAAGTGATGTGACAGCTCCCACTCGACCAGATACGCTTCAAGACCCTTTTTCTCTCGATTCCTCGCGATTCCGGTAAGATTTCAGCCTAAAACTTGTACTTCTATGATCTACTCTCAATTCTACATCATTCTATCTTTCAAAACTCAATTTCCAACCGTGAAATCTACTGATTTGAGGTGTTTTAAGGTGATGTCACCAAGAGTTCATATGAACTTCAAGTTGTGACCTCATCCCACCATAAGTGCCTCAGATCTGAGTGATTTCCACATGTTTTGATAACAAATCTCACCTAAATCTACGTATTCAACCAAGGAACTGTGCGATTTCGAATTAACCATGAAGAACCATCAAGAACGGCCAGATCTGATGGAACGGGGTGATTCCCGGCCGTTAGAACAGGTCGGAACTGATGGAAATTTCAAGTGTTAGTGCGAAATTACACTGTCCCGGTAACTCCACACGTATTCCTTCCGATAAACACTCAGGAACAGTGTTCAGAATACGAAACAGACGTGTCATCCGCACGGATAACATGTCGTCCGGACGGATAACATGTCGTCCGCACGGATAACATGTCGTCCGCACGGATCACATGTCGTCCGCACGGATAACATGTCGTCCGCACGGATAACATGCCATCCGCACGGATGAGCCCCTTCATACGAGTAACCATCCGATCGGATTGCCATCCGACCGGATAACCATTGTCCAATGTCCTCTTCTAACAAGTGACCATACGATCGGATTGCCATCCGACCGGATGACCAATAGTCACCTGTTTCGTCCATCACCGTTTAACGCACTCTCATTCGATCAGGCTAACTCAGACGCAACCCAAAATCAAGTTGTGTTTACTTACCGATTACGCACTGTGAGTATACTTGAACCCTTTTTAATCGCATTTTGGGTGTAACATACGTTTCTAACAAATCGAACTTATCAAACAAACTATTCAATCAATCGAATTATCACTTGCGAATAACTGTTATGCATAGATATACGTGATGCTAGTTGCATATGTGCTAGGGCTTATACTCGCGACGTCCCACCATGACTAGTATAGTACTATTGCGCCCGGCGGGGTCTAGTTTGCCATCGCATATTCGAGCATCGAGGACTTAGTTGGTAGTATCAGCTTTGTGAGTATATATGTCGTGTGTTACGTTTATGCATGTGGAAATTCGCTACACTTTTAATCTATTACGCTATACTTATCAAACCTGTATACTCGCTAATACTTTTGTATTGACAAATATTTTAACGTATGTTGTAGGTTAGATCGCAGACTATATCAAATCAAGCTAGGAAGTCTAGAAACTCAACTGAAATCTAGGTTTTCGGATTTGTATTGTTCGAGAGGACAAGAAATCTGTGATAACTTATGTGATTGTATAGTTTGTTAGTATGGGATAACGAATGTGTTAAATATTATCGCAATATAGTTGTTATGGATTCTCTTGAGCAATCTGATTCGCCTAGTGCCGCGTCCCGATGATTCCGCCATCGGTTGGGGTGTGACAGATTGGTATCAGAGCCATAACTATAGGGAATTAGGCAAGACTCGACCTAGTCCGGGTCGACGTCTTAGAAATTGACCTAGTCTATAGTCTAAGTACCAACAGGCCGACTCGTACGAACCCAGTGGGGTTTGTATCGGGCTACTTGATACTCTCGATCGAAATTGCTAAAAGCTACAACTTTGTGTGAACACCGCATACCACAGCTTCACACGAAGAAGCCTTTCCTAAGGCTGAAATGCTACTTAGCCTTTCCTAAGGCTGACATAATACACGTGTTTTCGAAATTACTCGCATAACGAAACCGAGTGATCCTATCGAGACCAGGTGTTAAAACCAAAAACTCTCGATGAGATCGCTCACTCAGCGCATTATTCTAGCACGAGAACCTTTCATCGAGTTAGGAGTGACATCCACACCTCGACGAAAGTCTCCATTTCAAAATCTAGTGGAACTCACGAATTTATTCGAAGAGCATAACCACAATTAGGAACGAAACTATTAAGTCAGGGGTGAAACCCGTACCTTAATAAGCCGTTCCACTCCCTATAAACTGGTTTTCAAAAAGCTCTCACCAAGAACTCGACTATCACGATAACTCGAGCCACGCGATGACTAGGAAGATGAATGCCATGAGCTGCATCCCAGTGGAAGCATGGAGTCTTCTAAGTCAACGCGCGTGCATGAGCTTGTTGAATGTAGTTGGGCTACCTGGGTTAGTCGACGCCTAAACACCCAAGGCACTCTATCGTACGAACCGCCAATTTTACAACTGGCTGGAACTTATTTACGTTTTGAAACTTTACGCGTTATCGATTTCTCGATTTAACGACTTTCACTCCCTACTTTATAAACGCACAAATTCGCACAGCCATCGCAATCTAAAATGGAATCCGAATGTTCGCAACAAAACTAATGCATAATCTATCGCATTCGCTCTCGCCTTCTCACTTCAACGCGTCCTCGCATATTCTAAATCGACCTGTATGTATATGATTACAAATTACATCTATACAAATATATACATATATATACGTATAAACAACAAGTCATCGTGTGAGAACTTAGGAAATTCGTGTCTCCTATGTGGCTCCTATGTGATTCATATTACTACTATACTATCGCACCAAGTTTTGAACGCGCTCAATCGCATCGTAAAACTCACAAATCATTATGATCGAATCTCGCTCCAAGTCTCTTTCTATCTAGATGCCTTCCGACAACTCTACTTCGAGAATGTTAGCAAAGAGACGAGCCAAACGAAGGGGCGAAAAGAGGATTGCTTCGCTTGTGACCAGGGAAGTGGTCAAAGTCATTCCTCAGATTGTCACACGAGTGCACTCTCGTATTAACTCTCGAACTTCGGAAGACGTTAAGACAGAAGAGCCGCAATCTGCTTTTCTCTACAAACACTTCAAAGCCTGTGACCCAATGGAATTCACAGGTGAAGGTGGTGTGACTCAACTACTCCAGTGGTTCGATTCTATCGAAGTTACCCTTCGTCAAAGTGGGTGTCCCGATAGTTTCCGTACTACTTGCGCTATCGGAGTATTTCAATCACGAGCACTCGACTGGTGGACCACCGAACGTAACAAACGTGGGATCTCCGCAGCTTACGCTCTCTCTTGGGATGAGCTGAAAGAGCTCATGAAGAAAGAGTACTGCCCCCCTCACGAAATCCAGAAGCTAGAAAACAAATTTTGGGAAATCAAGCAAACCGAAGGTGACAATGCCGGCTACACCGCACGGTTCAAACAGCTTAGCATAATCTGCCCAAGTCAAGTCAACACTCCAGAGAAAGCCATCGCGAAGTACGTTCATGGCTTGCCTGAGTGTGTGGGTGATTTTGTCGAAGCTGCAAGACCTGCTACCATCGAAGAAACATACCGCTTGGCCGCAGAAATCAACAATAAACGACTCATGGAAGGGTTTTTCTCCAAGAATCCTGTCAAGCAAGCTCATCAAGCAATCGCCATTAATCCTTCAGGCGAACATGTTGATGAATCTTCTGATGAATCTACTGACGAATCTTCTGACAAATCTGCTGGCGATTCTTCTAACGAATCAGCTAACGATTCTTCTAACGAATCTGCTAACGATTCTTCGGACGGATCTGCTGCCGATTCTTCCGACAAATCTGCCGACGGATCTTCCGACAGATCAGCCAAAGACTCGGCAAGTGAGTCTTTAGACGAATCCTCCAACGACGACATCTCATCGCAAGACACCGACAAACCCAGCCGCAAACGAAAGATCTCAAGCCCGAACTCATCAACAACCAAACTGCCGCAGCCAAAGCCTCTTCAAGAAGTTTCGGTGTTTCCAAAATGAGCTTACACTGGAGCTCATCCTCAGTGTTACTCGTGTACCTATCATCATCCAGTTGGGGCTGACTGTCGCTATTGCAATAACTGCAACCGTTACGGTCACTTCACCCGCAACTGCCGCATCGAACCGTGAACTTGAGTACAACAACAACAGCTCCAGCAAAATCCTTCAGTGTTAGACATCTAGCAAGCGTAGGATAAAGTTGTAATGATACGATTTTCGACGTTAACTTCTAAATGTTGAGCCTACTCTATTACTCGATATTGCCACTATGTGTGACGTTAACTCTCGTCCTTGTTCTCTCTCTCACTCTTTAATCGTCGCACTTAGACTAGATTCACACACATACTATATACTATATCACGAAATAATGTGTTTTACCCTCACTACACTCTTAGAACGAGGTACGATACACGTGCAAGGAACGACTAATCACGGGTGCACACGGGATTATTCGAGTCAGTGCACGGAGATCGTAGTGAATTCTAAGGTGCCATAAGCGTTTCGACGAAGTATGACACCAAATCACGGGATCTAAGTAGTAGGGGTCAAGCAAGGTGTGCTTTATCATACTACCAAAGTTCCGTGAAGAAAGTGCCACGTGGAGTTGAACGTTATTAGACCTATATACTATTGTGAGTATTTTCGACACACTACACTCAATCGCAAGGCGTAACAACTGAAATTGCATCATCGCAAGACTTGTCGTAAGTCTGCAAACGCAATGCAATCGCCTCATCGATGGACTTTGGAGAGTCTACCTCGCAGGAAAATTGCATCAACGCAAGACTGGTCATAAGTCTAAAGGCAATCAATCTCATCAAGCACATTAACGCTCACGATGTTGTCGGGTGAGGACCTATTCTACCCTCCTCGATACCCGTGATGCGTCGCAACGTAACGTTAAGCTTATTCGAAACAAAACTCGACTAATCGAAATCGTTTATCATGTGTATCTCGCAATCTCTATCGCTTATTATATGGATCCATATCGCTTGCTGTGTATCAATCTATCGCTATCGCCTACCGTTATCTGTGATATTCGTGTGAAGTTGGCACACATGACCTCGCTTCACGAGATGAAGCTCATATGGTTAAAGCAGGGTGTTTTAGTCATATCAGCGACCTTTCGTGGAAAAAGGCCATGTGGGGTCTAATGTTAGTTAAACTCTGTGGTGTTAATCAATCAAAATCGAACCACATACCCTCGTCGCTTGCAACGCAACAACTGCCGCTTATCGTAATTCGTTTATCGCCGCCGTCGTTACTAGTGTTGTGTTATGTTATTCGCCTAATAACCTAATCGCTTATCGCTTGTCGTGTATAGTCTACCGCTTGTTCGCTCATTGGTGTTCGTTACAGTCTGCATTAGTACGCATAACATCGCTTCACGAGGCAAAACTAATCTGGTTAAACATGGTGTTTCGCCATGATAGCAAACTCTCGTGGAAACGTGCCATGTGGTTTTAAAGAGGAATCTAATCGAAAACGCGTTATTCAACTCGCCGGTTTAACCTATTCGATTCTATCTTATACTCGGTTCGACTTCCCATCGATTGGGCCGGGTAAGCGTAAATTCTATTCGTGTCATATCAGCACACCAGACACTGCCTCACGAAACAGAAGTAATATGGGCAAAACATGGTGGATACGCCACTGGTACTTCCTATATATAAGTGTTTTAAACATATTAACAAACTTTCGT
Organism: Helianthus tuberosus; assembly: GCA_030545235.1. Classification (NCBI taxonomy): domain Eukaryota; kingdom Viridiplantae; phylum Streptophyta; class Magnoliopsida; order Asterales; family Asteraceae; genus Helianthus; species Helianthus tuberosus. The sequence goes on from CM060391.1 coordinate 39,289,221, forward strand.
GGGAAAGTGCCAAGTGGGGCTCGGTGATTAACTACCTTTTGTACTGATTAAAACGTCTTTTTATAAAATTATAAATTTTTTTGGATTTAAAACCGGTGGACAAGTGAAATTTTCTCACGACGTGGAGTTAACATCGAATCAGCTTAACTCCATGTCCAAGAAAAGTTTCATAAGCCCAGTTTTCCTTTTACAACGTCAAAACAAAATCCTTCTTAAGACATTGGTTCGACATCGAATTCAGCTTGAACCCATGTCATAGGAGAGCTTTCGTGACCCTTGATTTCATCTTCGAATTCCTTAAAATGTTTAGAAACTTAAACTTCCTTGCAACATCGGTTAACATCGACTCCGTTGACCTCACGTTAAAAGGAAAATTTTTTCAAGATTTTCATCCGAAATTCCTTTGAATATCTAAAAATGAACGCTTCTTGTAACGTTGGTTAACGATCGACTCAGTTAATTCTACGTCATGAGAAACCTTTCAAGTTCCCTAAAATTTCAATCGCATCGAATTCTCCAATACACGAGGTACTTTGGAATGCCAACTCGTGGGTTATTTCTTCTGTCTTACGTCGCCTTCTCGCTATCGCAATCGATCTCTCTCATTCGAAGCACTCTCGCTTGTCAACTTACGGTCAAATCACTCGCTGTATCGCTACTTATATAGGAACCAACTCTTAGAAGTCTACCTATTGGATTAATTTCGGGACGAAATTTCCTAAAGTAGGGGAGACTGTAACAACCCGCACTTTCGTGCGTTGTTACTACTCGAAATACTCGTTACGCCTAGCACCAGAGATTCGGATCATAATGTAACTATATCGTATATATCGCTACTCGAAGGATAATCGCATATTTTCGAAATACAATATTGCTATACTATACGCTAGTATCACGAACACTAACACTCACGGAGGCATTGAGTGAGGACCTATTCTACCCTCCTCAGTGGCCGTGATGTGTCGAACGCAGACAATTAACGCTAACAAAGACTCTCGGGTGAGTGCTATAACTCCAGTCGTCGTGACGATGATGACAATACGAGTGAATGGTACCCCGTCAGTCATTGTGGAACAACTCGCAATAACGTTCGCGATGACGTCAAGAGAGGACCTATACTACCCTCCTTGATGGCCGTGAAACGTCGCTTATAATCGCACACTCGAAACGGAAACCGGTTGATAAGTATCGAAACTTTGGAATATGGATACGTAAATACGACCCTTAGTGATATGTATACATATATAATAATAATATAAATTTACTATGAAAAGCGCGTACTTCGAAATCTATCAAAACGATCGAAAATGGAGAAATCCATCTCGTCGGAGTGGCCATCCGGACGGATAGCCATCCGGACGGATGGGCTATCCGCACGGATAGCAATCCGCACGGATGGGCTGTCCGGACGGGTAGCAATCCGCACGAACGGGCTGTCCGGACCAGTAACTCCCTTCTCCTCTCTGTTGCCTATAAATAGCCTGTCACACCACTGTTTAAGTGATGTGACAGCTCCCACTCGACCAGATACGCTTCAAGACCCTTTTTCTCTCGATTCCTCGCGATTCCGGTAAGATTTCAGCCTAAAACTTGTACTTCTATGATCTACACTCAATTCTACATCATTCTATCTTTCAAAACTCAATTTCCAACCGTGAAATCTATTGATTTGAGGTGTTTTAAGGTGATGTCACCAAGAGTTCATATGAACTTCAAGTTGTGACCTCATCCCACCATAAGCGCCTCAGATCTGAGTGATTTCCACATGTTTTGATAACAAATCTCACCTAAATCTACGTATTCAACCAAGGAACTGTGCGATTTCGAATTAACCATGAAGAACCATCAAGAACGGCCAGATCTGATGGAACGGGGTGATTCCCGGCCGTTAGAACTGGTCGGAACTGATGGAAATTTCAAGTGTTAGTGCGAAATTACACTGTCCCGGTAACTCCACACGTATTCCTTCCGATAAACACTCAGGAACAGTGTTCAGAATACGAAACAGACGTGTCATCCGCACGGATAACATGTCATCCGGACGGATAACATGTCGTCCGCACGGATAACATGTCGTCCGCACGGATAACATTGTCGTCCGCACGGATCACATGTCGTCCGCACGGATCACATGTCGTCCGCACGGATAACATGCCATCCGCACAGATGAGCCCCTTCATACGAGTAACCATCCGACCGGATTGCCATCCGACCGGATAACCATTGTCCAATGTCCTCTTCTAACAAGTGACCATCCGATCGGATTGCCATCCGACCGGATGACCAATAGTCACCTGTTTCGTCCATCACCGTTTAACGCACTCTCATTCGATCAGGCTAACTCAGACGCAACCCAAAATCAAGTTGTGTTTACCTACCGATTACGCACCGTGAGTATACTTGAACCCTTTTTAATCGCATTTTGGGTGTAACATACGTTTCTAACAAATCGAACTTATCAAACGAACTATTCAATGAATCGAATTATCAATTGCGAATAACTGTTATGCATAGATATACGTGATGCTAGTTGCATATGTGCTAGGGTTTATACTCGCGACGTCCCACCATGACTAGTATAGTACTATTGCGCCCGACGGGGTCTAGTTTGCCATCGCATATTCGAGCATCGAGGACTTAGTTGGTAGTATCAGCTTTGTGAGTATATATGTCGTGTGTTACGTTTATGCATGTGGAAATTCGCTATACTTTTAATCTATTACGCTATACTTATCAAACCTGTATACTCGCCAATACTTTTGTATTGACAAATATTTTAACGTATGTTGTAGGTTAGATCGCAGACTATATCAAATCAAGCTAGGAAGTCTAGAAACTCAACTGAAATCTAGGTTGTCGGATTTGTATTGTTCGAGAGGACAAGAAATCTGTGATAACTTATGTGATTGTATAGTTTGTTAGTATGGGATAACGAATGTATTAAATATTATCTCAATATAGTTGTTATGGATTCTCTTGAGCAATCTGATTCGCCTAGTGCCGCGCCCCGATGATTCCGCCATCGGTTGGGGTGTGACAGATTACACAAGTAGTTTCTCATAGATTAGAGTTCAACATTTTCGTCACCGGTCTATAAAACACTAAGTTTCGCATGGCACGTGGTACGAAAGTTGGTAACATATCGGAAACACTTATATATAGGAAGTACCAGCGGCGTATCCACCATGTTTCGTCCATGTTACTTCTGTCTCGTCTTTCAGTGCCATGTTACGTTTAATGTCTTACTACCACAATAACACATAGATTCATCAGATAGATTCACATAGTATCATAGTCGATTAAGATTCTCACATAGATTGGCATGATGAATAAAGCTTCGTAAATTTTAGTTTAATCCTGAGAGATTAGGATTTGTGTTTTAGATTGCGGACATACGTGCGATTTGTGTAAAAAGCCTCAAAATAAACGAAGAATCAAGATTAAGACCACACATAAAATTCGAGATATCACAAAAGATAGGCTCATAAAACATAGGATTGTTCCGGGTAGAGGAACGGTGACTAACCAAAGTAATTCGAACCCCTTTTGAATTGAGACAACGTGTCTTGACTTACTTAGACAAATACATCATCGATGTTAGGCCTACGATATTCGTCCTTTTGGTCATTTCACGTTCCTAATTGATTGGGAATTTCGAGACTTTGGCGAGACATAGAATCAAAAGAGTGGGACTAGTTATCAAGGTCTGAGTTTCACCTCTATCTTGACAACATCATACCCAAATAGTGTCGGTACTTATCAACAAATAAGACCTACTAGAATATAGTACGGAAATTTCCCATAAAGGTTCGGATGTCACTCCTGACTTGAGGGCAAATCTCGTGCAAAATACAAACACTGATTAACAGTGTTTTCAAGGCATCCAAGTGTATATGGTGTTAGCCTTAGGAAAGGGATGTAACTTTAACAGGAAAATGTGCTGCTAGGAAGCAGATACGGTAGAATGCATAAGTCTTAAACAACAGATAAGAGTCAAGATTCCTAGAACTATAGACTAGGGAAAGTATTCCTACTCATCCTAATTCCCTATAGTTATGGCTCTGATACCAATCTGTCACACCCCAACCGATGGCGGAAACATCGGGGTGCGGCACTAAGCGTTCAGATTACTCATGAGATTCCATAACACTAGATATTTCAATATAGATTAAATTCATTGTATAATAATTGTCTAAAGTATCAACCACAAAACATCAATTTCAAATCATCATCAAAATACTTTCAAAGTTTCTAGTTTAGCTATGATGTGTTTCTAAGCAGCATCCTAGCAAGTTTCATGAATCCTAGCATCCTGTCAGCCTGCAACATGTATTAAAATAAAGTCAGTACAAAACGTACTGGCGAGTATACAAGTTTGCGTGCATAGCATAGTAGATTAAAAGACTCATATCCATTATGTAAATGATAAAAATAGTTTCAGCCATGCTAGTGTTCGCAGTCCAAGTGATAGCCCAAGTGTCCCGATGCTTTAGGTATTTTCCCAAGACTCAAGGAAAACTAGAATCCTCCTAACAATACCCTCGAGAATAATGGGGAGGTGCATCTTCCTATAGCGCTACTATTGTTAAGGCGGAACTACACACAGGGATTAAACGTTCACATAGCATAAAGAATCAAGAATCACAACTTTCACATACACATAGGATAGAGTTTAGATTCAAAAGTATCAAGTTTCATAGAATACATGTTGCATCCCAAAGTTTAAAACAAAAAGGGATCGAGTATACTCACAGTGATTGCTCAATAGTTTAACTGTTATTGGATCAAAGGGAGCTCTTTTGGTATTAGCCTGATTAGAGTACAATAGATAAGCATCCGACAGAAAGACAAGATTCGTACAAGTGTCGGGTCAGTCACCTGATCGGATGGCCATCCGATCGGATGGTCATCCGGTTGAATGACTTATGTGAGTGGGACGGATCACCATCCGGTCGAATGGTCATCCTTAAGGATGGCCGTTCGATCGAATGACCCTTCATCGTGCAAGTTTCAAGATTCAAAGCTCTGATTAAAAAATAGTCCAAGTGTTAGAGGTTGTAAAGTATGTGTCACTTCGATCGGATGGCCTTTCGATCGGACGACAGTCCGATCGGATTGCCGTTCGATTGACATAACCTTATTCCTTTTTCAACCTTGTAAAGTTTATAAGTTTCGAGTTTAACGGTGACGGCATGGTACGTATTGAGACAACGGTAAACACATCTAATGTTTAGCCTGTCTGATTGGATGGGAATCACCCCGTCCGATCAGGTGTCTGTTCTTGACGGTGTTCATGTCGGAATCCGTACTCCGGCCATCTTCTCCGGCGATGATCCATCTCTAAGCCTACTCCAGACTAATCATCAAGTCTACAGTCCGTTTAGATCCGGATTCCACCCTTTTAAGTAAAAGTTTAAGAAAAGATGAAGGGAAAACATGAGTTAAAGCTTAAAATGTCTAGATTTAGTAAAGATTCGGTGTACAAACAGATGAAATTCCTTAGATCTGAGCTAGATCTTGACTGGAATGACGTCACACATCAGTTTGGTACAAACCGCCATGATGTCATCACCCTCAAGAGCTCAAATCTCACAGATTTCACGGTGGAAAGTATGATTTCGAAGAAGAATCGTGTAGAGAATAGTGTATAGATCGAAGATGTACGAGAATCAAGTGTAAGACATACCGAAATCGCCAAGAAATGGAAGAAAAGTGAGAGAGCGTGCGTCAAGGTCGAAGGAGGCTATCACATCAGTGATGAATGATGTGACATGTCCTATTTATAGTGTAAGTGAGGAATTAAGGCGGTGTGGCGTTTGGATTGGATGGCACTTCGATCGAGTGGCCCTCCGATCGGATGGTCATCCGATCGGATTGCCATTCGGTCAATCCCATCCTTTTGCCATTTTCCATCTTTGATTCGTTTTGCGAGTTAGATTAAGCATTGCGTTGCATATTATTGTGTAATAGAATCACATAGCTAAATTATATTATTAACACAAGAGTTTCCAAGTTTCATAGTTTCCGCCAGTGACAAGTCTCCGGTCTCTCGTTCATCTAAGTCTCAAGTTTCACGAGTTTCAAGAGTCAAGCACCAAAGTGTCAAGTATCATTGTATCAAGAATCTAGCTTCCAAGTATCAAGAATCAAGTATCAAGAATCTAGTCTCATATTGTTAAGTTTCAAGAATCAAGTATCATAGTATTTAGAATCAAGCGTCTAGAGTTAAGCATCAAGATTCAAGTATCAAGAATCTAGTATTAAGAATCAAGTTTCATAGCATAAAGATTCACAATCATCAAAATGTCAAGAGTCACATAGTACAGGGACTAAAATTGACAATAGCTAAAAGTTTAGGACGCAGGGCGTTACAGTCTTTATTTACCTACAAGTTAAGAAGGTTAATTAATGGATTTTCAAGTTGTAATCACAAGTTTATAACTACAATAGATTAAAAATAATAGTATAACTTACCTTTATTTTCTCATCCCACCACTCAGGCAATGCCTCAATTAAGCTTCTCGTCCCACCGATCCTAGTTTCAAGTCTTATTAAGCGGTCATAAAGCTTCCATTCTTTTTTCATGAAGTCCCATTTGTTTTTAAGTTGTTTTCTATCAAAGACTTTTCCAGTTTTTTCGTTCATGGTTTTTTCTATATTCTCCCACCCAATCTTATTAAAGTGACTACCGGTTTATTCCCTTTTCTACGTTCAAGCAAGCAAGCTTCGACAAACTCCATGAATATAGCATTATCCCATAAAAAAATTGGTTTATTCTTTTTAGTTGACGTTTCACAATCAACAACATTTGTGCGGTATGCATCCATTATGTCACACCCCTATCGCGTAAAACAACAAACCACGGCGGAAACATCAGGGAGTCGAGTGGCGGAATCATTGTTTCATAACACATGGATATTTGAGTTTTGTTTTATTGAATTAAAAGAGGTTACAATGTCTTAAAAACAAAGAAACATAACATATTTAACTAGTCTTGCATCTTTTATTGTCACTAAGGCCCTCGTCCAATCCTATGTTTGCATCATAATCATCAAACAACAGCACCTGAAACACATGTGAAAATAGGTACGTCAGCATAAAAATGCCTGTGAGATACATAGGTTTTATTAAAATAGGATTCATGACTTGTAAGTTTAAAGTAAATGTTTAACAAAAGTTAGTCATGAACCTTGTAAAATGTTTTCTTTTATAAATCATTCAAAAAGTGATAAGAAGTCAGATGTTATCAAAGAAAGATGCATAGATAAATAATTAACCAAATAAAATGAGTTTGTATAAAATATGTTGTTTGTAAAACAATGTTTCTTGAAGATATGATATTTGTGTAAAATGATATGTCTAAATTGAAATGGTTTAAATAACGCTACGATATGTAATATCATAAAAGCACTTATATATAGGAAGTACCAGCGGCGTATCCACCAGGCTTTTATCATATTACACAAGCCTCGTTATTTAAATCACTTAAACAAACAAACCACCAAAATGTCTTGTTTAAACTAAATGTTAAAATGTTTATGTGTAAACAATGTCAAATGTCGAATGTAATTCATGTTCATGTATAATCAAATGTTATGTATGGCAAATAAAAAATGTCTATTTAAACCATATGTAAAATGTATAAAACAATGTATTTGAATAAATCAAAGTTTAAATCAAAAGTTATGTTTTGTAAAATAAATGCATGCTTTACTGATACAAATATCTATGCGGTATTGTTCTAACGCCTACATCCAAGCCTTGCGACTGTAAGATAAACCCTAGAACAAGTCAAAGGTCTACCAAAAATGAATTCGGATTCGGTCATCCCTTATGTCCAAACAAACCTAGGATTTCAGGAATGGGAGTTGTCAAGTCCTATGGTACCACTACCTACTACCGAGCGGCATGATCGGTGTTAATGAATGTATTTATGACCTGTTAAATAAACCAAATGTCATACCAAATGTAAGCATGTTATATGAAAATAATGTACTTAAATATGCTAAGTGAACATACAAAGTAGAAATGTAAAACAATGTGTCCATATGCTGGATGAACATATGCAACAAAAATGCAGTGTAAATCAATGTGTTCATATGCTGGGTGAACATATGCAACAAAAATGTAATATATGAAATCAATGCGCTAGCATGTTAACAAAACATACATGGCAAAACATAATGGAAATCATGTACTATATGTGTACTAATGAACATAGCAAGTATATGATACAAAAGCATGAAAAGCATGAAAGTAACAAGTAGGCACATATGTATCACCCCAAAACATTTGAAAACAGTAAAAGAGGGGACTATGTACTCACTTGAGAATGCTTAGAAGTCTTGAATAACAACCAAGCAAAGCTGGAGGGATCACGGAAATCAAACGGCACCTAATATAGGTAACTATGTTAATAAACCGAACCTAAATCGTAAGATCAGATAGAATGAGATTTCGTAAACCAAATGAGTATAGGAACTCATTTAATATGGTTTAACAAAGCCTACATTCTAAAACGAAACCTATCCTAAGTGCTCACGACCCATTACGACCCGTTTAGGTAGCTTACGCTACTTTAACGTGTCGTTCTCGTAAAACGCGTTCGGACCGCCTAACTAGTCCTATGATAAGTATTATATGCCTTAACATGTCTAATAATTTTACCTAATCAGTTTAGATGTAAAAATTTAGGTTACATATGCTTAAAATGAATTTATGCGTAAAAAGGGCATTTTGATCATTTTCCTAAGGCATATAAATTACCTATCATACAACTAACTAAACGAAGTGACCATAAGGTATAACATTGGAAGGTTATTCCCTATACAACTATGGTCACAATATATGTTTGGTCGGATCCTAAGGATCGACCAAACGGGCCGGGTTCGAAAGTCTAAGCGGTTGTTTAGACCGCTTATCTTACGACCCTACATAAGCACTAAACTAAGAGTGGCGAGTTAAACATGTTAAAACATGTTTAACGAAGTTAAAAAACAAGTTTGATATTAAAACAAAGGGTTTTGATACCCAAGAATAGCTTGGTTACGAAATACGCATAAACGCGTATTTTAACCGAAACTATGACTCGTCACTATGCCTAAATAACGTGGTAATCAGTAGGTATAGTCATTAGGGACTATAACCATCGTGATTACGCTCACGTTGCGAAGTTCAAACGAACTTCGTGTTGACCATTGACCGGTCAAAGCAGAAAGTCAAACACTGTTTGACTTTCGTGCTTAAAAACGCATAAAAGCATGAAAGAATACTTATAAAAGGTCCAAGCTAGGAAGATTTGAACTCAAAACACTTAGGTATGAAGCCTCACAAGGAGAACTTCAACTTAGAGCAAAAGTGAGTTCAAATGTGAGGAATGAGGGTTGGATTTGGGGGGGGGGGTATTTATAGGAATTCAAGATCCGTTAAGATCATTTCTCGAATACCGAGCTTCAATCTCAACCCTCCAAGTGTTGCCCACTGAATTACAATACAATGGATGCCCAAAACAAGCCCATAGATTGAAAGAAACCATGTGCAAAACAAAGGAACAGCTGGGTTTTGCCGGAAACTGATTTTTGTAGGTCTGGGAGTCTCTCGCGGGCCGCGTAGACAGAAGGGATGTCTTACGCGCCCCTCCTAAGCCCACTTTGACAGAATGTCAAGTTTAGTCCTTGAAGGTGCAAAACTTGCTTTTCGATGCATTTTTGACACGTTTAGGCCCCGTTAACCTCATTTCAAGGCTCTAAAATGAAGTTAAAGTATAGGGAACTTAAAATATGCTCAAAAACATCTCGGATGTCGATTCGTTTGGCCGTACGGTTGTGTTGTTCTGGTTAGTTACGACGAAACACGAACGGACACGAAAAACGATTCAAATTACGCGACGAATGGAATTTTATCAGGCCAATCACTAAGATAAAATATTTTAATGATTACATAAATTTTTGGATGTCCGGATATATTCAGAACGTAAGATATGCGCGTAAATGCAAGCTTGTGCACTTTTTGACGCTTTTAGTCCTTGTTTGACCAAAAAGTTTATTTTTGCGCACCAAACATCTCAAAGCCTATTTCTAAACTATATAAAGGTTATTTAGGGCATGTTTAAGTTATGGTCAAGTTCCAAAATGTTTGATACCATACGAATCGGCAGACTTTTGCAGTTTGACGCAAATAGTCCCTGCGATCGAATAAACTTGATTTTGACACACCAAACCCTCCAAAACATATTTATAAGTTATGTAAAGGTTATTTAAGGTATGTTAAGCCCATGTCACTGTTCTGGAGTGTTTGTCGCATCAAACTGATTACGTTTACGCATCAGTTCGCGTATAACTTTCCAGAAAGAGATTTTAGAGCTCGAAATCGAACGAGAATTGATATGTGTAAATGATACACATATTTATACAATCCCAAGTATGAAACAAAATATTTCATTGATTTGGTATTTGTTTGATGGTCGTAGAGACACATATGTCACAGTCTCCCCTACTTCAGGAAATTTCGTCCGGAAATTTATTTAGAGGAAACTTGTGAGAGCTCAAAACATGAAGTCGAAAAGATAAAACAACACTGGTTAGGGTTCTGAACTTCTAGTAACTTTAAATAACATCATGCTTGCAAATGTAAGAGGGACACTTATATACAAGTATATGAAGCGCCATTGGTGCGTCCACCATACCTCCATTTCCTTGTTCACGTTTTGTTATTGTTGCCACTATCGGTTCTTACACATGATAAATCTTACTGTGGTTTCCGTGCACTGAATTTCATAATTATGTATGCATCCATAATTATGTAATTTCTTGCATAGTCCACACAGTGCATTTAATAATGTGTAGGGGAAGAAGAACAATGAACGAACCTGTGATGATTGTGACTAGACCACAATAGGGTCCTTTTAATTAAATCAATAAATGATCTCTTTAAATAGACAACCAAGGAGTCTTTCCAGCTATATCATCACATGCCATTCTTAATCAGATTCTGTATCAACGGGTCTCTTTTGAATTATGGAATAGTACTATATAATCCAAGGGTCTTAACTATTACGTAGAAGCCCATTTAGGATTTAAGGTAGTACCTTTGGATATCCTACTATGAATCCCTCATATGACAATATGGAAGATTCTACGAGGATTTGGATAACGAAAAATCAGATTACACAAAAACACAACACATAAAACACGCAATCACATAATTGTTTAACTTGATCTTCAATTTGTTATTATTTTGTTAACTTGTTTGTTAATTTGAGCACGAGTATTTAAAGCACACCAGGAATCCAATCCGTGGATTTCATTTGGCACTTTAAACATTTTCAAGAATCCAACTATGAAGATAGGAAGATCTTAATAGGAATTCGGCTTTGTCCTTATTGAATCGTAATGTACGTATTTAAGCATACAAAGAATTCAATTAAGGGCTCCGATTTGAGCGATAATCACCCACAAGGATCTAATTGTGAAGATAAGAAGATCCTATATAGATTTTGGAATTTGTGAAGCGAGAGATGCTTCGAAACCTTGCACTAGATGTGCTTAAGTCAAAATATGAGGTAAAATGTTCATGAAGTTGAGGCGCTAGATATGCCAAGGCGACATATGAAGCAGAATTTGGAGGTTGGGTACTACGTATGTTAAGCCAACATACTAGCAGAGTGTTCTTGAAAGAAATGCATGGGGTTCTTTAGAAATGTGTTTAATGTTTTGGAAACTTTACGTAATACTTTTGAAATCATACGGTAGATGTATTAGGTTAATATGTTTATAAAACGTTTTAAAATCACGCGAGATGAATTTTGAAATTATGTATAAGGTTTTTGAAAACATGGATAATGCTTTTGAAATCATGCACTTGATATATTAAGTAAATATATTGTGTTAAAAATGTTTTCAAACTATATGAAATGTTTTGAAATCATGAAGGTTGTTTTTGAAAATATATACTATATACGTTGTTATGAAAACTAGAGTGTAATGATATGGGCATGGGATCGAAGAATACCCTTAGTTATCTAACCAAGGATTTAAAGTGATTACTCAAAATGTCACTTATATTCTGTACTTCGTTTCTTAGAATGAAACGAGTACTTAGAATTTTCGGGAAAATCATGAGCGATCACATAAATGGAAGAACTATAAGAGTAGTTTGTTTTGTAAAGAACATAGTTCTTTGGTGTAGGTACAGTGGGGGTATGCCATACACACATGTAACTACACTTGTACATCAGAATTGTAAACAACGATTTATTGATAAACCAACTACGTTGTTTCAGAGTTCAAGAAAAACAAAAGAAACAAAAGCATAAGATTCAAATTATTCAAAGCAGCAGCATCTTCTAATCAGCCAATGCTTATCCGTGGGTCAGATTTTCATTGACAACCTTTGGTCATTTGATCCTGAAATAACCCGTCTCGCCATAGTTGTAGCAAGTACCAGGAGGAAAACGAGCTTGTGCTGGATCTGCTTGAAATTGAACAGGGTTTTGAATAGCTGGGTTTAGCACAGTGACTGAACGACAGACTCTTGTCATATGGCCAATAAATCCACAGTTGAAACATGCTCGACATTTGACACTGGCATGGTGATGGAGGTTACACTGATGCACAAAGGGGCTGTTCCCAAGTACGGCTTCTTGGCTGGTGGTTCTGCCACCTGGCTAGGTCCTGCTTGATTTGGTGCAACGGCTGGAGGATTTTTGAAGCTTTACGCTTCTTTGACTTTTTCGAAGGCTTGGCTTCTGCTTCCTTTGATGCTTCTTGGGTGGCTTCATCCTGGAGACGAGACATGGCAATAGCCAATTTAGCAGTCTTCAGAAATACTACGCCTATTTGCTGGGTAATTTTGGTAGCCCGCTCGGACATTTGAGTGTCGCTGCGATGAAGAGACATCCTAAAGGAAATGGAAGACATAGGAGGAAACAAGTGAAATGTTATCGGATAATCAAAACAGAATGTCAACGCATAAAAATTGTGATCATTTGTTTGTTACCTAAGGCAAACAAATGAGACAGTGACTAATCAAAGTAAGCGGGTCATAAAAATGTATCGCGAAGACATGCTTTAGCCTATAAGTGGACACTCACCCCAAGAGTTCCCAGGTAAGAGTGACTGGTCCGATTATGTGGATTTGTACGAACACTCTAGCCTTAGATAGAAAACTCGGAGTACAGGCATCCACTCTTCCAAATTGCACGTGTTCACACTATATGACCCAAACTTTGACGAGATTTTGAAAACTTTGAGGGTTCAAAACCTTATAATAAATCATCCTAGAACAGATGATTGGTTTTCAAAACGGATTTGAAATTTGTGTTCTTGTTGTGGTTGTCGCCTAAGGATAGGTGACGGTATTGTTTTAATATCTAAACACAAGAATCTTGTGTTAGGGTCCTAGGAAGGTTATAGACTAGGTCAAAGCATTACTAATAACCTAATTCCCTATAACCATGAGCTCTGATACCAACTCTTCTGTCACACCCCGACCGCGTAAAACAACAAACCGCGGTGGAAACATCGGGGAGTCGAGTGGCAGAATCATTGTTTCATAACACATGGATATTTCAGTTTTGTTTTGTTGAATTAAAAGAGGTTACAATGTCTTAAAAACAAAGAAACATAACATATTTAACTAGTCTTGCATCTTTTATTGTCACTAAGGCCCTCGTCCAATCCTATGTTTGCATCATAATCATCAAACAACAGCACCTGAAACACATGTGAAAATAGGTACGTCAGCATAAAAATGCCTGTGAGATACATAGGTTTTATTAAAATAGGATTCATGACTTGTAAGTTTAAAGTAAATGTTTAACAAAAGTTAGTCATGAACCTTGTAAAATGTTTTCTTTTATAAATCATACAAAAAGTGATAAGAAGTCAGATGTTATCAAAGAAAGATGCATAGATAAATAATTAACCAAATAAAATGAGTTTGTATAAAATATGTTGTTTGTAAAACAATGTTTCTTGAAGATATGATATTTGTGTAAAATATAATATGTCTAAATTGAAATGGTTTAAATAACACTGCGCTATGTAATATCATAAAAGCACTTATATATGGGAAGTACCAGCGGCGTATCCACCATGCTTTTATCATATTACACACGCCTCGTTATTTAAATCACTTAAACAAACAAACCACCAAAATGTCTTGTTTAAACTAAATGTTAAAATGTTTATGCGTAAACAATGTCAAATGTCAAATGTAATTCATGTTCATGTATAATAAAATGTTATGTATGGAAAATAAAAAATGTCTATTTAAACCATAAATCAAAGTTTAAATCGAAAGTTATGTTTTGTAAAATAAATTCATGCTTTACTGATACAAATATCTATGCGGTATTGTTCAAACGCCTACATCCAAGTCTTGCGACTGTAAGATAAACCCTAGAATAAGTCAAAGGTCTACCAAAAATGAATTCGGATTCGGTCATCCCTTACGTCCAAACAAACCTAGGATTTCAGGAATGGGAGTTGTCAAGTCCTATGGTACCACTACCTAATACTGAGCGGCATGATCGGTGTTAATGAATGTATTTATGACCCGTTAAACAAACCAAATGTCATACCAAATGTAAGCATGTTATATGAAAATAATGTACTTAAATATGCTAAGTGAACATACAAAGTAGAAATGTAAAACAATGTGTCCATATGCTGGATGAACATATGCAACAAAAATGCAGTGTAAATCAATGTGTCCATATGCTGGGTGAACATATGCAACAAAAATGTAATATATGAAATCAATGCGCTAGCATGTTAACAAAACATACATAGAAAAACATAATGGAAATCATGTACTATATGTGTACTAATGAACATAGCAAGTATATGATACAAAAGCATGAAAAGCACGAAAGTAACAAGTAGGCACATGTGTATCACCCCAAAACATTTGAAAACAGTAAAAGAGGGGACTATGTACTCACTTGAGAATGCTTAGAAGTCTTGAATAACAACCAAACAAAGCTGGAGGGATCACGGAAATCAAACGGCACCTAATATAGGTAACTATGTTAATAAACCGGACCTAAATCGTAAGATCGGATAGAATGAGATTTCGTAAACCAAATGAGTATAGGAACTCATGTAATATGGTTTAACAAATCCTACATTCTAAAAGAAACCTATCCTAAGTGCTCACGACCCATTACGGCCCGTTTAGGTAGCTTACGCTACTTTAACGCGTCGTTCGCGTAAAACGTGTTCGGACCGCCTAACTAGTCCTATGATAAGTATTATATGCCTTAACATGTCTAATAATTTTACCTAATCAGTTTAGACGTAAAAATTTAGGTTACATATGCTTAAAATGAATTTATGCATAAAAAGGGCATTTTGGTCATTTTCCTAAGGCATATAAATTACCTATCATACAACTAACTAAACGAAGTGACCATAAGGTATAACCTTGGAAGGTTATTCCCTATACAACTATGGTCACAATATATGTTTGGTCGGATCCTAAGGATCGACCAAACGGGTCGGTTGTTTAGACCGCTTATCTTACGACCCTACATAAGCACTAAACTAAGAGTGACGAGTTAAACATGTTAAAACATGTTTAACGAAGTTAGAAAACAAGTTTGATATTAAAACAAAGGGTTTTGATACCCAAGAATAGCTTGGTTGAAAAATACGCATAAACGCGTATTTTGACCGAAACTATGACTCGTCACTATGCCTAAATAACGTGGTAATCAGTAGGTATAGTCATAAAGGACTATAACCATCATGATTACGCTCACGTTGCGAAGTTCAAACGAACTTCGTGTTGACCATTGACCGGTCAAAGCAGAAAGTCAAACACTGTTTGACTTTCATGCTTAAAAACGCATAAAAGCATGAAAGAATACTTACTAAAGGTCAAAGCTAGGAAGATTTGAACTCAAAACACCCAGGTATGAAGCCTCACAAGGAGAACTTTAACTTAGAGCAGAAGTGAGTTCAAATGTGAGGAATGAGGGTTGGATTGGGAGGGGGGTATTTATAGGAATTCAAGAGCCGTTAAGATCGTTTCTCGAATAGCGAGCTTCAATCTCAACCCTCCAAGTGTTGCCCACTGAATTACAATACTATGGATGCCCGAAACAAGCCCATAGATTGAAAGAAACCATGTGCAAAATAAAGGAACAGCTGGGTTTTGCTGGAAACTGATTTTTACAGGTCTGGGAGTCTCTCGCGTGCCGCATAGACAGAAGGGAAGTCTTACGCGCCCCTCCTAAGCCCACTTTGACAGAATGTCAAGTTTAGTCCCGGAAGGTGCAAAACTTGCTTTTCGATGCATTTTTGACACATTTAGGCCCTGTTAACCTCATTTCAAGGCTCTAAAATGAAGTTAAAGTATAGGGAACTTAAAATATGCTCAAAAACATCTCAGATGTCGATTCGTTTGGCCGTACGGTTGCGTTGTTCAGTTAATTACGACGAAACACGAACGGACGCTAAAAACGATCCAAATTACGCGACGAATGGAATTTTACCATGCCAATCACTAAGATAAAATATTTTAATGATTAAATAAATTTTTGGATGTCCAGATATATTCAAAACGTAAGATATGCGCGTAAATGCAAACTTGTGCACTTTTTTACGCTTTTAGTCCCTGTTTGACCAAAAAGTTTTTTTTTGCGCACCAAACACCTCAAAGCCTATTTCTAAACTATGTAAAGGATATTTAGGGCATGTTTAACTTTTGGTCAAGTTCCGGAATGTTCGATACCATACGAATCAGCAGACTTTTGCAGTTTGACGCAAATAGTCCCTGCGATCGAATAAACTTGATTTCGACACACCAAACCCTCCAAAACTTATTTCTAAGTTATGTAAAGGTTATTTAAGGTATGTTAAGCCCATTTCACTGTTCCAGAGTGTTTGTCACAATAAAATGATTACGTTTACGCATCAGTTCGCGTATAACTTTCCAGAAAGCGATTTTAGAGCTCGAAATCGAACGAGAATTGATATGTGTAAATGATACACATATTTATACAATCCCAAGTATGAAACACAATATTTCATTGATTTGGTATTTGTTTGATGGTCGTATAGACACAAATGTCACACATTATCTGATACATATACAAGATCAACATTCCTAATCTAAATGTATTTCATCATATTAAAAAACAGAGTCTCAATCTAACACATACATGATACGCGAAGTCTCAATCTAACACACACTACTTTATGTGCTAACTGTATCAACAAAATCAATCATCATGACAGTTCCTCAAGAGGCCTGCAGGAGGGTCATTTCTAGTTGTTTATGGTGGCGAAGACGGTCTTATTTTCTAGAGAGAGAACAGAGAGAAGGGGATTTTAGAGAGAGAGAGAGGGGAGGGGGTGTCCCCTACCATTGTCGGCAGCATACCGACAATTTCATCGGCTTTGGAATATAAGCACCATCTATGACGGCGGCAAACCCACAACGTGCAGAGCTTTCTATCTCTCTTCTATGTTGTTCTTGATTTAAACCTTTGGTTTGACTCGCTGATGGTGAGCACAACCTCATATGGGAGGTTAATTACTCGATATTATTAGCAAACCATAACATTTTTATTATGTGTTTTCCTTGATGATGATGATAGTGAGCCTAAGCTCAGGTGAGAGGTCGATTAGTTGAAGTTATTGGTAAACCCTAACTTTTCAAGTCTTAAAGGTTGAATCTTAATGTGATAATGAGGTTGGCTGTTGGTTCAGGCCCCTCGCAAACACACTCTCACGTACAAGAAGTTTACCACACTTGAAAGATAAAATGAAAATAAGAGAAAAAAGTGTATATGAGAAGTTTGCAGAATACTTTCGATAATTTATTGAATACCAACACATGTCTTAAATAGGCTACAACTTACTGAACACACAAACTTATCAAACTATTACCTATTCAAAAGGAAAGGGTGTACATATTTGCACACCAAAATGCCTATTTGCACACCAAACCCTAGCTTTATATATGCGGCGTATAGGTCTATACGCGGCGTATAGCCACATTTTTTCAATTTCCAAGAGAATCTCTAATATGATGTGGGAATTTGTCCCTTTATATACGCCACATATAGGCCTATACGCAGCGTATATAAAGGGTGGTTTTTTTTAAGAAACATTGTTATACATTATTTATCATTTTAGCAAACTTTTATAATAAGTAATTTTTAAAAATAGATAAATAAAAAACATTGTTAAGTATTCTATCGTATAGTATAATATATGTCTCGTCTAGGCCTATGGATGTAGTATCGTATCATATAATGTTGTATAAATATCGTATAGGCCTATACGTGTAATTTAATATTGTATCCTATCGTATCGTATCGTATCGTGTAGTGTAATAAAAAATTGTTATGTATTCTATCGTATAGTATAATATAGGTCTCGTATAGGTCTATGGATGTAGTATCGTATCATATAGTGTAGTATAAATCTCGTATAGGCTCATACGTGTAATATAATATCGTATCGTATCGTATCGTATCGTATCGTATCGTATCGTATCGTATAGTGTAGTATAAGTCATGTATAGGCATATATGTGTAGTATCGTCTCGTATAGGCCTATAGATGTAGTATCGTATCGTATCATATGGTGTAGTATAAGTCTTGTATAGGTCCCGTATAGGCTTATAGGTCTCGTATAGGCCTATGGATGTAGTATCGGTCCCATGTAGGCCTATAGGTGTAGTATAAGTCTCGTATAGGACTATATGTGTAGTTTAGGTCCCATATAGGCTTATAGGTCTCGTATATGTGTAGTTTAGGTCATGTATAGGCCTATACTATCTTATAGTATCGTATCGTATCGTATTGTATCATATCGTATCGTATCGTATCGTATCGTATCGTATCGTATCGTATCGTATCGTATCGTATAGCATGCACTATAAGTCTCGTATAGGTTCCCTATAGGTTTTGTAGTTTCCTATAGGCATATAGGGGACCTAAACGTCACCCATAGGCCTATAAGGGATCTATACTACACCTATAGGCTTATACGGGTGTTGTATGGTATAATATCGTATTGTATTGCATCGTATCGTATAGTGTATAGTATAAGTCTTGTATTGGTTCCCTATAGGTCTTGTATATACCTATAGGCCTACACGGGACCTAAACCACACCTATAGTACTATACGAGACCTATACTACACCTATAGGCCTATACGGGTGTTATATCGTATCGTATATTGTAGCATAAGTCTCGTTTAGGTCCCTTATAGGTCTTATATATACTACATCTATAGTTCTATACTGTTAGGATCGAAGGCTCTCATGATTGTGTTTGTTTGTATAATTTGAACAATTCAATAGAAATGAACAGAGTTTAAGTGCAGCGAAAATGAACAACAAACTTTATAAACACAATCAAAAGGGAGAATAGTTTTGATAAACACATGCTTTTCATTAGGGTCAAAAGATTACAATACAAATCAAAAGATTATACTGCATGCTTACAACAAAACTCCCCCTCAGCCTGATGCTTCCTTAGTTGATCACACAAGATGAAAGGATTGGACTAGAGGAGAAGAACTCACTCAGTCAAAATCAAATGTAACAGTACAGGGTACTATTCCATTTATAGGCAAATCAAACCACTGAAGCATCTAAGCTGACGTCACCATGAAAGTGACATCTAACAACCTATAACCACTGTTCTTATACAAACACTGCTAATCTTAACCACTGATGTTATACAAAACAAGTGACACAATAAACTACTGCTTTCTCCTTTCATCAGTGCTTTCCTCAAGGTTGATCAGTCCGTGAGTGGGCAGTGCTTGAGTCTTCAACAGCGCTTAGAGAACAGCAGTTGATAGGGCAACAGTGTTTAAACTTCAACAGTCTTTAAGGTCTTCATCAATTGTTAAGGGCAGCAGTTGTTGTAGCAGATCAGTGCTTAAGGTTCAGCAGCTGTTATGAATCACTTTCAAGGGGAAAGTCTTGGGCAAACTTCTGTTTATTATGAATCCACTGTTGTGAACCGGTTTTGGCTTTACATCATCTGTTCCTCTGGTAGGGTTCAATCCCAACAATCTCCCCCTAGAACAGATGATGCCAAAACCCTTCATTATTCTGGATCTTTATTTTCTCATCAGAAGTTCCTTAGCTTGTCTTTTAAATTGTAATTCAAAGTCCATAGAACTTGTGTCATTCTCATCCCTACACGGTGTCAGTTCAAGGAGATCTTGTAGATCTTCAGCACCCAGGCCCAGTGCTTGTTCCCTTGATATGTACTTCACTTCACCATTGGATCTGAACATAGTCAATACATGGGTCTTTTGATCAGACATCCATTTTAGTATTTTTGAACCCAATGGGTTTCTTGGGAGAGGTTTATTAACTGATGAGTTTGGAGATTGTGGCCGTGGGTT
The DNA here is from genome assembly GCA_030545235.1 of Helianthus tuberosus. Taxonomy (NCBI): domain Eukaryota; kingdom Viridiplantae; phylum Streptophyta; class Magnoliopsida; order Asterales; family Asteraceae; genus Helianthus; species Helianthus tuberosus. The sequence goes on from CM060391.1 coordinate 39,309,603, forward strand.
CTATGTTGAGGTTTTGAGTAATAAGTGGCTGACTAACAGTTGTTGAAACAACTAGTGTTTCAACCACTGTTGTCATTACAGCTGATGATGTGTCATCAGCTGTCTTCTGCTTTTTGGCAGGTGGCTGTTGTGGTGGTGATGAAATTTTTGGTGGGGTTGTTGTTTTAGACGCAACAGTGGATGACTTTATGGTACCTGCAGTGGTTTTGAGACCAGTAGTGGTTGGCTTTTCAGGGATTTGTTTTGAAAGTGTGGTAAGTGGAGATTTGTTGTGTTTGTAAGATTTCTTTCTGTTTGAAGTGCCAAGATCCTTTTTCATGACCCTCTTTCCTGTAACTTCATCATTTGCTTGAATGTCTAGGGTTTCATCATTTCCCTTTTTCTTTTCTTTCACAGATGTTTCTGCAGAAGTTACTGAGGACATTTTTGCAGGTTCTGGCTTTTGTTTTACCACATTCTTCACAGACTCAATTTTCTCCCCCTTTTTTGCATCATCTTTTTCGAAGATAGGTGCAGGGGAAGTGCCAAACATCTTTGTTAAGGCTTCTTTGATACCCTTGAGGTCAGCTTGAGTATCTGTTTATCTTGCATCAACTAAGTTCTTGATCATTTGCACATGTTTTTCATGTTGAATGTCAGCATGTTGGCGTTGTAGTTAAAGCAGAGGATGCAGTTGTTTCCAAATCTCTGGAGTGGGTATATCAGTGGATTGACTTTTTGAGGATTGTAACAACTGCTGCATCCTAGATTTAATATCAGCAACTTGAGGATTCAATATTTGAGATCCTTTCCGTCAATTTCTTGTATTTTTTAAATCATCACCCAAATTAATGGGATCATCTGAATTCCCACCAGATGTGGTTTTATCAACTTTTGAGATAGGAGAAGTTTCCAAATTCTCATTTGTTGATGCCCCTTTTTCTTGGTACTAGGGGTCTTCTTTCTACATTAGAGGTCTCCTTAGTAATTCCAACAGTGGTTTTAACACCATCAGTGGATACCATGGTAGCCTTAGTAGAAATTGCCTTCAAGGGAGTCTTACTTATGAAACTACTGTCCAGAGAGAGACCAGTGGGTCTAACATCTGTAGTAGTTGCTCCACTTGAACTACCAACAAGAATTTCATGAAATTCCTGTGGTGTGACCTCCTCAGCTGTTTGTGGGTTAACCAATTGAATTGGTTCAGACATAGCTATTGTTGAGGTTGTATTCTCAGTAATGGGTTTGTGAGAAGAGCTATTTTGTGTCTGACTTTCAATGGCAGCAAACAGTGGTATTATTGTTGGTGGAATTTGAGTTGTGGGAAGTGATGTTGAAGAAGAATTTGTCCTGGGAGAAGGACTATTAAGTATACCCTCAAATGAGGATAATACTTCATTTTGAGGTGTCCCTGTGCTTACAACATGATCCTTTTGTGAGGATACATGAGGAGTTGTAGTTTTCGGTGGAGATCTTTCCAACTGTTGTGAGGAAGTAGCAACAGTGGTTTCTTGTGACATTTGTTTTGTCACAGGGTTAACTTCTGGGATCTCATCTTCCAGAAGGCCCCTTTTGGTGGGTTTGGTGGGTTTCCTTTTGGTCCTTTTAGAGGTTTTTGGTGGGGGTTTCACAACAGTGGTTGTGCTACTGTGGTCACCAAGAGCAGTGGGCTCAACAGCTGATACCTGAGGAGCAGTGGTAACTGCTAAAGTCTGCTTAGGCACCTCTGCTTGTGTTTTTGTAGGAGTTAACATTCTAGTGAATGTTTCAGATGTTAACCCATGTATTTGAAAAGATTTTCCTTGGATGACCAAATTTTCATTCTCCTTTCCAAATTTTTGTTTAAAAAAAGATTTTCCTTGGCGACCTTTTCAGCGACCTTTTTTTGGATGATGAGAATGATTTTGATTTTGATTTTGTCATTTTGATGTAGAAGAACGAAGAATGATTTGAGACGGAAAGTTGGAAACTGCTTTGAGAAGAGAATTTTGGAATTCAATTCGACAGTGTAAAACCCTGTTTGGGGGTTTTGATCAGGGTTTTATAAGGGAAAAAGTGAATGCTGACATGGCAGCGGTTTACAAAGATCTGATGGCTAATAACTGACCTCGTGCCAACCTCTGATGGAAACATGAAAAATGGAGGACAGTTGTTTAGGAAACCACTGATGAAGCTAGTATCAGTGGTTGCAACGGTCAAAGTGAAGACAGTGGGTGATTCTCACTATCAGTGGATAAAACACTGATTTTGAACAACAGTGATTTCCAAAAATAATGAAAGAGCAGGGGTTGACTTTCAGCAGTGGACAGTATTTAGGAAGCAGATGTTTGAACAGAACAGTAGTTAAGGGTGAGATAATGGTAAAAATTTGAAAGCCCATTATGTCAGCAACTTTTAGTGCAACAGTGGATAAGCTCTTTGACAAATGTTTTGAACCACTGCTATTCTGATGATAGGAATGATTTTATCTTGTGTAATCACAATATCAAGTCCAGTCATCTGTTGATGAAGATTATGAAATATCTGCAAAATTGCTATCCTCAACAAAATACATTTTAGATGCAATATGTCAAGTTTAATATGTCAGCAGTTTTTACAAGAATATGCAGTCTAGATTTTGCCACATGTCTTATTACAAGTTTTGAAACTTTTATAGATACAGACAGTGGTTTAGTACCCCAGATGATGGAAACCCTTTTACTATGGCAACTCATTTTGTGTCATAATATTTAAATTAGAACATGAGTACCAAGTATTTTTAAGGTCTGTTAGCAATCAATCTCTGATCTGTGTTAAAACAAACTTGAATTTGACATGACCTTGACACTTATACCATTCCTTTTGAACTATTTTCCAGGATAATATCACCAAAAATAAGGGTTCTATATCCTGACAGGTGTTTGGAACTTTTACTATAAAAAACAAGTAAAAGTACAAAATATATTACTCTTGAAGAAAAATAAAGAGTAATATATCCTGCTTTATTTGAGAAAAACCTTTTCAAGAAAAAATAATTAAAGGTTTTTCTGAAGACAGCATCAAAAAGGATCTGGTATATTTTCCAACAAAACTCATAATCATATCATTCTCAAGTTTTATAAAAATGGTCAGTGATTTGAAAAACATTGTGATAAGCACTGTTTGAGACCATTTTCTTGTTTAATTGATTGCAGAAATGAGGAGACATGTTCACATGTGTTTTTGAAAGTCCTGTTATAAACTTTGTTACCATGTGATGATTCTGAAAAACTTGTCTAGTCCTCTTGTAAGTTTAATCACTGGTGATACTATTGTTACCTGAACTTTCCTGAATCAATGAATGCACACAGTTGCTTGATGACCATCTTTCACCCAATTTTGGACTCTTAAGTGTTTTATATTTATGCTCTTTTCTTTTGACTTCAAAAGTTTTGAGATAAACACACTTTTGAGTTTTTATGAGTTTTCTTCTTCCCTTTTTACCCATCCTATTCATAAGTACTGAAATACTCACTAGGAAATTTATTTAAGGAATACTTAATCCAAAATCATTTTGTAGCAATGTTTTGAGAGATTTGGTCATTTCTTCACATGCTTATGCCAAATTTCACATTACCCATGATCTGGACAAGTAAAAGTACAAAATATATTACTCTTGAAGAAAAATAAAGAGTAATATATCCTGCTTTATTTGAGAAAAACCTTTTCAAGAAAAAATAATTAAAGGTTTTTCTGAAGACAACATCAAAAAGGATCTGGTATATTTTCTAATAAAACTCATAATGTGACAACCCTTACCAAACCAGGTATCCGTATGAATTAATTAATATTTAATTAATGCTTAATTACTGTACTTGCTTACAGTTGTGATTAAACTGCTACTTGAATTCTGATACATACTTATACATGCATCATACTTTATTACTGTCACTCCATTATTTACACAAAAACATCAGTGACAACCTTGATGCACAAAAGCACAGTAGCACAATGAACGGATAACCCAGTAAACATGCTGACATAGCCAGCATCAGACAGACACTGTCTCTAAGGCCAGTATGAGCCGGGAATAGATTACTACACTAGTAGGGAGTGTAGGGAGGTGAGGATTGTAGAACTGCGTCACTAGGTGATAGTTATAGTGACCGGATGTGCCGAAAACATGCTCTAATTACAAAATCCTGCACTTTATCACAAAAATTCAGCATTTAATATAACTAGTAAAGTGCAAGAACATGGGAAAATAATACTAGACACTTTCCAAAGTGTCAGGAATTCATCGTGTCACTAAAAATAATATTAACGACACTTTAAATGCTTATTTAGCACTTTAACGGATTAATATCCAACCGAACAACCGGACTTTACCCGGAACATAAAAATATTGTCAATGACATTGTTTTTCTTTTTCTGAGCCAGTTACAGTCCCCGAATACCCTAACACCCGTTACAAAACATAACACACTAATAATCTATTTATTTTCCTAACTAAACTAACTAGCTTGTAACTATTTCATCCAAATCCAACCAATTACCCCCCCCCCCCCTCTTGACCGATCGGTCCCCTATGTGGGACACACACCACCCATTTTTGATTATTATATTAAGCTTGTTTAGTATCAAGATGACATATAATCTATTGGGTAATGAGGAGATTTAGTTTATAAATAAACACAAGAGATAAGAACTTTCATTTACACAAAATCACCCAACTCCAACTCTCTCTCTTTCCCTCTTGTCCGTCCGCCACCACCACACCTCCAAACCTCCAGCACCAAGCTTCTTTCAAGCCATTCTCATACACACAAAGGTGCACTGGGATCAACAACCAAGCTCTGTGCTTTCGGAATCTCAAGGACCTCTCTACATCGCTATTAACTACCTTGTTTTTGCTTTGATTCTTCCCTAGCCTTGAGCTAGTTGTAAGTAATTCTAAACACCCTTTTGATCTTGTCTAAAGTGGTTAATAAGAAGTTTAACGGTTAAAACTCAAGATCATGCGAAATCCAAACTTAAAGTCTTGCTAGAAAGATGAACATGGTGGTTAAAGAGTAAATAATGGTGTAAAACTCATGAATCTTGTTTTGTTATGGTTATTTTATGTTGTTTAATGCTAGTAGTGGAACGGATCGTCACCTAACCACGCTAGATCATGTTCATGGAACATGAACTAGCATTATGTTAAGTAGGAAAGTTACAAGATGACAAACCCTTTCATACATAAACATGAACTTGTGTAAAAATAGTTTTGCTTGTAAAATGGAGTTCTAAACTAGTAGATCTAAGGATTTACAAGTGGTATTTTCGAAGAACCAAGAAAAATATACAAGTCTTATTTTAAAGCCGGATCTTTCATAAACTAAAAGTGTTTTTGTGAACAAACAAGTGTGTAAACACTTGTGTGACAAAAGGCTTTAACAAAGAAATATTTCCGTAATTTTTGACTAGAAGTTGTAAGGTTACATCTTCTTTAAAAATAAAGTTATCAAGAAACTGATTTTATTTTAAAGATAATGAGATCCACTAAAAATGTTAGAAAGTTACTACATATTTTTACACAACTTACAAGTTCATGTGTTTGCGATTTATAATTATTTTTGACAAGTTTGATATTGGAATATTGTATGTGGATGATTGATAAGTGGTTGATTGAATTTTTAAAAGAAAATGATACGCTAGTAAGCGTGGCCACCTCTAGTTACAGAGGAAACTCTGGCGAAATTTTCCCAGAAATATAACACTTGGAAAATATTTTTGCAACAAGTGTCATGAATATATTTTTAACTTGTTTTTCCAAGTAAACTTCGCCATGATTTTATTATGAAATAACCAGGTATTTGGAGGTGGATTTTCGTAAACAAAACTTGTTAAATATATAATTAGAATATATATTTTAGGGTAAAACCACTTGTGTGATTTTATGATTATTTTGTGAACTATATATTATTTTTAGAGTAAAAATAATATAACTCGTATACATTGTGAAGTAACGACTCCAAAATAATACCAACGCCTTCACAAATAAATATCTAAGTTACACCGGTATTATTATTACCACTCGAACTTTGAATGTAACTTACGTATTTTTGGAAAAATACTCTTAAATGCGTATTTTGATAAAAGTATTATTTTGGAAATTGTATGAAGTAAAATATAATATTTTTGGGAAAAATATGTATATTTTGGAGATAGAATATTTTAGACAAATGAATAAAAATATATTTATTTAAGTGAGACTTAATAATATATTTTTGGAGTTACAAAACGCACATGTATTAAAACCCCCATCCTTGGGAAGGAATATAATTAATAAATAATTAAGAAGTGTAAATACGAAATAGTTGTCTAACTATTTCCCAAAAACGATAAACCTTAAGCCAAGGCACGGCCGTCCGTCTAATAGAAGTTAGTACGTGTAGGTCGTCACGCAGCAGGTTATTTTGGGACGGACTATTTCGAGACGCACTTCAGTGAGTTCATGCTCCCCCTTTTCTCTTAACTGTTTTCAGTTTTATAACCTCGGGGGTGAAATACATGTTACTATGATTACGAGTACTTTTTACATGGTATGGTTAGCGTAAGGAGGGTTACTACTTAGATCATGTGAGTGGGTAGGCGGGAACTGGAGGCCATTAATCCTCATTGTAGGACCGAGGGTCGTAAGCGGTAGATCTATCTGGGTGTAGCGAGCCCAGGCCCAGGCCCAACAGTACGGACCTCGGGGTGACTTTGAGCCCGACGCAAAATCTGCTAGGTTTGAGTCTTCCTACTGCACTTCACACATATCAATGGCCTTACAAACCATTGGTGATCTCTTTATTTCCTTATTTGCTACATACCAGGGATTTTATACTTACAAAGGTTTTACATACTCACTTTCACATGAACTCGCTCAACTTTATGTTGATTTTTCAACTTACATGTATTTCAGGAAATTAACGGATCTGGAAAAGTATGCACTGTCGTTACGCTGCGTAGGAGAAGTGATGTCATCCAAGTTTAGGGATTGTGACTTTTACCTGGACGAGTCACGAGTCTTAAACTGCGTTTATTTCACGTTTTGTGGTTGTGTCTTATGAACAAGGTTTTTATTATGTTATGTTGTAAACTCGTTGCATGTGTCAACTCTAGAACAATGTTGTCGTGTTTTACTTTTAAAACTTGAAGCAATGGATGAACATCATGGTTTTACTTTCATATAGCTTTGTTGTGATTAAGCTATGGTATTAAGAAGTCACACCAAAATAAACCCACGCTTCCGCAAGGCCAGGGTGTGACAACTTGGTATCAGAGCCTTGATCATAGCGAACTAGGATTCCTTCTCGAGTCTAGACTATGATCACCAGGGCTCTCACGAAAACATTTTTACATTGCATACACTACGTCCAGATCCAGAGTGCAAAATATTTTTAAAAGTTATGGCTCTGTCTGAGAGGCTGAGGTAGTAGTCTAGTGGGACTAGGAGGCTCAGTCTGAGAGGCTGAGGTAGTAGTCAAGTGGGACTAGGAGGCTCAGTCTGAGAAGCTGAGGGAGTTGTCTAGTGGGACTAGGAGGCTCAGTTTGAGAGGCTGAGGGAGTAGTCTAGTGGGACTAGGAGGCTCAGTCTGAGAGGCTGAGGGAGTAGTCTAGTGGGACTAGGAGGCTCAGTCTGAGAGGCTGAGGGAGTAGTCTAGTGGGACTAGGAGGACCAGTCTGAGAGACTGAGAGAGTAGTCTGAGAGACTAGGAAGTTCAGTCGGGGAGACTGAGAGGAAAGTCTAGGGTAGACTAGGATGATTACTTGTTTGCTTATTGGTGACTAACCTGTGTATTTGATTATATGATTGATTGTTTGTGCATATGTGTGTTTGTGTTACAGACATCATGCCTTCATCTGGTACTGGAGAGTCGGACACTACAGATCCCATGGCCATAGTATCAGACGACATAGTTTCATCGGAGCACGAGGTGTACACTTCCGATACTACCAGCACAGACGATGACGATTTCCAGCCCTTTGCGCCGCCTGACGTCTTAGCTGAGCCTGCTGATGGCCATCTTGTTGGGGATTTGCCACTCACGGTGATCCCTGCTCCTGTGCCCCTTGCCGCTTATCCCGTTGTTGATATGCCCCTCGACGTTGTCTCTAACGACGATGTCGATCTATTAGAGGAGGACCCACTTGAGGGCGAGGCCCAGATTGCTGCTGATGATATCCTACTCATTGCTGACGCTCCTGCAGAGGATGCTCATGCTCATTCACCTGTTCCAGACTCCTTTGAGTCTGTGGCGTCTGCACCTTCGCACACACAAGGAGTGCAGCACCACTCACACGACGCCGACCCTGATATGGCGTCATCAGCTGCACCTACACATGACTTTGAGTTTGATCATGATGTTGATGATGATTCAGATCCTATTTTTCCACCTGGTTTTGATCCAGACCAGGACAATGAGTTCGTTCACTTAGACCAGCCCCTAGAGGATCCTGTAGCCCCTGTCGACCCTATGTTTGCTGATCCAGCTGATTTTGAGATGGAGTTTGTTGATCCGGAGCCGGTCGTGGCCCCTGAGCCAGGCGTTGCTCCTGACCCGGCATTTGAGCATGACCATGTTCATGCCGATGCACCTGCTGTTGCTCCTTTGATTGATGATATACCTGTTGATGATCATCCTGTTGTTATTCCACAGTTGGTGGATGATCATGCTGTTGATGTTCATATTGATGCTCCACTTTTGTTAGAGGATCCTGTTGTTGCACCACTTCCTGACCCTATGCCGGTGATGATCGACCGTGCACCTTTCGCGACCCATATTGATCCACGATACGCTCACACCCGCAACGGGTGGATAGATGACGACGATGATTACCCACTTTTCGTGATACCGGTTACACCACCTGTAGCCCCCGTTTTAGCCCCTGTTTCAACTCCCATTGATGTACCCTTGCTTCCCACACACACCACAGATACTCACCGCACAGATCTCCCGATCACTTATCTCCAGGACATTCCTCTGCCACGTCCTGGGGAGGGTTCGTCACGTCATCCGTTTGGTCATACACCTTTTGTGTCAGGAGGAGGCCAGTTTGTGCCTCAGGTTTCTCATCCTACTGTTGTCCCCACTGTTGCACCATTTACTGTACCATCCTTCGCTCCATCTAGTGAGCCGTTCCTTTGGACTACGCCCCCCATTATGCCACTGTCGGATCCTTACCACCCATACCACGTTGGGTCTTCTACTGAGGACACCCTCATTTCTTTGATGATACAGCAGGATGCATTGACGCGTCGTATTCAGGCTTTGGAGTCAGCTCCACAACCACCCTGTCATTGTCAGGCACCATTTGCAGCACCGCACCCTCCACGACCACTTTCACCCGATTCTGCCGCTCGCTTTTGGACTCCTGAGCAGCAGATAGCGTACTTATTGCGCGCTTATCGCGCTATGGAGGAGGACTGGCTTCATATGCGACGTTTGCTCTTTTCTCGTTTTCCCCCTCCTCCACCGCCATCAGCTTAGGCCATTTTGTACGACACGGGTAGACTTTTGGTGAGACGACCGCGATTGGGCAGACTACACAGCTTTTGGAGACCACATTTTAATGATTGTGACTTTTGGTGATTTGTATATTTGTTGCTGTTGTCACTGACTAGATAGTTTGGACTAGGGCGATGTGGCCCTTAGTCACTGATGATGTATGATACAGTTATGAACTTGTAAACCTTACATTGTGGTCTTGATTTATGACAGCGCAATCGCAGTATTCTCATTATATGTTGGGTTGATTATTGATTGTTTATGTTTTATAACATGAGATGTTATGTGGTTGAATTGTTTATAACATGAGATGTTATGTGTTGATATTGTTGAATATATACGTACACTTTACTTACTATGACCTGACCAACGTGAACCATCTTTTAGAAGATGCCACCAAGACGTGAGACGCGTATGCTTGCCAACGAGGCAGAACTTCAAGGAATCATTGCTGCCGCCATTGCGTAGTATGCAGCCTCAAACAGAGGAACCAGCGGAAGCAATTCGAACAATAACGGCAATAGCAATCCACCACATGGTAATGTTAAGTCGTTAAGACAAACTACGATACATTTGGATATTTTTAGCATGTTCGCTAATGCCATTTGTATATTCTAACGTATGTGCAGGGTGCACTTACAAGCAGTTCCTAGACTGCAAGCCTGTGAACTTTGACGGCACCGGAGGTGCTGTTGCTTTTGTAAGATGGGCCGAGAAAACAGACTCTGTCCTTCGAATGAGCAAGTGCGCTCCAGACCAACAAGTGACTTACATTTCAGGGTTATTTTTGGACGGAGCCCTGTCCTGGTGGAACTTACAAGTGCAAACTCTTGGTGAAGCCGCTGCTTACGCGTTGACCTGGGCTGAGTTAAAAGAGTTGATGCGAAGGAAGTATTGTTCTCGTGCTGAGATACAAAGGTTGGAAACTGAGTTCTGGCACTTAAGGATGGATGGTCCCAAGATCGCAGAGTACGTCCAAAGATTTCATGATTTATCCCACGTTGTGCCGTACATGGTCACATCGGAATTCAAACGGATCGAGAGGTTTATTTGGGGTTTAGCTCCACAAATCATGAGTATGGTCACTACTTCCAAGCCTGCAACAATCACAGAGGCTATCGATCTGAGCGTGTCTCTTACTGAGGAGGCCATTCGCTTGAACAAGTTTCCAAACGTTGAACCAAAGAAGAAAGAAACACATGCTGAGTCGTCTGGTGAAAACAAGCGAAAGTTTTCAAACTTCAAACAGGGTATAAGCAGTGTTGGCAAGAAAAGAGAATCAAGCACACCGGTCCAAGCTGCAACCGGTGCTGGGAGGAAAGGAAAAGGCTATATGGGTACTCATCCCAAGTGTAACACATGCCAGCGTCGTCATTCTGGCCGGTGTGGGCCAAAAGTATGTGAAGCTTGTGGGAAAGTTGGCCACCTGAAGGATAACTGCTGGGTTAGTGCAGGCCGGGGAGGCCAAGGATGTTTTGGTAATAGGAACAATAATCGTGGTGGTAATGGAAATCGTCCACAAGGGAATAATGGAGGCACTGGAAACCGAGGGAACAATGCAAATCAAGCCGGAGACGCGAATTGAAATCAAAACAACAATCAAGCGGGGAACGGAGGAGGTAATGGTCAAAGACTGGGTTGTTTTAACTGCGGTGACATTGGGCATTTTAAGAGGAACTGCCCAGGATTGAATCAAGCCCGTGGAAGAGTGTTTAACATGGAGGCGAGGGAAGCGTGCCAGGATCCCAATGTTGTTACTGGTACGTTCCCTGTGAACCAACGCTTTGCATCTATTCTGTTTGATACTGGTGCGGATTATAGCTTCGTGTCATTAGAATTTAAGAATATACTTGGATTGACGCCTAGTAAGTTAGACGTTCCGTACTCGATCGAATTAGCAAATGGGAAACTAGTTGAGACCAGTGAAGTTGTCCGAGGATGTGTGATTGAACTAGGAGGGCACGAGTTTACACTAGACTTACTACCTGTCGAGTTGGGAAGCTTTGATGTGGTAGTGGGAATGGATTGGCTATCAAGTAACAAAGCCGAGATCGTTTGCCATGAGAAGACCATCCGCATCCCACTGACGGATGAAGAAACGATCATAGTGCACGGGGAGAAGCATGACACGCCGCTGAAAATTATTAGCTGCCTGAAAGCTAGAAAGTGCTTGAAGAAGGGATGTGTTGCATTCTTGGCACACATCGTGGATAAGGAAGTTGCTGAACCAAAGATTGAAGACATTCCAGTCGTCAAGGAATATCCGGAAGTCTTTCCAGAGGACTTACCAGGATTACCGCCTCAAAGGCAAGTCGAGTTCCACATTGACTTGGTTCTAGGTGCCACGCCTGTAGCCAAGGCACCCTACAGACTTGCACCTTCAGAGATGCAGGAGTTGTCGGCACAACTCCAGGAGCTATTGGATAAAGGATTCATCAGACCAAGCTTCTCACCATGGGGAGCTCCAGTACTGTTCGTTAAGAAGAAAGACGGTAGTTTCCGTATGTGCATTGACTACCGGGAGTTGAATAAGTTGACTATCAAGAACAGATACCCTTTGCCGAGAATCGACGATCTATTTGACCAGTTGCAAGGCTCAAGCTTTTATTCAAAGATTGATCTTCGATCTGGATACCATCAGCTGAGAATACAAGAGGAAAGTATTCCTAGAACCGCTTTTAGAACTCGCTATGGACACTACGAGTTTCTGGTGATGCCGTTTGGGTTGACAAACGTGCCAGCTGTTTTCATGGACCTAATGAACCGAGTCTATAAGCCGTACTTGGATAAGTTTGTGATCGTATTTATTGACGATATCTTGATTTATTCAAAGACGAAGAATGAACACGAACAGCATCTAAGAGCTATTTTGGAATTGCTGAAAAAGGAGAAATTATACGCCAAGTTCTCGAAGTGCGAGTTTTGGCTGCGTGAAGTCCAGTTTCTTGGACACGTGGTTAATGGAAATGGAATCCATGTTGATCCCACAAAGATCGAGGCGATAAAGAGCTGGGAGACTCCCAAGACGCCAACCGAGATTCGACAATTCTTGGGTTTGGCTGGTTATTATCGAAGATTAATTGAGGATTTCTCCAAAATCGCTCAACCTCTGACCACGCTCACACAGAAAGATAAGAAGTTTGATTGGGGAATCAAACAGGAAGAAGCATTCCAGTTACTGAAAGACAAGCTTTGCAATGCGCCGATCTTAGCGCTACCAGAAGGGACTGATGATTTCGTGGTATACTGTGACGCCTCGCGTCAAGGATTGGGTTGCGTGTTGATGCAACTCCAGAAAGTTATAGCTTACGCTTCACGCCAATTGAAAGTTCATGAAAAGAACTATACCACGCATGATTTGGAGCTAGGCGCAGTGGTATTTGCGCTGAAAATCTGGAGACATTATTTGTATGGTACAAAGTGTACAATCTTTACGGATCATAAGAGTCTGTAGCACATATTCGACCAGAAAGAGCCGAATACCAGAAGCCTTCAGGACTTCTGCAACAACCTGAAATTCCCAAGTGGAAATGGGAACAGATTTCAATGGATTTCGTAACTAAGTTGCCAAAGACGCCCAGAGGTCATGATACTATTTGGGTAATAGTTGACCGTCTGACCAAGTCCGCACACTTCCTGCCGATCAAAGAAAAGGATAACACTAGTAAACTTGCGGAAATATACATGAGAGAGATTGTCGCACGTCATGGAGTGCCTCTCTCGATTATCTCTGATAGAGATGGACGCTTCATATCAAGGATTTGGCAATCCTTCCAAGAAGCCTTTGGCTCGCAGTTGAATCTAAGCACTGCATTTCATCCGCAAACTGATGGCCAAAGCGAACGAACTATTCAGACTTTGGAGGATATGCTGAGAGCATGTGTAATGGATCTAGGTGGTAGCTGGGATAATCATTTACCATTGGTCGAATTTTCTTACAACAACAGCTACCACACCAGTATCGGAGCCGCGCCATTCGAAGCGCTTTATGGACGCAAATGTCGATCACCCTTATGCTGGGTTGATGCAGGTGATAGACAACTCGTTGGTCCTGAAATAGTCCAAGAAACGACCGACAAGATTGCGCAGATTCGAAAGCGCATCGAGGCAGCCCGCGAAAGGCAGAAAGCCTGTGCAGATCCAAAGAGGAAACCTTTGGAATTTTGAGTTGGAGATATGGTTTTATTGAAAGTTTCCCTGGAAGGGTATGGCACGCTTCGGGAAGCGTGGAAAGTTGAATCCACGTTACATTGGCCCTTTCAAAATCCTGCAAAGGATTGGGCTTGTAGCCTACAAGTTGGACTTACCTGCCGAACTCAATGGTGTTCACGATACATTCCATGTATCAAATCTAAGGAAGAGTCCAACACAACAAACAGTGATCATTCATGCTGACGAAGTTCATATCGACGACACGCTCCACTTCACTGAAGAACCTGTTGAGGTCACAGATTGGAAAATTAACAAAACTCGCAGGAGCAGTGTCAAACTCGTCAAAGTACGATGGAATGCCAGGCATGGACCTGAATTCACGTGGGAACGTGAGGACCGTATGAAGGAGAAGTACCCCGATTTGTTTCCTAAGACCCCTGCATCTAAAAGCAGAGCTTAAATTTCAGGACGAAATTTCTTTAACGGGGGGAGAATGTGACAACCCCCACCAAACCAGGTATCCGTACGAATTAATTAATATTTAATTAATGCTTAATTACTGTGCTTGCTTACAGTTGTGATTAAACTGCTACTTGAATTCTGATACATACTTATACATGCATCATACTTTATTACTGTCACTCCATCATTTACACACAAACATCAGTGACAACCTTGATGCACAAAAGCACAGTAGCACAATGAACGGATAACCCAGTAAACATGCTGACATAGCCAGCATCAGACAGACACTGTCTCTAAGGCCAGTATGAGCCGGGAATAGATTACTACACTAGTAGGGAGTGTAGGGAGGTGAGGATTGTAGAACTGCGTCACTAGGTGATAGTTATAGTGACCGGATGTGCCGAAAACATGCTCTAATTACAAAATCCTGCACTTTATCACAAAAATTCAGCATTTAATATAACTAGTAAAGTGCAAGAACATGAGAAAATAATACTAGACACTTTCCAAAGTGTCAGGAATTCATTGTGTCACTAAAAATAATATTAACGACACTTTAAATGCTTATTTAGCACTTTAACGGATTAATATCCAACCGAACAACCGGACTTTACCCGGAACATAAAAATATTGTCAATGACATTGTTTTTCTTTTTCTGAGCCAGTTAGGGTCCCCGAATACCCTAACACCCGTTACAAAACATAACACACTAATAATGTATTTAGTTTCCTAACTAAACTAACTAGCTTGTAACTATTTCATCCAAATCCAACCAATTACCCCCCCCCCCCTTCTTGACCGATCGGTCCCCTATGTGGGACACACACCACCCATTTTTGATTATTATATTAAGCTTGTTTAGTATCAAGATGACATATAATCTATTGGGTAATGAGGAGATTTAGTTTATAAATAAACACAAGAGATAAGAACTTTCATTTACACAAAATCACCCAACTCCAACTCTCTCTCTTTCCCTCTTGTCCGTTCGCCACCACCACACCTCCAAACCGCCAGCACCAAGCTTCTTTCAAGCCATTCTCATACACACAAAGGTGCACTGGGATCAACAACCACGCTCGGTGCTTTCGGAATCTCAAGGACCTCTCTACATCGCTATTAACCACCTTGTTTTCGCTTTGATTCTTCCCTAGCCTTGAGCTAGTTGTAAGTAATTCTAAACACCCTTTTGATCTTGTCTAAAGTGGTTAATAAGAAGTTTAACGGTTAAAACTCAAGATCATGCGAAATCCAAACTTAAAGTCTTGCTAGAAAGATGAACATGGTGGTTAAAGAGTAAATAATGGTGTAAAACTCATGAATCTTGTTTTGTTATGGTTATTTTATGTTGTTTAATGCTAGTAGTGGAACGGATCGTCACCTAACCACGCTAGATCATGTTCATGGAACATGAACTAGCATTATGTTAAGTAGGAAAGTTACAAGATGACGAACCCTTTCATACATAAACATGAACTTGTGTAAAAATAGTTTTGCTTGTAAAATGGAGTTCTAAACTAGTAGATCTAAGGATTTACAAGTGGTATTTTCGAAGAACCAAGAAAAATATACAAGTCTTATTTTAAAGCCGGATCTTTCATAAACTAAAAGTGTTTTTGTGAACAAACAAGTGTGTAAACACTTGTGTGACAAAAGGCTTTAACAAAGAAATATTTCCGTAATTTTTTACTAGAAGTTGTAAGGTTACATCTTCTTTAAAAATAAAGTTATCAAGAAACTGATTTTATTTTTAAAGATAACGAGATCCACTAAAAATGTTAGAAAGTTACTACATATTTTTACACAACTTACAAGTTCATGTGTTTGCGATTTATAATTATTTTTGACAAGTTTGATATTGGAATATTGTATGTTGATGATTGATAAGTGGTTGATTGAATTTTTAAAAGAAAATGATACGCTAGTAAGCGTGGCCACCTCCAGTTACAGAGGAAACTCTGGCGAAATTTTCCCAGAAATATAACACTTGGAAAATATTTTTGCAACAAGTGTCATGAATATATTTTTAACTTGTTTTTCCAAGTAAACTTCGCCATGATTTTATTATGAAATAACCAAGTATTCGGAGGTGGATTTTCGTAAACAAAACTTGTTAAATATATAATTAGAATATATATTTTAGGGTAAAACCGCTTTTGTGATTTTATGATTATTTTGTGAACTATATATTATTTTTAGAGTAAAAATAATATAACTCGTATACATTGTGAAGTAACGACTCCAAAATAATACCAACGCCTTCACAAATAAATATCTAAGTTACACCGGTATTATTATTACCACTCGAACTTTGAATGTAACTTACGTATTTTTGGAAAAATACTCTTAAATGCGTATTTTGATAAAAGTATTATTTTGGAAATTGTATGAAGTAAAATATAATATTTTTGGGAAAAATATGTATATTTTGGAGATAGAATATTTTAGACAAATGAATAAAAATATATTTATTTAAGTGAGACTTAATAATATATTTTTGGAGTTACAAAACACACATGTATTAAAACCCCCATCCTTGGGAAGGAATATAATTAATAAATAATTAAGAAGTGTAAATACGAAATAATTGTCTAACTATTTCCCAAAAACGATAAACCTTAAGCCAAGGCACGGCCGTCCGTCTAATAGAAGTTAGTACGTGTAGGTCGTCACGCAGCAGGTTATTTTGGGACAGACTATTTCGAGACGCACTTCAGTGAGTTCATGCTCCCCCTTTTCTCTTAACTATTTTCAGTTTTATAACCTCGGGGGTGAAATACATGTTACTATGATTACGAGTACTTTTTACATGGTATGGTTAGCGTAAGGAGGGTTACTACTTAGATCATGTGAGTGGGTAGGCGGGAACTGGAGGCCATTAATCCTCATTGTAGGACTGAGGGTCGTAAGCGGTAGATCTATCTGGGTGTAGCGAGCCCAACCCCAGGCCCAACAGTACGAACCTCGGGGTGACTTTGAGCCCGACGCAAAATCCGCTAGGTTTGAGTCTTCCTACTGCACTTCACACATATCAATGGCCTTGCAAACCATTGGTGATCTCTTTATTTCCTTATTTGCTACATACCAGGGATTTTATACTTACAAAGGTTTTACATACTCACTTTCACATGAACTCGCTCAACTTTATGTTGATTTTTCAACTTACATGTATTTCAGGAAATTAACGGATCTGGCAAAGTATGCACTGTCGTTACGCTGCGTAGGAGAAGTGATGTCATCTAAGTTTAGGGATTGTGACTTTTACCTGGACGAGTCACAAGTCTTAAACTGCGTTTATTTCACGTTTTGTGGTTGTGTCTTATGAACAAGGTTTTTATTATGTTATGTTGTAAACTCGTTGCATGTGTCAACTCTAGAACAATGTTGTCGTGTTTTACTTTTAAAACTTGAAGCAATGGATGAACATCATGGTTTTACTTTCATATAGCTTTGTTGTGATTAAGCTATGGTATTAAGAAGTCACACCAAAATAAACCCACGCTTCCGCAAAGCCAGGGTGTGACACATAATCATATCATTCTCAAATTTTATGAATGTTAGTGCATACGTCTGTCGACTTCGTCTTGTATCGAGTCTTGTTTTGTATTAGATAGATCAGGGAACACAAAACGAGAAAAGTATATTTGTGGGTATTTCGCACGAAATCTAATTTCGTGTGAAACCTAATTTCGTGTGGGAAATTTCGTGCGAAATTAGGCTGCCTATAAATACTTGAAGTGTCTTGTCATTTGTAACTTTCCGGTTAGAGAGCCGAAGTGCTGCCGAATTGTCTACTCGCTGTAAATCTTTGTCAAATCAATCAAAAGACAGTTTAAAGTGATATTCTAGCTCAATTACCTCGATACGTCTGTTTCCGCCTTTCTAATTGAGCAAAAACTCTTCTGAACGACTCGTTTGGTCGGTAAAACGATCCTACAAGTGGTATAAGAGCTCAGGAGGAAGAGTTCATACCAATTCAGCTGAAAATTCTGTTTTCTACACCTTCTTTTTCAAAATTAACAAGTTTTCACGGTCAAAATGCTTTGAATTTCACACATTATACGCGCAATAGTGTTTTAACAAATCCTTGAAAGTTTCAGACTTAAAATCGAACTAAAACCTGATAAGTTTTTGACAAAAACAGCTCGAGATGATGACATCAGCAGTATTTCGCACGAAATAGCATCTTGATTTCGCACGAAATCACAGTTTGTGATTGATTTCGCTTGAAAGTGTTGCTTATTTCGCACGAAATTAGTATTTCGTGTGAAAAGTTGGTTGATTTCGCACGAAATTAGCTTATTTCGCTTCAACTGGTATTTCGTTTGGTTATTTCACACGAAATCAGGTATTTCGTGTGAAAAGAGTATTTCGTGTGAAGTTGATATTTCGCTTGAGTTGGTATTTCGTGTGAAGTTGGGTATTTCATTTGAAAGTAATTTCGTTTGAAAGACTGTTTTGTGAAATTGTGTTACCGAAACATGGAAGAGGAATTTTATAACGCATTTGCTACTACCCCGACTACTCCGACATCTGTTACTCAGAACTTGAACATGGAAAATGAAATGGGCACTATGCAAAAACCGCCAAAGCTCATGAACATTGAGGAGTATAAAGGATGGGAAGAACGATTTGAGAATTGGGTTCAAGCAAATTATTTGGATGCTTGGGAATATGTTGAAACAAAATATGTTAGACCGACAAATGATGACGAAGAGGAGATTGCAATTAAAGATCTAAGTGCTGATGGTAAAAAGAAATACAAAAATGAAAAGATGATGATCAGTTTATTGCATCAAGCGGTTAAAGAAGATATCTTGGTTTTATTGCAACATAATGGAAGTGCATACTCTATCTGGAAAGCATTAAAATCAAAGTTTGTTGGAAGTAAAGAGATGATTAAGAACAAAAAGTCACTTTTGAAAAAAAGAGTTTGATTTATTTCGTGGTTTGAGAACTGAGAGCACTAAGCAGATTATCGAAAGATATTGCAATTTGTTAGTCCAAATGAAAAGAGTGAGCATCACAAAGGAAAATGAAGAGTTGATTGAGAAGTTGGCTGATGCATTGCCACATGAAACTTGGGGCACATATCTCATGATGTTGAGAAATAAGAAAGATTTTAGCAATTTGACACTGAGTAAGTTCATTGAAAAACTTGAAGCTCAGGAAATGGAGCAAAGAAAGATTTCAAGAATGAAAGATTTTGATGGTGAACAAGATATCGGTCTTTATTACAAAGGAGGAGTTAGTGATAAGACCGATATGTCACCAAAGGTTGAAACTTCATTCAATGTAAAGAGTTCATCGGGAGGTTCATCTAAAGGGTCAAACAGCAAAACAAGTTTTTCATCATATTCGTCATTTGATCCAAACTTGTCAGCAACTAAGAATGGCAAGAAATTACAATGCAACATTGTATTGAATCTTGAGAATGATCAGGATTACTCAGAAGAAGTTGCAAAAAGTCACATGTCTTTGCTGGGAACGGTGTTAGAATCATATGGTAGTCTAGTTGCAGGAAAGATCGGGAATCCAATGTTGACTAAAGAGGATTACGATCAGATAGATGCTGAAGAGATGGAATTAATGGACATAAAGTGGTGTTTAGCGAGTGTCTTGAGAAGAGCTGAGAAATTCAAACAGATCACAGGAAGAAATGATTTTCGTGATGTAAATGTTTCTACTTTAGGTTTTGATAAATCTAAAGTTACTTGTTTTCGTTGCAGGGAAAAAGGACACTTCAAGAGAGAGTGTACAAATCGCGAAGCAAGTGGAGCTCAAAATCCGTTCAACAACAATGATTATTATCGAAAAGCAATCTATCATCAAGTTGCTCAACAACCACAAACTGCTCATGCCAGGAAAGAGATTGAAGAATCATCAAAAAAGAGCCTGTATGGTGAATCAGGAAGATAAAAAATCTTCAAAAGAATTCAGTTGGGACAAATATGTTTCAGCTGATAGTAAAGCATGTCTGATAAATCAAGATGATGAAAAATTACCAGAGGGGTTTAGCTGGGAAAATTTTAGCTGGGATAATTACTGTCCAGATAAAGAGATTTTAAAAGCCAAAGCTTTTGTTGCTCGAGTTGTTGAAGATAGTGATAATGATGATGATTATTATGCAAAAAGAATGAAAGAGCATTTAAAATTGATGGAAGAGAGTGACAGTGATGATGGAAAAATTAAAAAGAAAAAGAAGAAAGTTAAAAAACCCGTCAGCAGTGATGATGAAGAAGTTCGTGTGATAAGGAAAAAGGTCAAAGACATTCCAGTTTTCAAAGTTGAAGCTGAAGTTGATGCACAAAAGATTCCGGTGATATGTGAAAACTATGAAGCAGTGAAAAAGCAAAACAGTACTTTGATTCACAACATGAACATATTGAAAGAATCTTACGATGTTCTGAACAAAGCAATGAATCAGTACAATCAGTCAAGTAGTGAACAAGCAACAGCCATGAAAACACTTCAAGGAGCTTTCATGACAAAGCAGAAAGTTGTCAACAATTACATTGAGAAATGTGCTGTGTTGGAACAGAAACTGGAAACCCAGAGGATTGAAACAGAGAGAGTAAACAGGTTGTTAAAAAGTTACTCATGTACTTCTTATGTTATTGACAGGATTTATCCAACCGTTGAAGGCATGAAGGCATTTGATGAAGAAGAAGTATCTGAAGACAAGAGTTCTGAAAAGAAGAAGGATACTGAAGTAAAGATTTCTGGAAAGAAACAAGATGCCAGTTACAACAAGTGTCCACCCTCGCTTGGAAATGGATATTCTCCACGAAATCCAAATTCAGAAAGAGTAAAAATGGCAACCAATTTACAGTGGGAGTCTGAGTCTTCAGAAAATTTACAAGACAACATCGATGTCATTTTCACATCGTTTGACACTGATCATGAGTCCGAATTAATAAAGAAAGTGGTCGATCAGGTGTTGGATAACGATGAAACCGAGGAGTCAAAGTCGGAGTCAAACTCAGAGTCAAAGTCTGATAAGTCAAATCCAACAGTCAAAAAGGACAAACGGGTTTACAATAAAGAGTTTCTGTTATCAAAGTCTAATTTGAATGATGAACTGTTCAAAGTTGCATATACTTTGAATGATTCTGACAAATTATATTCTAATGAAGAATTTCCAGTAATAGGTGTTAAAACTGAAATGATCAAAAAGGTTTTTAAACTAACAGAAATTAATATTTCTGAAATAAAAGATGTAAATCTTACTGAAAAATCTAAACCTTACACCTCAAGAGTTCAACAACGTTTAAACAAGAAAAAGGGTTACAGTTCTAGTTCTGGTTTTCAAAAGAAACCAAACCATAACGGTAATTTCAAAAGAAAAGGTCTTGGATTTATTCCACCGAAAAATCATAAAAATGAGAAAACTTATAAATCAAAAACTGTATTTGGTTAAGGGACAAGTGCTGAGGAAGAACAAAAGAGCCCATTCTGGAAGCAATCTAACGAAGAATTCCTTGCAAAGAAGCAAGAAGAAATGAAGAATGGTATTGTTCAACAGAAAGAGACTAGGATCTGTTTTAACTGCAAAATAGTTGGCCATATTGCCAGGAATTGTTCAAAGGCAATCCAAACAAAACAGGGAGTTTCTCTTAAACTGAAAGAAAAGATGGTTAAGAATGAATCACCAACCAAACAATTTAAAGTTTTCAAAAATTCAAAGTTTGAGGTTGGTGAATGTTCAAAAAGTTTTTACAGAAGAAAAGTGAATCTTGATAACCACAAGTGGGTTGTTAAGAAATCTGATGATAGTTCTAGCAATGATTCTGATTCGTCAAAATCAGAGGAGCTATTTTCAAGCGATGAATCTGATTCCACAAAGTCAGAGGAGCCATGTATTGATGTAAAATTGGAAACTTCAGTTCCTCCAATGGATGATGTCAATTTTCCACCATTGAGGGCTGAAAATTTTAAACAAAAGTTGGAAAAGTTGAGATTTCAAATCAATTTTTTTCTAAAAAGAAAGATTTTGATGTTGAAAAAGTCTTTAGCTCCAAAGTTCATAAAATTTTTGGAAAAATGATTGACAGGAAGGTCAAAGGAGTAAAGGAATTCTATGAGAAGAAAACGAAGAAACCAGGTAAAGATGGGTCATCCCAGGTTTGTGACTGGGATGGAACCTATTATGATTAAAAACCAGGACTTGCCGGAGCTCCCAGGTTGGTAAGTGTGGAGCAGGTATCAGCATCTTTCTTGAGAAAGTCACATTTGTGATATTTCGACCTACAAGTGGTAAATCAGGGACATTAAGTTGTACTTGATTTCCTACAAGTGATATTTGTTGTTTGAATTTAAAATTGTTAAAATTTTCAAATGATTAATTAAGAACAAGATGATGAGTTTATCCCTTAACCCACATATGGTTGGTAAAATCAACAAAACTAATTTTCCAGAAAAACCATTTGATTAAAACAAACTTAAGTGTTTTGTAATCACAATGGGAAAATAGTTTGTTGTAAGGGGGAGTTCTGATTGTTTATGCCTAGTGGATGGCGATTTGAAGCAATTCACAACAGTTGTCACTTTACCTTGTACAGTTTGTTTTCAAATTTCTTTAAATGCTTTTGTATTTTAGGGGGAGTAAGAATTTCAGAAAATTAAAAAACATTTGAAAATTTGAAAAAGACAAAAACATGATAAAATCAAAAACGAGTTTTGTTGTGAAAAAGAGGAAATGATAGTACATCAGTGGACATTCACGGCATGCTAAAGAATTGGATAGAAAAAATGTGATAAACGGTCTCACTGATGATGTGCCAGTAGGTTTTTATACATTTAGTAGATTGTGACGAGATATAAACCTAAATTTCAAACTTACTTATCTCGTGGGGAACATCTCTCGGATATATGGGTAACCCCCGAAATCTTGTTTGAAAGGTCCCTCTTTCTGAGATACTAGGTCTTTATACTCAGTGATATCTGGGGTATTATCCCGGGACTTCTGATTTTGCGGAAGCAATGGCCTAGTCCCTGTATAATACTTTAATGCTTGCTTGAAATATAGCATTGCCCTCAGTACAAAAAATGATGAAACATTGAAAAATGCTAATCATGTGCTGTTGAAGAAAAGATTCTCTAAAGGGAACACATCAAAAGTCGAAGCCATCATCTCTCTGATTTTGCGGAAGCAATAGCCTGAGCTCTCATGGCCCTCGCATTTTAACCCTTTACAGATATCATCTAGGTATACTCACCTGTAAGACTGAATATTGGGATCTGGATACGAGAGTATATTCTAAGGTGGGACACATGAATAAGTTTAATTCTCTAAAACATTAATCTCGTATCTCAAAACAGTTGAACTTTGTGTGAAAATTTAAGTGGACCAGTATACTGACAATCTAGGTGAATCGTTTAGAACTTAAAATGTTTAAAGCTTAACGGTGCTGGTGATGTGTCTCAGAAACTGATATGATCCTCTTACACAAACTCACAAAAATATTGTTTGTTAATATTTCTTTTCTGTACTTTACTGCATTGTGTTATATTCAAAAATTTTCAAAAAGAGTTTCAGTGTGTTTTAGCATAAAATTTTGAAAAATCCAAAAAGATTTTCGACAACTGATGTTGATGAGCTGATTTTCAAAATTTCGAGTGCTAAACATGATTCTAGCTTTGGAAAAGTTCGAGAAGACTAATAAAAACTGAAGATGTTGAAGACATGTATTGAAGACTCGTCGACATCCGAAGGGGAGTCTGTTAGTGCATACGTCTGTCGACTTCGTCTTGTATTGTATTAGATAGATCAGGGCACGCAAAACGAGAAAAGTATATTTGTGGGTATTTCACACGAAATTACACTTAGGTAATTTCGTATGAAATTAAGTAGTGATTTCGCAAGAAATCTAATTTCGTGTGAAACCTAATTTCGTGTGGGCAATTTCGTGCGAAATTAGGTTGCCTATAAATACTTAAAGTGTCTTGTCATTTGTAACTTTCCGGTTAGAGAGCCGAAGTGTCTACTCGCTGTAAATCTTTGTCAAATCAATCAAAAGACAGTTTAAAGTGATATTCTAGCTGAATTACCTCGATACGTCTGTTTCCGCCTTTCGTATTGAGCAAAAACTCTTCTGAACGACTCGTTTGGTCGGTAAAACGATCCTACAATGAAAATGGTCAGTGATTTGAAAAACATTGTGATAAGCACTGTTTGAGATCATTTTCTTGTTTAATTGATTGCAGAAATGAGGAGACATGTTCACATGTGTTTTTGAAAGTCCTGTTATAAACTTTGTTACCATGTGATGATTCTGAAAAACTTGTCTAGTCCTCTTGTAAGTTTAATCACTGGTGATACTATTGTTACCTGAACTTTCCTGAATCAATGAATGCACACAGTTGCTTGATGACCATCTTTCACCCAATTTTGGACTCTTAAGTGTTTTACATTTATGCTCTTTTCTTTTGACTTCAAAAGTTTTGAGATAAACACACTTTTGAGTTTTTATGATTTTTCTTCTTCCCTTTTTACCCTTCCCATTCATAAGTACTGAAATACTCACTGGGAGATTTATTTAAGGAATACTTAATCCAAAATCATTTTGTAGCAATGTTTTGAGAGATTTGGTCATTTCTTCACATGCTTATTCCAAATTTCACATTACCCATGATCTGGACATTTTTGACTGCTAATTTTCTTAATGTATTCTTAACACAATTGATTTTGATCCTTTAGAAGGATTTTCAACCTGTTTTTCAATACATAAGATCTAAATGACTAAAGTTTTAATTTCCCTCTTTTTATGTAAACAAAAATACTAATGTTTTTATAAACATAGGTTTTTGTCGACCTGAGGTACATACTTTAGCTGCAAACATGATGGATACAACACAAAACTTCATAACAACAATTGAAATCAATTTTGTAAAGAGGATAATTATACCATAGTTAACAGATATATTTTCAGATCTGAAACCTATAGGTGATTTATGTATGACATCACTTGTTGTGTGAATTTTGTGTGTCTTATGACATCTTGGTTGTTTTACAGAGCTTTTGAATAGTCACTTTGAGCATGATTTCTCGTTACTCTGTTTTTCAACTAAATACAATCAACCTTAGTATCAATGAAATTTGAGTTGAACTGTTATGTCAAATTGACTGTTAGATCGAATTTGACTGTCCAAGCTCTGATACCAATTGTTAGGATCGAAGGCTCTCATGATTGTGTTTGTTTGTATAATTTGAACAATTCAATAGAAATGAACAGAATTTAAATGCAGCGGAAATGAACAACAAACTTTATAAACACAATCAAAAGGGAGAATAGTTTTGATAAACACATGCTTTTCATTAGGGTCAAAAGATTACAATACAAATCAAAAGATTATACTGCATGCTTACAACAAAACTCCCCCTCATCCTGATGCTTCCTTGGTTGATCGCACAAGATGAAAGGATTGGACTAGAGGAGAAGAACTCACTCAGTCAAAATCAAATGTAACAGTACAGGGTACTGTTCCATTTATAGGCCAATCAAACCACTGAAGCATCTAAGCTGACGTCACCATGAAAGTGACATCTAACAACCTAACAACCTATAACCACTGTTCTTATACAAACACTGCTAATCTTAACCACTGATGTTATACAAAACAAGTGACACAATAAACTACTGCTTTCTCCTTTCATCAGTGCTTTCCTCAAGGTTGACCAGTCCTTGAGTAGGTAATGCTTGAGTCTTCAACAGCGCTTAGAGAACAGTAGTTGATAGGGCAACAGTGTTTAAACTTCAACAGTCTTTAAGGTCTTCATCAGTTGTTAAGGGCAACAGTTGTTGTAGCAGATCAGTGCTTAAGGTTCAGCAGCTGTTATGAATCACTTTCAAGGGGAAAGTCTTGGGCAAACTTCTGTTTATTATGAATCCACTGTTGTGAACAGGTTTTGGCTTTACATCATCTGTTCCTCTGGTAGGGTTCAATCCCAACATATACGAGACTTATACGGGACTTATACTATATGACACTACACCTATACGGGACATATTCTACACTATACGATACGATATCACACTTGTAAGAAATACTTACTTTTTTATTTATTTAAAATAGAAAACTTTCTTTTATAAAACTTTCGTGTTGACCATTGACCGGCCAAAGCAGAAAGTCAAACACTGTTTGACTTTCGTGCTTAAAACGTATAAAAGCATGAAATAATACTTACAAAAGGTCCAAGCTAGGAAGATTTGAACTCAAAACACTCAGGTATGAAGCCTCACAAGGAGAACTTCAACTTAGAGCATAAGTGAGTTCAAATGTGAGGAATGAGGGTTTGATTTGGGGGGGTATTTATAGGAATTCAAGAGCCGTTAAGATCATTTCTCGAATACCGAGCTTCAATCTCAACCCTCCAAGTGTTGCCTACTGAATTACAATACTATGGATGCCCAAAACAAGCCCATAGATTGAAAGAAACCATGTGCAAAACACAGGAACAGCTGGGTTTTGCTGGAAACTGATTTTTGCAGGTCTGGGAGTCTCTCGCGGGCCGCGTAGACAGAAGGGATGTCTTACGCGCCCCTCCTAAGCCCACTTTGACAGAATGTCAAATTTAGTCCTTGAAGGTGCAAAACTTGCTTTTCGATGCATTTTTGACACGTTTAGGCCCCGTTAACCTCATTTTCACGGCTCTAAAATAAAGTTAAAGTATAGGGAACTTAAAATAAGCTCAAAAACATCTCGGATGTCGATTCGTTTGGCTGTACGGTTGCGTTGTTCTGGTTAGTTACGACGAAACACGAACGGACGCGAAAAACGATTCAAATTACGCGACGAATGGAATTTTATCATGCCAATCACTAAGATAAAATATTTTAATGATTACATAAATTTTTGGATGTCCAGATATATTCAGAACGTAAGATATGCGTGTAAATGCAAGCTTGTGCACTTTTTGACGCTTTTAGTCCCTGTTTGACCAAAAAGTTTAGAGTAAACTTCCGTTTTGCTCCCTGTGGTTTGATCACTTTAACGGTTTTGCTCCAAACCTTTAAAAATAGCCATTTTACTCCCTGATGTTTCGGTTTTTTTGCCAGTTTGCTCCCCGCCTCTAACTCCATTCAAATTTTTTGTTTTTCCATTTTGCTCCCCGCAGGGAGCAAACTGGCAACAAAACCAAAACATCAGGGAGTAAAATGGCTATTTTTAAATGTTTGGGGCAAAACCGTTAAAGTGACCAAACCACAGGGAGTAAAACGGAAGTTTACTCAAAAGTTTATTTTTGCGCACCAAACACCTCAAAGCCTATTTCTAAACTATGTAAAGGATATTTAGGGCATGTTTAACTTATGGTCAAGTTCCAGAATGTTTGATACCATACGAATCAGTAGACTTTTGCAGTTTGACGCAAATAGTCCCTGCGATCGAATAAACTTGATTTCGACACACCAAACCCTCCAAAACTTATTTATAAGTTATGTAAAGGTTATTTAAGGTATGTTAAGCCCATGTCACTGTTCTGGAGTGTTTGTCACATTAAACTAATTACGTTTACGCATCAGTTCGCGTATAACTTTCCAGAAAGCGATTTTAGAGCTCGAAATCGAACGAGAATTGATATGTGTAAATGATACACATATTTATACAATCCCAAGTATGAAACACAATATTTCATTGATTTGGTATTTGTTTGATGGTCGTAGAGACACATATGTCACAGTCTCCCCTACTTCAGGAAATTTCGTCCTGAAATTTATTTAGAGGAAACTTGTGAGAGCTCAAAACATGAAATCGAAAAGATAAAACAACACTGGTTAGGGTTCTGAACTTCTAGTAACTTTAAATAACATCATGCTTGCAAATGTAAGAGGGACACTTATATACAAGTATATGAAGCGCCATTGGTGCGTCCACCGTACCTCCATTACCTTGTTCACGTTTTGTTATTGTTGCCACTATCGGTTCTTACACATGATAAATCTTACTGTGGTTTCCGTGCACTGAATTTCATAATTATGTATGCATCCATAATTATGTAATTCCTTGCATAGTCCACACAGTGCATTTTATAATGTGTAGGGGAAGAAGAACAATGAACGAACCTGTGAGGATTGTGACTAGACCACAATAGGGTCCTTTTAATTAAATCAATAAATGATCTCTTTAAATAGACAACCAAGGAGACTTTCCAGCTATATCATCACATGCCATTCTTAATCAGATTCTGTATCAATGGGTCTCTTTTGAATTATGGAATAGTACTATATAATCCAAGGGTCTTAACTATTACATAGAAGCCCATTTAGGATTTAAGGTAGTACATTTGGATATCCTACTAAGAATCCCTCATATGACGATATGGAAGATTCTACGAGGATTTGGATAACGAAAAATCAGATTACACAAAAACACAACACATAAAACATAATCACGCAATCACATAATTGTTTAACTTGATCTTCAATTTGTTATTATTTTGTTAACTTGTTTGTTAATTTGAGCACGAGTATTTAAAGCACACCAGGAATCCAATCCGTGGATTTCATTTAGCACTTTAAACATTTTCAAGAATCCAACTATGAAGATAGGAAGATCTTAATTGGAATTCGGCTTTGACCTTATTGAATCGTAATGTACGTATTAAAGCATACAAAGAATCCAATTAAGGGCTCCGATTTGAGCGATAATCACCCACAAGGATCTAATTGTGAAGATAAGAAGATCCTATATAGATTTTGGAATTTGTGAAGCGAGAGATGCTTCGAAACCTTTCACTAGATGTGCTTAAGTCAAAACATGAGGTAAAATGTTCATGAAGTTGAGGCGCTAGATATGCCAAGGCGACATATGAAGCAGAATTTGGAGGTTAGGTACTACGTATGTTAAGTCAACATACTAGCAGAGTGTTCTTGAAAGAAATGCATGGGGTTCTTTAGAAATGTGTTTAATGTTTTTGAAACTTTACGTAATACTTTTGAAATCACACGGCAGATGTATTAGGTTAATATGTTTATAAAACGTTTTAAAATCATGCGAGATGAATTTTGAAATTATGTATAAGGTTTTTGAAAACATGGATAATGCTTTTGAAATCATGCACTTGATATATTAAGTAAATATATTGTGTTAAAAATGTTTTCAAACTATATGAAATGTTTTGAAATCATGAAGGTTGTTTTTAAAAAAATATATACTATATATGTTGTTATGAAAACTAGAGTGTAATGATATGGGTATGAGATCGAAGAATACCCTTAGTTATCTAACCAAGGATTTAAAGTGATTACTCAAAATGTCACTTATATTCTGTACTTCGTTTCTTAGAATGAAACGAGTACTTAGAATTTTCGGGAAAATCATGAGCGATCACATAAATGGAAGAACTATAAGAGTAGTTTGTTTTGTAAAGAACATAGTTCTTTGGTGTAGGTATAGTCGGGGTATGCCATACACACATGTAACTACACTTGTACATCAGAATTGTAAACAACGATTTATTGATAAACCAACTACGTTGTTTCAGAGTTCAAGAAAAACAAAAGAAACAAAAGCATAAGATTCAAATTATTCAAAGCAGCAGCATCTTCTAATCAACCAATGCTTATCCGTGGCTCAGATTTGCATTGACAACCTTTGGTCATTTGATCCTGAAATAACCCGTCTCGCCATAGTTGTAGCAAGTACCAGGAGGAAAACGAGCTTGTGCTGGATCTGCTTGAAATTGAACAGGGTTTTGAATAGCTGGGTTTAGCACAGTGACTGAACGACAGACTCTTGTCGTATGGCCAATAAGTCCACAGTTGAAACATGCTCGACATTTGACACTGGCATGGTGATGGAGGTTACACTGATTGCACAAAGGGGTTGTTCCCAAGTACGGCTTCTTGGCTGGTGGTGCTGCCACCTGGCTAGGTCCTGCTTGATTTGGTGCAACGGCTGGAGGATTCTTTGAAGCTTTACGCTTCTTTGACTTTTTCGAAGGCTTGGCTTCTGCTTCCTTTGATGCTTCTTGGGTGGCTTCATCCTGGAGACGAGACATGGCAATAGCCAATTTAGCAGTCTTTAGAAATACTACGCCTATTTGCTGGGTAATTTTGGTAGCCCGCTCGGACATTTGAGTGTCGCTACGATGAAGAGACATCCTAAAGGAAATGGAAGACATAGGAGGAAACAAGTGAAATGTTATCGGATAATCAAAACAGAATGTCAACGCACAAAAATTGTGATCATTTGTTTGTTACCTAAGGCAAACAAATGAGACGGTGACTAATCAAAGTAAGCGGATCATAATAATGTATCGCGAAGACATGCTTTAGCCTATAAGTGGACACTCACCCCAAGAGTTCCCAGGTAAGAGTGACTGGTCCGATTATGTGGATTTGTACGAACACTCTAGCCTTAGATAGAAAACTCAGAGTACAGGCATCCACTCTTCCAAATTGCACGTGTTCACACTATATGACCCAAACTTTGACGAGATTTTGAAAACTTTTAGGGTTCAAAACCTTATAATAAATCATCCTAGAACAGATGATTGGTTTTCAAAACGGATTTGAAATTTGTGTTCTTGTTGTGGTTGTCGCCTAAGGATAGGTGACGATATTGTTTTAATATCTAAACACAAGAATCTTGTGTTAGGGTCCTAGGAAGGTTATAGACTAGGTCAAAGCATTACTAATAACCTAATTCCCTATAACCATGAGCTCTGATACCAACTCTTCTGTTACACCCCGACCGCGTAAAACAACAAACCGCGGTGGAAACATCGGGGAGTCGAGTGGCAGAATCATTGTTTCATAACACATGGATATTTGAGTTTTGTTTTATTGAATTAAAAGAGGTTACAATGTCTTAGAAACAAAGAAACATAACATATTTAACTAGTCTTGCATCTTTTATTGTTACTAAGGCCCTCGTCCAATCCTATGTTTGCATCATAATCATCAAACAACAGCACCTGAAACACATGTGAAAATAGGTACGTCAGCATAAAAATGCATGTGAGATACATAGGTTTTATTAAAATAGGATTCATGACTTGTAAGTTTAAAGTAAATGTTTAACAAAAGTTAGTCATGAACCTTGTAAAATGTTTTCTTTTATAAATCATACAAAAAGTGATAAGAAGTCAGATGTTATCAAAGAAAGATGCATAGATAAATAATTAACCAAATAAAATGAGTTTGTATAAAATATGTTGTTTGTAAAACAATGTTTCTTGAAGATATGATATTTGTGTAAAATATAATATGTCTAAATTGAAATGGTTTAAATAACGCTACGATATGTAATATCATAAAAGCACTTATATATAGGAAGTACCAGCGGCGTATCCACCATGCTTTTATCATATTACACACGCCTCATTATTTAAATCACTTAAACAAACAAACCACCAAAATGTCTTGTTTAAACTAAATGTTAAAATGTTTATGCGTAAACAATGTCAAATGTCAAATGTAATTCATGTTCATGTATAATCAAATGTTATGTATGGCAAATAAAAAATGTCTATTTAAACCATAAATCAAAGTTTAAATCGAAAGTTATGTTTTGTAAAATAAATTCATGCTTTACTGATACAAATATCTATGCTGTATTGTTCTAACGCCTACATCGAAGCCTTGCGACTGTAAGATAAACCCTAGAACAAGTCAAAGGTCTACCAAAAATGAATTCAGATTCGGTCATCCCTTACGTCCAAACAAACCTAGGATTTCAGGAATGGGAGTTGTCAAGTCATATGGTACCACTACCTACTACCGAGCGGCATGATCAGTGTTAATGAATGTATTTATGACCCGTTAAACAAACCAAATGTCATACCAAATGTAAGCATGTTATATGAAAATAATGTACTTAAATATGCTAAGTGAACATACAAAGTAGAAATGTAAAACAATGTGTCCATATGCTGGATGAACATATGCAACAAAAATGCAGTGTAAATCAATGTGTCCATATGCTGGGTGAACATATGCAACAAAAATGTAATATATGAAATCAATGCGCTAGCATGTTAACAAAACATACATAGAAAAGCATAATGGAAATCATGTACTATATGTGTACTAATGAACATAGCAAGTATATGATACAAAAGCATGAAAAGCACGAAAGTAACAAGTAGGCACATGTGTATCACCCCAAAACATTTGAAAACAGTAAAAGAGGGGACTATGTACTCACTTGAGAATGCTTAGAAGTCTTGAATAACAACCAAGCAAGGCTGGAGGGATCACGGAAATCAAACGACACCTAATATAGGTAACCATGTTAATAAACCGGACCTAAATCGTAAGATAGGATAGAATGAGATTTCGTAAACCAAATGAGTATAGGAACTCATGTAATATGGTTTAACAAAGCCTACATTCTAAAACGAAACCAATCCTAAGTGCTCACGACCCATTACGACCCGTTTAGGTAGCTTACGCTACTTTAACGTGTCATTCGCGTAAAACGCGTTCGGACTGCCTAACTAGTCCTATGATAAGTATTATATGCCTTAACATGTCTAATAATTTTACCTAATCAGTTTTGATGTAAAAATTTAGGTTACATATGCTTAAAATGAATTTATGCGTAAAAAGGGCATTTTGGTCATTTTCCCAAGGCATATAAATTACCTATCATGTAACTAACTAAACGAAGTGACCATAAGGTATAACCTTGGAAGGTTATTCCCTATACAACTATGGTCACAATATATGTTTGGTCGGATCCTAAGGATCGACCAAACGGGTCGGGTTCGAAAGTCTAAGCGGTTGTTTAGACCGCTTATCTTACGACCCTACATAAGCACTAAACTAAGAGTGACGAGTTAAACATGTTAAAACATGTTTAATGAAGTTAGAAAACAAGTTTGATATTAAAACAAAGGGTTTTGATACCCAAGAATAGCTAGGTTGCAAAATACGCATAAACGCGTATTTTGACCGAAACTATGACTCGTCACTATGCCTAAATAACGTGGTAATCAGTAGGTATAGTCATAAGGGACTATAACCATCATGATTACGCTCACGTTGCGAAGTTCAAACGAACTTCGTGTTGACCATTGACCGGTCAAAGCAGAAAGTCAAACACTGTTTGACTTTCGTGCTTAAAAACGCATAAAAGCATGAAAGAATACTTACAAAAGGTCAAAGCTAGGAAGATTTGAACTCAATACACTCAGGTATGAAGCCTCAGAAGGAGAACTTCAACTTAGAGCAGAAGTGAGTTCAAATGTGAGGAATGAGGGTTGGATTTGGGGGGGTATTTATAGGAATTCAAGAGCCGTTAAGATCGTTTCTCAAATACTGAGCTTCAATCTCAACCCTCCAAGTGTTGCCCACTGAATTACAATACTTTGGATGCCCAAAACAAGCCCATAGATTGAAAGAAACCATGTGCAAAACAAAGGAACAGCTGGGTTTTGCTGGAAACTGATTTTTGCAGGTCTAGGAGTCTCTCGCGGGCCGCATAGACAGAAGGGATGTCTTACGCACCCCTCCTAAGCCCACTTTGACAGAATGTCAAGTTTAGTCCCTGAAGGTGCAAAACTTGCTTTTCGATGCATTTTTTACACGTTTAGGCCCTGTTAACCTCATTTCAAGGCTCTAAAAAGAAGTTAAAGTATAGGGAACTTAAAATATACTCAAAAACATCTAGGATGTCGGTTCTTTTGGCCGTACGATTGCGTTGTTCGGTTAATTACGATGAAACACGAACGGACGCGAAAAACGATCCAAATTACGCGACGAATGGAATTTTATCATGCCAATCACTAAGATAAAATATTTTAATGATTACATAAATTTTTGGATGTCCGGATATATTCAAAACGTAAGATATGCGCGTAAATGCAAACTTGTGCAGTTTTTGACGCTTTTAGTCCTTGTTTGACCAAAAAGTTTATTTTTGTGCACCAAACACCTCAAAGCATATTTATAAACTATGTGTAGGATATTTAGGGCATGTTTAACTTATGGTCAAGTTCCAGAATGTTCGATACCATACGAATCAGCAGACTTTTGCAGTTTGACGCAAATAGTCCCTGCGATCGAATAAACTTGATTTCGACACACCAAACCCTCCAAAACTTATTTCTAAGTTATGTAAAGGTTATTTAAGGTATGTTAAGCCTATGTCACTGTTCCGGAGTGTTTGTCGCATTAAATTGATTACGTTTACGCATCAGTTCGCGTATAACTTTCCAGAAAGCGATTTTAGAGCTCGAAATCAAACGAGAATTGATATGTGTAAATGATACACATATTTATACAATCCCAAGTATGAAACACAATATTTCATAGATTTGGTATTTGTTTGATGGTCGTAGAGACACAAATGTCACACATTATCTGATACATATACAAGATCAACATTCCTAATCTAAATGTATTTCATCATATTAAAAAAATGTAGTCTCAATCTAACACATACATGATACGCGAAGTCTCAATCTAACACACACTACTTTATGTGCTAACTGTATCAACAAAATCAATCATCATGACAGTTCCTCAAGAGGCCTGCAGGAGGGTCATTTCTAGTTGTTTAAAGTGGCGACGACGGTCTTATTTTCTAGAGAGAGAACAGAGAGAAGGGGATTTTAGAGAGAGAGAGAGGGGAGGGGGTGTCCCCTACCATTGTCGGCAGCATACCGACAATTTCATCGGCTTTGGAATATAAGCACCATCTATGACGGCGGCAAACCTACAACGTTCAGTGCTTTCTATCTCTCTTCTATGTTGTTCTTGATTTAAACCTTTGGTTTGACTCGCTGATGGTGAGCACAACCTCATATGGGAGGTTAATTACTTGATATTATTAGCAAACCATAACATTTTTATTATGTGTTTTCCTTGATGATGATGATAGTGAGCCTAAGCTCAGGTGAGAGGTCGATTAGTTGAAGTTATTGGTAAACCCTAACTTTTCAAGTCTTAGAGGTTGAATCTTAATGTGATAATGAGGTTGGCTGTTGGTTCAGGCCCCTCGCAAACACACTCTCACGTACAAGAAGTTTACCACACTTGAAAGATAAAATGAAAATAAGAGAAAAAAGTGTATATGAGAAGTTTGCAGAATACTTTCGATAATTTATTGAATACCAACACATGTCTTAAATAGGCTACAAGTTACTGAACACACAAACTTATCAAACTATTACCTATTCAAAAGGAAAGGGTGTACATATTTGCACACCAAAATGCCTATTTGCACACCAAACCCTAGCTTTATATATGCGGCGTATAGGTCTATACGCGGCGTATAGACACATTTTTTCAATTTCCAAGAGAATCTCTAATATGATGTGGGAATTTTTCCCTTTATATACGCCACGTATAGGCGTATACGCAGCATATAAAGGGTGGTTTTTTTTAAGAAACATTGTTATACATTATTTATCGTTTTAGCAAACTTTTATAATAAGTAATTTTTAAAAATATATAAATAAAAAACAGTGTTAAGTATTCTATCATATAGTATAATATATGTCTCGTATAGGCCTATGGATGTAGTATCGTATCGTATCATATAATGTTGTATAAATATCGTATAGGCCTATACGTGTAATATAATATTGTATCCTATCGTATCGTGTAGTGTAATAAAAAAATTGTTAAGTATTCTATCGTATAGTATAATATAGGTCTCGTATAGGTATATGGATGTAGTATCGTATCATATAGTGTAGTATAAATCTCGTATAGGCTCATACGTGTAATATAATATCGTATCCTATCGTATCGTATCGTATCGTATAGTGTAGTATAAGTCATGTATAGGCATATATGTGTAGTATCGTCTCGTTTAGGCCTATAGATGTAGTATCGTATCATATGGTGTAGTATAAGTCTTGTATAGGTCCCGTATAGGCTTATAGGTCTCGTATAGGCCTATGGATATAGTATAGGTCCCATGTAGGCCTATAGGTGTAGTACAAGTCTTGTATAGGACTATATGTGTAGTTTAGGTCCCATATAGGCTTATAGGTCTCGTATATGTGTAGTTTAGGTCATGTATAGGCCTATACTATCCTATAGTATCGTATCGTATTGTATCGTATCGTATCGTATCGTATCGTATCGTATCGTATCGTATCGTATCGTATCGTATCGTATAGCATGCACTATAAGTCTCGTATACGTTCCCTATAGGTTTTGTAGTTTCCTATAGGCATATAAGGGACCTAAACGTCACCCATAGGCCTATAAGGGATCTATACTACACCTATAGGCTTATACGGGTGTTATATGGTATAATATCGTATTGTATTGCAGCGTATCGTATCGTATAGTGTATAGTATAAGTCTTGTATTGGTTCCCTATAGGTCTTGTACATACCTATAGGCCTACACGGGGACCTAAACCACACCTATAGTACTATACGAGACCTATACTACACCTATAGGCCTATACGGGTGTTATATCGTATCGTATATTGTAGCATAAGTCTCGTTTAGGTCCCTTATAGGTCTTATATATGCCTATGATACTACATCTATAGTTCTATACTGTTAGGATCGAAGGCTCTCATGATTGTGTTTGTTTGTATAATTTGAACAATTCAATAGAAATGAACAGAGTTTAAGTGCAGCGGAAATGAACAATAAACTTTATAAACACAATCAAAAGGGAGAATAGTTTTGATAAACACATGCTTTTCATTAGGGTCAAAAGATTACAATACAAATCAAAAGATTATACGTCATGCTTACAATAAAACTCCCCCTCAGCCTGATGCTTCCTTGGTTGATCGCACAAGATGAAAGGATTGGACTAGAGGAGAAGAACTCACTCAGTCAAAATCAAATGTAACAGTACAGGGTACTGTTCCATTTATAAGCAAATCAAACCACTGAAGCATCTAAGCTGACGTCACCATGAAAGTGACATCTAACAACCTAACAACCTATAATCACTGTTCTTATACAAACACTGCTAATCTTAACCACTGATGTTATACAAAACAAGTGACACAATAAACTACTGCTTTCTCCTTTCATCAGTGCTTTCCTCAAGGTTGATCAGTCCTTGAGTGGGCAGTGCTTGAGTCTTCAACAGCGCTTAGAGAACATTAGTTGATAGGGTAACAGTGTTTAAACTTCAACAGTCTTTAAGGTCTTCATCAGTTGTTAAGGGCAGCAGTTGTTGTAGCAGATCAGTGCTTAAGGTTCAGCAGCTGTTATGAATCACTTTCAAGGGGAAAGTCTTGGGCAAGCTACTATTTATTATGAATCCACTGTTGTGAACCGGTTTTGGCTTTACATCATCTGTTCCTCTGGTAGGGTTCAATCCCAACAATATCCCCCTAGAACAGATGATGCCAAAACCCTTCATTATTCTGGATCTTTATTTTCTCATCAGAAGTTCCTTAGCTTGTCTTTTAAATTGTAATTCAAAGTCCATAGAACTTGTGTCATTCTCATCCCTACACGGTGTCAGTTCAAGGAGATCTTGTAGATCTTCAGCACCCAGGCCCAGTGCTTGTTCCCTTGATATGTACTTCACTTCACCATTGGATCTGAACATAGTCAATACATGGGTCTTTTGATCAGACATCCATTTTAGTATTTTTGAACCCAATGGGTTTCTTGGGAGAGGTTTATTAACTGATGAGTTTGGAGATTGTGGCCGTGGGTTCTATGTTGAGGTTTTGAGTAATAAGTGGCTGACTAACAGTTGTTGAAACAACTAGTGTTTCAACCACTGTTGTCATTACAGCTGATGATGTGTCATCAGCTGTCTTCTGCTTTTTGGCAGGTGGCTGTTGTGGTGGTGATGAAATTTTTGGTGGGGTTGTTGTTTTAGACGCAACAGTGGATGACTTTATGGTACCTGCAGTGGTTTTGAGACCAGTAGTGGTTGGCTTTTCAGGGATTTGTTTTGAAAGTGTGGTAAGTGGAGATTTGTTGTGTTTGTAAGACGCAACAGTGGATGACTTTATGGTACCTGCGCAGGCACCTCTGCTTGTGTTTTTGCAGGAGTTAACATTCTAGTGAATGTTTCAGATGTTAACCCATGTATTTGAAAAGATTTTCCTTGGATGAGCAAATTTTCATTCTCCTTTCCAAATTTTTGTTTAAAATA
The DNA here is from genome assembly GCA_030545235.1 of Helianthus tuberosus. Classification (NCBI taxonomy): domain Eukaryota; kingdom Viridiplantae; phylum Streptophyta; class Magnoliopsida; order Asterales; family Asteraceae; genus Helianthus; species Helianthus tuberosus. The sequence continues at coordinate 39,347,742 of CM060391.1, forward strand.
GTAGCTTAAGAACCTTGGAAAAAGTAAAAATGATTTGCTATCAACATTTTTTACCAAATCATCAAAGATCTCCTGGGAATAGTTAAAATTTTCATTGTGTAAGATAGCATAGCCCAGGTTTTGGATCTTTGATGGTATTTCATTAAAAGCAGTTGTTTTATTTGATACACACATCAAAAGGGTATGAAATAAAAACCTTGGTGCAGAAGGGAAGAAGCCTTTTTGTAAGGTGTCCCTTTTCATTTCCGCACCATACCCTATTTCCAGAAAATCAGTTTTTAACTCGTTTTTAGGGATATAAGTTTTACCTTCCTAATCATCGAGTGCAAAGACTTCTGAAATTGATTGTGGAGTGATTTGAAACTTTTTGCCCTTTATGGAAGAATTAATGGCTATAACTTTGTCACCTTGATACTCAAGTGTGGCATTTTTCCAAAATTCTCTCTGGGTTTGTTTGTAAATGGGAGCATCAGCAGTTAACAAAGTTTTATACTTTGAAGCCACAATGGTGTCAATGATGGTATCAAAGGTTTTGTTGTTGGTGGGTTTTGTGAGTAGACCCAAGTAGTTGTGAGGTGCTTTGTATGGTATTTCACTGGATTCAGCGACCTTTTCAGCGACCTTTTTTTGGATGATGAGAATGATTTTGATTTTGATTTTGTCATTTTGATGTAGAAGAACGAAGAATGATTTGAGACGGAAAGTTGGAAAATGCTTTGAGAAGAGAATTTTGGAATTCAATTCGACAGTGTAAAACCCTGTTTGGGGGTTTTGATCAGGGTTTTATAAGGGAAAAAGTGAATGCTGACGTGGCAGCGGTTTACAAAGATCTGATGGCTAATAACTGACCACGTGCCAACCTCTGATGGAAAAATGAATAATGGAGGACAATTGTTTAGGAAACCACTGATGAAGTTAGTATCAGTGGTTGCAACAGTCAAAGTGAAGACAGTGGGTGATTCTCACTATCAGTGGATAGCGTATCAGTGGATAAAACACTGATTTTGAACAGCAGTGATTTCCAAAAATAATGAAAGAGCAGGGGTTGACTTTCAGCAGTGGACAATATTTAGGAAGCATATGTTTGAACAGAACAGTAGTTAAGGGTGAGATAATGGTAAAGATTTGAAAGCCCATTATGTCAGCAACTTTTAGTGCAACAGTGGATAAGCTCTTTGACAAATGTTTTGAGCAACTGCTATTCTGATGATAGGAATGATTTTATCTTGTGTAATCACAATATCAAGTCCAGTCATCTGTTGATGAAGATTATGAAATATCTGCAAAATTGCTATCCTCAACAAAATACATTTTAGATGCAAATTGTCAAGTTTAATATGTCAGCAGTTTTTACAAGAATTTGCAGTCTAGATTTTGCCACATGTCTTATTACAAGTTTTGAAACTTTTATAGATACAGACAGTGGTTTAGTACCCCAGATGATGGAAACCCTTTTACTATGGCAACTCATTTTGTGTCATAATATTTAAATTAGAACATGAGTACCAAGTATTTTTAAGGTCTGTTAGCAATCAATCTCTGATCTGTGTTAAAACAAACTTGAATTTGACATGACCTTGACACTTATACCATTCCTTTTGACCTATTTTCAAGGATAATATCACCAAAAATAAGGGTTCTATATCCTGACAGGTGCTTGAAACTTTTACAATAAAAAACAAGTAAAAGTACAAAATATATTACTCTTGAAAAAAAATAAAGAGTAATATATCCTGCTTTATTTGAGAAAAACCTTTTCAAGAAAAAAATAATTAAAGGTTTTTCTGAAGACAACATCAAAAAGGATCTGGTATATTTTCCAATAAAACTCATAATCATATCATTCTCAAGTTTTATGAAAATGGTCAGTGATTTGAAAAACATTGTGATAAGCACTGTTTGAGACCATTTTCTTGTTTAATTGATTGCAGAAATGAGGAGACATGTTCACATGTGTTTTTGAAAGTCCTGTTATAAACTTTGTTACCATGTGATGATTCTGAAAAACTTGTCTAGTCCTCTTGTAAGTTTAATCACTGGTGATACTATTGTTACCTGAACTTTCCTGAATCAATGAATGCACACAGTTGCTTGATGACCATCTTGCACCCAATTTTGGACTCTTAAGTGTTTTACATTTATGCTCTTTTCTTTTGACTTCAAAAGTTTTGAGATAAACACACTTTTGAGTTTTTATGATTTTTCTTCTTCCCTTTTTACCCTTCGCATTCATAAGTACTGAAATACTCACTGGGAGATTTATTTAAGGAATACTTAATCCAAAATCATTTTGTAGCAATGTTTTGAGAGATTTGGTCATTTCTTCACATGCTTATGCCAAATTTCAAATTACCCATGATCTGGACATTTTTTACTGCTGATTTTCTTAATGTATTCTTAACACAATTGATTTTGATCCTTTAGAAGGATTCTCAACCTGTTTTTCAATACATAAGATCTAAATGACTAAAGTTTTAATTTCCCTCTTTTTATGTAAACAAAAACACTAATGTTTTTATGAACATAGGTTTTTGTCGACCTGAGGTACATACTTTAGCTGCAAACATGATGGATACAACACAAAACTTCATAACAACAATTGAAATCAATTTTGTAAAGAGGATAATTATACCATAGTTAACAGATATATTTTCAGATCTGAAACCTATAGGTGATTTATGTATGACATCACTTGTTGTGTGAATTTTGTGTGTCTTATGACATCTTGGTTGTTTTACAGAGCTTTTGAATAGTCACTTTGAGCATGATTTCTCGTTACTCTGTTTTTCAACTAAATACAATCAACCTTAGTATCAATGAAATTTGAGCTGAACTGTTATGTTAAATTGACTGTTAGATCGAATTTGACTGTCCAAGCTCTGATACCAATTGTTCGGATCGAAGGCTCTCATGATTGTGTTTGTTTGTATAATTTGAACAATTCAATTGAAATGAACAGAGTTTAAGTGCAACGGAAATGAACAACAAACTTTATAAACACAATCAAAAGGGAGAATAGTTTTGATAAACACATGCTTTTCATTAGGGTCAAAAGATTACAATACAAATCAAAAGATTATACTGCATGCTTACAAGAAAACTCCCCCTTAGCCTGATGCTTCCTTGGTTGATCGCACAAGATGAAAGGATTGGACTAGAGGAGAAGAACTCACTCAGTCAAAATCAAATGTAACAGTACAGGGTACTGTTCCATTTATAGGCAAATCAAACCACTGAAGCATCTAAGCTGACGTCACCATGAAAGTGACATCTAATAACCTAACAACCTATAACCACTGTTCTTATACAAACACTGCTAATCTTAACCACTGATGTTATACAAAACAAGTGACACAATAAACTACTGCTTTCTCCTTTCATCAGTGCTTTCCTCAAGGTTGATCAGTCCTTGAGTGGGCAGTGCTTGAGTCTTCAACAACGCTTAGAGAACAGCAGTTGATAGGGCAACAGTGTTTAAACTTCAACAGTCTTTAAGGTCTTCATCAGTTGTTAAGGGCAACAGTTGTTGTAGCAGATCAGTGCTTAAGTTTCAGCAGCTGTTATGAATCACTTTCAAGGGGAAAGTCTTGGGCAAACTATTGTTTATTATGAATCCACTGTTGTGAACCGGTTTTGGCTTTACATCATTTGTTCCTCTGGTAGGGTTCAATCCCAACATATACGAGGCTTATACGGGACTTATACTATATGACACTACACCTATACGGGACATATACTACACTATACGATACGATATCACACTTGTAAGAAATACTTACTTTTTTATTTATTTAAAATAGAAAACTTTCTTTTATAAAACTTTACTAAAATGATTAATATTGTATAAATGTTTCTAAAAAACCACCCTTTATGTACGTTGCGTATAGGTCTATACGTTGTGTATAAGGGATCAAAAAGACATTTTTACCCCTGGTTTGGGCTGTGTATAGCCCCCAATCCAGGGGTAAAATGGTCTTTTTTACCAAACTTGTCCCAAATATATTCCACATACAAGGCTATATGCGGCGTAGAGTAAAAAAGACCATTTTACCCTTGGATTGGGGGCTATACGCAGCCCAAACCAAGGGTAAAATTGTCTTTTTGACCCTTTATATACGCTGCGTATAGGCCTATACGCAAGGTATATAAAGGGTAGTTATTTTTACCCTAAACTTGTTGTAAAATTGTCTTTTTGACCCTTTATATACGCTGCGTATAGGCCTATACGCAACGTATATAAGGGTTTTTCTTTTGGTTAGGAAACACTTTTATAAATTATTTAATGTTTTAGCAAAGTTCTATAATAAGTACTTTAAAAAACATTTTTAAGTATCGTATCGTATAGTATAAGTCTCGTATAAACCTCGTATAGGCCTATGGATGTAGTATCGTATCGCATCGCATCGTATAGTGTATAGTATAAGTTCCGTATAAGTCTTGTATATGCCTACAGGCCTATACGGGACCTATACTACACCTATAAGCCTTTACGAGTTTTCTATGATATCCTATAGTATAGTATAGTATAGTATAGTATAGTATAGTATAGTATAGTATAGTATAGTATAGTATAGTATAGTATAGTATAGTATCGTATCATATAATATCATATCGTATAGTGTGGAGTATAAGTCTCGTATAGTTTCCCTATAGGTTTTGTATGTGCCTATAGGCCTATACGGGACCTAAACCACACCTATAGGCCTATAAGGGACCTATAGTACACCTATAGGCTTATACGGGTGTTGTATGGTATCCCATAATATCGTATCGTATTTCATTGTATCGTATCATATAGTATAGTGTATATTATAAGTGTCGTATAGGTTCCCTATAGGTCTTGTATATGCCTATAGGCCTACACGGGACCTAAACCAACACCTATAGTACTATACGAGACATATACTACACCTATAGGCCTATACGGGTGTTATATCGTATCATATAGTATCGTATTATAATTTTGTTTAATGGTCGTCACAAACTCACAATATCAGTCACTAAAGATGCTAATTTTGGTATCAACCAGATAAGAACAATGAAAGATCTTCTTCAAAACTCACAGAAACACATAAAACTGAACAAATACAATTCAAAGACCCTGACTTTCAGATCATCAACACGATGGTTTGATACACTCAAGACAGAACTAACAGACTCTTAATACAACGTTTGATCAATGCTATCAAACAAGAACCCTAGATCTAAACTTAAACAAAACCCTAGGAATGAGAGAACACGCAGATGCGTGTGTTAGATATTTTGACTTAATGAATATCCACACACACACACTCTCTTATTTATACTATCCAGGGTCCAACTTGACCCGTCGTATATGGGTATCAACACCAACCCTCAAATGGGCCCTTTTCTTTAACTTTTAGACTTCAAGTCCATACACCTTTAAGCCCATCCTCAGCTTCTCTCCTAAGCCCAAGACTCCACCTTAGACCTTTAGCCCAATTCGCCTTAGCCCATATTGACCTTAACCTATATTAAAAAACAAGAGACCAAGTAAACATTATACTAACAAATAACTTATGATGTATTAATTGAACTAATCTAGTGATATTTTAACTCCCCCCCGGTCAGCTCAATTACTGAATACGTCATACATATTGAGTTTATGACACAAATCACTATGTTGTACAATTAACAACTCCTTTGTAAAAATGTCAGCCAACTGACTTTGAGACTGAACCTCAACAGTTTGAATTACACCATCTATTTTTTTTTCTCTTAAGAAACTTAGATCCAATTCAAAATGTTTTCACCTCTCGTGAAATGCTGTATTTACTGCTATAGCAACATTAGTAGTATTATCACAAAATAAAGGCACTGGTAATTTGATTTGTACCATTAATTCTCCCAAAATATTAATTAGCCAAATGGTTTCACATGTTGCAACACACATGGCTCTAAACTCAGCTTCTATTGAAGATATAGAGACTATGGTTTGTTTTTTACTTTTCCAAGAAACCATTGTTTTACCTAAGAAAATATTATACCCAGTAACTGCTTTTCTTGACTCTAGACACTTTCCCTAATCTGAATTAGAGAGCACTTGTAAATCAAATGATTCACCTTTACTAATCAAAATTCCCTCCACAGGAGTCTGTTTTAAATACCTAAGTAGTTTTATGTGCTGTTTGTTTTATAAGAGGTAAAATGTTTGCAGTTTGCGGACCGCATCTGCGGACATCTGTAGAAGAAAAGGTGGACCAAACCTCAGCAGTCTGCAAGAAGAAGGCATCTTTTTATAAAGTATGTAAACTTCTAAAATAAACTGGTGGTGGTGTACAGACTGTGGTGCGGGACAGTGGTGGTGGGGAACGGTGGTGCGGGACGGTGGTGGTGGGTGGTGGACGTGGACGGTGGACGACGGTGGTGGATGGTGGACGACAGTGGTGGTAGACGGTGGTGGTGGTTAGTGGTCGGTGGTGGTGGTGGTGGTGATGGACGGTGGTGGACGGTGGTGGTGGTGGTGGTGGACGGTGGTGGTGTTTAACCTTCTGTAGACCTTAGAAGTTCTTAGAAGTGGTTGGGCCAAGTCTGCACCAATAAGAGCTCACGCAGACGTTTTTAATGAAACGTCTCGGAAAAACAAACAGTCTGTAGATGGCAATGTCTGCGCGTGGTCTGCGCGGCGCACACAAAAGAGCCTGCTCAGATCTTTTTTTTAGAAAAACAAACACCACCTTAATGCAGTTTTTAAGTGACCGGAAGTAGGTTTATGCATGTATTGACTCAGAAAATGGACAGCATATGCTATATCAGGTCATGTATGAGTTAAGTAGATTAACTTTCCTAACAACTTTTGATATTGTAACAACCCGACTTTTCGGATCGTTACCCATTTGCTCATGCTTCGATTTGTAACCGTCTTAAATGCTGAGATTCGATATAAACAAAGGGTTTTATTATACTGAATACATTTCCATCACATCGCATCGCTACACCTTTAAACGCTTTATACTTATACGTAGACGCTTTACACTCGCTTAACGCTTACGCAACACGAATTACAGAGATTTATGCTATTTGCATTACCGTGTTTGTTTGTTCGGTTATCATATGCCACCGCATACACTTATCACAACTAACACGCAAAACGCCAACGCAACGCAAACTCAAAACACAGTGATTCGTAGTAATGTTATGATGTGTGTTCTTATGTGCTTACTTGTGTGAGCTTTATATGTTTTGGGACGATACACGCTAAACGCCAACCGCAACACAAAAGCAACGCTATTCGCACAACTCGATTATCACACTAAAGCGCAACGCTTAACAAATGAACCAAAGTTGGAAAACTAACTCGCGCAAACACGGCCGTCCGAATGGCCTTCCGTCCGAATGGACATCCGCCCAGATGACCATCCGACTGGATGTAGCCATCCAAACGCTGCCTCTCGCTCACCACTTTAAGTCTCACTTACCCTCTATAAATACCGCCGTACACCTCCATTCTATGACTTTGACACTCTCATTCGCTCCCCAAGACTTTGTCATGATTCAAGGCCATCTTGTAGGCATTTCTCCCCAAATCTTGTACAATCTTCATCTCTAATCACTTCTACATCATCTTCTTCATCAAAATCACACGCAAACACTAACTTTTTCTCGAAATCATCTGGTTTGGACCTCTTGAAGATGGATTTCCACTCGGTTTGCTTAGGTAAACTATTGAGGAGCTCCATTACATTGAGATTGGTTCTAGATCTAAAGGATTTCACACTTTTCAACTTGACTATGAAAGATTTCAACACTTTTTCATATGTTTTCAACTTTCACACATTATGGATGGAATCTGGACTCAATCAGACTTCCGACTTGCTCCTTAGTCGAAAGCCGGTTTGAAAACGGATCTCCACCAGAGAGATGGACCGATTAACGGGTCAAACATGAATCTTCATCAAGGACAATGAGTTGGTTCGAATGGGCTGAGACCATCCGGCCGAACGAGCTGTATTTGATATGTTTCCGTTATTTGACACGTCATCACACCGTCTCCGTTAAATTATGAACTTTATACTTAGAAAATTTTACAAAACTCCAACTACAAACCACAGCCTACTCGAATGGCCATCCGTCCGGATGACCATCCGCTCGGATGACCTGTCATTTATATTATCCAATGTTTAAACATTTTAACTAAACTTTGAATTTTAACGATTTCACAAAACAACCACACACTTTTCGAATGGCCATCCGCTCGGATGACCATTGACGGGTGGTCCGTTGGACAACCCTTAAATGCGTTAAAATGATAAACATCTCATGCTTAACTCGGTTAATTATAGCAACTTGGTAACCACGGTACATGTGGCTTTGCAGGTATTAACGGGCGTAAACAAGGGGTTTTACGGTGTTTGGATAGGAGCTCGAACCTTGCGGAAACAACTGGAGCATAGAAGGTGTGATGAAAGAAACCAAGGGAGGAAGCCCAGTCAGGGCCGTAGCCTACGGCTAGGGCCGTAGGTTACGGCACTCAGTTTAAGCCAAAAGACCGTCGTACTCTAGTTTTTGCTTGCCGTAAGAAATACTTGGCGCCGTAGGTTACGGCTAGGGCCGTAGCTTACAGCGCCATATGAGGTTAATAACGTAACTGCCCATTTAATTGTGGTTTTATGATGTCTCTTGAAGTCTTATCATTGTCATTCGGTTACCAGGAGCTTTGAGACGAATTGTAGGTGTTCTTGAGTGCTTGAAACAATTTCCAATCATTCGGTTTATGTTTTTAATTCCTATGAACATTGAAACTTGTGTGATGATGATTATTCAAGTCATGAGTGGCTAAACTATTTGTGATCATCCTGGATTGAAGGTTTACTTGAGACATTTTGTGTTTTGATCTATATTTTTCGAATAATAGACTTGCAATCTTTGTTTGTTTATTATGGTGTGTTGATATTTATTTGTAAATTGTTAATTGATGCTTTGATCATAGTCTAAACCATACGTTCTTGGTGCCGTTGGCAATCGAGATATCATGGGAGGGATTAGGGTTAGATATTGATTGATTGGTCATCAGGTAACAACCTCGCGTTCTAGGAATCCGAGTACTTAGTTCCCTTTTATCACAAACAAGTAACTACACATGAACCATGTCTATGTGGTTCTTTCTAGTTGGATTAAAACATGAATGTCAATTGAAACCGAAAGTCTAGGATGGTCATTTGTCTCTAAATTGTTTACAAAACCAATCTTTAATTTGCAATTCAATTGGTTAATCATAGTTCTTAAAATCAAACAATCCAAGTCTTTGAATTTACATTTCTTGCAGTTTAGTTCAATCTAGTCAATTTAGACATACATTTAGATAACACATTGTAAGGCCCTATAATGGTGTAGGTTTACGCCTATCTTTATCAAACACAAATATAGGCTATTGGGCTTAGCCTTGTAGTGGGTTAGATAGTAATGAAATAAGCCATGTGGGCTAATTAGTGATTTGGGCTTGTTTGGTTAGTAATATTGTGCATGTGGGCCTGGCCCAGTCTGTAACTAGGTCACCCTATGTAACTATAAATAGGGTTAACCTAGTTCATTATTAGGTTAGACATTTTTGAGAGGTTCTTCATTATTATTTTCGAATTCTTTGTAGGTGTACCAGATGGTTCTCTAGAAACCGTGTGCACTTTGGTTATAATCGATTGAGTGTTCTTGTTCTTAACACTTTTCTCAGTATTCCGCGCTTTGATTAGTGTTTGATATCCGATTGTGTAGTGTTCCTGGACTTACAATTGGTATCAGAGCCTAAGTAGTCTCACGAAGGCTCGGTTTTAATCGGATATTTTTTTGAAGATCGAAGAACACGAAGAACAGGTTGAAGATTTGAAGAACAGTTACAAATAAAAAATTCGTTTTTGATCTGTTTTGTTGCTCTGATTGTGGTGTTTGCATGATTTTAGGAAGGTTTGGTGGAAAGTATTTTGGAAATTGATTTTCAAATTTCTTCCTTGATTTTCGAGATTTGGTTGATGATTTGTTACCAAAATCAACCAACTTTGTGCGATCCAGTGGAGCTTCAAAGAGTAAATTGTGCAACAAAGTCAAAAGGGTGTGATATTTTTTCAAATTGGGCGTTCATCATCATCAATCGCACAACTGTGCAACAAATTATCTTGTGCGATTCAACATTCTTGTGCGACTGAAACTTGTCTTGTGCGATCAACTGATCTTGTGCGACTACAATTCTTGTGCGACTGAAACTTGTCTTGTGCGACCAACTGATCTTGTGCACTGAAACTTGTCTTGTGCGATCAACTGATCTTGTGCGACAACAATTCTTGTGCGATCCAACAAGCATCAAAGTTCATCATCCCTGCTTTACCGGAAATCAGAATCATTCACGTCCATCATAAACATCACCTCCAATCTCCGCCGTACCGACTCCGAACCCGCACACCGTTTCGAGTTTACAACGTCCTTCGTTCATTATCATCTTTCATCTCCGGCTGCCGTTATCTCTCCGATCATCATCGCCATCCGGTTTTGAAGGTTTCAAATACATTATTCAACACCATCAACTCCGGCCACCATCACCTTCGACCTTCTATCAAGCTCCGAAAACCACCCACAACCACCTAAACCTCGCCATCTTCATCCTCTGTCGACCACAACCTGCAACTCACTTCAATCAATCATCGTCAATAGACTGCAAGTTCATCATTCATACATCATCAGTCTTCGTCTCCATCATCACCGTGTTTCACAAACACCACCAACCGTCCGACATCCGATCACCTCCTCAGTCGCTACTTCTTCTCTGTTCATCATAAGTTTGGCGGCTGACCTTTTCTGAAATAGGGTTTTGGGGGATCGGTGTTACGAAGAAGACGTGATTTAGTTTTTGTTTAATATATTATATTAATAATAATAATAGTTTTAATAATTATATTAATCATAAAGTCATCATTACTTAATCATTATCAATCATTAGTCATTAATTAGTTTTTTATTATAATATTAGGTTTTCGTTTATATATATTAAATTTTTAAATAAAAAAAATTAAATTTTAATAAAAAAAAGGGTCTTGTTTTTTGTTTGACAAGTTTGACAGGTGTGAAGACGTGGTACAGGAAGCTGGTTCGTGTGTGTGGTAAAGGGTTTGAGTTGAGTGAGTACCCGGGTTCTCGCTTTGGGCTTGTGTTGAAGAAATAATTAAAGCGCACATTTTCGGGGGATCACATATTCGGGGGATCACATTTTGGGGGGATCACATCTTAAAAATGTCTTATAAGAGAGAAGTGCTTGAGCAGGAATTTCAAGGATTCAGATATTCATATGGTGAATCAATAGAAGCACTTACAAGCCGGTTTGCTGAATTGCTCTTTGAAATGGAGAAGGCAGAGATGGTGGTGTCTACTCGCACGAGCAACAGCAAGCTTCTAGATGTTCTAAAAAGGATTCCAGATCAGGCAACCTGTAGTTGGTTTAGAAATGTGAATCAGATAATTGTAACAACTGACTGCTATTGTTACAAAATGAAGACGGATGAGCTAAACTCACTCATCAAATCATATGACAATGCTGAAAAGCAGAAGGCTTAATGCAACACATCTGATGCAGTTTGCTCACCCACTCCTACTTCTACTGCTCCATTGCCTGCTGCAGTTTGCTCATCCACTTCTGATGCAGGGATTCAAATTCACGACTTCACTCCCATTCCCACTGAGGTATGTGTAGACGATGTTTGTTGTACTTCAAAGTGTAGGGAAAAGGTAAAAGGGTTTAAAGAACAGGCCCAATCGCTTTCTATGCAACTTCAATGTACCAAATCCAGTAGCTACGAAGTTAAAAAGAAACTGGATGGGTATAAGGAAATGGTAGAGGCTAAAAAATGTGACATTCGAAAGTTGCATAGTGATCTAAGCGAAGCGAACTGTCGATATCTCCACTTCAAGGAGCTATCTGAAAAGTTAACTGTTGAATTAAATGACTTAAAATCAACTTTTGAAAATACTGAATTTAATTTTAAAAAGTTTGATGTTTCAAGTGAAAAGGTCGAAAAGATGATAAATCAACAGTTAAAGTATAGCAAAAAGGAAGTGAGGAATAAAGGATTGGGATTTGTATGCATACCTCCACCATACAATCACAATTACACCTCTATTCCTATGACTGAGGAGGAGATAGCCGACTTGCCTGAAATGGAATATGGAAGCCCGGGGATAGGAAGGCTGAGCCTGTTAAGCCAAAGAAAGTTAAAATCACAAGGCCAGATAAAACCGAAATTATTCTAGAAAAACAGGCGTTTGATAAAACTTTCGTGAAACCTGCCGATGTTTCAAACCAGATTGAAACTCTAAATTTTGAGAATAATGCCAATACTGACAAACATTTTCATGTATTAGAAAATGTTGAATCATGTGTTTCTCAAAATCCATCTGAAGAGCAACCTTTTGAAAATAAATATGTCACAAAAGAGCCTGAAACAAAAGAATCCAGCGTTAACGTAGATAACATCGAGTTTGCCATGTTAAGAGGTCTTACTGAGTTTGTGAAAGAATTTAATAAGAGCAAACTAGCTGAATCTGCTTCATCTGATTCAATATCTGACTTGTATAAAGAGACTGACTGTGACAACTCAGAGTTAGTCAATTTAGTAGAGTCAACAGTTGAATCATATGAAACAGTTGATTCAGATTCATTTAAAGAAGAATCAGAAACAACATCAGGAGCCTCTGATGAGTTGGATGGTAATGAAACCTCAGAAGCTCCTGCTGAATGTTCAAAGGAAAATAATTCTGATCCTTCTGAACCAATGGTGTCACTCGAAACTGAAAGCGGTACTACGGCATCGCCTGACACCGTTTGTGAACAAGTGAACGTTACTGATGCTTCTACTTCATGTGCAGATGAAGTAATAGTAGAGGATTGGGTTGAGGAGGATGATGTTGTTTGTCAAAAGGGTAACGATGTTTGTTTAAAAACATCAAATTTGTCTGCTGATGCTCCTCCTTATGTGAGAAAGGATGCTTCTGAGCCAGCTTTGAGAGGCCCTACAAATAAATATGTGCCTCCAAAGCCAACAATTAGAAATGAAAATGTTAAATCCAATAAATGTACTAACTGTTGTAAACAGGGACAGAAGAAGCAGGGGAGAAAGTCTGAAAAGTTTGCAAACAAATCATCCAACAAATCGTATAACTCATACTCAGCATCGGTTGGATGGAATGGATCGGGATATGCTCCTTACGTAAAGAAGCAGACCTGCTACAACTGCGGCATACCCGGTCACATTGCAAGAAATTGCACACATCGTCCCTATGTGCCATATTATACACAGCATCAGAAGGTTACATCTAGGAATAGATCTTATTCTAAGCTGATGAAGGTTGACAAACCTAAGGCAATGATGAATAAGCATCCCCAGGTTAAACCATCTGATGGGGATTGGAATGTTGCGAAAACTAAACGAAAACAAGCTTTGAAACCTAAACAAGTTTTGAAAAACAAAAAGGTTGAAAAGCAGAATGTTTTGCCCAAGGCACCTAAGAAATTAGAAAAGCCTAAACAAGTTTGGAAGGCAAAACATAAAGCAACAACATCACCAGTCCTTGAATCAAAAGGGGGCATGTGCTTTCGAGAAGTGTCTTACATTGATACTTCGGGAATACCTAGGACCACGATGGCCTGGGTACCAATGTCTTACTAATCTCCTTACTTTTCAGGGACAACCAAGGAGGAGCTGTTGACAATCCTTGGATGTTGATAGCGGTTGTTCCAAGATACATAACGGGTAACATCTCTCTGTTGCAAAAAGTATATTTCTTTATAGTTGATGTGTTTCGTTTGAAGGAGATAAAGGAGGTAAGACAGGATAAGCTAAAATGTACACATTTGAATTTCGCATTCTAAGTTTGATATTGATTAGTCTTAAATCTTATGATGGAACGGTTAAGCAAAAACAACAAAAATATTTTCATTTTCTTGTGTGTCTTTCTTTGTACATACGTTTTCGTTATAAGGTAAATTTGCGCATAAGATTTATGCACAAATTTAGGGGGATATCCTTGATATCTGTAAATATAGAAAATGAGAAAATACAAAAACATTCGAAAAACAGAAAAATCAAAAATATTTTGTTGCACAAATGGGAAATGAAATAATTTCAAAATGTGGATTAAGGCTGACTCATGTAAGACCAATATTGAAACGGTCCGACTCTAGAGCGATATGTTGGTAGGCTTTATCCTGATGGCTAGATTCTTTGACTGGTACTGCGTAGAACACTAATATTAATCTATGACCTCAGGAAAGAACGTCACTTGGAATTAGGACATGGTTATTTGAATGCGTGTGTGACGTCCTGATACACACAATTTCGTTTTAGTTCTGAAATCTTTTCTGACCAACTCGTGTATCTCCTCTGTTTTGCGTGAGCAAAGACCTGGAGGTGCTAGGCAACGTCAGCTTCTGCTGCATCCAGATACATGCTGACCTAGCTGTACGTTGTCGCGTTATAGATCCAATACACCCGAAAGAGGCCCTCTAGTGCCCAAAAGAAAGACAAAAATAAAAACCTATATCAAACTGAGAAAATCTCATTTGATCTGTATATTATATCCATCTCTGCTGCTGATCTATTCTTTTCTCTCCTCAATCCAGTCCCAGTCAAGATTTCAAAATCCTAGAACGGGTTTGTGAAATATGTGGTAGGGAAACTGCATGTATGATAGCTTGTTCAAATTGAAAATTCCGGGATTTGATTGTGATTGAATTGAGTGTTCATATCAATTAAAATGAAAACATGATAAATCAGTTGCAGACCGTCACTTGAAAAAGGCCTAGGGAGACAAGTTTAAGTGGACAAACATACTGGAAATCGCTCGGATCACCCAAAGTAAATTAGTGTTGATAAGTGTAGTTTGGCCTGAAACACTATGATTTGATCCCATTGCAAATTGTAATTGTATATTAGTTTCTTTGTTTATTTGTGTTTTAGTTTAAATTGTTAGTTTTTATAAAATCAAAAATCCAAAAATAGAGTGCTTCTTTGTTTATTAAAAATTTTTAACCGTTCTTGAAGATTTGATTGATCATCATAATTTGAATGAAATTTGAATTGTGAAATCCGAGTACAAATACTTGGATGTACTGAGTGTTCACGTGGTACTTTCCTCTATTGCACATAAATGTTTGCTTATGAATTTCTGAGCATGTGCAGAATTTGATTCAAATCAAGAAACAGGGGTTGTTGAAGATTGAGATGCTGTTGGCTGCTGACAAAGTATGAAGCATCACAACAACAAGATGTGCCTGAGTCAGAAGAACCAGATACGTGTCATCGTCTGACAGTGATAGTACATTTGAAGAGGTACCTGTGAACCTGCTTGAAAGAGAAGTCATTGACAAAGAAAAGAATTGTTGAGAATCCTCCGCTTGCATTCTTTTCAACAAAATTTTCAAGCAATGCTGATCGTGAAAGAGAAGAACAAACAGCCCAAGCTTCAGGTTGAAGACATGAAGTATCTTCCCACAGACACATGATATTGACAACAGTTTGATAAAGACAGCATAAACCTAGGGGGATATTGTAAGGCCCTATAATGGTGTAGGTTTACGCCTATCTTTATCAAACACAAATATAGGCTATTGGGCTTAGCCTTGTAGTGGGTTAGATAGTAATGAAATAAGCCATGTGGGCTAATTAGTGATTTGGGCTTGTTTGGTTAGTAATATTGTGCATGTGGGCCTGGCCCAGTCTGTAACTAGGTCACCCTATGTAACTATAAATAGGGTGAACCTAGTTCATTATTAGGTTAGTCATTTTTGAGAGGTTCTTCATTATTATTTTCGAATTCTTTGTAGGTGTACCAGACGGTTCTCTAGAAACCGTGTGCACTTTGGTTATCATCGATTGAGTGTTCTTGTTCTTAACACTTTTCTCAGTTTTCCGCGCTTTGATTAGTGTTTGATATCTGATTGCGTAGTGTTCCTGGACTTACACACATATTCCACAAACTCCCTGTGTTTGATACCCACTTACCGCTAGCTAATTAGTTGTAATTGGATTAAATTTGAGTGAGACTTCGACCTCACGTCAAATTTTGGCGCCGTTGCCGGGGAGTAGTGCGCAACGTGTGTTATCTTTGATCTTTTTAAGTTGTTATTTTTCTGGTTTACATTGGGTGTGTTAGTATGCAGGTATTTACAGGTGCATGCATACAAGAGGCTCTCACAAGCTATCACCACTAGCGTTTGATCCGGAGATTGAGCGGACTTTGGGAGAAATCGAGTATTATTGAGAGAAAACAAAATCATTGGTTCACCAACAACACCTACAACACCTACAACACCGGTTACACCGATCAGAGAAATGGATCAATCACAACTACCACCCACTACGGGTCAACCTACACCATCCTTTGTACCTACATCATCCACACCGTCCCCAAATACTACCATTCCTACATCCACACCCGAAATTAAACCAACCAATACCAACACCACATTACCTGAAAATACTCAACCCGATTACTGTTTTAGCTACACTTCTACATCATCCGTTGTTCCAGCTTTCTCATTTTTTTCCCAACCTCCAGGCAACCAACATCATCACAACAAATACCACCACTCGGTTTATTTCAACCCGGTCCATCTATAATTCATTCCACTCCATTCCAACCACCTTTGCAACCGGGAGTACAATATCAACATCCACAGTTTCTACAAACTTCGGGTGTAAGACAAGATGGTTTTGGTGATGGTTATGATGAAGAGTTTAGGGGATATGACGAAGAGGGGTACATGTATGGAGGAGATGGAGAGCAAGGAGAGTACACATATGTGGAAAGTCAAGGTCAAGGTGGAAACCAAGGGATGCAAGGTTATGGTAGAGCTCCTCAACAACAAATGGTTCAACAAATTGTACCTCAACAGTTGCCACCACAAGGTCCACCGGTTCAAAGACAAGTTCATCAACAACAACATGTGGGGCCAAGGTTTCAACCACCTCTACAACAATTCGGGCCTCCAAGACTGCAAGTTCAAAGACCAATGGGTCCCGTACGTCCAAGAGTCCGGTTGGGCGTGCCACGAAGACATATTCGAGAGCCCATGAGAGGTATAGAGGCACATTTTAGACCGGTAATCACTAATAACCCGTCACCAATAGTCATTCCTCAAAACAATCAAGGAAGGACCTTTGAAGTTAGAACAAATTCGTTACAAAGTTTGCCAAAATATAAGGGTTTAGCAACGGAGGAGCCTTATTTTCACTTGGAAGCTTATGAATCAATATGTAATACAATTGGTGGTCAAGGGTTTTCATCGGATGAAGTAAAATTGGCGCTCTTTCAATTTTCGCTAGAAGACAAGGCGAAAAAATGGTTCTACACCTTACCTTCGGCATCTATTTACACATGGGCAGAAATGAAACAAATCTTTTTAGAAGAATTCTTTACCGCCCAAAAGACAAATGATGCAAGGAGAAGTTTGAGAAGTTTCCAACAACAACAAGGTGAGATGTTTCATGAGGCATTTGAACGGTTTAATTTGATGATAAAGAATTTTCCACATCTTGGGATAGAGCTATGGGAGTTGTTGAATGCATTCCATGAGGGTTTATGTTCCGAGGATGCTCGTGATTTATGTCTATCACGAATGGTACATTTGGTACTAACTACGAGCAAGATGATTGGATGTTCTTGGAATAAATGGCGGTCACATCAAAAAGGAAGGCTCAATCGTCAAGGAGAGCACGACCGGCCATTACTAGAACTCAAGTGCATGCGGCGTAAGATGCAAATGTACAAACCACTAACCAAATTTATGATGTTTCTGCACTTTGCAATGAATTGGGGCATGCGGATGAAAATTGCCAAGGAATGGAAGGGCAATATGAGGAGGTAAATGCATTACAAGGTCAAGGTGGAGGTGGTAGAAATTACAACATGAATTCAAATACTTACCACCCCGGGTTACGAAACCACCCGAATTTTCGATATCGGAATCCATCCAACCAAGCCAACCCGAATTTTCAAGGAAGTCAAGGTAACTTTGTTCCACGCCAACCATTCAATAATCAAGGTGGATACCGAGGTGGGAACAACCAAGGGTTTCAAAGACAATATCAAACGGGTCAAGAGCATGGTGGGTCGTCGGGTGGAAATGAGGTGATGGAAATGTTGAAGGCGATGCAAACGAAGATGCAAAAGAGGAATCAAATGGATGATGCTCGCATTCAAAAGGATGAGATCTGTGATAAGGTAATTCAATCTTTGACCACCCAAATGGGTCAACTCGCAACCGAAGTGGCGGACTTGAAAAAAAGTAAAGGTCAATTACCAAGCGACACTAAGGTAAACCCTTCTCATAATTCATCTCGTAACAATATTAATACTAATCATGTGAGTGTTTTGAGAAGTGGGAAAGAGTATAAAACCAATCCTTCACCGGGTTTGGTTGATAGGGTGGTTGAGGATATAACGGGTCAAGTAAGTGATGATAAAAATGAAGCACCTAAAATTTCTTCTAAAAAACCCAATTTTGAAAAACCCGTAATTAATGAAGAAACAAAAGATAAAAATGAGGAAGGGGGATCTAGTCAGGTCCCATTCCCCTCGGCTTTGTTAGATCCGGGTAAAAAGAACTTTATTTCAAAACGGGGTCCTCAAAAAGAAGAAATGTGGGAGGTGTTTAAACAAGTTAAAATCATTCTTCCATTACTTGAAGCAATTAAACAAGCACCCGCTTATGCAAAGTTTTTAAAAGAATTGTGTACCCAAAAGAGGCAACAAAAAGTGCCTAAACGGGTGGATTTGACAGAGCCGGTAAGTGCGGTTCTTAAGGGAGATCTTCCTCCTAAGCTACAAGATCCAGGAACTCCCCTTATTAATATTCAAGTTGGGAATTTTCAAACAGTGAGGGCGTTACTTGATCTTGGAGCTGGAGTAAGTATTCTACCGGGGGGCTTATATGACCAATACGATTTTGGTCCATTGATGCGGGTTGAGACAATTGAAGCGGGTTGAGACAACGGTTGTTTTAGCCGATTTGTCTCATAAGCTTCCCCGGGGTATTGTGCGGGATGTTATAGTGAAAGTTGATGAGTTTTATTATCCCGTTGATTTTCTTGTTTTAGACTACTCATCCGCGAACCCAATGCACCAACATAATGTTATTTTGGGTCGGCCATTTTTGAACACTGCTCATGCCGTAATTGATTGTCGATATGGTACGTTCGACATGACATTCGGTAATAGAAAAATGAGATTAAATGTTTTTACTAACGGCTCTAATTCTTTTGGTGGTGATGAGTGTTTCTTAGCATATATCATTTACGGATGCGACCCGCATGAATACGAAGAAGATATTTTGGAACCGTGTGTTTGTGATTGTTCTTTGCAGGTACATATGTGTGCATTGAGGATGGAAGAAAAGGAGCAAGAGGCTCTAGCGGTTAAGAAAGGAAGACCGCCATGGACCCACCAGATTGAGAGTTTACCGGTGGAGATCGATTCGGGTACAAGGCCTTCATTAGAGTGTCCACCACAAGTGGAATTGAAGGAGCTACCAAAGCACTTGAAGTATGCATTTTTGGGGGACAATGACACCTTACCGGTGATTATTGCTTCAAATTTGGAGGTAGTTCAAGAAGAAGGCTTGTTGCGGGTGTTAAAGGCTCATAAGGCGGCCATTGGATGGACGATAGCCAACTTGAAAGTTATTAGTCCATCCATTGTCATGCACAAAATTATCACCAATGAAGATGCAAAGCCTACCTAGGAAACACAAAGAAGGTTGAACCCGAACTTGAGGGAAGTAGTGAAAAAGAAGGTAATAAAGTGATTGGATGCGGGGATCATTTATCTCATTTCGGACAGTGCATGGGTAAGTCCGACACAGGTAGTGCCTAAAAAGGCCAGCATCCAGGTAATTAAAGATGAACACGGCGAGCAAATTGCCACCTGAGCGGTCACCGGGTGGCGAGTTTGTATTGATTATAGAAAATTGAACGCCGCTACCTCTAAGGACCATTTCCCATTACCCTTCATTGACCAAATTATTGAAAAACTTTCTAGTAAAAAATATTATTGTTTTTTGGATGGGTACTCGGGATATAACCAAATTGCGATCCACCCGGACGATCAACACAAAACCACGTTTACATGTCCGTATGGTACATTTGCTTTTCGGCGAATGCCATTCAGACTATGTAACGCCCCGGCCACTTTTCAACGATGTATGATGAGTATTTTTTCGGACATGGTCGGGGAATCTCTTGAAGAGTTTATGGATGATTTTTCCATTTTTGGCCCAAGTTTTGAGTCTTGTCTTGATGAATTAGAAAAAGTTTTAAAAAGATGTGTTAAGACAAACTTGGTGCTAAGTTGGGGAAAAAATCACTTTATGGTTCAAGAGGGTATTGTGTTGGGTCATGTGATTTCGGACCGGGGGATGGAGGTAGACAAAGCAAAAATTCGGGTAATCTCATCTTTACCTCCACCAAAGAATGTTAAGGAGATGAGATCATTTTAAGGGCATGTAGGATTCTATAGAAGATTTATTAAAGGTTTTAGTGTTATCACCAAACCTTTATGTAATTTATTATTGAAAGATGTCCCTTTTAATTTTACTAACGAATGTTTGCAAGCGTTTAATGTTTTGAAGGAACAGTTGGTGAAAGCTCCTATCTTGCAACCATCGGATTGGTCAAAGCCGTTTGAAATCATGTGTGATGCTAGTGATACAACAATTGGAGCGGTTTTGGGTCAAAGAGTCAACAAGAAGCCGGTTGTCATTTATTATGCAAGCAAAACATTGTCCGAGGCGCAACTGAATTACACTACAACCGAAAAATAATTATTAGCGGTGGTGAATGCCTTGGACAAGTTTCGATCATACATTTGTGGGAGCAAGGTGATTGTTTATTCGGACCACAGTGCGGTTTGATATTTGATGGAAAAGAAAGACGCGAAGCCCCGATTGATTCGTTGGGTGCTTCTTTTGCAAGAATTTGATTTTGAAATTCAGGACAAGAAAGGTTGTGAGAATGTTGTGGCGGATCATTTGTCCCGAATTCCGTTGGAAGGAATTGACGATCCGAGTTAAATTAATGAACGGTTTCCCGATGAGCAACTCTTATCTGTTTCGAGCACACCTTGGTATCCTCATTATGTTAATTATTTGGCCAAGGGTGCAATCCCAAGTCATTGGACTAAGAAATGAAGGCAACAATTCATGGTCCAAGTCAAACAATATATATGGGATGAACCGGATCTCTTCAAGATTGGGCCCGATCAAGTGATAAGAAGATGTGTTCCCGAAACTGAGGTATTAGAGATTTTGACCCATGCTTACTCATCGGCATGTGGGGGTCACTTTAGTGGACACAAAACGGGTTATCGGGTTTTAACTTGTGGGTTTTATTGGCCTACAATTTTTAAAGATGCTTGTGAATTTGCCCGTAATTGTGTGAATTGCCAAAAAGTAGGAAGTATCTCAAAGCGGGATGAAATGCCTCTACAACCAATTTTGGTGGTTGAGGTATTTGATGTTTGGGGAATAGATTTCATGGGTCCTTTTTCCAAATCGAACAGGTATTTATATATCTTGGTTGCAGTAGACTACGTGTTGAAGTGGATTGAAGCAATCGCAACAAGGACCAACGATCATTCCGTGGTATGTAAGTTTGTTCAATCTAACATTTTTGCTCGATTTGGGATCCTGTGGGTCATAATTAGCGATGGTGGTTCACATTTCAAAAATTTTAATTTTGGGAAATTATTGAAACAGTATAATGTGAATCACCGTTAGTCTACGAACCGGAAATCGAGAGAGTTGCAAGAAGGAACCTAGCAAGCCGGTTAGAAACCGATTCAATGGCTAACCAAAATTCAAACCAAAACATCAACCAAAACCAAAATCCCAACCAATTCCAATACTGAGGCAATCTCCGCCCAGCTCAAAATGTCCAACAACATATACCCCAAGATTAACCGGGTGGTGGTAATAACTCAAGACCACCCACACCACCTTTTCAAAACCGAGGCCCAAACAATAACCAAAGAACACCACCTCAACAAAACCTCAATCGACACAATTCCCTACATACTAACCTTGATGTCCGGAATGTTAATTCCGATCGTAGAGGCAACCGAGATCGTGGCAATCCCGCGAACGAAGACCCGTTTTTCAATATTGACGACTTGCGAAATGCCATCCCCGATGATGAGCCGTTTAGTGTTCCCGGTTACCAATCGCTGGAACACGTGAGTATTCATTCGGAATACTTGGATGACGGGGGTAATTATGACGAACGGGTAGATGATGATGGTTGGGGATATGTGAACCGGGATAATATCTATAATGCAAGGGGATTTGATGATGATGATTTTGGCTATCAAAACACCAACTTTGTGGGGAATGAAAATTATGGTTATGGGAATGCTCGAAATGACGGTTATGGAAACAATCGCCAACCACGAAACAACAATCAAAGGAATCGGGACGATGATTATTACAATAATAACAATAATGTTAATAATAATCGGATTCCTCGTTTCGCGGGAGGAGGTAACTAAGGTGGAAATCGAAGGGGTGATCGAAGGGATAATCGAAGACCGGTTGATCAAGAAGTTAACAGCCCACATCACCGTCAACAACCTCCAAGGGGAGTAAATGACCGTTTTAGGCCGGTAGTCACCGACAATGACTCACCAATTGTATGCGAGAGAAGAATGTTCGATTGCAAGCCCCATTACATCAATATTCTTCCCCACAGCTCGAAATGACGGTTATGGAAGCAACCGCCAACCACGAAACAACAATCAAAGGAATCGGGACGATGATTATTACAATAATAACAATAATGTTAATAATAATCGGATTCCTCGTTTCACGGGAGGAGGTAACCAAGGTGGAAATCGAATGGGTGATCGAAGGGATAATCGAGGACCGGTTGATCAAGAAGTTAACGGCCCACATCACCGTCAACAACCTCCAAGGGGAGTAAATGACCGTTTTAGGCTGGTAGTCACCGACAATGACTCACCAATTGTATGCGAGAGAAGAATGTTCAATTGCAAGCCCCATTACATCAATATTCTTCCCCACTTCAATGGGAGGTCTAACGATGAACCATATACTCATTTGGCGGATTTTTCGGCAATATGTAGTACTATTGGAGGGCATGATTTTGCTTTGGAAGAGGTCAAGCTTTGGTTATTTCAATTTTCGCTAAAGGATAAGGCGAAACAATGGTTCCTCACACTTCTGGCGAATAGTATTCGTACATGGGGCGAAATGCAACAAGTTTTTCTTGATGAGTATTATTCGATGGCGAAGACCGATGATGCTAGAGATGAAATTAGGTCTTTTCGCCAACTTTCAAGCGAACCATTGCACGAAACATTCACCCGATACAAGGAACTAATTCGGAAGTGCCTACATTATCAAATTGAAAAGTGGGAGTTGGTTAAATGTTTTGTGCGAGGGTTGGATAATGAGACATGGAACCACCTTGAGTCGACGAGTAATGGAACTTTGTTGAGTAATCATGAGGACGATGATTGGGAGTTCCTCGAGAAGATGAGCAAGAGGTCAAAGGCGAAAGAATCGGCCGACCGAGCCAAAAAGCACTCTACCTCAAGGTCTTGGCCCGAACGCGGTGCGAGTTCTAAGGATCGGACTGAAACGTTGGAGCGGGAGTTGGCCCGCATGAAGAAAAAAGAAGTGGGTGCGGTGCAATACACCGTATGTGAAGAATGCGACGACATCGGTCACCGGACCGAGAATTGTCAAGCCACTGTGGATGTGAATCAAGTGTATGGAGACCGGAGGCAATACGATATGAACTCCAACACTTACCACCCCGGATTGAGGAACCATCCTAACTTTAGGTATGGTAATGCCTCCAACCAAATGAACCCGAATTTCCAATCGGGAAATCAAGGTGGGTATTCACATCAAACTCGCCAAGGAGGTAACCAAGGGGGTTACCAACGGAATAACAATCAAGGCGGTGATAACTCGATGAATTCTAAGTTTGATGCACTTATGAATGCTATGAATGCCCTCATTACTTCAAATCAAGAGATCAAATTCGAAATGAAGAAAGAGTTTGAAGTAAGAGATAAATCCCACAAGGCATTGGAGAAGCAAGTAGGGCAACTTGCACAAGAGATGGCTCAGATTCGTGGAAGCGGAGGAAGTCTTCCAAGCGACACCGCAATGAACCCGAAGCATCAAAGCTCAAGCACGGGCAATGTGAGGAATGTACACATTAGCACGGTAAGTCTTCTTCCGAATGATGAAATTTGTAGTGTTCAAAGCATTCCACCACCACAATTCGTTGATGGTGTGGTGGAAGATATAAGTGATGAGCTGGAAAGTGAAAATGAACAAGAAACGATTTCACAACGTAAAATTGAAAATATAACTAAGAATTCTTTTTGTGAAAATTGTTTAAATGAACTTAAACCGATTAATGCATCAAAAGTTGAGGAACGGTACACCAAAGGACGAGAGGTGGGAAAATTTTAAACAAGCAAAAATTAATTTACCATTACTCGATGACATTAAAAAGGTTCTGGCTCATGTGGAATGCTTAAAGGAGTTAAGCATCGAAAAACGGCACAACAAATTACCTGAACCAGTTGATTTGATATCTCATGTTAGTGTCGTTTTATCGAGTGCTCTTCCCCAAAAAGCTCAAGATCCAGGAGATCCTCTTATTCTAATTCAAATTGGAACATTTAAAATTGAGAGGGTGCTCCTAGATCTTGGAGCTTGTGTGAGCATCTTGCCCGGGAGTTTGTATGACCAATATGATTTTGGTCCATTAAAAAAGTTTGATACTCCCGTAGTATTGGCCGATCAGACTCCCACGCATCCAAGGGGATGGTGGAGGATGTGATTGTGAAGGTGGATGATTGCTACTACCCAGTGGACTTTTTGGTAGTAGATTATGTTGGATGTGTTGAGGACACCCAACCGATAGTCATACTGGGTAGACCGTTCCTTGCAACAGCTAATGCCATAATAAATTATGCAACGGGAACGGTAAGCATGAAGTTTGGAGACCGGGAATTAAATTTAAATGTTTTTCCAAATTTTACTAACCTACTCGGTGAGGATAAGTGTTCTGAAAACGACATAAATCCAAACAAAAAGGTATGTGCTATGGTTGGCAGGTTTGGAGAAACAAAGAGGAAGACGGTCAAGAAGAAGAAAGCAAAGAAGTCACCTCAAGAAAAGAAGAAGGAAGAGGAGGTGAGGAAGTTTGGACCGTTTGGCAACAAATGGTATGAATCACCGATAGGTGATTTCGAGGAGTTCGTGGGCGGCAAGCACACCATTCGACCACCGTGAGGTGGTAAGTTAATTGTTGTATATTTTCTTTCACAATTCGTTTTAGTTTTTCTTCGTAGTTTTGTTGTTGTATAATTTTGTTCTCTCGTTTTAGTAGTTAAATGAACGTTGTGGGTGTGTTCCCTATATAACCCTCACGAGACCTCTCGTCCTCTCAAGCTATTGGGGGGTTTAAAAGGGCTTGTTGCATAAGCTAAATGCAACCGTGATTCCTACGAAAGTGAGTTAGGATTGTTGTTGTTGTAAATTTATTTTCCACATAAATCAAGGTAAATTAACGTATGGTTTGGTAATACTTTTATAAAAATGGTAGAACTAAGTAGCTAACAAATTTTAATGGTTGTGAGAAGCATGCTTCTACACAAGGGTTAAGATTTGTTGGTACATTGTGTTCGAGAGACGACCGTTTTTGTGAAGAGAAGAAGAAGAAGAAGACATGAGCATCTAGCGAGAAAATCAGGTGCATGCGTTTCCTTTTACCTTGATTCTTAGTTAGTAATAAGTGGATTGTAATTGTATTTTAGTTTTCGGGGTGGAATTTTTGGGAAATTAGCCGTGTCACATCCCTTGTGCGTTTCAAAAAACTCTAGTTCTTACACATTAAGGACAATGTTTACCTCAAGTGTGGGGATGGGGGAGTAGTAAAAGTTTTTCGATTTTGACTCGTTCATTTAAACACTACACGTTGAGGACAATGTTTACCTCAAGTGTGGGGATGGGGGAAAATTTCAAAAAATTTTCAAAAATGTCTAGGTTCAAAAGCGATCTTAAAAGCACAAGTAACTAAGTAAACGAGGGATGGCATAACCCATTTGGTCTTTTGTCATGGTCAAGTTCAAATTAATAACATGACGGGTATTTAGCGGGTGGTTATTTGGGAATAATCCGCCTAAGAAACTAGTACATTATGCCTGTCACATACCATACCCTTTATATATGTGAGGTTTTGAGCCACTTTTACATCATAGAATTACATATTTATGTTTCTTTGTTTGAGTGGACCATTAGTCATGTGTTGTAGAACTTGCAACTTTTGATACATTTGAGACCATAGACCGAATACAAGCACGAGAATGATTAAGGCATTAGGTAAACATTTTTCTTTTACACCATTTATCCATCCATACCCAAAAATTTATCCCTTAGTAGCCAAGTTTGAGCCTAACCCTTTCGTTTGACAACCCATTTAGCCCATAACCTTAAACCCTTTTTCTTTTAAACCCGTGTGATGGAAATTCGATTTTAGGAGTCAAGGTTGTATAGTTGTGAATTGTTTGTTTGCATATATGAAAAAAAGAGAAAATGTTGCGAAAAAGAATAGAAAATCATTGAGAAAAGAACAAAAATATGTGATTCTAGTTGTTGAATAAAAGGCGAAAATCATTGCTTCGAAGTTGAAGTTTATAGTTTATTTTTGTTTAGAGTAGTCGTTTGTAATAAAAATCGAATTTTTCATCACCTTAGCCACTTTAAATATCCTATTTCCTACCCTTAGCCTAGCCCCGTTACAACCCTTACAAAGACCTTATGACTTGTGCTTAGTATTCATGTTCGGTGGTGGAGAATGATTGAGTTGCAAGCCTATGCGGCTACGTGTTCTAATAGGTTTTGAGTGATTACTTTTTGAAAGTGCTAATACATCATGAAAATTAGCCAAATTTATAAATCAAGTGGAGAGAACATAGTGAGGGATGTGTATGATTTATTAGCTTCAAGGGAGGGTTAATCTTGGATAACCATTTTATATGTGATTATTCACTTTACCGTTAGATATTTTGTAAATTGTAAAAAGTTTGAACTGGGTATAGCTTTGGACCTTAACCTTCGTCTCGGGAATGGGGAGTGTGTTTCTTGTTCGACCCACGTGAAAGTGAATTACATATTTGCTTGAGGGCAAGCAAAAGACAAGTGTGGGGATGTGATAGGTGGTCGAATAACGGTGTTCAGTTGTGTTTAAGTTTGAGTTTTTACTTGACTTTTTTTTCCGAATAGCCTACTTTTAATTAGATTTGTGTTTTGTAGGTTTAATGGAGTTTAAGGTGCTTTTCGGGAGCTTTACAGGCCACCGGGAGCAAACGGGATCAACCAGGGATGTGAAATGAACAAAACTGGGTTAATCACGAAGTTTGGATGTGTTTTGGGGGATGTTAATGGATTTAAAATGAATATATTAGAAGATGGCATGATAGAGGGCTGAATTACGAGTACCTGGGCGAAAACGGTGAGTAAAACGGAGCTAAAACGAAGAAGTTATGAAGAAAACAAAAAGTGAGGTTTATAGGTACCGTCGGCGACGCCCCTCAGAAGTGTCCGTCAGCAGATTTAGTCCATAAACAGCCGTTTAAGCCGTCGGGTGATTTTGGCACTTCCAGGGGCCGTCGGCGACTCCCCTCACTGCTTTGGTTCGCGAAAATTGAGTTTTGGGTTGTTGGGGACGAGTTATAACATCAATTTTGACCAAGAAACGGGGGTTACACTTTATTTTGAAGTTAGAAACACCTCTTGGAGCCAAGATACATCACCAATTCATCCTCTAAACAATCCATTCCATCGATCCATCATCTGATTCATTCGAATCGAAACCCTAGTTCATCACTATTACAATCATCCTTCAATCCTCTCATCACCATCAATCATTCCAAACCCTAATCACTATTTCCACCAATTCAAGGCTTCAAGATGATGATGTTCAAGCTCTCCTCATCCGGTGATCAAGTTCCTTCAACCATGAGCGGCTAATCACCTTGGTTTCACCCCGGTGTAGGTAGTTGTATTATCTAGCATTTCGATTTGTGTTTAGTTTTGACTTGTGTGACAAATTGTGTTTTGATTTTGAACACCTTTGATAATTGTCGTGTATTTGAATTGGATTTGTAAATTGTCGAACGATGATAAAGTTATGACTTTGTGAAATGAATTTGTGCACTTATGCGTTATCTTGGTTAGGATTTACTTGTGTTGATTACAAAGTGCATTCTTGTCCATTCTTAGGAATGTTGATAGTTATTGGCACCTAAGTCACGGTACACTAAATCCGTTAATCATTTATCCAATTAGGTCAATTCTAAAACTTGTAGGAACCTAGGTTTGCAATTACCGAAACCTGGTGTGAACCCTTTTTCTTTATCTTGTTTAAACACTCAATTACATCTTTTGCAATTGCTAATTCCTAGTAGATAATCAATCCAATCAATTTAGTTAATTTTGCTCAACATCTCTTTAACAAACAAAAACCATAGAAATATTATAGCAAGCTTCATAAATTGTGACATTTGTTTAATTCAATCAAGTCCATTCGCAAACCACATACTCTTCGTGGTTCGACCCCTTACTACCACTAGCTATTTGTTAAGGGTAATTTGGGCTTATAAATATTATCTTTGACCGGAGCGCGACACTCCAATCAAATTTTGGCGCCGTTGCCGGGGAGTGCGTGCGCTTTGTGTTTGGATTATTGTTTGAATTTCGTGATTAACTGTTTAATTTTCATAGTTTCTTTTCTTATACTTTGTCTTTTTCCTTGTTATGCGGGGTTTGTTACTTGTGCAGGTTACAGGTAGTGCATGCATACGCGTAACTCCTGGAGGACTTCACCGTTAGTCTACAAACCGGAAATCGAGAGAGTTGCAAGAAGGAACCTAGCAAGCCAGTTAGAAGCAACCCTTGTTTCTAACCAATTCACCCAAACACCACAACTTACACCATCCGTTGAAACCGATTCAATGGCTAACCAAAATTCAAACCAAAACATCAACCAAAACCAAAATCCCAACCAATTCCAATACCGAGGCAATCTCCGCCCAGCTCAAAATGTCCAACAACATATACCCCAAGACCAACCGGGTGGTGGTAATAACTCAAGACCACCCACACCACATTTTCAAAACCGAGGCCCAAACAATAACCAAAGAACACCGCCTCAAGAAAACCTCAATCAACACAATTCCCTACCTACTAACCTTGATGACCGGAATGTTAATTCCGATCGTAGAGGCAACCGAGATCGTGGTAATCCCGTGAACGAAGACCCGTTTTTCAACATTGATAACTTGCGAAATGCCATCCCCGATGATGAGCCGTTTAGTGTTCCCGGTTACCAATCGCCGGAACACGTGAGTATTCATTCGGAATAGTCGGATGACGGGGGTAATTATGATGAACGGGTAGATGATGATGGTTGGGGATATGTGAACCGGGATAATATCTATAACGCAAGGGGATTTGATGATGATGAGTTTGGCTATCAAAATGCCAACTTTGTGGGGAATGAAAATTATGGTTATGGGAATGCTCGAAACGACGGTTACGGAAACAACCGCCAACCACGAAACAACAATCAAAGGAATCGGGATGATGATTATTACAATAATAACAATAATGTTAATAATAATCGGATTCCTCGTTTCGCGGGAGGAGGTAACCAAGGTGGAAATCGAAGGGGTGATCGAAGGGATAATCGAAGACCGGTTGATCAAGAAGTTAACGGCCCACATCGCCGTCAACAACCTCCAAGGGGAGTAAATGACCGTTTTAGGCTGGTAGTTTTCTACCGGGGGGCTTATATCTTCCTCCTAAGCTACAAGATCCAGGAACTCCCCTTATTAATATTCAAGTTGGGAATTTTCAAACAGCGAGGGCGTTACTTGATCTTGGAGCCGGAGTAAGTATTCTACAGGGGGGATTATATGACCAATACGATTTTGGTCCATTGAAGCGGGTTGAGACAACGGTTGTTTTAGCCGTTTTGTCTCATAAGCTTCCCCGGGGTATTGTGTGGGATGTTATAGTGAAAGTAGATGAGTTTTATTATCCCGTTGATTTTCTTGTTTTAGACTACTCATCCGTGGACCCAATGCAACAACAGAATGTTATTTTGGGTCGACCATTTTTGAACACCGCTCACGCCGTAATTGATTGTCGATATGGTATGTTCGACATGACATTCGGTAATAGAAAAATGAGATTAAATGTTTTTACTAACGGCTCTAATTCTTTTGGTGGTGATGAGTGTTTCTTAGCATATATCATTGACGGATGCAACCCGCATGAATACGAAGAAGATATTTTGGAACCATGTGTTTGTAATTGTTCTTTGCAAGTACATATTTGTGCATTGAGGATGGAAGAAAAGGAGCAAGAGGCTCTAGCGGTTAAGGAAGGAAGACCGCCATGGACCCACCAGATTGAGAGTTTACCGGTGGATATTGATTCGGGTACAAGGCCTTCATTAGAGTGTCCACCACAAGTGGAATTGAAGGAGCTACCGAAGCACTTGAAGTATGCATTTTTGGGGGACAATGACACCTTACTGGTGATTATTGCTTCAAATTTGGAGGTAGCTCAAGAAGAAGGCTTGTTGCGGGTGTTAAAGGCTCATAAGGTGGCCATTGGATGGATGATAGCCAACTTGAAAGGTATTAGTCCATCCATTGTCATGCACAAAATTATCATCAATGAAGATGCAAAGCCTACCAAGGTAACACAAAGAAGGTTGAACCCGAACTTGCGGGAAGTAGTGAAAAAGAAGGTAATAAAGTTATTGGATGCGGGGATCATTTATCTCATTTCGGACAGTGCATGGGTAAGTCCGACACAGGTAGTGCCTAAAAAGGCCTGCATCCAGGTAATTAAAGATAAACACTGCGAGCAAATTGCCACCTGACCGGTCACCGGGCGGCGAGTTTGTATTGATTATAGAAAATTGAACGCCGCTACCTCTAAGGACCATTTCCCGTTACCCTTCATTGACCAAATTATTGAAAAACTTTTTGGTAAAAAATATTATTATTTTTTGGATGGGTACTCGGGATATAACCAAATTGCGATCCACCCGGACGATCAACACAAAACCACGTTTACATGTCCGTATGGTACATTTGCTTTTCGGCAAATGCCATTAGGACTATGTAACGCCCCGGCCACTTTTCAACGATGTATGATGAGTATTTTTTCGGACATGGTCGGGGAATCTCTTAAAGTGTTTATGGATGATTTTTCCATTTTTGGCCCAAGTTTTGAGTCTTGTCTTGATAAATTAGAAAAAGTTTTAAAAAGATGTGTTGAGACAAACTTGGTGCTAAGTTGGGAAAAAAATCACTTTATGGTTCAAGAGGGTATTGTGTTGGGTCATGTGATTTCGGACTGGGGGATGGAGGTAGACAAAGCAAAAATTTGGGTAATCTCATCTTTACCTCCACCAAAGAATGTTAAGGGGGTGAGATCATTTTTGGGGCATGTAGGATTCTATAGAAGATTTATTAAAGGTTTTAGTGTTATCACCAAACCTTTATGTAATTTATTATTGAAAGATGTCCCTTTTAATTTTACTAATGAGTGTTTGCAAGCGTTTAATGTTTTGAAGGAACAGTTGGTGAAAGCCCCTATCTTGCAACCACCGGATTGGTCAAAGCCGTTTGAAATCATGTGTGATGCTAGTGATACAACAATTATAGCGGTTTTGGGTCAAAGAGTCAACAAGAAGCCGGTGGTCATTTATTATGCAAGCAAAACATTGTCCAAGGCGCAACTGAATTACACTACAACCGAAAAAGAATTATTAGCGGTGGTAAATGCCTTGGACAAGTTTCGATCATACATTTGGGGGAGCAAGGTGATTGTTTATTCGGACCATAGTGCGGTTCGATATTTGATGGAAAATAAAGACGCGAAGCCCCGATTGATTCGTTGGGTGCTTCTTTTTGCAAGATTTTGATTTAGAAATTCGGGACAAGAAAGGTTGTGAGAATGTTGTGGCGGATCATTTGTCCCGAATTCCGTTGGAAGGAATTGACGATCCGAGTGAAATTAATGAACGGTTTCCCGATGAGCAACTCTTATGTGTTTCGAGCACACCTTGGTATTCTCATTATGTTAATTATTTGGCTAAGGGTGCAATCCCAAGTCATTGGACTAAGAAATGAAGGCAACAATTAACCGTATCTCTTCAAGATTGGGCCCGATCAAGTGATAAGAAGATGTGTTCCCGAAACGGAGGTATTAGGAGATTTTGACCCATGCTCACTCATCGGCATGTGGGGGTCACTTTAGTGGACACAAAACGGGTTATCGGGTTTTAACTTGTGGGTTTTATTGGCCTACAATTTTTAAAGATGCTTGTGAATTTGCCCGTAATTGTGTGAATTGCCAAAAAGTAGGAAGCATCTCAAAGCGGGATGAAATGCCTCTACAACCAATTTTGGTGGTTAAGGTATTTGATGTATGGGGAATAGATTTCATGGGTCCTTTTTCCAAATTCGAACAGGTTTTTATATATCTTGGTTGCGGTAGACTACGTGTCGAAGTGGATTGAAGCAATTGCAACAAGAACCAACGAACATTCCGTGGTATGTAAGTTTGTTCAATCTAACATTTTTGCTCGATTTGGGATCCCGCGGGTCATAATTAGCGATGGTGGTTCACATTTCAAAAATTTTAATTTTGGGAAATTGTTGAAACGGTATAATGTGAATCACCGAATCGCTACTCCTTACCACCCCCAAACTAGTGGACAAGTTGAATTGTCCAATAGACAAATTAAGGAGATTTTGATGAAAACGGTGAGGGTGGATAGGAAGGATTGGTCGAGTAAGTTGGATGATGCACTTTGGGTATACCAAACGGCTTACAAAACGCCGATTGGTACAACTCCATATCGGATGGTTTATGGGAAAGGATGTCATTTACCGATGGAGTTGGCTCTCCGGGCATTATGGGCAATAAAAACGGTGATTGCAGATTCTGATGAAGTGGGTCGAATTTGGAAACTCCAATTGAGCGAGATTGGGGAGATAAGGGATGAAGCGTATGAATGTGCATCTGCATATAAGGACAAACTGAAGAAGGTTCACGATGCAAAGATAAGGAAAAGAATCTTTGAAGTGGGTCAAAAAGTGTGGTTGTACAATTCTCGTTTGAAGTTGTTTGCGGGAAAAATTAAGAGTAAATGGATGGGTCCATATTTCATCACGCGTGTGGGCAAGTTTGGGGATGTAAATATTCAAGACATTCAAACCAACATGAAGCTAACGGTAAATGGGCACCGGCTCAAACCGTATTTGGAAGGAAATGATATCAACAATCTCGAGCTTGATAAGGTGGGCTACATCCTACGTCCGTTGGATGATGAAGAAGTTTGAAAGAGGCCCAGGTTTGGTAGTGTAAATATATAGTTTAAGTAGTTTAGTTAGTTTGTTTTTAAAATAATTACCGTACCCACTTGAACGTGTGTTTGAAACAAGTGTGGGGAAGTTCGTACAGATTTCTCTAACATAGTGTTGAGGACAACACGGGTTTTAATTTTGAAAAACTTTAAAAATTATAAAATTAGAAAAACGAAAAAAAAAAAAAAACAAAACATAAAAACAAATTTTTGCAAAGTTAAAAGAAAATGGCCGAGCCAAGATCCCCAGATACCACCGTAGGCTACGGTCAGGGGCGTAGCTTACGGTGGTCAGGGTGAAACAAAAAGCCTTACGGCGAGTGGAAACTGCCTTACGGCAGTAAATTGGTAAAATCTTCACCGTAGCCTACGGCGTTAGCCGTAAGCTACGGCTCACACTGGGGAGCTGGGCAGCCTTTATCGGCGTTTTTAT
Source organism: Helianthus tuberosus (assembly GCA_030545235.1). NCBI lineage: Eukaryota > Viridiplantae > Streptophyta > Magnoliopsida > Asterales > Asteraceae > Helianthus > Helianthus tuberosus. The sequence goes on from CM060391.1 coordinate 39,381,657, forward strand.
ATAAAAAAGAATAATTAATCTCGAAAATTAACCCCAACCACTCATCTCCTACACTTAATCCCTATCCACACACTTCTCCTTCATCTCCCATCCTTTTCACAAGAACCCTACAACCTCCATAATTTTCTTTCTTCCATAACTTCCTCAAAACTTCACCAAATCTAGTGATTTTTGGGTCAATCTTGGCTAAAATTTCACAAGGAATCCGAATTTGTGGTTGCATTGCAAAGATTCCTCTGTTTTGGTGTTCGATTTTGGACATTTAGGTCCGAAAATTGTGGGTTTTGTGGAAGAGTTCTTGTTTTCTAGTGAAGTTCTTGTGTGTCTTGCATCATTGACTCAAGGTGTGTGATTTATCATTCTTTTTGTTGGTGCATTGTGAAATTGAAGGTTGTTGTCGTTACTTGTTCTTATACACACTTGCTTGAACATGTTGTTGATATGAATATTGTTAGGATGTTAAATGTATGGTTGTAGATGTAGATGATGTCTAGGTTCTAAATTTTGGGAAATCCTTTTATTGTAGAGACATCATGCCCAAATTTTGTTTGAAAAGATAAAACTTTGTGTTCTTATAGCTACAACTATAGTGTCAAAGCAAGTGTGGGGAGGTTTTTGAATGAGAACTTATTGGGTTGTTGTTGTGTTTTTGTGGTGTGTGTAGGAAATGGGGAAACGTAAAGGGAAAGGAGCCACTAGTTCCTCAAGCCAACCCGAGGCTGAAGCTCAACAAAAACGAAGGAGATTGATTCGAGCAGGTGACTCGGACCCGGAAGAGGATGCACCACCGAGGGGCCCAAAGCCGGATTGGACATCCGGTTCTTTACTTGAGCAACCTGTTGAATGGCAAACGGATTTATTCCATGAGCAGATGAACAGACTACAACAACACAAGGAAGCGTTTATCTACGAAAAGGAAATAAGAGAGGTTGATTTTGGGCCATTCGGGATTACTGATAAGTTTAAGGCATTAGGATGGGAAGCTGCTTTGAAGTGTTATGACAGGGAGGTTAAAAATCTTTATGATAGAGAAATACAAGAGTGGATGGCCAGTCTTACATGTCCTCCTTTCAAAGCTCCGTAAAAATGAAGCTCATAGGGACGGTGAATGGGGTACCTGTTGAGATGTCATTTGATTCTCTACGCCGAATTGCATAGTTCGACAGCAAACTGGTGAATCAGTACATTTTCCCACAACTAGAGGATTTATATTTTAACCCCCAAAACCACCCACAGTGGCAACACATGCTTGATTATCTCTTTGTCCTGGGAACCACCCACGGGAAGCTTTTAAGGAGGAACTTGAGGATCGAAGCAAAGTTGATGTTGGTTGTGTGCACACACAATGTTATCCCAAGGTGGGGTGACAAGGTTGAAGTAAGGTTTGCGAAAGTTCCGGTGCTCTACATGCTATTACATGGGTCACCACTTATCCCATTTCGGTTTCTTGTGTTGAATAATATTTGGATCGGGCGAAATAGTAGGGAATGAAAGATTGTCCCGCATTGTCGGTTAATCACTGCTTTGATGAAGTTATACGGGGCAATTGGTGCGAAAGACAAAAGGGTCTTACAAGAGGTTTAAACCGTTTGACATAAAACATTTGGGACCGGGTTGGGAGTACAAGGAGTCAGAACGATATCATAAGCTAAAAAGTGATGGGAAACGGTGGAGTGCATTGAAAGTGGATGCCCACCCACTACAACCGGGTGAGGCTGATGAGCCCGAGAGTAGCGATACATTTACGGTTGATGTAGAGATGGGGGGAGCCGGGCCAAGTGGCGGTGTTCACGGAGTAGGAACACAATCGGGATACATTGGGAATGCATTTGATTATGCACAGTAGCCATACGACCCATACTGGGCTCATTCAGGTAATATGGAGCAAGTGGTCGAACAAAGGCGACCTCCCACATTTGCCGATTGGTCCGAGCCAAATCAGATGCTTTTCGATCAACAAACGTATATGGGAGCTAGTGTGGAAAGGGCTCTTAAGCAGAGTCATGATCGGCAGGAACAGTGGAATCCAGCCCATATGTACGCCCACCAAGAGGAGATGAACAATCGTTATCTCGATGATCGCCAGAGACGCATGCACGACGCTTGGCATTCAGGCCAGCCGGTTATATCTGACCCACCGATTGTGGACTACTCCACATTACCGCCGTATGATGGTAGTGTCACATACCCCACCCCACCATTGCACCATTCACAGTGGGTGGATCCACATTCGGGCATGAGTCATCAACAAGCCGGTCAAGAAGGTGATCAGGGAGGTAGCAACAGTGGCTCATTCGGATTTGGAGAGTTCGCTGATATGATGACATCTATCTTCGGGCCTCCGCAGCCAAGATACTACTGATCAGGCCGTGTCTCATCTCATCTTGTATATTTTTGTACATTTTTACGTTTGATGTTTTTGGTTGGGAGGTTTGGTGGTGTTTAATGTGTGTGATGTGTTTATGGGTGGTGAAAGTTGGTGGTGTTTGTAGTTATAAAAAATAAAAAGAAATTTGTGGTTCGAGAAAAGAAGCAAAAATGGATGTTCTTGGTGTAAGCGATCTTCCCTTCAAAACCATACATTGGGGACAATGTATCCTAAGTGTAAGGATGAGGGGAAAATTTTGAACATTTTGTGCAAAATTGTAAAAATTTTTAAAAATCAAGTGAAAATGGTCCGAATTGAAAATTTGAATACTAAACCTCATGATACACCGACAACCTATATCCCCTTGTTTTTTTCTTGGTGAGAGTTGAGCCATCTCTCTGAATTTATTAGAAATGTTTTTTTTTTATGAGAGTGGCAATGGGTGGGGGTACATTAGAACTTGTGCTTAGATGCGATTTGAGGCCTTAGCTTTGCATGAATGTGAAAAGGATAAGGGCATTTAAGGTAGCCTCGTTAAGGTGTGTGCGAGTGTGGGATTTGGGGGGTTGGTCCTCATAAATTACATATATGAGCATGGTAGCGAGAAGGGCGGGGGTTTGGACTTTTAGTAGCCATTTTGAGCTTTAAACCGATCGTTTGTTAACCCTTGCCTAGTTCCTTAAAAAATGCACCCGTATTTGATCCGATCTAGTAGTATTAGCATTTTATATTAGTATGTTTGTTATGTGATGTTTCAATTGTTTGTTAAGAAAAAGAAAAAAAAAAAGAGAAAAAGCAATAAAAAGAAAAAAAAGAGATTGATGAATTGTATATAGTTGTGATGTTTAGATAGAAATAAAAGACCGGGTCTAATCATTAGCTACAACATATATTTTCATTTCCTACCCGTATGCCTTGCCGTGTTACCACCTTTAAAATCCCTTTGATTCGCATGCATGTTTAGCACATTCTTTAGGCGAAGGACCGATGTGAGTATAAGCATATTATTGTTCAACTACCCATTTGCTTTGAGTGTGATCTAGCTTCTTTTTGCTAGTTATTCTTTGCCACCGAGAAGAGAGTTATTATGAGGGGTGTGTTATGTGCGGGTTGAGGAAAGAATTAGTAAATGAGGACATTTGTTGCTTGATTTATATTTGATCGCTTGGGTAATTGAGTTTTGTTTAAATGGGTTGCTTGGGACAAGCAATGTGTAAGTGTGGGGATGTGACAGGTGGTCCGTTGGACAACCCTTAAATGCGTTAAAATGATAAACATCTCATGCTTAACTCGGTTAATTATTGGAACTTGGCAACTACGGTACATGTGGCTTTGCAGGTATTAACGGGTGTAAACAAGGGGTTTTACGGTGTTTGGATAGGAGCTCGGACCTTGCGGAAACAACTGGAGCATAGAAGGTGTGACGAAAGAAACCAAGGGAGGAAGCCTAGTCAGCGTCGTGGCCTACGGCTAGGGCCGTAGGTTACGGCACTCAGTTTAAGCTAAAAGACCGCCATACTCCAGTTTTTGCTTGCCGTAAGAAATACTTGGCGCCGTAGCTTACGGCTAGGACCGTAGCTTACGGCGCCGTATGAGGTTAATAACGTAACTGCCCATTTAATTGAGGTTTTATGATGTCTCTTGAGGTCTTATCATTGTCATTCAGTTACTAGGAGCTTTGAGACGAATTGTGGGTGTTCTTGAGTGCTTGAAACAATTTCCAATCATTCGGTTTATGTTTTTAATTCCTATGAACATTGAAACTTGTGTGATGATGATTATTCAAGTCATGAGTGGCAAAACTATTTGTGATCATCCTGGATTGAAGGTTTGCTTGAGACATTTTGTGTTTTGATCTTTATTTCTAGAATAATAGACTTGCAATCTTTGTTTGTTTATTATGGTGTGTTGATATTTGTTTGTAAATTGTTAATTGAAGCTTTGATCATAGTGTAAACCATACGTTCTTGGTGCCGTTGGCAATCGAGATATCATGGGAGGGATTAGGGTTGGATATTGATTGATTGGTCATCGGGTAACAACATCGCGTTCTAGGAATCCGAGTACTTAGTTCCCTTTATCACAAATAAGTTACTACACATGAACCATGTCTATGTGGTTCTTTCTAGTTGGATTAAAACATGAATGTCAATTGAAACCGGAAGTCTAGGATGGTCATTTGTCTCTAAACTGTTTACAAAACCAATCTTTAATTTGCAATTCAATTGGTTAATCGTAGTTCTTAAAATCAAACAATCCAAGTCTTTGAATTTACATTTCTTGCAATTTAGTTTAATCAAGTCAATTTAGACATATATTTAGATAACACATATTCCACAAACTCCTTGTGTTCGATACCCATTTACCGCTAGCTAATTAGTTGTAATCGGATTAAATTTGAGTGAGACTTCGACCTCACGTCAACCATCCGTCCAGATGACCATCCGTCCGGATGGAACCCATCGGTTTGGATAGACTTTTTAACACTTAAACCGCTCGACACGCAGTTTACACTCTGCTCGAAGACTTATGCTTCTGTTTCCATTCACATGCTAACTCAACGCGCTCCCTTCAATCTAATCCAGATTGTGTTTACTTGCTAAACACACACAAGAGTATACTCGAACCCATTTTCATTTAACGCACTTTTGGATGTTACATACGTTCTTTATCAAAACACAACACACAACGCAAACACTTTATAACGCTAACCGCTCCCACATGCTATACGTGATTTGTTGAATGCTTGTTACTATGCGTAGACAGTGTTACACTAGACCGCCTCTAGCAATGATAGTAATATAGTTTGGACTCAACACCTGTTGTGAACAGGGGTTGCTAGGGATCACATCACTTTACTTCACGTGTTTGCTTTAGCGAACGTGTGTCACGCATACTCTACATCGCAGTCGCGTGGTTAGGTTGTATCATTGTTGGTTGTTACTTGCATCGCCCGTTACGTGTTACATGCTGGTTATGAGTAAACGCCTTTTTATACTATATCTATGCAAACTTGTGTACTCACCTTTACTTTATGTATTGACTTTTATTTTAACGTATGTGACAGGTTGATGGAATGTTATGCTGAAATCAAAATAGGCAGTCTAGAAACTCATCTAATAGAAATCTAGGTTGTCGGACTTGTTTTGCTTTTGAGAACTCGCTGTCTGTAATAACTATGTGTTGAATGTTTATTCGTTGGTATGGGACAATGAATGTTAAAAATATTGGTAATGGGTAGTTGTTATTGATTCTCTTGAGCAATCTGGTTCGCCTAGTGCCCCAACCGATGTTTCCGCCATCGGTTGGGGTGTGACAGATATCCAGTAATATTAGGCATATAATCAGAATTCAAGTTGCATACCATAGTAACCACATGTTGCTTTTCTATAGGACTACTAACTGGCTTACACCCAGACATACCATATTCAGCAAGAAGTTTCAAACAATATTTTCTTTGAGATATGCATAACCCAGAATCACTTTTAATTACTTCTATACCTAGAAGTATTTTAAAAAACCTTAGTCTTTAATCAAGAATTTAGTTTTCACAAAATCTTTTACACTATCAATTTCACTAATGTTGTTTCCAGTTATGACAATATCATATACATAACAAATAGCTCATTCAAAGATTTAACAAATAATGAATAGTCACATTTACTTTGGTTAAAACTTAACTCTTTTAACGCAAAAACTAGTTTAGCATTCCACATCCTTGGGGCTTGTCTAAGCCTATACAAAGACCTTTTGAGTTTGCACACTTTTGATTCATTTTCAGAATAATAACCTTCAAGCGATGACATGTATACATCTTCATGTAATTCACCATTTTAAAAGGCGTTATTTATGTCTAATTAGAAAAGAGACCAATCATGTTTAATAGCTAAAGCTAACACACACTAGCCTAGCTTTAAACCTATTTATTTCTCCATTAGCCTTATACTTAACTTTATATATCCATTAACAACCAACGAATATCAACACCATCCTAGGTGTTATTCCTATGTAAGGCTTTCATTTATTGGTTCATAGCCTCAACCCATCTAGGATCTTTCACAGCATCCCTAAAATGCCTAGGTTCAACTGTTTTATTAATCTAGTAGTAAAACAGTAATTTTCAATAGACAATTTAGAATAATTGACAACTTTCTCAATTCCATATTTGACCTTTCCTTCTACTATAAAGTCATCAAATATCCTAGGCATTGCAATATTTCTTGTTGATCTTCTAAGAACTATTACAGATTAATTCTCAACCCTACTACCGTCAGAATTATCATAATGATCCACAGTTCTGTCAGCCTCATGTTCAGCCCTATTAGAATCAAGTACACCACTATAGGCTGCTAATTTTCAGCCTATCTTTCTGCAGTGCATCCTTGATTTCCTAATTCTTGAATCCCATGAGTAGCAGAATCCTGATCTACCCTTTGATCATCATTGGGATTTTCTAAAACATTTTCAATTTCTATGTTTGCATACAAAATCAAAAAAGTTTAATGTGTTAACATTTTCTTTTGGTATAGTTTCACTTGTGTTCAAAAACTTTCTATCTTTAAAAGGAAACACATTTTCAAAAAACTTTACATCTCTTGAGAAAAAATATAGTTTTATATACTAAATTATTCAATTTATATCCTTTTTTTCTCATTAGAGTATCCACTAAACACACATTTATCTGACCAACTAGAAAATTTATCAGATTTAACAAGATTTGTACTATAACATAGGCAACCAAAAACCTTTAGATGTTATAATAAGGGTTTAAAACCAGACAACAGTTCATAAGGAGATCTACCATGCAACACAGAATATGGAGTCCAATTAATCAAGTAAGAAGCAGTTAGCACACATTCAAACCACAAATTTAATGGAACTTTACTTTGAAATAAGTGTGTCCTAGCAACATTGAGAAAATGCCTATGTTTCCTATCAACAATACCATTTTGTTGAGGAGTGTGAACACATGTAGTTTGATGAATTGTACCTCTAGCTTTACAAAATTCATTCATTTGATTGTTTACAAACTCGGTACCATTATCACCTCTGAAAATCTTTATAGTTTTTCAAATTGATTTTTAACAATGTTTGTAAACTCAACAATGTTTGAAAATACTTCAGATTTATGTTTTATTAAACAAACCCATACAACACGAGTATAATCATCAACAATTGTAAGGAAGTATTTATATCCTTCCCTGCTCTGAACCCTATATGGATCCTGATCTGCGTAAAATGCAACATATAAATTATATCAAATAAGGTGTAAAAACAACCCTTTTTAGTACTAATGTTGGAAAACGTGTGTTTCTTTGTATACTTTTGATTTTCAGGATTAAAAGAGCTTAATGAACAAAAGGAACAAATTAACGACAAAAAACAGCATAAATACAACATACGGGAAGTTGATACAATATACAAACCCTCCGAGTTTCACCCCAAGACCAATAACAACAAGTCAGAAAACAAGCACGGGCCGTGCCACCAAGGCATGGGTTCGTGCCCCACCCAAGATTCCATGAAGAAGAAGACAAACAGAAGCAGATAAGGGACATGGTGCCGTGTCTCATGCACATGGGCCGTGGTCAACTCTCAGATACCCAAATCTTGGATCGTACAGCAAGTACAATGGCCACGGGGCTGTGCCGTTGACACACGGGGCCATGTGAGCATCTGGACTAACAAGCTCATTTAATGAAGATAGAGAAGGAGAAGGGCATGGGGCCGTGCCTACCAGGCACGGGGCCATGTAAACCTTCTGTTTTCAGCTATAAATAGGGGTGCTTGGTTCAATTGCAACTCATCCCTTGGCAAACCACTTCTCTCACACTCGACACCACTCCACCACCACAATACCACCATCATCCAAGATTGATCGTAAGAGTTTTTGTCAAACAAAGGCCATGCTTGGCTAATCTCTTATATCACTTGGTGAAGACAAGTCATTTATGTATTACTTTTAATTTCCAAGCTTTGTTAAACTTTTTAATTGGGTATATATTAATGACTTTTATGACTAGTTTTTTATATTGAAAGTGAACTTTATTCTATCATCTCTTCATGTTTCATTGATTCACTCATCCGTGTCTTTACGGTCTATATAAAGCGCTTTAACTGCCTGGAAGGGGGTTAAAAGGGTGGTATGGGTAAAGTTCTTGCCTCGTTCAGTGTATAGATCCTGTAAGGACTTGATTCAAGTTTATTAGGACTTCATTTCTGGCAGATAGCATCAAATCGGGGAAGTAAGAATGGCTTGAATCCCTTATAAATAAATTACTAATTAAATTTTAAACCGGCCTTGCGGGACTGTATCCCTGCTGACTCAGACCAATATGGCCGAGGGTAGCGTTGCCTCCAAAAGAGGGACATGCCACATTTTGCATTAATAACTTACTTAATTATTTTACAATATTCCGACCTTGCGGGACTGTATCCCTACTGACTCAGACCAATATGGCTGAGGGTATCGTTGCCTCTAAAAGTGGGACATGCCACTGTAACTAAGATAATCTCTTAAAAACCCAAAGTGCGGAAATCATCAAATGATACATAAAGGATAAGTCGGAACCAAGTGATTCTATCTTGTCTATTTATTTCTTTATTTATTTAGTTTCTTTATTTTACTTATTAAAAATCTTTACTCAAAATTTGATTAGATTAGACGTCGACGATATTCCGATATTAAAAGGTCTTGTGTCCTTGGACGACCTCGGTATCTTACTATCACTACACTACGCCAACGATGGGTGCACTTGCCCTAGCGTGTTGTAGAGATTGATAGTGTTATATCGTGTTTTATAAATTTAAAGTTTGATAAAAGAGTGAAAGGTACTAAAAATATAATAAAAATCATGCGCACCCTCACACGCGTCAGACCCCACGCATCTAAATGATTAATTTCACCTAACTTAACAGATTTATGGTCACTAAGAGGAAATGGCTCTCTATGTTGTTTGGCCTTGTGACACACGTCACAAGGACATTCCACAGGGGTAATTCTTACTTTCAAAGTTTCCTTCATACGATCAAGCACATGATCAGAAGGATGTCCCATCCTAGCATGCCATAAATTAAAATTCTCTAAATTGTTAAAACACACCTGATTTATATTACAAACACCACCATGAACATATAGACCGTCCAGTTGCCTACAAGTCATTAGGACTTTCTTTGTTACCAGGTCCTGAATAAAACACTTATGTTCATCAAAACCCACATATAACCTATTATCTTTCACAAGTTTATATACAAACATTAAGTTCACAGAGTATTCAGGTACTACAAACACATCATACAAAACAACTTTTTCAGACAGTTTCAAAGTGCCAATTTTAGTTACCAAAGAATTAGTTCCATTAGGATGTTTAACTTGAATTTTAAATTCAGATACATTAATAAAATCTATTATATCCTTTTATGGCATTGCCATATGTTGGTTAGTAACTGAATCTATTATCTACCCTAATCCAGACCCATTATTGTTTGTAAATCAAAACACATTATTACTACACAAACTAGCACATAATGGAACAGATACGCTACTTGAAATATTGCAACTTTATGTAGTATCTCCAATTTTATCATTCAACAAACTAAAAAATCTATTAACTTGATTAGGTGTTAAAGAATTTACTGACCCAGAATTATAAGTAGTGTTAACACATACATTATTATTAGATGACCTCTTATTTCCATTCCTAGGTTTCATCCATGATGGATAACCAATCAACTCAAAACACTTATCAACAGTATGTCTAGTTTTATCACAATGACTACATTTTAAACCTTGATTTGCAATTTTATTACTCCTCTTCTGGTTAATTTTAGACATAAATCCAACAATTTGACCTTTTTAACCATTACCAAAAGTATTCCTATGAGACTCTTCCCTAGATACAATAGCAAAATCTTCTTTTACACTTGGAAGAGTTTCTTTAGTTAGCAAATTTGTTCTTACTGAATGATAAACACTATCCAATCCCATTAAAAACTAGTTCAACTTAATCATTTGATTATAGTAATCAAACTCTTTTGTTGCATCACAATACATGTAGGTAATTGAATAGTTTGGTCAAGTTATTTTTGCATTATGTTAAGATTTGAAACGCCCAAAATTTCTCAATGGTCAAACATCATGTAAAAACGCTAAAATTTTGAACTTTCATAACTTAATATAAATTTTGACCAAAATGCCCTTGTATACATACGAACAAACACAACTATCAAACTTTAAAACCAAAGTTGACCAATTCTAACATATTTAAAGTATAAACTTTAAACTTACTTACAAAAGACATAAACATTTAAAATGATATTTACAATCCAAAAGTAGTTTGACCCATTGAAACTAAACATAGACCGGAAGCGCGTAAAGGGTATCATGGAGTGTGTTCGTTCCGAGCGTAGCGCGCCATTTAGAGTACGACTTTACCTACATCACAACAACAAGAATCAACATTAATTCTACATGTATGCATCACATATTAACTTCCAACTATTAAATTCGCATTCGTTATTTCACTTCCATAATCCAACCCATTCTCATTAATTTACTTATATAAACATACTTTAATATCTTATTCTAGTTGTTTGGCGTATTCCCTACGTTCTGATTAGATAACATTCCAACACATATTCTATTCATACGACCCATTCATACGGTTCGACAACATAGCATTCCAACATACATTCTATTGGTACGACCCGTTCATACGGTTCAACTACATAACATTTCAGCATACATTCTATTAGTGCGACCCGTTCATACGGTTCAACTACATAGCATTCCAACATACATTCTATTAGTATGACCCGTTCATACGGTTCAACTACATAGCATTCTGACATACATTCTATTAGTACGACCCGTTCATACGGTTCGACTTCATAACATTCCAACATACATTCTATTAGTGCGACCCGTTCACACGGCTCGACTACATAACATTCCAACATACATTCTACTCGTGCGACCTGTCATACGGTTCGACTACATAGCATTCCAACATACATTCTATTAGTACGACCCGTTCATACGGTTCGACTACATAACATTCCAACATACATTCTATTAGTACGGCCCGTTCATACGGTTCGACTACATAACATTCCAACATACATTCTATTAGTGCGACCCGTTCATACGGTTTGACTACATAACATTCCTTTACTTTCTCGTTTTTCTAACCATTCCTTAAATGTTCAGCACATCGAATTACCATGTTTTACACTACCACTTTTGACCTAGAATTTAAATAATGAGACTAACATTCATGATTCTACATTAAGGATAGACAAAGTTCATAAGAACTTACCATGATTTCGCGTTCCTAGCACCTTGGATTGACTTGTACCTTCTTCTTTCTTCGCCCCTTGGGTGCAACATTTCTCGTTTATCTTTCACAATATCCATTGCATACGCACACTTCAATTACCTATTATGGCATTAATTAACCATATACAATTCCATTCTCATGCTAATTCATCAATTCAACATGTTTTTCAAGTTAAAACATAACTTAATCAGCCTAGGCATTTCATCGAACATGTTGTGTGCGTACTATCTACAAGGCATAATGTACAAGTATATTATGCATAATTTTACTAGTTCATATCAAGATCATGAAATTCAACTAATTTTCACATAACTTTCATTCTAAATCAGATTCATATAATAATAATCTTCAACATCCAACTTCATATATCATAACTATACTCAATTTAACACATTTAGCATCATCATCTTCATAACATTACTACTACAAGTGGGTTTTCATCAAAACATCAAAATAATCAGAATTTCAAGCATGATTCATGTTTCATGAGATGATTCTAACTCACTATCATTCTAATTTCATATAATTTTCTGGATTGGTTCAAAACCCAATTCATCAAGATCATCAAAACATATAATTTAACTTACCTAGGGTTGAGGATACTTAGATGATTGAGAAATTAAAGACATGCATTCGAATTTCTCCTTAAATCATCTTCAATTTGTTGAATTTGTTAAGCTTGAGGGTTTTCCCTTCTCTTCTCTTGCTACGGTCGACACCCACACACACACCAGTGTGTGTGTTTGGGTTTTTAATATTGTTATAAGTAAAATCTTTCAAATTGTACAACTTTGACCCTTCTACTATGGGAAGTTATGTTTTATTTGTAAAAATCTATTCTTACTAATTTATAACTAACTTTTATATATAATATATGAAATTCGGGGTGTTACAAGTCTACCCCCCTTAAAGAAGGTTTCGTCCTTGAAACCTGCTTCATACATTCTGACAGGTCTACTCGTATTCTTTTGTAAGTACATACCTAGAACTTCAACAACAAGTTTCATCCGATCACCCGTCATGAAGAATTGGTCACTACCACTTTACAACTTGCCCAATACAATCGGTAATTCAATCTTGTATGATTCAATATGATCCTATTACATTATTCCATGATCAACGTTCATTCGTTCGAGTTTATTTTCTTAAAACTTGTGTGTCAGACTATGCATACCCACGTACTTCTAACACCCACTTAGGGAAACGATTATCATAGTATTCATGTTTGTTCAATCTTATTCATTCGTATAAAATCACAAGTGGAACACCATTCAATAGTTGCTAACTAATTAGCTTCTACATACACCCCACCCTTTTCTGGGCCAATATTTAGCAAAATTTCTTTCATGTCACTGGCTTGGTAATTCTTTTCACACTTTTCTTGTAATACCTACGTATGATCTCTACCCGAGACCAATATTTCCTTCATTAATAATCTACCGAAGGTGTTTCTCGTGATCAGTCTTATTACTAGAGTATATAAGTCTATCATATTTGCATGGTTAACCGTAATTCAATGCATACATTTATACAACTCGCGTATATACTGTCTTGCTCCAATCCCCTCTTACCGTCTATCCCTTGGTTATATGGACCTACATAAGGTTTTAATCACACAACCAATATAATCGTGTATCAATACTTACATTCATGTAACTCGTATTAGACCCAAGGTGTTATACGCAGCTATACACGCTATCACATTCCATAGCTATCATACATATATCAGTCCTTCTAGCATTGCAGTACACATGCAATTACCTAATATCGTGCCGCAATGGATAACTCTACCTATATACCTACTAAAGTTCTGTTACATACGAGATTATAAGCTTATTACACATGCCATTCCATTCCACGTATGAGTTACATAAAACTAGGTACAACCATTCATTCGATAATTTGGGTTGTCCTATAAAACGAACCAAGAATCCTTACGTATACAAACTCTATCTCGTGACATTTCTCGAGAGGTTTACCTTCTATTAAGTTCTCTCATGTGTTAGGAAACCCAACTAGGGCTAGGATTCATTCAAATATTCATTAATTTTTTACTTACTTAGTCCAAAATTTCTTGCCATAGCGAAATCCCGCCTTACATTCTTTGCAAGGCTTACTTGTGGCAGAATATCTTTTATGCCACATTCCACTCAATTATTCTTTATTCGACATTCCACTCAGTCATTCTTTAAGTAACATCTCAACTTTCTAATAGTTATGCATTCTAATATTTTTTTATTAACTTCCTTCAACATTAACCTTTCAAATATTCCATACAATTCTTTATAGTTATTTTAAATTAGGCATTCTAAGCATTTATCCTGCTTTGTTACTAGTTTCTTATTTTCCTTTCTACTACCCATTTTTCTCGATATGCGGGTCAACTCTTACAATTTTTCCAAAACGACACTTTAAGACATCTACTAACTATCCCTTGCAATAAACAAGAATTTAGAGCCGCTCTAATTTCCTGTATTGATATGATCTTATAATTCGATTGCCAACATAATAAGTCATTTACTTCTGCTTCCTAAGTTACTAACCATACTTGTTCCTTCACTATACCGTTAGCAACGATAACGCTCATCATGAGCGTACTACTCAATCACTCCATTATTATTATCATCATTCTTTCTAATCGCCTCCTTTGTGACGTAAAATTCTGACTACCAATATATGTATACACACACACACACACACACACATATATATATATATATAGGAGATGGTTCAAATGAAAACCACTTTTACTGTGAAAACTCGAACACTAACTAAAAAAAGCCTAAAAACCACACCAAAATTTTTTTTTCAATTTTTTTTATAAAAATCGCAGGTTTTTTTTATATAAAAAAACTTTTTTCCAAAAAAAAAAAATTTGTAGTACACATGTGTAATAATACACATGTGTAGTACACATACACATGTGCACTACAAAATTTTATTTTTTTTTGAAATTTTTTTTATATATAAAAAATGGTGATAATTAGTATGCAAGAAAAATTTTGGTATATTTTTTTGGCTTTTTTAATTAGTTTTTGAGTTTTCACAATAACTATTGGTTTTTATTTGAACATTTCCCTATATATATATATATACATATACATACACACACGCCACAAACACTTAGTAACTCCATTCCTATTAATTACTTGTGTTTTCAAACATTCACAAATTTCTTTCGTACACAATATCTAGTTATCTACCTAACTATGACAAATTAATGTTTTACTTCCCAACCTTATGTAACATTTCCATTTTTTTATATTAAAATAAAGTATATAAAAACTTATATTATTAAACGAGTATATTGCGGGTAAGTTGACTGTTAGAAATATGAGATATTTAGACGAACATAGGATCCGTTTAATAATTAAATTATAAAAATACATTATATTTGAACGTACTCCGTTTTTAATGAAACTTTGGTCAAAATGTAGATAAAAATATTTTCGTTCTAATGACATATTCATCGTTTTATAAAACGTCATATTTTAGAAGTTATAAGCGATAAATGAGTGAAGCAACTGAATTAATTATAATATATAAATAATAAAAAAAACAAATCCAACATTGAATTCAATATGTGTTGTAGACATACGTGGCTCGCCAAACTTGATTTCCAAGTTTTGAACTTGATATAAATAGGAGCACAAAGGAACTTTCATATTTGCTCTTTTCTTTTCTTTCTCGTTGCCTGCCCTGCTCTCTTTCGCCCTCTTTCTCTTTGCTCACATGTATTCATTTTTTTAAGTATTTCACACCATAATACTCTAAAGCGTTGTCCCGTTTTAAGTGTTTTAACCCGCGATCACTGAGTCGATACCCTGTCCGATTGATCTAGATCCTAGCAACGCATGTCAAGGCTCCGCCTGACTAAGTACGTTGGGGTTCTTTCTTGTGACGTATTGATAAAGTTGAATTTGGGTTATTATACTTAATGCGAGTGCATTATATATTTTATTAAATAGCTCAGGAGTTATACCCAAGATTATACCAGGAGACTTTTAGTTGAACCATAAAGTTACAAAGTGAGTCATTCTTCTTTTTATCACCTTTTTGTGATACATTTATATTTAAAAATGCTTTACAAAACCCTCAATGTTTATCGGTTATACTTACAATGATTAAGTTTTTGTAGTTTGCAGTTACTATCAGTATATGGGGCTCTAAATGGATTCAAGATTAAAGGGTTAAGTTAAAACACATATATTATTAATGTACTTCTATAAAGGCTAGTTGTTAATATATTCAGAGCCTATTATGTTATAATATTCAACTTCTCATTATAATTAATTATAATGTGTTAACAATATATTATTAATATAAAGAAAAAAAATGTTATACTTTATCAATATAACATTGTGATATATGTATAATTTTCATTTAGTCACTATGTGTCTAGTACAAAGTTTCCTTAAAATATGAACTAAAAACTTTTATCTTGTGTCATATTAAATGTAACTATATTATCACTGTTTATATGGTTATAACATCTTTATAATTTTTAGTATTGTATTTAATTGTAACCCATTTTAATTGTGTATAGACATAACATTTTAGTTTAAATATGATATATTAAATATAAAGGATTTATAATAATACAGTTATTTAAGTAATATATTATATTTAATAAAGTTATAACTACTAGTTTGACAGAAAATTATATATTTCATTTTTTGGGCTAATTGGTTTTGTGCCATAGAAAATATATTTGACAAAGTGATATCATGGGTTTTATAGTATATACTTTATATACACTACTAGTTCAGCGTCGCTAGTTGGGAGAATGATCAACAGTGATATGACCAGAGTCACTAGTTGAGAGAATGATCAACTGTGTTATAACCACAGTCACTAGTTGAAAGAACGATCAACAGTGATACGACCACAGTCACTAGTTGAGAGAATGATCAACAGTGTTATGACCCCAGTCACTAGTTGAAAGAACGATCAACAGTGATTTGACCACCGTCACGGGAATCGCCTAGTGACAGATACCTTTGAATAATAGTAAGATATACTATATATCTGTTACTTGATAAATACACTATTGGATGAAAGTTAGCCAATGAGTGATATGACCACCATCACATCGGAACTGCCACCATGTGACAAATACTGATTGAGTTTTGGGTAAATATAAACAAATGTAAAAACCCTTAATGTTGTAAAGTATAACAATATATTTTTATAAAAATGGAATGAACTCGCCAGTATGTATTACTGATAAAATGTTTTCAAAACGCATTTCAGGTAATTTGCTGTAAAGATAATAGAAGCCAGCTATCGAGCACTGAAGGCTTAAATAAAGTGGCTATAAATACCTGAATAAAAGAAGAAATTTATGTTTTATTTATTATGGTTTATCCCAATAAAAACAATTGAATGGAATATGGGTTTTAGCCCATTTGTTTAATATTAAAAGTTTGGTGTTTTACAAACTCTGAAATTATTTCCTAACTACGATCCTAATGAAAAAAAATTTCCGCTACGTAATTTATAAACACTGGTACCACTTGACTGGTTCACGGCTCCCGCTCCCAGGGTGGGGTCGGGGGCTGTGACAGAAGGTGGTATCAGAGCCACTGGTTTAAGCTATTTAGGTGTTCTTTTAATACCTAAACTTAAACAATAAAGTTAGGAAATTAATACAAAGTAACATATGTGTTATTTTTGTAGATTTAAATATATGTGTGTATATATATATATATATGCACATATGATTCTTGAAAATATTATTTTGTTTTAATTATTCTGTGATATTAATAATTGAAATTGTTTGCAATTCAGATGTCGAATGAAGTATCACATAATCTAGAAGTTCATGCTAATAATGAAAATCTTTTGGATAAAAATGCTATAGAAAATATAATAGCCCAAAGAATAGCTAATGATATACCTTTAATAATTGAAGTTGTTAAAAACCCCGTAGAACACACCAAAGTTGTGAGTAGCAAGCATACTCGTAATGACTGTTTTAGCCATAGTTTCAATGGAGGCAATGATGATACTATCAAAACCCCATTTCCCAAGAAAATGAAGGTGATGACTCTCGGATGTACCTACAAAGAATTTCTAGCTTGTAAACTAACTGAGTTCGCAGGCAGTGAAGGAGCCACGACTGCTTTGCGATGGTTCGAAAAGACGGAAGTTGTTATTAAAATCAACAAATGTGCCGAAGAAGATAAGGTGATGTATGCTTCCAACCTCTTTAAGGAAGAAGCCTTAGAATGGTGGAATACAATTCTTCAGGCAAAAGTAAGTGACATTGCTTATGCCATGAACTGGGAAAAATTCAAGGAAATAGCAGAAAGAAAATTTTGTCCTCCTTATGAAAAGGAACGAATGGCTAATGACTTCTTAAATCATAAACTGATAAATGTGAATTGTCATGAATATACGAAAAAGTTCTTCGAATAAGCAAGAATGGTACCAACTTTGGCTTCACCAGAACCCGTACTAATTTCTCGTTATATTTGGGGATTAGTTAGTGAAATTTGAGGCATGGTCAAGGCCGCTAGACCACAGACTATTGAAGAAACAGTTGAACTAGCTAACATCCTAACAGATGGACTAATCCACACAAGAGAAGAAAACAAGAAGAAAGAGTTAGCCCAGAAAATTTCCTAAGAATTCAAGAAGAAAGGAACTAAACCATCATTGGAGCAACCTACCTGCAGAAACTGTAATAAAAAGCATTCAGGAAGATGCCATTTTAGGAGAACACCCTACTGTAACTTCTGCAAGATGACCGGGCATATAGAGGAAGAATGTAGAAGGAAAACTAATATCTGTTTCAATTGCGAAGAAACAGGACACATCAAACCATATTGCCCGAAACTGACTAAAGCACCCAAAAACAAGGCAAAAACAACAGACGGAACTAAGAAGAACGCGCGAGCATTCTGTAACAACCCGCACTTTCGCGCTCGTTACTCTTGTTACGCCTAGCACCCGAGATTCGGATCATAATGTAAACTATATCGCTTACTACGCTACATCGCATATTTTTGCTACATTGCTAATTTTAGAATGCTATAAGTGCCGTGTTGTGTATACACTTAATACCTTGCTAAAATACTTAAAGTACTCAACCTAACTAACGCGATTAAACGTACCTAACTAACATTAGACACGCAAAACGAGGAATTCTCGCACAACACTGGTCCCCTCTTACGAAGCCAGCAGCTTCGTACGAAGGCAGCAACTTCGTACGAATCCAGCAGCTTCTTACGAAGGCAGCCAGCTTTGAACATAACTTTCAGCTCGCCTATAAATACCCAACTCCACTCTTTCACTCTTCATTGCAGCCATTTTCACCCAAGAACTCTCCCAACCCGCTGTCCATCGATTTCCCAAGTAAGATCCGCTATTTTTACAAGTTTCACAACGATTTCCACTATAATTTTACACGAGTTTCACTCCGATTTCATCCAAACTTCTTTATTTTCATCTAAACATCATCTTTTTCATCTAAACTTCAACTTTACATCTAAAACTTCATCTTTTTCAAAGACTTCTGATTTACCATGGATTTACACTTAAATGAGTGATTTGGGCAAAGCTTTGGCTTCCCAAGATGTAGATCTGAGAATCTCATACTCCCCAAGTGTTTACTCCAAAGAAAAAGTGCTTTAAACTTGATTTTTAGACAAAAATGGACCAATACCAACACATGTTTCGTTCACTAAGTAGTGGGACGAAGTGGTGTCAAAACCATCATGAAAAGGACTCGAAAACACATCCAATTCAGGCGAAAACACTGATCTGAACGCTGAAAAACGTTGAACAGTCGCTTGTATGAAGGCACTGGCCTCGTACGAAGGCACTGGCCTCGTATGAAGCCAGCTTCGTACAACTCAGCCATATTCCTCACATGGGACTCAATCACTCAAAAGACCTCTCAGGATCCAAGTTTAATCAGTAGCTTAAAGCTGGAGGGATGAACACTCGATTTCTTGAAGACAGACGCGAAGAACACTCGCTTTTGGACACGGAAATCAGGCGACACGTACGAAGACCCACCTTCGTACGAAGGCACCACTCCCTTCGTATAAGGAGCCTGTTTCCCACCTGACACTTTAACTTTGACCGTTTCAGCACTTAGAAGACATATGCACTTCTGTTCCCGTACGCAGGCTAATCCGGTGCTCTCTCCACTCCATTCCAGACCGTGTTTACAATTAAGCACGCACTGTGAGTATACTCAAACCCTTTTTCGCTTAACGCACTTTTGGGTGTTACATATGTTCTCTATCAAAACACAACGCACACACGCTTAAACTCTTTTAAAACGCTAACCGCTCTTGCATCTTATACGTGATTCGATGAATGGTTGTTTGCTATGTTTACACAGTGGTTACTTGCCCTACCACCCTTAGCAACGATAGTACTATAGTTTGGACTCAACACCTGTTTATTCAGGGGTTGTTAAGGATCTCTTACTTTACGTGCACACTACGGTGAACATGTATTGTGCATACCACAACTCGCAGTCATGTTGGTTAGCTTGTGTCATTGTCGATAGCTTGCTTGATTCACTTCTCTACGTGTTACATGCCGGTTATGCATAAACGCTTTTAATACTATACTTATGCAAACTTGTGTACTTACCTTTACATTATTGTATTGACTTTATTTTAACGTATGTGACAGGTTGATGGATTATTATGCTGCAAATGGATAGGATTGCTAGAAACTCTCCTAAAAATCTAAGTTGTCAGATTGGTTTTGCTTGAGAGACTTGAAATATGTTACGACTTTTGTTGAAATATTTGTTTGATAGTATGGGATATTGAACTTGTTAAATATTGTCACTAAATTAGTCGTTATGGATTCTCTTGAGCAATTTGGTTCGCTTAGTGCCACATCCTGATGATTCCACCATCAGTTGGGGTGTGACAGATTAGTCATAATTATTAAGCCTGCAATCACCGATTTTACGCGTCATCGAATTTTATCATGCTTATGTGTTTTTGATTTAGAGATTTTACGCTTATTCGATTTCTTGTTTTACCGCTTTTCGCTTTCCGATTATATGCACAACTCGCACAGCCATCACAATCTAAAACAAGAGCTAAATATCCGCAACAAAACTAAAGCATAATAACTCTCTCTCTTAAAAGCATTCTCGCGCTATATATATATAGTATATGATGACATGTGCTTATGTGAATACATGAGAACCTAGGAATTTTGTGTCTCCTATGTGAATACGTATTACTATATCAACTATAACAAGTTTTAACGCGCTAGACGCATCGTAATTTCAAAATCATTATGATCGAATCTCATTCCAATCTCTTTGTCTAGATGTCTTCGAACGCTTCCAACTCGCGACGTCAAGCCAGAAGAAACGCCGATAAGAGGATCGCCTCGCTCGTGGCCAAGGAAATGGCCAAGGTCATTCCTCAAATCGTCATGCAGGTTCAATCTCTCAGCAATTCTCAGACATCGGAAGACTCTAAGACCGATGCACCAAAGTCTACTTTCTCCTACAAGTAGTTCAAAGCTTGTGACCCGATAGTCTTCACAGGCGAAGAAGGTGTATCTCAGATGTTTCAGTGGTTCGATGCTATTGAGGTTACCCTCCGTCAGAGTGGGTGCCCCGAGCATTTTCGTACTACATGCGCTACAGGAGTATTTCAATCAATAGCCCTCAACTGGTGGACAGCCGAGCGTAACAGATGCGGGAACGATGCAGCCTACACGCTCTCCTGGGATGAGCTGAAAGAGCTCATGAAGGAAGAGTACTGCCCTCCCCACGAAGTCCAGAAGCTAGAAAACGAATTTTGGGATATCAAGCAAGTTGAAAGCGACAACGCCGGCCTCACAACAAGGTTCAAACAGCTTAGCATTATTTGCCCAAGCCAAGTCGACACTCCCGAAAAGGCCATCAAGAAGTACATATGTGCCTTACCTGAGTGTGTGGGCAATATTGTCGAAGCTGCAAGACCGGCTACCATCGAAGAAGCCTATCGCTTGGCCGCAGAGATCAACGACAAGCGAATCTTGGCTGGATCTTCTCCAAGGATTCCACCAAGAAGGCTAACCAAGCTACCGCCGAATCATCCGATGAAGCCGCACAGGCCGCAAGACACCGACAAGCCTAGCTGCAAGAGAAAGAGCTCGAATCTAAATTGCTCAGCAACTGCACCGCTTAAACCCGAACCTCTCTGAGCAGTTGCGCTTTACCCAAGGCGTAACTACACTGGAACTCTTCCCCTATGTTTGAGCTGTACTTATCACCACCAGGCTGGAGCCAACTGCCGCTATTACACAAATTGCAACTGTTTCGGTCACTTCACCAACCACTGTCGCACAGGACCGCGACAACAAGGCATACTAGCACTCCCAGCACCGCCGACGTAACCTACAGCCCCAGCAACCGCAGCACCAGCAGATGCAGCACCCGCAACAGAAGCTCTAACAGCAACCACAGCCCAAGCAAGAGTCTTCAACATCAACACCAACTAGGCACCGAACGACGTTGTTAATGGTACGATTCTCGACGTTGGTACTTATACTTTATAATTGTTCTATTGTTCGATGTCACCTCAATATGTGATGCCGACTCTCTCTCTCTCTCTCCCTCGCTCTCTCTCTCTCTCTCTCTCTCTCTCTCTCTCTCTCTCGAGTCCTCACACTTAGTCTAGGTTCACACACAGATTCTATTACTAGCACTATATAGTACATCACGATATAATATGTTTTACCCTGACTATGCATCTTTGGAATAAGTTACGATAAACATGCAAGGACCAAATTAATCATGGGTGCACACGGGATTATTTTGGTAAGTGCATGGAGATCGTAGTAAGTTCTAATGATGCCATAACATTAACAACACGGTGGATAAGCCGTTGGTACTTCCTATATATAAGCATCTTAACCATGTCGACAAAGTGTGACATCTATTCACGGGACGAAGGAGGTGTGGTCAAAGCATGGTGGATACACCGCTGGTACTTTCTATATATAAGTTATTTGCCATACTAACAAACTCTCATGAAGAATATGCCATGTGGAGTTGAACGTTATTAGACCTCGTATATTATTGAGACTATTTTCAACACGCTAAACTCCTTCGCAATGCGTAACATCTCATTACTTCTCGATCGCACCATTGCTAGACTTTTCGTAAGTCTACAGCAACGCAATCTCACCTTCACTAGAATCTATTTCACTTCACCATCGCTAGACTTTTCGTAAGTCTACAGCAACGCAATCTCACCTTCGCTGAAATCTATCTCGCTTCACCATCGCTTTCCCCTTTCAATGCTTTAACGCTTTATCACATCTATCATTCTTACCGCTTCGATATTCCCATCGCTTTTCCCTCTTGACGCTTTAACGCTTATCGCACCTAATATTCACGCCGCTTCGATATTCCAAATCGCTGAACCATTCGCGCACACTCTTATCGCTAACTAAGTTTGCAATCAACTTCACCGCTTAGTCTACTTGATCTTCCTTCCGAACTCAGTCCAACTATTTCCCGTTTGGGCCGAGGGTACCAAAACCTATCCATATCATGTCGACACACATGACATCGCTCTACGGGACGGAGGCAATATGGCTAAAACATGGTGGATACACCGCTGGTACTTCCTATATATAAGTTTTTTAGCCATATTAACAAACTTTCATGGAAAGATACCATGTGGGGCTTGACGCTAATTGAACTTTTGATACTGTTAAAACCTATTTGTTACCGTATGTTTTGAAAATAATTGAAACTTATTTGTTTACCGAATGTTTTGGAAATAAATGGAAAATTTTCTGAAAATTTTTAAGTTAAATTAAAACCTTTGGACAAACAAAACTTTTTTTACAACGCTGGTTTAAACATCGACTCAGTTTAACACCACGCCATAAGGAAATTTTCATAAATCAGGTTTTTCCTTAAAATCTTTTTGTAATGACTTGACAAAAACTTTTCAAAAACCTAAAACATTTTGGATCGTCAACTCGTGAGTTACTATTACCTAATCAAGCAAGTCGCTTTTTCTCAATCGATTTCCCATGCCACTGAGACGCTCTCACTCGTCAATCCTCGATCGATCGTTCATTCATCCTTAGCTTACCCTAACGCTTTTATCACTACTTATTCGTGTAAATTCTCACAGTCTCCCTTTCGAATAAATTTCTTGACGAAATTTCCTAAAACAAGAGAGACTCTAACAACCCGCACTTTTGCGCTCGTTACTCTCGTTACGCCTAGCACCAGAGATTCGGATCATAATGTAAACTATATCGCTTACTACGCTACATCGCATATTTCGCACTACATCGCTTATTTCAGTACGCTATATCGTAACACTTATGCTTATAACGCTTACAACGCTTAAGCTTACACTACTACATCACGTGAGTACCTAAACTAACTACTCGCTCTCGCATCAACTCAATGCAAACTCAAAACGCGGGTTTATTTATATTACTTGCATTATTATTGTGTATTTAAGTGGTAAATGATTTATAAGTGTCGTGTTGTGTATACACTTAATACCTTGCTAAAATACATAAAGTACTCGACCTAACTAACGCGACTAAACGCACCTAACGAACATCCGACACGTGAAACGAGGATTTCTCACACAAAACTGGTCCCTTCTTACGAAGCCAGCAACTTTTTAGGAAGCCAGCAGCTTCTTACGAAGGCAGCCAGCTTCGAACAGAACTTTCAGCTCGCCTATAAATACCCAACTCCACTCTTTCACTTTTCATTGCAGCCATTTTCACCCAAGAACTCTCCCAACCTGCTGTCCATCGATTTCCCAAGTAAGATCCGCTATTTTTACAAGTTTCACGACGATTTCCACTATGATTTTACATGATTTTCACTCCGATTTCATCCAAACTGCTTTATTTTCATCTAAACAACATCTTTTTCATCTAAACTTCAACTTTTCATCTAAAACTTCATCTTTTTCATAAAAACCTTCATCTTTTTCTTCAAAGACTTCTGATTTACCATGGATTTACACTTAAACGAGTGATTTGGCTTCCCAAGATGTAGATCTGAGAATCTCACACTCACCAAGTGTTTACTCCAAATAAAAAGTGCTTTAAACTTGATTTTTACACAAAAACGGACCAAAACCGACACATATTACGTTCACTAAGTAGCGGGACAAAGTGGTGTCAAAACCGTCATGAAAAAGACTCGAAAACACAGCCGATTTAGGCGAAAAAGCTCAGCCAAACGCTGAAAAACGCTGAACAGTCGCTTGTATGAAGGCACTAGCCTCGTACGAAGGCACTGGCCTCGTACGAAGCCAGCTTCGTACAACTCAGCCATATTCCTCACATGTGACTCAATCACTCAAAAGACCTCTCTGGATCTAAGTTTAATCAGTAGCTTAAGGCTGGAGGGATTAACACTCGATTTCTCGAAGACAGACGCGAAGAACACTCGATTTTGGACACGAAAATCAGGCGACACGTACGAAGACCCACCTTCGTACGAAGGCACCACTCCCTTCGTATAAGGAGCCTGTTTCCCACCCGACACTTCAACTTTGACCGTTTCAGCACTTGGAAGACTTATGCACCTATGTTCCCGAACACAGGCTTATCCGGCGCTCTCTCCACTCCATTCCAGACCGTGTTTACTATTAAGCACACACTGTGAGTATACTCGAACCCTTTTTCGCTTAACGCACTTTTGGGTGTTACATACGTTCTCTATCAAAACACAACGTACACAACGCTTAAACTCTTTTAAAACGCTAACTGCCCTTGCCTGTTATACGTGATTCGATGAATGGTTGTTTGCTATGTTTACACAGTGATTACTTGCCCTACCACCCTTAGCAACGATAGTACTATAGTTTGGACTCAGCACCTGTTTATTCAGGGGTTGTTAAGGATCTCTTACTTTACGTGCACACTACGGTGAACACGTATTGCGCATACCACAACTCGCAGTCATGTTGGTTAGCTTATGTCATTGTCGATAGCTTACTTGATTCACCTCTCTACGTATTACATGCTGGTTATGCGTAAACACTTTTAATACTCTACTTATGCAAAGTTGTGTACTCACATTTACATTATTGTGTTGACTTTATTTTAATGTATGTGACAGGTTGATGGATTGTTATGTTGCAAATGGATAGGATTGCTAGAAACTCACCTAAAAATCTAAGTTGTCGGATTGGTTTTGCTTGAGAGACTTGAAATCGGTTATGACTTTTGTTGAAATATTTGTTTGATAGTATGTGATATTGAACTTTTTTAAATATTATCACTAAATTAATCGTTATGGATTCTCTTGAACAATCTGGTTCGCTTAGTGCCACATCCCGATGATTCCACCATCGGTTGGGGTGTGACACATTAGTAGTTACTAAGCAGGAAGCAGAAACGATTCTAGACGTAATCGCTAATATGTAAAATCTAAGTTAATTTATTATTTGACCCTAGTACAAATCAAAGTTATAAATAAATGCATCCTGTCAAGTACTTCATTTATTCAGAACCATAATAGACTTGTTTGGTCTTCACTTTCATTGAATCATTTATTTGGTTACGACACATTGTGGTAGTATTTTCATTAATTTGAAGCTTGAGCTAATTTCATTTTCACACCTGATGTATGAATTTATCTATTTAAATAATTTCTGTTGGTTCATTATCTTAAAACAGTCTTAATACAATTATGTGTTAAGATAAGGGCACACAAATTCGTATTATATTCTGGTGTACCTCTAAAGATTCTTTCATCATTGATCGAAAATTATATGATATTCATTTGTTCTTTCATTATCAATTGAAAATCCTATAAGATTTATTTGCAATAAATATCCAAATTTACTTCATTAAAACTTTCAGTTGATTACGAACACGGTGAATTTGTTCGGTCACCGTAATTAATGAACTATTTCAATCATTACGACACCTTGTGGCGTTGGTATAAACTTGTAGCTTGGCTAATCATAATCATACGAATCATGCAAAACCACGTATGTCTTTCGTTTGACTCATCGTTTAAAGTAGTCTTGATGCAATTATGTATTAAGACAATGATACACTAAACTCTGTTGTATTTCGGTGTATCCTTGCAATTCAATAATATCAACACACTGATTTTTCCTCATGTCATGATTCGATAATTGGCAAATCATTTTCGAGCTTCTATTTTATTTGAGCTTGTTAATTCTAAGCCTTCCTTGATTGATGATTAAAGTAAGTTTCCCTTTGGCAAATAAATTCTATTGATTCTAAAAGTCATTCACAACTTGTAAACATTCTATTTAGACATCTATTGATCATAAATCTCTTTTGGCTTGAACCTAGTCACCTTAGAAATTATATCATTTCATCTCGTTCGCTTAACATCGATTTCTTGAACTAATTCAGTTGAACCATTGAGTCATATTTATTGTAAAACTCGTATTCATTTGAACATGTCTTGATTCTGTGTCATTTACCTTAATACTATTCTTATTGACCAAGACGTGACATGACCCTAAAGGAGACATGGTACCCCAAATCTCGAGACCGAGATTTAAAACAAGGTGGGGAGGATGTAACGTTTCTATTTTTTATATTAAAATAGAGTATATAAAAACTTATATTATTAAATGAGTAGATTACGGGTAAGTTGATTGTTAGAAATATGAGATATTAGACGAACATAGGATCCACTTAATAATTAAATTATAAAAATATATTATATTATATTTGAACTTACTCCGTTTTTAATGAAACTTGGGTCAAAATGTAGATAAAAATATTATCGTTCTAATGACATATTCATCGTTTTATAAAACGTCATATTTTAGAAGTTATAAGCGATAAATGAGTGAAACAGCTGAATTAATTATAATATATAAATAATAAAAAACAAATCTAACATTGAATTCAATATGTGTTGTATACATACGTGGCTCGCCAAACTTGATTTCCAAGTTTTGAACTTGCTATAAATAGGAGCACAAAGCAACTTTCATATTTTCTCTTTTCTTTTCTTTCTCGTTGCCTGCCCTGCTCTCTTTCTCCCTCTCTCTCTCTCTCTGCTCACATGTATTCATTTTTTAAGTATTTCACACCATAATACTCTAAAGCCCTGCCCCGTTTTAAGTGTTTTAACCACTGATCACTGAGTCGATGCCCTGTCCGATTGATCTAGAACCTAGCAACGCATGTCAAGGCTCAGCCTGAATAAGTACGTTGGGGTTCTGTCTCGTGACGTATTGAAAAAGTTGAATTTGGGTTATTATAGTTAACGCGAATGCATTATATATTTTATTAAATAGCTCAGGAGTTATACTCAAGATTATACCAGGAAGCTTTTAGTTGAACCCTAAAGTTACAAAGTGAGTCATTCTTCTTTTTATCACCTTTTTGTGATACATTTATATTTAAAAATGCTTTACAAAACCCTCAATGTTTATCGGTTATACTTACAGTGATTAAGTTTTTGTAGTCTGCAATTACCATCGGTATATGGGGCTTTAACTGGGTTGAAGATTAAAGGGTTAAGTTAAAACACATATATTATTAATGTATTTCTATAAAGGCTGGTTGTGAATATATTTAGAGCCTATTATGTTATAATATTCGACTTCTCATTATAATTAATTATAATGTGTTAATAATATATTTTATTAATATAAAGCATAAAAATGTTATACTTTATCAATATAACATTGTGATATATGTATATTTTTCATTTAGTCACTATGTGTCTAGTACAAAGTTTCGTTTAAATATCAACTGTAAACTTTTATCTTGTGTCATATTAAATGTAACTATATTATCACTGTTTATATGGTTATAACTTCTTTATAACTTTTAGTATTGTATTTAATTGTAACCCATTTTATTATGTATAGACATAACATTTTAGTTTAAATAAGATATATTAAATATAAAGGATTTATAATAATACAATTATTTAATTAATATATTATATTTAATAAAGTTATAACTACTAGTTTGACAGAAAATAATATATTTCATTTTTTGGGCTAATTGGTTTTGTGACATAGAAAATATATTTGACAAAGTGATATCATGGGTTTTATAATATATACTTTATATACACTACTAGTTCAGCGTCACTAGTTGAGAGAATGATCAACAGTGATATGACCAGAGTCACTAGTTGAGAGAATGATCAACAGTGTTATAACCACAGTCACTAGTTGAAACAACGATCAACAGTGATACGACCACAGTCACTAGTTGAGAGAATGATCAACAGTGTTATGACCCCAGTCACTAGTTGAAAGAATGATCAACAGTGATTTGACCACCGTCACGGGAATCGCATAGTGACAGATACCTTTGAATAATAGTAAGATATACTATATATCTATTACTTGATAAACTGCACTATTGGACGAAAGTTAGCCAATGAGTGATATGACCACCGTCACATTGGAACTGCCATCATGTGACAAATACTGATTGAGTTTGGGTAAATATAAACAAATATAAAAACCCTTAATGCTGTAAAGTATAACAATGTATTTTTATAAAAAATGGGATGAACTCGGTAGTATTTATTACTGATAAAATGTTTTCAAAACGCGTTTCAGGTAATTTGCTATAAAGATAATAGAAGCCAACTATGGAGCACTGAAGGCTTAAATAAAGTGGCTATAAATACCTGAATAAAAAAAGAAATTTATGTTTTATTTATTTGGGTTTATCCAAAAAAAAAAAAACAATTGAATGGAATATGGGTTTTAGCCCATTTGTTTAATATTAAAAGTTTGGTGTTTTACAAACTCTGAAATTATTTCTTAACTTTGATCCTAATAAGTTTATTAGTTTTCTCCACGTCGAGGTCTTTACCTTCTCACCTCGTTTCAATTCGGACATACTTACTATTATTTTACTATTTCTTTCAAACATTTCTACCTTTGTCGGTACTTAAATCATCCATCAAGATCTTAACCCATTATCCATTCTGATCCTCACGAGTCGATCACTACACGTCTAATTCGTAACATATCCAGTGCATCCACAACATCTTTCTATAGATATACTTACTTACACCATCACATGCTACCACCTTTGTCATATGTTTTACACTTACTTGTATATCCCGTTTCGGGTCTACCACGGTTAACTATCAACATATCCTTGCTATATATTCAACTTCAAGTGTTGTATTCCAACACTACATTCTACATTCTGTTTCGTGTGTTGCGTCCCCATATAAATATCTTCCTTTAAAATTTCCGTTCTACTAACATCTACTTTTTATTTGACCAGTTTTCCATCCTTAGAATCCATACTACACTCGCAATTCTATCATACTTTCACGTTCAATACTTTCTAGGTTTGATCATACTTATGATTCTATCATTTCTTCTTGTCGAGTTAGGTCATCATTGTTAGCATCCCAATCATCCGCCATCTACATAAACATATTCAATTTAAATGTTTTTCATTCTCTATTCATCAAAGTCATTTCATTCTATCATTATCAAGTCCTTACGACTTTCATTCTTTTTCATTCTCGTCATCATTAAGCCCCGAGGAACCATGGCATACATTCTTTCTATTATAGGGATTAAAAATCCCTAATCTTTCTTGATCTATACTAATTCTTATTCATCCCTTTTTAAGGTTTCATTCTTTTATCATGCTTAACTCATTTCGACATTCCGTACTTTCATACTTTTCTTCCATTCATTCTATGTGTTAATGGTCTTTTACGACCACACACTACTTGCTTTCCATCATAAGATTAAACAAATCCTATAGCTTCTATATATCACATTTATCTTAGCATTCTTGCCATATTCCCCCATTATTCATTTCTTATTAATGTAAGACTTAATCGGTTCATGAAGCACATAAATACAATCATGAGGTCGGAGAATGCATATTATCCTCTACATTCTCATTTTTTAATTCAAGTAGTTCACTTTCATAACACTTTAACATAATACAATTTGGTTCACGTAGTTTCTTACTAGTTTTGCCACTCTACGGAAGCCCATTGGGGTCACGGAACAGGTCTTAGAAGGTACGGGGCTCGCGGCATGATAAATGATCAAAATCAGTGTTCAAAGGTTGCAGGTGGCGTCGGTGACGACTTGAAGCCGCGTCGGCGACGCACCCCACAAACTTGCGTCATCAACATTTGGCGTAGACAGATTTTTAAGGCGTCGTAACAGCAGGCCGCGTCGGCGACGCCCAGAGGGTCGTCGGCGAGCCCTTGTCTAGTCTGCAGACGCTGCACTTTCTTGTTTCAGCTCATTTGACCCATTCCAGAGCCCCGTTTCGACTAAACGTGCCCCAAAACTCTCCGTATAATCCCCATTCTTACCTTTCCGCCTTCCAAACTTAAAATTTATATTGGAAACACATTCTTTCACATTTATATTTATAGAAAACTAAAATGCTACCTCATTTGTGGTCTTGGAGCGAACACACCCATTGCGCGAGCCGTCGGTTTGAGTCCAAGCACTCTAACTTGTGCTTGAATCCCTCAAACCTTGGCTCTGATACCAACTTGAAACGCCCAAAATTTCTCAATGGTCAAACATCATGTAAAAACGCTAAAATTTTGAACTTTCGTAACTTAATATAAATTTTGACCAAAATGCCCTTGTATACATACGAACCAACACAACTATCAAACTTTAAAACCAACGTTGACCAATTCTAACATATTTAAAGTATAAAATTTAAACGTACTTACAAAATACTTAAACATTTAAAATGATATTTACAATTCAAAAGTAGTTTGACCCATTGACACTAAACATAAACCAAAAGCGCATAAAGGGCATCATGGAGTGTGTTCGTTCCGAGCGTAGCACGCCGTTTAGAGTACGACTTTACCTACATGATAACAACAAGAATCAACATCAATTCTACATGTATGCACCACATATTAACTTCCAACTATTAAATTCACATTCGTTATTTTACTTCCATAATCCAACCCATTCTCATTAATTTACTTATATAAACATTCTTTAATATCTTATTCTAGTTGTTTGGTGTATTCCTTACGTTCCGATTAGATAACATTCCAACATATATTATATTCATACGACCCGTTCATACGGTTCGACTACATAGCATTCCAACATACATTCTATTGGTACGACCCGTTCATACGGTTCGACTACATAACATTCCAACATACATTCTATTAGTGTGACCCATTCATATGGTTCGACTACATAGCATTCCAACATACATTCTATTAGTATGACCCATTCATACGGTTCGACTACATAACATTCTAACATACATTCTATTAGTGCGACCCGTTCATACGGTTCGACTACATAACATTCCAACATACATTCTAGTCGTGCGACCCGTTCATACGGTTCGACTACATAGCATTCTAACATACATTCTATTAGTATGACCCGTTCCTACGGTTCGACTGCATAACATTCCAACATACATTCTATTAGTACGACCCGTTCCTACAGTTCGACTACATAACATTCCAACATACATTCTATTAGTGTGACCCGTTCATACGGTTCGACTACTAACATTCCTTTACTTTCTCATTTTTCTAACCATTCCTTAAATGTTTAGCACATCGAATTACCATGTTTTACACTACCACTTTTGAACTAGAATTTATATAATGAGACTAACATTCATAATCTACATTAAGGATAGACAAAGTTCATAAGAACTTACCATGATTTCGCGTTCTTAACACCTTGGATTGACTTGTACCTTCTTCTTTCTTCGCCCCTAGGGTGCAACATTTCACGTTTAGCTTTCACAATATCCATTGCATACGCACACTTCAATTATCTATTATGGCGTTAATTAACCATATACAATTCCATTCTCAAGCTAATTCATCAATTCAACATGTTTTTCAAGTTAAAACATAACTTAATCAGCCAAGACATTTCATCGAACACGTTGTGTGCGTACTATCTACAAGGCATAGTGTACAAGTATATTATGCATAATCTTACTAGGTTATATCAAGATCATGAAATTCAACTAATTTTCACATAACTTTCATTCTAAATCAGATTCATATAATAATAATCTACAACATCCAACTTCATATATCATAACTATACTCAATTTAACACATTTAGCATCATCATCTTCATAACATTACTACTACAAGTGGGTTTTCATCAAAACATCAAAATAATCAGAATTTCAAGCATGATTCATGTTTCATGAGATGATTCTAACTCACTATCATTCTAATTTCATACAATCTCCCGGATTGGTTCAAAAGCTAATTCATCAAGATCATCAAACATATAATTTAACTTACCTAGGGTTGAGGATACCTAGATTATTGAGAAATTAAAGACATGCATTCGAATTTGTCCTTAAATCATCTTCAATTTGCTGAATTTGTTAAGCTTGAGGGTTTTCCCCTCTCTTCTCTTGCTACGGTCGAAGCCCACACACACCAGTGTATGTGTTTGGGTTTTTAATATTGTTATAAGTAAAATCTTTCAAATTGTACAACTTTGACACTTCTACTATGGGAAGTTATGTTTTATTTGTAAAAATCCATTCTTACTAATTTATAACTAACTTTTATATATAATATAGAGTAAATTACAAGTTTTTCGTTTATGTTTACATCAAATTTTAGGCGCTGTCCTTTTGGCCAAAAGTTTACAGGCGGTGTCCTTAACATTTCAAAATCTTGCACGTTTTGTCTTTTAGGCTTAACTTGGTTAGAAATCTCAATTAAAAAATTGCACATGAGGGTAAAATGGTCATTTTCCTCTCAACTCTTTTAATTCCTAATACTCTCAAACTGAGAACTTACAGTTTCAGGACACCAAATTCCTAATCACAAAACCTCCAAACTCCTAATCATAAAACCTAAATGCACCATCCTCCGCACCATCGTCTCAACACTGGATCTCCCAAAGCGGACACCAATCACCAGAGCTAGGGTTCATTTCCCCAATCCAGAAGACGTCATTGAGGTTTTTGTTGATTGATATCCGGTGAAGATCCCGAAAGGTATGACTGTACTACAGGCGTGTTCGGTTGCTGGTGTTGATATCCCTAGGTTTTGTTATCATGATCGGTTGTTGAAATTGCTGGTAATTGCCGGATGTTGAATCTCGAATATTATAACTCATATTGATCGACATAACAATGACACAGTTGATACAATGTTAAATAATGAAATACCTTTTCGATGTTTAGATTCAACAATAACAGATTGTTGCAGCTGATCTTTGGAGTGAAGTTTTGATCCAACAAGACATCTGTTATCTTCAGGTTGCTTGAAAACAATCGCAGAACGATACCTGAATGAAGAAACTAAATCCCCTTCACTATGCCGATCGTCGTTGCTATTCGTTGACTCCATGACAAACTTCTTCAATTGTTCTTCCCTATTAGGGTTTGTATTAGAAGCAGTTTGCGGATGTTGAAGAGAAAGCTGGTGTGGGTTATAAATGGGGAATTAAAAGAGTTAGGAGGGAATGACCATTTTACCCTCATGTGCATTGCACATGACATTTTTTAACTGAGATTTCTAACCAGGTTTGGCCTAAAGGACAAAACGTGCAAGATTTTGAAAGATAAAGGACACCGCCTGTAAACTTTTGGCCAAAAGGATAGCGCCTGAAATTTGATGTAAACATAAAGGACAAAACTTGTAATTTACTCTATAATATATGAAATTCGGGGTGTTACAAGATTGTGATGATATTCAGATATAGTGATAGCACTTTGAGAAAATGAACTAATCTTATGATGTTAATCAAATACCATAGACCCATCAATTTTATTATAGGTTTCTTTTAGATCTTTCCAAACATCAGATGCTAGTTTAGAATAAACCTGGCCTAAATACAGTTCTTCAAAGACACCAAATTTAGAATCTAAGTTAATGCAATCGAATTACATCTCTCCCTTTGGTTAGCAAGAACTTCATCGTCATTAGATTTAATGCATGTACCATCAATAAACACATATTTGTTTTACACTCTAAGAGCTAAAGTAATAGAATTAGCCCACACATTGTAGTTCTCAGTACCTTTTAACTTTATACTAGTAATAGTTAAGTTTGTAGTATCACTTGCATGAAGATATAGTGGATTACTAGGTTCTAACTTGCTAATAAATGTTGCAAAAGGATTTCCCTCACCATCAGCCATATTGTCACTGTTCAATCAAGATAACACAATCAATTATCGCAGTCAATATAAATAGCTAATACGAATCAACACAGTAAACTAGCAACAACACACAAATAGCGAAACTGTGCCAGGGGCCAGGTGGTAGGTTTGTCACTCAATAGGTGCCTACCCAAGTCTTTGCACATGAGTTGTATACCTAATATGTCTATGGCACTCATAACAATAAACAAAATGTCAGACAATAACGAATCAACAAGATCACAAAAAAAACGTGCACAAACCATATAACCAATGAACAATCAATTATCACAGAGTATAATGCACACAAAGAATGAATGCAATAGGGGACGACCCGCCTTGTGTCCCACTCACAACAACTACCGGTCCAAACTACCCCGCAACAGAATGCCTAATGCAAAGTTAAAAGAAAAAATAAAAGACAATAATGGAAGGATCTCACCAAGATATAAAACCCTAGCAAAGGGTTTTCTCCTGTTCTTGTTCTAGGTTTTACAATCTTTCAAGATTGAACCCAGAGATAAGAGTGGCAGCTTCCAATAATCTGTTTTGAGTTTTGCAACCTTCAAGGGTTGAACTTAGAAACAGGTCTTCAGCTCCTTGCTTCGTCCTTCCACGGATCTTCTCCGAATCTTGCACCAGAAACCCTAGATCTGGTTTTTCATATCTTTATCACGAAAACCCAAGAAGTACAGAACCTTCAACGATTTAAGTCAAATCACACCAGAACGACAAAACCCCAATTCTTGAAACCCTATTTTCAAGAATCACAAATAATCGAACAACTGGGAGCGATAAAGGACCTAGAGCACCATGTGCTCTGATACCATGTGAATTTTGGTATCAACCAGATAAGAACAATGAAATAATTATATTCAAAACTCACATAAACACACAACAACTAAACAAATACAATTCTTAGACCCTCACTTTCATATTATCAACACGATGATTTGATAAACTTAAGACAGAACTCTCAATAACAAGGTTTGATCAATGCGATCAAACAAGAACCCTAGATCTAAACTTGAACGAAACCCTAGGAATGAGAGAATACACAAATGTGTGTGTGTGATATTTTGACTTAATGAATATCCATACACACACTCTCTTATTTATAATATCCAGGGTCCAACTTAACCCTACTTATCTGGGTATCAGCAACAACCCTCAAACGGGCCCTTCTCTTTAATCTTTAGCCTTTAAGTCCATACACCTTTAAACCCATCCTCGGCTTCTCTCCTAAGCCCAAGACTCCACCTTAGATCTTTAGCCCAATTCGCCTTAGCCCATCTTGACCTTAACCTATATTAAAAAACAGTAGACCAAATAAACAATATGCTAACAAATAACTTATATGTATTAATTGAACTGATCTAGTGATATTTTAACAAAAGAGAAACTTTCAGATGACAAATAACTTAAGAATATATTTATGTAAGGAAACACTACCATGGTATCTTGTAGAATGTTCTGTTCATAACTATTATACAAATTAATAGAAAGAGCTCATGAACAGTGATTTTGATTTTTTATTAATATTGATTTTTTCTAGGTTTTTATTAGTATTATATTGTTTTATTCGTTTAATTGATTTAAACATATATTTTTATATAACTTTTAAGATACAATCAAAGTACCAGTTATCAAACAAGAAATCACAAGTGCTCATGAACAGTGATTTTGATTTTTATTAATAATGATTTTTTCTAGGTTTTTATTAGTATTATATTGTTTTATTCGTTTAATTGATTTAAACATATATTTTTATATAACTTTTAAGATACGATCAAAGTAGCAGTTATCAAACAAGAAATCACAAAAATGAATATATACCGGTACCGATGTTGTTCAGTACGGTATGGTAGCGATACGATACTAATTCATTAAAAGCAAAAACACTAAAAATAAATACGGATACAGATGTTATTCAATCAGTTTTTATTGAATTTGGTACGATAGCGACACAATATCCGTTTAAAGAATATATATCGTAACGTTGAAATAAAAACAGGGGAACAATTGTTTTTGAGTTTTTTCAATATTGTTTTTTCTAAGGTTTTATTATTTTATTGGTTTATTACTTTAATTGATTTAAGTATATTTTGTTCTCTCATATAACTTTTAAGATATGTTCATAGTACCCATTATTAAACAAGAAACAATAAAACGGAATGTATACCGGTACCGATGATGTTCGGTACAATATGGTAGCGATACAGTAACAATTTATTGAAAGCAAAAAAACTTGTTGGTGCATGTTTGTGACAACAGCTTAGATTTGGTCTTTGGATATCTTGTAATTAGTTAAACGATAAACGGTTAGCGGGTTTAGCTTTGTATTTGTGAGTTGTAATGTTTGGGCTAACCAAACCCAAACAGATTGGGTGTATGGGGGCGAATTGGGCTTACACCAATTCGCAGTCCATGAGGTTTAACCAAGCCCAAGTAGCAAACCTTGTGTTATATAAACAAGGTTAGGCTTTAGAGTTTAGGTTAATCAGCCAAAAACGATATCAGAGAGAGAAATTTCGTGAGAGACTTGTCTTGGACGAAATTGATAGTTGGTTAAGGTTTGATTGATTGTAATTCTTGTAATCGATAATCAATAGAAACCCTGTTTAAAAGTGAATTGTTGTTTCTGTTCTTCTACACGTTTTCTGCTATATTCTGATCAAAAGGATTCCGCACTCTTGATTAGATTGACAATTCTGTGAAAGATCCATACATCAAGGGGACCTGCAATTGGTATCAGAGCGTTTATTGCTTTTGTTATTTACTTGCTTTCAGAAAATATAAAAATACAAAAATAGTGTCTTTTTCTGTTTAAAATTCTTAACGAACGGAAAACTGTTATTCTTGGAGGAATTGTTACTGATAGGGGGAGACGGTGTTGGAAAGTGAGTTCAAAATTTTTAAATCATGCGGGTTATAGGGTGTGATTAAAAAGTTTTGCGTGTTGGTGATAAATTGAAAATGCTTAATCTGTGATACAGTTTAACTATCTCTTGAAAAATAATAATTTATTTAACTTTGTTGAAAAATTCTTATGGTTTCTCGAGATGTTTGTTTTATAGTATACAGATTGAAGCAGTATGTTGCTGAGATGTTGCTGAGACGTTGCTGTGAAGATGAGAGTTGATTGGATGCATGGTAGAACCTCCTTTCTACATTGCAGACAAGATTGAAGAGTTTGAAGATTGCTATACATATGCTAAAACGCTAAAGTTTTTGAAGATTTGGTGATTGGATGCATCAGCTTAGGGGGAGTCTGTTGCTGACAGAAGCTGTTGAAGCTGAAGCTATCCAAAGACCAAAGACAGTGCAAGACTACATGAAGAATGCAAGATGAATGAAGACAAAGTTATTTTATGAAGCTATTGTCAAGGGGGAGTTTGTTGGTGCATGTTTGTGACAACAGCTTAGATTTGGTCTTTGGATATCTTGTAATTAGTTAAACGATAAACGGTTAGCGGGTTTAGCTTTGTATTTGTGAGTTGTAATGTTTGGGCTAACCAAACCCAAACAGATTGGGTGTATGGGGGCGAATTGGTCTTACACCAATTCGCAGTCCATGAGGTTTAACCAAGCCCAAATAGCAAACCTTGTGTTATATAAACAAGGTTAGGCTTTAGGGTTTAGGTTAATCAGCCAAAAACAATATCAGATAGAGAAATTTCGTGAGAGACTTGTCTTGGACGAAATTGATAGTTGGTTAGGGTTTGATTGATTGTAATTCTTGTAATCGATAATCAATAGAAACCCTGTTTAAAAGTGAATTGCTGTTTCTATTCTTCTACACGTTTTCTTCTATATTCTGATCAAGAGGATTCCGCACTCTTGATTAGATTGACAATTCTGTGAAAGATCCATACATCAAGGGGACCTACAAAACTAAAAAACAATATTGGTACCGATACAAATGTTGTTCAATTGGTTTCGATTGGGCTTGGTACGATAGAGGCAGAATATCCGTTATCAAAAAAAAAATCGTAATGTTGAAATAAAATAAACATAAAATGCAAGCGAATCGAACCGATATCAACTGAACAACATATATAGGTACCATATCAATATGTTTTATTTTTTCGGTCGATGTAATGCTTTCTCTTTCAATTACTATATCGAGTGCAGGTACTGTAACGAACCAAATTGATACCGATTTAATCCCCGCCGCGAAGCGTGGGGGAATATCACTAGTATTAGATTAATATCCAAATAGTCCTTTCTATTATACAAGAGTGGTTATTGTGCGAAGCGTACGCGAGTAGGAGATTGTGTTGCGTGACATTCCTTATTTTTTTATAACGCTCGTGATTATGTATATAACATGCGTAATTAGGGCTTTGAAACAACCCATGCGTAATTTTGAGTTTAACATACGTAATTACATGTTTGGTGGCATGCGGTTTTGATTTCTTATAACGTGCGTAATTAGGGTTTAACCAAACCCACGCGTAATTATGCATTATAACGTGTGTAATTATGCAAATAACGTGCGTAATTAGGGTTTAACCAAACCCACGCGTAATTATGCATTATAACGCATAATTATGCATTATTACATGTTTGGTGGCATGCGGTTTTGATTTCTTCGATAGGGTTAATTACTATTGAAGACCTAGGGTATGTTAGATGTGCGGTTGAGATGCTCTCGCACGCTTCGTACGATTAATTGGTCTTGTACGTTAACCAGCCAATATATATATATATATATGTATATATATATATATATATATATGTATATATATATATATATATAGAAATGAGATCCAAAGAAAACACCCTAAAGTGTGAAACCAGTGCGAACGATTCATGGAGTGACACGTGGCGTAGGCGCTAAATAAGACGCGGGGGTATGATCGCCACTGATGTGTGCAAAATGCAACATATAAATTACATCAATTGTGGCATAAAACTAACCCTTTTTTAGTACTAATGTTGGAAAAAGTGTGTTTTTGTCTTCCTTTTGTATTTTCAGGATTAAATGAGCTCAAATGAACAAAAGAAGCAAAAAGGCAGCTAAATCTAACATAAATACAAGAAAAGGAACAAACGTGGCATGCCCAACCCCCCGACAGCATCTTCTCAAGCAAAAACAAGAGAACAGAAGGCTGAACACGCCCCGTGCTCAATGAGCACGGGGGCGTGCCCAAGTGTCTGCAGAAAAGACAAAGCTGTAGAAGCTTCTATCACCCACCATGGGGGCGTGCCCAGCGGACACGGGGCCGTGGTCAACTCTAAGATTCGCAGAATCTGAGGAAATCGTGATAGTACAGATACGCTTCTGCACACGGGGTCGTGCCCAACGGATACGGGGTCGTGGTCAACTAATGCAGACAAACTGCAATTAATGAAGAAAGAGAAGGAGGATGGACACGGGGCCGTGCCCAATGGACACGGGGCCATGCCCGAGCTGCTGTTCAGGCTATAAATAGGGGTGCTTGGCTCATTTGCAAACCATCCCTTGGCACACCACCTCTCTCACACTTTACCCACACTCCACCACCACCACAACACCATCATCCACCACCATCATCCATCATAGAGTGTGTGAGTCGTCTCGGGATCCAAGATTGATAGTAAGAGTTCTTGACAATCAAAGGCCATGTTTGCCTAAGTCTCTTACATCACTTGGTGAAGACAAGTGTCTAGTGTAATACTTTTTATTTTTAATCTTTTCGCACTTTTTATTTGGTTATGTATTAATGACTTTAATAACTAGTTTCTTATGTTGAAGGTGATTCTTCCTTATCATTTGTCCGTGGTGTCTTGGCATTATTTTACTGTCTATATAAAATAAAAGATTTTCACCATTCATATCTCCACGGTCTATATGGAGATATGTTGGCTACCTGGTCGGGGGTTAAGGGAATGGTTTGGTAAGAGTCTTGCCTTGTTCAGTGTATAGATCCTGCAAGGACATGGGTCAAATTTAGTAAGACCTCCTTCAATACCCATCGGTATTGGATGGCGGGGGTCCAAACTCTTTGATCCCCTCATATGTAAGCTACTATTAAAACTTTAACCCGGCTAATTAGGACTGTATCCCTGCTGACTCAGACTACTTAGCCGAGGGTAACGTCACCTTCAAAAGAGGGGCCTACCACATTATGCATTAATAACTTAATTAATTATATTTCAATAATCCGACCCTTTAGGATTGTATCCTTGCTGACTCAAACTACTGGGTTGAGGGTAACGTCACCTTCAAAAGAGGGGCCTACTACAATAACTAAGATAATCTCTTAAAAAAGTGCAAAAGTGCGGAAATAATAAAAGGTTACACTACACACGAGTCGGAGCCAAGTGATTCATCTTGTCTATCTGTTTTTACTTTTATTTTATTTTTCAGCATTTTAGTTAGTTTTTATTTTCTAGTTTAAAACCTTTTTCTAAACTTTTGATTTGATTAGACGTTGAGGATAAACCGGTATTAAAAGCTCTTGTGTCCATGGACGACCTCGGTATCTTACCAACACTATACTACGCTCACGATGGGTGCACTTGCCCATATGTGTGTTTAGTGTTAGTAAATATCGTGTTTTATAAATTTAAAACTTGGCTAAAAAGTGTAAAAGGGTATAAATTATACATTAAAAACCTATCACACTCGACACGTATCAAGTTTTTGGCGCCGTTGCCGGGGAAACAAGGATTTTAAGAAAGTTAGGAATCAGCGGCCTAATCGTTTTTTCTAATTTTTTCTGTTTTTTTAGGATTTTCTTAATTTTTTCAGTTTCTGCAGAGCTCAGCACGGGCCGTGCCTGGTCGGACACGGACCGTGCCCAGCATTGTTACTGGCAGTTTTTATTTTCTGAGTTACAGAGAGTTGAGCACGGGGCCGTGTCAAACTCCCCAGTAACAGGGATCCGGAAAACAATCACTGTTTCTCCGACCACGGGCCGTGTTCATCTGAACACGGGGCCGTGGTGAAACTTCTGACCAACGTTCTTTTTTGTTTTTATTGCAGGACTTGGAACCCAGGCGCCACATCGGAACTCTCCACGTAGTGTATGAGCTCCAGTTCTAGTAGAGACGTAAAAGAACCCCTAGACGAACCCGAACGCTTTCTAAGAAAAAGACTTAAAGCTAAAAACCAAGAGAAAGTTTCGGGGATCCCACTTCCAATGGCGGACCAGCGTACCCTCATGGATTACCTGCGACCCACCGTAGGTAATCTTGGCACCGCTATCAATGCACCGAATGTCGAAGCCAACAACTTCGAACTTCGGCTGCATTTGATACAAATGCTTCAAAACTCCGCAACCTTCCATGGGCTTGCGGACGAGGATCCCCATCTACATATTACTAATTTCATAGAAATATGTGATACCTTTCGGATCAATGGAGCATCAAACGACGCCATCCGCCTTCGAATGTTTCCATTTTCACTAAAAGACCGAGCTAAGGCTTGGCTTAATACCCTCCCAGTTGGCTCGGTAAACACCTGGGATGAACTAGCCCAAAAGTTTCTATATAAGTATTTCCCTCCTGCTAAAACGGCTAAATTAATGACTGAAATTAATACATATTCACAAGAGGATGGGGAATCCTTATATGAAACTTGGGAAAGGTTCAAGGAGCTACTAAGAAAGTGTCCTCATCACGGACTTGCGGTATGGCAACAAGTATCCACTTTCTACAATGGATTGTTGCCACACACAAGAAAAACACTTGACTCTAGCTCCAGGGGGCTTTTAGATAATCGTCGCCCAAATGAAATATATAATCAAATTGAGGAAATTGCTCAAACCAATTTTCAGTGGCACACTCCCTGAGGTAATAAATCTATTACCCCGGGCACCCATAAGGTTGATGAAAGCACTTCTTTACAAGCCCAAATCGAGGCCCTTTCTTCAAAAATCAAAATCCTAGAAATGGCAAAAACGGCCTCGGTTATGGCTTGTGAGGGGTGTGGTGCGCCACATGAAAATTGGAGTTGTATGAAAGAAGTAGATGATCAAATAGAATCGGTAAACTACATTGATAATAGACCTAGGCCGTCGGGTCCTCCAACGGGTACCTACAACTAAGGATGGCGTAACCACCCTAACCTTGGTTGGAGAGAACCCGGCAATGGTAGTAACCAACAAAATCTAAACCAACGAACAAACTTTCAACAACCAAGAATCGAGTCACAAAATTTCTCTCAACAGCAAGGTAGACGAGAGAGGCTTGAAGATACTGTATCTCGCCTCATCTCCGACACCGAAAAGAAAAACTCGAATCGATTTCAACAATTGGAATCGAATTTTAGAAATCAACAAGCTAGTATACAAAACATTGAAAAGCAATTAAATCAAATAGCTCAGAATTTCTCCGAGAGACCACAAGGCGCGTTACCAAGTAATATCGAAACCAACCCAAAGGCGCAAGTACATCTCATAACATTGAGAAACCGTACCGTGGGTCCCAAAGAGGCTCCATTACCACCAACTGAAAGAAGCCAATCCAGCCATACCACAACTCCACCCACGTCCCAACAAGAGATGGCTTCTCCACCAATTCAAGAGCCTACTAAGACTCCTCCGGTTCCATACCCCGGTCGGTTAATTCGTCAAAAGACCGATGAGCAATTCGCAAAGTTCGAAAATTTACTAAAACAATTGCATGTTAATATTCCATTTATCGAAGTCCTAACTCAAATGCCTAAATATTCAAAATTTATGAGGGACTTCCTCACTCATAAAAGGAAAATTGAATCATTGCAATTAGTTAATTTAGGCGAAGAATGCTCCGCCTTACTACTCAACAAACTCCCGCAAAAGAAGATTGACCCGGGAAGCTTCACAATTCCTTGCTCGATTGGGGAATCCCCCATTCGCAATGCACTAGCCGATCTCGGGGCTAGCATCAACCTCATGCCCGCATCAATGTTCAACCGACTCGGCCTAGGAAAAACAAGCCCTACAAAAATAAGCATACAACTCGCCGATCGGTCCGTCAAATATCCACAAGGTGTCGCTGAAAATTTATTGGTCAAAGTTGGCGAATTTGTCTTCCCGGCCGATTTTGTCATATTAGATATGGAGGAAGATACCGAACTACCACTCATCTTAGGAAGGCCATTCCTAGCTACGGCCCAAGCGGTGGTAGACATGAATGATGGAACACTAACATTGAGGATTGGGGACAAGGAAATGAAGTTTGGAGTTGGAAAAAGAGTAGAAGACGACGACCCGGTCAACTACATGAAGGTCATAGACTCAAGTTTGGATGATGCTCTCCGACGGTGTAGCATGGGATGCAAAACATCCCACTTGGGTAACATATGACCAGGATTTGGGTCTAGCCAAGGACCCTTATAAACGTGGCGCACCACGGAGGCATTCCGCGGAACTATCCTTAGTTTAGATTAATCCTTATGTTTTCTAGTTTAGTTTTAATTTTCAGGAATAAAACACACCCGGGATGGTGAAGGATACTAAGGGAAACTTGAACCAGCACCCCATG
Organism: Helianthus tuberosus; assembly: GCA_030545235.1. Lineage (NCBI taxonomy): Eukaryota > Viridiplantae > Streptophyta > Magnoliopsida > Asterales > Asteraceae > Helianthus > Helianthus tuberosus. The sequence goes on from CM060391.1 coordinate 39,425,927, forward strand.
CACAAAAACAGGGCCATCCGACAAATTTTTCTTCATTACCGCAAGTTCAGCACGGGGCCGTGCCCACCCAACACGCCCCGTGCCCAACCATCTGCAGAAAAGGCCCAGTTCAGGTAACTGGACACGGGGCGTCCTCACTGAACACGCCCCCCGTGCACAGGCTTCTGTTTCTGTTTCTTTTTACTAATTTCTGTTACTGGCGATCTGAACACGGGGCCGTGCCCGGACACCACGGGGCCGTGTCCAGACGCCAAGTAACATAAAATTTTGCTTTTTCACACCGTTTTACACATTCAATCAACCTAAAAACTTATTTTTGGGACACATTGAGGACAATGTGTAATTTAAGTTTGGGGGGGATGCTAAAACCTTGAATCTCGCAAGTCCTTATTACAAGCCTTACACAAAACTCTATTGGAACCGCTAATCACCCCAATTTTTTTCAAAAAAAAAATTTGATTTTTTTTACTTGTCTAGGTTTAATTTGGGAATTTCAAGTTCTAAAAAGGTTATATTTTTACAAATTTACAACCGATAGGGTCGTGATAAAAAGAACCAACATAATAAAATTATGAAACGACATGACAAGTTTAGTTAAAATTTGATTATATATACTTGATCACATAAAAACCCATTCCTACAAAAAGTGAGTTTTGAGCCTTTATTGAGCATACAAATACATATCTTTAAGCTAAATGCTCATTTTTCGTTTCTTGTGTGAATAGCCGCTTGGTTCTTACAACTCTAGAACTTGCCACGACGATACATTCCCGGTCCTTACCAACTTAAACCCGAGTAAGTAAATGATGGAGGCATTAGGACTAACCCTTTTTATTTCTACACCGTTATTTTTTTTACCACCTACCCAAAATCCCCCTAGTTAACCCCTTTGAGCCTAAACCTTTTCATTTCTTAACCAACACCCTTTTACCCACCAAAACCCTTTTTCATTTTAAACATTTTATTTTAGTAACAAAGCTCGGCTTTTGTGTGACTTCCTTATGTTGAAAAAAAAACATTGATAAAGAAGAAAAGAAAAATGAAGTTACCAATAAACAAACAAAGCTCATCAAAAGAAGGCTTGTTTGAATAATGTTTCATTGGAATAAAAAGTCACAAAACAATATGTTTTGGAAAAACCAACGCTTTTTACGCCTTTCGCCCTTTTCTACTAACCACTAACCCAACCACCTACCTTTAACCCAAGCCTAACCCTTCAACCAAAAGTCCTCTTGATATTTACAAAGGTGTATAGTTAAAAAGGAGGAGGATTGATTGCTTTGCAAGCTTATGGTAGGAGTAAGTTCCATGCCGCTCTCGAGTGATTCACTAAAATACATCTTCGGCCGAGTGTTGAGTGATCCCTCGTGAGGTATGTGAACTTGTATATAAATGGAATTTTAAAAAGGCATGTTATGCCCTAATAAGTAATTTATCTTATGTAATGTTTTAAATAAATCATGACAAATAGGATTGTAAATAAATAAAAATAAAACTTAATAAAGAATCTTGGAAATCCCGACACTCTATGACAAGCCCAAAAACCTTCTCTTCTACCCATTCCATTTGGGAGTGTAATTAGGACTGTATCTCTGCTGACTCAGACTACTTAGCCGGCTAATTAGGACTGTATCCCTGCTGACTCAGACTACTTAGCCGAGGGTAACGTCACCTTCAAAAGAGGGGCCTACCACATTATGCATTAATAACTTAATTAATTATCTTTCAATAATCCGACCCTTTAGGATTGTATCCTTGCTGACTCAAACTACTGGGTTGAGGGTAACGTCACCTTCAAAAGAGGGGCCTACTACAATAACTAAGATAATCTTTTAAAAAAGTGCAAAAGTGCGGAAATAATCAAACGTTACACTACACACGAGTCGGAGCCAAGTGATTCATCTTGTCTATCTGTTTTTACTTTTATTTTATTTTTCAGCATTTTAGTTAGTTTTTATTTTCTAGTTTAAAACATTTTTCTAAACTTTTGATTTGATTAGACGTTGAGGATAAACAGGTATTAAAAGCTCTTGTGTCCTTAGACGACCTCGGTATCTTACCAACACTATACTACGCTCACGATGGGTGCACTTGTCCATATGTGTGTTTAGTGTTAGTAAATATCGTGTTTTATATATTTAAAACTTGGCTAAAAAGTGTAAAAGGGTATAAATTATACATTAAAAACCTATCACACTCGACACGCATCACCACGTTATATTTTTGAAACATTCCTTTTTTATCAGTGAGTTTATTCCTTTTGAAACAAACTCCAAAATTCTAGGGCGTTATTAACTGTTACTTGCTCTCTAAGTTTTGCGAGATTTATATTGCGAGTTACAAAGTAATTACGTCCATATTTTACATTATTTTTTCTTTGTTAGATAATCGTTCGAGCAATTCATGTTAAAGAACTGGCGTTTTTTAACTACCCGGCTTATAATAGCATTTATTTATTATTTCATCAATAATATCAATTGTTAGGACATAGATTTTATTTGTTAAGGATCCGCTATCCTGGTGCATATTCTAGATAAAGTATGCTCAATGGGTATTTTGGGACCTTAGAGGATAAAGGATCTTTATTGTTCGCTATAGTTTCTAAGAATTGTTCTCGGTATTTTATTGTGTTGATGTGCTGGTAAACTGAATGGTGGAGTAAGTCTAAGCTGAAATCTCGCTGAAGATAGTTAAGGAGCTGCACGTGCTCATTCCACAATGGTCATGGAACAAAGACGTGGGGTTAGCATGACAATCGCACATTTTGTTATCTTTATTTTTTAAAAGGGTCGATCAAGTTATAACACACGAAACACACAACATTCAGAAGACATCATTTCCTGTTGAACTCAGCTAGCATATTGTCTCAAACTTGATTGGTTTCCAAAGTTGTATTACACATTGTTGCTTAATAGAAATCAGTGGTAGATAGTTTTCACTACCCGAGGTTTTTATGCCGGCGATCTAGTAGTTAAGAGATGAAATATAAATGAGTAGAGAAAATAGTACATGGGAGGAAAATAAGAAACAGTGACGGTTCTGAATTAATATATAACGTGTAAAGTCTAGATTTTTTTTTGGAATTTGGGAAACTTGGTTGCCAAAATGAGGAACACCTAGGGCTGTTCATGAGCCGAGCCGAGCTAGGGCAAGCTCAGGCTCAGCTCGATTATAAACCGACCTGGCTCGGCTCGGCTTGGATTTGAAACCGAGCTGAAAATCTAAGCTTGGACTCGGTTTGGTTTTAAATCGAGTTGGCTCGGCTCAGCTTGGTTTGGCTTGATTTTAAAAAGAAAAATTAATGCATAGCTTCCAAAATTCAGTATTCTAAAATATTATTCAATACTTCAAAAAAACATATTTAAAATAAGTTCAACCTAATACATTACAAGCCAAAATCACGTTCAACAACGCAAAATAAGTTTTATATTTCAAGGAAATACAATATTAGTTCATTAACATGGTAATCAACCTTCAAATATGCCGTATATATCAAATTACAAGACTAAATACATGTAAATAATAATCAATTTTTTGTAATATATTATATGTATATAAAAATAAAATATATTATAAGTAAAATAATTCGAGCTAAGCCGAGCCGAGCTAGGCTCACTTTCTAGCCGAGCCGGCTCGGCTCACTTTCAAACCGAGCCATATCGAGCGAGCTTTTTCTGAGCTAAATCCGAGCGAGCTTCGAGCCACAAACTTTTTGGACAACCCTAACGGGATCATGCATTGCAGTCTTGGAGCGGTTTTGTTTGAGGTGGGTGTGACAAGGCTTACAACTTACAAGTGTCACTTGGAGCCAACCATATTAATTGTTCTACAAACTTTTATAACATTATTCAGATTATAAGAATTCTAGTTGCTAAATATGTGAAAATGCTTTTAAGTTGCATCAAATTTTTTAACCCAAACTAATCTATTCTTAGCATTGTAATTAGCTTGGTCCAACCATCAAGTTTGATAACCAAGTCAGTGGCTGTGAACCAAGTCCGGACTCTATAGGTGGACCTATTTAAATAAAAAGTTAACAATTGAATGAGAGGCAAAAAAAACTAAATAAATGTGAAAGTAGGTGATAATGTCGAATGTGAGTTGGAGGTCAGGTATAGTGTTGTAAGAAAAATGAAGGTTTCTTAAGGAGATTCGAAATCTGAGACATGCATGTTGAGGTGAAGGTTTATGGAGGTCTGTAAGAAATAACGTTGTAGATGCTCTTAACCATTGAAACATACACCTTGTAGGATTTGAAGCTTTCACCTCCTTTAGGATATAGGAAAGACATCTTACCATCACACCATGTAAAAGTATAATATATAAGGATAGCGTTGGTAATCCGTCATAGAAAATCAACAAAGAATTTCCAACTGTTAGTATCCATAGGCGAAGTCTTCATTTATCATCACGGTTTAGTGGAGATTCTTAATGATCACGTTAGAATATACAATTATATTTTTGAGTGAAAAAAACTGTTTAGTAAAAAGTAACATATTAAACTTAAAAATTATATAAACGTATATATAGTAAGTTGCCACGCCTGAAAAAGATATCATTTAAAATTCTCACTCGATATTGATAACAATCCACCATGAATAAATACATGCATGTTCTTAGGTATGCAAGAGTATCTGAATTAAATACTTCTAACATGTTAAGAACTACAACTCTAGCATTTCTAAGCTATGAATACCATAATTCAGGTCTGTTAATCAGTTCTTTTAATATCTAATGGAAAACACTTTAGGGATCATGATATACCTGACAATCCAGTAGTAGTTAGAGATGAAGAAGAAGCCATCTTGATCGGTTCCCGTTTAGGGTGAGCAGTTAGGATGGGGAGGGATGATAACAGATTATAGTGAGGGGGCCGTAAACTTTATGGTGTGTTTTTAGGGTTCCCAATAACCTGTATTTATATGCTTCACCCAAGGGGAAACCCTAATTAACTAGTACGGGCCTTTATGTCCATCAAATAAAGCCCAGTTAATTTTATAGGGATATTAAGGTAAATAGATCTGGTTATTAGATAAATGATCAATAAGGGCACCATAAATTATTTATTAATTATTTACGCTAACATTCTCCCACTTGACCGAGTGATCATTTATTATGAGTATTAGATAAGCCTGATCAGGAGTTAATACTCATTTTAGTTTTAAACCAAAATTGTAGCAGAAAAATACAGTCTTTGAGTCAGTTATTCAACTCAGGACCCCCATTAATCATACTACAATCCCAAATTTAAAACCTAAGCAAAATAAGGATCAATTTACAAGTAAGCCCTTAAACGATGATTTGTATAATAATAGCCTTTACGTCATTAGGCTAGCGAAATGTAGTTAGAGACAAACAAATCAAGTGAGGAAATTTTATCATTAAAACGTAAGTAAGTACAAAATGCATTTAAATAAGGTCTTTACAAAAACCCATCTTCAAAACATGTTCTTCGAATACTTTAGGTAGGTGACCTTTAGTCATCGGATCCGCAAACATATTTTTCGTACTTATATACTCAATACAAAGCTTATTTTCCTCAACACATTCACGTACGAACAAATACTTTGTACCAAGATATAATCCAGCTCCGGTCAAACTGTTACTGTTCGAGAAGTTAACGGCAGCTGAGTAACACAGTACAGCTTCAATGGTCTAGATATGGAATTAACAACTTTGAGTCCAGTAATCAGATTCTTTAGCAACATTCCATGACAGGTAGCGTTATATACAGCAATGTATTATGCCATCATAGTGGATGTTGAAGTTAGCTGTTGTTTATGACTCTTCCATGAAATAGGTCCGCCGGCTAACATAAAGATATACCCTGAAGTGGATTTCTTGTCATCTTTGCATTTAGCAAAGTCAAAATCAGAATAACCAACCACTTCCAAAACGTAACTTCTTCTATAAGTCAGTTTATAGTCTTTCGTCCCCTGAAGATATCGAAGTACTTTCTTCGCTGCTTTCCAGTGATCAAGGCCAGGATTAGACAGATAACGACCTAGCATCCCTGTAACATAAGCGATATCTGGACGAGTGCAGACTTGAGCATACATGAGGCTCCCAACTATTGAGGCATAAGGTATCATTCTCATTTGCGCCTTTTCATCCTCAGTTTTTGGACATTGAAAAGAACCGAAAACATCTCCTTTAACTACTGGAGCTACAGAGGGAGAGCTGTGTTGCATGTTATATCGACTAAGGACACGATCAATGTAAGCCTTTTGTGATAAGCCAAAAATTCCATTTCTTCTATCTCGGTGTATTTCGATGCCAATAACATAAGAAGCCTCTCTGAGATCTTTCATGTCAAAGTTATGTGAGAGTAAGCGCTTCGATTCATGCAACATATCTAAGCTATTACTTGCCAATAGAATATGATCTACGTAAAGGACAAGTATAGCAAAACTGATCCCACTCATCTTGAGGTAGGTGCATTGATCCACTTGGTTCTTCATAAAGCCTTGCTTCTTCATGACTTCATCAAACTTAAGATACCATTGATGTGATGCTTGCTTCAAACCGTATATGGATTTCTTCAGCTTGCAGACAATATGTTCTTGACCTTCAGGTTGCTTCATGAACACGTCTTCATACAAGTCTCCATTGAGGAAAGCAGTCTTGACATCCATCTGATGCAACTCTAAATCAAAATGAGCTACTAGGGCCAAGACGATCCTTAAGGAATCTTTTCGAGAGACAGGTGAGAAGGTCTCTTGATAATCGATTCCCTCTTTCTGAGTGTAGCCCTTTGCAACCAATCTTGCTTTATATCGTTCAACGCTTCCATCCGGATTTAGTTTTGTTTTGAAGACCCATTTACATCCTACGGGTTTAACACCGTCATGTAATTCAACCAAATACCAAACGTCATTTTTCTTCATGGAGTCAAGCTCGTCAATCATAGCTTTATTCCATTCAGAAGACTGATCACTACTAATGGCTTCATTGTAAGAGGTAGGATCGGTAAACTTTCCATCATCAGATACGGCTTCAGCTAGGTAGGTTTCATAATCATCAAAATTAGTGGGCCTTCTCGCCCTAGATGACCTCCTAGGTTGATTCTCAACTTCGACATTTGAGGGTCCTTCATTCTCAGGTACATGCGGAGCAACATTTAATTCTGAATGAGTTGGATGTGGTGTAGTGACATGCGGTTCAGCATCGATTACAAGAGGAGTAGTAATAGGAGGTAATGAAATGGACGAGTGTCTCCCCCCCGCGTCTTGTACTTCTTGTAAATCATTGTAAGTATTTTCACTGCTCCCACTGACCTTAAAGTCCTCAAGAAACGCATCACGCTTGGTTTCTACAATACGAGTAACATGGGAGGGACAATAGAATCTATAACCCTTTGAGTGATCTGGATATCCAATAAAGAAACAACTTGTTGTTTTCATATCCAGTTTCTTTAAGAAAGGATTATAAAGTTTAGCTTCGGCAAGGCAACCCCATACTTTCATATATCTAAGACTCGGTTTCCTTCCTGTCCAAAGTTCATAAGGAGTTTTAGGGACAGACTTCGAAGGAACTCTATTGAGTATATGAACAGCTGCTTTTAAGGCCTCGGTCCAGAGGAATAAGGGCAAACCTGAGTTGGCTAACATACTGCGTACCATGTCCATTAGGGTTCTATTTCTTCTCTCAGCAGCACTGTTCTGCTGAGAAGTACCAGGCATAGTATATTGGTTCACGATCCCCTGGCCCTTACAAAACTCATAAAATGGACCAGTAGCCTGACCCACGTCAGTATGTCGACCATAATATTCGCCTCCTCTATCTGATCTAACAACTTTTATTTGACGATTCTAAAAATGCGAGGAATGCAACGGTGCGGACGGTTTTGTCAAACGAGCTACGAATCAATTTCTATTTGCGATACACTGAAATTTTATCGACGCTTGCCAACAAAAATTCCACCTTTTTAATTATGCTATTAATTTCGCTGCTTAATCACTTAAATTAACTGGTCTGTTACTTGTTCAAATTCGCTGATCAAAGTTTGCTGAAAAGGTCAATTTCGCAGGTCTAGTTCACTGGTCAATTTCGCTATTACGACGACCAGTAAATTCGCCGAAAACCGTAATAATTTCGCTGAGGAAAATTATACGGTTACCAAAGTCGCCTTTGGATTTAATTTCGCCAATAACTTCGCTGGTCAGTTAATTTCGCAGGTCTAGACTGCGAAATTAATCAACTTCGCCAGTAAATATGGAAATCCAATCTTTTCGAAATTCTGAAGATTCTCCAACACAAATCTGCAAAATTAAAACAGCAAATCAGCAAGCTTTTTATGAAATTCTTATGAACTTAATGAAGAACACGAAGAACAGTCTTCGAATCTTCAAGTTTCTCAACCAAAAATTCTTCCAGAATCAACCACAACTTTCCTGAAAACCCTAAAACAACCTGCAAAATAGCAAACAACCAAAGCAGAAGATCAAAACAGCCAATAATTTCGAAAATTTTTATCAAAAACAGCCAAAAATTTCGAAACCCTAATTGCAGAAATTTCGAAAATCTCCCTGTTTCTGCCAAGCATAATTCTGAAATTTCGAAACCGTCTGCACCGTTGGACTTGTCTTTTCGAGACGATTCTAAATGTGTAATTTGGTAACCACTGTTTTCGGAGAAATTTTGTATAGTTTTATCAGTCTGCAACGTTTAAAATGTCGAACATGTCTAGTTTGAATGAGCTTTTGAGAATGGAGCATGAGGTTGGCACTACCAACAAACCGCCTAAGATGATGAAGGTGGAAAATTATCTGACATGGAAGGATCGTTTTCAATCGTTCATTGAATATCAGGATACTCGCATGTGGATATGCATTGAAGAAGGGTACATAGACCCAACACATGACTTTGAAGGCAGACCATGTAAAACTGCCTATGTGAACATGGAAGATGCTGATAAAAAGATGTATGAGGCTGAAAAGAGAGCCTTGGCTGCAATCAAAATGTCCTTACCTGATAGCATCAAGCATACTTTCAAGAGGTACACAAATTCCAAGGATATGTGGGATGCATTGGAAAAGAGATATACGGGAAATGCAGATGTCAAGAAAAACAAAGTTGATCTACTGAAGAAGCAGTTTGCTGTTTTCAAGTTCATGAAACATGAGTCACTTGAGGTCATCATCACTCGCTACTATCATCTGATGTCAGAAATGGAAAATTATGAGATCGATTGCTATACTGACGTAGAGAAGAATGACAAGCTGCTCGATGCCTTACCTACTAAGTGGGATATCTACACTCTCATGATTAAGGGAGAGGCAGATTATGAGACAAAGGAGCTGGAAGAAGTAGTTGGCAAGCTGAGAGCTTATGAGCTCAGTATGAAGAAGAAAGATACTGGATATGACCAGGTTCAAGATCCAGCGATTTACAATGGGCTTACGTCTTCTTCATCTCACAACGCTTCTAGCGACTCTGCTACTGCGTTTCTATCGTGTGAAAATGAGCAGGTCACAGTGAATGAGGATGGTGATGTGTGTTTTGTAGCTGCTTCAAGAGGATCAACAGGAGCCAAGAAAACATCAGCTTCTAAGCAGAGTAGTGGTGTTAAGTAGATGCCTATGAGTGTGAAGTCTGCTGAAGAATATCTTGCTCTACTTGCTTCATTCGTTGCTTCCTATGAGAACTACATTCAGGGGAAGATATCTGATCCTGCCACGTTGGATGAAGATTATGATCAGATTGACCCTGATGATTTGGAAGACATGGATTTGCAATGGCAAATGGCCATGATTTCTAGACGAGTGAAGAGATTCTTGAACAGAACAGGAAGGAAGTTTGTAGGGAGGAGTGTTGGTTTTGACAAGACGAAAGTGAGGTGCTTTAACTGTCAAAGTTATGGGCATTTCGCTAGGGAATGTCAAAAACAAAAGCAAGAGACTTCTAGTCAGAGTTCAAACAACAGGAATGCATCAAACAATTCTAGCTCAAAGGCTTTGATCTCTACAGCATGAGAAGGTTCTTATGGTTGGAGTATTCATCTTAAAGATAATGAGAATGCCACTCAGGCATTCATGGCAGAGATAACGCCAGTTGATGATGGTGAAGCTACAGTGGATGATGCTGAAGTTGAGAAGAAAAGTGAGGCTGAGGTGAAAATGGAGAGTAAAGCTGAAGAAGAGAAGGGTGATCAGACAACAGATGCTAAAGAGGAAAAGCAGAAGTCTGACCATGAAAGGGAAGCTGAAGAAAAGGATGCTAAATATAAGAGAATGGAAGCTCAACTTGCGGCTCTCATGGCCAACCTTGACAAACAAACAGGAGAGGTAAAGTCTAATTCTGTGTGTTTAAAATGTCGTGAATTACAGGGTGAAGTTGACAGGTTGTCCACATAAAACCAAAGTTTGGTAAGTGAGATGTCTAATATTAAAGAATCAAACTTTTTTGCTAAAAGAAATGAATCGTCATACTTGAAGAAAATTAAAGGTTATGAAAGTAAAATTGAAGCATTAACCTGCAAATTAAACGAAAAACTTCAAGTCATAGACTTAGCTCATGAAATGATGGCTGAGAAAACAAAAGAGATTTCTGATAAAAGCAAAGAGTTGTCAGATGCACAACTCAAAATTGTTGAACTTGAAAAGAAATTAGGACAATTCAGGGACTCTACTTTTGTTATGAAACACATGATGGGTGGCGTGAAGAAGAGTAATGACAAAACCAGTGTGGGATTCCATGGTTTCAATGAAGTTCCACCTCCTGTTAGTCATGACTATTCTTTCTTGCCAGATGAAGATGAGCTAACAAATTTTATGTCAACATCACCAAGTAGTTCCACGCCACGTCAAGGAAATGTGTTTGAGGATGCTGATGCTAAAAAGGATAATAACAGCAAACCTGTTTTGAAAAAGAAAACATCACATCCTAAGAATAAAAATCCAACTTTTGTTAAAAGTGTTAATTTTGTTCAAGGAAGTGACATGAAAAATGAAACAGCTGTTATTGAAAACGAATCTAATGTAGAGTTTGCTAAAAATAAGAACAAAGAAAATTCTGAAACTAAGCAAACTGAACCAAATCCTTCTAAGGCATCATCATCAAAACCCGAATCTAGTTCAAAGGCTTCAGAGAAGAAGTCTTCGAAAAAGAGACCGTGCTTCAAATGTCACACCAAAGGACATGTAGCTAGCTGCTGTCCTAACAAAAAGACTGAAGCACAAGGGAGTGAGAGAAAGAGAGAGAAATCACCTGAGAAGAAAGGTGATAATGAGGAGAAAGTTGAAAATTCTCCAAAGAAATCTGCTCCCAAGCAACCAGAGGGTGTTGCTGTTGGTGTAGATAAGACTGAAAAAGGAACTCCACAAGTTCCACGTTTTCAAAGAAATCAACCAAGATTTCAGCCTAGATCTCCACCAGGCAGACATGAGAGACCTAGAAGCAGTTCACCTAGAATGAACAATTTTAATGGAAATTCAAATAATTTCAGAAGTCAAAGTCAATATCAAAATCGATACCAGAATATGGTGGTCGAACTTTTTATAACAATGGCTTTAGAAATTATAACAATCATGCTTCTTGGAATCAAAACTCAAGGTTTCAAAATCAAAATTTTCAAAGGTCAAATAGTCCAAACACATTTAGGAACCCTCAGGACCAAAGACCTAGTGGAAATCAAAATCAAATTCCATCAACAGGTCTGAGATCCAAGACTCCTGTTAGGAGTAATGGATATTGGATGGATGTTCCAGTGGTTGGTGAATTTGGACGACCCAAGACCATTAAGGCTTGGGTCCCCCAATCTAACTAATTTCTTAGTTGGTGTGTGCAGGAGCTGCTAAGGAGGATTATCAACTTATGGTATGTTGATAGTGGCTGCTCTAGGCACATGACGGGGGGGGGGGGGATGTGAGATTGTTGATATATATATATTAATTGATTTAAATTGAAGTTCAAAGTGCTGAGTCGACACACTAGATAACCTGGAAGATCTTTATACTAAAGCATTTGACAGGGCTCGCTTTGAACATTTAGTCGAACTCAACGGGATGAGGAATCCTGAATAACTGGTTTTTCATAAGAATTTTGTAAATAGTTTACTGTTTTCTTAAAAAATCTAAAATACAAAAACATTGAAAAATCAAAAACATAAAAAAAAATATAGAAAATCAAAAATGAGTTTTCACTGTGTGAAAAAGAAGAAATGATAGTACATCAGCAAGTTAGACTGTCACACTCAAACTGAAATTAAATTGCGTAAGTGTGATAGCAGCTTCATCATATGATGTTCCAGTAGGCAAAAAGCATGAAATAATCAACTTACCAATGTGATATAAACTTAAATGCACTGAGTATGAGTGGGGAACACATCAGTGGTGTATGGTTTAATGACCTTAAATCTTGCGTTGATAGATTGCCAAAATCTGAAGTTTTGGGTCTTTATACTGTTATTTCATCTGGGGATATCAGGGGTGTCCTTCTGCTGCATCCAGATACATGCTGACCTAGGCGCACCCATGATATCTTAAAAGAGCTAAAAATGCCAAATCCCATAAATGAAGAAGCTCTCATAGAGAGTTATTCAAAAAGTGCAAAATGCATAAATCGTACCAAAAATGGTATTTCTCATAGCCCTCGTTAGATATTTTGGTCTCTTTGCTGTACAGAAGTACTGACCTGTTCACCAATTATCTAAACGTTGAAAAATTAAACGGATGAATTCAGTATACTCACCTACTACGATGAATCTTTGTGCATACCTTGATCGCGGGGATATATCCTGAAGTGGGACACACTGGTATATCAGTATTAAAATTACCTTAACGTATCATACGGTAATGGTACTTGAAATGTTCATGCATTTTGTTTAAGTGGACAAACATACTGGTAATCGTCTTGGACTGCTTTTCACGAAAAAATAAATAAAGAATTATCTAATTGTGTGAAACAGTTTGATTGTGCTGATATGATCTTCTTACCAGTGATTCTCACAAAAATAGAGTGTTTATTGCTTTTGTATTTACTTGCTTTCAGAAAATATAAAAAAAAATATACAAAAATAGTGTCTTTTTCTGTTTAAAATTCTTAACGTACGGAAAACTGTTATTCTTGGAGGAATTGTTACTGATAGGGGGAGACGGTGTTGGAAAGTGAGTTCAAAATTTTAAATCATGCGGGTTATAGGGTGTGTGATTAAAAAGTTTTGCGTGTTGATGATAAATTGAAAAGGCTTACTCTGTGATATAATCTCTTGAATAATAATAATTTATTCAACTGTGTTGAAAAATTCTTATGGTTTCTCGAGATGTTTGTTTTATAGTATACAGATTGAAGTAGTGTGTTGCTGAGAAGTTAAAGTGATGAGTTGCTGTGAAGAGGTGAGAGTTTGATTGGATGCATGGTAGAACCTCCTTTCTACATTGCAAACAAGTTGAAAAGTTGACGAAGATTGCTATGCAAATGCTAAACTGGAGTTTATTCAAGTGCTAACGTTTTGAAGATTTGGTGATTGGATGCATCAGCTTAGGGGGAGTCTCTGTTGCTGACAGAAGCTGTTAAAGCTGAAGCTATCCAAAGACCAAAGACAGTGCAAGATTACATGAAGATTGCAAGATGACTGAAGACAAAGTTATTTTATGAAGCTATTGCCAAGGGGGAGTTTGTTGGTGCATGTTTGTGACAACAGCTTAGATTTGGTCTTTGGATATCTTGTAATTAGTTAAACGATAAACAGTTAGCGAGTTTAGCTTTGTAATAGTTAGTTGTAATGTTTGGGCTAACCAAATCCAAACAGATTGGGTGTATGGGGGCGAATTGGGCTTAGACCAATTCGCAGTCCATGAGGTTTTGACCAAGCCCAAGTTGCAAACCTTGTGTTATATAAACAAGGTTATGCATTAGGGTTTAGGTTAATCAGCCAAAACAGTTGTGTGAGGAATTTCGTGAGAGTCTCTAGGCTTGGACGAATTTGAGTGTTGGTTAGGGTTTGATTAATTGTAATTCTTGTAATCGATAATCAATAGAAACCCGGTTTGAAAGTGAATTGCTGATTTTTGTTTCTACTCATTCTGCTATATTCTGATCAAGAGGATTCCGCACTCTTGATTAGATTGACAATTCTGTGAAAGATCCATACATCAAGGGGACCTACATATTTGAGAATTAAAACTGATAGTAAGTTTGCCATGACCATGAGAAACAAGAAAACCGTCTATGTTTAACTTTGGTCCTGATACAAGATTCCGAGTAATCTCAGGAATATATAAGGTATCATAAAGTCTAATAGTTACACCAGTTTTCATAATTAAATCTAATGTTCCCACGGCCTCGACTACTAGCGGCTTTCCATTCCCCAGCTTAAGCGTTCTTTGGTTTCTTTCCAGCTTCCGGATTGTATGGAATCCCTGTAAGGAATTGGTTACATGAACCATAGAACCAGAATCAAACCACCAAGTATTAGATGGAACATTTAAATTAAATGACTCAAGTATCACGAAAAGATTATCACCTTTCTTGGCTAGCCACTCCTTAAAGTTCGGGCAGTCCTTCTGCTTATGCCCCACCTTACGGCAGAACTTGCAGTGAATCTTCCCTTTGGAGTCATTAGAGCCAGAAGCACTTGCACCTGTATCCCGCTTTTGGACCTTTACATTAGGCTTCTTATTGTAGTTCCCCTTCCTTTTCTTCGAGTCAGCAGTCATCAGGTAAGCAACATCGGCTTTCTCCAGTTTCAGACGTTCTTCTTCTTGCACGCACATGGCAATCAACTCGTTCATCTTCCATTGGTCCTTCTGAAGGTTATAGTTGACTTTGAATGCTTCATAAGATGCGGGCAGAGACGTCATGATAAAATGCACCAGAAAGCCATCACTAATCTCCATGCTTAATCCCTTGAGCTTTTGAGCCATGTCATTCATTTTCAGGATGTGCTCACGAATACCGCTGATCCCATCATACTTTGTAGTCACCAATTTCAGAATTAGGGTGCTGGCTTGCGCCTTAGACGTCCCTTGGAATTGAGCCTCCACATTAGTCAGATATTCCTTAGCTGTAGCAGCGTCAGGAATTGCTCCCCTGATAGCAGGACTTGTCGAGTTTTTCATGAAGATAAGAGACAAGCGATTAGCTCTCTCCCACTTTTGATGGAGTAGTTTTTCAGCTTCAGTACTCTTATCAGTAAGAGTAGGGGGAGCGTTTTCAGTTAGCGCACAGTCAAACTCCATGAGTGCGAGAGTAAGGTTAAGAGAATCCTTCCACAAAGCATAGTTCGCACCGGTCAAAGTATCAATAGCCATAACAGGAGCTGATAGTGGATTAAAATGAGAAGCATAAGATACATTGCAAAAGAAGAAGTTATAGTGACTTATGGGTAACCTAAAACTAAGGCAGGCGAAAATTAAGACCATTATACTAAGGAAGCTGTGATAACGTTATTTGTACACACCAATTTTAAATAAGGTTCTACTTGAATGATGGTTTTCGCTTTGGTTATGACCAATCATACAAGTATTATGAACAGTTAGACTGTGCAGATTAGGTGTAACACATCACCTTTGGGCAGAAGTTGAAACACTATAATTTTAGGCACAAGTCAAAGTTTGCGAGACATGAGTGTAACATATCACCTTTGGGCAGAAAATGAAACACCCATGCATCTTAGCAGAAGTCATGTGTATATCATATGAACAAACATAATAAGGATATACACCTAAGTGACTATGCTTAAGTTCACTAAATAACGCCACAAGTAAACACATCACCTTTGGCAGAAGTGAGAACTTGAAAAAATGTTATTTTAGTTAAGCAAATTTTTAAATCAATCAAAAGAATTAGTTGAATGATTATTTAAAAGTTAGGTTTATCCAAGTTAATTATTCGTTTATAAAAAATAAAATAATCTTTATACGAAACTTGGAGATAAAGTTATACAACTTTAAGAAACATAATCAAAATCTAATCTATCACAAAATTTGGTGATATCATATAAAACATTCATATTAATAACTGAAATAAAAGTTGAACAATATAATACACTTAATTCAGTTAACTACATATGAATTCTATGTAAACAATCATTCCAATCGAAAAAAAAAAAACCACAGTAATTGTTTTGATTGTTTTTCAACTTCATATGTTACTCTGCTAATAATAAAAGTTAATCCGATTGACTAGTC
This sequence comes from Helianthus tuberosus, assembly GCA_030545235.1. Classification (NCBI taxonomy): domain Eukaryota; kingdom Viridiplantae; phylum Streptophyta; class Magnoliopsida; order Asterales; family Asteraceae; genus Helianthus; species Helianthus tuberosus. The sequence continues at coordinate 39,442,057 of CM060391.1, forward strand.
CTTCATAATCACATAAGGGTGAACGGGGCGCCTGCGGGGAGGGGTGCGGTGAGTGAGTTCCCCGCTCAGGAACACAGCCGCCGACCCCTCGGTGAGGCTAAGCGGGGAGTGGGGAGCGGGTTGTGTTCACCGATGAGATGTGTATATTTTTGACCGTTTTTTATATTTAAACGGCTATATAGCCGTTATATATTAAAAAAAATTCTCCTAAACCCTATAAATACTAACCCGCTTCAATCTTTTTATTTTTCAAACCCAAAACAACTCCCTCTACATTACTCTCCTAAACCCTTCAACTCATCTAATTTTTTACCCAATCTTTAAAAAAAATGGATTCCGAGTTCCCGTTTTTTTCTCCCATGCCCGACTTTCCCGACGATGAAGATTCATCGTCAAGCGATAGTAGTTTAATTTTCTTCCAAAATCTCATCCAACAAGCGGAGCTACTAAACACGGCATTCAAGATCCTCCAGTCGAACCCGTCTTCGATGATACTGCTTTTAGCGAGCTCATTGACGAAGAAACGCATTGGAGACTAAAACACGATCTCGTTGAGCATCTCGGACGTTTAGATCTACCTCACATTGAAGTGAATTCCGACGACGAGTAGTTTGTTTTTTTATTTTTCTAGTTTGAATGTAATTTTTAATTTAATGAAATGTCTTTTCTTAAATTTTATTTAATTTTTATTAATATTTGTTCAATTTATAATACATGCATAATTACAACAAATAAAAAAAACAAAAAAAAACATGTCCCCCAAGAGAGGAGTGCCGCCATCAAATTAAGGGTGTGGAGGGAGTTAAGTGGGAGTTGACGTGACGCGTGCTGATTGACTGTGGGTAAGAGAGGTCACTCCCCACTTAGAGGAGTGCCCCTTACACCCTAATAGGTTACTGACAATTCATTGAATACATGATTTGCTTTTCAATAAAGTACATATAGTACATATGCACATTAAAATAAAGCGAATCCACAATTGAATTCCAAAGTGTGGCATGCGAATTTCAAAACACTGACAATCACATGCAAATCTTATGAAAACGACAAAATAAAAAACATTAAGAATTGACCGACGTATATTGGGTTTAAAAACTTAGTTTTCCCATTTCAATTCCAGATCATAAGGGAATATAAGAACTGAGTAACATCGCTCTGATACCACATGTTAATCAGTTCTTTTAATATCTAATGGAAAACACTTTAGGGATCATGATATACCTGACAATCCAGTAGTAGTTAGAGATGAAGAAGAAGCCATCTTGATTGGTTCCCGTTTAGGGTGAGCAGTTAGGATGGAGAGGGATGATAACAGATTATAGTGAGGGGGCCGTAAACTTTATGGTGTGTTTTTAGAGTTCCCAATAACCTGTATTTATATGCTTCACCCAAGGGGAAACCCTAATTAACTAGTACGGGCCTTTATGTCCATCAAATAAAGCCCAGTTAATTTTATAGGGATATTAAGGTAAATAGATCTGGTTATTAGATAAATGATCAATAAGGGCCCCATAAACTTAAAAATTATATAAACGTATATATAGTAAGTTGCCACGCCTGAAAAAGATATCATTTAAAATTCTCACTCGATATTGATAACAATCCACCATGAATATAACATGCATGTTCTTAGGTATGCAAGAGTATCTGAATTAAACACGTCTAACATGTTAAGAACTACAACTCTAGCATTTCTAAGCTATGAATACCATAATTCATGTCTAAATTGAATATTGCAAGTAAAATCCACTTAGATTCGTAAGAATCGTAAATAGAGAGAATATTTACAATAGAAAGTGACTGAAAATCACTTGGTTACAACCAAGTTTAAGTACAAAGCTCATCATTGACACAAGTTTAACTAACACCCATTTGAGATATACAACCATGAGCCCTAGAGTAATTAATGACATAGTACAAAGCTCATCATTGACACAGGTAGGTCTTCTGTAAATTCAACTCAACTACACATAGTAAAATACACCATCACAAGCAAACACATGCATGCATGTATTTATAGCTCCAAACCCCCTCCTCCTCTCCCAACAGATCTCCTCCATCTGCACTTAAAAACCCTAAGAATCATAAGCAAACACATGCATGCATGCATGTATTTATAGCTCCAAACTCTCCTCCCCCTCTCCCAACAAATCTCCTCCATCTGCACTTAAAAACCTTAAGAAGACAGAGCCTTGAGAAATAGAAACAACTCCTTTCCTTATCTTTCACTCCATTAATCTTACACCTCTGACTCTCTTTAATCTGTCATAAAATATCTCTGACTTGAAGAACATCAAGTCCCAAGGAACTCACTACTTCTCTGATTCAGCACATTTCTGAACTCCAAGTGTATTTAAACAAGCCACAAGAAAGAATATTCATTAGTATCTTGTTCAAAGAATCTTCTTTTCATTTGAAAATCTTGATGGGTTCGTTTGGAAGAGATGAGGTTTTCACTAAAGTTGAAGGACCAATCATTGTAGGAGGTGGACCATCTGGTATAGCAGTGGCTGCATGCTTGAAACATGATGGCATCCCTTCTCTTGTTCTTGAGAGAAATGATTGCATAGCATCTTTATGGCAACACAAAGTCTATGACTGTGTGAAACTCCATATCCCCAAAGAACTATGTGAGCTTCCATTGTTAGGATACCCTAAAAGCTACCCAAAATACCCTACTAAAAGCCAGTTCATTTCATACATAACATCTTATGCTGACCACTTTGGTATCAAGCCACTTTTTAACCAGACGGTGGAGAGTGCTGGCTTTGAACTTGAACGTGGGGTTTGGAGGGTGAAGACACAAGAGGGTTGTTACGAATCACGGTGGCTGGTGGTGGCTTCCGGCGAGAATGCTGAGCCGTTGGTGCCGAAGATTCCGGGGACTGATGTGTTTGAGGGGACTCTTGTGCATGCAAGTGAGTATAAGAATGGAGATGAGTTTAGAGGGAAGAAGGTTGTGGTTATTGGGTGTGGGAATTCTGGCATGGAGATTAGCTTGGATCTTTGTAACCATGATTCAATTCCTTTTATGGTGGTTCGAAATTCTGTAAGTTATTATGATGTTATTAATTTATATTGTGTTTGATTATGATGTTATTATTGTTGTAAGGGGATTGATTTGTATAAACAACAAATTTGACAATTATCTAAAACCAAAATATATTATATAGATGGTTGAAAAAGTCGCTAGACGCTCCCTAGTCGGTCGACCGAGGAGTTGAGACTTGAGAGTACTCGGCCTAGTCGGAGAGTACTCGGACATGCTAAATTATAAAGAAATTAGTTTTCGGGAAATTATATATATATTAAATATCATAAATTTACTAATATTTATAACAAAATACGTGAATATCAATATAAATAAAAAATGTGTTTTCAAATAGTAAAGTATTTCAAAAATTGATTTTGATTCCTTTAAAAATGATATGTATTCTTTACTGTGATAAACATATAAAATTATGTTTTCTTTTTTTAAAGTCAAACTCGGCCCTAGTTAACCTACTAGGTCCGATTTTAGCCAAGGTTGATCGTGTCTGATCGATTCCGAGTAATTAAGTGGGGTTGAAGAAAGCCACATGAGCAGCCTAACTTGTAGCGATTACTTGGCCTCGAAAACCTTGTTTTACAACCATGATTATATATGTATAAGCCACTAGTTGTTCATTGCATAACCTCAAAGACAACTAACTATATATCTTAATATTAATTATTTTAGTACGATGTTATTATTAGTTTTATAATTATTATATATCATTGTTCTTTCATAATTTGTAGTTTTCTTATTATATAATACGGATTTTTGTAATTTTCAGGTTCATGTGGTGCCTAGAGATATGTTTGGATTCTCAACATTTGGACTAGCCATGACACTTATCAAATGGCTACCTATTAAGTTGGTAGACAAGGTGATTTTGTCTATAACCAACTACATAGTGGGAGACACTGAAAAATTCGGTCTTCGACGGCCAAAAACCGGCCCGCTGGAGATGAAAATGAGCACCGGAAGATCCCCGGTTCTTGATGTTGGAACGTTGTCGAAAGTTAAAACTGGTAACATCAAGGTAATGGACTAATAGTATTCTATCAATTTGTTTATGAAATTAACTAAAAATAATCTTACATTTAAATGTAAGATTATTTTTAGTTAATTTAATTACATATGTTTGTAGGTAGTTGAACAGGGAGTGAGGGAAATAACTAAAAATGGAGTCGTGTTCATGGATGGGCAAGAGCTTGAGTGTGATTGCATAGTGTTAGCAACTGGTTACAAGAGCAATGTTACTTCTTGGCTCAAGGTAAATGCATGGGCTTATATCATGAAATTTTACTAATTAGTTTGACTTCTATTTTAATAACTTAAAAGAGTATGTAAATATTGTTTTTGTTTTAAGTAAATAACTAGTTCTCACAAACAAATATAAAATCATGTTTTTAAAAGATTGTTGATGGTTGTAAAAATTGATAAGTATGATCAAAGCATTATTAAACGTTATGAAATTTAATGAAATACACAACAAAATTAAACATTATATAATTGTTATAGTATAAAATATAATGTATTAATACCTAAAACTTAACATATGCACATTAGCACGTGAATATACTTGGACAATCTTAGTTTTCATATATTAACAGAAACCTTACATAATCATAGTTCCCTACGTGTGTGAGGATGATTAAGAAACCACAAATTATCACTAAAACAAAAGGAACATTTTAAATTGTTTAGTTTTGATATTAGTAGTTCAAATTATTTTTTTTATCTTTCTTGCATGTAAATAATAGACAACTTTTCGTCCATTAATAGACAACTTGTTGTCCATCTCTTGAAAATTTCCAAACTCATAGGAAAAGAATCTGGCTACTCCCCAGTATCCATTTTGATTTTAGTTTGTCCACTAATTAACATCCACTAGATGAAATGGATATCCATTAGGTATCATGAGTACATTTATGATAACGAAAATGTTACGTATTCATAATAGAAAACTAATTAACATTTGCATGATAAACGGTACATAAAACTATTATATTTTATTCAATATAATAGTTAAACAAACTGAGGTTAAAAAAGAGATGATACATTGTCGGTGGTTTACGAAGTGTATATATGTATCCACTACTCTTTCGTTGATTCAACGTATATTTCCCTTCATACTATATAATACAATGCTGAAAATGGATATACTGTTTGAGGATATGAGAATTATCTAGCATTATATTATTTCCATCATAAGCTACTTTAAGGTAATTAACCTACAACTTTAACTACTTTCTAGACATGGACATGCAGACATTTAACATTTTACGTTAACATATAGGGGTTGAACCATTTGGGGTTTTTTTTTTTTTGGGGGGGGGGGGGGGGGGGGGGGGGGGGGGGCTGATGGCTTCGGGACCCTTTTTCAATTTTCTTAGGGTTTATAAACTCAATTTCTATTTGACAAAAAAAGTTATTAGGGTTTATCAAAATATTTTCTCAATAAAAGTTTGTTACGTCTAATAGTTTTCTTGTTAATATAAACTATTTATGTTTCTTAATGCTTTGGTTTAAATAATATTTTTTTTATTTAACAGGAAAATGTTTATAGCAAAAAAGAGGATAAAACATTGTGGATGTTGGGCAGGAAAAACTAATTAAATAATGATAAAATTCTGTTAATCAAATTCTATTATTCTATTTGTGCTTCGGAACCAAACATTTCACGAAACGTTTTTTGAAAAGTAAACTTCATTAAAACATCAAACCAAGGCAACTGAAATCAACATTACAAAAAGAAAGTCAGAATTTTCCACGGAATCTTCCCAAGAGTTAGACACCCCTTTAGTCCTAGACGTAAACCACAAAAAAAACCTATCGATTTATCTCACTAATGAAATTCTCCAACTTAACCGGTTTATCGCTAACTTGACTCCGTTCCTCACTCTCCAAATACTCCAACACCCGATTCTGATAAACCCTTTTAGAATTACTTTTTTCCGGCCCTTCACCCCAACATGTTCGTGTATTTCTAACAGATCTCTGAAATGAAAACACAACCAAGTTTTGAGTCCTGCACCAACTGCTAATATTATACCAAATCATCGAGGCATAATAACAAGAGCAGTGGCGGATGTAGCATATACCGGGGGGCAACCCCCGCTACGGTTTGGCGCGGAAAAATTTGACGTTTAGGACTAAAGGGGTGTCTAAGAGCATACACAATAAGAACACTTAAAAACATATAAAAATGTGCCTAGTCAGCTGCCACATAAGAAAAATACTCATTCTCAAAAAACACCTAAAACTCACCCAATAAGAAAACTTAAAAATACCCAAAAACATTACCACATCATCACCACCTTCTAAAAAAACCCTCTCTATCTAAATAATATATAATTAAAAGGACAAGGTGACCCATCATTTGATTGTTTTTAGTCATTTTTGTAGAAGAACATATCTCAAATATGGGGTACAAAAACAAGGTATACAATAAGGAAAAATGGATGACGTGGAAAAATGAGTAAAAACAATACCCAAAAACGTATTATTGTGAATGCTCTAACTCTTATATAACCTATCGATTTATCTCACTAACAAGAGGTGAACAGATGGTCCACCGTCTCGTCGCCATCACCACACAAACCACATGCCGTGTCCTCCCTTCATATATTCTTTTTCTTCAAAGCCACTAATGTTGCTATATTATTCATTTCGGCCCTTCAAATAAACACTTCACGAAACTTGTTTCCTTATTTTATTAACAAAAAATGGGATATTAATTTTGGCGATCATGGGATTCGAACACAGCACTCCAAGGAAACATCATGGTTTTCTTGCCATCAAACCACATTGTTGTTAGAGATAAAATTTATCCCACTAAATATCATATTATTTGATGTGTGTATATATTTAATAAGATAGTACAATGCTTGAACGGGTTGGATGTTCAGTCAAAGAAAGTGGCGTTGGTGAGAAAAAAAGCATTTTACAAGGTTTTCATAGCAACATATTTTCACAAATGCATAAATCTCTAATAAATTTTTTATTCAATTCTTCTTCCCCATTTCACTTTTTATCAAGAAAACATACTTTACTTAAAAAAACATTGTAGGCTACCAATATTCATTATGTCTTTACTTTCACCCACTAAATCAATAATTTCAAAACAAAATCTAGATGATAGCAACTAGGGCTGTAAACGAACCGAACGAACACGAACAAGACCTTGTTCGTGTTCGTTTGTTAAAAAATATGTGTTTGCGAACAGTTCACGAACACTTATCAAACGATATTTTATGTTCGTGTTCGTTTGTTAAGGAAATGAAATTGTTCGTGTTTGTTTGTGTTTGTTTGTTAATTTTAGGCAGCGAACAAAAACGAACGTTGACGAACATAAATGAGCACAAACTAATGTTCATGAACACAAATGGAGACAAACGAACATAAACAATCGTTCATAAACAGAATATATAATACACGGACACTTAGTAGATATTTATTTTGTCGGAATTTCGAAGTATTTAAATAGAAATAAAAACTAAAAACACTAATGAACTATCGAACATAAACAAACACGTTACCGAACGTTCACGAACATAAACGAACGAACACGACCTCTGTTCATGTTTGTTCATTTAACTAAACGAACGAAAGACCTCTGTTCATGTTTGTTCATTTAACTAAACGAACGAAATTTCTTGTTTGTGTTCGTTTGTTTAATAAACGAACGAACACAAACGAACTTCCCGCCGAACGGTTCACAAACTGTTCGCCGAACGTTTGGTTCGTTTACAACCCTAATAGCAACCTAGCAAAAGACGAGAACATACAAGCTTAATAGATAGTTAGATACATAGTCGGGTATATAGAATATAGTGGAATATACAATTAAGCTAAATAGATACATAGTCGGGTATATAGAATGAAGTGGAATATACAAGCTAAATAGATACACAATCATGGTTTCACATAACTCTCTATAAATAGGCGTAACGAAAATATGACGTGATTATAAAGGCATGTCAAATTAAAATTTATGATACTTTTATGTTTTTCTAAAAGGCTTTTACATATTTCCAGACATGATTCGCAATAAGGCTAGAGGGTGTGGTATAAAGCCTCTAGGGGCTTTATCACGCCACATAAGCGTCACCTCAACACCATATCACATAGGGGGCTTTAAAGCTCATTCATTTAACTTGTATGCAATGGTTTAAAGTCACCATCATCATTACCTAATTATTTTTTTTTATATATTTTATTTTTTAATTTATATGCCAATTTTATTTAAAACAAAATAAAAAAAACATAATTTCATTAAAATAAATAAAACATTACAAAGTCCTTAAAAAATGCAAAGTTACTTAAAAAAATAAACTACTTGAAAATAAAAAACTACATATATTTCGCTCGGATTTTGAGTCTATGGTCGAACTCGTCCAACCTTGACGGGTCATCCGATGGCATTGAAGAAAATGTGTCTCGTGCTCATGCAGCTGCCTTACTTCTATCCCTACCCTTTGGGGTGATAGGTGGCATCGGATAATACCCAAGCTCACCCGTTCGTGGGTCTCTTTGGTAACGTTCTTCTTGCTCGTTTTAGGATTGTTTGCTAAATTTGCCCAAAACGGATTGTTGGGATCTCACGGGTTTTTGTTTGTTAGGAAACATTGTGTGAATATGAAAAGAATTTGTAAAGATTTTAGATGAAGAAGAGATAAAAATTTGAGTAAAGGGGTAGTGTATTTATAGTATTAAAATAAAAAATTTAAAGTTCATTTTTTTAAACGACTGTTGTCAAACGGTCTTGTTGACCAAAGACCTCGAAACAGCCAATTTTTGTCCATTAATGGGCTGGCGAGAGGACCATAGCGCCTCTTCGTTAACGGGCTCGAGGTGGGGTGGGGAGCAAGAGGGAGCTAAATTTGATGAGGAGGCGGGGTGGCGCGAAGCCACACCCCTGGCCTAAGGCTGGACGATATGGGGATCGTCCAGCATTGTCCTCCATCCGTCGCCGTCCCCCTCTCCATTGCTAGCCCTTCGTCGCCATTCCTCCAGCGTCGCCAACGTCGGGGTCAGACGTTTGGGACGCTCACAAAATGACAAAAAGGTTAGGGCTTTCCCCAACATCCAACCAAATACCCATCACCACCAACATCCTCTCTCGCCGGAAAATCAGGCATCTCCGGCCCAGTACCCATCCTCTCTCGCCGGAAAATCAGGCATCTCCGGCCAAGTACCCATTCTCTCTCTCTCTCTCTCTCTCGCGCCAGGCATCTCCGGCCAAGTACCAAGCTCAATTAGGCAAGTTCTTTACACGATTTTATTCGTTTACATCCGTCGAACAAAAGCCCTAATACAATTCCAATTAAACTTGCATGTTTATGTTCAATTTGGGGAATCAAAGGTTAGGGTATGTTTAAGATTTATTTGGGGTATCAAAGGTTAGGGTTTGCTCCGATTAAACTCAGTTAGAATGGGTTTTTTTAATCTAAATAAATTTGGGGAATTAAAGGTAGGATAGGATTATCCTTCCATTTACAATGTTTTAACATGACGGATCATCCTCTATGAGACTATGATGTGGCGTCTACGTGACGGATCATCCTCCAAGGGAAGACCATCACCGTACCGTATAGCCTAACAAGTGATACGCCCTTGGCTTAAGAAGTCATAGTCATACACATGACGTACCACATGTGGTAAGTTAACGTACCAGGTGATGTAGCATAATTATCATGTTTACTGACTATAGTGAGAAAACAAGTACCTTAAAAAATTACACAAACTCTATTACTCTAGTATCTTTGTGTAGCTTGAAAAAAAATGGTCATGTCACTATTTACATTTACATTTACATTCTATAAATTACGAACAATTTTGTGTATAAAGTGTTGTAATTCATGTTTTCGGGGTTTTAAAAAAAAATAAGTTGATTTTTTAACTTTAACCCAAAAGCTTTTTATATTTTGCAATTTTAACCCATATAAATTGTTTTTTTTTTCACTTTTAACTCAAAGGTTTCACTATTTTCAATTTAACCTCACAATATTTTTACCTTCAACTTTGGTCCCTATACTTTTCATCTTTCGCAAATTTTCGTTTTACGTTTCGTTCTAAATTTTGCGAGTTAAGACGGCGCGACGTTCATGTGTCGTTTAACTTTTTTTTTGTTTCGTTCAAAATTATGTGAGTTAACACGACGCAACATGCATGTGTGGTTCAATGTATTACATTTATTTATTTTCGTTTGACAAGTTCGTCACAACGCATGGGTCCTGGATCGACTCAGTGTTGGTACAGTAGTGCTATTTGGCATAGTTTTACGCCCCCGCGGCAAAGCGGGGGAGCTTAAATCTAGTTATAATAAAGTTGCATCACATAAAACCTTTATCAATCAACTAATTATCTCAAAACTAAAATAACACTATATTTATCACTTGGTTATCTATTTAGTTTATCCAAAACCATTAGCAATGGGCACGGTCACATAGATAGTGATTTTCATTCCTCAAAACTCTTTTCGTAGTAACAAGTTCTCTCTCTCTCTCTCTCTCTATATATATATATATATATATTAAATATAAAAGACAATTTAATACCTAGGGTATGTTTGGCAAAAGTAGTTGCTGTCTGGTAGCTGGTAGTTGTAGCTAGTAGCTGTATCTTTTTAGATATATTTGTTGTTTGACAGAGTAGCTGTATCTTTTAATAAAATGTATAAAATAACCAAAATGAACATAACTAAAAATTTAAAAAGCTTGTACATTAAAAAGTTCATTATCTTTAGAGGTTAAAATAGTCATTTTTTCCCTAAAAGCTTGTAGCTCCTTCTTAACGCTACTAGTAGGAGGGTTCAACCAAAAACTTTAAGCTCCTAACCTAAAAGCTTCAAGCTCCTTCAACCAAACAAGGCCTTTTATTGAGTATGAGTTTTTTCTTAAAATATTAAAGCTAGAAGCTCCTAAAAACTCCATGCCAAACATACTCCTAATCCATTTTAAATTAAGTAACATATAGTACACTCGCATCAAAACTGGAACAATTTGTGAAAGTGATGGATGGAAGTATAAAGGGTAAATTACACTTTTCGTCCTTTATATTTGTATCAGATTGCAATGAATAGTATTTAACTTCAATAATTACAGTCACAATCCTTTATTTGGAAAACTCATTACACCTTTCGTCCTTTACCACTAACTAGGTTAAAATTTTTTGTTAAGTCTATTCATTTAAGGGTAATTTTGTAATTTTACGTATTTTCTTAATAAAATATATATTTAGAAAAAGAAAAACTCAAAAGAGATGGATAAAAGCTGTGATTCATCTGTGGGGAAGAATCTTCTGCTACAAACCCTCTTGAACCCAGTAAATCAGTACTTGAAGCAAATTCACAAATTATCTCATAAGATTTCAAAACCCCCAATTAGAAAACAATAACTCCCCTCTGAATTCAATCATCATCATCTCCATCAACAAATCCATCATCCGTCGTTGATCTCCGAAGAATCTCACAGGCTCACCGCTGATCTCTGTTCTTCTATTTGAAACCCCAACCAAAGCAGATCTGCAAGTTTTAAACAAAATCGAAGTCGGTAATGGTGGTGGTGGTAGTGGTAGTGGCGCCGGTAATGGTGGGGTTTCAAATAGCAGAACAGAGATGTGGATTTGGTTGACTTCTTGAAGTTGTACGTTAACGTACAAGTATGTTAACGCTTATGGGTCTGTGTGGAGGAACTTGGGTGTTTCCGCCGGAGATGCTCTCTTTCACTCCCCCAATTCGTTTCAGATATTTTCTTGATTCAGATTCATCTCAAATTTCTAAAAACATTTTCATCAAGAAACTAACAATTCAACAAACACTCTATGTCCCCCCTAATTTAGTTTTGCAATTGCATCTATCACCAATAAGATTTCTCAAATGGGTCATGAGAAATCACAACCAATTCTCCCCAAATCAGATGTTGTTCCCAATTTCAGAGTGTCAAACGTTTCTGGGTATGCAAAACTTTTGATTTTTATGTTTCATCTTTCATGGGTTTTGTATTTTATGATTGATCTCAATTTTTTTTATTTGGGGAATGCAGTTGGAAAACAGAGTTAGTTGAGATTCATGCCATAAATCCCAGATTTCATATCCTTTTTGTTCCTGAAAATCCAGCAATTTTAGTTTTTTTATTACACTATTTTTATTTAAACTGGTAAAAAGACTAAACTACCCTTATATGATAGGACTTAACTGAAAATTTTAATTAGGTTACTGTCAAAGGACCTAAAGTGTAATGGTTTTAACAAAGAAATGATTCTGACTGTAATTATTAAAGTTAAAGGGTATCCGTTGCAATCCAATACAAACATAAAGGACGAAAAGTGTAATTTACCCAAGTATAAAACTATGGATGTCTTATCGTGAAACCCACCGATAACGTTGTGAGTCATCATCATATGCCATTTGTACTAACAAATTTGATTTTGGTTATCTAATGAAAGAGAGAACCACATAGTATTTATTGATGTTTATATTTTGTGATTTATGTTTGTGTATAAGATAGACTGAGTGTCTATAAATGTTTTATAAGGCACTTTTAGTTTAGTCTCAATTTTAAGTAGAGAAACATGAAAACAATATATTACATTATATGAAGTGCTTTGGTTATTTAATAGAATAGAGAAACACATAGTATTAACTCATTTTAAATATTTTGTGAGTTTTATTCAACTATATATACGACTGAGTGGGAGTGTGTAGAGAGGTAAACTTATTATCATCATCATACTCAGTAAATCTCATCAATAACAAAGTTAAGGTAAGATCTGAGGAGGGTAAGAGAGGAAAACTTATGAAACCACAAAACACTTTAAAGTATGAAGAACTAGAGAATCAATTTGAATCTTTAGATAGAAAATATAAATTAAGGAATATTCTACTTAACACTTGATCACATGTGAAAGATCTTTTGCGAATTTACACGTGCATATCCATAATTAAATCAAGATGTCCATGCTTGTATTATATTCGTAGATAAATTAGACTTATTCAATTTAAAACCCTAAATTATCGGCATTACGCTTCTGATGTTATCATATAGCATAGTAGTCAAGTATCCTTTTTTCATCTTCTTTCTTGCAGTTTTCACTCTTTGGCATTTTAAATGTGGATATATATATTTTATGCAGGGAAGTGACTTCTTTACGGATGATGGAATGCCAAAAACCTCGTTTCCTAATAACTGGAAATGTGAAAATGGCTTATACACAGCAGGGTTTACGAGACGAGGAATCCTTGGGGTTGCCTGTGATGCTGTTAAAGTTGCAAATGACATTGCCAATCAGTGGTGGGGAACGAGCCAAGTTCTACCATAAGTTTAATCCGTACTAGTTATCGAAAGTAATGTTAGTTGCATATGTCGTGTTAAATAAGTGCGCAGGTGTGTGTAAACGCTCGTCGGTGGTGTAACCGTACTTAGAGCGCTTTGTTCTACCTATTCGTATTATGATTGTAAGAAGTTTACGATTATCGTCCAATATATATCTTGTCAGTATTTTGTCTTTTGGTCATAAAGTACAAGTGATTATCAGGTGAATTAGCAACTATGGATCAACTAATGATTTCAGATTCTTGTTTCCTAATGTGCAAATAGCATTGTTTTATCTTGTCCAAGATAATTAATCATATTTGTATGTTAGTTTGAATCAGATGTAATCGTTGAATAATTTTTCTAATTAACCAATATTAATAATTGCATGAAACAGAAAACACCTATTTTTAGTGTATGATTTTTTGAAGTTCAGGTTCAGGAATCACGATAATGGAGAAGTATTCTTCAAGATTAAAGTCATCTAAACATATGTAAGTTTTTTTTATTCTCTACATGCATGGCATTGTGATATCTAGTGACTATGGAATTATTGGCTTTGTTTGATTCAAGTGTTTAGCTAGTTTTGGTGTTGTTTGAGTTTGAGGTTTAGTTGGTGAAAACTCTTAATTTTGCTAAGTAAAGTGTAAACTAAATTAAGTGGATCGTTTGACATAAACGGGATCACTAAATAGGTTGTATGAAAAGCCCAAAAAGGAGAAAATTAACTTATTTGTATATACATGGTTTATATTATGAACACCGTTCTTTTTTAATTATTAGTATTATAAGTAAGTAGTATATACATGCTAAATATAATTATTTACATGTATATATAACTTACATCCGTAATAACAATGCCCAGAAGACAAAATAAGAAATCCAAAACAATAATTATTGGACACATGACACACTAGCAATGAGTGATCAACTTAAACCGTGTGTAAAGAATGTAGCTCGAAGATGAAGGAGGGCATACGAATGCTAATTCAACAATAAAGCATCCAATCGAAGCTAATGTCTAATCAATCTCGAGGCATCAACAAAACAACCACAATTGATGATGAATTAATCATGGATCGAGCATGTCGAACTAGACAAAATTTATTGGTATGAATCTTGATTTTCCAAATATATCAAGCATAAACACCCATAAGCATTAAAGATGTTCGCACACAAGCAATGGTTAAACAAGTTGTATCAAGAATTTCTAGCGGTCACTCGAATACAACTTCATTAGAAAAACTAGATGGCATTGCAGCGCGTTACAACAAAGACCGTAATATGGTTAAATATATTTACTAAGGATTTCAAGAGTGAAGAAAGGAAAAATTGCAAACAAAATTGTGCAAAATATAAAGTAATGTGTCAAAACATCCAAAAGTTAATATATTTATAATAAGAATAGGTTAAATATCACCCGTCAAAGTGTTGTTAAGTTAATATATTTATAATAAGGATAAGTTAAAATATCACCCGTGAAAGTGTTGTCTTTTGCTTGCAAGGCAATTCCATAATCTTAACTCAGTAGTTTATTGGGTGTTTGGATATGCATTTGTTGCTTGAATATAAACTAGGGGTCTTCGATGCCGCGCGTTGCGCAACGCTTTGATTGTTTCTTTCCGGACAATATTAAACTGGACCATCATGACTGTAGTTGATAACTACGGTTCAATATCCCAAAATTTCGTGCGTTTCTGCGGAACACGTTTTCTACACGAAAAAAAATAGTTTTGCGCCTTCAAAGTTGCAGTACCTTCTTCACATATCCTCATCCAAACAAATAAATTAAATGAGGGGGGCTAAATCAAATAAAACAAACTATGACTACATTAGAATCCCATTCAAAGACTATAGTGACTCCATTATTATGTTCTACAATAAGTTTGAGGCAACAACAACAACAATGTTCTTATGTTTTACACTAAGTTTTGAGGCAACTACAACAACACACGATGACCCAATATTGTAACACCACCCAAAAACACCTTATAAGGACCTCTAAACATAACCTCGGACTTGTACAGTGCCAACCAGTGCGAAAAACAAAGAAACTTCAAAATGGAACCTCAGGAGACACATGGGGGATCCCTTAAATCTCCTGCGACGCGTGGAGTTAAACCAATACGTGTATAACTGATAAGATTAAACTGCATGGCTATAACAAGCAACAAGGCTACCCTAGGTATAGGTGCCTTGCCCCGCGATACGTGACAGAATGCGCACACCCTTGCGCGACACGCGGGGGTGTTCCATTTTAGCTATAAATAGCCTGGCTTGGGACTAAAGCTGTTGTACCATTTCGAAAATTTTTTTTGAAATCTCTCTCGCTCTATATCTCCATTTCTTTGTATTACCCCTAAATCATGCGGAGCTTTGCCCCCGTTGTAAGTGTTTTAACCCCTGATCACTGATTCGATACCTTGTCCAATCGATCCTGAACCCAGCAACGGATGTCAAGTTGCTGCCTGTATAAGGCTACACTTTGTTAACTACGTTGGGGTTTTGATCTCGTGATGTATAGATAAAGTTAAGTTGGGTTATTACACTAACACGTGTGCATTGTATATTTTATTAGGAACTCAGGAATAATACCATAAACTATTACTAGGAAGCTTTTAGTTAAACCCTAAAGTTTACAAAGTGAGTCATTCTTCTTTTCCTCACATTATTGCTGTTTTGGTCAAAAATTACCTAAATAATTAAGTGATCAAATTAGTTAAGTGAGGTAGTGTGCTAGATGTGATCGTGAAAAATATGCTGATTAAGTTGTTAATAAAAACAGTTTTCAGGATACGGCTCAGGATATCGAGTTGTATCTACAATTAAACGATGAGTAAAAAAGGTAAAGGGTGACACGGGATGTACGAGGAAAGCCCTTGATCAATCTAGATCGTCGGCACAAAACCTCGGGAGCTGACAATTGCAGCTACCTTGTTCTTCTTATTACTTCAAATATCAGGATACAGTGCAGGATATGATGCGGATCAACTAGGTGTTACAACGTGATTTGAATACAAGTGTAAATGTGAGTGATTGCAGCTAGAAGAGAGCAAGAGTGTTCGAAGAATTGTGTGTGGTCTTATCTGACCCGATCAATCCTATTTATAGTAAAATGAAACTAACTAACTAGCCTATAAATCCAGGATATAGCGAATATTCCCTTTGTGAACGTTGTAGTCCACGTCTTCTGGCTTCAACGTTCATATTTCAACAGATTAGCCCGATTCTTTGGGAGAACATGTCCACTTGAACGTTATAGACTTGCTTCATCAATCTGCACGTGAATTAATTAGTCACTACCAGGATACTGTGTCAGGATGTTACCAATATCCTGATCCGGTATCCTGATCACAATAAATGAAACATAGGCAGAATATTATCCAGGATATATGAGTAGAAAACCACCCATAACAATTGTCCCCAAAATATATCTGTTGGTATACCAATTCCAACGGATATATTTTAAAAATCTTATCTCCTATACCGAGGCAATTAAGTTGATGTGTCTGTTGAAATGACTCGCTACAACTTCCAACGCTATTTTTACTCAACACCCCCTATATCCAGTCTATATCTACTAGAATCGTTTGCTTTATGATCATAATAATCCAAACACATTTAAGGTATTCTTCTTCCCATTCTCTTCTGTTTTTTCCTTACTAAGATCCTCCATGGCCAGCCGAACAAGATCCCAAACGGGAGACTCTGTTCCTACCTTCCGTGAACAGAACCTGCTAAAAGAACCCTCAAAGGAGGTGTGTTCGTTCGATAATGCTGATATCGCAGCCTTACAAACTTCCGGTGCCTTCCCCGCCGGAGCAATCATTCGTCCGTTTGACCGAGAGGTCCGATCGGACTTTTGTTCCGACGAGTGGGTATGCTTTTTCGCTTATCCTTTCTCAATAGGGCTCCGATATCCATTCCCAACCTTCATATCTCGCTTCTTTGATCTTACCGGCCTTAGTTATACCCAAATCATGCCTATGGTTTGGCATGTGCTAGTTACCTTGGACCAAATTAAAGCTCGTCACGTGCCTGACCTGTGCATCGAAGATCTTCCTATGGCATATCGTCTAAGGTCCCATGGTAACAACCGTTTTCTCCTCTTCTCCACTTCTAAGCACCCCCTGATCCTCAAGGCCACTAAGAACGAAGATCAGTGGCAAAGAAAGTACTTTTTCGTAAAAAAGGATTCCATCGCTAAGGGTTTTGACCTGCCAGTAGAGTGGTTGACTTCGGGTAGGATTTAGGGTTTTAGGAATATCCCCATTCGTATCCTGAGACTGTATCTTGAACTGATATCCTGATATACTTATTTTTTGTAGTGAACTTCAAGGAATTGGATCCTCCAAGTGCTGAATCAGAAGGAAGAATAAAGGAAATCTACAAGCTCCCGGAAAGTGAAAGGACCTTTACCCTGTTATTCACAAGTTCAAGCCAAAGATCAAGTTCCAACATGTCTGGTAAGTATAATTTTACAAATTATATTCTAAAAGTATATATGAAGACTAAGTGTTTCTCCCCTTTACCCAGTGCCGGTCATAAATCTTGAAGGATTCTAACTCGAGGAATTGGATAGCTATTCTGGTCCTGTGCAAGTCAAGTAGGAAGCGAATCCTAAACCAGCTGTCACGTCGAAACCCACCAGCTCCAAAGCCGCCACTGCTTCCAAGCCTTCCACTGCTTCAAAGCCACACAGCTCTAGTTCCCGTAAGAGGAAGGAGCCAGACTCCCCTGCTGCGTCAGACGTCTTTCCGTTCGAGAATCACGGATTCTCGGAGTCCAGCAAGTTCATGACTGGCTTCCTCAATCAGGTAGGTATCCTCGTCCTATATCCTGCACATATATGTTGATTATATTTTTTGAGTACACATACTGATACCTGTTCTTCCGTTTGCAGGGTCTTGAACGGTTGGTGTTCCTGTACGAGGATTCATGCGGCCTGAACAAGATGCTGGAGACTAGGTTGAGGAAGGCAGAGGCCACCGTTGCAGATCAAGCAGCAATCGCCGCCGCCAAATCACAGTACTACGAAGACAAATACAAGGCGATGATCCAGGAACATCAAGCCGCCCTCAAGAAGGCTACCCAAGAATCCCAGGCTAAATATGATGCAGCCCAGGTTCAACATGGACATGACATGGCCTCTTATAGGGAAAGCGTCAAGGGTTCCATCGTTATCTCTCTCCTCCAAGCCAGGTTAAAAATGGCCCACGAGGCCAAGACAATGGGCCTTGAATGCCCTTCGTGGAATGTTGAAGCTTGGGAGGCGAAGTTGAGGGATCTCGGTGGGAATCCCGTGGAGCATCCTGCGAAGCCTGCTGTTGAGGAGCCTGCTAAGGTGGCTGATGCTGCTAAGGACACTGGAGCGGATGCTGGTGCTGGTGCTGATGAAGCCATGGTCGAAGAGGGTCCTGCCCCTTGAGAGCAGCGAAATAGGCGATGATGGATGTTGATGCTGAGGCCGGAGCCCATTTTTTAAATTTGGTAGTTTGTGGTCTTTGAACAATTTCTTTTTCCTGTCTGTTGAACAATTTTAATTTCCTGCATTAAGACAACATGATGGCCAAAGGTGGATGGGTCCTGAGTTTCAGGATGAAGCTCTTGGTCATCAATTAGTATGGTTTATTTTGAACAATATAATAGTTGGAGGTGGATGGGTCTCGGTTTGAGATGAAACCTTCAACTGTTAAGTAGTTATGGTACAAAACTAATCGTGCTTTTGGTAGATGGGTCTCGGTTTGAGATGAAACCAAAAGCACAAACTTTTGCTATGTTAATAAACTAACTTTCTTTTGGCTTTATCCACCGTTGTTCATTTTTATTTTGCAAAGATTATTGTTTGATTCGAATACAGTTTCAATTTTCAATCTTAGTGTATTATTTCAAACATTCTGACCAAATATCCCAAAATATATCCTGAGAATATATCTTGAGAATATTTCCTGAGAATATATCCTGATCAGGATACTCATAAATGTCAAAACCAAACTTCTGTTAAACATAGTTCCAAAAATTTAGACAATTTAGATAAGGTTTTTAAAGAACAAAATAGGAAAGATCATACCAAAAATAGAAGACATCTCAATCCCTCCGTTTCAATCCTTTTGCAACTTTTCCACCGAAGATGTCCCCAGTCTGGGATACTTCGTGAATTATGCCCAAACTTGATCCTTTGAGCTTCTCACAATGCCTTAGTGGGAATGTCCCCTGTGTATAATGTCTTTAAATACTTAGTAATTTTCTAGACATCAATTGCAACTGTTTGTATAACTTTCGTATTACAGGGGATAAACCCTAAAATATACTGGAGATAAATCCTTAAAATTCTGGGGATAAACCCATAGGCATTCTGGGCATAAACCCTTGAGTATCCTGGGGAAAATCCCAAATTTTCGTGCGCTACAGGCGGGAGTATATAAACTTCAAGACTTAGAAAGGTGAAAACCTTTAAACCTTAGAGAGTATGAAAATACCCTTTCGTGAGAGAGGGTGATCAATCCTCATATACCTTTACGATCCAGGATATAGCCAACAATAACGAAATTGTCAGCCACTTTTACATGGGCTGGTCCCGCTATCTTGAACTATCCCTGGATAACTTGCACTCCAGGCGGGGTGTTTAAACCCAATTCGAGAGAAAGGTGAATACCTTTAAACCCGTGAAGGGATCAGGATCCCTTGAACGTGAGAGTGGGGGCCAATCCTCTAATCTTTCGAATTATCCTGAGTGCATATTCTGAAGTTATATCCCGAAGCATATTCTGCAAAACAACCTTAAACTAAGGTGGGTGTTAGCCCGGCTAACACCCCTCCGATGCTTAAGTCAGTATTGGGTTTAAATAAAATAGAATTATATTTAAAAAGAGATAGAATTCATACCATCCTGAGTTAGATATTAAATTCTAAACTCACTTGAAATAGGATTTGAGGTATATAGCATTCCAGGATCTTGGTAGCATATCCCCCTCCATATTCTTAAGCCTATATGCTCCTTTCACAGATTCCGATTCGATCTCATAAGGTCCTTCCCACTTTGGAGCTAACTTCCCATCAGCAGGATTGGTTGTATTCTGAAAAGCTTTCCTTAACACCCAATCTCCAACTTGAAATCTCCTAGTCCTTATATTCTTGTTATATGCTCTAGATATCCTCTGTTGGTGTGCTGTCATTCTCAATTTTGCCGCATCCCTTGTCTCATCGATAATATCCAATTCTTGGCATAGAGCTTCAGGATTCTTCTCAGGATCCTGGAGGTTGGATCTTGCTGTAGGTATCACCATCTCAGTCGGGATTACTGCTTCTGCTCCAAATACAAAGGAAAATGGGGTTTGCCCAGTTGCACTTTTCACTGTTGTCCTATCAGCCCATAAAACAAAGGGTAATTCTTCTTCCCATCTTCCTTTCTTAGCTCCTAGTCTCTTCTTCAAATTGTTAACAATTATCTTGTTCGAGTATTCTGCTTGTCCATTTGCTTGAGGATGTACTGGTGTGGATGTGATCATTTTGATTCCCCAACTTTTACAAAAATCGGTTGTCCTCTTACTGATAAACTGAGAGCCATTGTCACAAATTATCTCAGCTGGTACCCCAAACCTAGTCAGGATATTCCTCTTTATGAAGGATACTACTTCTTGGTCTCTGACTTGAACAAATGCCTCAGCTTCAACCGACTTGGAGAAGTAATCCGTCATTGCCAGCATAAAAACCTTTCCTCCTGGAGCCTTTAGCAATTTTCCCACTATGTCCATCCCCCACTTCATGAATGGCCAAGGGGAAGCAATAGGATACAGTGGTTCGGCAGGTTGATGCAGTATATTGATGTGCCTCTGACATGCATCACATCTTCGAGCATATTCTGCAGCATCTTTTCTCATCGTCGGCCAATAATATCCTGTTCTCAACACCTTTGAGAATAATGATCTGCCCCCAGTATGGTTGCCACAATCCCCTTCATGTATAATTTAAAGCACTTCATTAGTTTTAGGATCCTCCAAGCACCTCAGGTATGGTCCTGCAAGAGATTTCTTATATAGAATATTATTTATAATAATGAATCGGGATACCTTCATCCTAAAAGCCTTAGGATTCTCCTTTGGAATATGCCCTTCCTTGAGATATCTCACAATTGGAGTCGTCCAGGACTTGGGATCCTCCCCAGGATACTCATTATCAGGATCCTGAATACTTGCTACTTCCTTATCCTAAGACTTGAAAAGATCCAGCGTGGGATATAGGATGTGTAGTATTGGTATCTGAGTTCCCTCTGGTATCCTGACTGATGATCCTAGATTTGCCAAAGCATCTGCTTCAGCATTATCCTCCCTCGGTACCTGTTCAAGTGTAAAAACATCGAAGTATCCTGCTAATTTTTTGAGAATTTCAAGATACTCGATTAACCTTTCACCTTTGACTGCATAGGATCCATTAAAATGGTTAGCAATTAACAAGGAATCAACAAATACTTGCAAACTTTTAATATTAATATTCCTGGCTAATTTTAATCCTACTATCAAGGCTTCATATTCTGCTTCATTATTAGTGGCAGGAAATTCACACCTAATAGCCTGGGGTAATATGTCCCCCTGTGGCGATTTTAGTAGTATACCTAATCCTACACCTCTCACATTAGATGCACCATCAGTATATAGTGTCCAGGATTCTAAGGTTTCTCCTAGTTGTTGTACTTCTCGGTCTACTTCATTTTGAATATCACTACTGAAATCAGCCACAAAGACAGCTAAAGCCTGAGACTTTATGACATTTCTAGGTTCATATACTATATCATAGGCGCTTAACTTTACTGACCATTTAGCCATTCTGCCCGACATCTCAGGTTTCCTAAGCACATTTTTAACAGGATAATTAGTTTTAACATGAATCCTATGTGTCTCAAAATAATGTCTAAGCTTCGTCGATGCCATAACTAGGGCCAATATCAATTTTTCTAAATGAGAATATCTAGTTTCAGCATCTAACAAACTTTTACTAACATAATAAACAGGATACTGCTGACCTTCATGATCCTTTACCAGAACAGCACTTACTGCATTCCCTGATACTGCGAGATACAGGGCTAATGGTTCATCATCCTTGGGTTTCATCAATAAAGGTGCACTTGAAAGATACTGCTTCAAATCCTGCAAGGCTGCTTTATGCTTCTCTCCTCATTCAAATTTCTTATTCTTCTTCTTCAGGATATCGTAGAATTCCTTTCATTTTTCTGAGGATCTTGAATAAAACTGTTTAATGCTGCTACTCGCCCCGTTAATCTTTGTACATCTTTCATGTTTGAAGGTGACTTGATATCCAGGATAGCTTTAATCTGTTCTGGGCTTGCTTCGATCCCTCTTTTAGTCACCATGTATCCCAGGAACTTTCCTGCCCCTACTCCAAAATGGCATTTGGCAGGATTTAGTTTCATGTTGTACTGGTCCAGGATATTGAATGCTCCTTCAATATTCTGGAGATGATCCTCAGCCTTCTTAGATTTTACCACCATATCTTCAATGTATACCTCCATGGTGTCCCCCAGTTTGTCTTTGAACATCATGTTCACCAATCTCTGGTATGTTGCACCTGCATTTTTCAAACCAAAAGGCATAGCAGTATAACAATAAATACCTGTTGGTGTCATGAAAGCAGTATCCTCCTGGTCCGAAGGTTCCATTTGTATTTGCTGGAATCCTGAGGATGCATCCATGAAGGTTAACATTTCATGACCGGCAGTAGCATCCACCATTGAGTCGATATGAGGCAGAGGGAATGGGTCTTTAGGACACGCTTTGTTCAAGTCTGTATAATCTACACAAACTCTCCATTTCCCATTTTTCTTTTGCACCACAACTACATTCGCTATCCATTTGGGAAATTTGACTTCCCTAATCATCTTGCTCTTTAACACTCTTTCAACCTCTTCCTGAATGATTGCATTCCGTTCAGGAGCAAACTTCCTTCGTTTCTGTTGGACAGGCTTGAAAGACCTGTCAATTCTGAGCTTGTGAGTTATAACATCTTTGGAAATACCTGTCATATCCTCATGCTTCCATTTGAATGTTGACATCCTGCATTTCAAAAAGTTAGTCAATTGAATTTCAATATCCTGAGGGATATTGGTTCCTCCGAGCACCGACATATCTGGATTATCCTGATCCAGGATAACTTTCTTAACATCCTGCTCTGAAGCCTCCGCGATATCCTAGGCTCGTATCTTTAATTACTATCCTGCTTTGGGCTTGGTTGAGGATTTCATTGAGGATGAATAACATTCCTTTGCCTCTTGTTGATCACTTTCCACTTTGACAACCCCCCAAGGGGTAGGGATCTTGATACACTGATGATAGGTCGATGGCACATCTTTCATATCATGGATCCATGGCCTACCCAATATAATATTGTAGCAGGATAAGGAGTCCATAACACAGAAGCATTGCATTGAGTTGACCCTTTCAACATACACTGGCAGCTTTATTTCTCCCACAGTATTCTTGGCCTCTCCACTGAACCCAACAAGTACAGTGGACTTTGAAGTGATATCCATCGGGGATACATTCATCCTCTTCAATGTTTCTAGTTGAATAATGTTGACGGAGCTGCCATTATCCACCAGTATCCTGCGTACAAAATGATTAGCAACATATAAAGTTATTACCAAACCATCATGATGAGGATCCTGGACAGTATCCCTGTCATCACTGTCGAGCGTGATCACTTTATCAGTCGTGAGGGTTGTCATCCTGGTTGGCTTATCTCCTCTTTCTGCCTTAGCCTCCTTTGCATGCCTTTTTGCTGCGGAGTATGAAGTTCCACAAATGTCGGATTCTCCTGAAATAAAGTTAATTATCTTGGCATCTGCAGGAGGTGATTGTTTTGGTCAAAAATTACCGAAGCAATTAAGTGATCAAATTAGTTAAGTGAGGTAGTGTGCTAAAAACGTGTGTTGAAAATATGCTAGTTAAGTTGTTTACAAAAACAGGTTCAGGATATAGCTCAGGATATTGAGCTATATCTATGATCAAACAATGAGCGAAAATGTAAAGGGTGACACGAGATATATGAGGAAAGCCCTTGATTAATCTAGATCGCCGGCATAAAACCTCGGGAGCTGACAATCGCAGCTGCCTTGTTCTTCTTATTGCTTCAAATATCAGGATATGGTGCAGGATATGATGCGGATCAACTAAGTGTTACAATGCAATGCAATTCGAGTACAAGTGTTAGTGCATTGTGAGTGTTTGCAAGTAGAGAGAAAGGGTGTGTGAAAGATTGTGTGCCTAATCTGATCCGATCAATCCCCTTTTATAGTAAAAAGAAAGCAACTAACTATCCTACTATTCCAGGGTCCGGCGAATATTCCATATGTGGACATTGTAGTCCACGTCTTCCGGGTTCAATGTCTATAATATAACTGATTTGCCCGAGTCTCGAGAAGAAGAAGTCCACTTGAACGTTGGAGACTTATACCCTTCAATCTGCACGTGGTTAAATTAGTCACTACCAGGATATCGTATCAGGATGTTACCAATATCCTGATCCGGCATCCTGGACACAATAAAACAAACAAAGTCAAAATATCAGTCAGGATATATGAGCAGAAAATCACCCATAACAATTATCCCCAAAATATATATGTTGGTATACCAATTCCAACGGATATATTTTAAATCTTATCCCTCGAATCGAGGTTAATAAATTGAAACGACGGTCAAGATAGCACTATTTAACTCCCTACGCGGTTTTCACTCGATGGATATCTATTACGTCCCTATATCTTCTCTCTTTTTGTTTGAAAACCAAATATCATCAACAGAGTCTCCAGGTAATTACTCATCCCTTCCTCATTTCCTGTTAATATCTTTATTCTACTTCCAATGGCCACTAGAACCTACTCCCAAACCGGTGAATCGTCGGAGACCTTCGTCCAGCAAAACCTTCTAAAAAATCCCAAGAAGGAAATCTGTGCCTTTGATAACGCAGAGATTGCAGCGTTGAGAGCCTCCGGTGCTTTCCCCGATGGCATGATTATTAGACCATTTGATCTATCAATTCGATCGGATGTTTCTTCGGCCGATTGGGTTTGTTTTCCGGCATACCCTTTCTCGCTAGGTCTTCGGTATCCATTTCCTGAATTCATGATGCAGTTTTTCCGAACCACTGGTATTTCCTTTGCCCAAACAATGCCCATGTTTGGAGAGTACTAATTGTACTCAACCAAATAAAAAATCTTCATTGTCCTGACCTCTGCATCGAGGATATCCCGATTGCTTACCGCCTCCGATCACACGGTTCCAGTCGGTTCTTACTCTTTTCAACTTCCAGCAAACCCCTCATTCTTAAAGCCACCAAGAACGAGGATGGATGGCAACGTAAATTCTTCTTCGTCAAGCGAGACTCCATCTATGAGGGTGCTAGCCTTTCGGTGGAGTGGTTAACCACTGGTAGGGTTTAGGGTTTCAAGAATATCCCCAGATACTTCCAGGCCTTTATCCTGTGCTAATATTTTCTTATTTGACCTTTATGCAGCGAACTTTACAGAAGTAGCCCCTCCTACTGCAGAATCCGAAAAAATAATCAAAGCAATTTACCAGTTACCGGAAGGTGACAGGAGTTTTTCCACACACCTCCCAAGTTCCAGTCAATATTCATCATCTGATATGTCTGGTAAGAGTCATTTCGTAAATAACTGATTAGCGTAATATAATGAAAGAGTAATAAGGATTTAGAACTTCCCCTTTATGCAGCACCAGCCAATATCCCAGAAGTTTTCGACCTTGAGGAGCTGGACAGTTACTCTGATCACGTCCAGGTCAAGAAGGAGCCCAGTCCAAAGGCTACGGCCTCATCCAAGCCCAGCAGCTCCAAAGCCATCATCATTCCCAAGCCTTCGCCAGCTACTAAGCCCCGGAGTTCAAGTTCTCGCAAAAGGAAAGAGACTGATTCACGTACCATCTCCGATACGTTCCCTTATGAGAATCATGGGTTTATTGAGGCAAGCGGGTTCATGACTTCCTTTCTTAACCAGGTATAAATTCCTATTCCATATCCTGCACATATACGTCAAACCAATATCCTGGTTATCATAATACCTGTGTCTTTGGGTGTAGGGCCTCGAACGTCTGGTTCATTTGTATCAAGAATCCTGCGGGCTCAACAAAATGCTCGAGTCTAAGTTGAAGAAAGCTGAGGTTACCATTTCTGACCAAGGTATGATCGCTGCTGCCAAAACTCGACACTACGAAGACAAGTTCAAGACCATGACTCAGGAGCATCAGGCTGCTCTCAAAAAAGCCACTCATGAAGCCCAAGCCCATCTGGACGCTGCCCACGCCCAACATGAGCAGGATATGGCCACTTACCGGGAAGGCCTCAAAAGCTCCGTTGTCATCTCCCTTCTGCAGGCTCGGCTAAAAATGTCTTACGAAGCCAAAGCCCTGGGCTTCGAATGCCCTTCTTGGAACGTCGACGCCTGGGAGACAAAGCCAATAAGTCTTGGAGGTCATCCCGTGGAGCATCCCGTTAAATCTGCGGCTGTAGGGTCCTCAAAAGCGATGGAAAAGCTAACGGGTGCTGACGACGAGGCTGAGATGGAGGTTCAAGCTAATCCTGAAGTGGATGCTGGTGAAGACGCGATGTACGAAGAAGGCGTTGCCCCCTAAAACTCATTTCTTTTAAATTTGATGGTTATGTTTGTTTGAACAATTTTATTTCTTGTCCTTTGAACAATTTCTTTTCCTACATTAAAACGATTTGATAACCAAAGGTGGATGGGTCCTAGGTTTTAGGATGAAGCCTTTGGTTATCAACTTGTATCTCTTATTTTGGATAATACCACCTCCTTTTGACTTATTTGTTGTTGCCTTTTAATTCTTTGTTATGAATTGTTTAGTTTAAATTTCAACTCTCCAAAATTAGTGCCATTACTTTTCGAAAATATTCTAATCAGTATATTCAGCGATATCCTACAAAGACTTTCGTCTAACTGGATTTTTCAAAATTCAAACAATTCAGATAAAGTTTTTAAAGAAAAAAGGACAGTTTATTTTACAAAGTTCGTTTTGATAACACATGTTTGACCAGAGTATTAGTTTCTAACCCAAGTATTATATCCCAAACATTCCAACCAAATATCCTGAAACATATTCCGAAAACACATTTCGGGAATATATCCTAAGTATATACCTCAGTCAGGATATTTAAGCCTTTTCCAAACATAGTTTCAAAAGTTCAAATGACTTATATAAGGCTTACAAAGGAAAGATCATACCAGGAATAGAGTGAACCCTATTTTCGAGCTTCGATCTTCTTGCAATTTTTTCCACTAAGATGTCCCCTAGTCCAAGATACTTAGTACACTAGGTCCAAATTTGATCCTTTGAGCTCTACACAATCGCCTCAGAAGGAATGTCCCTTGTGCATAAAGTCTTTGAACACTTAGAAAATTTTTTGAACATCAGTTCCAACTGTTTGAACAGTTCTTGTGTTATAGGGGGTAAACCCCAAAAATATACTGGAGATAAATCCTTAGTATCCTAGGGATAAACCCATAAGTATCCTGGGGAAATCCCAAATTTTCATGCGCTACAGGCGGGAGTGTATAAACTCCAAGACTTAGAAAGGTGATAACCTTTAAACCTTAGAGAGTATGAAAATACCCTTCCGTGAGAGAGGGTGATCAATCCTCATATACCTTTAGGATCGGGGATATAGCCAACAATAACGAAATTGTCAGCCACTTTTACATGGACTGGTCCCGCTATCTTGAACTATCCCTGGATAACTTGAGCTCCAGGCGGGGTGTTTAAACCCAATTCGAGAGAAAGGTGAATACCTTTAAACTGGTGAAGGGATCAGGATCCCTTAAACATGAGAGAGGGGGCCAATCCTCTAATCTTTCGAAGTATCCTAAGTGTGTATCCTGGAGCTACATCCCGAAGCATATACTGCAAAACAACTGTAAACTAAGGTGGGTGTTAGCCTGGCTAACACCCCTCCGATGCTTAAGTTAGTAATGGGTTCAAAAGAATAAATAATATCAAAACATATTAAAAGAGATAGAATCCATACTATCCTGAGTTAGAATTTAAATTCCAAACTCACTTGAAATAGAGCTTTAGATGTATAGCATTCCAGGATCTTGGTAACATATCCCCCTCCATACTCTTGAGTCGATATGCTCATTTTCCTGATTCTGATTCAATCTTATTGGGTCCTTCCCACTTTGGAGCCAGTTTTCCATTAGCAGGATTGATAGTATTATGAAAAGCTTTTCTTAACACCCAATCTCCAACTTGGAATCTTCTAGTCCTTATATTCTTGTTATATGCTCTGGATATCCTCTGTTGATATGCTGCCATCCTTAGTTTTGCTGCATCTCTTGTCTCATCAACAATATCCAATTCCTGGCATAGGGCTTCAGGATTCTGCTCAGGATCCTGGAGGTTGGATCTTGCTGTAGGTATCACCATTTCTGTCGGGATCACCGCTTCTGCTCCAAATACCAAGGAAAACGGGGTTTGGCCAGTTGCACTTTTCACCGTTGTTCTATCAGCCCATAAAACAAAGGGTAATTCTTCTGCCCATCTTCTCTTCTTAGCTCCAAGCCTTTTCTTCAAACTGTTGACAATTATCTTGTTTGAGGATTCTGCTTGTCCATTTGCTTGAGGATGTACCGGTGTCGATGTGATCATTTTGATTCCCCAACTCTTGCAAAAGTCAGTAGTCCTCTTACTTATAAATTGAGATCCATTGTCACAAATTATCTCGGTTGGTACTCCAAACCTGTTCAGGATATTCCTCTTTATGAAGGATACTACTTCTTGATCTCTAACTTGAACAAACGCTTCAGCTTCAACCCACTTAGAGAAATAATCAGTCATTGCCAACATGAAGACTTTTCATCCTGGAGCCTTTGGCAATTTTCCTACTATATCCATTCCCCATTTCATGAATGGCCAAGGGGAAGCGATAGGATAAAGTGGTTCAGCAGGTTGATGTAATTTATTACTGTGTCTTTGACACGCATCACATCTCCGAGCATATTCTGCAACATCTTTTCTCATCGTCGGCCAATAGTATCCTGTTCTTAATACTTTTGAGAATAACGACCTGCCCCCAGTATGGTTATCACAATCCCCTTCGTGTATATCCTGAAGCACTTCTTTAGTTTCGGGATCCTCCAAGCACCTCAGATATGGTCCTGCAAGAGATTTCTTATACAAAACATTATTTATAATAGTGAATCGTGATACCTTCATTCTAAAGGCCTTAGGATTTTCATCCTTTGGGATGTGTCCTTCCTTGAGATATCTTATGAATGGGGCCGTCCAGGACTTAGGATCCTCCTCAGGATACTCATCATCTGGATCCTGATAACTTACTACTTCCTTATCCTGAGGATCCGTCGCAGGATATAGGATATGTAATATTGGTATTCGGGTTCCTTCCGGTATCCTGACTGATGATCCTAGATTTGCCAAGGCATCAGCTTCAACATTATCCTCTCTTGGTACCTGTTCAAGTGTAAAAATATCGAAATATCCTGCTAATTTTTTGAGAATTTCGAGATACTCGATTAACTTCTCACCTTTAACTGCATATGTCCCATTAAAATGATTAGTGATTAACAAGGAATCAACAAATACTTGTAAATTCTTAATATTCATGCTCCTAGCTAATTCTAATCTTGTGATTAAAGCTTCATATTCTGCTTCGTTATTAGTGGCAGGAAACTCACATCTAATAGCCTGGGGTAATATGTCCCCCTGTGGCGATTTTAGTAGTATACCCAAACCTACACCTCTTACATTAGATGCACCATCAGTATATAGTGTCCAAGATTCTAAGTTTTCTCCTAGCTGTTGTACTTCTAGGTCTACTTCACTTTGGATATCACTACTGAAATCAGCCACAAAGTCAGCTAAAGCCTGAGACTTTATGGCATTTCTAGGTTTATACACTAGATCATATGCACTTAATTTTACTGACCACTTAGCCATCCTACCTGACATCTCTGGTTTCCTAAGCACATTTTTTTACAGGATAGTTGGTTTTAACATGAATCCTATGTGTTTCAAAATAATGTCTAAGTTTCGTTGACGCCATAACTAGGGCTAATATCAATTTCTCTAAATGAGAATACCTAGTTTCAGCATCTAATAAACTTTTACTAACATAATAAACAGGATACTGCTGACCTTCATGATCCTTTACAAGGACAGCACTTACTGCATTCCCTGATACCGCAAGATACAGGGATAATGGTTCACCTTTCTCAGGCTTCATCAATAGAGGTGTGGTTGAAAGATGCTGCTTCAAATCCTGCAAGGCTGCTTCATGCTTCACTCCCCATTCGAACTTCTTATTCTTCTTCAGGATATCATAAAATTCCT
This sequence comes from Helianthus tuberosus, assembly GCA_030545235.1. Taxonomy (NCBI): domain Eukaryota; kingdom Viridiplantae; phylum Streptophyta; class Magnoliopsida; order Asterales; family Asteraceae; genus Helianthus; species Helianthus tuberosus. The sequence continues at coordinate 39,472,788 of CM060391.1, forward strand.
TGCATTTTTCCGAGGATCTTGAAATAAATCTGTTTAATGCTACTACTCGCCCTGTTAATCGTTGAAGATCCTTCATATTTGAAGGTGACTTGATATCCAGGATAGCTTTAATCTGCTCTGGGCTTGCCTCTATCCCCCTTTTCGTCACCATGTATCCTAGAAACTTTCCTGCCCCCACTCCAAAATGGCATTTAGCTGGATTTAATTTCATGTTGTACTGGTCCAGGATATCAAATGCTCCCTTGATATCCTGGAGGTGATCCTCAGCCTTCTTGGATTTTACTACCATATCATCGATGTACACCTCCATGGTGTCCCCCAGTTTGTCTTTAAATATCATGTTTACCTATCTCTGGTATGTTGCACCTGCATTTTTCAAACCAAAAGGCATAGTAGTATAACAATAAATACCTGTTGGTGTCATGAAAGCAGTATCCTCTTGATCCGAGGGTTCCATTTGGATCTGTTGGAATCCTGAGGAGGCATCCATGAAGGTTAGCATCTCGTGACCAGCAGTAGCATCTACCATTGAATCGATATGAGGTAGAGGAAATGGGTCTTTGGGACAAGCTTTGTTCAAGTCTGTGTAATCTACACAGACTCTCCATTTCCCGTTTTTCGTTTGCACCATAACTACGTTTGCCAGCCATTTAGGGAACTTCACTTCCCTGATCATCTTGCTTTTTAATAGTCTTTCAACTTCCTCCTGAATGATAGTGTTGCATTCTGGAGCAAATTTCCTTCGTTTCTGCTGGGCAGGCTTGAAAGACTTATCAATTCCGAGCTTGTGAGTTATAATATCCTTGGAAATTCCTGTCATATCCTCGTGTTTCCAGGCGAATGTTGACATCCTGCATTTCAAAAAGTTAGTCAATTAATCTTCAATATCCTTAGGGATATTGGTTCCCACGAGCACCGAGATATCTGGATTATCCTGATCCAGGATAATTTTCTTCACATCCTGCTCTGAAGCCTCCATGATATCTGTTTTGGTCAAAAATCAGGCCAAGATAATGTAACCAAATCTTTGTTGTGAGGAATGATGCTTGAATCAATGAACAATGTGAAGGATAATTCAGAAATGTAATGAACAAATGACACAATGATTTATACGAGGAAAAAGCCCTTGATCAAGAGTTGATCTCCGGCATAAAAAAACTTCGGGTGATGGAAACTATCGATCACCAACTAAGATTAATCAAAAGAAGTTTACAACTCGGGATGATAACAAGCTTGTTACAAGGATCACTAGTGTGCAATGTGCAAAAATGTATGAAATCGCCGAGTAGTGTTTGAGAGCTGATTGCGAGCTGTTATGAGAGTGTGTGAATGCCAAAATTAGCTAAGTCTTCTAACTCAAGCTTGCTATCCCCATTTTAAATTAGAAATAACTAAATTAACAAACTATCCGCAAATTGTGCAAGCTCCCCACGTTCTCCATAACGTCTACAAGAACCGAGCATGTGCGAAATATTGAGGGAATATGCTCCAAGAATTTTGGTAAGACTTGGTCCGTGCCTTTGCTCCTGCAAAACAAGCTTACGTACAAGGTAGACAATTGTTAGTATAAGGATATCAATAAGGATCCTGAATCCTGATCCTGCAACACCTACTGAGGATCCTTAATTTAAACAGAATTGAGGATCCATGATCCTGGCAGCACTTGAGGATCCGTGATCCTTAGGATTGGAAAATCCTCCCCTAACAATTGCCCCCAAAATATAAGGAGTAAAGGGTAAATTTAGCGAGTTATATTTTCTTGATCTTATCTGTAACAAACTAACGGATATATAGCCGTTATGATCTAAATAGCCGTTACCGATCATACGTCATTGAAGCGACATCCCTTTCTCTCTTCTTCTTTTTCTAACTCTGTTCTTCTTCAAAATTTCTGAATCACAATGAAGTTACGATCATCCCCTTCTAAGGATCACCAGAGAGACAATCCTTTGAAGAGCCAAGAGATCATCAAAGATTCTCCGAAGGAACGTTGCTGCTTTACTGATCCGGATATAGACCGGATTCGTCATTGCTTTCCGGCAGACTCTGTCTTTAAACCCTTTGACCCTACCGCTCTGAGTGACTTCGTCTCTGAAATCTAGGTTGCTTTCCCGGCTACCCCATTTCTGATCGGATACTCCTATCCTTTTCCTGCTTTCACCCAGTCCTTTTTCTCCCTTACCGGCATATCCTATGTTAAGGCAATGCCAATGATGTGGAGGGTTTTGTTTACCCTTGAGAGGATCATTGAGCAGGAGGATATAGAGTTAGGAATGTCTGAACTTGCTGAACTGTACAACCTTGTGAGCCATGGTTCACACCGCTTTTTATTCAAACACAAACCCGGTGAACCCCATCCAATCCTGAAAACCACCAAGAATGACACCAACTGGAAGAAACGATTTTTCTTCGTTAGGAGGGACTCCATCCCGGATGGGAAGGATCTTCCCAGAAAATGGGCCACCCATGGTAGGATAGGGGATCCTTAAAGAAGGATCATAGGATAACCTATTTCTACTGAGGATCACTAACCCCTTTTTGTATCTTTTGTGCAGCTATATCTGTTTCTCACATCATTTCATCACCTGCAACCAAGGAGAGGATCACCGCTTTCTGGAATCTTGATCCTGCAATAAGATCGTTTCAAGCAAACACCATGGATTCTCAAGAAGTATCCTCAGGCTCAGTCACAATGTCAAGTAAGTATCCGAGTTTGTATATAATTAAATGATAAAATTTAAATAAGACAATAATACTTATCTGTTGTTTTGGATTGATAGGTGCTGGAAAATCTTCAAGGTCAGCCACCTGCTTCAGTGTTACCGATCTTACTACTGTTGCTCCCAGATCTGGGAAGAAGAAAACTGCTGCTAGCCCAAGTACTGCAGTCCCCAAGCCTATCACCTCCAGGGGGGAAAGAAAAGGAAGGCCACCGAAGCTGACAATCTTGAAGGATTGCCTCTTATCCGCCACCAGTTCCAAGAATACTTTGCTGATGTAAGGATCACTGACTATACTTGATTATCCTGCCCATTTGAGGATCACGGATCCTAAACTTTACCTTGTCTTTTCTTGCAGAAATTCGCCGAGGTCGAAATGCTGTTTGATGCCTATGTTGAAGAGGCAGAGCAAAAGCATCTGGAGTATCAAAAATTCTTCTTGGCCAAGGATCAAACCATCTCTCGCCTCGAGAAGGATCTTGCTCTGGCAAAGCAGCAGGTGGTCATGGCCCAGATAAATGCTGATCACGAGAAGCACGACCTGCTGGAGGATGCTAAAGTCTCTGCTGCCATCACCATGTATAAGATCAAGCTGTAAATGGCTCAGGAGGCTGAGGATCCTGACTTCGACAGGACCACTTGGGACAATGAGGGTTGGAAAGCAAAGCTGGTTGAGCTAGAGGATGAGGAAGAGGCTACAGAGGTCTTGGCGATTGAGGCAAATGGCAGCGGGAAGGATCAAGCTGGTGGTAATGATGCTGGTGGTGATGCAGCCAAGGTGTGAGCTGCAGAAATGGGCGATGATGGACATTTCTAGACGCGGCCGGAGCCCATTTTTGTTTAGGATTTGAAAGGTTTTTGGTTGTGATGTTTTGAAACAATGATGGGTTGTACTTTGAACAATAGTTTCTAGGGTTGTGGATCATGGATCCTTAAACAATAGGTAGGATAATAGGTGGTGGAGGGATCCTCTGTTTGGGGGATGAAACCACTTGTTATCCTGCCATCTTTTATTTCCTGCACTTTCAAGACCTGTTAACAATGGACACCCTTTACCTACCCCAGCGGACGGGCCACGTATTGCTGGTAGATGCTTGGGGTAGGTAATTTTGACAACCTTTGAAGGGTTTAACTATGGATGAATAAATAAAACCTTTAACTTTTGGCTATTTTGTGTTGTTATCCTTGTGAATTCTTTATTTTTCTACTGTTGTTATTCACTTTCTTTGAATTTGTAAGTAAAGAATAAAGGTTTAATGAATCATGTTTAAAAGTTTTAGGATATGATCAAGGATCAAATATCCTATAGTCGACAAATTCAGAAGAGTTATGTAACTTAAGGATCATTAGTTCTGTTGTCAAAGGATAAGGGTCACTTATATGAATAATGAATAATATCAAAGTGACTAAGGATCATACCTGAGAATCCAAGTTAGGATCCTAACCCTTTAACATTTATAACCAGGATAACCAAAAGACAAACCTTAGTAAAAGGTAAGGATCAGGAATCCTTAGCTGTTTAACCTGAAACAGAACATAACTTGGGACTAAGCCAATATAAGAGAAGAGTTAGTAACTGGGGACAAGCCCAACAATTTTGCGGACAAGCCCAATATACTGGGGACAAGCCCAAAGGATAACTGGGGACAAGCCCAAAGGATCTTGTGTAAACTGGAGTATGGCCCTCACTGGCGACTATCCAAACTTAGTGACATGAAAATGCCAAAACCTTAGCTAACGTGAAAATGTTAGAAACCTTAGGAACGGATGTATGGTACGTCTACCATTATACGTAGGATCCCGGATACAGCCAGTACAATGAAATTTTCAGCCCCTAAAGCGAGTACTGGTCCCATTGCCATGAACTGTACCAGGATCATCGTGCGCTACTGGCGATACTGGGGACAGGCCCAAATAACTGGGCTCAAGCCCAAATAACTGGGGTCAAGCCCAAATAACTGGATACCTCTGTGGATACTCAATCCTTTGTTAAGGATACCTAAACCTTCTGCAAAACTCAGAATAAAGTGAAAGGAGGATAAAGGATCCAGGATCCTTATCCTTGTATATAGGATAATTAAAGAATGAAATAGTTTGAGATTAGAACATTACCAAAATGAGGATCATCTATCCTCTAAAGATCCTTCGAGGATACTTGTGATAAAATAGTTAAGGATCACGGATCCTTATTACATGAAGTATTTCTTCAAGTGGACAACATTCCAAGCTCTTGGTAGTAAATCACCTTCCATTGTTAGCAATCTATATGCCCCTTTCCTGCCTCAGCTTCAATCAGGTAGGGGCCTTCCCACTTTGGTGCCAATTTTCCATCAGCAGGATTTGTGGTATTCTGAAATGCTTTCCTTAATACCATATCACCAACTTGGAATTTCCTGATCCTGACATTTTTGTTGTAGGCTCCAGCCATCCTTTGTTGATAACTAGCCATCCTTATCCTTGCCGAATCTCTGAGTTCTTCTATAGTATCCAAGTCTTGAACCAAGTTTTCAGCATTTCCTTCAGGATCACGGATACTTGTTCTTGCAGTAGGAACCACCATTTCTGTAAGGATCACTGATTCTGCCCCAAACACTAAAGAAAATGGAGTTTGGCCAATAGCATTCTTGGGAGTTGTCCTATCAACCCATAGTACATAAGGTAGTTCTTCTGCCCATTTTCCTTTCTTGGATCCAAGCTTTTTCTTCAAGTTGTTGATGATGATCTTGTTGGATGATTCTGCTTGACCATTAGGTTGTGGGTGGACTGGTGTTGATGTTATCATCTTAATCCCCCAGCTGTCACAAAAGTTAGTAGTCCTACTCCCAATAAATTGGGATCCATTATCACAAACAATTTCAGAAGGAATACCAAATCTAGTAATAATGTTTCTTTTGATAAAGGATATCACTTCTTTTTCTCTGACTTGAGCAAAGGCTTCAGCCTCTATCCACTTGGAGAAGTAATCAGTCATAGCAAGCATGAATACTTTTCCACCAGGTGCCTTAGGAAGTTTTCCAACTATATCCATTTCCCATCTCATAAATGGCCAAGATGAGGATATAGGGTGCAAGAGCTCTGCTGGTTGGTGAAGGATATTACTATGTCTCTGACAAGGATCACACTTCTTGGCATATTCCACAACATCCTTCTTCATAGTAGGCCAATAGTATCATGTTCTCAGGATCCTTGAGAATAATGCCCTGCCCCCAGTGTGGTTTCCACAATCTCCTTCATGAAAATCCTTTAGGACTTCTTGGATTTCAGGATCTTCAATGCATCTTAGATATAGTCCTACAAGAGATCGTTTATATAACATGTTATTCAATATTGTAAACTGAGATACCTTAATTTTGAAAGCCCTGGGGTTTTCTCCTGTAGGAATTTCTCCATGTTAGATATATCTCATGATTGGAAGGATCCATGATCCTGAATGGGATTGTGTATTATCACTAGAAATGATTGCAGAGTCCTCTCCTATCTCCATAGCTACATGATCCTCAATAGCAGGGGTTGGGATATGGATAATAAGGATCCTGATATCCTCTGGAATTTTCAAGGATGATCCTAGATTGGCCAATGCATCAGCTTCTGCATTCTCTTCCCTTGGTACCTGTGTCAAACTAAAGGAAGCAAAAGAGAGTGCCAATTCTTTGACTATCTCTAAATATTTGATTAGCTTTTCACCTTTAACAGCATAGGATCCATTAAAGTGATTAGTAATTGATAATGAATCTACATGTACCTCAAGATACCTGATCCTCATATGCTTGGCAATTTGCAAACCAGCTATCAAGGCTTCATATTCAGCCTCATTTTTAGTAGTTTGAAACTCACAAGCTATGGAGTGGGGTATTATGTCCCATTGTGGCGATTTTAGTAGTATTCCAAGTCCTGTTCCTTTGACATTGGAGGCTCCATCAGTGAAGAGTATCCAAGGATCCTTAGTTTCTTCTAGCTGTTGGACTTCTAACTCAGCTTCCTTTTGCAAGTCACTACTAAAATCTGCCACAAAGTCAGCTAAGGCTTGGGATTTAATGGCAGTTCTTGGTTCATATCTTATATCATAAGCACTAAGCTTCACTGCCCACTTAGCCATCCTCCCTGACATTTCAGGTTTCCTGAGAACATTCTTAATTGGAAAATTAGTCTTAACAATAATGGCATGAGTTTCAAAATAATGTCTTAGTTTAGTAGATGCCATAATTAAAGCAATGATAAGTTTTTCTAAATGTGAATACCTGGATTCAGCATCAAGCAAACTCTTACTTACATAATAGACAGGATGTTGTGTACCTTCGTGATTCTTAACAAGGACCACACTTACTGCTTTAGAGGATACCGCCAAATATAAGGATAATATATCCCCTTTTTCTGGTTTCATCAAGGCAGGGCCTGAGGATAGGTAATCCTTAAGAGCTTTGAGAGCATTTTCATGCTTTTCAGTCCACTCAAATTTCTTGTTCTTCCTCAAAATGTCATAGAATTCCTTGCATTTTTCTGAGGATTTGGATATGAACCTGTTCAAGGCTGCGATCCTGCCTGTCAATATTTGCACATCCTTGGCATTGGCAGGAGATTTGATATTCACAATAGCCTTAATTTGATCTGGACTTGCTTCAATTCCTCTTTTTGTCACCATATAGCCTAGGAATTTACCTGCTTTAACACCAAAGTGACACTTGGAAGGATTTAGTTTCATATTAAATTTATCAAGGATATTGAATGCTTCCTCCAAGTCTCTAAGGTGATCCTCAGCTTTCTTGGACTTAACCACCATGTCATCTATATAGACTTCCATAGTGTGTCCAATTTGTTCCTTGAACATCATATTGACTAGCCTTTGATAAGTAGCACCTGCATTCCTTAGTCCAAATGGCATAGCAATATAACAATATATACCAGTTGGGGTCATAAAGGCTGTATCCTCTTGATCAGATGGTTCCATCTGAATTTGTTGGAATCCAGATGAAGCATCCATAAAAGTCAACAACTCATGACCCGCGGTAGCATCCACCATGGAGTCAATGTGGGGTAATGGGAAAGGATCCTTGGGACATGCCTTGTTTAAATCAGTAAAATCGACACATACCCTCCACTTTCCATTTTTATTTTGAACAACAACCACATTGGCTAACCACCTTGGATACTTAACCTCTCTTATCATACCTGCCCGGAGTAGTTTATCTACTTCTTCCTGGATAGTGACATTCCTTTCAGGTGCAAACTTCCTCCTTTTTTGATGAATTGGCTTAAATGACTTGTCAATGCCAAGTTTATGAGTAATTATATCTTTAGATATACCTGTCATGTCCTCATGCTTCCAGGAAAATGTAGTTTTCCTCCTCTTAAGGAAGGATACTAGATCCTGTTCAATGTTGCTGAGGATCCCTGATCCTATGAAGACTATGGATTCAGGATCATGAGGATCCATAAGGATTTCTTTCACATCCTGCTCTCTTGCCTCCAAGACATCTCTTGGAGGATGCTTTAATTGCTATTGCTCCCTTGGTCTCGAGGCTGGCTTCATTGATGATGTGTAGCAATTCTTAGCTTCTTGTTGATCACTCTCAATTTTCACCACCCCCCAAGGACTAGGAAGCTTCACGCACTGATGATAGGTAGATGGAACTGCCTTCATGTCATGTATCCATGGCCTGCCAAGGATAACATTACAATAGGATAAGCAATCTATAACACATAATTTTTTATAAGAATGAAGTCCTTCAATATAGATAGGGAGTTTGATGTCCCCCAATGTATTCTTGATTTCTCCGCTGAATCCCACAAGAACTGAGGATCTTGGGACAATGTCTGATTCAGGGATGTTCATCTTCTTGAGGACATCAAGCTGAATGATGTTTACTGAGCTTCCTGCATCTATCAGGATCCTGCGAACAAAATGGTTAGAAATAAACATAGTAATAACAAGACCATCAAGATGAGGATCCTGAACATCAAGACGATCATCCTCATCAAAAGTTATAATTTTATCCTTGGTAACAGTGGAGGTCCGGATGGGCCTATCTCCATTATCCATCTTGGTTTCCTTGGCATGTCTTTTGGCTGGTGAAAAGGAAGTACCACAAATGTCTGATCCACCTGATATGAAGTTTATAACTTGTGCATCTGCCGGAGGAGCAGGAGCCTTTTCTGGGATCCTTTCAGGATCCTGGATCCTTGACTTCTTTCGTCCCAAAAGCTCCTTCAAGTGCCCCTTGCTTAACAAGTAACCAATTTCTTTTCTAAGTGCAATATACTCTTCAGTGAGATGCCCAAATCCTCATGATATGCACACCACTTGGACTTATCCTTTGTAGCAGCTGGTTTATCACTTTTCCTTGGCCATCTTGCTTTCTCACCTAGATTCTGCGTTGCAAGAATTAGTTCATTGTTATCAACAGAAAAACAGTATTCAGAAATTGGAGGATAATCCTCATCATCATCTTCTTGTTCTACTGCAAGCACATTCTGGTTATCAGACTTGTTGTAGGACTTGAACTTGTTATTCTTGAAATAGGATCCTTGCTTTTCCTGTTTTGAGGATCCTGCCAATCTCTCCTGGATCCTTTTATCATCCTCTAATCGGATGAATCTAAGGGCCCTGGTTCTTACTTCATCAAGATTCCTGCATGGGGTCATGACAAGATCATCATAGAATAATGAATCCCTAAGCAAACCCATTTTAAAGGCTTCCACAGCCGTGGCTATATCCAGATTAGGGATATCTAAGGATTCTTTACTAAACTTAGTGATGTAATCTCTAAGTGATTCATTTTGACCTTGTGTTACCCTATATAGATCACTAGTTAAACGTTCAAATTTTCTGCTACATGAGAATTGACTATTAAACAGGTTAACTAGATTAGCAAATGAAGTAATAGAGTAAGGGGGAAGACTTAGCAGCCATTTAAGAGCAGATTCTGTGAGTGTGGATCCGAAACCCTTGCATAGACATGCTTCTTTTAACCTCTCTGGGATGGGGTTGATCTCCATCCTCTCTCTATATTGAGCTACATGTTCTTCAGGATCTGTTGAACCATTATACAGCTTCATAGTTGGTATTTGGAACCTTTTGGGTATCTCAGCATCACAAATGGGTGGTGCAAAACGAGATATCCTATGGCTCCCATCTGCAATTTCAGGGATGGGCTTAACCACTCCTGGAACGCTGGATATCATATCCTTCAGCTTCTGTAATTCCCTAGCCATAGCTTGATTGATACCTGTATCCTGCATAGAGCCATGGTTAGTGTTATAAGAATTATTGAAAGTGTTACCTCCCAGGGGATTCAAGTTAGGATTTGCAGATGTGAATCCATATTGACGGGATTATGGTATGATTGAAGGACCAGAAGAGGCAATGGTCTGCATTGGAATGAAGTCTCCTTGATGAACATCTGTGCTTGGGGGTTGTATACTTCTCAAGAATCCTTGATCCTGAAAGATGTTGGATCCTTGATGTTGAGAGGATCCTTGAACCTGAAAGGATCCCTGTGGATGAGAGGATCCTTGAACCTGAGAGGATCCTTGAACCATGGAGGATCTTTGAACCTGAGAGGATCCTTGACCCTGAGAGGATCCTTGGACTGTGTGCATTCCCAAATATCCTCCTGAGCTGACAAAGGATCCCTGATGCTGGAAAGAGGATCCCAAAGGCTGAGAACAGGATCCTTGAGGCTGGAAGTAAGACCCAAAAGCCTGACTCATAGTTGTTGCTCCATAACACCTTCCCAATGGTTCAGTTTGGTACTAGATGTCTAAGGCTGCAGATTGCTGGCCTGTTATCGCTGGAGTTTCGAAATCCAGTGACCTTGGTATCAGAGGAGAGTGATCCTCCCTGATCTCTTCTGTTTCTTGATGTCACCGATCTCCCGGAGGATCCTTTCGTTTGTTTTGTCTTGCTCTTATATGTGATCCCTCATCTGCAAAAGCAAAGTAAAGAGATCATTAGTAGTAGGATTAGAAGAAACAGAAGAAGTTGGTAGTTTTGTAAAAATGGGGCTTTGTCTCTTTGCAGCATTTTCAGCATTCTTCTGGGATCCAGAAGGTGGTGGAGGCAAAGGAGGAACGCCCTGCGATGAACTTATTGTCGGCATTGAACTTGAAGTGTTCTTTGCTGAAGAAGACATCTGCTTGGTTGTAACGAACCGAAATGATCACAAAAACAGAAACTTCTAAGGAATGAAGCACCAATTGCCCCACGGTGGGCGCCAAACTGTTTTGGTCAAAAATCAGGCCAAGATAATGTAACCAAATCTTTGTTGTGAGGAATGATGCTTGAATCAATGAACAATGTGAAGGATAATTCAGAAATGTAATGAACAAATGACACAATGATTTATACGAGGAAAAAGCCCTTGATCAAGAGTTGATCTCCGGCATAAAAAACCTCGGGTGATGGAAACTACCGATCACCAACTAAGATTAATCAAAAGAAGTTTACAACTCGGGATGATAACAAGCTTGTTACAAGGATCACTAGTGTGCAATGTGCAAAAATGTATGAAATCGCCGAGTAGTGTTTGAGAGCTGATTGCGAGCTGTTATGAGAGTGTGTGAATGCCAAAATTAGCTAAGTCTTCTAACTCAAGCTTGTTATCCCCATTTTAAATTAGAAATAACTAAATTAACAAACTATCCACAAATTGTGCAAGCTCCCCACGTTCTCCATAACGTCTACAAGAACCGAGCATGTGCGGAATATTGAGGGAATATGCTCCAAGAATTTCGGTAAGACTTGGTCCGTGCCTTTGCTCCTGCAAAACAAGCTTACGTACAAGGTAGACAATTGTTAGTATAAGGATATCAATAAGGATCCTGAATCCTGATCCTGCAACACCTACTGAGGATCCTTAATTCAAACAGAATTGAGGATCCATGATCCTGGTAGCACTTGAGGATCCGTGATCCTTAGGATTGGAAAATCCTCCCTTAACAATATCCTGGCCTCGCATCTTTAATTGCTATGCTGCACTAGGTTTTGTTGAGGATTTCATCGAAGAAGAATAACACTCCTTCGCTTCCTGTTGATCGCTTTCCACCTTGACTACTCCCCAAGGGGTAGGGTTCTTGATACACTGATGATAAGTTGACGGCACAGCTTTCATACCATGGATCCAAGGCCTACCTAATATAATATTATAGCAGGATAGGGAGTCCATGACACAAAAGCGTTGCATTGAGTTGACCCCTTCAACATACACGGGTAACTTTATCTCCCCTACGGCATTCCTAGCTTCTCCACTGAAACCAACGAGCGCAGTGGACTTCGAAGTAATATCCATTGGGGATACATTCATCCTCTTCAACGTTTCCAGCTGAATTATGTTGATGGAGCTGCCATTATCCACCAATATTCTGCGCACAAAATGGTTAGCAATATATAACGTTATTACTAAAGCATCATGATGAGGATCCTGGACAGTATCCCTATCATCATTATCAAACGTGATCACTTTGTCAGTTGTGAGGGTTGACATCCTGTTTGGTTTATCTCCCCTTTCTGCTTTGGCTTCTTTCGCGTGCCTATTCGCCGCAGAATATGATGTCCCGCAAATGTCGGATCCTCCTGAAATAAAGTTAATTATTTTCGCATCCGCAGGAGGTGATGCTGCTCGCTCAGGATCCTTCTCCAAATCCTGACCCTTATTCTTTTTTCTTCCCAAGAGGTCCTTCAGATATCCCTTGCTTAAGAGATAGCTTATTCTTTCCTTAGAGCGATGCAATCCTTAGTGACATGTCCAAAATCTTCATGGAAGGCACACCACTTGGACTTATCCTTCCAATCAGCTTTTTGTTGATTTTTCAGGGACCATCTTGCTTTGTCTCCTAAACCATGCATAGCATACATTAGTTCAGGTATATTAACAGAAAAACAATATTCAGAAAACTCAGGATACTCTTCAGGATCCTCATCTTCAACAGCATTCACTTTCTTGTTGTCATTTCTGCCATATGGCTTAGAGCGATATGGTTTGTAGGAGGATTCTGATTTCCTGTTGGTTGACTCATAAGTTGTGGACGAATTCATCCTCTCTTGCATTTTTTTGTCATCCTCCAGCCGAATGTATCATAGAGCCCTGTTACGAGCTTCGTCCAAATTCCTGCAGGGATTCATTACAAGATCCTGGTAAAATTGAGAATCTTTTTGTAACCCCATCTTGAAAGCCTGCACAGTAGTTGCAACATCAAGATGTGGGATATCTAAGGATTCCTGACTAAACTTGTTCACATAATCCCTCAAGGATTCCTGAGGTCCTTGAGTTATTCTGTAAAGATCACTAGTTACTTTCTCAAAACTCGGCTGCAAGAAAATTGACTATTAAATAAATTAACTAATGAGCAAATGAAGTAATTGAGTGAGGAGGAACATTTAAGAACCATTTTAAGGCTGATCCTGTTAAGGTAGAACCAAAACCCTTGCACATGCATGCTTCTTTGAGATCTGGAGGGATAGGGTTGATTTCCATCCTTTCCCTATACTGGGCAATATGCTCCTCACGATCCGTAGTTCCGTCATAGAGTTTCATATTGGGGGTTTGAAATCTTTTTGGGATTTCAACATCACAAATGGGATATGCGAACCGTGATATCATGTGGCTGTCCTGGGACACTTCTGGAATTGGCTGGACCACCCCAGGTACACTGGATATCATGTCCTTCAGTTTTTGAAGCTCCCTGGAAAATGCTGATGTCATACCTGCATCCAGCAAAGATCCAACACCATTAGTAGCAAGAGTATTATTATTATTAGATACATTACCAGTCTGAGGATTCTGGCCATATCCTGAAGCATATCCTGAGCTTCTCATAGTCGTTACTCTTACTGAAGAGGGTATCTAGGAGTATGATTCTGGGAATGGCTAGGCACAATATTCCCCCGATTGTCCTCAGTATAAACTGCAGAACTAAAGTTCAAAGCCCTGGGTTGCAAGGGAGTGACAGTATCTTCAGCAGGCCTACTTGGGACGGATTTCAAGAGTTGTATCTCTCTCATCAGCATCTGATTAGTTTCCTGCTGCTGCCTCATCTGTTCTTGTACACTACCAAACAAATTTAGAATCTCTTCATTAGAAGTCAAAACGGGACCAGATCCCTGGGTATTGCGAGCGGGGATAACATCCCGAGCCACATGAATTTCAATTCCCTGTGAAGAGGCTTGCATTCTCGGAGGAGGTGGTGGAAGCACCGAACCAATTGTTGCAGAGGTTGTAGCAGACACGGTGGAAGAGCTCATGTTTGATCTCGAGGCCATTGAAAATAATGTAGCAAAAAGTTTTGAAAATAGAAAACCAAGTAACGATTTTGCAAAAACTTTTAGTAGAAATAGCACCACTCGCCCCACGGTGCTAAAAACGTGTGTTGAAAATATGCTAGTTAAGTTGTTTACAAAAACAGGTTCAGGATTTAGCTCAGGATATTGAGCTATATCTATGATCAAACAATGAGCGAAAATGTAAAGGGTGACACGAGATATACGAGGAAAGCCCTTGATCAATCTAGATCGCCGGCATAAAACCTCAGGAGCTGAAAATCGCAGTTGCCTTGTTCTTCTTATTGCTCCAAATATCAGGATACAGTGCAGGATATGATGCGGATCAACTAAGTGTTACAATGCAATTCGAGTACAAGTGTTAGTGCGTTGTGAGTGTTTGCAAGTAGAGAGAAAGAGTGTGTGAAAGATTGTGTGCCTAATCTGATCCGATCAATCCCCTTTTATAGTAAAAAGAAAGCAACTAACTATCCTACTATTCCGAGATCCGGTGAATATTCCATATGTGGACGTTGTAGTCCACGTCTTCCGGGTTCAACGTCTATAATATAACTGATTTGCCCGAGTCTCGAGGAGAAGAAGTCCACTTGAACGTTGGAGACTTATACCCTTCAATCTGCACGTGGTTAAATTAGTCACTACCAGGATATCGTATCAGGATGTTACCAATATCCTGATCCGGCATCCTGGACACAATAAAACAAACAAAGTCAGAATATCAGTCAGGAGATATGAGCAGAAAATCACCCATAACAGTGATGCTGCTCGTTCAGGATCCTTCTCAGTATCCTGGCCCTTATTCTTCTTTCTTCCCAGAAGATCTTTCAGATATCCTTTGCTCAGTAGATAGCTTATTTACTTCCTCAGGGCAATGCAATCTTCCGTAACATGTTCAAAATCCTCATGGAAGGCACACCATTTGGATTTATCCTTCCAATCGGCTTTTTGTTGGTTCTTCCTAGGCCACCTTGCTTTCTCTCCTAAACCCTGCATAGCAAACATCAGTTCAGGTATATTAACAGAAAAACAATATTCTGATAACTCAGGATACTCCTCAGGATCCTCGTCTTCAACGGCATTCACTTTCTTGCTGTCATTCCTGCCATATGGCTTAGAGCGATATGGTTTGTATGGGGATTCTGACTTCCTGTTAGTTGATTCATAGGTTGAGGATGAATTCATCCTCTCTTGCATCTTTTTGTCATCTTCCTGCCGGATATATCTTAAAGCCCTGTTTCGAGCCTCATCCAGGTTCCTGCAAGGATTTATTACAAGATCCTGGTAAAATTGGGAATCCTTTTGTAACCCCATTTTGAATGCCTGCACAGCTGTTGCAACATTAAGGTGTGGGATATCCAGATATTCCCTGCTAAACTTGTTCACATAATCCCTCAAGGATTCCTGAGGTCCTTGAGTTATCCTGTAGAGATCACTGGTTAGTTTTTCAAAACTTTGACTGCAAGAAAATTGACTATTAAAAAAATTGACTAAATTAGCAAACGATGTAATTGAATGAGGTGGAACATTTAAGAGCCATTTTAAGGCCGGTCCTGTCAAAGTAGAACCAAAACCCTTGCAGAGGCATGCTTCCTTGAGATCTGTAGGGATAGGGTTAATTTCCATCCTTTCCCTAAACTGAGCAATATGCTATTCAGGATCCGTAGTTCCGTCATAGAGCTTCATGTTGGGGGTTTGAAATCTTTTTGGGATTTCTGCATCACAAATAGGATATGCAAACCGAGATATCCTGTGGCTATCCTGGGATACTTTTGGAATTGGCTGGACCACCCCAGGTACACTGGATATCATATCCTTCAATTTCTGAAGCTCCCTAGAAAATGCTGATGTCATACCTGCATCCTGTAAAGATCCAAGACCATTAGTAACAAGAGTATTAGTATTATTAGACACGTTACCAGTCTGAGGATTCTGGCCATATCCTGAAGCATATCCTGAGCTTCTCACAGTTGACACCCTGACCGTAGAGGGTATCTCAGGAGTATGATTCTGAGTATGACTAGGTACAACATTGCCCCTGTTATCCTCGGTATACACTGCTGAACTGAAGTTCAAAGCTCTAGGCTGCAAGGGAGTGACGGTATCCTCCGTAGGCCTGCTCGAGCCGGATTTCAAGAGTTGTATCTCTCTCATCAACAACTGGTTGGTATCCTGCTGTTGCTTCATCTGATCATGTATACTGCCAAACAAAGTCAGAATTTCATCATTAGATGCCAAAAAAGGAGTACCCCTTGAGACAGCAGACCCTTGAACATTCCGAGTGGGGATAACATCCCGAGCCAAATGAGTTTCAATTCTTCTTGAAAGATCATGAGGCTGTGAAGAGGCTTGTGTCCTCGGAGGTGGTGGGAGCACCGAACCAATGGTTGCAGAAGTTGTGGCAGACACGGTAGAAGAGCTCATGTTTGATTTTGAGGCCATTGAAAATAGTGTAGCAAAAAGCTTTGAAAACAGAAAACCAAGTAATGATTTTGCAAAAGTTTTTAGTAGAAATAGCACCACTTGCCCCACGGTGGGCGCCAAATTGTTTTGGTCAAAAATTACCTAAGTAGTTAAGTGATCAAATTAGTTAAGTGAGGTAGTGTGCTAGATGTGATCATGAAAAATATGCTGATTAAGTTGTTAATAAAAAACAGTTTTCGGGATACGGCTCAGGATATCGAGCTGTATCTACAATCAAACGATGAGCAAAAAAAGGTAAAGGGTGACACGGGATGTACGAGGAAAGCCCTTGATCAATCTAGATCGCCGGCACAAAACCTCGGGAGCTGACAATTGCAGCTGCCTTGTTCTTCTCATTACTTCAAATATCAGGATACAATGCAGGATATGATGCGGATCAACTAGGTGTTACATCGTGGTTTGAATATAAGTGTAAATGTGAGTGATTGCAGCTAGTAGAGAGAATGAGTGTTCGAAGAAT
Organism: Helianthus tuberosus; assembly: GCA_030545235.1. Classification (NCBI taxonomy): domain Eukaryota; kingdom Viridiplantae; phylum Streptophyta; class Magnoliopsida; order Asterales; family Asteraceae; genus Helianthus; species Helianthus tuberosus. The sequence goes on from CM060391.1 coordinate 39,489,721, forward strand.
TGTGTGTGTTCTTATCTGATTCGATCAATCCTATTTATAGTAAAATGAAACTAACTAACTAGCCTATAAATCCGGGATATAACGAATATTCCCTTTCCCTTTGTGAATGTTGTAGTCCACGTCTTCCGGCTTAAACGTTCCTATTTCAACAGATTAGCCCGAGTCTTTGGGAGAACAGGTCCACTTGAACGTTATAGACTTGCTTCATCAATCTGCATGTGAATTAATTAGTCACTACCAGGATACTATGTCAGGATGTTACCAATATCCTGATCCGGTATCCTGATCACAATAAATGAAACATAGGCAGAATATTATCCAGGATATATGAGTAGAAAACCACCCATAACAATTGCGAGACATTCTTTTTACTTAAAATGATCTGCAAAACCCTAAGTGTCTATCAGTTATACTTATAGTGATTAAGTCATTGTATTCTGAAATTATTGCCGGTATGTGGGGTTTTGTATACATCACTTATCCACAGTTACCATGAGGTGACAGGAACCCTTACTATTGGGTGGCAGGAACCAATAGTAATATAACCACGAGCATAGGGTATTGGCCCCAGTCGCAATACTGTGTTGAATAATTTATAGATATAAACATTATAATCGCTCTTGATACTGTAAAATATAACAATGTGTCTTTTCATAAAATGGAATGAACTCACCAGTATTTTTTGTTGATAAAATGTTTTCAAAACGCGTTTCATGTAATTTACTGTGAAGATAATAGAAGCCTGTTTTGGAGCACTGAAGGCTTAAATAAAGTGGCTAAGATTACCTGAATAAAAGAAGAAATTTGTGTTTTATCAATTAGGGTTTATCCCTATAAAAACATTTGAATGGAATATGGGTTTTATCCCGTTTGTTTAATAAGAAACTTTGGTGTTTTACAAACTCTGAAATGTTTCCTAACTACGATCCTGTTGAAAAAAAATTTCGCCGTATTTAATAAACACTGGTACCACCTGACTGGTTCACGGCTCCCGCTCCCAGGGTGGGGTCGGGGGCTGTGACAAATATCACTAACTAATACGAGCCAAGCATGACAATAAAAATAGTCCATTGCTTATGAGCATTCATTTAAATAACCTTTCGGACCCAAAGTGATCTTTATACTTCTGTGAAGACCAGCTGCACTTAAGAAGATACAAATGGAGAATTTTATTACATAAAATCATGAAGAAATAACACATAATCTTATAAGATTAACCAAAAGATCATATAAGGATCAATGAATGGCAAACCCATCAGATTTAACAAATCTACAAGAAATAAAAATAGAAACCTAAGCAGGTTTCTTGATGATCAAATTTACCTGTACGGTGGTGTGTGGACAATTCGGTGTTGAAGACATGTTAGCAAAGGACCAAATTGTTAAGCTTTATTTTTACAATTTGAGCATGAGTCACGATACTAACTTCGGTTATAGCTAGAAGAGTGAAATTTAGGGGAGAGGCTTCTCATTAAGTCAAAGTTATACCTTCGAAACAAAATCACATAAATGAAAAACCATGATATGATCATTTGGAATTAGTCGAGTCAAATGAACCAACTAAACTTTAAGTGTAATTGGCTAAAAGGTTGAAAGGGGTCCTTAATCTATTTTTAATGTAACAACCTAGTATCTTATACTTAAATATCTTGATTGTTATCATAACTAATGTATTATATGTTGCTTACAAATTAAAAAATGGACTGAAATGTTTGATTCCCAGTCCAACCTGGCCCATTCCAGTTTGTTGCATACAAAACATGACCCTTATCAATCTAAATCTTTTATTTGACTCACCAACCATGTTCGCATCTGTTGCTTTAAAAGGTTGAAAGGGCACCTAACATATCTTTAATGCATAAATCTAGTGTCACACCCCAACTAATGGCGGAAACATCGAGGCAAAACGTAATAGATTGCTTAAAGATAACATTACACTAGATATTCCACAATAAGTAAAAATTCAAAATTTCATTTCATTTCACTAAATCAAGCATTACATCATTCATGAAAATGGAAAGTATGACAATTGAAATTTCATAACTTGAACATCAAAACATAAATAAACTAGGTGGGCATCTAATCCACCCTAAGTCTTTTCTCGTGATAACATCATCATATATTTCCTGCAACATGCATAAATTATTCGTCAACACAAATTATATCGGTGAGCATACTAGTTTGTCTACAAAGCATAAGTATGAATAAATCTCATTCCACATTCTTTAAGTTTTAATAATCATGTAATCATACTAGCATTCAATAGCTAAAAATCAACCCAAAGTTTCCACTAGTGTAACCTCGTCACCGAAGTAAATAAGATCGTAAAGATTGAATACTTAGCAATGACCCAACAAAACGGGGTGGTGTGCTACTCCTATAGCATTATACATGTTAAGGGAGGCTTTTTTAAAGTTAACGATAGATAGCATGCATAAGATTTGTCTTAGTATGTATAAACAAGTAGCATAACAAGTAAGCATGTTTAAGGATTGAGTGTTTGCATAAGATTGATTGTATGTGTGATTGTGATTTCAATACGGACACATGTTGCAACCCAAATAGTGTTTAAAGCGTAAAATTGGTCAAGTATGAACTCACAGTTTGCAAAGATTTCCACAAAAGCGAGTAATCGGTCTTGAAGGATGGAGTCACCAAAGTTTACCCTAAAAAGGTAAACAAAGGTGTATGAGTATAATGATTTGGAGTTTGGAATTTACATATATGAAACTACATAAAAACATATCTTACTTAGGCACTTATTTGGACACTATTTTTAGTTTGTGTTTTTCATGAGTGTTAACACTCATTAGAAGCCCAAAATAAGGAATTTAAGTTTAATATATTCTCCACCTTAACACATAACATTCAACCATGAATTTGGTTGATATTATGGTTTGGTTTGGTTTGGAGATAAGTATGATATGTATATACGTAGGTTATTATTATTTACATAATCAAGTAATTGTCATGCATTAGAGGTAGGGTAATCCACTAACCTCAAGATTTTCACCATTGCACAAAATCACCAACATGGATGATTCGAATGGTCATGAATACAAGTATGAAGTACATAATTAAAATATCTATTTGCTAAGTAACCAGGTGAGGTATCACTTAGACGAGTACTTCCAACATTGTGAGATTGGAGGCTTGGTGTAGGTTTACTCACTTTATGCTTAGAGACTTACAAGAAGGCATATTAACCTTAAAGTTTCTAGAACAAAACCTTAACATAAGCCCTTCAACATGGAAGTTTGTTTGTGACTTGGTTTGGTGCGAAAATATTCCAAAAACAAAGTAAAGATAAACATGCTTATAAAGTTTAACAAAAAACCTCACTTGGACCTCAAAAATGGTGGTATAACAACTTTGTTTACCTTGGTAAACATGTGGTAATACTCATAGAGGTTATCCAAGGAAGGAGAAGAATAAAAACAAGAAGAAAAGTGTAAGTAGGAAGACCAAAACTCACTATTTTGGTTCTTGAATTTTCTACCCAAAACATAACTAGAACATCAAAACATAAATAAACTAGGTGAGTATCTAATCCACCCTAAGTCTTTTCTCGTGATATCATCATCATATATTTCCTACAACATGTATAAAGTATTCGTTAACACGAATTATGTCGGTGAGCATACTAGTTTGTCTGCATAGCATAAGTGTGAATAAATCTCATCCACATGTTTTAAGTTTTACTAATCATGTAATCATACTAGCATGCAATAGCTAAAAATCAACCCAAAGTTCCACTAGCGTAACCTCATCACCGAAGTGAATAAGACCGTAAAGATTGAATACCTAACAATGACCCAACAAAACGGGGTTGTGTGCTACTGTTATAGCGGTATACATATGTTAAGGGAAGCTTTTTAAAGTTAATGACAGATATCATGCATAAGATTTGTCCTAGTATGTGTAAACAAATAACGTAACAAGTAAGCATGTTTAAGGATTGAGTGTTTGCATAAGATTGATTGTGTGTTTGATTGATTGAGGTTTTAAATGAGTTGTTTGGTGTTTTAAATGAGTTGGTTGGGAGTTGGGAGGAGAGAAATTTCATTTTTGATCATTGTGGTTGTTTTGTTGGTCATTTGGTGCTCAAAACTCATAGTTAAGCATGTTTTTTGGTGTTTTAAGTGTATGCAAGCATGTGTAATATTAAATCACCTATGAATGATATTTCAAATAAAATATGATCTTGATGTATGGCTTGGTTTTTAATTAAAAACACGTATTCGGGTTGGCCAAACATATGAGGTAAAATTAATGAGGGTGTGAGGCAAAAGAGGGAAAAGATAGTGTTTTGGTCAAAAATTACCGAAGCAATTAAGTGATCAAATTAGTTAAGTGAGGTAGTGTGCTAAGAATGTGTATTGAAAATGTGCTGATTAAGTTATTTAACAAAAACAGTTTTCAGGATACGGCTCAGGATATTGAGCTGTATAAACAATCAAACAATGAGCAAAAAAGGTAAAGGGTGACACGGGATGTACGAGGAAAGCCCTTGATCAATCTAGATCGCCGGCACAAAACCTCGGGAGCTGACAATCGCAGCTACCTTGTTCTTCTTATTACTTCAAATACCAGGATACAGTCCAGGATATGATGTGGATCGACTAAGTGTTACAATGTGATTCGAATACAAATGTAAGTGTATTGTGAGTGTTTGCAGCTAGAGAGTAAGAGTGTTCGAAGAATTGTGCGTGCCCTTATCTAATCCGATCAATCCTATTTATAGTAAAAGAAAGCTAACTAATTAGCCTATAATCCTGGGATAAAACGAATATTCCTTTTGTGAACGTTGTAGTCCACGTCTTCCGGCTTCAACGTCCCTATTCCAACAGATTTGCCCGAGTCTTTGGGAGAAGAAGTCCACTTGAACGTTATAAACTTGCATCGTTAATCTACACGTGGATTAATTAGTCACCACCAGGATACTGCATCAGGATGTTACCAATATCCTGATCCGGTATCCTGATCACAACAAAAGGAACATAGTCAGAATATTATTCAGGATATATAAGCGGAAAATCACCCATAACAATTGTCCCCAAAATATATCTGTTGGTATACCAATTCCAACGGATATATTTTAAAGTCTTATCTCGAGAACCGAGGCAATTAAATTAAAGTGACAATTGAGGTAACATCGTGCAACTTCCAACGCATTTTTCACTCGATGGCTATCCATTTAGCCCCTATATCTTCTCTCTTAGAATTTCGTCGCCTAAATTTTCTGATGGCCACTGTTTTGGTAAAAAATCAGGCTAAGATAATGTAACCAAATCTTTGTTGTAAGGAATGATGCTTGAATCAATGAACAATGTTAAGGATAACTCAAAAATGTAATGAACAAATGACACAAGGATTTATACGAGGAAAAAGCCCTTGATCAAGAGTTGATCTCCGGCATAAAAAACCTCGGGTGATGGAAACTACCGATCACCAACTAAGATTAATCAAAAGAAGTTTACAACTCGGGATGATAACAAGCTTGTTACAAGGATCACAAGTGTGCAATGTGCAAAAATGTATGAAATCGCCGAGTAGTGTTTGAGAGCTGATAGAGAGCTGTTACGAGAGTGTGTGTATGCCAAAATTAGCTAAGTGTTCTACTCAGGCTTGTTATCCCCATTTTAATTTAGAAATAACTAAAATAACAAATTGTCCGACAATTGTGCAAGCTCCCCACGATCTCCACAACGTCCACAAGAGCCAAGCACGTGTGGAAAATTTAGGGAATATGCTCTAGGAATTTCGGTGAGACTTGGTCCATGCCTTTGCTCCTGCAAAACAAGATTACGTACAAGGTAGACAATTGTTAGTATAAGGATAACAATAAGGATCCTGAATCATGATCCTGCAACACCTGCTGAGGATCCTTAATTCAAACAGAATTGAAGATCCATGATCCTGGCAGCACTTGAGGATCCGTGATCCTTAGGATTGGAAAATCCTCCCCTAACAATTGCCCCCAAAATATAAGGAGTAAAGTGTAAATTAACGACTTATATTTTCTTGATCTTATCCACAACAAACTAACGGATATATAGCCGTTAGGATTGAACTATCCGTTGCAGATCCTACGTCACTTGAAGCGACATCCTTGCAAAATCATCATTATAAATTCAAGTTAGAGATAAGGATCCGGAAGCATTTAAATTCGTGCGTTTCACCCTTTAAATCCTCATTCGAAGATCAAACAGGTACTTCTCTCTCCTTTCTCTCTTCACATTCTTGCTCTGTTTCTTCTTTTTTCATCATCTCTAAATCACAATGAAGTTACGATCATCCCCTGCTAAGGATCATCGGAAAGACAGTCCCTTGAAGAGCCAAGGGATCATCAAAGATTCTCCGAAGGAACGTTGCTGCTTTACTGACCCGGATATAGACCGAATCCGTCACTGCTTTCCAGCAGACTCTGTTTTTAAACCTTTTGATCCTACCATCTTGAGTGATTTTATCTCTGAAACCTGGGTTGCATTTCCAGCTACCCCATTTCTGATCGGATACTCCTATCCTTTTCCTGCTTTCACCCAGTCCTTCTTCTCCCTTACCGGCATATCCTATGTTCAGGCAATGCCAATGATGTGGAGGGTTTTGTTTACCCTTGAAAGGATCATTGAGCAGGAGGATATAGATATAGGAATGTCTGAACTTGCTGAACTGTACAACCTTGTGAGCCATGGTTCACATCGCTTTTTATTCAAACACAAACCCGGTGAACCTCATCCAATCCTGAAAACCACCAAGAATGACACCAACTGGAAGAAACGATTCTTCTTCGTTAGGAGGGATTCTATCCCTGATGGGAAGGATCTCCCTAGAAAATGGACCACTCATGGTAGGATATAGGATCCTTATAGAAGGATCATAGGATAACCCTGTTTCCGTTGAGGATCACTAACATCTTTTTGGTATCTTTCGTGCAGCTATTTCTGTTTCACATATCATTCCTTCACCTGCAACCAGGGAGAGGATCACCGCTTTCCAGAATCTTGATCTTGCAATAAGATCATTCCGAGCAAACAACAAGGATTCTCAAGAAGTATCCTCAGGCTCAGTCACGATGTCAAGTAAGTATCCATGGTTGCATGTAATTAAATGAAAATAAAACAAGAACACTTATCTGTTATTTTGGATTGACAGGCGGTGGAAAATCCTCCAAGTCAGCCACTCGCTTCAGTGTTAGTGATCTTAGCGTTGTGGCTCCTCGCTCCGGAAGAAAGAAAACTGCTGCTAGCCCAAGTGCCGTAGTCCCCAAGCCTGTTACCTCCAAGGGAAAGAAAAGGAAAGCCTCTGAGACTGACAATCTTGAAGGCCTGCCCCTTATTCGCCACCAGTTTCAAGAATACTTTGCTGAGGTAAGGATCATCAACTTTGCTTCATTATCCTGCCCACCTGAGGATCAAGGATCCTAAACTCTATCTTGTCTATCTGCAGAAATTTGCCGAGATTGAGATGCGGTTGGATGCATACGTTGAAAAGTCGGAGCAAAAGCATCAGGAGTTCCAAAAGTTCTTCCTGGCCAAGGATCAAACCATCTCCTCCCTTGAAAAGGACCTCAATCTGGCGAAGAAGCAGGTGGTCATGGCCCAGATAAATGCTGATCATGAGAAAGCTGAGCTGCTGGAGGATGCTAAAATATCTGCCGCCATCACCATGTATAAGGTCAAACTGCAAATGGCTCAGGAGGCTGAGGATCCTGACTTCGACAGGACCACTTGGGACAAGGAGGGTTGGAAGGCAAAGCTAGCTGAGGTTGTGGATGAGGAGGATGCTATCGAGGTCTTGGCGATTGAGGCAAGTGGCAGCGGGAAGGATCAGGCTAGTGGTGATGATGCTGGTGGGGATGCAGCCAAGGTGTGAGCTGCAGAAATAGGCGATGATAGATATTTCTAGACGCGGCCGGAGCCCATTTTTTAGGATTTGGTAGTTTTTTGGTTGTGATGTTTTAAACAATGCTGGGTTGTACTTTGAACAATAGTTTCTAGGGTTATGGATCATGGATCCTTAGACAATAGGTAGGATAATAGGTGGTGGAGGGATCCTCTGTTTGGGGGATGAAGCCACTTGTTATCCTGCCATCTTTTACTTCCTGCACTTTTATGACCTGTTAACAATGGACACCCTTTGCCAACCCAAGTGGACGGGCCACGTATTGCTGGTAGAAGCTTGGGTAGGCAATTTTGACAACCTTAAAAAGCGTTTAACTTTTGTGAATAAATAAAACTTTAACTTTTTGGCTATTTCCCGTGTTGTTATCCTTGTGAATTCTTTATTTTTCTATGTTGTTATTCACTTTTTTTGAATTTGTAAGTAAAGGATAAAGTTTTAATAAATCATATTTAAAAGTTTTAGGATATGATCAAGGATCAAATATCCTATAGTCGACAAGTTCAGAAAAGTTATGTAACTTAAGGATCATTAGTTCTGTTGTCAAAGGATAACGGTCACTTATATGAATAATGAATAAAATCAAAGTGATAAAGGATCATACCTGAGAATCCAAGTTAGGATCCTAACCCTTTAACATTCATAATCAGGATAACCAAAAGACAAACCTTAGTAAAAGGTGAGGATCAAGGATCCTTGGCTGTTTAGCTTCAAAAACCTGAAATGGAACATAACTTGGGACTAAGCCAATATAATAGAAGAGTTAGTAACTGGGGATAAGACCAACAATTCTGGGGACAAGCCCAATATACTGGGGACAAGCCCAAAGGATCATGTGTAAACTGGAGTATGGCCCTCACTGGCAAAACCTTAGCTAACGTGAAAATGTTAGAAACCTTAGGAACGGATGTATGGTACGTCTACCATTATACGTAGGATCCCGGATACAGCCAGTACAATGAAATTGTCAGCCCCTAAAGCGAGTACTGGTCCCATTGCCATGAACTGTACCAGGATCATCGTGCGCTGTTGGCGATACTGGGAACAGGCCCAAATAACTGGGGTCAAGCCCAAATAACTGGATACTTCTATGGATACTCAATCCTTTGTTAAGGATACCTACACCTTCTGCAAAACTCAGAATCAAGTGAAGGGGGGATAAAGGATCCAGGATCCTTATCCTTATATATAGGATAATTAAAGAGTGAAATAGTTTGAGATTAGATCATTACCGAAATGAGGATCCTCCGTCCTGTAAGGATCCTTCAAGGATACTTGTTATGAAAATAGCTAAGGATCATGGATCCTTATTACATGAAATATTTCTTCAAGTGGACAACATTCCAAGCTCTTGGTAGCAAATCACCTTCCATTGTTAGCAATCGATATGCCCCCTTTCCTGCTTCAGCTTCAATCAAATAGGGGCCTTCCCACTTTGGTGCTAACTTCCCATCAGCAGGATTAGTGGTGTTCTGAAATGCTTTCCTTAATACCATATCACCAACTTGGAATTTCCTGATCCCGACATTTTTGTTGTAGGCTCCAGCCATCCTTTGTTGATAACTAGCCATCCTTATCCTTACCAAATCCCTGAGTTCTTCTATAGTATCCAAGTCTTGAACTAAGTTTTCAGCATTCTTTTCAGGATCATGGATGCTTGTTCTTGCAGTAGGAACCACCATTTCTGTAGGGATCACTGATTCTGCTCCAAATACCAAAGAAAATGGAGTTTGACCAGTAGCATTCTTGGGAGTTGTCCTATCTGCCTATAGTACATAAGGTAGTTCTTCTGCCCACTTTCCTTTCTTAGATCCAAGCTTCTTCTTCAAATTGTTGATGATGATCTTGTTGGATGATTCTGCCTGGGCATTAGCTTGTCGGTGGACCGGTGTTGATGTTATCATCTTAATCCCCCAGCTGTCACAAAAGTTAGTAGTTCTACTCCCAATAAATTGGGATCCATTATCACAAACAATTTCAGAAGGAATACCAAATCTAGTAATAATGTTTCTTTTAATAAAGTATATCACTTCCTTTTCTCTGACTTGAGCAAAGGCTTCAGCCTCTATCCACTTGGAGAAGTAATCAGTCATAGCAAGCATTGAATACTTTTCCACCAGGTGCCTTAGGAAGCTTACCAACTATATCCATTCCCCATCTCATAAATGGCCAAGAAGAGGATATAGGATGCAAAAGCTCTACTGGTTGATGAAGGATATTACTATGTCTCTGAAAAGGATCAGACTTTTTGGCATATTCCACAGCATCCTTCTTCATAGTAGGCCAATAGTATCCTGTCCTCAGGATCCTTGAGAATAATGCCTTGACCCTAGTGTGGTTTCCACAATCTCCTTCATGAAAATCCTTTAGGACTTCTTGGATTTCAGGATCCTCAATACATCTTAGATATGGACCTGCAAGAGATCGTTTATATAACATGTTATTCAATATTGTGAATTGAGATACCTTGATTTTGAAAGCCCTGGGGTTTTCTCCTGTAGGAATCTCTCCATGTTGTATGTATCTCATGATTGGAAGGATCCATGATCCTGAATGAGATTGTGTATCATCACTAGGGATGATTGCAGAATCCTCTCCTATCTCCATGGCTACATGATCCTCAATAGCGGGGGTTAGGATGTGGATAATAGGGATCCTGATATCCTCTGGAATCTTCAAGGATGATCCTAGATTGGCCAATGCATCAGCTTCTGCATTCTCTTCCCTTGGTACCTGTGTCAAACTAAAGGAAACAAAAGAGAGTGCCAATTCTTTGACTATCTCTAAATATTTGATTAGCTTTTCACCTTTAACAGCATAGGATCCATTAAAGTGATTAGTAATTAACAATGAATCTACATGTACCTCAAGATACCTGATCCTCATATGCTTGGCAATTTGCAAACCAGCTATCAAGGCTTCATATTCAGCCTCATTGTTAGTAGTTTGAAACTCACAAGCTATGGAGTGGGGTATTATGTCCCCCTGTGGCGATTATAGTAGTATTCCAAGTCCTGTTCCTTTGACGTTAGAAGCTCCATCAGTGAAGAGTATCCAAGGATCCTTAGTTTCTTCAAGCTGTTGGACTTCTAATTCAGCTTCCCTTTGCAAGTCACTACTGAAATCTGCCATAAAGTCAGCTAAGGCTTGGGATTTAATGGCAGTCCTTGGTTCATATCTTATATCATATGCACTAAGCTTCACTGCCCACTTAGCCATCCTTCCTGACATTTCAGGTTTCCTGAGAACATTCTTAATTGGAAAATTAGTCCTAACAATAATGGCATAAGTTTCAAAATAATGTCTTAATTTAGTAGATGCCATAATTAATGCAAGGATAAGTTTTTCTAAAAGTGAATACCTGGATTCAGCATCAAGCAAACTCTTACTTACATAATAAACAGGATGTTGTGTACCTTCGTGATCCTTAACAATGACTACACTTACTGCTTTAGAGGATACCGCCAAATATAAGGATAATATATCCCCTTTTTCTGGTTTCATCAAGGCAGGGGCTGAGGATAGGTAATCCTTAAGGGCTTTGAGAGCATTTTCATGCTTTTCGGTCCACTCAAATTTCTTGTTCTTCCTCAAAATGTCATAGAATTCCTTCCATTTTTCTAAGGATTTGGATATGAACCTGTTCAAGGCTGCGATCCTGCCTGTCAATCTTTGCACATCCTTAGCATTGGCAGGAGATTTGATATTCACAATAGCCTTAATTTGCTCTGGACTTGCTTCAATGCCTCTTTTTGTCACCATATAGCCTAGGAATTTGCCTGCTTTAACACCAAATTGACACTTGGAAGGATTTAGTTTCATGTTAAATTTATCAAGGATATTGAATGCTTCCTCCAAGTCTCTAAGGTGATCCTCAGCCTTCTTGGACTTAACCACCATGTCATCTATATAGACTTCCATAGTATGTCCAATTTGTTCCTTGAACATCATATTGACTAGCCTTTGATAAGTAGCACCTGCATTTCTTAGTCCAAATGGCATAGCAATATAACAATATATACCTGTTGGGGTCATAAAGGTTGTATCCTCTTGATCAGATGGTTCCATCTGAATTTTTTGAAATCCAGATGAAGCATCCATAAAAGTCAACAACTCATGACCCGCGGTAGCATCCACCATGGAGTCAATGTGGGGTAAGGGGAAAGGATCCTTGGGACATGCCTTGTTTAAATCAGTAAAATCGACACATACCCTCCACTTTCCATTTTTCTTTTGAACAACAACCACATTGGCTAACCACCTTGGATACTTAACCTCTCTTATCATACCTGCCCGAAGTAGTTTATCTACCTCTTCCTGGATAATAGCATTCCTTTCAGGTGCAAACTTCCTCCTCTTCTGATGTATAGGATTGAATGACCTGTCAATGCCAAGCTTATGAGTAATTATATCTTTAGATATACCTGTCATATCCTCATGCTTCCAGGCAAAGGTAGCTTTCCTCCTCTTAAGGAAGGATACTAGATCCTGTTCAATGTTGCTGAGGATCCCCGATCCTATGAAGACTAGGGATTCAGGATCATGAGGATCCATAAGGATTTCTTTCACATCCTGTTCTCTTGCCTCCAAGACATCTCTTGAAGGACGCTTTAATTGCTATTGCTCCCTTGGTCTTGAGGCTGGCTTCATTGATGACGTGTAACAATTCTTAGCTTCTTGTTGATCACTCTCAATTTTCACCACTCCCCACGGGCTAGGAAGCTTTACACATTGATGATAGGTAGATGGGACTGCCTTCATGTCATGTATCCATGGCCTGCCAAGGATAACATTACAACAGGATAAGCAATCTATAACACAAATTTTTTGATAAGAATGAAGTCCTTCAATATAGATGGGGAGTTTGTTGTCCCCCAATGTATTTTTGGTCTCTCCGCTGAATCCCACAAGTACTGAGGATCTTGGGACAATGTCTGATTCAGGGATGTTCATCTTCTTGAGGACATCAAGCTGAATGATGTTTACTGAGCTTCCTCCATCTATCAGGATCCTGCGAACAAAATGGTTAGAAATAAACAGAGTAATAACAAGACCATCATGATGAGGATCCTGAACATCAACACGATCATCCTCATCAAAAGTTATAATTTTATCCTTGGTAAAAGTGGAGGTCCGGATGGGTCAGTCTCCATTATCCATCTTGGTTTCCTTGGCATGTCTTTTGGCTGCTGAAAAGGAAGTACCACAAATGTCTGATCCACCGGATATAAAGTTTATAACTTGTGCATCTGCTGGAGAAGCAGGAGCCTTTTCCGGGATCCTTTCAGGATCTTGGATCCTTGACTTCTTTCATCCCAAAAGCTCCTTCAAGTGCCCCTTGCTTAACAAGTAACCAATTTCTTTTCTTAGTGCAATACACTCTTCAGTGAGATGTCTGAAATCCTCATGATATGCACACCACTTGGACTTATCCTTTGTTGCGGCTGGTTTATCACTTTTCCTTGGCCATCTTGCTTTCTCACCTAGATTCTGCATTGCAAGAATTAGTTCATTATTATCAACAGAAAAACAATATTTAGAAATTGGAGGATAATCCTCATCATCCTCGTCTTGTTCTACTGCATGCACGTTCTGGTTATCAGACTTGTTGTAGGACTTGAACTTGTTATTCTTGAAGTAGGATCCTTGCTTTTCCTGTTTTGAGGATCCTGCCAATCTCTCCTGGATCCTTTTATCATCCTCTAATCGGATGAATCTAAGGGCCCTGGTTCTCACTTCATCAAGATTCCTGCATGGGGGTCATAACAAGAACATCATAGAATAATGAATCCCTAAGCAAACCCATTTTAAAGGCTTCCACAGCCGTGGCTATATCCAGATTAGGGATATCTAAGGATTCTTTACTAAACTTAGTGATGTAATCTCTAAGTGATTCATTTTGACCTTGTGTTACCCTATATAGATCACTAGTTAAACGTTCAAATTTTCTACTACATGAGAATTGACTATTAAATAGGTTAAGTAGATTAGCAAATGAAGTAATAGAGTAAGGGGGAAGACTTAGCAGCCATTTAAGAGCAGATCCTGTGAGTGTGGATCCGAAACCCTTGCACAAACATGCTTCTTTTAACCTCTCTGGGATGGGGTTGATCTCCATCCTCTCTCTATATTGAGCTACATGTTCTTCAGGATCTGTTGAACCATCATACAGCTTCATAGTTGGTATTGGGAACCTTTTGGGTATCTCAGCATCACAAATAGGTGGTGCAAAACGAGATATCCTATGGCTCCCATCTGCAATTTCAGGAATGGGCTTAACCACTCATGGAACGCTGGATATCATATCCTTCAGCTTTTGTAATTCCCTACCATAGCTTGATTGATACCTGTATCCTGCATAGAGCCATGGTTAATGTTATAAGAATTATTGAAAGTGTTACCTCCCGGAGGGTTCAAGTTAGGAATTGCATATGTGAATCCATATTGACGGGATTCTGGTATGATTGAAGGACCAGAAGAGGCAATGGTCTGCATTGGAATGAAGTCTCCTTGATGAACATCTGTGCTTGGGGGTTGTAAACTTCTCAAGAATCCTTGATCCTGAAAGATGTTGGATCCTTGATGTTGAGAGGATCCTTGAGCCAGAAATGAGGATCCTTGAACCTGAGAGGATCCTTGAACCATGGAGGATCCTAGAACCGGAAATGAGGATCCTTGAACCTGAGAGGATCCTTGAACCATGGAGGATCCTTGACCCGGAAATGAGGATCCTTGAACCTGAGAGGATCCTTGAACCATGGAGGATCCTTGACCCTGAGAGGATCCTTGAACTGTGTGCATTCCCAAATATCCTCCTGAGCTGACGAAGGATCCCTGATGCTGAAAAGAGGACCCCGAAGGCTGAGAACAAGATCCTTGAGGCTGGAAGTAAGACCCAAAAGCCTGACTCATAGTTGTTGCTCCATAACGCCTTCCCAATGATTCAGTTTGGTACTGGATGTCTAAGGCTGCAGATTGCTGAGCAGTTATCGCTGGAGTGTCAAAATCCAGTGACCTTGGTATCAGAGGAGAGTGATCCTCTCCTGATCTCTTCTGTTTCTTGATGACACCGATTTCCTGGAGGATCCTTTCGTTGGTTTTGTCCTGCTCTTGTATGTGATCCCTCATCTGCAAAATCAAATTAAAAAGATCACTAGTAGTAGGATTAGAAGAAACAGAAGAAGTTGGTGGTTTTGAGAAAATGGGGCTTTGTTTCTTCGCAGCATTTTCAGCATTCTTCTGGGATCCAAAAGGTGGTGGAGGCAAAGGTGGAACGCCCTGTGAAGAAGTGACTGCTGGCATTGAACTTGAAGTGTTCTTCGCTGAGGAAGCCATCTGCTTGGTTGTAGCGAACCAAAATGATCACAAAAACAAGAATTCTTAGGAATGAAGCACCAATTGCCCCACGGTGGGCGCCAAACTGTTTTGGTCAAAAATCAAGCTAAGATAATGTAACCAAATCTTTGTTGTGAGGAATGATGCTTGAATCAATGAACAATGTTAAGGATAACTCAAAAAATGTAATGAACAAATGACACAAGGATTTATACGAGGAAAAAGCCCTTGATCAAGAGTTGATCTCCGGCATAAAAAACCTCGGGTGATGGAAACTACCGATCACCAACTAAGATTAATCAAAAGAAGTTTACAACTCGGGATGATAACAAGCTTGTTACAAGGATCACTAGTGTGCAATGTGCAAAAATGTATGAAATCGCCGAGTAGTGTTCGAGAGCTGATAGAGAGCTGTTACGAGAGTGTGTGTATGCCAAAATTAGCTAAGTGTTCTACTCAAGCTTGTTATCCCCATTTTAATTTAGAAATAACTAAAATAACAAACTGTCCGACAATTGTGCAAGCTCCCCACGATCTCCACAACGTCCACAAGAGCCAAGCACGTGCGGAATATTTAGGGAATATGCTCCAGGAATTTCGGTGAGACTTGGTCCATGCCTTTGCGCCTGCAAAACAAGCTTACGTATAAGGTAGACAATTGTTAGTATATGGATAACAATAAGGATCCTGAATCATGATCCTGCAACACCTGCTGAGGATCCTTAATTCAAACAGAATTGAGGATCCATGATCCTGGCAGCACTTGAGGATCCGTGATCCTTAGGATTGGAAAATTCTCCCCTAACAGCCACCAGAACACGCTCTCATTCCGGCGAGTCTTCCTCGTCATTTGTCAACCAGAACCTGATCAAGAACCCCGAGAAGGAGGTGTGCTCCTTTGATAACACTGATATCATCGCATTAAGAACTTCCGGTGCTTTCTCCGACACGGCGATTATACGTCGATTCGATCGGAGCATCCGTTCCGATGTATCTTTCGAGGAGTGGATCTGTTTCTCGTCATACCCTTTTTCCCTTGGTCTTCGATATCCTTTCCCAGAATTCATCATGGAGTTTGTCCGAATTACCGGTCTCTGTTTTGCTCAAACAATGCCTATGGTCTGGAGAGTACTTATCATGCTCAACCAGATCAAAAACCTTCACGTCCCCGATCTCTGTATCGAAGACCTTCCACTTGCTTACCGTCTCCGATCCCACGGCAATAGTCGCTTCCTGCTTTTCTCAACCTCTAGCGACCCCCTCATCCTCAAAGCTTCAAAAAATGAGGATGGGTGATAACGAAAATTTTTGTTTGTTAGACGGGATTCCATTCCCGATGGCAAAAGCCTTCCGATGAAATGGTTGACCTCTGGTAGGGTTTAGGGCTTTTAGATATCCCCAAACACATCCTGGTGATATATCATGTACTAATATCCTGATGTCTTTTTTTGCAGCAAACTTCAAAGAGTTAGCTCCTCCCACTGAAGAATCCCAAAAATGAATTAACAGGATCTACCAGTTGCCTGATTGTGACAAATCCTTTACACAGCATCTTCCAAGTTCAAGCCAATACTCTTCGTCAGATATGTCTGGTAAGAATTACATAATCTTTGCATATTCTTAATTAGTAAAATAAGGGGAAAGAGTAAAGATTTAGATATTTTCCCTGTTTTGCAGCACCGGTCAAAGTTCCAGAGGTCTTTGATCTTGATGAACTGGACAATTACCCTATTCCTGTCCAGGTGAAGAAGGAACCCAACAAACCTGCTTCCACTTCTAAGCCTGCATCCAGTTCTAAACCGGCAGCTGTTCCTAAGCCCTCTCCTACTACCAAGCCACGTACCTCAAATTCCCGCAAAAGAAAGGAGACCGATTCTCCAGCCTCATCCGAGACCTTCCCTTTTGAAAACCACGGGTTTCTTGACACCAGCAGCTTTATGACCGGCTTCCTTAACCATGTTCATATCCTTATTGTAACACCACGTAAAAACGTGTCCAATTATGTGAAGACAAGTGTCCTAAACTCTAATCATGTGGAAGATTGGGTTTGAAAGACTAAAGTTGTAAAACGATCAAAATATGAAACCAAAGGGATTAAATATGTCATCATGCCAAACTTGTGCCTCTGAATGACCATACCCAAATAATATATTCTTAAACGAGTAATTAATTGGATATAAGAAGCCGTTTGTGAAAATAATCGAAAGATTATAAACTACAGGGGTTAAACGTGTCAACATGTTAATTCTTACCTCTGAGTGACCTTTTAACAAACCCGGGGCTTCGAAATATTCAAATATACTCTCAAGAATAAGTGATATAAATTTCACGAGGATTCGAGATCGTTATGCGTTGTTTACGCGAATTCCCAAGAATTAGGGTTTAAAGCGTCAATGAGGCGAAACTTATGTTTTCGGAAACCATTTAACGAAACCGGACCTAACGGTGTTTGGTTATATCTCTTGGATCATGAAAATGAAAGTTAAATGGGTTAAATGAGCTTAAAATGAAAGATATTGTGTTTTAAAAGGTTCAGGGGGTGAAAATGCAAACTTTGAAACTTGCTGATCAGGTTGCCCTTATGGTGGCGCCACGCCACCACTAATACCCTCTGCCGTCGCGCGACGCGACGGCCTGATCTGGGCAGTCTATTGTGGACAGATGCAGGTTTCTTCATTACTTGGCCTCCAAACAAGTCTAACTCGAATTCTATGGACATTTGATGGTTTTTAATACCACTTTAGACACTTGTAATGATCTTAACACTTCTCTAAACACTTGGGATGATCTGGAGTAACCTGAATTCACTATAAATAGGCCTTTAAGTTCAGCATTCTCTCTTGCTC
The DNA here is from genome assembly GCA_030545235.1 of Helianthus tuberosus. Lineage (NCBI taxonomy): Eukaryota > Viridiplantae > Streptophyta > Magnoliopsida > Asterales > Asteraceae > Helianthus > Helianthus tuberosus. The sequence continues at coordinate 39,507,804 of CM060391.1, forward strand.
ATTCACTCATACTTCACTCTCAACACTCCAAACTTGAGTTCTGGACATCTATGGGGTTAGTAAGCATTAGGAGAAGATTTCCAAGTGTAGAAAAGATAGAAAGGACCCTAAGTAAGAGTTTTATTCCCTGCTTAGCCCTTTTAATTAGCTTAAATACCGAAAAGTCAAACATATCGTAATTTAGCTTTGACTTTCGGTTTAATCATAAATGGTCCAGTCACTAACCGAAATGAAAGTGGTTATGGAACCATATTAAGGTAGGTGATTAACCCTTAAAAGGGCGCCTCCTAATTATTTCGTTTGACTAGTTAATTGTCGGGTCAAACTATTAAGTCAAAAAGTCAAACTGGACAGAATTTAAAATAATGATTTAAACTAATGAAACAGAGGTTATAAATTATATTTTAGCATTCAAATAACTTGGTAATTAGTATTAGAACATGTTTAAACATGTCTAACCCGACAATTATCAGTTTAAGGTCAGTTTATAACCGAAAGTCGCAAAAGCTTGACTTTTGCTTTGAATTTCAGTTCTGACCCGATTAAGCTTGATTCTTCCATGTTTTAAGCTTCCATTAGGACCGTATTATGTTATTGTATAACCCCCTAAGGTTATATTACCTGGTCCTTAGTGGTTTGAATTATATGCTAATCTCCGTTAATATGCTTATAAATGCCCATTTTGCCCTTTTGACATATAAATGAGATTTTTAGAAATGTGAGAGGACAAAAACCTTTGTTACTGATATATAAGCTTGTCCTAGAAATTTGACATCAGTTCTTGGTCTCAAACAGAAGTTATGCTCGATATCGTAAATAGAAGCTTTTTATTAATTAAATTGCGATATATTGCATAAAACATATTTAAACTTGGATTTTGACCCAAAACTCATTACCTACTATTAAGATATTATTTTTAAGGATTTTTGGGATCTTTGGTCAGATTATAAACTGATCAAATCATGGAGTTCATGTGTAATTTGGTAAATGACAATAATACCCTTTTTATGCATAAAATGAGATTTACAAATGATTTGAATGCCAAACTTTTTCTTACTGATTTCATACATTAAATAAATTATTTTGAGCATTTAAAACTGATCAAAATCTCAGATTTAAATAAACATCTCAATTATCATCAATTAGCGAGTTTTACACTAATTAGGTGCATAGTATGGTTTAAAACCATATTTAACACCTAAGACTTGTTACCTACTGAATTTTTAAACAAATTTCAATATTATTATACTAAGTATAAGTCATGAACTCAGACTTCCAAAAATGTCCTTAAAAGCATATGTGAAATGACCAAAATGCCCTTTCAGGGCATAGTTTGGCCATAAATGGTAAACCTCACATATATGTAATGTCTTACTGATGTAATGTGATAAAATAAGTATTTTACTGATTAACATAGACCAGAACCTCAGTTTATTATAAAATCTCTTTTATAATCATTAAAATGACCAAAATGCCCTTACGGGACTTAAAATAGTTTTAAATACTTCTTGGGCATAAATGTTGACATCTTACTGATGTATTAGCATATTTTAAGCATAATAACATATGAGACCTGTATATAATTCATTTGGTTACCCGTTACGCATTTATGCGTTCGGATCGGTTTATGTGACTAGTTTACATAAAATAGCCGAAACGGGTTTAACCTTATCATTAAATCTTCAATATCCAGAATGTATTTAGTTTACCCATATTATACAAGTATCCAAACTTGTCGGGTCTAAATCACATTCTATTTCGGTCACCGCATAAATCTAGCGTATCGTACCGTTTCTAAAACTTTAAGTTAGCCGGTCTAGGTCCATGACCTAAATAAGACCTGTTAGCATTCTGAATTGGTTATATATTACCATCATTCCAGACTAGAGCCACCCGGTAAAAGCTACCTGCATTTAGATAGAAGCTACCTGCATTTAGATAGATTGAATATGACTGAGTTATTTTGCTGTGAATCAAGTATTAGCTCAGGTAAATACTTTTAACTTATTTTCCCTTATACGAGCTTGGGATATGATATTATAATAATACCACTTGGTCGGGTATGAAATCATTTAATCGGATTGTGATTAATAAATTTACATAACCCGTTTTAATCTGTCTTGTTTGATAACATAAACATTGGGGGTTAATTCGACCGTGTCCTGGATATCCTCGGCTCATTTCATTTGAAAATGGCCACGACCTATGCACGGGGTGTAGGCATACACCTGACAGATGCAAATGTTAAAATATAAACCCACATGTTGGGGATAACTCCTTTGTGGGTTCTATAAGTGGTGAGTTGGTTAATCATGACCGGCTTCCAACCGGCCCCAATTGTATGACAAACATATAAATCTGTATACAAGATTATCTTAAATAATTGTCCCAAGTTATAAATGATTTGTGCCTTGTGCACTTAAATCAATTTTCATAAACACTTTTCAAAAGAGTCAGTTAATTGTATTTACCAGTGAAAACTGACATATTTTCAAAAGACTAAGTGGCAGGTACTACTCGTAATAGGCTGGGAGTTGCTCGGTGTCGAAAAAGAGGATCTTGCAAATCCTTAAAGATGCCATAAAGTCTGCTAAACTTCATTTTATACATTCCGTAATGATCCACCTGTGGATTTGATATTACAGGCTCGTCTATAATAAATACTTTGATATTTTCAGACATTTGAGTTTGTAATAATATTATATATTCCAAGACTTCCGCTGTGCTATTATGTGTATGTTTGACCATGATGATATCAACTACGTCACGATACTCCCCACCGAGCCCACCGGTAATATGTGGAAATATCGGGGGTTGACACTTATGTTATATCCTGCACCATATACTGGTTATACATTTGTTAATGTGTGTTGATACCTGTTTCTTTGTTTTGTAAGGCCTCGAGCGTCTCATGCACTTATACGAAGAAGCTTGTGGGCTCAACAAAATGCTGGAGGTCAAGCTCAAGAAAGCTGAAGTCACCATTGCTGATCAAGGGATAATTGCCGTCGCCAAGTCCCAGCATTACGAAGACAAGTTCTAGGCGATGACCCAGGAGCATCAAGCTGCCATTCACAAGGCCAATGAAGATGCCCAAGCCAGGCTAGATGCTGCTCATCTTCAATACCAGCAAGATATGAATTCTTACCGGGATGGCCTCAAAGGATCCGTTGTAGTTTCCCTTCTCCAAGCCAGGTTAAGGATGGCCTATGAGGCCAAAGCCTTGGGCTTTGAATGCCCCTCCTGGAATGTCAACGCTTGGGAAGCGAAATTAAAAGATCTCGGAGGCCGTCCCTTGGAACATTCTGCGAAGCCCACTGGTGAGGAGCGTTCCAAGGCGGCAGAAGAGGCGGCTGATGCTGGTGGTGATGCCGAGAAGAATCTTGAGGGTGATGCTGATGCGGGTGCTGGAGGAAACGTTGCTGGTGAAGAAGGTGCTGCTCCTTGAAAGCAGCGAAGTGGGCAATGATGGATGTTCATGCCTATGTCGGAGCCCACATTTTTTTTTTTAAATTTGTTGGTTGTTGAACAATTTCTATTTCCTGTCTTCCAAATAATTTATATTTCCTACAGTTAGACAATATGGTGACCAAAGGTGGAGGGATCCTGAGTTTCAGGATAAAGCCCTTGGTCATCAGCTAGTATCGTTTATTTTGAACAATGTAACAGTTGGAGGCGGATGGGTCTCGGTTTGAGATGAAACCTTCAACTGTTAAGTAAGTATGGCAAAAAACTAACTGTGCTTTTGGTGGATGGGTCTCAGTTTGAGATGAAACCAAAAGCACAATCTTTTGATATGTTAATAATATAACTTTCTATGACCTTATCTATCATTGTCCTTTTTCAATTCTCGTTCTGCATTACTTAGTTTGAACGCAATTTCAACATTCCAAACTTAGTGCAATATTTCAAATGTCCTAACCAAATATCATAAAAACATCTTGATCAGGATACTCGCAGATATCCTATTAGAAATTTTGTCAAATAGGGTTTTCACAACTCAAACAATTTAGATAAAGTGTTCAAAGAAAAAGGATAGTTCACTTTTATTTTACAAAGCTTGTTGTTTGATTTGAACATAGTTTCAAGTTCCACACTAAATGTCATATCCTAAACATTCCAACCGAATATCCCGAAGTATATCCTGAGAACATATCTTGATAATATATTCTAAGAATATATCCCGATCAGGATACTCATAAATATTATATTCAATTTGTCGTTAAGCGTAATTTCAAAAATTTAGACAATTTAGATAAGGTTAAAAGGAAAAAGGAAAGATCATACCAGAAATAGAGTGCAACCTTATTCTTTAACTTTAATCCCCTTACAACCTTTCCACCGAAGATGTCCCCAGTCTGGGATACTTGGTGAATTATGCCCATACTTGATCCTTTGAGCTTCTCACAATGCCTTAGTGGGAATGTCCCCTGTGTATAATATCTTTGAATACTTAGGAATTTTCTGGACATCAATTGCAACAGTTTGTATAACTTTCGTATCACAGGGGATAAACCCTAAAGTATCCTGGAGATAAATCCTTGCAATTCTGGGGATAGACCCACAGGTATTCTGGGAAAATCCCAAATTTTCGTGCGCTACAGGCGGGAGTGTATAAACTCCAAGACATAGAAAGGTGAAAACCTTTAAACCTTAGAGAGTATGAAAATACCATTTCGCGAGAGAGGGTGATCAATCCTCATATACCTTTAGAATCTAGGATATAGCCAACAATAACGAAATTGTCAGCCACTTTTACATGGACTGGTCCCGCTATCTTGAACTATTCCTGGATAACTTGCGCTCCAGGCGGGGTGTTTAAACCCAATTCGAGAGAAAGGTGAATACCTTTAAACCTGTGAAGGGATCAAGATCCCTTAAACGTGAGAGAGGGGGCCAATCCTCTAATCTTCTGAACTATCCTGAGTGTATATCCTGGAGTCATATTCCGAAGCATATTCTGCAAAACAACCTTAAACTAAGGTGGGTGTTAGCCTGGCTAACACCCCTCCGATGGTTAAGTCAGTATTAGGTTTTAAAGAATAAATTAAATCAAATATATTTAAAAGAGATAGAATTCATACCATCCTGAGTTAGAAATTAAATTCTAAACTCACTTGAAATAAAGCTTAAGGTGTATAGCGTTCCAGGATCTTGGTAGCATATCCCCTTCCATATTCTTAAGCCGGTATGCTCCTTTCCCAGATTCTGATTCAATTTCATACGGTCCTTCCCACTTTGGAGCTAATTTTCCATCAGCAGGATTAGTAGTATTCTGAAAAGCTTTCCTTAATACCCAATCTGCAACTTGAAACCTTCTAGTCCTTATATTCTTGTTATATGCTCTGGATATCCTCTGTTGATATGCTGCCATCCTTAGCTTTGCCGCATCTCTAGTCTCATCAATAGTATCCAATTTTTGACATAGGGCTCCAGGATTCTGCTCAGGATCCCGGAGGTTGGATCTTGCTGTAGGTATTACCATCTCTGTCGGGATTACTGCCTCTGTTCCAAATACTAAGGAAAATGGGGTATGCCCAGTTGCACTTTTCACTGTCGTTCTATCAGCCCACAAAACAAAGGGTAATTCTTCTGCCCATCTTCCTTTCTTAGCTCCACGTCTTTTCTTCAAATTGTTAACAATTATCTTGTTTGAGGATTCTGCTTGTCCTTTTGCTTGAGGATGTACTGGAGTAGATGTGATCATTTTGATTCCCCAACTCTTACAAAAATCGGTTGTCCTCTTACTGATAAACTGAGAACCGTTGTCACAAATAATCTCAGCTGGTACCCCAAACCTAGTCAGGATATTCATTTTTATGAAGGATACTACTTCTTGATCTCTAACTTGAACAAATGCTTCAGCTTCAACCCATTTAGAGAAATAATCAGTCATGGCTAGTATAAAGACTTTTCCTCCTGGTGCTTTTGCCAATTTCCCCACTATGTCCATACCACATTTCATGAATGGCCAAGGGGAAGCAATAGAATGCAGTGGTTCAGCAGGCTGATGTAATATATTATTGTGCCTTTGACATGCATCACATCTTCGAGCATATTCTACAGCATCTTTCCTCATCGTCGGCTAATAGTATCATGTTCTTAATACCTTTGAGAATAACGATCTGCCCCCAGTATGGTTACCACAATCCCCTTCGTGTATATCCTAATGCACTTCCTTGGTTTCGGGATCCTCCAAGCACCTCAGGTATGGTCCTCCAAGAGATTTCTTATACAAAACATTATTTATAATAGTGAATCGTGATACCTTCATCCTAAAGGCCTTAGGATTCTCATCCTTTGGGATGTGTCCTTTCTTGAGATATCTCATGATTGGAGCCGTCCAGGACTTAGGATCCTCCTCGAGATATTCATCATCAGGATCCTGGATACTTACTACTTCCTTATCCTGAGATTTGAGAAGATCCATCGCAGGATACAAGATATGTAGTATTGGTATTTGGGTTCCCTCCGGTATCCTGACTGATGATACTAGATTTTCCAAAGCATCTGCTTCAGCATTATCCTCCCTCGGTACCTGTTTAAGTGTAAAAACATCGAAATATCCTGCTAATTTTTTGAGAATTTCGAGATATTCGATTAACTTCTCACCTTTAACTGCATAGGATCCATTAAAATGGTTAGCAATTAACAAGGAATCAACAAATACTTGCAAACATTTAATATTCATATTCCTGGCCAATTCTAATCCTGCTATCAAAGCTTCATATTCTGCTTCATTATTAGTGGCAGGAAATTCACACCTAATAGCCTGGGGTATTATGTCCCCCTGTGGCGATTTTAGTAGTATACCCAATCCTACACCTCTAACATTAGATGCACCATCAGTATATAATGTCCAGGATTCTGAGGTTTCTCCTAGTTGTTGTACTTCTAGGTCTACTTCATTTTGAATATCACTACTGAAATCAGCCACAAAGTCAGCTAGAGCCTGAGACTTTATGGCATTTCTAGGTTCATATACTAGATTGAAGGCACTTAATTTTACTGACCACTTAGCCATTCTGCCTGACATCTCAGGTTTCCTAAGCACATTTTTAACAGGATAATTAGTTTTAACATGAATCCTATGTGTCTCAAAGTAATGTCTAAGCTTCGTTGATGCCATAACTAAGGCCAATATTAATTTTTCTAAATGAGAATATCTAGTTTCAGCATCTAATAAACTTTTGCTAACATAATAGACAGGATACTGCTGACCTTCGTGATCCTTTACCAAGACAGCACTTACTGCGTTCCCTGATACTGCAAGATATAGGGATAATGGTTCACCATCCTCGGGCTTCATCAATAGTGGTGCAGTTGAAAGATACTGCTTTAATTCCTGCAAGGCTGCTTCATGCTTCTCTTCCCATTCGAATTTCTTATTCTTTTTCAGGATATCGTAGAATTCCTTGCATTTTTCTGAGGATCTTGATATAAACCTGTTTAATGCTGCTACTCGCCCTGCTAATCTTTGTACATCTTTCATGTTCGAAGGTGACTTGATATCCAAGATAACTTTGATCTGTTCCTGGCTTGCTTCGATCCCCCTTTTAGTCACCATATATCCCAAAAACTTTCCTGCCCCCACTCCGAAATGGCATTTGGCAGGAATCAGCTTCATATTGTATTGGTCCAGGATATCAAATACTCCTTCAATATCCCGGAGATGATCCTCAGCTTTCTTGGATTTTACCACCATATCATCAATGTATACCTCCATGGTGTCCCCCAATTTGTCTTTAAACATCATGTTTACCAATCTCTGGTATGTTGCACCTGCATTTTTCAAACCAAAAGGCATAGCAGTATAACAATAAATACCTGTTGGTGTCATGAAAGCGGTATCCTCCTGATCCGAAGGTTCCATTTGTATTTGCTGGAATCCTGAGGATGCATCCATGAAGGTTAACATTTCATGACCTGCAGTAGCATCCACCATTGAGTCGATATGAGGCAGAGGGAATGGATCTTTAGGACATGCTTTGTTCAAGTCTGTGTAATCTACACAAACTCTCCATTTCCCATTTTTTTCTGAACCACAACTACATTTGCTAGCCATTTGGGAAATTTAACTTCCCTAATCATCTTGCTTTTCAACAATCCTTCAACCTCTTCCTGAATTATTGCATTCCGTTCAGGAGCAAACTTCCTTGGTTTCTGTTGGACAGGCTTGAAAGACCTATCAATTTCGAGCTTGTGAGTTATAATATCCTTGGAAATACCTGTCATATCCTCATGTTTCCATGCGAACGTTGACATCCTGCATTTTAAAAAGTTAGTCAGTTGATTTTCAATATCCTGAGGGATATTGGTTCCTACGAGCACCGAGATATCCGGGTTATCCTGATCTAAGACAATTTTCTTAACATCCTGCTCTGAAGCCTCCACGATATCCTGGGCTCGCATCTTTAATTGCTATTCTGCGTTGGGCTTTGTTGAAGATTTCATCGAAGAAGAATAACACTCCTTCGCTTCTTGTTGATCACTTTCCACTTTGACAACCCCCCAAGGGGTATGTATCTTGATGCACTGGTGATAGGTAGACGACACAGCTTTCATATCATGGATCCAAGGCCTACCCAATATAATATTGTAGCAGGATAAGGAGTCCATGACACAGAAGCGTTGCATTGAGTTGACCCCTTCAACATACACAGACAACTTTATTTCTCCCACGGTATTCCTGGCTTCTCCACTGAATCCAACAAGCACAGTGGATTTCGAGGTAATATCCATCGGGGATACATTCATCCTCTTCAGTGTTTCCAGCTGAATTATGTTGACGGAGCTGCCATTCTCCACCAGTATCATGCGCACAAAATGATTAGCAACATATAAAGTTATTACCAAAGCATCATGGTGAGGATCCTGGACAGTATCCATGTCATCACTGTCGAACGTGATCATTTTGTCAGTTGTGAGGTTTGACATCCTGGTTGGCTTATCTCCCCTTTCTGCCTTAGCCTCCTTTGCATGTCTTTTTGCTACAGAATAAGAGGTCCCACCGATATCGGATCCACCTGAAATAAAGTTAATTGTCTTGGTATTCGCAGGAGGTGATACTGCTCGTTCAGCATCCTTCTCAGTATCCTGACCCTTATTCTTCTTTCTTCCCAGGAGATCCTTCAGATATCCTTTGCTTAGCAGATAGCTTATTTCTTTCCTCAGGGCAATGCAATCTTTTGTAACATGTCCAAAATCCTCATGGAAGGCACACCACTTGGATTTATCCTTCCAATCAGCTTTATGTTGGTTTTTCCTAGGCCACCTTGCTTTGTCTCCTAAACCCTGCATAGTATACATCAGTTTAGGTATATTAACAGAAAAACAATATTCTTATAACTCAGGATACTCCTCAGGATCCTCGTCTTCAACAGCATTCATTTTCTTGCTGTCATTTCTGCCATATGGCTTAGAGCGGTATGGCTTGTACGAGGATTCTGATTTCCTGTTGGTTGATTCGTAGGATGAAGATGAATTCATCCTCTCTTGCATCTTTTTATCATCTTCCAGCCGAATATATCTTAAAGACCTGTTCCGAGCTTCGTCCAGGTTCCTGCAGGGATTCATTACAAGATCCTGGTAAAATTGGTAATCCTTTTGCAAACCCATTTTGAATGCTCGCACAGCTGTCGCAACATCAAGGTGTGGGATGTCCAGAGATTCCCTGCTAAACTTGTTCACATAATCTCTCAAGGATTCCTGAGGTCCTTGAGTTATCCTATAGAGATCACTGGTTAGCTTTTCGAAACTTCGACTGCAAGAAAATTGACTATTAAATAAATTGACTAAATGAGCAAATGATGTAATTGAATGAGGAGGAACATTTAAGAGCCATTTTAAGGCTGATCCTGTTAAGGTAGAACTAAAACCTTTGCAGAGGCAAGCTTCCTTGAGATCCGGAGGGATAGGGTTAATTTCCATCCTTTCCCTATACTGAGCAATATGCTCTTCAGGATCTGTAGTTTTGTCAAAGAGCTTCATGTTGGGGGTTTGAAATCTTTTTGGGATTTCAGCATCACAAATAGGATATGCAAACTGGGATATCCTGTGGCTGTCTTGGGACACTTCTGGAATTGGCTGGACCACCCCAGGTACACTGGATATCATGTCCTTCAATTTCTGAAGCTCCCTAGAAAATGCTGATGTCATACCTGCATCTTGCAAAGATCCAGTACCATTAGTAGCAAGAGTATTATTATTATTAGACACGTTACCAGTCTGAGGATTCTGGCCATATCCGGAAGCATATCCTGAACTTCTCATAGTCGACACCCTAACTGAAGAGGGTATCTCAAGAGTATGATTCTGGGAATGACTAGGCATAATATTCCCCCTGTTATCCTCGGTGTACACTACTGAACTAAAGTTCAATGCTCTTGGCTGCAGGGGAGTGACAATATCCTCAGTAGGTCTACTCGGACCAGACTTCAAGAGCTGTATTTCTCTTATCAGCATTTGATTTGTTTCCTGCTGCTGCTTCATCTGATCCTGTATACTTCCAAATAAAGTCAGAATTTCGTCATTAGAGGCCAAAACAGGAGCACATCCCTGAATATTCCGAGTGGGGATAATATCCTGAGGCTGTGAAGAAGCTTGCGTCCTTGGAGGAGGTGGCGGAAGCACTGAACCAATCATTGTAGATGTTGTAGCAGACACGGTAGAAGAGCTCAACACGGTAGAAGAGCTCATGTTTGATCTTGAAGCCATTGAAAATAGTGTAGCAAAAAGTTTTGAAAATAGAAAACCAAGTAATGATTTGGCAAAAGCTTTTAGTAGAAATAGCACCACTTGCCCCACGTTGGGCGCCAAATTGTTTTGGTAAAAAATTACCGAAGCAATTAAGTGATCAAATTAGTTAAGTGAGGTAGTGTGCTAAGAATGTGTATTGAAAATGTGCTGATTAAGTTGTTTAACAAAAACAGTTTTCAGGATACAGCTCAGGATATTGAGCTGTATCAACAATCAAACAATGAGCAAAAAAGGTAAAGGGTGACACGGGATGTACGAGGAAAGCCCTTGATCAATCTAGATCACCGGCACAAAACCTCGGGAGCTGACAATCGTAGCTGCCTTGTTCTTCTTATTACTTCAAATACCAGGATACAATGCAGGATATGATGCGGATCGACTAAGTATTACAATGTGATTCGAATACAAGTGTAAGTGTATTGTGAGTGTTTGCAGCTAGAGAGTAAGAGTGTTCGAAGAATTGTGCGTGCCCTTATCTGATCCGATCAATCATATTTATAGTAAAAGAAAGCTAACTAACTAGCCTATAATCCCGGGATAAAACGAATATTCCTTTTGTGAACGTTGTAGTCCACGTCTTCCGGCTTCAACGTCCCTATTCCAACATATTTGCCCGAGTCTTTGTGAGAAGAAGTCCACTTGAACGTTATAAACTTGCATCATTAATCTGCACGTGGATTAATTAGTCACCACGAGGATACTGCATCAGGATGTTACCAATATCCTGATCCGGTATCCTGATCACAACAAAAGGAACATAGTCAGAATATTATTCAGGATATATAAGCAGAAAATCACCCATAACAGATAGATCATTGAAGAACGTTGAAGGTGGTTTTAGCCACAACGGCTAACGAATTTCGAGGTAATGAGATTCTGTTATTGTTAAGCTGAATATCAAAATGTTTCAAGGTAAAGTTGTTATATGTATGAAAGTACTACTTGTTAGGGATGGATTTTCATAATGTATGGATCACGGATCCTCAAGTCCAGCCAGGATCACGTATCCTCAGTTCGGTTTGAATTAAGGATCCTCAGAAGACGTTGCAGGATTAAGGATCCCGGATCCTCTTTATTATCCTAACATTAACAATTGTTTCCTTTGTATTTGAACTTTTTTGCAGGAGTATTCGAGTGGGACTTGGTATAACCGAGATTCCAGGGGAATATGCCTTCGTGATCGTTATGGAGATCGTGGGAGGCTAGCATCTTTTGCGGATTGTTAGTTAGCTAGTTTATTTCTATTTTTTATAGGGATAACAAGCTTGTTTAGAACATAAGAATTATTAGCAACACACTACACTCGAGCTCTTAACAACTCTCGGCGATTACATATATTTTGCACTATAGTTAACCTTGTACCAAGCTTGTTATCATCCCGATTTGTAAACATCATTTGTTCAATATAGTTGGTGATCGGTAGTTTCCATCACCCGAGGTTTTTTGTGCCGGAGATCATTCATTGATCAAGGGCTTTTTCCTCATATAAATCCTCTTGTTCGATATTCATTACATTCATTCTTTGTTCATTCATTTGTTCATATAATCAAGCATCACACCTCACAAAATCGGATTTGGTTACATTATCCTTGTGTGATTTTTGACCAAAACAGTTTGGCGCCCACCGTGGGGCAATTTGTGCTTCAATTCTGAGAAATTTTGTGTCACACCCCGAAATTATCAGAGCTGGCGTGACTGGACTGGTATCTTCATTGCACAGCGGAAGCAAATAGGCAAAGACTTCTAGAAAAAAAATGAACGCCCGCTAAGTACTCGACTCTCCAATGGTTCTCCTATTCCAACCGTGCCATGTCTTAGAAATGCAACCTGAGAAAGAAACATGCGAAAAATCAACATAAAGTTGAGCGAGTTCATAGTTTTTTTGTAAAAGATTTGAAATAAATCTTTTGAGTTGTGAAAGGTTTGAAATAAATCTTTGGAATTGTGAAAGATTTGAAATAAATATTTGGAATAACCGGTTTTTGAAATAGTATTGAGAAAATGACTTTAAAAATCATTTTCTTGCCAAGTTATATGGAAACGTTGTGTTTGTAACACGTTATGTTCATAAAACCATGTATTTGTAATGTTCGTATAACCATCAATGCCCACCCTGACTTTGACCCGCAATACCTATGCTTTGAATTTTGTATAAAACATGGTAGTTAATTTGCATGAACAAGTATTTTCAGTAAGTATAAAATCCCTGGTATGTAGCAAATAAGGAAATAAAGAGATCACCAATGGTTTGCAAGGCCATTAATATGTGTGAAGTGCAAGTAGGGAGACTCAAACCTAGCAGATTTATGCGTCGGGCACAAAGTCACCCCGAGGTCCGTTTCTAGTTTGGCCTGGGGCTGGGCTCGCTACACCCAGATAGATCTACCGCTCCTGTTCCTCGGTCCTACCATGAGGATTAATGACCTCATGTTGCTCCTACCCACTCACATGATCTAAGTAGTAAACCCTCCTTACGCTAACCATACCATGTATATAAAAAAAAAATCCATGGTCACCCTGGCCAGATCCCTGGTCACCCTGGCCAGATCCCTGGTCACCCTGACCAGATCATCATTCATATTTCGAAAATAAGCATTTGTTTTATAAAAACCGGTATGTTTAGTATAACCTTTCGTAAATCATTTGCGTTCCTCGAAATCCCTTCGTAATATGATTTAGAAATACGAGTTTTGCGTTTGTTCAAAACTTTGTATGTTTTTGCAAAACGTGCATGTCTTTCCACCCCGAAAACATTTATAAAAATGTAAAACAGTAAAAAGTGGGGTTATGAACTCACCTGAATATTCCTGTGCAAAGCTAGCTAAATACGACTTCGTGATGTCGTTTCCAAGATGAGACTCGCTAGCGTGCATTCTACAATATTCCTAACACGGAATATCTAATAAGTTTCTAAATAAACGTAGTAACTAACTACGTGTCACCGAGCTCTACCGAATCGTTAATCGAACGATTTCACGGTACGTTGTTAACTTAATGGAAAAGATTAAGTTATATGTGTTAAGTCTCGTTTAATGTCAGTAGCAGTTTAATAAGTCTTGAAAAAGACTTAGTTTCCGAGAGACTTAAAATGAATAAATATTTATATAAAAATATATAATTATATCGTTGAAATTGCGTTAGCCGTCTCGAGTAGTCGTACGTATACAAAAAGAATACTTGTATGAAAATATCATATAACCAACTCGTATATCGCGTTTCGTATGATCTTTGTCAAAATATACGTATGTGCCGTTTAGGCGTATAAAATAAATATGAAAAGTTGTATTTATTTTATAAAAGAATCGTCGAGTTGCTTTTGAAAGTAAATACGATCTATATTTATTTTCATAGAAAGAAGTCGTGTCGTTTGTCGTTTGAAAATAAATATAATCTATATTTATTTTTATTAGGGAATTCGTGTTACGTGATGTTTGAAATAAATATATATCTATATTTATTTTATAAAACAAGATCGTGTTGTTTGATATTCGAAATAAATATATAAGCTATATTTATTTTGTAAAGGTTACGAGTTAACGACGTTCGAAATAAATATAACATTATATTTATTTGTAAAAGCGTTTGGAATTATCAAGGGTTGAAGTATTATAAACTCGAATTCCGTTAAGCGTCGTTTTTGAAATATAATACGTGTCGTATTTACGAATTTTTCTCGAAAAACGGGCAGAGTTTCCTCTGTTTTTGGACGCCCCCGACAACACAAGTCGTCGTTTTATTTTCAAAAATTCAACACAATTTAATCAAGATTCAACTATATGTAAACTTTGTCAAATATATAACGAATGTAATTTATAATCAGTCGGTTCGAGCTCGTTTGTCACGTGAGTAATAATATTATAAAAATAACAAAATAAACGTGACGTTAATTTTTACCAAGTCTTCGCGTCGAATCGTCGAGCCGCTGACTGAGTTGACCGAGTCAACTCACTGTTGACCTGAGTTTGACCGAGTCGAACCGAAATACACCGAGTCGAACCGAGTTGCACCGAGTTGCACCGAGTTGCACCGAGTTGTACCGAGTTGCACCGAGTTGCACTGAGTCGTACCGAGTTGGACTGAGTCGTACCGAGTTGGACTTGCTGACCTGAGACGAGTCTTGACTGAGTCGACTCGCTGACTGAGTTAATCGCACCGAGCCGCTTGACCGAACCGCGTGACCCGAACCGAACTTGAGCTCCCCAACCGAGTCTGACCTGATCGCGAATCTGAACCGGAGCTCGTCGGATAAAACATCGACCACCGGATAATTGGACCGACCGGCACTTCCTAACAGGGACCCGTCGGATAATAACAAAATCCACCGGACCGAGACACCGACCGCCGGTCGCTCACCACCACCATCGCCGGCCCTCCACCGCCGCCGCCGTGAGTCGAGCCACCGGACAAAAGAACTGACCGGCGGTCCGAGTCTTCGACCGTCGGTCCTCCCTTTCTCTCTCGCCTCTCAGTCTCTCTCTCGATCTCTCTCCTGTCTGGCCCCATCGCCGCCGCTCACCACCACCCAACAGTGGTGGTGGTTCGTTTTGCTGAACGAAGAGAGGGGGGTGTATGTATGCGCGTATGCTTGGCCGGATATACAGCCGGAATTTCGGCTCCAATAATCAGACGAGAAGGAGAGGAGGAAGGGTTTGATTTGGGTTTTGTTTGTGAGAGTTGATTTTTCTGTGGATGTATATGAAACCGAGAGAGAAGAGAGTGAAATTTAAGTGTGTATTTGGTTTGTGTTTGTCTGAGATCAAAAGGTGAAGGCTGTAGGGGTTTTATAGAAAAAAAATGTCTTTTATGTCTATTGTGTAAACAATATACATTCAGGTCAAATGTTTTATTTTTTGGCCCAAAATCTCTTGTAGAGATTTATTGTAGATTTAGTTGATTTTACTAGGATTTTGGCAAGATTTGAAAAGATTTTGTGTAGATTTAGGCTTGGGGTTTTTGGGCTTGGGCCCGGGGCCCACAAGCTCAATCCCCGTGTGTAAGTGGCCCGTAAGTCCTACGAGATCCGTTGTCAAAACCGAAATCACCGTAGCCTAGCAAAATAATATTTCGTGCAAAAATAATGTTGGTGTCCGTTGTAGTCGCGTTCGCGCGTTGCTAACGGTAAAAATCTCGCGTAAAAGGCGTCGTTCGCCGTCTCCTACCATCGCGTTTTTAATCCACGTTTGCATTTGTGTCGCACGGAAGCCCAAATAAATTCAGAAAATTAATTTCGTACACATAAAATATTCGTGTAACATCCATACTTTTCGGCGTCGTCAGTATTTTGTACGGAAGCAGTTCGTTGTCATTTGCTGTTCCGCAGATTCCACGCGAATCTTCATGCGCGTACTGTAGAGTCGGATAAGCGTTCCTAGGCACTCCAAAGGCCTAATTAAGTTAGTCAGTGCTGTAAATACTATTTATTGTCGCGTTAATCGCCCGTTAATTACGTAATTAAGGGCCGTAAATCACGGGTTGTCACATTCTCCCCCTGTTACAGAAATTTCGTCCTCGAAATTTAGACTATGTTATCTCCTCGGAATTGTGTTGCTCGCAGGTAAGTCCGAATACTAACAAAGTGAATGACCTCGTAATCGAAACAAGACTTATTCGAGTCATGTGAATTTAATGACATTCCTCCACAATAGGAATCCCAACGGTTTAAAAGAAAAGTGTCTCAGTAATTGGTGTCAAAGGAAACGAGACGTAATGATACAGCCACCAGTGCGACTAAGTTAACAAGGATCCAACCATGAACAGGAACTTCGACCAATCGAATTCCATAGGAACGTTTATAACATGTAAATGAGTTCTAGAAGCAATAACATCCACCGGATGAACTTAGAATCAACAATCTCAAATATAATAGTTTGCATGAAACGCTCGATCGTGATCAGCGCAAGCTGCAAGTCATACTGACGCCACAAGGTGTCGCAATGAATGAAACGATTCAACAATAGTGGTGATCGAACAAGAATCACCGGTGTTTTGCATGAAGCGCTCAATCATGATTAGCCCAAGCTACAAGTTTGTACTGACACCACAAGGTGTCGTAGTGATTGAAATAATTCAATGATAGCGGTGATCAGACAAATTCACCGTGTTTGAAGTCAAATGAAAGCGCAATGAAGTAAATATGAATGTTTGATCCAACAAACATCGAAAGATTTTCAATTGAAAATGGAACATCAAAGAAATAATGTTTTCGATCGAAGATGAAGAAGCAATGAATGTCGCAAAGCATTCGATCAATGTTGAGAGAATCGTTATGAGGTACACCGGAATATGAAATGAATTTGCGTACCATTGTCTTAACACACAATTGTGTTAAGACTGCTTAACTATGATAAATCGAAGCGGATTTAAAGCAAATTAATAGATAAATAATTAAATCCGTGCATGAAAGGCGTAAACGAGTTTAGCGCAAGCTTCAACTAATGAAAATCACCATCACATGGTGTCGAAGTCAACAGACAATTTAATGGAGTCGAATACCAAACAAGTTTACCACGACTCGGAACAAATGAAGTGGTCGTTAAAAATTGATTTGAATATGATGCTCCCAATACATCATATGGTGTCTCGAATCGAATAAGTGTAATGAGCAAGTTCAAACAATTGAACTTGATTTTAGCGAAATCCGACAATAAGTATATGTATCGACAAGAAAACTTTTGGCATGGTTACAACGAAAAACCATGTATGTAACTTGTAAAGAAATGATCGTGATACAATGACCATTAAGAGGAGTAGAGGTACGAAAATCTACTCAGTAAGTGTGAAATTCGAAATTTCAATAAAAGAAATTTGAGGACTTTACCTGGGGTTTTGTGTGACGACCAATTGTTAGGTGACATTACCATGGAATGTCGAACATAGCGTATTCGTCGTTAGTTAGGTAGGGGGGAATGCGGAGACAATCGTCTTCTCCCTGGCGTGATTCGTGTCGTTGCAGGATCGCGTGACAAGTTGTCGTTTCCTGATCGTTAGTTCTCCTGCTGACAGGAATCTAGCGTCGTCGTTAAATTGCGTCATCGTTCCTTCTCAAAGGCCTCGCCTCGATAATCGTATGTGTCGTACTTCAACCTCCGTTGATGTATAGCTTAAGTTTCACGTATACCTGTGCACTAGCGTTGTGTGCCGCGTAGAAGGTGATGTACCCCGACATCCGTTGACGTAGAAATTGAGCTCCATGTATTCTCATGCGCTAGCGTTTCGTTATGCGTAGGCTGCCTGCTCGGGAAGTTAAAAATATCATAGACAATATGGATAATAGTGTGTACCCGAGTTAATATTCGCGGTTCCCACGTGATGGCCTTTAATAAACACACACATGCACAAATAACCAGTAAGCAATCAAATAGTCCTCCTAGTCCCACTAGCCTCCCAGCCTCCCAGACTGACTCCCTAGTCCCACTAGACAATTTTCCTAGCCTCCCAGACTGACTCCCTAGTCCCACTAGACTATTCTCCCAGCCTCTCAGACTGAATCTCCTAGTCCCACTAGACTATCCTCCCAGCCTCTCAGACTGAATCTCCTAGTCCCACTAGACTATCCTCCCAGCCTCTCAGACTGACTCCCTTTTCCGAAGGTCTTAAATGCATGTTTCCTAAACTCTCAGAGTGTTGTGTACTGTATGTAATTGTTTTGTGTACCGTGTATAAAACATTACAATAGCGTATGTTTGAAAGCAAAATTTTGACTGTTTGTTTTTCGGCAACGGTTGGAGACCATATTCGAGTACTAGGCGTTCTGTATGTATTCAACGTCTCAATAGTCTAAGTCCCAGAGAAAAGTGAGGTTAGAGCCTAGGTATTCCTACAGAAAACCTTATTCGCTGTAACCTATAGCTCTGATACCAATCTGTCACACCCCGAAATTATCAGAGCTGGCGTGACTGGACTGGTATCTTCATTGCACAGCGGAAGCAAATAAGCAAAGACTTCTAGAAAAAAAAATGAACGCCCGCTAAGTACTCGACTCTCCAATGGTTCTCCTATTCCAACCGTGCCATGTCTTAGAAATGCAACCTGAGAAAGAAACATGCGAAAAATCAACATAAAGTTGAGCGAGTTCATAGTTTGTTTGTAAAAGATTTGAAATAAATCTTTTGAGTTGTGAAAGGTTTGAAATAAATCTTTGGAATTGTGAAAGATTTGAAATAAATCTTTGGAATAACCGGTTTTTGAAATAGTATTGAGAAAATGACTTTAAAAATCATTTTCTTGCCAAGTTATATGGAAACGTTGTGTTTGTAACACGTTATGTTCATAAAACCATGTATTTGTAATGTTCGTATAACCATCAATGCCCACCCTGACTTTGACCCGCATACCCTATGCTTTGAATTTTGTATAAAACATGGTAGTTAATTTGTATGAACAAGTATTTTCAGTAAGTATAAAATCCCTGGTATGTAGCAAATAAGGAAATAAAGAGATCACCAATGGTTTGCAAGGCCATTGATATGTGTGAAGTGCAAGTAGGGAGACTCAAACCTAGCAGATTTATGCGTTGGGCACAAAGTCACCCCGAGGTCCGTTTCTAGTTTGGCCTGGGGCTGGGCTCGCTACACCCAGATAGATCTACCGCTCCTGTCCCTCGGTCCTACCATGAGGATTAATGACCTCATGTTGCTCCTACCCACTCACATGATCTAAGTAGTAAACCCTCCTTACGCTAACCATACCATGTATATAAAAAAAAATCCTTGGTCACCCTGGCCAGATCCCTGGTCACCCTGGCCAGATCCCTGGTCACCCTGACCAGATCATCATTCATATTTCGAAAATAAGCATTTGTTTTGTAAAAACCGGTATGTTTAGTATAACCTTTCGTAAATCATTTGCGTTCCTCGAAATCCCTTCGTAATATGATTTAGAAATACGAGTTTTGCGTTTGTTCAAAACTTTGTATGTTTTTGCAAAACGTGCATGTCTTTCCACCCCGAAAACATTTATAAAAATGTAAAACAGTAAAAAGTGGGGTTATGAACTCACCTGAATATTCCTGTGCAAAGCTAGCTAAATACGACTTCGTGATGTCGTTTCCAAGATGAGACTCGCTAGCGTGCATTCTACAATATTCCTAACACGGAATATCTAATAAGTTTCTAAATAAACGTAGTAACTAACTACGTGTCACCGAGCTCTACCGAATCGTTAATCGAACGATTTCACGGTACGTTGTTAACTTAATGGAAAAGATTAAGTTATATGTGTTAAGTCTCGTTTAATGTCAGTAGCAGTTTAATAAGTCTTGAAAAAGACTTAGTTTCCGAGAGACTTAAAATGAATAAATATTTATATAAAAATATATAATTATATCGTTGAAATTGCGTTAGCCGTCTCGAGTAGTCGTACGTATACAAAAAGAATACTTGTATGAAAATATCATATAACCAACTCGTATATCGCGTTTCGTATGATCTTTGTCAAAATATACGTATGTGCCGTTTAGGCGTATAAAATAAATATGAAAAGTTGTATTTATTTTATAAAAGAATCGTCGAGTTGCTTTTGAAAGTAAATACGATATATATTTATTTTCATAGAAAGAAGTCGTGTCGTTTGTCGTTTGAAAATAAATATAATCTATATTTATTTTTATTAGGGAATTCGTGTTACGTGATGTTTGAAATAAATATATATCTATATTTATTTTATAAAACAAGATCGTGTTGTTTGATATTCGAAATAAATATATAAGCTATATTTATTTTGTAAAGGTTACGAGTTAACGACGTTCGAAATAAATATAACATTATATTTATTTGTAAAAGCGTTTGGAATTATCAAGGGTTGAAGTATTATAAACTCGAATTCCGTTAAGCGTCGTTTTTGAAATATAATACGTGTCGTATTTACGAATTTTTCTCGAAAAACGGGCAGAGTTTCCTCTGTTTTTGGACGCCCCCGACAACACAAGTCGTCGTTTTATTTTCAAAAATTCAACACAATTTAATCAAGATTCAACTATATGTAAACTTTGTCAAATATATAACGAATGTAATTTATAATCAGTCGGTTCGAGCTCGTTTGTCACGTGAGTAATAATATTATAAAAATAACAAAATAAACGTGACGTTAATTTTTACCAAGTCTTCGCGTCGAATCGTCGAGCCGCTGACTGAGTTGACCGAGTCAACTCACTGTTGACCTGAGTTTGACCGAGTCGAACCGAAATACACCGAGTCGAACCGAGTTGCACCGAGTTGCACCGAGTTGCACCGAGTTGTACCGAGTTGTACCGAGTTGTACCGAGTTGCACCGAGTTGCACTGAGTCGTACCGAGTTGGACTGAGTCGTACCGAGTTGGACTTGCTGACCGGAGACGAGTCTTGACTGAGTCGACTCGCTGACTGAGTTAATCGCACCGAGCCGCTTGACCGAACCGCGTGACCCGAACCGAACTTGAGCTCCCCAACCGAGTCTGACCTGATCGCGAATCTGAACCGGAGCTCGTCGGATAAAACATCGACCACCGGATAATTGGACCGACCGGCACTTCCTAACAGGGACCCGTCGGATAATAACAAAATCCACCGGACCGAGACACCGACCGCCGGTCGCTCACCACCACCATCGCCGGCCCTCCACCGCCGCCGCCGTGAGTTGAGCCACCGGACAAAAGAACTGGCCGGCGGTCCGAGTCTTCGACCGTCGGTCCTCCCTTTCTCTCTCGCCTCTCAGTCTCTCTCCCGATCTCTCTCCTGTCTGGCCCCATCGCCGCCGCTCACCACCACCCAACAGTGGTGGTGGTTCGTTTTGCTGAACGAAGAGAGGGGGGGTGTATGTATGCGCGTGTGCTTGGCCGGATATACAGCCGGAATTTCGGCTCCAATAATCAGACGAGAAGGAGAGGAGGAAGGGTTTGATTTGGGTTTTGTTTGTGAGAGTTGATTTTTCTGTGGATGTATATGAAACCGAGAGAGAAGTGAGTGAAATTTAAGTGTGTATTTGGTTTGTGTTTGTCTGAGATCAAAAGGTGAAGGCTGTAGGGGTTTTATAGAAAAAAAAATGTCTTTTATGTCTATTGTGTAAACAATATACATTCAGGTCAAATGTTTTATTTTTTGGCCCAAAATCTCTTGTAGAGATTTATTGTAGATTTAGTTGATTTTACTAGGATTTTGGCAAGATTTGAAAAGATTTAGTGTAGATTTAGGCTTGGGGTTTTTGGGCTTGGGCCCGGGGCCCACAAGCTCAATCCCCGTGTGTAAGTGGCCCGTAAATCCTACGAGATCCGTTGTCAAAACCGAAATCACCGTAGCCTAGCAAAATAATATTTCGTGCAAAAATAATGTTGGTGTCCGTTGTAGTCGCGTTCGCGCGTTGCTAACGGTAAAAATCTCGCGTAAAAGGCGCCGTTCGCCGTCTCCTACCATCGCGTTTTTAATCCACGTTTGCATTTGTGTCGCACGGAAGCCCAAATAAGTTCAGAAAATTAATTTCGTACACATAAAATATTCGTGTAACATCCATACTTGTCGGCGTCGTCAGTATTTTGTACGGCAGCAGTTCGTTGTCATTTGCTGTTCCGCAGATTCCACGCGAATCTTCATGCGCGTACTGTAGAGTCGGATAAGCGTTCCTAGGCCCTCCAAAGGCCTAATTAAGTTAGTCAGTGCTGTAAATACTATTTATTGTCGCGTTAATCGCCTGTTAATTACGTAATTAAGGGCCGTAAATCACGGGTTGTCACATTTTGTTCATTTCATTTCGGTTCATTACCTTCAACTACATGGCTTCTCAAGAGAAGAACACTTCAATCTCTATGCCGGCGATCACCTCTTCACAGGGCATTCCACCTTTGCCACCTGTTTCTTCTGGATCCCAGAAGAATGCTGAGAATGCTGCGAAGAAACAAACCCCCGTTTTCCCAAAACCAACTTCTGCTGCTTCTTCTGGTCCTACTAACAATGATCTTTATTCTTTGTTTTTGCAGATGAGGGACTACATGCAACAGCAGGACAAAACCAATGACAGTATCCTTCAAGAGATTGATAACATCAAGAAATTGAAGAGACCAGCGGAGGATCACTCTCCTTTGATGCCGAGATCACTGAATTTCGACACTCCAGTCATAACTGCCCAACACTCTGCAGCATCAGATGTCCAGTACCAGGGTGGATCATTGGGAATGCGTTATGGATCATCGGCAATGATACAGGCTTAAGGATCCTACTTTCAGCCTTCAGGATCCTCTCTTCAGCCTCGAGGATCCTCCTTCCAGCATCAAGGATCCTTTTTCAGTTCTGGAGGATATTTGGGAGCGTAGACAGTTCAAGGATCCTCATTCCAGGGTCGAGGATCCTCTTCTCAGGTTCAAGGATCCTCATCTCAGGTCCAGGGATCCTTTCAGGTTCAAGGATCCTCCTCTCAGGTCCAGGTATCCTCTCAGGTTCAAGGATCCTCCTCTCATGTTCAGAGATCCTCATCTCAGGTTTACAGATCCATGGATTATCCTCCAAGACCCCCGGTCTCGGTGTATCAAGGGTCCAACATTTTTCAAGATCAAGGATCCTTAAGAAATGCAGAACCCAGAAGTTCAGTGATTCATTTGGGAGACTTCATACCTATGCAAACTATCGCTTCATCTGGTCCCTCAATCCAACCAGAATCTCCCCAATATGGATTCACATCAGGAATTCCAAACCTGAATACTTCAGGAGGTAACACTTTAAATAATTCTTATAATACTAACCATGGCTTTGTGCAGGATACAGGCATCAACCAAGCTATGGCTAGGGAATTGCAGAAACTCAAGGATATGATATCCAGCGTTCCAGGAGTGGTTAAGCCCATTCCTGAAATTCCAGATGGAAGTCACAAGATATCTCGCTTTGCACCACCTATTTGTGATGCAGAGATACCAAAGAGGTTTCAAATACCAAGCATGAAGCTCTACGATGGTACAACTGATCCAGAAGAGCATGTAGCTCAATACAGGGAGAGAATGGAGATCAACCCCATTCCTGAAAGGTTAAAAGAAGCATGTCTATACAAGAGTTTCAGATCCACACTGACAGGATCAGCTCTTAAATGGCTGCTAAGTCTTCCTCCTTTCTCTATTACTTCATTTGCTAATCTAGTTAATTTGTTTAATAGCCAATTCTCATGTAGTAGAAGGTTTGAACGATTAACTAGTGATCTATATAGGGTAACACAAGGTCAAAATGAATCACTTAGAGATTATATCACTAAGTTCAGTAGAGAATCCTTAGAAATTCCTAATTTGGATATAGCTACAGCTGTAGAAGCTTTCAAAATGGGTTTACTTAAGGATTCACAGTTCTATGATGATCTTGTCATGACCCCTTGCAGGAATCTTGATGAAGTGAGAACCAGGGCCCTTAGATTCATCCGCCTAGAGGATGATAAAAGGATCCAAGAAAGACTGGCAGGATCCTCAAAGCAAGAAAAGCAAGGATCCTACTTCAGGAACAACAAGTCCAAATCATACAACAAATCTGATAACCAGAACGTGCATGCAGTGGAGCAAGAAGAGGATGATGAGGATTATCCTCCCATTTCTGAATATTGCTTTTCTGTTGATAATAATGAACTAATCCTTGCAATGCAGAATCTAGGTGAAAAAGCAAGATGGCCCAGAAAAAGTGATAAGCCAGCTGTAACAAAAGACAAATCCAAATGGTGTGCATATCATGAAGATTTTGGTCATCTCACTGATGAATGCATAGCACTCAGGAAAGATATTGGTTACCTATTAAGCAAAGGGCATTTGAAGGAGCTGTTTGGAAGGAAAAAGTCAAGGATCTAGGATCCTGAAAAGGTTCCAGAAAGAGCTCCTGCTCCTCCTGCTGATGCACAAATTATCAACTTCATATCTGGAGGATCAGACATATGTGGTACTTCCTTTTCAGCAGCCAAGAGGCATGCTAAAGAAACGAAGATGGATAATGGGGACAGACCCATTCGAACCTCGATACTTACACAGGAGAAAGTTATAACCTTTGATGAGGATGATCGTGTGGATATTCAGGATCCTCATCATGATGGTCGTGTTATTACTTTGTTTATATCTAATCATTTTGTCCGCAGGATTCTCATAGATGGAGGAAGCTCAGTGAACATCATTCAACTTGATGTCCTCAAGAAGATGAACATCCCTGAATCAGAAATTATCCCAAGATCATCAGTTCTTGTGGGATTCAGTGAAGAAACCAAGAACACTTTGGGGGACATCAAACTTCCCATTTACATAGAGGGAGTTAATTCATTTAAAAAATTTTGTGTTATAGATTGCTTATCATGTTGCAATGTTATCCTTGGCAGGCCGTGGATACATGACATGAAAGTAGTTCCATCTACATACCACCAATGTGTGAAACTTCCTACTCCATGGGGGGTGGTCAAGATTGAAAGTGACCAACAAGAAGCCAAGAATTGCTATACTTCATCCATGAAGCCAGCTTCGAGACCCAGGGAGCAACAACAATTAAAGTACCCTCCAGGAGATGTCCTGGAGGCAAGAGAACAAGATGTGAAAGATATCTTGATGGATCCTCAGGATCCTGAATCCAAAGTATTTATAGGATCCGGGATCCTCGATGACATCGAACAGGATCTAGTATCCTTCCTCAAAAAGATAAAAACTACCTTTGCCTGGAAGCATGAAGACATGACAGGTATCTCTAAAGATATTATTACTCATAAGCTTGGCATTGACAGGTCGTTCAAACCCATACAACAAAAGAGGAGAAAGTTTCCACCTGAGAGGAATGCCATCATCCAGGAGGAGGTAGATAAACTGCTCAGAGCAGGTATGATTAGAGAGGTTAAATATCCAAGATGGTTAGCCAATGTGGTTGTTGTTCAAAAGAAAAATGGAAAGTGGAGGGTATGTGTCGATTTTACTGATTTAAACAAGGCATGTCCCAAGGATCCTTTCCCATTACCCCACATTGACTCCATGGTGGATGCTACCACGGGTCATGAGTTGTTGACTTTCATGGATGCTTCATCTGGATTTCAACAAATTCAGATGGAACCATCTGATCAAGAGGATACAACCTTTATGACCCCTACGGGTATCTATTGTTATATTGCTATGCCGTTTGGACTAAGAAATGCAGGTGCTACATACCAAAGGCTAGTCAATATGATGTTTAAAGAACAAATTGGACACACGATGGAAGTCTATATAGATGACATGGTGGTTAAGTCCAAGAGAGCTGAGGATCACCTTAGAGATTTGGAGGAAGCATTTGATATCCTTGATAAATTCAATATGAAATTGAATCCTTCCAAGTGTCACTTTGGTGTTAAAGCAGGGAAGTTCCTAGGTTACATGGTGACAAAAAGAGGCATAGAGGCAAGTCCATAGCAAATCAAGGCGATTGTGAATATTAAATCTCCTACCAATGCCAAGGATGTGTAAAGGTTGACAGGGAGGATCGCAGCCTTGAACATGTTCATCTCAAAGTCATCAGAGAAATGCAAGGAATTCTATGACATCCTGAGAAAGAACAAGAAATTTGAGTGGACTGAAAAGCATGAGAATGCTCTCAAAGCCCTTAAGGATTACCTATCCTCAGCTCCCGCCTTAATGAAACCGGAAAAAGGGGATATATTATCCTTATATCTAGCAGTCTCTTCTAAGGCAGTAAGTGCGGTCCTTGTTAAGGATCACGAAAGTACACAACTGTTTTGGTCAAAATCAAGCAATGATAATGCAACCAAACTTTCTGTTGTGAGGTGTGATGCTTGAATCAATGAACAATACTAAGGATCACTCAGAAATGTAATAAATAAGTGACACAAAGATTTATACGAGGAAAAAGCCCTTGATCAATGAATGATCTCCGGCATAAAAAACCTCGGGTGATGGAAACTACCGATCACCAACTCAGATTAAACAAGAAATGTATTACAACTTTGGATGATAGGGAGCTAGTTACAAGGATCACTATAGTGTAATGTGCAAAAGAGTGTGTAATCGCCAAGTGAATTGTCAAGAGCTGGTGAGAGCAGTTGCGAGTGTGTGTGTTAAGCTAAAAATAGCCAAGTGTCTCTATGTAGCTCGCTATCCCCTTTTAAAAATGGAAAATATCTAAGCTAACAAACATTCCGCATTTAGCGCCAGTCTACCACGACTTCCATAACGTCCACTTCAGTCATGCACGTGCGGAATAAATATGGAATATGCTCCAGGAATATCGCCAAGACCAAATCCAAGCTCGTACTCCTGCAAAACAACATCATATTCAAAGCAGACAATCGTTAGTATAAGGATCCTTATGATGATCCATGATCCTGATCCTACAATACTTTTTGAGGATCACTAATTCAGACAGAATTGAGGATCACTAAACCCAACAGTAAATGAGGATCACTGATCATTCAAAAATCCTCCCCTAACAATTGCCCCAAAAATATAAGGAGTAATTAGTAAATAAACGAGTTATATTTTCTTGTTCTTATCCGTAACCAACTAACGGATATATAGCCGTTGTAATCAAACTATCCGTTGCCATCCTGACGTCACTGAAGTGACTACCCTGCAAGATCATCATTATAAATTGAAGTTAGAGATAAGGGTTAGAGAGCATTTAAATTCGTGCGTTTCCTCCTTTAAATCCTCATTCGAAGATTTGATCAGGTAATTCTCTCTCCTTTTTCTCTTCATCTTCTTTCTCTGTTCCTTCTTTCCTCATCTTTATCTGCGATCAAGATGATGTTGAGATCTTCGCCGGTTAAGGATCACCGTAAGGACAGTCCCCTGAAGTCCCAAGAGATCATCAAAGATTCTGCGAAAGAAAGATGCTGCTTTACCGATCCACAGATAGACAGAATCCGCCATTGTTTCCCGGCGAATACCGTTTTCAAACCATTTGATCCCACCATCCTGAGTGACTATATTTCTGAAACTTGGGTAGCCTTTCCGGTCACACCATTTATAATAGGATACTCGTATCCTTTTCCAGATTTTACCCAATCCTTCCTCTCTCTTACCGGCATCTCCTACATTCAAGCGATGCCAATGATCTGGAGGGTCTTATATACCCTTGAAAGGATCATTGAACATGAAGGGATTGACCTGGGAATGTCGGAGTTTGCAGAGATGTATGACCTTGTTAGCCATGGATCCCACCGATATCTGCTCAAACATAAACCTGGTGAAGAACACCCCATCTTCAAAGCCACTAAGAATGACACCAACTGGAAACGGCGATTCTTCTTTGTCAAAAGGGATTCTCTCCCTGATGGAAAGGATTTGCCTAGAAAATGGACCACCCATGGTAGGATGGAGGATCCTTAGAAGGATCACCAGATGACCTTATTTCTGCTGAGGATCACTAACATCCTTTTGTTTCTATTTTGCAGCTATCACTGTCGCGCATCTTATTTCAACACCTGCAACGAAGGAAAGACTTGCTGCTTTTCGGAGGCTTGATCCTGAAACAAGATCGTTTAAAGCAAATACCCAGGATTCTCAAGGGGTATCCTCAGGTTCTGTCACAATGTCAAGTAAGTATCCATGTTTATATGTAATTAAATGCTTAAATTAAAATGAAATAAGGATACTTATCTGTGTTTGAATGTGTAGGTGCCGAAAAATCATCGAAGTCTGCCACCCGTTTCAGCGTCACCGATCTCACCACCGTTGGTCCCAGGTCCGGGAAGAAAAAAGCTGCTGCTAGACCAAGTACTGCCATCCCCAAGGCTACTACCTCCAAGGGAAAGAAGAGGAAAACCTCTGAGGCTGATAATCTAGAAGGCCTGCCTCTAATTCGCCACCAGTTCCTTGAATACTTTGCCGATGTAAGGATCACTGATTTAGCATAGTTATCCTGCCTACTTGAGGATTATGTTATCCTAAGCTTTACATTGTCTTTTTGCAGAAATTTACTAAAATCGAGGACTATGTAGGCAATGTTGAAGAGGTTCAGCAAAAGTGTTTGGATCTCCAAAAGATGATGTTGGCCAAGGATAAGAAGATTGCTTCCCTCGAAAATGATGTCAATCTGGTGAAGAGGGAACTTGTCCTGGCTCACATCACTGCTGACCAAGAGAAAAATGAGATCACCAATGATGCTAAAATCTCCGCTGCCATTGCTATGTACAAAACCCAGTTGCAGATGTTCCAAGAAGCTCTGGATCCTGATTTTGACAAGAGCAGCTGGGACGTGGAGGGCTGGAAGGCTAGATTGGCTGAGCTGGATGATGAAGAAGAGGTCTTAGCAATTGAGGCTGGCGGCAGTGGAGTCCAGGATCATGGTGGTGATGCTGGAGCTGGAGGAGCTGGTGAAGGTGATGATGATGCAGCAAAGGTGTAGGCTGCAGGAATGGGCGATGAAGGACATTTCTAGACGTAGCCGGAGCCCATTTTTTAGGACTTGGTAGTTTTATTGGTTATGGTGTTTTGAAACAATGATGGGTTGTAATAACTTTAGACAATAGCTTCTAGGGTGAAGGATCATTGATCCTTAAACAATAGGCAGGATAATGGGTGGTGGATGGATCCTCTGTTTGGGGGATGAAGCCACTCGTTATCCTTCCGTCTTTTATTTCCTGCACTACAAAGACCCGTAAACAATGGACACCCTTTGCCAACCCATGTGGACGGGCCACGTTTTGCTGGTAGAAACGTGGGTTGGCAATTTTGACAACCTTAAAGGGTTTAATCTTTGGTGAATAAAATAACTTTAACTTTTTGGCTATCTCCCGTGTTGTTATCCTTGTAAAGACTTTACTTTTCAATTGTTGAGATGTACATTTTGTCTGAATTTATTAAGTAAATAAACATCTTCAAAAATTTTAGAATATAATCAAGGATCATATATCCTTTAGTTAGTAAGTTCTGAAAACTAGTATAGTTTAAGGATCATAAGTTCAGTTGTCAAAGGATAAGGGCAACTCAGATGAATAATGAATAAAATCAAAATAGTTAAAGATCATACATGAGAATCCAAGTTCGGATCCTAACCTTTAAGACTTATAATCAGGATATCCAAAAGACAAACCTTAGTAGAAGATAAGGATCAAGGATCCTTGGTCGTTTATCTCCCAAAAACCTGAAATAGGATACAACTTGGGACTAAGCCAATATAAGATAAGAGTTAGTAACTGGGGACGAGCCCAACCATTCTGGGGACAAGCCCAATATACTGGGGACAAGCCCAAAGGATAACTGGGGACAAGCCCAAGGATAACTGGGGACAAGCCCAAGGATAACTGGGGACAAGTCCAAGGATAACTGGAGACAAGCCCAAGGATCGTGTGTAAACTGGAGTATGGCCCTCACTGGCGACTATCCAAACTTAGTGACATGAAAATGCCAAAACCTTAGCTAACGTGAAAACGTTAGAAACCTTAGGAACGGATGTATGGTACATCTACCATTATACGTAGGATCCTGAATATAGCCAGTACAATGAAATTGTCAGCCCCTAAAGCGAGTACTGGTCCCATTGCCATGAACTATACCAGGATCATCGTGCGCTACTGGCGAAACTGGGGACAGGCCCAAACTAGGGACTAGCCCAAATAACTGGATACTTCTGTGGATACTCAATCCTTTGTTAAGGATACCTGAAGCTTCAAAACTCAGAGTCAAGTGAAAGGAGGATAAAGGATGCAGGATCCTTATCCTCATATAAGATAATTAATGAATGAAATAGTTTGAGATTAGATCATTACCAAAATGAGGATCATCTGTCCGATAAGGATCCTTCAAGGATACTTCTTATGTAAGGATCATGGATCCTCGTTACATGAAGTATTTCTTTAAGTGGACAGCATTCCAAGCTCTTGGTAGCAAGTCACCTTCCATTGTTAGCAGTCGATATGCCCCTTTCCTGCCTCATCTTCAATCAAGTAAGGGCCTTCCCACTTTGGTGCCAACTTTCCATCAGCAGGATTGGTGGTATTCTGAAATGCTTTCCTTAACACCATATCTCCAACTTGGAATTTCCTGATCCTGACATTTTTGTTGTAGGCTCTAGCCATCCTTTGTTGATAACTGGTCATCCTTACCCTTGCCAAATCCCTGATTTCTTCTATAGTATCCAAGTCTTGAACCAAGTTTTCAGCATTTTCTTTAGGATCACGAATGCTTGTTCTTGCAGTTGGAACCACCATCTTTGTAGGGATCACTGATTCTGCCCCAAATACCAAAGAAAATGGAGTTTGTCCAGTGGCATTCTTGGGAGTTGTCCTATCAGCCCATAGTACATAAGGTAGTTCTTCTGCCCATTTTCCCTTCTTGGATCTAAGCTTTTTCTTCAAATTGTTGATGATGATCTTGTTGGATGATTCTGCCTGACCATTAGCTTGTGGGTGGACTGGTGTTGATGTTATCATCTTAATCCCCCAGCTGTCACAAAAGTTAGTAGTTCTACTCCCAATAAATTGGGATCCATTATCACAAACAATTTCAGAAGGGATACCAAATCTAGTAATAATGTTTCTTTTAATAAAGGATGTTATGGGTCATTTTCTGAGCGTACATATCTTGATCAATATCCTTCTTTTAATTGTTTATTTGTGACCAGGATACTGGACGGGGATATTGCTAACATCCTGGGCGATATCCTGAGGTTGATTGAATTAACCACGTGCAGGTTAAAGGCTGGGGTTTGCTAACGGTCAGATGGACTTCATCTCCTCAAGACTCGGGCATGTTTGTTATGGGAGAGACGTTGAACCCGAAAGACTAGGTCTACAACGTTCGAGTGAGGAATATTCGCTGGATCCCGGTTATTTAGGATAGTTTGTTATATTTATTTTACTATAAATAGATGGGGGCAGATCAGATTAAGGCACGCAACTTTCACATTTTCAAACACTTTCTCTCTAGCTCTCTGCAAACACTACACACAAACACTTGTATTCAAATCACATTGTAACACCTAGTTGATTCGCTCTACATCCTGCACTGTATCCTGATATTTGAAGCAATAGAAGAACAAGGCAGCTGCGATTGTCAGCTCCCGAGGTTTTGTGCCGGTGATCTAGATTGATCAAGGGCTTTCCTCGTACATCACGTGTCAACCTTTACTTTTCTGTTCATTGTTTGAGCACAGATACAGCTCTATATCTTGAGCCGTATCCTGAAACTATTTTTACAACTAACTTGGTTAACATATTTTTCACACATAATTTTAGCACACTACCTCACTTAATTAATTTGATCACTAAATTGCTTCGGTAATTTTTTACCAAAACAATTTGGCGCCCACCGTGGGGCAAGTGGTGCTATTTTTGCTAAAAACTTTAGTAAAATCATTATTCGGTTTTCTTTTGTCAAAACTTTTTTCTAACTTATTTTCAATGGCTTCGAGATCAAACATGAGCTCCTCCACTATGACCGCTACGACTTCTGCTACTACCGGTTCGGTGCTTCCACCACATCCTCCAAGGATGCCAGTTTGTTCACAACCTCAGGATGTTATCCCTACTCAGAGTGTTCAGGGATCTGCTCCCGTTTTAGCCTCTAATGATGAAATTCTAACTTTATTTAGAAGTGTGCAGGAACAAATGAGGCAGCAACAGGAAACTAACCAAATGCTGTTAAGAGAAATACAACTCTTAAAAGCTAGCTCGAGTAGACCTGCTGAAGAAACTGTCACTCCTATACAGCCCAGGGCTTTGAACTTCAGTTCCGCAGTTTACACTGAGGATAACAGGGGGAATATCGCCCCAAGCCATTCTCAGAATCATACCCCTGAGATACCCTCCCCGGTTAGGATGCCGACTGTGAGGAGTTCAGGATATGCTTCAGGATATAGCCAAAATCCTCAGACCGGTAATGTGTCAAATAATAATATTCTTGCTACTAACAACAATGGGTCTTTGCAGGATGCAGGTATGACGTCAACATTTACCAGGGAGCTCCAGAAATTGAAGGACATGATATCCAGTGTACCTGGAGTGGTCCAGCCAATTCCGGAAGTATCCCAACACAGCCACAGGATATCCCGCTTTGCGTATCCTATCTGTGATGCTGAAATCCCAAAAAGATTTCAGACTCCCAACATGAAACTGTATGACGGGACTACGGATCCTAAGAGCATATTGCCCAGTATAGGGAACGGATGGAAATCAATCCTATCCCTCCAGATCTCAAGGAAGCATGCTTATGCAAGGGATTCGGTTCTACCTTGACAGGATCAGCCTTAAAATGGCTGTTAAACGTCCCTCCTCACTCAATTACTTCGTTTGCTCATTTGGTTAATTTATTTAACAGTCAATTTTCTTGTAGTCGGAGTTTTGAGAAACTAACCAGTGACCTTTACAGGATAACTCAAGGATCTCAGGAATCCTTGAGGGATTATGTGAACAAGTTCAGTCGAGAATCCTTGGATATCCCACATCTTGATGTTGCAACAGCTGTGCAAGCTTTTAAGATGGGGTTACAAAAGGATTCTCAGTTTTATCAGGATCTTGTAATGAATCCCTGCAGGAATCTCGACGAAGTTCGTAACAGGGCTTTGAGATATATCCGTTTGGAAGATGACAAGAAGATGCAAGAGAGGATGAATTCTACCTCAACCTACGAATCAACCAACAGGAAATCAGAATCCTCATATAAGCCATATCGCTCCAAGCCATATGGCAGAAATGATAACAAGAAAGTGAATGCTGTTGAAGACGAGGATCCTGAAGAATATCCTGACTTATCTGAATACTGCTTTTCTGTTAATATACCTGAGTTAATGTATGTTATGCAGGGTTTAGGGGACAAAGCTAGGTGGCCTCGAAAGAACCAGCAGAAAGCTGATTGGAAGGATAAATCCAAATGGTGTGCCTTCCATGAAGACTTCGGACATATGACCGAGGATTGCATTGCTTTAAGGAAAGAATAAGTTACCTGTTAAGCAAAGGGTATCTGAAGGACTTGCTGGGAAGAAAGAAGAATAAAGGGCAGGATCCCGAGAAGAATCCTGAACGAGCAGCATCACCCCCAGCAGATGCCAAGATAATTAACTTTATTTCAGGAGGATCCGACATTTGTGGGACTTCGTATTCGGCGGCTAAGAGACCAAGCCTAATCCAGCATAGCAATTAAAGATGCGGGCCCGGGATACCATGGAAGCTTCGGAGCAGGATGTGAAGAAAGTTATCCTGGATCAGGATAATCCTGATATCTCGGTGCTCGTCGGAACCAATATCCCTCGGGATATTGAAGAACAATTAACTGACTTTTTGAAGTGCAGGATGTCAACGTTTGCATGGAAGCATGAGGATATGACAGGTATATCCAAAGACATTATTACTCACAAGCTTGGAATTGACAGGTCGTTCAAGCCTGTTCAGCAAAAAAGAAGGAAGTTTGCTCCTGAGCGAAATATAATCATCCAAGAGGAAGTTGAAAGACTGTTAAAGTCCAAAATGATCAGAGAAGTCAAGTTCCCAAGATGGTTGGCAAATGTGGTCGTAGTGCAGAAGAAAAATGGGAAATGGAGAGTCTGTGTAGATTACACAGACTTGAATAAGGCTTGTCCTAAAGACCCATTCCCCCTTCCTCATATCGTTGCAATGGTGGATGCTACTGCTGGGCATGAGATGTTAACATTCATGGACGCATCCTCAGGATTTCAGCAGATTCAAATGGAGCCTTCGGACCAGGAGGATACTGCTTTCATGACACCAACAGGTATTTATTGCTATACTGCTATGCCTTTCGGTTTGAAAAATGCAGGTGCAACATACCAGAGGTTGGTGAACATGATGTTCAAAGATAAGCTGGGGGACACCATGGAGGTATATATTGACGATATGGTGGTGAAATCTAAAAAGGCTGAGGATCACCTCCAGGATATCAAGGGAGCATTTGATATCCTGGATCAGTATAACATGAAGCTGAATCCTGCTAAGTGCCATTTCGGAGTGGGGGCAGGAAAGTTTCTAGGATATATGGTGACGAAAAGGGGGATAGAGGCAAGCCCTGAGCAGATTAAAGCTATCCTGGATATAAAATCACCCTCGAATATGAAGGATGTTCAACGGTTAACAGGCCGAGTAGCAGCATTAAACAGATTTATTTCAAGATCCTCGAAAAAATGCAAGGAATTCTATGATATCCTCAAGAAGAATAAGAAGTTCGAATGGGGAGCAAAGCATGAAGCAGCCTTGCAGGATTTGAAGCGATATCTCTCGACTGCACCTCTATTGATGAAGCCTGAAAATGGTGAACCACTATCCCTATACCTCGCTGTATCAGGGAATGCTGTAAGTGCCGTTCTTATAAAAGACCATGAAGGTCAGCAATACCCTGTCTATTATGTTAGTAAAAGTCTACTAGATGCTGAAACTAGATATTCTCATTTAGAAAAATTGATATTAGCCCTAGTTATGGCATCGACAAAGCTTAGACATTATTTTGAGACACATAGGATCCATGTTAAAACCAATTATCCTGTTAAAAACGTGCTTAGGAAACCGGAGATGTCAGGTAGGATGGCCAAGTGGTCAGTGAAATTGAGTGCTTATGACTTAGTATATGAACCAAGAAATGCCATAAAGTCTCAGGCTTTAGCTGACTTTGTGGCTGATTTCAGTAGTGACATTCAAAATGAAGTAGATTTAGAAGTACAGCAGCTAGGAGAAAACTTAGAATGCTGGACATTATATACTGATGGTGCATCCAATGTAAGAGGTGTAGGTTTAGGTATACTACTAAAATCGCCACAGGGGGACATATTACCCCAGGCTATTAGGTGTGAATTTCCTGCTACTAATAATGAGGCAGAATATGAAGCTTTAATTGCAGGATTAGAGTTGGCTAAGAATATGAATATAAAAAATTTGCAAGTGTATGTTGACTCCTTGTTAATCACTAATCATTTTAATGGAAGCTATGCAGTTAAAGGAGAGAATTTAATCGGGTATCTCGAAATTCTTAAAAAATTAGCAGGATATTTTGATACTTTTACACTTGAACAGGTACCAAGAGAAGACAATGCTGAAGCTGATGCCTTGGCAAATCTAGGATCATCGGTCAGAATACCGGAAGGAACCCGGATACCAATATTACATATCCTATATCCTGCGACGAATCCTCAGGATAAGGAAGTAATAAGTATTCAGGATCCTGATGATGTCTATCTTGAGGAGGATCCTAAGTCCTGGATAGCTCCAATCATGAGATATCTAAAGCAAGGATACATCCCAAAGAATGAGAATCCTAAAGCCTTTAGGATGAAGGTATCACGATTCACTATTATAAATGATGTTTTGTATAAGAAATCTCTTACAGGACCATATCTGAGGTGCTTGGAGGATCCTGAAACCAAGGAAGTACTTCAGGATATACATGAAGGGGATTGTGGTAACCATACTGGGGGCAGGTCATTATTCTCAAAAGTATTAAGGACATGATATTATTGGCCGACAATGAGGAAAGATGCCACAGAATATGTTCGAAGATGTGATGCATGTCAAAGACATAGTAACATACTGCATCAGCCTGCTGAACCATTATATCCTATTGTTTCCCCTTGGCCATTTATGAAGTGGGGTATGGATATAGTGGGAAAGCTTCCAAAGGCTCCAGGAGGGAAGGTTTTTATGTTGGCGATGACAGATTATTTCTCCAAATGGGTTGAAGCCGAGGCATTTGTCCAAGTTAGGGATCAAGAAGTGGTATCCTTCATAAAGAGAAATATCCTGACCAGATTCGGAGTACCAGCCGAGATAATCTGTGACAATGGTTCTCAGTTTATAAGTAAGAGGACTACTGACTTTTGCAAGGGTTGGGGAATCAAAATGATTACGTCTACTCCGGTACATCCTCAAGCAAATGGACAAGCTGAATCCTCAAACAAGATAATTGTCAACAACTTGAAGAAAATATTAGGGGCCAAGAAAGGAAGATGGGCAGAAGAATTACCCTTTGTTTTGTGGGCTGATAGAACGACGGTAAAAAATGCAACTGGTCAAACCCCGTTTTCCTTAGTATTTGGAGCAGAAGCAGTGATCCCGACAGAAATGGTGATACCCATAGCAAGATCCAACCTCTGGAATCCTGAGCAGAATCCTGAAGTCCTATGCCAGGAGCTGGATACTATTGATGAGACAAGAGATGCAGCACGGCTAAGAATGGCGGCATATCAACAAAGGATATCCAGAACATACAACAAGAATATAAGGATTAGAAGGTTCAAAGTTGGAGATTGGGTGTTAAGAAAAGCTTTTCAGAATACTACCAATCCTGCTGATGGAAAGCTGGCTCCGAAATGGGAAGGACCATATGAGATTGAATCAGAATCAGGAAAAGGTGCATACCGACTCAAGGATATGGAGGGGGATATGCTACCGAGATCTTGGAATGCTATACACCTTAAACTTTATTTCAACTAAGTTTAGAATTTAATTTCTAACTCAAGATGGTATGAATTCTATCTCTTTTAAATATGTTTGATTTGATTTGTTCTTTGAAATCCAATACTAACTTAAGCATCGGAGGGGTGTTAGCCAAGCTAACACCCACCTTAGTTTAAAGGATGTTTTGCAGTATATGCTCCGGGATATAGCTCCAGGATGCTCACTCAGGATACTTCGGAAGATTAGAGGATTGGCCCCCTCTCTCACGTATAAGGGATCCTGATCCCTTCACAGGTTTAAAGGTATTCACCTTTCTTCCGAATTGGGTTTAAACACCCCGCCTGGAGCGCAAGTTATTCGGGAATAGTTGTCACACCCCCAAAATCCACATGCGGAGTACCACCGCTTGGAGGCGTGACTGACCAGGATCCAGCCACCAATTATACTGAGCATTGATTAATAGTAAAAATATTCACCGACCACAATAGTTAGTAAAGCATTATAGTTTAAAGTTCTAAAAGCTTAAGTTCGAATAATAGTTTAAGTAAGTAGCGGAAGCATAAACCAAACAGTTTCAAAACAAAGTTCATAGTTCAAGATTATTTAGAACCCAACACACGGGTTTAGACGACCACCACACTTCCCCAAGCCGCAAGCTCCTGAGTTACTGGGTACCTGCAAAGCATGCAGTAGGGTGTCAACAAAAATATTGGCGAGTTCACGAGGTGTCCAGTTTTAACTTTTCGAAAACGTAGGTTGTTTAGATAAAACATTTATAATCACGTCATGGGGAGCTACCCCATATGAAAGCTACTAAACTGGCGTTACCGAAACTATTGACGAGAAGATTTTTGTGCCCCGAGTGAATGTCTATCGTCATTGACCAAGATGCAAGGTATACTAGTTCACGCCCGATCTCCCCCGGTCACGGTGTGAGGTTGTCAAACCTAATAGCGCTATCAACTAATAACCCGTTCGCCCCCGACGATTAATCGGTACTATGAGCAGGGACTTTACATGATAGAGATTCGTTTAGTTTTGCTAGTTGTGATTTATAAATAATATCCAAACGTATCTCCCCCGGAGATAGTATTTTAAAAGTACCCATTTACATTTTCCCCCAGAAATATTAATTGAAAGTAATCTTTAAAGATGGCGGTTTGTTCGTGTCCCTCCCTAGGACGCATGCTTTTAGTGTGTGAACTCACCTTGGGTTGCTCGGCAGTTTAGTTCACTTGGTTAAGTATGCTGGTCACCATGTCCTAATATGGTTACCAGTATAGGTCAGGCTTGGATACAAGTAATCACGTATATGGTACACGTATCTAACACATAGCATACAAAACATACAAGGTTATTGGGCCTGCCCTAATATTTGAATGGTTAATCAGTAACACTTAGTCCAGATAAACAGTAACAGGAAATCATGCAGTCCAAACATTAAATGCGGCCCAATAACTTAGTCAAACATCCTGATCGAGACTGAGCGGTCTCGACTCAAGACTACGCGGTCTCGAGTCGCAACCTAGTGGTCTCGGGTTGTGGATGGATGGTCTCGAGTTGTCAAGCATGAGTCGCAACCTCTGAGGTCTCGAGTTAGATCTCGAGTCGAGACCATGAGATCTCTAGTCGAGACCTTGCTGGTTTCGAGTCCTTGAAGCTTGTCTCGAGTTGTCAAGGGATGGTCTCGAGTCGCAATCACCGCGGTCTCGAGTTGTCACGTATATGGTCTCGAGTCGCAACCGGAGGTCTCGACTCGCACCCCTGCTGTTTCTAGAACATCTGCCCAGAATTGTACTAACCAATAGAATTACCATTTCATGATCTTGTGTACTATCCAACCAAAATGCACCAACATGTTTTCTTGTCTAAAACCTTAATCAATTGGATCAAACATAGCAAATTTCAAATATTCATATCACATTCAACAAGTTCTTCATCTAGGGTTTTCATCACTTTGCAAACATGATTATTTAACTCTTGAATCTAGCATGCGTTTAACTCAAAACAGGAATATGTATTCATACAATCTATACATCATGACTACCATGCATATTATTATCAAAACAACATTTGTCCTATAACTTCTAACATAAATCGGATGATCATAAGCATCTCATACATTCATTATTCAAATATCTTAGCAACTCATTATCATACAAGAGTTCTCATATTTAATCATTCAAAGCAAGTAGCACCATTGTTCACATAAGCACCTAGTGAGCATCTAATAACACTAACCGGTTGATATAAACTCATGACTTATCATTCATTTTAACCAATAACTACACGATACTAACCGGCTAGATGAAAGGGTATGAAGGATTGATGAACTAAATTCCGAGTGATGGTCTCGAGCTAATCCGAGAGTCCTTTGGTTGCCGCCGATTTGATCCAAGAGAGAAGGAGAGGAGAGGTTGTGTTTAAGGTTTTAAGGGTTTTCTAGAGAGAGGGAGAGTGAGGATGAAATGAGAGAGAGTGTAAAGGAGAGTGTGTGAGGGTTTTGGGTTTATATAGAAGGTGATGCACCCTTAGTGGGTTTCCGAGTGGGCTAAGGGAGTGCACGGCCCAACTGATTTGGTTCACTCGAGACCGGGTGGTCTCGAGTCGGGTCCATGGTGGTCTCGGTTCACTTATGTTCATATATAACATACGTACATACAACACATAGCACAATTAAGATATTCCACACCTTTCATTTAATAATTAAGTACACGCAATATTGAAACAAGGAGGTTGTTCGGGAAAAATCCAGAGTGTCACATTATCCCCAAGTTTTAAGAACTTTCGTCCCGAAAGTTAAGGCAGCCACTGTCAAGCTAGTTATGAGTGAGAGCGTTTCAACGGGGTGTCACATCATCCCCCCGTTAGTTTGGAATTTCATCCCGAAATTCGGTTGTAGCTTCAGTGCTGGGAGTTTCATTATGGAGCAACTGGGGATACTTGCGCTTCATCTGGTCCTCCCGCTCCCAGGTAAACTCTGGGCCACGTCGCGAGTTCCAACGAACTCGCACGAGAGGTATCTGGCTACGTTTGAGGGTTTTGATTTCTCGATCTGTGATCTCAATCGGTTCCTCAGTAAAATGTAGCTGTTCGTCGATAGTAAGTTCCTTGAAAGGAATGATGAGTGTTTCATCTGACAGACACTTCTTCAGATTAGACACGTGAAAGACGTTGTGCACAGCACTCAGTTCTTCAGGCAGATTCAATCTGTAAGCGACCTTACCGATCTTTTCGGTAATTTCGAATGGTCCGACATATCGCGGATTAAGCTTGCCCCGTTTGCCAAAACGAACCACACCCTTCCAGGGTGAGACTTTAAGTAGAGCCCGATCACCAACCTAGAACTCTAGCGGTTTCCTATCCTTATCAGCGTAACTCTTCTGACGGTCACGAGCTGCCGCCATGCGTTGTCTGATCTGGGCAATCCTTTCCGTAGTGTCTACCACAAGTTTTGGACCTGTGATTTGGCTGTCGCCAACTTCCGCCCAGCAAAGAGGCGATCGGCATTTACGACCGTACAATGCCTCAAAGGGTGCTGCCTGAATGCTGGTGTGGTAGCTGTTGTTGTAGGAGAATTCCACTAACGGTAGGTGCTTTTCCCAACCCTTTCCAAAATCGATCACACATGCCCTAAGCATGTCTTCCAGGGTTTGGATGGTGCGTTCAGATTGCCCATCCGTTTGTGGATGATAAGCGGTGCTCATGTCTAAACGTGAGCCAAAGGATTTGTGCATAGCTTGCCACAACTCAGAAGTAAAACGCGCGTCTCGATCGGAAATAATAGAGGTCGGCACCCCGTGCTTCGAAACCACTTCCTTTAAGTATACCTCTGCTAAGGTAGAGAACTTGTCTGTTTCTTTAATAGCCAAAAAGTGTGCAGACTTAGTTAATCGATCCACTATCACCCAAATGGTGTCATTTCCGCGTTGAGACCTAGGCAGGCCAGTAACAAAATCAATGGAAATTTGCTCCCATTTCCATTGCGGGATCTCTGGTTGTTGGAGTAGGCCCGATGGTTTCTGATACTCAGCCTTGACTCTTGCACAAGTCAAACATTTTCTGACATAGGTTGCTATGTGGGCTTTCATGCTAGGCCACCAGTATGTAGTCTTTAAATCGTGGTACATCTTATCCGAACCAGGATGTACTGAGTAACGGGACTTATGGGCTTCATCCATTACAAGCTCGCGCAAATTCCCATAAAGTGGGACCCATATACGCCCGTTTACATAGTAAGCACCATCTTCTTTTTGTTCTAGCCGTTTCCTTGATCCTCGCAGGGACTCAGCCCTAACGTTCTCGTCTTTCAATGCTTCGACCTGAGCGTTTCGGATTTGCTTAGGGAGGTTCGAGTAGATGGTGAGCTGTAAAGCACGAACACGCTTAGGTTTGGTTTCCTTCCTGCTGAGGGCATCTGCCACCACATTAGCCTTGCCTGGATGGTATTTAATCGCACACTCGTAGTCATTTAGGAGTTCGACCCATCGGCGTTGCCGCATATTCAACTCCTTTTGCTCCATTATGTGCTGGAGGCTCTTGTGATCGGTGTAAATCGTGCACTTGGTACCGTACAAGTAATGTCTCCAAATCTTGAGCGCGAAGACCATAGCTCCGAATTCTAAGTCATGTGTCGTGTAGTTCCGTTCGTGGATCTTGAGTTATCGTGAAGCGTAAGCAATAACCTTCTCGCGTTGCATCAACACGCAACCAAGTCCTTGAATAGAAGCGTCACAGTAAACAACAAAGTCGTCGGTACCTTCAGGTAAGGAAAGAATAGGAGCACTACAGAGGTTCTTCTTTAGTTCCTGAAAGGCAGATTCCTGAGCATCACTCCATTTGTAAGCAACACCCTTCTGGGTGAGGGTCGTAAGTGGTTGAGCGATCTTAGAAAATCCCTTGATAAATCTTCGATAGTACCCTGCCAATCCCAAGAATTGGCGAACTTCGGTCGGAGTCTTAGGTATAGGCCAATTCTTAATGGATTCGATCTTAGCGGGGTCAACATGAATCCCATCCTGATTGACTATGTGCCCAAGGAAATGGACTTCTCTAAGCCAGAAATCACATTTCAAGAATTTGGCATACAGTTGCTCATTGCGAAGGAGTTCGAGAATAAGACGCAGGTGTTGTTCATGCTCCTCTTGACTCTTCGAGTAGATAAGGATGTCGTCAATAAACACAATTACGAACTTGTCGAGGTAGGGTTTGCACACTCGGTTCATGAGATCCATGAAGATCGCAGGTGCGTTGGTCATTCCGAAAGGCATAACAAGGAACTCGTAGTGACCATAGCGGGTTCTGAAAGCCTTCTTAGAGACGTCCTCATCGCGGACTCTCAGCTGGTGATAACCCGATCGCAGATCGATCTTGGAATAATAGCTCGACCCTTGCAGCTGGTCGAACAGATCGTCGATACGGGGGAGTGGATAACGATTCTTGATGGTAACCTTGTTCAGTTCGCGGTAGTCAATGCACATTCGGAACGTGCCATCCTTCTTTTTATCAAAGAGGACTGGGGCTCCCCATGGTGATGAGCTAGGACGGATAATACCTTTGTCCAAAAGTTCTTGTAATTGAGTAGAAAGTTCCTTGAGTTCTGCGGGGGCTAGTCGATAAGGTGCACGAGCTATAGGTGCTGCTCCGGGAGCTAGTTCGATTTGAAATTCGACCTGACGGTGAGGAGGGAGTCCAGGTAGTTCCTCAGGAAATACCTCGGGATAGTCGCGTACAACTGGAAAAACTTCAATCCTATTTTCCTTTTTCTGCGTGTCGACAAAAAGTGCTAAGATAGCGGTGTGCCCCTTTCGTAAACACTTCTGGGCTTTTAAGAATGAAATGATGCCTGTAACTTCTCCGCTTTTGTCGCCTTGGACGATAAGGGGTTTGCCAGGGGAACGGGGAATACGA
This sequence comes from Helianthus tuberosus, assembly GCA_030545235.1. Classification (NCBI taxonomy): domain Eukaryota; kingdom Viridiplantae; phylum Streptophyta; class Magnoliopsida; order Asterales; family Asteraceae; genus Helianthus; species Helianthus tuberosus. The sequence goes on from CM060391.1 coordinate 39,550,761, forward strand.
ACAGCTTTCTCTTGGCAGAGGATTTCAGCTCGATGCTTGGATAACCAATCCATACCAATGACGATGTCGAAGCTTCCGAGAATGATGGGGAAGAGATCGATACGGAAGGTTTGACCAGACAATTCTAGTTTGCAGTTACGAATAACATGTGAGGCCTCGAGGTTTCTACCATTAGCTAATTCAACGATGTGCTTAGAGCTTAACGGCGTAAGAGTGGACTTAAGCTTCTTACTAATACGTAGGGATACATAACTAGCATCTGCTCCAGAATCAAACAATACGGAAACATAACGGTCATTAAGTAGGAACTTACCCGCTACAACGTTGGGGTCATTCCTCGCTTCTCCAGCTCCAATCACAAAAGTCCTTCCTCTTGCACCATTCCCAGCATTGTTGGTGTTGTTGTTGTTATTTCCCGCACCCTGGTTGTGGTTGTTCTGGTTTAACTGGGGACAATTCTTCTTAATGTGCCCCTCGGCTCCGCACTGGAAACAGCCCTTGATGTTCCCATGATGCTGCTGCTGATGTGGTTGGTTCTGCCTTGCGGGATGAGGGCTCCTACAATCCTTGGCCTCATGCCCCATCTTGTTGCATCGCTGACACTTGTTCCTCGCACAGGGCCCATTGTGATGTCGATTACACTTGTTACACTTGGGGAGATGGCCCTGGTAGCCGCCCTGCTGCTGAGGGCCCTTGTTGTTTTCGGTTTTCCTTTGCTGGGCTGGGGCCTGAGTAGGGTTAGCATCCTTACCCTGATTTCCATCCCACTTTCGTTTGTTGTCACTAAAAGCTCCAGCAGTAGCACTGATCCTCTTGGGCAGCTTACCCTCCTCCACTGCCTGATCGGTGAGTTTGTGAGCAAGACGGACCACTGGCTGAATGGTATTGAGGTTGGCTGAGGTCACATGGCTCCGGATTTCTGGGGCCAAACCTTTGATGTACAATTCGATCCTTCGATACATAGGTCGAGACATGTTTGGGCATAATGCAGCATAGTCATTGGACTGTTTGGTGTAGGTCTCAATCTCTGATCCAACCATCTTGAGCTCATAGTACTCGTTCTCAAGTTTGTGGATATCATCCCTGTGACAATATTCTTCCTTGATCATGTCCTTGAAATCTTCCCACGCAGTAGCATTTGTAGTTTCCAGACCAAGCATCTGAATCTGTGCCTTCCACCATGAAAGCGCGTTTCCTTCAAGCGTACCAGTCGCAAACTTTACCCAGTTAGCAGGGGGACACTCGCAGACAGCAAAGACAGCTTCGGCCTTTTCAATCCAGTGTAGAAGGCCTATGGCACCCTCAGTGCCGTTGAAAGGGAGAGGCTTGCAATCCATGAAGGTTTTGAAAGTACAAACACGTGGTTGCGCAGGCGCTTACTGACCTGTTGTGTGAAGCGAAGCGAATAGGCTTAGAGGTGAAAAGACGATGCGGGGGTAGGATCTAAACATCCTAAAGTAACGAGTTTACCTCCAGGATGAGCTGCGAAAGCTACAGCCACCGTGTTGAGCAAGTTAGTGAACTGAGCCTGAGTCATGTTAACGTTTCCTCTTCCGCGTCCACTCATTGTCTTCATAGCCAGAAAACACAGTATGAGTGTGATGTCGTAACATAGCGAGAATGAGATAGAAGAGGGATGTGTATCTATCTGATTAGGCACACTAGTACGTATAGTAGAACAATAACATAAAGTAAACAAGCAAACAAGTCCGAGCTATGAGGCCTAATAAGCTGAGTCTTGCCCTTGGAGTGTAGTGTCGTCAGGAGTCACGGGTTATAGTCTGGTTTTTCTCAAAAAGACTTTCTTTTTAAAACCAAGTTCACTATAACCAATGGCTCTGATACCAATCTGTCACACCCCCAAAATCCACATGCGGAGTACCACCGCTTGGAGGCGTGACTGACCAGGATCCAGCCACCAATTATACTGAGCATTGATTAATAGTAAAAATATTCACCGACCACAATAGTTAGTAAAGCATTATAGTTTAAAGTTCTAAAAGCTTAAGTTCGAATAATAGTTTAAGTAAGTAGCGGAAGCATAAACCAAACAGTTTCAAAACAAAGTTCAAGATTATTTAGAACCCAACACACGGGTTTAGACGACCACCACACTTCCCCAAGCCGCAAGCTCCTGAGTTACTGGGTACCTGCAAAGCATGCAGTAGGGTGTCAACAAAAATGTTGGCGAGTTCACGAGGTGTCCAGTTTTAACTTTTCGAAAACGTAGGTTGTTTAGATAAAACATTTATAATCACGTCATGGGGAGCTACCCCATATGAAAGCTACTAAACTGGCGTTACCGAAACTATTGACGAGAAGATTTTTGTGCCCCGAGTCAATGTCTATCGTCATTGACCAAGATGCAAGGTATACTAGTTCACGCCCGATCTCCCCCGGTCACGGTGTGAGGTTGTCAAACCTAATAGCGCTATCAACTAATAACCCGTTCGCCCCCGGCGATTAATCGGTACTATGAGCAGGGACTTTACATGATAGAGATTCGTTTAGTTTTGCTAGTTGTGATTTATAAATAATATCCAAACATATCTCCCCCGGAGATAGTATTTTAAAAGTACCCATTTGCATTTTCCCCTGGAAATATTAATTGAAAGTAATCTTTAAAGATGGCGGTTTGTTCGTGTCCCTCCCTGGGACGCATGCTTTTAGTGTGTGAACTCACCTTGGGTTGCTCGGCAGTTTAGTTCACTTGGTTAAGTATGCTGGTCACCACGTCCTAATATGGTTACCAGTATAGGTCAGGCTTGGATACAAGTAATCACGTATATGGTACACGTATCTAACACATAGCATACAAAACATACAAGGTTATTGGGCCTGCCCTGATCGAGACTGAGCGGTCTCGACTCGAGACTACGCGGTCTCGAGTCGCCACCTAGTGGTCTCGGGTTGTGGATGGATGGTCTCGGGTTGTCAAGCATGAGTCGCAACCTCTGAGGTCTCGAGTTAGATCTCGAGTCGAGACCATGAGATCTCTAGTCGAGACCTTGCTGGTTTCGAGTCCTTGAAGCTTGTCTCGAGTTGTCAAGGGATGGTCTCGAGTCGCAATCACCGCGGTCTCGAGTTGTCACGTATATGGTCTCGAGTCGCAACCGGAGGTCTCGACTCGCACCCCTGCTGTTTCTAGAACATCTGCCCAGAATTGTACTAACCAATAGAATTACCATTTCATGATCTTGTGTACTATCCAACCAAAATGCACCAACATGTTTTCTTGTCTAAAACCTTAATCAATTGGATCAAACATAGCAAATTTCAAATATTCATATCACATTCAACAAGTTCTTCATCTAGGGTTTTCATCACTTTGCAAACATGATTATTTAACTCTTGAATCTAGCATGCGTTTAACTCAAAACAGGAATATGTATTCATACAATCTATACATCATGACTACCATGCATATTATTATCAAAACAACATTTGTCCTATAACTTCTAACATAAATCGGATGATCATAAGCATCTCATACATTCATTATTCAAATATCTTAGCAACTCATTATCATACAAGAGTTCTCATATTTAATCATTCAAAGCAAGTAGCACCATTGTTCACATAAGCACCTAGTGAGCATCTAATAACACTAACCGGTTGATATAAACTCATGACTTATCATTCATTTTAACCAATAACTACAAGATACTAACCGGCTAGATGAAAGGGTATGAAGGATTGATGAACTAAATTCCGAGTGATGGTCTCGAGCTAATCCGAGAGTCCTTTGGTTGCCGCCGATTTGATCCGAGAGAGAAGGAGAGGAGAGGTTGTGTTTAAGGTTTTAAGGGTTTTCTAGAGAGAGGGAGAGTGAGGATGAAATGAGAGAGAGTGTAATGGAGAGTGTGTGAGGGTTTTGGGTTTATATAGAAGGTGATGCACCCTTAGTGGGTTTCCGAGTGGGCTAAGGGAGTGCACGGCCCAACTGATTTGGTTCACTCGAGACCGGGTGGTCTCGAGTCGGGTCCATGGTGGTCTCGGTTCACTTATGTTCATATATAACATACGTACATACAACACATAGCACAATTAAGATATTCCACACCTTTCATTTAATAATTAAGTACACGCAATATTGAAACAAGGAGGTTGTTCGGGAAAAATCCAGAGTGTCACATTATCCCCAAGTTTTAAGAACTTTCGTCCCGAAAGTTAAGGCAGCCACTGTCAAGCTAGTTATGAGTGAGAGCGTTTCAACGGGGTGTCACATCATCCCCCCGTTAGTTTGGAATTTCATCCCGAAATTCGGTTGTAGCTTCAGTGCTGGGAGTTTCATTAGGGAGCAACTGGGGATACTTGCGCTTCATCTGGTCCTCCCGCTCCCAGGTAAACTCTGGGCCACGTCGCGAGTTCCAACGAACTCGCACGAGAGGTATCTGGCTACGTTTAAGGGTTTTGATTTCTCGATCTGTGATCTCAATCGGTTCCTCAGTAAAATGTAGCTGTTCGTCGATAGTAAGTTCCTTGAAAGGAATGATGAGTGTTTCATCTGACAGACACTTCTTCAGATTAGACACGTGAAAGACGTTGTGCACAGCACTCAGTTCTTCAGGCAGATTCAATCTGTAAGCGACCTTACCGATCTTTTCGGTAATTTCGAATGGTCCGACATATCGCGGATTAAGCTTGCCCCGTTTGCCAAAACGAACCACACCCTTCCAGGGTGAGACTTTAAGTAGAGCCCGATCACCAACCTAGAACTCTAGCGGTTTCCTATCCTTATCAGCGTAACTCTTCTGACGGTCACGAGCTGCCGCCATGCGTTGTCTGATCTGGGCAATCCTTTCCGTAGTGTCTACCACAAGTTTTGGACCTGTGATTTGGCTGTCGCCAACTTCCGCCCAGCAAAGAGGCGATCGGCATTTACGACCGTACAATGCCTCAAAGGGTGCTGCCTGAATGCTGGTGTGGTAGCTGTTGTTGTAGGAGAATTCCACTAACGGTAGGTGCTTTTCCCAACCCTTTCCAAAATCGATCACACATGCCCTAAGCATGTCTTCCAGGGTTTGGATGGTGCGTTCAGATTGCCCATCCGTTTGTGGATGATAAGCGGTGCTCATGTCTAAACGTGAGCCAAAGGATTTGTGCATAGCTTGCCACAACTCAGAAGTAAAACGCGCGTCTCGATCGGAAATAATAGAGGTCGGCACCCCGTGCTTCGAAACCACTTCCTTTAAGTATACCTCTGCTAAGGTAGAGAACTTGTCTGTTTCTTTAATAGCCAAAAAGTGTGCAGACTTAGTTAATCGATCCACTATCACCCAAATGGTGTCATTTCCGCGTTGAGACCTAGGCAGGCCAGTAACAAAATCAATGGAAATTTGCTCCCATTTCCATTGCGGGATCTCTGGTTGTTGGAGTAGGCCCGATGGTTTCTGATACTCAGCCTTGACTCTTGCACAAGTCAAACATTTTCTGACATAGGTTGCTATGTGGGCTTTCATGCTAGGCCACCAGTATGTAGTCTTTAAATCGTGGTACATCTTATCCGAACCAGGATGTACTGAGTAACGGGACTTATGGGCTTCATCCATTACAAGCTCGCGCAAATTCCCATAAAGTGGGACCCATATACGCCCGTTTACATAGTAAGCACCATCTTCTTTTTGTTCTAGCCGTTTCCTTGATCCTCGCAGGGACTCAGCCCTAACGTTCTCGTCTTTCAATGCTTCGACCTGAGCGTTTCGGATTTGCTTAGGGAGGTTCGAGTAGATGGTGAGCTGTAAAGCACGAACACGCTTAGGTTTGGTTTCCTTCCTGCTGAGGGCATCTGCCACCACATTAGCCTTGCCTGGATGGTATTTAATCGCACACTCGTAGTCATTTAGGAGTTCGACCCATCGGCGTTGCCGCATATTCAACTCCTTTTGCTCCATTATGTGCTGGAGGCTCTTGTGATCGGTGTAAATCGTGCACTTGGTACCGTACAAGTAATGTCTCCAAATCTTGAGCGCGAAGACCACAGCTCCGAATTCTAAGTCATGTGTCGTGTAGTTCCGTTCGTGGATCTTGAGTTATCGTGAAGCGTAAGCAATAACCTTCTCGCGTTGCATCAACACGCAACCAAGTCCTTGAATAGAAGCGTCACAGTAAACAACAAAGTCGTCGGTACCTTCAGGTAAGGAAAGAATAGGAGCACTACAGAGGTTCTTCTTTAGTTCCTGAAAGGCAGATTCCTGAGCATCACTCCATTTGTAAGCAACACCCTTCTGGGTGAGGGTCGTAAGTGGTTGAGCGATCTTAGAAAATCCCTTGATAAATCTTCGATAGTACCCTGCCAATCCCAAGAATTGGCGAACTTCGGTCGGAGTCTTAGGTATAGGCCAATTCTTAATGGATTCGATCTTAGCGGGGTCAACATGAATCCCATCCTGATTGACTATGTGCCCAAGGAAATGGACTTCTCTAAGCCAGAAATCACATTTCAAGAATTTGGCATACAGTTGCTCATTGCGAAGGAGTTCGAGAATAAGACGCAGGTGTTGTTCATGCTCCTCTTGACTCTTCGAGTAGATAAGGATGTCGTCAATAAACACAATTACGAACTTGTCGAGGTAGGGTTTGCACACTCGGTTCATGAGATCCATGAAGATCGCAGGTGCGTTGGTCATTCCGAAAGGCATAACAAGGAACTCGTAGTGACCATAGCGGGTTCTGAAAGCCTTCTTAGAGACGTCCTCATCGCGGACTCTCAGCTGGTGATAACCCGATCGCAGATCGATCTTGGAATAATAGCTCGACCCTTGCAGCTGGTCGAACAGATCGTCGATACGGGGGAGTGGATAACGATTCTTGATGGTAACCTTGTTCAGTTCGCGGTAGTCAATGCACATTCGGAACGTGCCATCCTTCTTTTTATCAAAGAGGACTGGGGCTCCCCATGGTGATGAGCTAGGACGGATAATACCTTTGTCCAAAAGTTCTTGTAATTGAGTAGAAAGTTCCTTGAGTTCTGCGGGGGCTAGTCGATAAGGTGCACGAGCTATAGGTGCTGCTCCGGGAGCTAGTTCGATTTGAAATTCGACCTGACGGTGAGGAGGGAGTCCAGGTAGTTCCTCAGGAAATACCTCGGGATAGTCGCGTACAACTGGAAAAACTTCAATCCTATTTTCCTTTTTCTGCGTGTCGACAAAAAGTGCTAAGATAGCGGTGTGCCCCTTTCGTAAACACTTCTGGGCTTTTAAGAATGAAATGATGCCTGTAACTTCTCCGCTTTTATCGCCTTGGACGATAAGGGGTTTGCCAGGGGGACGGGGAATACGAACAGCTTTCTCTTGGCAGAGGATTTCAGCTCGATGCTTGGATAACCAATCCATACCAATGACGATGTCGAAGCTTCCGAGAATGATGGGGAAGAGATCGATACGGAAGGTTTGACCAGACAATTCTAGTTTGCAGTTACGAATAACATGTGAGGCCTCGAGGTTTCTACCATTAGCTAATTCAACGATGTGCTTAGAGCTTAACGGCGTAAGAGTGGACTTAAGCTTCTTACTAATACGTAGGGATACATAACTAGCATCTGCTCCAGAATCAAACAATACGGAAACATAACGGTCATTAAGTAGGAACTTACCCGCTACAACGTTGGGGTCATTCCTCGCTTCTCCAGCTCCAATCACAAAAGTCCTTCCTCTTGCACCATTCCCAGCATTGTTGGTGTTGTTGTTGTTATTTCCCGCACCCTGGTTGTGGTTGTTCTGGTTTAACTGGGGACAATTCTTCTTAATGTGCCCCTCGGCTCCGCACTGGAAACAGCCCTTGATGTTCCCATGATGCTGCTGCTGATGTGGTTGGTTCTGCCTTGCGGGATGAGGGCTCCTACAATCCTTGGCCTCATGCCCCATCTTGTTGCATCGCTGACACTTGTTCCTCGCACAGGGCCCATTGTGATGTCGATTACACTTGTTACACTTGGGGAGATGGCCCTGGTAGCCGCCCTGCTGCTGAGGGCCCTTGTTGTTTTCGGTTTTCCTTTGCTGGGCTGGGGCCTGAGTAGGGTTAGCATCCTTACCCTGATTTCCATCCCACTTTCGTTTGTTGTCACTAAAAGCTCCAGCAGTAGCACTGATCCTCTTGGGCAGCTTACCCTCCTCCACTGCCTGATCGGTGAGTTTGTGAGCAAGACGGACCACTGGCTGAATGGTATTGAGGTTGGCTGAGGTCACATGGCTCCGGATTTCTGGGGCCAAACCTTTGATGTACAATTCGATCCTTCGATACATAGGTCGAGACATGTTTGGGCATAATGCAGCATAGTCATTGGACTGTTTGGTGTAGGTCTCAATCTCTGATCCAACCATCTTGAGCTCATAGTACTCGTTCTCAAGTTTGTGGATATCATCCCTGTGACAATATTCTTCCTTGATCATGTCCTTGAAATCTTCCCACGCAGTAGCATTTGTAGTTTCCAGACCAAGCATCTGAATCTGTGCCTTCCACCATGAAAGCGCGTTTCCTTCAAGCGTACCAGTCGCAAACTTTACCCAGTTAGCAGGGGGACACTCGCAGACAGCAAAGACAGCTTCGGCCTTTTCAATCCAGTGCAGAAGGCCTATGGCACCCTCAGTGCCGTTGAAAGGGAGAGGCTTGCAATCCATGAAGGTTTTGAAAGTACAAACACGTGGTTGCGCAGGCGCTTACTGACCTGTTGTGTGAAGCGAAGCGAATAGGCTTAGAGGTGAAAAGACGATGCGGGGGTAGGATCTAAACATCCTAAAGTAACGAGTTTACCTCCAGGATGAGCTGCGAAAGCTGCAGCCACCGTGTTGAGCAAGTTAGTGAACTGAGCCTGAGTCATGTTAACGTTTCCTCTTCCGCGTCCACTCATTGTCTTCATAGCCAGAAAACACAGTATGAGTGTGATGTCGTAACATAGCGAGAATGAGATAGAAGAGGGATGTGTATCTATCTGATTAGGCACACTAGTACGTATAGTAGAACAATAACATAAAGTAAACAAGCAAACAAGTCCGAGCTATGAGGCCTAATAAGCTGAGTCTTGCCCTTGGAGTGTAGTGTCGTCAGGAGTCACGGGTTATAGTCTGGTTTTTCTCAAAAAGACTTTCTTTTTAAAACCAAGTTCACTATAACCAATGGCTCTGATACCAATCTGTCACACCCCCAAAATCCACATGCGGAGTACCACCGCTTGGAGGCGTGACTGACCAGGATCCAGCCACCAATTATACTGAGCATTGATTAATAGTAAAAATATTCACCGACCACAATAGTTAGTAAAGCATTATAGTTTAAAGTTCTAAAAGCTTAAGTTCGAATAATAGTTTAAGTAAGTAGCGGAAGCATAAACCAAACAGTTTCAAAACAAAGTTCATAGTTCAAGATTATTTAGAACCCAACACACGGGTTTAGACGACCACCACACTTCCCCAAGCCGCAAGCTCCTGAGTTACTGGGTACCTGCAAAGCATGCAGTAGGGTGTCAACAAAAATGTTGGCGAGTTCACGAGGTGTCCAGTTTTAACTTTTCGAAAACGTAGGTTGTTTAGATAAAACATTTATAATCACGTCATGGGGAGCTACCCCATATGAAAGCTACTAAACTGGCGTTACCGAAACTATTGACGAGAAGATTTTTGTGCCCCGAGTCAATGTCTATCGTCATTGACCAAGATGCAAGGTATACTAGTTCACGCCCGATCTCCCCCGGTCACGGTGTGAGGTTGTCAAACCTAATAGCGCTATCAACTAATAACCCGTTCGCCCCCGGCGATTAATCGGTACTATGAGCAGGGACTTTACATGATAGAGATTCGTTTAGTTTTGCTAGTTGTGATTTATAAATAATATCCAAACGTATCTCCCCCGGAGATAGTATTTTAAAAGTACCCATTTGCATTTTCCCCTGGAAATATTAATTGAAAGTAATCTTTAAAGATGGCGGTTTGTTCGTGTCCCTCCCTGGGACGCATGCTTTTAGTGTGTGAACTCACCTTGGGTTGCTCGGCAGTTTAGTTCACTTGGTTAAGTATGCTGGTCACCACGTCCTAATATGGTTACCAGTATAGGTCAGGCTTGGATACAAGTAATCACGTATATGGTACACGTATCTAACACATAGCATACAAAACATACAAGGTTATTGGGCCTGCCCTGATCGAGACTGAGCGGTCTCGACTCGAGACTACGCGGTCTCGAGTCGCCACCTAGTGGTCTCGGGTTGTGGATGGATGGTCTCGAGTTGTCAAGCATGAGTCGCAACCTCTGAGGTCTCGAGTTAGATCTCGACTCGAGACCATGAGATCTCTAGTCGAGACCTTGCTGGTTTCGATTCCTTGAAGCTTGTCTCGAGTTGTCAAGGGATGGTCTCGAGTCGCAATCACCGCGGTCTCGAGTTGTCAGGTATATGGTCTCGAGTCGCAACCGGAGGTCTCGACTCGCACCCCTGCTGTTTCTAGAACATCTGCCCAGAATTGTACTAACCAATAGAATTACCATTTCATGATCTTGTGTACTATCCAACCAAAATGCACCAACATGTTTTCTTGTCTAAAACCTTAATCAATTGGATCAAACATAGCAAATTTCAAATATTCATATCACATTCAACAAGTTCTTCATCTAGGGTTTTCATCACTTTGCAAACATGATTATTTAACTCTTGAATCTAGCATGCGTTTAACTCAAAACAGGAATATGTATTCATACAATCTATACATCATGACTACCATGCATATTATTATCAAAACAACATTTGTCCTATAACTTCTAACATAAATCGGATGATCATAAGCATCTCATACATTCATTATTCAAATATCTTAGCAACTCATTATCATACAAGAGTTCTCATATTTAATCATTCAAAGCAAGTAGCACCATTGTTCACATAAGCACCTAGTGAGCATCTAATAACACTAACCGGTTGATATAAACTCATGACTTATCATTCATTTTAACCAATAACTACAAGATACTAACCGGCTAGATGAAAGGGTATGAAGGATTGATGAACTAAATTCCGAATGATGGTCTCGAGCTAATCCGAGAGTCCTTTGGTTGCCGCCGATTTGATCCGAGAGAGAAGGAGAGGAGAGGTTGTGTTTAAGGTTTTAAGGGTTTTCTAGAGAGAGGGAGAGTGAGGATGAAATGAGAGAGAGTGTAAAGGAGAGTGTGTGAGGGTTTTGGGTTTATATAGAAGGTGATGCACCCTTAGTGGGTTTCCGAGTGGGCTAAGGGAGTGCACGGCCCAACTGATTTGGTTCACTCGAGACCGGGTGGTCTCGAGTCGGGTCCATGGTGGTCTCGGTTCACTTATGTTCATATATAACATACGTACATACAACACATAGCACAATTAAGATATTCCACACCTTTCATTTAATAATTAAGTACACGCAATATTGAAACAAGGAGGTTGTTCGAGAAAAATCCAGAGTGTCACAATAGTTCAAGGTGGCGGGACCAGTCCATGTAAAAGTGGCTGACAATTTCGTTACTATTGGCTATATCCTGAATCCTAAAGGTATATGAGGATTGATCACCCTCTCTCACGAAAGGGTATTTTCATACTCTCTAAGGTTTAAAGGTTTTCACCTTTCTAAGTCTTGGAGTTTATACACTCCCACCTGTAGCGCATGAAAATCTGGGATTTCCTCCAGGATACGAGGGATTCATCTCCAGTACATTTTTTGGGTTTTACCCCTGTAACACGAAAAATTGTCTATACAATGGGAACTGATATCCAGAAGATTTCTAAGTATTTGAAGACAATGTACACAAGGGACATTCCTACTAAGGCAATGGTGTAAAACTCAAAGGGTAAGGCTCGGACCTAATACACTGAGTGTCTCAGATAGGGGACATCTTCATTGGAAGAGTTGCAAGGGGATTGAAGTTTGAGAATAGGGTTATACCCTATTCCTGGTATGATCTTTCCTTTGTAAACGTTGTTTAAGTTTTTGACAGTACTATGTTGGGTAAAAGGTTAAACATCCTGATTAGGATAAATTGTCGGAATATATTTTCAAAATATATTTTCGAAATACTTTTCAGGATATTTGATTAAGATATTTGAAACTGGTATTGGTTTGAAACTTTGATCAAGCAAGTATCGTCAAAACAGGTTTTAAAAATGGACTATCTTTTAATTTTCTCTAAAGGTGATTGAATTTTTAGAAATTCTATTTAATAAAAGTTTTCATAATATATCACTGAGTATGTTGATCAGGATATTTTCAAAAGATAATAGTACAAAATTTTGCGAAGCTAAAAATTACACTAAGTAACGCATGGCAAAAATCTAAAAGGCGATAACAAATAAGTCAAGAGATAGTTATATTATTAACAAGTCAAAAGTTGTGCTTTTGGTTTCACCTCAAACCAAGGCCCATCCGCCAAAAGCAAGTTTAGTTTTTACCATACCTACATAACGGTTAAAGGTTTTATCTCAAAACGAAACCTGTCCACCTTCAACCGTTATGATATTCAAAACAGATTATACTAACCGATGACCAAGGGCTTCATCCTAAAACCTAGGACCCATCCACCTTTGGTCATCATATTGTTCTAATGCAGGAAATATAAATTGTTCAAAGACAGGAAATGTAAATTGTTTTACAGACCATAACCATGAAATTTTAAAAAGTAGGCTCCGGCCTCAGCACATATATCCATCATCGCCTACGTCGCTGCATTTAAGGGTCAGCTCCCTCCTTCATCGTGACATCTCCACCAGTATCCTTTCCAACATTCTTCTCAGCATCATCAGCAGCATCTTCTCCATCAGCATTTTCTCCAGAATCACCACCGGCATCCTTTAAAGCGCCAGCATCATCCACCTTCTCGGTTACCTTGGTGGGCTCCTCTGCGACAGGTTTTGAAGGGGGCTCCACAGGATTGCCACCAAGATCTTTCAATTTCATCTCCCAGGCTTTGATGTTCCATGAGGGGCATTCGACGCCCAAAGCCCTAGCCTCGTAAGCCATTTTCAGTCTGGCCTGGAGGAGGGAGATGAAGACTGAATTCTTAAGGCTCTCCCGGTATGAAGCCATATCTTGTTCATGCTGAACCTGGACCGCGTCAGACTTAGCTTGAGCCTCTTGGGTGATCTTTTGGATGGCAGCTTGGTGATCTTGGGTCATGGCCTTATACTTAGCTTCGTAGTGTTCAGATTTGGCGATGGCGATTGCTGATTGATCCGTGATGGTAGCTTCAGCCTTCTTTAGTTTGCTTTCTAGCATGACGTTGAAGCCACATGCGTCCTCATAAAGGAATACCAGGCGTTCAAGGCCCTGCAAGGTAAAGAAACAAGCATTATTCTAAATGAACATTTCTACTTAGCATATGGTGCAGGATACAGGTCAGGATACTAACCTGGTTAAGGAAGCCGGTCATAAATTTGCTGGATTCCGTAAACCCGTGGTTTTCAAATGGGAACACGTGAAGTGTAGCGGGAGGTTCAACTTATTTTCTCTTTCGGGAACTAGAGGCCCGGGTACGGGATGCCGGAGGAGCTTTGGGAGCAGTGGTGGTCTTCGAGCTGGTAGGCTTCGGTGTGACGGATGACTTTGGATTGGATTCTTGCTTGGCAGGTGCGAGGCTAGAGTAGCTGTCCAACTCATAGAGTTGGAAGCCTTCGAGGTTAATAACTGGCACTGCACAAGGGAAGATGTTTTAGGCTTATTATACCTCTAAAAATAATAATCGATTTAATATAAAGATAATTCCTGAAAATATGCTTACCAGACATGTTGGAACTTGATCTTTGACTTGAGCTTGTGAGTAATAGGTTAAAGGTTCTTTCACCCTCTGGAAGCTTGTAGATTTCTTTTATTCTTCCTTCTGATTCAGCACTAGGGGGAGCTAGTTCCTTGAAGTTTGCTGCAAGAAAGGAAATAAACACATCAGGATATTGGTTCAGGATGGAGGTTCGGGATATGATTGGGGATATTCCTAAAACCCTAAGTCCTACCAGAAGTCAACCATCTTTTAGGAAGGTCAAAACCCTTATCAATGGAGTCTCTTTTCACAAAGAAGAATTTTCTTGTCCACTTATCCTCGTTCTTGGTAGCTTTGAGGATGAGAGGATCTTTGGAAATAGAGAATAGAAGGAATCGGCTGGAACCATGAGATCTTAAACGATAAGCCATCGGCAAATCCTCGATGCACAGGTCGGGCATGTGGCGAGCCTTAATTCCTTCCAAGGTGACTAATATGCGCCAAACCATGGGCATGATTTGGGCAAAGCTAAGGCCAGTAAGTTCGAAGAAACGAGAAATAAAAGGTGAAAACGGGTATTGAAGTCCCATGGAGAAAGGGTAGACAAAAAAGCAGACCCATTCGTCGGAACAAAAATCCGATCGGCCCTCTCGGTCGAATGGACGGAAGATTGTCCCGGCGGGAAAGGCACCGGAAGCTCGTAGGGCCGCGATGTCGGAATTATCGAAAGAACACACCTCTTTTGAAGGTTTCTGAAGCAAATTTTGTTTATGGAAGGGGGAAACAGAATCCGCCATTTGCGATCTAGTACGGGTCGCCATGAAGGATCACAATCGGAGAACAGGAGATGTAAACAAGGAAAATAGAAAAGAGAGAGAGAAAAGTACCTGATATTCGGTTGAAGATAAAGATAATCATAATGAGACGACCCTCAGTTAATATAGGCTAAATGTAGGGGGTAAAGAGTAAATAAAGCCTTGGAAGTTGCACATTGTCATTTCAAGGGTCTCATCATATTGATTGCCTTAATTGATGAGATAAAACTTTTAAAATATATCCGTTGGATTGGTATACCAACAGATATATTTGGGGACAATTGTTATGGGTCATTTTCTGAGGGTACATATCTTGATCAATATCCTGCTTTTAATTGTTTATTTGTGACCAGGATACTGGACGGGGATATTGCTAACATCCTGGGCGATATCCTGAGGTTGATTGAATTAACCACGTGCAGGTTAAAGGCTGGGGTTTGCTAACGGTCAGATGGACTTCATCTCCTCAAGACTCGGGCATGTTTGTTATGGGAGAGACGTTGAACCCGAAAGACTAGGTCCACAACGTTCGAGTGAGGAATATTCGCTGGATCCCGGTTATTTAGGATAGTTTGTTATATTTGTTTTACTATAAATAGATGGGGGCGGATCAGATTAAGGCACACAACTTTCACATTTTCAAACACTTTCTCTCTAGCTCTCTGCAAACACTACACACAAACACTTGTATTCAAATCACATTGTAACACCTAGTTGATTCGCTCTACATCCTGCACTGTATCCTGATATTTGAAGCAATAGAAGAATAAGGCAGCTGCGATTGTCAGCTCCCGAGGTTTTGTGCCGGCGATCTAGATTGATCAAGGGCTTTCCTCGTACATCACGTGTCAACCTTTACTTTTCTGTTCATTGTTTGATCACAGATACAGCTCTATATCTTAAGCCGTATCCTGAAACTGTTTTTACAACTAACTTGGTTAACATATTTTTCACACATAATTTTAGCACACTACCTCACTTAACTAATTTGATCACTAAATTGCTTCGGTAATTTTTGACCAAAACAAAGGATATAACTTCCTTTTCTCTGACTTGAGCAAAGGCTTCAGCCTCTATCCACTTGGAGAAGTAATCAGTCATAGCAAGCATAAATACTTTTCCACCAGGTGCCTTAGGAAGCTTACCCACTATATCCATTCCCCATCTCATAAAGGGCCATGAAGAGGATATAGGATGTAAAAGCTCTGCGGGTTGATGAAGGATATTACTATGTCTCTGACAAAGATCACATTTCTTGGCATATTCCACAGCATCCTTCTTCATAGTAGCCCAATAGTATCCTGTCCTCAGGATCCTTGAGAACAATGCTCTGCCCCCAGTGTGGTTTCCACAATCTCCTTCATGGAAATCCTTTAGGACTTCTTGGATTTCAGGATCCTCAATGCACCTTAGATATGGTCCTGTAAGAGATCGTTTATACAACATATTATTCAATATTGTAAATTGGGATACCTTGATTTTGAAAGCCCTAGGGTTTTCTCCTGTAGGAATCTCTCCATGTTGTATGTATCTCATGATTGGAAGGATCTATGATCCTGAATGAGATTGAGTATCCACACTAGGGATGATTGCAGAATCCTCTCCTATCTCCATAGCCACATGATCCTCGATAGAAGGGGTCAGGATATGGATAATAGGGATCTTGATATCCTCCGGAATCTTCAAGGATGATCCTAGGTTAGCTAATGCATCAGCCTCTGCATTCTCTTCCCTTGGTACCTGTGTCAAACTAAAGGAAGCAAAAGAGAGTGCCAATTCTTTGACTATCTCTAAATATTTGATTAGTTTTTCACCTTTAACAGCATAGGATCCATTAAAGTGATTAGTGATTAGTAATGAATCTACATGTACCTCAAGATACCTGATCCTCATATGCTTAGCAATTTGCAAACCAGCTATCAAGGCTTCATACTCAGCCTCATTGTTGGTAGTTTGAAATTCACAAGCTATGGAGTGGGGTATTATGTCCCCCTGTGGCGATTTTAGTAGTATTCCAAGCCCTGTTCCTTTTACATTAGAGGCTCCATCAGTGAAGAGTATCCAAGGATCCTTAGTTTCTTCAAGCTATTGGACTTCTAACTCAGCTTCCTTTTGCAAATCACTACTAAAATCTGCCACAAAGTCAGCTAAGGCTTGGGATTTGATGGCAGTCCTTGGTTCATATCTTATATCATATGCACTAAGCTTCACTGCCCACTTAGCCATCCTTCCTGACATTTCAGGTTTCCTGAAAACATTCTTAATTGGAAAGTTAGTCTTAATAATAATGGCATGAGTTTCAAAATAATGTCTTAATTTAGTAGATGCCATAATTAATGCAAGGATAAGTTTCTCTAAGTGTGAATACCTGGATTCAGCATCAAGTAAACTCTTACTTACATAATAAACAGGGTGTTGTGTACCTTGGTGATCCTTAACAAGGACCGCACTTACTGCTTTTGAGGATACTGCTAAGTATAAGGATAATATATCCCCTTTTTCTGGTTTCATGAAGGCCGGGGCTGAGGATAGGTAATCCTTAAGAGCATTGAGGGCATTTTCATGCTTCTCAGTCCATTCAAATTTCTTGTTCTTCCTCAGGATGTCATAGAATTCCTTGCACTTTTCTGAGGATTTGGATATGAACCTGTTCAAGGCTGCGATCCTGCCTGTCAATCTTTGCACATCCTTAGCATTGGCAGGAGATTTGATATTCATAATAGCCTTGATTTGCTCTGGACTTGCTTCAATGCCCCTCTTTGTTACCATATAGCCTAAGAATTTACCTGCCTTAACACCAAAATGACACTTGGAAGGATTTAGTTTCATATTTAATTTATCAAGGATATTGAATGCTTCCTCCAAGTCTTTAAGGTGATCCTCAGCTTTCTTGGACTTAACCACCATGTCATCAATATAGACTTCCATAGTGTGTCCAATTTGTTCCTTGAACATCATATTGACTAGCCTTTGATAAGTAGCACCTGCATTCCTTAGTCCAAATGGCATAGCAATATAACAGTATATACCAGTTGGGGTCATAAAGGCTGTATCCTCTTAATCAGATGGTTCCATCTGAATTTGTTGAAATCCAGATGAAGCATCCATAAAAGTCAACAACTCATGACCCGCGGTAGCATCCACCATGGAATCAATGTGGGGTAGTGGGAAAGGATCCTTGGGACATGCCTTGTTTAAATCAGTAAAATCGACACATACCCTCCACTTTCCATTTTTCTTTTGAACAACAACCACATTGGCTAACCATCTTGGATACTTAACCTCTCTTATCATACCTGCCCGAAGTAGTTTATCTACTTCTTCCTGGATAATAGCATTCCTTTCAGGTGCAAACTTCCTCCTCTTTTGATGTATAGGCTTGAATGACCTGTCAATGCCAAGCTTATGAGTAATTATATCCTTAGATATACCTGTCATGTCTTCATGTTTCCAGGCAAAGGTGGATTTCCTCCTCTTAAGGAAGGATACTAGATCCTGCTCAATGTTGCTAAGGATCCCTGATCCTATGAAGACTATGGATTCAGGATCATGAGGATCCATGAGGATTTCTTTTACATCCTGCTCTCTTGCCTCCAAGACATCTCTTGAAGGGTACTTTAATTGCTATTGCTCCCTTGGTCTTGAGGCTGGCTTCATTGATGATGTATAACAATTCTTAGCCTCTTGTTGATCACTCTCACTTTTCACCACTCCCCATGGACTTGGAAGCTTTACACACTGATGATAGGTGGATGGAACTGCCTTCATATCATGTATCCATGGCCTGCCAAGGATAACATTGCAACAAGATAAGCAATCTATAACACAAAATTTTTTATAAGAATGCAATCCTTCAATATAGATTGGGAGTTTGATGTCCCCCAATGTATTCTTAGTTTCTCCACTGAATCCCACAAGTATTGAGGATCTTGGGACAATATCAGACTCCGGGATATTCATCTTCTTGAGGACATCAAGCTGAATGATGTTCACAGAGCTTCCTCCATCTATAAGGATCCTGCGAACAAAGTGGTTAGAAATAAACAATGTAATTACAAGACCATCATGATGAGGATCCTGGACATCAACACAATCATCCTCATCAAAGGTTATGACTTTATCCTGGGTAACAACGGAGGTCCGGACGGGTCTGTCCCCATTATCCATCTTGGTTTCCTTAGCATGTCTTTTTGCTGCTGAAAAGGAGGTACCACAAATGTCTGATCCACCGGATATGAAGTTTATAACTTGTGTGTCTGCTGGAGGAGCAGGAGCCCTTTTCGGGATCCTTTCAGGATCCTGGATCCTTGACTTTTTTCGTTCCAAAAGTTCCTTCAAATGCCCCTTGCTCAACAAGTAACCAATTTACTTTCTTAGTGCAATGCACTCTTCAGTGAGATGCCCGAAATCCTCATGATATGCACAACACTTGGACTTATCCTTTGTAGCAGCTGGTTTATCATTTTTTTCTCGGCCACCTAGCTTTCTCACCTAGATTCTGCATTGCAAGGATTAGTTCATTGTTATCAACAGAAAAAAAGTATTCAGAAATAGGAGGATAATCCTCATCATCCTCATCTTGTTCCACTGCATGCACGTTCTGGTTATCAGATTTGTTATAGGATTTTGATTTGTTTTTCCTGAAGTAGGATCCTTGCTTTTCCTGTTTTGAGAATCATGTCAATCTTTCCTAGATCCTTTTGTCATCCTCTAGACGGATGAACCTAAGGGCCCTGGTTCTTACTTCATCAAGATTCCTGCATGGGGTCATAACAAGATCATCATAGAACAATGAATCCCTAAGCAATCCCATTTTGAAGGCTTCTACAGCCGTAACTATATCTAGGTTAAGGATATCTAAGGATTCTTTACTAAACTTAGTAATGTAATCTCTAAGTGATTCATTTTGACCTTATATTACCCTATATAGATCACTAGTTAATCGTTCAAATTTTCTACTACAAGAGAATTGACTATTAAACAAATTAACTAGATTAGCAAATGAAGTAATAGAGTAAGGGGGAAGACTTAGCAGCCATTTAAGAGCAGATCCTGTGAGTGTGGATCCAAATCCCTTGCATAGACATGCTTCTTTTAACCTCTCAGGAATTGGATTGATCTCCATCCTCTCCCTGTATTGAGCTACATGCTCCTCTGGATCCGTTGAACCATCATACAGCTTCATGGATGGTATCTGGAATCTTTTGGGTATCTCAGCATCACAAATAGGTGGTGCAAAGCGAGATATCCTATGGCTACTGTTTTGGTCAAAAATCAAGCAATGACAATGTAACCAAACTTTCTGTTGTGAGGTATGATGCTTGAATTGATGAACAACAATAAGGATCACTATGAAGTGTAATGAACAAGTGACACGAAGATTTATACGAGGAAAAAGCCCTTGATCAATGAATGATCTCCGGCATAAAAAAACCTCGGGTGATGGAAACTACCGATCACCAACTCAAATTAAACAAGAAATGTATTACAACTTCGGATGATAGCGAGCTAAGTACAAGGACCACTATAGTGTATTGTGTAGAAAATGTGTGTAATCGCCAAGTGTGTTAGCGAGAGCTGATGAGAGCAGTTGTATGAGTGTGTGTGTAGCCAAAAATAGCCAAGTGTTTTCTAACTAGCTCGCTACCCCCTTTAAAAATAGAAAATATCTACTCTAACTAACATTCCGCAAATGGTGCAAGTCCTCCACGACTCCACAACGTCCATTTCTGGCCAAGCACGTGCGGAATAGACTTAGAATATTCTCCAGGAATATCGCCAAGACCAAGTCCAAGTTGATACTCCTGCAAAACAATTACGAATTCAAAGTAGACAATCGTTAGTACAAGGATCCTTATAGTGATCCATGATCCTGATCCTGCAACACTTCTGAGGATCACTACTTCAGACATAATTGAGGATCACTAAACCCAACAGTAAATAAGGATCACTGATCATTTAGAAATCCACCCCTAACAATTGCCCCCAAAATATAAGGAGTAATTATGTAAATAAATGAGTTATATTTTGTTCTTATCCGTAACGAATTAATCAGATAACTAGCCGTTGGAGTCGGACTAGCCGTTACGATCATGACGTCAGTGAGATGACTATCCTGCAGAATCATCATTATAAATAGGAGTTAGAGATAGGGATCATTTCACATTTAAGTTCAAGAGAACTCCCTTTATATTCTCATCCGACGATCAAGCAGGTAACTATTTTCCTTTTCTTCCTTCTCTTACTCTGCTTTTCTTTCTTTACCATCATCTCGTCAAAAATGATGCTCCGAAACTCACCGGGCAAGGATCACAAGAAGAACAGCCCCTTAAAGAGCCAAGGGATCATCAAAGATTCCGTAAAAGAACGCTGTTGTTTCACCGATCCACAAATTGATAAAATTCGCTATTGTTTCCCGGCGAACACCATTTTCAAATCCTTTGATCCCACTGCTTTGAGTGACTCTATCTCTGAAACTTAGATTGCCTTTCCTGTTACCCCATTCACCATAGGATACACCTATCCTTTTCCAGCCTTTACCCAATCCTTTTTCTCCCTTACCGGCATCTCCTACATCCAGGCTATGCCGATGATCTGGAGGGTTTTATATACCCTTGAAAGGATCATCGAGCAGGAAGGGATTGACCTAGGAATGTCGGAGTTGGCTGAGATGTATGATCTCACAACGTTTGGATCCCACCGATATTTGTTTAAACGAAAACCTGGTGAAGA
This sequence comes from Helianthus tuberosus, assembly GCA_030545235.1. NCBI lineage: Eukaryota > Viridiplantae > Streptophyta > Magnoliopsida > Asterales > Asteraceae > Helianthus > Helianthus tuberosus. The sequence goes on from CM060391.1 coordinate 39,572,006, forward strand.
ACACCCCATTTTTAAAGCCACCAAGAACGATACAAACTGGAAACGACGCTTTTTCTTTGTCAGAAGAGACTCTATCCCAAACGGAAAGGATCTACCCAGGGAGTGGTCCACCCATGGTAGGACAGAGGATCCTGAGTAGGATCACCAGATAATCTTGCTCTTGTGATAGGATCACTAACCCCCTTTTGTTTTATGTTATGCAGCTGTCACTGTTTCACACCTCATACCGTCTCCTGCTACCAAGGAAAGGCTTGCTGTTTTTAGAAGACTCGGTCCTGAAACAAGATCATTCAAGAAAATCACCCAGGATTCTCAAGAGGTATCCTCAGGCTCTGTCACCATGTCAAGTAAGTATCCTGTTCTTTTTATATTCAAATGTTTAAATAAATAGTTTTATATGAATAGAATAAGGACACTTATCTGTTTTGGGTGTGTAGGCGCTGGAAAGTCATCAAGATCCACTTCCAAATTTAGTGTCACTGAGCTTGACACCGTACGATCCTCCAAGAAGAAGCTTCCTGCCAGCCCAACTGCTTCGATCCCCAAGGCACCCGTTAAAGGAAGGGGTGGCAAGAAAAGAAAAGCCTCTGAAGCTGAGGATCTGCAAGGTCTGCCCCTGATCCGCCACCAGTTCCTTGAATACTTCAACGATGTAAGGATCCTTGTCCCTGCTTTAGGTATCCAGCTTATTTGAGGATCACCTGTTCTTGAACTGTTCTTTATCTTCTTTGCAGAAATTTGCTGAGATTGAAGACTACGTTGGGCATGTCGAGGAGCAGGACAAGAAGATTGCTGACCTCCAACAAGTCGCATTGCTCAAGGATCTTAAGATTGCTGACCTCCAAAAGGACCTCCAAAATGCCAAAGCTGAAACGGCCAAGGTTCTGATCGATGCTGATTACGAGAAGCATGACATCACCCAGGACGCTAAAGTCTCTGCTGCCATAGCGATGTACAAGACCAAATTGCAGATGGCCTCGGAAGCTCAGGATCCTGCCTTTGATAGGAGCAGCTGGGATGTGGAAGGCTGGAAGGCTAGGCTGGCTGAATTGGAGGATGAGGATGAGGCTGATGAGGTTCTGGCAATTGAGGCTAGTGGTAGTGGCAAGGATCATGCAAAGGATACTGGAACTGGAGGGGATGATGATGCAGCGAAGGTGTAGGCTGCTTGAATGGGCGATGAAGGACATTTCTAGACGTAGCCGGAGCCCATTTTTTAGTTTGGTTATGGTTTTTTGTTTTGATGATGTTTTGATAAACAATGGTTGGTCTGTACTTGAACAATAGTAATTAGGGTTGAGGATCATGGATGATCCTTTGAACAATAGGTAGGATTACAAATGGTGGAGGGATCCTCTGTTTGGGGGATGAAGCCATTGTGATCCTGCCGTCTTTAATTTCCTGCACTTGTTAGACCTATGAACAATGGACACCCTTTGCCAACCCATGTGGACGGGCCACGTTTTGCTGGTAGAAACGTGGGTTAGCAATTTTGACAACCTTAAAAGGGTTTAAGCTTTTGTGAATAAAATGACTTTAACTTTTTGGCTATATCCTGTGTTGATATCCTTATGGTTATTTTATTTTTCAATCTATTGTGGTGTTCATGTTGTTTAAACTTATCAAGTAAGGAAAAAATTTAAAAAATATCCCTTAAGAGTTAAGGATATGATCAAGGATCACATAAAAAATAGTTTAAGGATCATAAGTTCAGTTGTCAAAGGATAAGTGTCACTTAAATACATAATGAATAAAATCAAAACAGTTAAGGATCATACCTGAGAATCCAAGTTAGGATCCTATCCTTTAACACTTAAAATTAGGATAACCCAAGATACAAACCTTAGTTGAAAGTAAGGATCAAGAATCCTTGGTCATTTATCTTCACAAACCTGAAATAAGATATTACTTGGGACTGAGCCAATATAAGATGAATGTTAGTAACTGGGGACAAGCCCAACAATTCTGGGGACAAGCCCAATATACTGGGGACAAGCCCAAAGGATAACTGGGGACAAGCCCAAAGGATAACTGGGGACAAGCCCAAAGGATCGTATGTAAACTGGAGTATGGCCCTCACTGGCGACTATCCAAACTTAGTGACATGAAAATGCCAAAACCTTAGCTAACGTGAAAACGTTAGAAACCTTAGGAACGGATGTATGGTACGTCTACCATTATACGTAGGATCCTGAATATAGCCAGTACAATGAAATTGTCAGCCCCTAAAGCGGGTACTGGTCCCATTGCCATGAACTATACCAGGATCATCGTGCGCTACTGGCGAAACTGGGGACAGGCCCAAACTGGGGACTAGCCCAAAGAACTGGGGTCAAGCCCAAATAACTGGATACTTCTGTGGATACTCAATCCTTAGTTAAGGATACCAGAAAGAGGATCATCTGTCAGTAGGGATCCTTCAAGGATATTTGTCAGGTAAGGATCACGGATCATGATCACATGAAATATTTCTTCAAATGGACAGCATTCCAAGCTCTTGGTAGCAAATCACCTTCCATTGTTAGCAATCGATATGCCCCCTTTCCTGTTTCAGCTTCAATCAAATAGGGGCCTTCCCACTTTGGTGCTAGCTTTCCATCAGCAGGATTGGTGGTGTTTTGAAATGCTTTCCTTAATACTATATCCCCAACTTGGAATTTCCTGAGCCTGACATTTTTGTTGTAAGCTCCAGCCATCCTTTGTTGATAACTGGCCATCCTTATCCTTGCTAAATCCCTGATTTCTTCTATAGTATCCAAGTCTTGAATCAAGTTTTCAGCATTTTCTTCAAGATCACGAATGATTGTTCTTGCAGTTGGAACCACCATCTCTGTAGGGATCACTGATTCTGCCCTAAATACCAAAGAAAATGGAGTTTGGCCTGTAGCATTCTTGGGAGTTGTCCTATCAGCCCAAAGCACATAAGATAGTTCTTCTGCCCATTTTCCTTTCTTGGATCCAAGCTTCTTCTTCAAATTGTTGATGATGATCTTGTTGGATGACTCTGCCTGACCATTAGCTTGTGGATGGACTGGTGTTGATGTTATCATCTTAATCCCCCAACTGTCACAAAAGTTAGTGGTTCTATTCCCAATAAATTGGGATCCATTATCACAAATAATCTCAGAAGGGATACCAAATCTAGTAATAATGTTTCTTTTAATAAAGGATATAACTTCCTTTTCTCTGACTTGAGCAAAGGCTTCAGCCTCTATCCACTTAGAGAAGTAATCAGTCATAGCAAGCATGAATACTTTTCCACCAGGTGCCTTAGGAAGCTTTCCAACTATATCCATTCCCCATCTCATGAATGGCCAAGAAGAGGATATAGGATGCAAGAGCTCTGCTGGTTGGTGAGGGATATTACTATGCCTCTGACAAGGATCACACTTCTTGGCATACTCCACAGCATCCTTCTTCATAGTGGGCCAATAGTATCCTGTCCTCAGGATCCTTGAGAATAATGCCCTGCCCCCAGTGTGGTTTCCACAATCTCCTTCATGGAAATCCTTTAGGACTTCTTGAATTTCAGGATCCTCAATGCATCTTAAATATGGTCCTGCAAGAGATCGTTTATACAACATATTATTTAATATTGTAAATTGAGATACCTTAATTTTGAAAGCCCTTGGGTTTTCTCCTGTAGGGATTTCTCCATGTTGTATGTATCTCATGATTGGGAGTATCCATGATCCTGAATGAGATTGAGTATCATCACTAGGGATGATTGCAGAATCTTCTCCTATCTCCATAGCTACATGATCCTTGATAGCAGGGGTCAGGATATGAATAATAGGGATCTTGATATCCTCAGGAATCTTCAAAGATGATCCTAGATTGGCTAATGCATCAGCTTCTGCATTCTCTTCCCTTGGTACCTGTGTCAAACTAAAGGATACAAAAGAGAGTGCCAATTCTTTGACTATCTCCAAATATTTGATTAGCTTTTCACCTTTAACAGCATAGGATCCATTAAAGTGATTAGTGATCAATAAAGAATCTACATGTACCTCAAGATACCTGATCCTCATGTGCTTTGCAATTTGCAAACCAGCTATCAAGGCTTCATATTCAGCCTCATTGTTGGTAGTTTGAAATTCACAAGCTATGGAGTGGGGTATTATGTCCCCCTGTGGCGATTTTAGTAGTATTCCAAGCCCTGTTCCATTTACATTGGAGGATCCATCAATGAACAGTATCCAAGGATCCTTGGTTTCTTCAAGCTGTTGGACTTCTAGTTCAGCCTCCTTTTGCAAATCACTACTAAAATCTACCACAAAGTCAGCTAAGGCTTGGGATTTGATGGCAGTCCTTGGTTCATATCTTATATCGTATGCACTCAACTTCACTGCCCACTTAGCCATCCTTCCTGACATTTCAGGTTTCCTGAGAACATTCTTAATTGGGAAATTAGTTTTAACAATAATGGCATGAGTCTCAAAATAATGTCTTAATTTAGTAGATGCCATAATTAATGCAAGGATAAGTTTTTCTAAATGCGAATACCTGGATTCAGCATCAAATAAGCTCTTACTCACATAATAAACAGGATGTTGTGTACCTTGGTGATCCTTAACAAGGACCGCACTTACTGCGTTTGAGGATACCGCCAAGTATAAGGATAACACATCTCCCTTTTCTGGTTTCATCTAGGCTGGGGCTGAGGATAGGTAATCCTTAAGAGCTTTAAGGGCATTTTCAAGCTTTTGAGTCCATTCAAATTTCTTGTTCTTCCTCAAGATGTCATAGAACTCCTTGCACTTTTCTGAGGATTTGGATATGAATCTGTTCAAGGCTGTGATCCTGCCAGTTAACCTTTGCACATCCTTAGCATTGGCAGGAGATTTGATATTCACAATAGCCTTAATTTGCTCTGGACTTGCTTCAATGCCCCTCTTTGTCACCATATATCCTAAGAATTTACCTGCCTTTACACCAAAATGACACTTAGAAGGATTAAGTTTCATATTATATTTATCAAGGATATTGAACGCTTCCTCCAAGTGTTTAAGATGATCCTCATCTTTCTTGGACTTAACCACCATGTCATCAATATAGACTTCCATAGTGTGTCCAATTTGCTCCTTGAACATCATATTGACTAGCCTTTGATAAGTAGCACCTGCATTCCTTAATCCAAATGGCATAGCAATATAACAGTATATACCAGTTGGGGTCATAAAGGCTGTATCCTCTTGATCGAATGGTTCCATCTGAATTTGTTGAAATCCAGATGAAGCATCCACAAAGGTTAACAACTCATGACCCGCGGTAGCATCCACCATGGAGTCAATGTGGGGTAATGGGAAAGGATCCTTGGGACATGCCTTGTTTAAATCTGTAAAATAGACACATACCCTCCACTTTCCATTTTTCTTTTGAACAACAACCGCATTGGCTAACCATCTTGAATACTTAACCTCTCTAATCATACCTGCTCAAAGTAGCTTATCTACCTCTTCCTGGATAATAGCATTTCTTTCAGGTGCAAACTTCCTCCTCTTTTGATGAATCGGCTTGAATGACCTGTCAATGCCAAGTTTGTGAGTAATTATATCTTTAGATATACCTATCATGTCTTCATGTTTCCAGGCAAAGGTGGTTTTCCTTCTTTTGAGAAAGGATACTAGCTCCCGTTCAATATCGCTAAGGATCCCTGACCCTATGGAGATCTTGGATTCAGGATCATCAGGATCTATGAGGATTTCTTTCAAATCCTGTTCTCTTGCCTCCAAGACATCTCTTGAAGGATACTTTAATTGCTATTGCTCCCTTGGTCTTGAGGCTGGTTTCATTGATGAGGTATAGCAATTCTTAGCCTCCTGTTGATCACTCTCAATTTTCACCACTTCCCATGGACTTGGAAGCTTTACACACTGATGATAGGTGGATGGGACTGCCTTCATATCATGTATCCATGGCCTGACAAGGATAACATTACAACACGACAAGCAATCAATAACACAAAACTTTTGATAAGAATGCAATCCTTCAATATAGATTGGGAGTTTGATGTCCCCCAAAGTATTCTTTGTTTCTCCACTGAATCCCACAAGTACTGAGGATCTTGGGATAATATCAGACTCTGGGATATTCATTTTCTTAAGAACATCCAGCTGAATGATGTTCACAGAGCTTCCTCCATCTATAAGGATCCTGCGAACAAAGTGGTTAGAAATAAACAATGTAATTACAAGACCGTCATGATGAAGATCCTGGATGTCAACACGATCATCCTCATCAAAAGTAATGACTTTATCCTGGGTGACAACGGAGGTCCGGACGGGTCTTTCTCCATTATCCATTTTGGTTTCCTTAGCGTGTCTTTTTGCTGCTGAGAAGGATGTACCACAGATGTCTGATCCACCGGATATGAAATTTATGACTTGTGCATCTGCTGGAGGAGCAGGAGCCCTTTCCGGGATCCTTTCAGGATCCTGGGTCCTTGACTTCTTTCGTCCCAAGAGTTCCTTTAAATGCCCCTTGCTGAACAAGTAACCAATTTCCTTTCTAAGTGCAATACACTCTTCAGTGAGATGCCCAAAATCCTCATGATATGCACACCACTTGAATTTATCCTTTGTAGCAGCTGGTTTATCACTTTTCCTTGGCCACCTAGCTTTCTCACCTAGATTTTGCATTGCAAGGATTAGTTCATTGTTATCAACAGAAAAACAATATTCAGAAAAAGGAGGATAATCCTCATCATCCTCTTCTTGTTCCACTGCGTGCACATTCTGGTTATCAGATCTGTTGTAGGACTTGGATTTGTTATTCCTGAAGTAGGATCCTTGTTTATCCTGTTTTGAGGATCCTGTCAATCTGTCCTGGATCCTTTTGTCATCCTCTAGGCGGATGAACCTAAGGGCCCTAGTCCTTACTTCATCAAGATTCCTACAAGGTGTCATAACAAGATCATCATAGAATAATGAATCCCTAAGCAATCCCATTTTATAGGCTTCTACAGCCGTAGCAATATCCAAATTAGGAATATCTAAGGATTCTTTACTAAACTTAGTGATATAATCTCTAAGTGATTCATTTTGGCCTTGTGTTACCCTATATAAATCACTAGTTAATCGTTCAAACTTTCTACTACAAGAGAATTGACTATTGAACAAGTTAACTAAATTAGCAAATGAAGTAATAGAGTAAGGGGAAGACTTAGCAGCCATTTAAGAGCAGATCCTGTAAGTGTGGATCCAAATCCCTTGCATAGACATGCTTCTTTCAACCTTTCAGGAATTGGATTGATCTCCATCCTCTCCCTGTACTGAGCTACTTGCTCTTTTGGATCCGTTGAACCATCATATAGCTTCATTGATGGTATCTGTAATCTTTTAGGTATCTCAGCATCACATAAAGGTGGTGCAAAACGAGATATCCTATGGCTACCATCCGCACTCTCAGGAATGGGTTTAACCACTCCTGGTACACTGGATATCATATCCTTAAGCTTCTGTAGCTCCCTAGCCATGGCCTAATTGATACCTGTATCCTGCATAAAGCCATGGTTAGTGTTATATAAATTATTAAAAGTGTTACCTCCCACAGGATTCGAGTTTGGAATTGCGGATGTGAATCCATCTTGTCGAGACCCTGGCATGATTGAAGGACCAGAGGAGGCAATGGTCTGCATTGGTATGAAGTCTCCTTGATGAACGTCCGAGTTCTGAGGCTGCATATTTCTCAAGGATCCTTGATTTTGAAGGAGGTTGGATCCTTGGAATTGAGATGATCCTTGAACCTGAAAGGATCCTGGAACCAGGGAGGATCCTTGAACAAGGGAGAATCCTGGGACCAGAGAGGATCCTGGGACCAAAGAGGATCCTGGGGCCTGGGAGGATCCTTGGATCTGGGAGGATCCTTGGACCTGGGAGGATCCTTGGACTTGGGAGGATCCTTGGACCTGGGAGGATCCTTGGACTTGGGAGGATCCTTGTACTTGGGAGGATCCTTGGACCTGGGAGGATCCTTGTACTGCATGCATTCCCACATATCCTCCTGACGTGAAGTATCCCTGATGCTGAGAGGAGGATCCTGATGGCTGAGAAGAGGATTCCTGCGGCTGGAAGTAAGAGCCAAATGCCTGACTCATTGTTGTTGTTCCATAACGCCTTCCTGGTAGTTCACCCAAGTATTGCACGTCCGGAACTGCTGAGTGTTGGGAAGTTATGACCAGAGTGTCGAAGTTTAGCGACCTTGGCATCAGAGGGGAGTGATCCTCCACTGATTTCTTCTGTTTCTTGATTTCATCGATCTCCCGGAGGATCCTTTCACTGGTTTTATCCTGCTCTTGTGCATGATTCCTCATCTGCAAAATCAGGGCATAAAGATCATTAGTAGTAGGATTAGTTGAAATAGAAGAAGTAGGTGGTTTTTGGAAAATAGGAGTTGGTTTCTTCGCAGCATTCTCAGCATTCTTCTGGGATCCAGAAGGTGGTGGAGGCAAAGGAGGAACGCCTTGTTAAGAACTGAATGAGGGCATCAAACTTGAAGTATTCTTCACTGAGGAAGCCATCTGTTTGGTTGTAGCGAACCGAAATGACCACGAAAATAAGAATCTTTCTAGGAATAAAGCACCAATTGCCCCACGGTAGGCGCCAAACTGTTTTGGTCAAAAATCAAGCAATGACAATGTAACCAAACTTTCTGTTGTGAGGTATGATGCTTGAATTGATGAACAACAATAAGGATCACTATGAAGTGTAATGACCAAGTGACACGAAGATTTATACGAGGAAAAATCCCTTGATCAATGAATGATCTCCGGCATAAAAAACCTCGGGTGATGGAAACTACCGATCACCAACTCAAATTAAACAAGAAATGTATTACAACTTCGGATGATAGCGAGCTAAGTACAAGGATCACTATAGTGTATTATGTAGAAAATGTGTGTAATCGCCAAGTGTGTTAGCGAGAGCTGATGAGAGCAGTTGTATGAGTGTGTGTGTAGCCAAAAATAGCCAAGTGTTTTCTAACTAGCTCGCTACCCCCTTTAAAAATAGAAAATATCTACTCTAACTAACATTCCGCAAATGGTGCAAGTCCTCCACGACTCCACAACGTCCATTTCTGGCTAAGCACGTGCGGAATAGACTTAGAATATTCTCCAGGAATATCGCCAAGACCAAGTCGAAGTTGATACTCCTGCAAAACAATTACGAATTCAAAGTAGACAATCGTTAGTACAAGGATCCTTATAGTGATCCATGATCCTGCAACACTTCTGAGGATCACTACTTCAGACAGAATTGAGGATCACTAAACCCAACAGTAAATAAGGATCACTGATCGTTTAGAAATCCACCCCTAACAGCTACCATCTGCGATTTCAGGAATGGGTTTGACCACTCCTTGTACACTGGATATCATGTCCTTGAGCTTCTGTAATTCCCTGGCCATAGCCTGATTGATACCTGTATTCTGCATAGAGCCATGGTTAGTGTTATATGAATTATTAAAAGTGTTACCTTCCACAGGATTCGTGTTTAGAACTCCAGATATTAATCCATATTGATGAGACTCTGGTATGATTGAAGGACCAGAGGAAGCAATGGTTTGCATTGGTATGAAGTCTCCTTGATGAACATCCGAGCTCGGGGGCTGCATACTTCTTGGGAATCCTTGATCCTGAAAGATGTTGGATCCTTGAGGCTGAGATGATCCTTGAACCTGAAAGGACCCTGGATTCATAAAGGATCCTTGGACCTGGGAGGATCCTTGGACCGGGTGCATTCCTAAATATCCTCCTGAGCTGATGAAGGATCCCTGATGCTGAAAAGAGGATCCCGATGGCTGATAGCAGGATCCTTGAGGTTGGAAGTGAGAGCCAAATGCCTGACTCATATTTGCAGTTCCATAACGCCTTTCTGATGGACCACTTTGATATTGGATGCCCGGAACTGCCGATTGTAGGGTAGTTACAACTGGAGTGTCAAAATTCAATGACCTTGGCATCGGAGGAGAGTGATCCTCCACTGATTTTTTCTGTTTCTTAATATCACCAATCTCTTGGAGGATCCGTTCATTGGTTTTGTCCTGCTCTTGCATGCGATCCCTCATCTGCAAAATCAGATTAAAAAGATCATTAGTAGTAGGATTAGTGGAAACGGAAGAAGTTGGTGGTTTTTGGAAAATGGGAGTTTGTCTCTTCGCAGCATTTTCAGCATTCTTCTGGGATCCAGAAGGTGGTGGAGGCAAAGGAGGGACGCCTTGTGAAGAACTGATCGCTGACATAGAGCTTGATGTGTTCTTTGCTGAGGAAGCCATTTGCTTGATTGTAAGGAACAGAAATGATCACCAGAATAATAATTTCTCAAGAACGAAGCACCAATTGCCCCACGGTGGGCGCCAAACTGTTTTGGTCAAAAACCAAGCAATGATAATGCAACCAAACTTTCTGTTGTGAGGTGTGATGCTTGAATCAATGAACAATACTAAGGATCACTCAGAAATGTAATGAATAAGTGACACAAAGATTTATACGAGGAAAAAGCCCTTGATCAATGAATGATCTCCGGCATAAAAAACCTCGGGTGATGGAAACTACCGATCACTAACTCAGATTAAACAAGAAATGTATTACAACTTTGGATGATAGCGAGCTAGTTACAAGGATCACTATAGTGTAATGTGCAAAAGAGTGTGTAATCGCCAAGTGAATTGTCAAGAGCTGGTGAGAGCAGTTGCGAGTGTGTGTGTTAAGCTAAAAATAGCCAAGTGTCTCTATGTAGCTCGCTATCCCCTTTTAAAAATGGAAAATATCTAAGCTAACAAACATTCCGCATTTCGCGCCAGTCTACCACGACTTCCATAATGTCCACTTCAGTCATGCACGTGCGGAATAAATATGGAATATGCTCTAGGAATATCGCCAAGACCAAGTCCAAGCTCGTACTCCTGCAAAACAACATCATATTCAAAGCAGACAATCGTTAGTATAAGGATCCTTATGATGATCCATGATCCTGATCCTACAATACTTTTTGAGGATCACTAATTCAGACAGAATTGAGGATCACTAAACCCAACAGTAAATGAGGATCACTGATCATTCAAAAATCCTCCCCTAACAACAACATCCTGTATATTATGTAAGTAAAGGTTTGCTTGATGCTGAATCCAGGTATTCACATTTAGAAAAACTTATTCTTGCTTTAATTATGGCCTCTACTAAATTACGCCATTATTTTGAAACTCATGCAATTATTGTTAAGACTAACTTTCCAGTTAAGAATGTTCTCAGGAAACCTGAAATGTCAGGAAGGATGGCTAAATGGGCAGTAAAGCTTAGTGCTTATGATATAAGATATGAGCCAAGAACTGCCATTAAATCCCAAGCCTTAGCTGACTTTGTGGCTGATTTCAGTAGTGATCTACAAAGGGAAGCTGAGTTAGAAGTTCAACAGCTTGAAGAGACTAAGGATCCTTGGATACTCTTCACAGACGGGGCTTCAAATATCAAGGGAACTGGACTAGGAGTACTACTAAAATCGCCACAGGGGGACATAATACCCCACTCCATTGCTTGTGAGTTCCAAACTACTAATAATGAGGCTGAATATGAAGCCTTGATAGCTGGTTTGCAAATTGCCAAGCACGTGAGGATCAGGTATCTTGAGGTACATGTAGATTCACTGTTAATTACTAATCACTTTAATGGTTCTTATGCTGTTAAAGGCGAGAGACTAATCAAATATCTAGAGATAGTCAAGAAATTGGCAGACTCTTTTGCTTCTTTTAGTTTGACACAGGTACCCAGAGAAGAAAATGCAGAAGCTGATGCTTTAGCCAACCTTGGATCATCATTGAAGATTCCAGAGGATATTAAAATTCCCATAATCCATATCTTGACTCCTGCTATTGAGGGTCACACAGCTATGGAGATAGTAGAGGATTCTGCAATCATACCTAGTGATGGTGCACAATCACATCCAGGATCCTGGATCCTCCCAATCATGAGATATATACAACATGGAGAGATTCCTACAGGAGAAAACCCCAGAGCTTTCAAAGTCAAGGTATCTCAATTCACAATATTAAATAACATGTTATATAAACTATCTCTTGCAGGTCCATATCTAAGGTGCATTGAGGATCCTGAAATTCAAGAAGTTCTAAAGGATTTTCATGAAGGAGATTGTGGAAATCACACTGGGGGCAGAGCACTGTTCTCAAGGATCCTTAGGACATGATATTATTGGCCTACTATAAAGAAGGATGTTGTGGATTATGCCAAGAAATGTGATGCTTGTCAGAGACATAGCAATATCCTTCATCAACCAGCTGACCTCCTGCATCCTATATCCTCTTCTTAGCCATTCATGAGATGGGGAATGGATATAGTTGGCAAACTTCCCAAGGCACCAGGAGGAAAAGTGTTTATGCTTGCTATGACTGATTACTTTTCCAAGTGGATAGAAGCTGAAGCCTTTGCTCAAGTCAGGGAAAAAGAAGTGATATCCTTTATTAAAAGAAACATTATTACCAGATTTGGTATCCCTTCTTAAATTGTTTGTGATAATGGATCCCAATTTATTGGGAGTAGAACTACTAACTTTTGTGACAGTTGGGGGATTAAGATGATAACTTCAACACCAGTCCACCCACAAGCTAATGGTTAAGCAGAATCATATAACAAGATCATCATCAATAACTTGAAGAAGAAGCTTGGATCCAAGAAAGGAAAATGGGCAGAAGAGCTACCTAATGTGTTATGGGCTGATAGAACAACTCCCAAGAATGCTACTGGCCAGACTCCATTTTCTTTAGTGTTCGGAGCAGAATCAGTGATCCCTACAGAGATGGTAGTCCCTACTACAAGAACAAGCATCCGTGATCCTGAAGGAAATGCTGAAAACTTGGTTCAAGACTTGGATACCATAGAAGAACTAAGGGATTTGGCAAGGATAAGATTGGCTAGTTATCAACAAAGGATGGCTGGAGCTTATAACAAGAATGTCAGGATCATAAAGTTTCAAGTTGGTGACATGGTGTTAAGGAAAGCATTCCAGAATACCACAAATCCTGCTGATGGTAAGTTAGCACCAAAGTGGGAAGGCCCCTATCTTATTGAAGCTGAGGCGGGAAAGGGGGCATACCGTTTGTTAACAATGGAAGGTGATTTGCTACCAAGAGCTTGGAATGCTATCCATTTGAAGAGATACTTCATGTAAAAGGATCCTGGATCCTTGGCCATCTTCATATCTGGTATACATTAAGGATCCTTAGAGGATATATGATCCTCATTCTGGTAATGATCTGATTCTAATTTATCTAAACTTTTAATTCATTTTATTACAAGGAGAAGGATCCAGTATCCTTTATCCTTTTTTACTAAGCTTTAAGTTTTGCAGAAGTGGGTGCATCTTTGACAAAGGATCATGAATCCACAAAAGTATCCTAAGTTTTATGGGCTTGTCCCCAGTTTCATGGGTTTATCCCCAGTTTTGGGCCTGTCCCCAGTTTAAGGTATCTACTACCTTCACCAGTAGCGCACGATTATCCTGGTGCAGTTAAAGGCAATGGGACCAGTACCCGCTCTAGGGGCTGATAATTTCATTGTACTAGCTGTATTCAGGATCCTAAGTATAATGGTAGACGTACCATACATCCATTCCTAAGGTTTCTAACGTTTTCAAGTTAGCTAAGGTTTTGGCATCTTCATGTCACTAAGTTTGGATAGTCGCCAGTAAGGGCCATACTCCAATTTACACAAGATCCTCTGGGCTTGTCCCCAGTTTTTTGGGCTTGTCCCCAGTTTTTTGGGCTTGTCCCCAGTTTATTGGGCTTGTCCCCAGATTGTTGGGCTTGTCCCCAGATACTAACTCTCCTTTTACAGTTGGCTTAGTCCCAAGTTATGTCTCATTTCTGGTTTCTAAAGCTAAACAGTTAAGGATCCTGGATCCTAACTTTTCACAAGGGTTTGTCTTATAATTATTACAATGGTATGCATTAAGGATATAGGATCCTAATTTGGATTCTCTGGTATGATCCTTATTTAACTTAACTTTATTCTTACTTTATCTATGTTACCCTTATTCTTTGACAACAGGATATATGATCCTAAAATTATCTCATTTTTTAAACTTTTCGATTATAGGATATTTGATCCTTGATCATATCCTAAAACTTTTTGACTTAAACTAATTTCTATACTTTCATTATTAACTTGTAAGTTCAAAGGAATATGCAATAATAATTGAAACGTAAATAGACACAGAATGAACAACACAAAATAGCCAAAAGTTAAAGGTTTTATTTATTCATCCATAGTTAAACCCTTTAAAGGTTGTCAAAATTACCTACCCGAGCATCTACCAGCAATGCGTTGCCCGTTCGCTGGGGTAGGTAAAGGGTGTCCATATTAAGAAAGTCTAAAGTGCAAGAAATAAGGATGGCAGGATAATAGTGGCTTCATCCCCCAAACAGATGATCCCTCCACCAGCTATCATCCTACATATTGTCCCAAGGATCCGTGATCCTTAAACCTAAATACTATTGTTCAAGTACAAACCAGCATTGTTTAAAAACACCAACAACCAAAAACCCATTGCTGCAGCCTAAACCTTCGCTGCTTCATCACCACCTTGACCAGCTGCCTCCACCACTGGATCCTTCACCCCACTGCTACCAGCCTCAATTGCCAAGACCTCCTCAGCTTCCTCTTCGTCACCCAGCTCTGCTAGCTTCTGCTTCCAAGCCTCCTGATTCCAGGCAGACCTGTCAAAAGCAGGATCCTCAGCCTCCTTGGCCATTTGCAGGTTGATCTTGAGCATGGCAATTGTAGCAGAAAGCTTTGCCCTTTCCATCACCTCTTCCTTCTCCTGTTGGGCTGTGATTTGGGTCAGGACCAACTCCTTCTTCACCAGGTTAAGATCCTTCTCAAGGGAGGAGATCTTCTTGTCTTTGGCCTCTGCCAGATTGTGATCAAGGTTCTTCTGCTTAGCCTCTGCCAGATTGTGATCAAGGAGCATTTGGATCTCAGCAAATTTCTGCATAAAAGAAGCATAAGATCAGGATCCGTTATCCTCAGAAAGTAAAGATCAGACTTAAGGATCCAGGATCCTTACCTCGGAGACATACTCTTCGAACTGATGCTGAATGAGAGGGAGGCCTTCACTGGGCTCAGCAGTCTTTCTCTTTTTGGCACCCTTGCCTCATGTGCTCATGCTCTTAGGGTTTGGGATGCTGGGACTGGCAGCTAGTTCCTTCTTGATGGACTTTGAGGAAGCAAATGCATCAAGATCACTGACGCTGAACCTGGAAACTGATTTAGAGGATTTTCCAGCGCCTACAAACACAAAACACATATAAGTATTCATACTTTACATTTATTTAAACATTTATTTATTCAAGGATATGGATACTTACTTGACATTGTGTAGGAACCGGAAGAGACTTCTTGTGAATCATGTATCTTTGCTTGAAAAGTTCTAACTACAGGGTCAAGCTTCCAAAAAGCAGCAATTCTTTCTTTTGTTGCAGGAGTTTCTTGAATATGAGAGAGCGAGATAGCTGCACAACACAAATGGAAAGAAAGATCAGTTATCCTTAAAAGAAATAGAGTCCTACTATGATCCTTGTCTAAGGATCCCATATCCTACCATGGGTGATCCACTTTTTGGGAAGGCCTTTCCCATCTGGGATTGAGTCCCTCCTTATAAAGAAGAACTGATTTCTCCAGTGGGTGTCATTTTTGGTGGTTTTGAGGATTGGATGAGGGTGACCAGGTTTATGTTTGAAAAAAACGGTGAGAACCATGGCTAACAAGGTTGTATAACTGACTCAACTCGGACAACCTTATTTCAACACCTTCCTGCTCAATGATGTTTGCAAGAGTGTGAAGAACTCTCCACATCATTGGCATGGCTTGTATATAGCACATGCCAGTGAGGGTGAAGAATGATTTGGTTAGAATAGGGAAGGGATAAGAAAACCCTATCAGAAAAGGGATTGCCGGAAAAGTGATCCAAGCATCAGAAACACAGTCACCCTTCATTGAAGAGTCAAATGCTCTGAAGACGGCTCCTGCTGGGAAATAATGGCGAATCCGATCAATTTCAGGATCGGTGAAACGACAGAGTTCTAGCGAAGGATTTTTGGTGACACCTTGGCGTTTCAAAGGGCTGTCCTTTTTAGGATCCTTGGCAGGAGAGGATCGTAGCTTCATCTTGGCTTTGAGATTTTGAAGAAACAGAAAATCGGAAGAAGAAGAAGAAGAAGAAGAAGAAGAAGAAGAAATCTTAGAGGGATACCTGTTGGAGTCTCCGAATGAAGATTTAAAGGAGAGAAACGCTCGAATTTAAATGCATCTTGATCCTTATCTCTAACCCTGTATATATAATGATGATTTTGCAGGAAGTCTTGTCGCTGACGTCATATTCGCAATGGCTAGTCCGTTGGCAACGGCTAGTTTTTCGCTAACCAAGTTGTTCCGGATCAAATAGAAAATATGAGTCATCTCGTTACAATTAATTCCTCATATTTTGGGGGCAATTGTTAGGGATGGATTATCATAATGTATGGATCACGGATCCTCAAGTGCAGCCAGGATCACAGATCCTCAGTTCGGTTTGAATTAAGGATCCTCAGAAGACGTTGCAGGATTAAGGATCCCGGATCCTCATTATTATCCTAACATTAACAATTGTTTCCTTTGTATTTGAACTTGTTTTGCAGGAGTATTCGAGTGGGACTTGGTATAACCGAGATTCCAGGGGAATATGCCTTCTAATTCTGCATGTGCATGGCCTTCGTGACCGTTATGGAGATCGTGGGAGGCTAGCATCTTTTGCGGATTGTTAGTTAGCTAGTTTATTTCTATTTTTAATGGGGATAACAAGCTTGTTTAGAACATAAGAATTATTAGCAACACACTACACTCGATCTCTCAACAACTCTCGGCGATTACATATATTTTGCACTATAGTTAACCTTGTACCAAGCTTGTTATCATCCTGATTTGTAAACATCATTTGTTCAATATAGTTGGTGATCGTTAGTTTCCATCACCCGAGGTTTTTTGTGCCGGAGATCATTCATTGATCAAGGGTTTTTTCCTCGTATAAATCCTCATGTTCGATATTCATTACATTCATTCTTTGTTCATTCATTTGTTCATATAATCAAGCATCACACCTGACAAAATTGGATTTGGTTACATTATCCTTGTGTGATTTTTGACCAAAACACTACTAACATAGGGCGTAATTTTTGTGCAACTTTTATATTTGGTCATAAGAATCGTACTGTTTGTGGCGAAATGATAGGTTGCATCGTTGAGAATTCTTGTGGTATGAATAAGGAAAAAGATTTGTGATGTACCAAGGTTTGATATATAATATTGTTTAGCGAAACACGGTTTAAACAACATCGAATTTAACATGGCATGTTTCATGTAACTTTTGTTAATATGGTAGGAACAATTACATATAGGAAGTATAAGCGGCGTATCCACCATGCCCTATCCATGTCACATTCGTTTCGTTACTCGATGCATGTTACGTTCTACGTTATAACACATAATAGAACTTACTATGATTTTCATGCACCTACCATTATAATTACGTGTGCACCCGTAGTTATTTTGGTCATTGCATGATCTACATGGGTTGTATTAGTGGAGTATGGGTCAAAGGTTAAAATAAGGTAAGATGACACGCTCTAAAATAGGTGAGCAAAAAGCATAGTTTTAAAGTTTTGACTATGAGAGTTTCTGGAAGTGAAGTACGAGATTATAGTAAGGACATATATGAAGTTGTATTGGGCAAGACCCATAGTGTGATTTGTGGTGGGTTTGTATATGAATGCATGGAAAGTTTAGTGTATGGAAGGATTAACCATGTGTATATGTGATTGTGTTCAAGTATGTATAAGGGCAACATGTGAAAGAAACTAGTCATGCAATGTCAAATGTATAGGTCCAAGTATGTGTAAGGACAAACATATGTAAAACTACATGTCGAATGTATAGAAACTCATGATCATATACACTAAACATATACTATTAAAACTAATTAGTTTAAAATAAAAAGTAACCTCACTAGAAACACAAGAATACTTTAAATTCAAAAGAGTATGTTTTATTATCATATGTAGTCTTTCCTATTATATGTGGTTCGGTTCAATGGTCCCGACGTAACGTGCGGGTCCTAAACACTTGTTGATCTTTGTTTAAAATTGCAGGTACAATCATTTAGAGATTACATCTACATTACGTTTCTTTAAAGTATTTCATATAATGTTTCATGCTTTTACCATTTAGGATTTCTATACCCCTTCTAGGTTCGATTCAATAACATTTAGGATATTTTTTATTTATGATATTGGATTACCATATTGTAGCGGTGTATGACATAGATTGTGTTTATATCTCCTAATTTATGATATTTTATTACCGATTCAATTCAGCTTATCTCTTCAAGATTGAGTTTTAGATCCGCTTTAGTCGTTCCAAAAGCGGTGCTTATAACCTACGTAAATCTAATGTTATTTGTGATTCTTTTGTTGTATAATTAGTAGTTAAACTAACTTTTTTGTTTCTTTTTTTGTCAACACCGTCATTTATATGAATATGACCATAATGCTGAAATCCTTTATATGATTCTTTTCTTTAATTCAATAATGTTAAATCTTTTTTATTATTATTTTCTTTAGTTGTGTTGGTTTTCTCTGTTTTCTTTAACAATACTGAACACAACTAACTTTTGGTAAATAAATATTATTATCAAAATTGTGGCTTGTAGTTGATACATAGCCATTTAATGAGAAACACCAACCTTAATCCCTTTTGATTCACCGTTATGACACAAATCAAATAACATCACATTTGGTGTATATTCAAAATTGTATACTTATTTAAAAATTAATATCTAATTAACTTATTAATAACAATTAGTATAAATGAGTAATAAAAGGTTCTATAACCATATTCAATATGGTACACATTTTTAAAGTCTTGGTGCGTTTGTTTTAGTAATATACTTTCCGTAATTTATCTTCACTTTAGTAGTAATTATTATTATTATTATTATTATTATTATTATTATTAATTAATCTCAATTAATAAACCAACCTAAATGAACAATGTTCATTCAGGTCGGTTGATATAACCAATAGTGTTAATCCACCTACCCAACACCTGGTCTTTCATCTTTAAACCCATGTGTCTTTGTGTGGATGTATCTAATTGGATGATGAGGCGGTGCCTGGTGCTTTTCCTTTTCATCAGATTTAGACACCAAACCACAAGTAAATCACCAAATGTCCATCTAGAGAGAGAAAGTGATAGAGAGAGATGGAGTCTGTAGCAACCCGTGTCTTCACTCCGCCGTCTCTGGCGTACGGTGGTGGTATTAAATCTGTCGCCTTCACCATGTTACTGGTCAGTAGGTGGTGGATGGTGGCGCCGCCGCCTCTGTCGGACGGTGGCGGTCCTGAATCCGCCGCCTTCGCCATGCTGCCAGGCGATCGTTTTTGGCGGTTTCACATGAGGGTTCCGGTGGTGTATCGGCGGTGCTTTTGATTTACTCAAGCAACAGGAACAATGACCCTCATCTTTGTTTCACTCATCAAATAGCGGCCTAGAAGATTTAAAGGTAATCTTCTGATTCGGTATCTTTTGATTCATTATAGAATTAAACACTTATTTTATCTACTTTTACCCTCTTAAATAATACTATAAAGACCCTTTGCAATGCTTCATATACCATCTTCAAGTAAACATTACTTTAATCATTAAAAAATCAATAAACCATCCTGTTGTCAATTTATCATTTGGAAATTGGAATGTATCATTTTATCTATTTATGTCTTAGAACAGAAATTATATAGATAGCAATCCTGATATGTCTACCTTCATATGGTTATTGTGGGATCATTTGTTAAGTAAAATTTTGTACAAACTATATAGGTCGGTTGATATAATCTTGAGCTTTGAAAATTTAGGTAAAAGGAAGAAAAAAAACAAAGCAACTTATGGGGAGATAAATGTGCTTCTGTGGTGTACATTAGTTTTTGATGTGATACCTCCATATGAGAAATATGAGGTGGAAGGAATAAGTTAATGAGAAAAAGTAAAGAGGGTGTTTGGATGAACAGATTTATATAAAAAGTGGAGTTTGGAGCTGTAGGCCTGTTTTCCAGTAAGGCATGTATTCCTTTTGTTCATGCGTATGCTCTTTAAGTTTGTCATTGAGTCGTGAATGTGATTCGGGCTTCATGTGAACTAGATAAACTGCTAATCCTCCTAAACGATGCCACAAACAAAGAACTTTCACTTTGTTAGGTAAGAGTGAAAGTGATTCGGGTTTTGTTTTATCTGATTATTACGATACTTGTGTTCTTACGATTCTAAAGTTGTAAGTATTTGGTTTTACTCCAAAATCATATATCCTTTTGATTAACATGGTTTGTGTAATTGTATTTTTTAGGCTTCAAGTATGAATTCCATTTGCATGCATATATGACTCTAATCCATTGTTCCATACGTGTATTATGTGCAGTCGGTGAGGAACTTGATCTTCACATCAGACTTATTGTATCCAAAAGTTGTTTTTGTTTGTTCTACTCTGGTATGCAGGATGACCTGGGTGAACATGTAGAAGTTACAGATTCCCGACTTAAGGTTACATTTAATATGAAGATGAAAAAGATGATACTTGTAGGACGTGTTTCATGGTAGGGAGCTTGGTACCAATATGTTTCCACCAAATTAGCTGGAACCTTTCCTCTTGAGATGTTAGTTCTGGCTGGGGTTCGTAGGCGGTGAATTTCGTATGCATGTTACTGTCACACCCCGATATTCCACGTATTACCGGTGGGTTGTATCGTGACGTAGTTGATATCATCATAGTCAAATAAACACAGTTCAACGCACAGCGGAAGTCTAAAGTAATAATACAAATTGAATTGAAAGTATAATAAATATTACACAACGGTTGTATATGGATCCACAGGCGGATCTAAAACAGAAAGAAAATATTGTTCAACAGACTTAAAGTATTAAAAGCTTGCAAGACTCTTTATTTAATACTCAGGAGTTTTCCAGCCCATTACGCGTAGTACCTGCACTTAACCTTTTTGAAAAATACGTCAGTTTACACTGGTAAATACAATTAACTGACTCTTTTGAAAAGTGTTTATAAAATTGATTTGGATGCACAAGGCATAAAGTCTTTTATAACTTGGGACAATTATTAAAATAATCTTGTATACAGATTTATATGTTTGTCGTCCGTTCAGGACTCGGTTAGAAGAGCCGAGACAGGATTAATAGACACACCACTAATATAATCCCACGGCGAGTTATCCTCAACAAGTGGTTATATCTTTTACATACGCAACTGTCAGGTGTATCCCTACACCCTGTGCTTAAGTCGTGGCCATTTCAAATGAATGAGTCGAGGATATCCAGGACACGGTCATTAACCCCCCAAAGGCTTTGTACCAAACAAAACAGATTAAAGCGGGTTATCTCAATGATTTAACCACTAATCGATTAAAGATTCAATACCCGACCAAGCGGTAATAATTTACCGTATCCCAAGCCCGTATAAGGAAAAATAAGTTAAAAGTATTTACCTGAGCTAAAATAAAATTCTCAGTCGTATATCAAATCAGCAAGTACAAGTAGCTTTTACTGGGCTCCTAATCTGGAACGAAGATTTTTAATAACCTATTAGATTCCTAACGGGTCTTATTTAAGTTATCACTTGGACCGGTTAGTTTTAAAGAAAGGTTTACGGTTAAGCGGTGACCGGATTAGAATGTGATACAGCCCCAACAAGTATGAAGACTTGTATAAAATGGGTAAACTAAATACATTCTGGATTTTGAAGTAAAAATGATAAGCTTTGACCCGTTTAGGCTAATTTATGCAAACTAGTTACATAAATCTTACCGAACGCGTATATGCATAACGGGTAACCAAATGAGTCATGTACAAGTTTCATAAGTTATTATGCTTAAATTATGTTGTGATATCAGTAGGATATCTTCCATTATGCCCAAAACGAATTTAAAACCAATTTAAGCCCTGTAAGGGTATTTTGGTCATTTTAAAGTTTATAAAAGGGGTTAAATAGTAAACTGAGGTTCTGGTCCAAAACAATCAGTAAAAATATTTATTTTAACAAGTTATATCACTAAGATATCATACATATGTGAATTTTATCATTTATGGCCAAACTATGCACCGTAGGGGCATTTTGGTCATTTCACATATGCTTTAAGGGTCAAATTTGGAAATTTAAGTTCAAGACTTATATTTATTGTTAAAGTATAAAAATTTATTTATAAAATCAGTAGGTAACAAGTCTTAGGTGCTAAATATGGTTTTAAACCATATTATGCGCCTATTTCGCATAAAAGTCGGTATTTGACGATATTCCAGTTGTTTAAGGAAATCTGAGATTTTTATCAGTTTTAACTGCTCAAAATATTTTATTTAATATATAAAATCTGTGGAAAAAGGTTTGACATGTAAAGGGTGTGTAAAACTCATTTTATTAGCGAAAAGGGCATTATCGTCAATTAGCGAGTCCATGCAAAAACTCCATCTTATGGTCAGTTTAAAATTTAACAAAAATTTCCAAAACTCCCAAATTATTATATTATAACAGTGGGTAGAAAGTTTGGTGCCAAAAATTGGGTTTAAACATGATTTTATGCCAAAATGCTATTTAATTAACAAAAAGCTTTCATTTTACGATATCGCGCATAACTTTCATTTTAGACCAGAAACGGATGTTAAATTTTTAGGACATACTTAGAAATTAGTAATGAGGATTTTTGTCTACTCACATCCCCAAAATTTCGTTTTTATATCAAAAGGGCATAATAGTCAACTTTTAAGCATTTTAACGGAAACATGCAATGCATTAGGATTTCTATGGAACCAAGTTGTATAACCTCAGAGGGTTATACTAACCTATAATATGGTCCTAAAGGAACCCTAAGGCATAACTAAACTAAGCTAAATCGGGATAGAACTGAAAGTCAAAGCAAAAGTCTACTTTTGCGACTTTCGGTTGCGAACCGAGCCTAAACTCAGAATTGTCGGGTTGAACATGCCTAAACATGTTCTTATATTATTTACCAAGTTATTTAAGTGCTAAAACATGCTCCATAACTTCTGTATTATCAGTTATGAATTAATTTGTAAAAATTGACTCGTTTGACTTTTTATTAAGTAGTTTGACCCGACAATTGACCAAGCAAATGTGGTAATTAGGAGGTGCCCTTTTAAGGGTTTAACACCTACATAATTGCCAACATAAAGCCACTTTTAATTCGAATAATGGCTGGACCGTTAGTGATTAATCACAAAGTCAAAGCATCATTACGATAACTTTGACTTTCGGTCATTAAGCTAATAAAACTTTAACTATAGGAGCTAAGAACACTCACAATTGTCCTTAGCACGAAATTTGAACTAGAGAAAGCTTCCTTGAACATCAGGAGGCTTTAGAGAGTGAGTTTGAGTGAAAATTTCAAGTATGCAAGTTCTAATGAAACAATGCATGGCCCTTATATAGGAATTTGGAGTCTTTAGGATCATTGCAGCTGTCCCTATGATGTTATCAAATGTTCCCAGGTGTCCCTAGGGCAGTAAAAACCATTTACAAGCCCCAGGTATTGCTCAGAACTCATGCAAAGGCGGTGGACAGGCTGCAACATGCAGCTGTCCATTTTTTGGTCGCTGCCACCTTCTACGCGGCCCGCGTAAGAATTGGAGGTGGCCTACGCGGCCCGCGACAATGGTCAGTTCTGGTTAAAAGTTTGTAAACCTTGCAATTTCAGTCCCTGGTCCATTCTAAGTTTAAATAACTATTGTTTATTGCACTTACGACCCCCATAGTTAACTTTTGAGAGTCTTGGGTCATAAATTAACTCCGTTAAGTCCCCGGTTAGTTGTAAGATCACCCGAAATGTCTTGTTTTCATTGAAACTCTATGAGATTACTATCCGATATCCGTGAGAGAAAAAATATACATATTACAATGCTTTTGGGATCGTTAAAAGGTCACTCAGAGGTAATATTAAACGTGTTGACACATTTAATCCTCGTGTTTTGTAAAATTTTCAATTTAAGCACAAACGGCTTCTTATGTTCGTTAATTTATTCAGTCATGAATACGAACATCTTATGAGGTCATTTAGAGGCACGAGTTTGGCATGTTGACACATTTGATCCTTCCATACGCATACTTTCTTTGTTTGTCAACTTTAGTCCTTCGAAAACAATTCGTTAAACAATTAAAGTTCATGACACATGTCTTCAATATATTGGACATGATTTTGCGAGGTGTTACATCCTCACCCCCTTAAAAGAAATCTCGACCTCGAGATTTACTGAAATAAATGAGGGTATTTCTGTTTCATTGTGGATTCAACCTCCCATGTGTATTCTGGGCCTCTACGGGCATCCCATTTTACCTTTACGAACGGCACGTGCTTTCTTCGAAGCTTCTTAACCTGTCGATCCTCGATCGACAAAGGTTTTTCAACAAACTTCAAACTTTCGTCAATCTGCACGTCCTTATGCGATATTGCTAGCGATTCATCGGCTAGACATTTTTTTAAATTGCAGATGTGGAACACATGATGTATCCCACTAAGTTCTTCGGGTAGATTTAGCTTGTAAGCTACGGTCCCGACACATTCGATGATCTCGAATGGTCCTATGTATCTTGGGCTCAACTTGCCCTTTTTTGCCAAAACGCATCACCCCTTTCCAGGGTGACACCTTGAGTAGCACTTTGTCACCTACTTCAAACTTTAGAGGTTTGTTGTAACGCCTCGAAAGTTCGTGTTCAATAAAATAACGACACGTGTCATACAAGACAAAAGTGTTAGAAACCCGGATCTAGTCAAAGATGTATGGTAGGATTTAAAGCGTCGACATGTTAATTAAACACCTCTGAACGACCTAATTATAAATCCCAAGACCCTAATACATATTATAAACATCTGGTATACTCAAATCCGGTAAATGCTAACAATGATTGATTCGAATTACACAAAAATGGGATCCTACGAGGATGAGCACGACAACCTTCATTTACGGCACTTTCAAAAGGATCCAAGGGAACTTTATATCATATCAAGGGGTGTAAAATGTTAATGACCCAATCAAGAGGCCCCATACTGAAAATAATGGCCCAAAATCGTATTACATTAGTTACCCGTTCGAAGCTTGAAAGGCCAACAACTTTTTTCCCTCTGGAACAAGCTTACGGACCGTAAGGGTCAAGCCTTACGGTCCGTAAGGCCTGCACAGCGACCAGAAATGCGACAGTTGGCTGTTATGAGCTTGTAACCGACTTAGTAAGACATTTTACACTTCCATGCGCATTCCCTACTGATTTTTAGGCTTAGGGGCACTTGTTATTGATCTGGATCACCCCTTAGACTTAGTTGTCATCATCATAATGGATCAAGAACACTATAAAAGGCCCTTCATGTTGCAACTTTGTGATCATTCATTCCATCTGCAATTGTGGAGCTTCCTGGAGCATAAGAGCAGACCCAAGTCATCCCTAGTAGTGCATTAGACTTTGGTAAGTGCCCTTGACCTTCCTTAATTGAGTTTAGCTTAGTTAATTAGCTAAAAGTCAAACCGTCGTAATTAGAGTTTGACTTCGAGATTAATCAATATTTGTTCAGTCAAATCTCGAATTAAAAGTAGTTATAAGTTGGTAATTATGTGGGCAATAAACCCTTAAAAGGGCACCCCCTGATTCCCACTCTAACTAGGTCAGTTGTCGGGTCAAACTTGTTATTAAAAAGTCAACAGGATGCTCATTTTCAAATTAATGCATAATTAGCAATGTAGAACCCATACAACCTGTTTGATCATTAATATAACTTGGTAATTAATGTAAGAACATGTCTAAACATGTTCAACCCGACAATTTTCAGTAGAGACCCGGTTCGAAACCGAAAGTCGCATAATTTGACTTTTGCTTTGACTTTCAGTTCTGACCCGTTTAAGCATGTTTTAGAAATGCCTTAGAGCTTTAATTGGACTAGGTTGCATGTTAGTATAACCCTCTATGGTTGGTTCGTTGATTGTCCGATTCGTTTACATGTTTCCGTTAATCGCTTAATGTTGACCATAATGCCCTTTTGACCATAAAACAAGAATTTGGAAATGTGAAAGGACAATAATCTTTGTTACTGATTTATAAACATGTCCCTAAATTTTCACATCAGTTTGAGGTCTAGATTAGGAGTTATGCTCAATGGCGTAATTATAACGTTTTTTAGTAATTAAACGGCGTCATTAGCATAAAGCCTATCTAAACCCAATTTTTGACACCAAACCTTTTATCCACTGATGTAATATAATATTTTAAGATTTTTAAAGATTTTTAATTATTTTTAAATTGATCATAACCTAAGGTTATGGCGTTGATTCGGTAAATACCGATTATACCCTTTTTGTGTATAAAATGAGTTTTACATAGTATTTTGACACCAATCCAATTGCTACTGATTTTATATAATAAATAAAGTATTTTGAACTTTATAACCTGATCAGAAAACTCAGATTTCCTGTATAACCCGGAAATCGCTTAAAATGGTTTTTCAAGCGTATTAAACGCATAGTTTGGGTTTAAAACCATTTTGTCATATAAGACCTATTACCAACTGATATGACCCAATAAAATAAGTTATTTTACTGATGTATTCGGACCCGAATCTCAGAATTTCAATTAACCTCTTTTATAATCTTTAAAATGACCAAAATACCGCTCCAGGGCTTAAATTAAGATTAAACTCGTTTTGGGCATAATGGAAGGTATCCTACTGATATCACAACATATTTAAGGCATATTAACTTAGGAAACCTGTATATGACTCTTTTGGTTACTCGTTACGCACCTGTCGCGTTCGGATCGGCTTATGTAACTAGTTTACATATATTAGCCGAAACGGGTCAAACCATATCGTTTTTTGTCTCAAAATCCAGAATGTGTTTAAGTTACCCATATTAAAAAAGCATACAAGCTTGTCGGGTCAAAACCACATTCTAAACCGGTCTTCGCTTTAACATGCGTTTGAACCGTGTCTTCCTTTTGAAAACTAACCGGTCTAAGTCTAAGCTTAATTAAAGACCCGTTAGGATTCTAATAGGTTATTAAAAACCTTCGTTCCAGATTAGGAGCCCAGTAAAAGCTACGTGCACTTGCTGTATTTGATTTATACTTGCTCAGGTAAATACTCTTAACTTATTTTCCCTATACGGGCTTGGGATACGGTACTATAAAAGTACCGCTTGGTCGGGTGTGTGTAGTCATTTAAATCGGATTGTGATTAATGTATTTGCATGACCCGTTTAATATGTATTATTTGGTGTATGGCTTTTGGGGGTTAAATGACCATGTCCCGGATATCCTTGGCATCATTTTACGAAATGGCCACGACCTAAGCACGGGGTGTAGGCGTACACCTGACAGATGCATTATGTAAAAACTGGTAATCCACTTAGAGGAATACAATCCTTGTGGGCATTATACCTGTGGCGTGTCAGTTAATTTTGTCCGGCCCTACAAACCGGCCCTAATGGACGACAAATAAGTAAAACTGTATACAATATTATATACAAATGATTGTCCCAAGTTATAAAAGATATTTTTGCCGAAGTGCATTCAAATCAATTTTCAAACTCTTTCCAAAATGAGTCAGTTAAGTTGTATTTACCAGTGTAAACTGACGTATTTTCCAAAAAGGCTAAGTGCAGGTACTAGACGAAATAGGCTGGCTACTCCAGGCATCATTACTCAAGTCTCGCAAGCTCTAGATGTCAAAGTCTATTGAACAGTTGTTTCCTTTTATTTTGATCCGCCTGTGGATCCTTTACTTTCCGTTGTAATACTTGATATTACTTTATATTCGGATTGTAATATATTTAACTTTTGCTTCCGCTGTGCATTCATATATTGTGTTGTTTGACTATGATGATATCGACTACGTCACGATACTCCCTACTGGGCCCACCGGTCAAACGTGGAAATATCGGGGTGTGACATTTGCGCCTCTTATCAGCATAACTCTTCTGCCTATCTCTGGCAGCTTTGAGATGATCACGGATTTGAACAATCTTATATGTCATCTCGAGGACTATATCAGGTCCTGATAGTTGGGTTTCTCCAACTTCCGCCCAACAAACTGGCGTTCTACACTTTCTTCCATACAAGGCCTCGAAAGGTACGGCTTGGATGCTCGAATGGTAACTATTATTGTATGAAAATTCAATCAAAGGAAGATGATCATCCCAACTTCCACCCAAGTCTATAACACAAGCCCTGAGCATATCCTCAAGCGTTTGAATCGTACGTTCGCTTTCCCAATCAGTCTGAGGATGATAAGTAGTGCTGAAATTTAAACGAGTGCCTAGGGATTGCTGAAAGCTTTTTGTGACACCCCAGGAAAACCGGGAAACAACACAACACAACTAGCTTCCTCAGTAACCACGTGCTAAATTTCGGGACGAAATTTCTTTCAAGTTGGGGATAATGTGACAACCCGAGTTTTCAAGGTCTCTTTCGACTTAACTTGTTTGTTGTGTAATAAACGTGTTGTTGTAAATTCATGGTGTGTATATTATATGTGTATGGGTTATGCATATCTTGTATTATTAATTTATGTTTTGTATAATTATCAAAATGGAACCTGTTGCCTAACACATGAAACATCCACACGAAAACACTCCCTGTTCGAACACCTCTATCCCTAGCCGAAAACACTCCCACCCACGAAAACACTATCTAGCGAAAACACCTTGGTGTTTTCGTCCAGAAGCTAACCGGCGAAAACACAATGGAATGGGCTTCGGCCCAGTAGTGCTTGGTTATAGGGTTTTGATCTTAACCTTCACGCGAAAACTGTAAGTAGCAAACCCTAATCACATCTCTGTTACTCTCTCTCGCCCTCCTTTGAAACTCGACGGCAACTCTGAGCATTTGAGCCCGTGTACCGACCGATTTATTGTTCCTTCGGTTAAGGTTAGCGATCAACTATTGATGACTGTTTGATTTAAAACAAGATTTACTATTTGTTGGCTTTATGAGTTAACTGTTAGCACATAACGACCTTGATCATGTGATTTGAATGGTGTTGTATGTTGATGATCTGACATGTATATGGTGCGATAATGAATGATGATTCTGGTTATGTTGATGATTGAGAAATCTATGTGAATGTATAAGTTAATCTGATTGAGTATATGATTGTTGCAGCAGATGAAATTATTAGACGATCATTAGAGTTTCTGTGTTTTTGTAACTGTTGATGATGATCTAGTGATGTACGATTCACAGCTAGGATTTATGTTGAGGATTAACAGTTACTGATGACTAGGATTCTTGAAAAACACAACAACTTGCTAATGACTGCATGATGATTGAATGATTTCGTGAATTGATCTGGTTAAATTATAATGATGATGTCCCAGATGAAAACACAACAACCAGACGAAAACACAAGGTGTTTTCGTCAAGCTTTGAGTCCGACGAAAACCCTTGGGTTTTCGTCAAATGTGATTTCGCCAATAACCGATTTCGTCTAAGATTTTAATACAGTAACCTTGTTATGTTCGATCTGTTAACCCTGTTAAGTTTGTTAACACTGTTAAGAATGTCAACTACGTTAAGTATGTTAACCAGGTTATGTTAACTATGCTAAGTATGCCAACTATGTTAAGTATGTTAAGTGGGTTAACCCGGTCAAGCATGTTAACTCTATTAACACAGTTAAGCTTATCATGTCTGTAAATTGATAATTCATGTTAGATTAAACTGAGAACCCAATTACGTGGAGCATGAGTTGTGTGAAGTTGAATAACTATTTATGTGTTACTTGATGTTAACTATCCAGCACACTTTGTGACATAGATTACGTGAGAATCTTTACGAACTTAAACTGATTGTGTATGCGTGCATAACTATAGGAGTTGATTGATTACTTGTGAGCACATAGTTTAGCATACCGAGCAAACCAAGGTGAGTTCATACTCCTAAGGCATGGGATTCCCGGTGGGTTGGGAATGGGATTGAATAACTACTCGTACTATCATTACTATTAAACTACTTTCACTGTCCTCGGATTGAAGGGCACGTACGTAAAACCTACGTACACTCATACTTACTACTGTCCTCGGATTGAAGGGCACGTACGTAAAACCTACGTACACTCATACTTGCTACGGTCCTTGGATCAAGAAGGGCACGTACGGATACGACTAGTCTAGTAACATACAACATGGGAAGCCCCCACTAATCTTCGCAAACATGTCTGGGAGACCGCGATACGAATTAATACGATACACATGGGAAGCCCCCACTAATCTTCGCAAACATGTCTAGGAGACCGCGATACGAATTAATACGATACATGGTTTACAAAATGAACATATGATTTACGAAACGAATGCTATACCTAATCAGCCAACTGTGAACTCGCTCAACTTTGTTGTTGACTCGTTGTTGCATGCCTTGTAGGTCGTTAGGTACTCATGGAGCTTGCACAGGGAGGCGCGGTCGTTGTGGGACATGGCAGTGTGTGCCATGCTAATAACATTTCTTTATTTCGTACTTAATACTTACATTGGGTTTTACAATTATGCTTCTGCTATACACTTAATTATGTTTTGTTTTGAACACCAATTGTATTGTGTTGGATTTTATATACTACTTACATGCTTGTTCAATATGATTGGTGGCTTCGTGATTGGTCAGTCACGCCTCCAAGCGGTGATACTCCGCGTGTGGATTTTGGGGGTGTGACACTTTTCCAAAAATGAGATGTGTATCTAGTAACCCTATCAGAGATAATAGATACTGGCACTCCGTGGAGTGATACTATCTTATCCACGTACAGTTGAGCTAGCTTATCGGAGCTATGTGTTTCTTTAATAGGCAAGAAGTGAGCTGACTTGGTCAGCCTGTCAACTATAACCCAAATAGTATCATTTCCGTGCTTTGTCCTTGGTAACTTAGTGATAAAATCCATAGTTACCATTTCCCATTTCCAAGTGGGAAGTTCATGTTGTTGCAACAAACCTGACGGTTTTTTATGTTCGGCTTTAACCTGTGCACATGTCAGACATTTAGCCACATAAGTGGCTATAGATTTCTTCAAACCTATCCACCAATAATTTGCCTTTAAATCCTGGTACATCTTATCACTGCCAGGATGGACTGAATATTTCGAACTGTGAGCTTCCTGAAGGATTACGTCTCTAAGTCCTCCATGGTTAGGGACCCAAATCCGACCATTTAATTTAAGGATCCCATCCTTGCCATAGGACAATTTATCAGCAGTGACGCCTAGCTTCTCATTTGGAAAGTTAGTTTCCAACACGGCTTCCTTCTGAGCAGCTAACAGTTTTTCATTCAAGCTGTTCTTATGCTCAATGCTCTTGGCGTTGATTCTTATCGGTTTAATCCTTTCCTTTCTGCTTAAGGAATCAGCAACAACATTTTCTTTGCCTGGATGGTAGCGAATTTCGCAATCATAATCATTTAGTGTCTCCATCCAACGACGCTGCCTCATGTTAAGATCCTTCTGATTAAACAGATGTTGAAGGCTCTTATGATCAGAATAAATTATACACTTGGTTCCATATAGATAGTGCCTCCAAAGCTTTAGTGCAAATACAACGGCACCCAATTCCAAATCATGGGTGGTGTAGTTCTTTTCGTGCACCTTTAATTGACGTGAAGCATAGGCAATGACCTTGCCTTTCTGCATGAGCACACAACCCATACCTGTGTGTGATGCATCGCAGTAAACAATAAACTCTACAATCCCTTCTGGCAATGTCAACACAGGGGCATTGCTTAATTTCTGCTTCAGAATCTCAAAGGATTCTTGTTGCTTGGGACCCCAGTCAAACTTTATATTCTTGCGAGTCAACGAAGTTAGGGGTGCAGCAATCCTTGAAAAATTTTCAATGAAACGCCTATAGTATCCTGCTAAACCCAAGAAGCTGCGAATCTCTGTAGGTGTTTTAGGCGCTTTCCAGTTCATAATCGCTTCAATCTTAGCGGGATCCACCTGGATATCACGTTCGCTTACCATATGTCCAAGAAATTGGACTTCACGAAGCCAAAACTCACATTTTGAAATCTTGGCGTAGAGCTTCTCTTGCTGAAGAAGTTTAAGGATACACCGGAGATGTCTTTTATGATCGGCTTGATTCTTTGAATAAATGAGTATGTCATCGATAAAGACAATGACAAACTTGTCTAGATACGGTTTGCAAACATGAGTCATGAGATCCATGAATGCTGCAGGTGCATTAGTGAGCCCGAAAGGCATCACCAAGAACTCGTAGTGGCCATATCGTGTTCTGAATACAGTCTTATGCACATCTTCAGTCCTGACCTTCAGCTGGTGATATCCCGACCTTAAATCGATCTTTGAAAAATAACTTGCTCCTTGAAGCTGATCGAACAAATCGTCGATCCTGGGCAATGGATACCTATTCTTGATTGTAACATTATTCAGCTTGCGGTAATCGATGCATAGATGCATCGAGCCATCTTTCTTCTTCACAAACAAAATGGGCGCTCCCCAAGGAGATGAGGTTGGATAAAACCTTTTTCCAAAAAATCATCCAATTGTGTTCTCAATTCTTTCATCTCAGTCGGTGCCAGACGATAAGGAGCTCGAGCTACAGGGGCTGCTCCTGGAATAATATCGATCCTGAATTCCACTTGTCTGTCTGGAGGTAAACCAGGTAATTCTTCAGGGAATACGTCTAGATATTCAGAAATAACAGGGATGTCTTCGATCTTGGGTTTCGGCTCATCAATGATCACCTGTGCCATGTAAATGACACAACCTTTCTTTAAACACTTTGATGCCTTAAGCATAGACACTTGCTTAGGCAATCTGTACTGCGTATCTCCTTGTATTGTAAGTGGTTCACCATAAGGAGTCTTGATAACCACTTGCTTTTTGTTACATACAATTTGGGCTTGGTTATGAGCCAACCAATCCATGACTATGTCGAATCCTGCTAATTTCAATAGAAGCGAGGATAATGGGAAAGAGTGATTCTTAATGGATATGAAACATCCATCTAATATGGTTGAAGCAGTCTCAATGGTACCGTCAGCCAATTCTACTTCATACTTTATGCTTAGAGTCTTAACAGGCAGATTTAATAATTTACAAAATTTATTGTCTACAAAGGACTTATCTGCACCCGAATCAAACAACACTCTAGCAAAAACATCATTGATAAGAAAGGTACATGTTATCACATTGTCGTTCTACACAGCCTCCTGAGCATTCATTTGGAAGACCCGAGCATTGGTCTTCTTAACCTCTTCAGGCTTCTTTGCAAATTTGGGGCAATTGGTCTTTATGTGGCCTTTTTCTTTGCAATTATAACAGGTTGTGTCCTTCATTTTCTTGCAATCTAAGGTTTTATGTTCCTTAGATTTGCAGATTCCACAAACTCTAGGCTGCGATTGTGATTTCGTTTCGAACCTGCATTTCCCAAAATGGTGTTTCTGGCAGGTTTTACATTTGGGCTTTTCTCCTGTCTGTTGGGTATCCTTTTTAAACCCAGAACTCTTCCTATGATCTGAGTTCCCTTTTCTTTTCTTGTCGGGGCGATGAGAATTTTCATCCTCCCGTTTCTGCTTCCCATCTTCAGAAGCTTTGGCAGACTTGTTTCTGATTGCATCAAGTGTGAGAGATAGAGACAGATCCACCACTGACCTGAATGTGGTAGGTCTGGATGCTTTCACATTTCCCTTGATTTCCGGAGCTAGACCTCAAATAAAACGTGCTATGCGCTTCGGTTCCGGTGTGACCAAATACGGAACCAATCGGGACATGGTGTTAAAGCTCGTAAGATGCGCCTGACAACCCAAATTCTTCATGACCAGAGTCAAGAAGTCAGTCTCGATTTTCTCCACCTCATGCTGTGGACAAAAGTTTTCCTTAATCAGTGCAACGAATTGATCCCAAGTCAAATTATACAATGGGATCTTCCCTGTGTCTTGTATTAGGGACCTCCACCAAGCTAAAGCTTCACCTTTAAATGATTATGAAAAAAAATTCACAATATCCTGTTCCGCACAACCACTAATGTCAACCACTGTATCCATCTCATCGAGCCAAGTCATACAATCAACAGCTCCTTTTTCTCCCGTAAAATCCCTTGGCTTGCAAGAGACGAAGTATTTGTAAGAGCAAGTTTTAACACGTGGCTCCTGATTAAACACAGTCCGTCTGGATAGAACACTTCTCTGATTTGATGAGTGATGGGCATCGTCCTTCTTTGACTCATGTGTTTTAGAAGGGGGCTTACTATGAGCCGCAGATTGGGCCTTAGTGCGAGTACCACTTGATTCCTTGAATTGTCTGTCAAGGGCTCTAGTAACGGCATTGTCAATCAATGCTTGAAGATCTGCACCAGCTATGTTTATCCTGGTGCTATCATTTCTCTCCCTTGGATGGCTGTTAACCTCTTCCGATTCAGACATGTTGGCTTAATTGCTATAAAACAAATTGATAATAGATTATTCAGAGGTTTATTTTGGAATCATCATTTTTGATGATTCATTAACCATGGTAAATATAAACCATATTGGTTAATTTGTTAGTCATCTTTATTTAGGATTTTCATTATAATTTGTCCTTGGTTATAAATCATTAAAGATATTGGAGTGGCACAAAAGGCCTAGTCACAAAGACAGTTTTAAAATTATAAGCCGTGATCTTATAGAATCGAGGCATTTAGGCTTGAACGTAGTTCATCACCTTTCTTGACAGGGAGACATAGACTACAACTGCCATTTGTCTTATAGGACAATAAGTGCGGCCCGTAGGCATTCCATCACTAATGGATGTTTAATATATGATCATCTTAATTGATGATTTGAACCCATGATTTCTAAATCATTAGGCTAGATAAGGGATTCGGAAGAATCCAATATGAGGATGACATGTGACTTTATCGAATCACATCTGCCAGGAGTGTTAGCATGTTTTCAGATGTTAACAAGGATTTGAATCTTAGAAAGGTTTTACCATAAAGGCCTTGTCTAAAGTGACATATAGGCTAGGTTATACCTTCAAGATTTCTTTTCAATACTTAATGGCAGATCAATTGTAAATTGGAATGATATTTGATTTGTTTTATATAATATATTCATACATATAATGACAAATGAAATTTAAATTAAAACATTCCATTAAATTGAAAGAAGTGCATAGCTGCCCTAAACGGGACTTTTAAATAAATAACTTGCCCATGTAGGGGCTAAAATAAAGAGAGACAAGTCCACGCAGGGACCAAGTACATAAATAAAATGTCCACGTAGGGACTTAATTGAAATAACTAACAATACAAATAAATAAGGATTTTAATAATCCCTCTTCTTCTTCCCCTTTATAAGGTTTGTCAAACCCTTCAGTAGACCGCGGCGACTCCTACGTTCCTCATCTACCTGTCGTTCCACCTGGTTCAACCTCTGAAGGATTTCTTATTGTTGCGGTGGTTGAATCTGTGGTGGTTGTGGTTGCTGCTGCGGAGGTTGAGGAGGTGGTGGGTATTAATACCCATAAGTGGGGTACCCAGTTGGGTACGTAGCTGGATAGGGTCCAGGGTAGAGAGCATTGTAGTTTGCCGCTTCAAGGTATGGGTCAACGGCAGGGGCATTGTTGTAATTATAACCCGAGTAAGCTTGCGACTCAAACGAGTTGTACCCGGCTGCATCTGGGTATGATGGGATTGGGTTATCATAACCCATGTATGGTGCTGGTGCGACTGGCGCAGAGTCGACTTCAGAAACTGGGTTTGAAGGCCCACCCATTTGTGGGTCTTCATACATCGACGGATAGTTGCTATTGCTGCTGTGTTGGGGGTGCTGAAGTGGAAACCCCCCCACACGGACATCCGTGCACCTGTTCTTCTTCACCTCGGTGGTTCTGGAGGCAGTTGCTGCTCTGGTGGCGGCGGTGGCAGTGGCGTGACTGCATGAAAATGTGCATCCTCTGAGGGATCCTGCTGTTGTTGTGCAGGTGGGTTGTGAGGGGGAGTATACTCCCACTTGTATGTAGCCCACCTTTCAGCAAAAATGTCTGGGCCCCTGTAAGGCGAACTATGGAAGGATGATCCGCTTGATATATCGATGGGATGCGTCGGCGTCCCAGTCGGCGGTAGCTCGGGATCTGGATCTTGGTCCACATCCATATCATGCATCTCAGGATAGCGTCAGTCAGTCCCAAAGGGTTTC
This sequence comes from Helianthus tuberosus, assembly GCA_030545235.1. Classification (NCBI taxonomy): domain Eukaryota; kingdom Viridiplantae; phylum Streptophyta; class Magnoliopsida; order Asterales; family Asteraceae; genus Helianthus; species Helianthus tuberosus. Next base: position 39,608,278 of record CM060391.1, read on the forward strand.
GACCCTCGGGTTCTTCTATCTGGTTTGCCGGGTTGAACCGGCTCTGGAAGTTCAGGGTCGGGTCTTGGAAGGCACGGTGCGAACCCGATCGCTGCATGGGTATGAAGGAATGGTGAGAATGGCCGGACTCGTAGTTCTGATGCAGCCCGAAAGAATCATGGTAGGATGGTGAGGTACTGAGCGAGACTAAGTGTCTCGCAGGTTCTAAACAAGTTCTCCAATCCTTGTGAGGACTAGAGCTAAGGTTCGCTGATGGTGTTCGCCGGTGAGATGGCCCGACTTCATGGTCGTTTCTTGCTAAAACTGGGGCCTTTCCTCTTCCACCTCGACCTCTAACACGTGGCGGCATTTTGTCTTTGCTCCTGTCAGAACAAACAAAAGAAACAAACAAAAATAAAGCAATTAAGATTAGGATTAGCCTTAAGTCATTTGCCTAGACTCGGAAGTCAAGGAATGTGCATACTGTGTCATTGAGATTAAACACCAATGGCTAGTGTTTAATTCACTCAATGTTGGCTCTGATACCAACCTGTCACACCCCGATATTCCACGTATTACATGTGGACCCGGTGGGGAGTATCGTGACGTAGTTGATATCATCATAGTCAAATAATCACAGTTCAACGCACAGCGGAAGTCTAAAGTAATAATACAAACCGAATTGAAAATATAATAAATATTACACAACGGTTGTATATGGATCTACAGGCGGATCTAAAATAGAAAGAAAATATTGTTCAACAGACTTAAAGTATTAAAAGCTTGCAAGACTCTTTACTTAATACTCAGGAGTTTTCCAGCCCATTACGCGTAGTACCTGCACTTAAACTTTTTGAAAAATACGTCAGTTTACATTTGTAAATACAATTAACTGACTCTTTTGAAAAATGTTTATAAAATTGATTTGGATGCACAAGGCATAAAATCTTTTATAACTTGGGACAATTATTAAAATAATCTTGTATACAGATTTATATGTTTGTCGTCCGTTCAGGACTCGATTAGAAGAGCCGAGACAGGATTAATAGACACACCACTAATATAATCCCATAGCGAGTTATCCTCAACAAGTGGTTATAACTTTTACATACGCAACTGTCAGGTGTATGCCTACACCGCGTGCTTAAGTCGTGGCCATTTCAAATGGATGAGCCGAGGATATCCAGGACACGGTCATTAACCCCCCAAAGGCTTTGTACCAAACAAAATAGATTAAAGCGGGTTATTTCAATGATTTAACCACTAATCGATTAAAGATTCAATACCCGACCAAGCGGTAATAATTTACCGTATCCCAAGCCCGTATAAGGGAAAATAAGTTAAAAGTATTTACCTGAGCTAAAATAAAATTCTCTGTCGTATATCAAATCAGTAAGTACAAGTAGCTTTTACTGGGCTCCTAATCTGGAACGAAGGTTTTTAATAACCTATTAGATTCCTAACGGGTCTTATTTAAGTTATCACTTGGACCGGTTAGTTTTAAAGAAAGGTTTACGGTTCAAAACGCAAGATTAAGTAGTGACCGGATTAGAATGTGATTCAGCCCCAACAAGTATGAAGACTTGTATAAAATGGGTAAACTAAATACATTCTGGATTTTGAAGTAAAAATGATAAGCTTTGACCCGTTTAGGCTAATTTATGCAAACTAGTTACATAAATCTTACCGAACGCGTATATGCATAACGGGTAACCAAATGAGTCATGTACAAGTTTCATAAGTTATTATGCTTAAATTATGTTGTGATATCAGTAGGATATCTTCCATTGTGCCCAAAACGAATTTAAAACCAATTTAAGCCCCGTAAGGGTATTTTGGTCATTTTAAAGTTTATAAAAGGGGTTAAATAGTAAACTGAGGTTCTGGTCCAAAACAATCAGTAAAAATATTTATTTTAACAAGTTATATCAGTAAGATATCATACATTTGTGAATTTTATCATTTATGGCCAAACTATGCACCGTAGGGGCATTTTGGTCATTTCACATATGCTTTAAGGGTCAAATTTGGAAATATGAGTTCAAGACTTATACTTATTGTTAAAGTGTAAAAATTATTTATAAAATCAGTAGGTAACAAGTCTTAGGTGCTTAATATTGTTATAAACCATACTGTGCGCCTATTTCGCATAAAAGTCGGTATTTGACGATATTCGGGTTGTTTAAGGAAATCTGAGATTTTTATCAGTCTTAACTGCTCAAAATATTTTATTTAATATATAAAATATGTGGAAAAAGGTTTGACATGTAAAGGGTGTGTAAAACTCATTTTATTAGCGAAAAGGGCATTATCGTCAATTACCGAGTCCATGCAAGAACTCCATGTTATGATCAGTTTAAAATTTAACAAAATTTTCCAAAAATCCCAAGATATTATATTATAATAGTGGGTAGAAATTTTGGTGCCAAAATTTGGGTTTAAACATTATTTGTGCCAAAATGCTATTTAATTAACAAAAAGCTTTCATTTTACGATATCGCACATAACTTTCATTTTAGACCAGAAGCGGATGTTATATTTTTAGGACATACTTATAAATTAGTAATGAGGATTTTTGTCCACTCACATCCCAAAATTTCATTTTTATATCAAAAGGGCATAATAGTCAACTTTTAAGCATTTTAACGGAAACATGCAATGCATTAGGATTTCTATGGAACCAAGTTGTATAACCTCAGAGGGTTATACTAACCTATAATATGGTCCTAAAGGAACCTAACGCATAACTAAACTAAGCTAAATCGGGTTAGAACTGAAAGTCAAAGCAAAAGTCTACTTTTGCGACTTTCGGTTGCGAACCGAGCCTAAGCTCAGAATTGTCGGGTTGAACATGCCTAAACATGTTCTTATATTATTTACCAAGTTATTTAAGTGCTAAAACATGTTCCATAACTTCTATATTATCGGTTATGAATTAATTTGTAAAAATTGACTCGTTTGACTTTTTATTAAGTAGTTTGACCCGACAATTGACCAAGCAAATGTGGTAATTAGGAGGTGCCCTTTTAAGGGTTTAGCACGTACATAATTACCAACATAAAGCCACTTTTAATTCTAATAATGGCTAGACCGTTAGTGATTAATCACAAAGTCAAAGCATCATTACGATAACTTTGACTTTCGGTCATTAAGCTAATAAAACTTTAACTATAGGATCTAAGAACACTCACAATTGTCCTTTGCACGAAATTTGAACTAGAGAAAGCTTCGTTGAACCGCAGGAGGCTTCAGAGAGTGAGTTTGAGTGAAAATTTCAAGTATGCAAGTTCTAATGAAACAATGCGTGGCCCTTATATAGGAATTTGGAGTCTTTAGGATCATTGTAGCTGTCCCTATGATGTTATCAGATGTTCTCAGGTGTCCCTAGGGAGGTAAAAATCATTTACAAGCCCCAGGTATTGCTCAGAACTCATGCAAAGGCGGTGGACAGGCTGCAACATGCAGCTGTCCATTTTTTGGTCGCTGGCACCTTCTACGCGGCCTGCGTAAGAATTGGAGGTGGCCTACGCGGCCCGCGACAATGGTCAGTTCCGGTTAAAAGTTTGTAAACTTTGCAATTTCAGTCCCTGGTCCTTTCTAAGTTTAAATAACTATTGTTTATTGCACTTACGATCCCCATAGTTAACTTTTGAGAGTCTTGGGTCATAAATTAACTCCGTTAAGTCCCCGGTTAGTTGTAAGATCACCCGAAATGTCTTGTTTCCATTGAAACTCTATGAGATTACTATCCGATATTCGTGAGAGCAAAAATATGCATATTACAATGCTTTTGGGATCGTTAAAAGGTCACTCAGAGGTAATATTAAACATGTTGACACATTTAATCCTTATGCTTTGTAAAATTTTCAATTTAAGCACAAACGGCTTCTTATGTCCGTTAATTTATTCACTCATGAATACGAACATCTTATGAGGTCATTCAGAGGCACGAGTTTGGCATGTTGACACATTTGATCCTTACATACGCATACTTTCTTTGTTTGTCAACTTTAGTCCTTCGAAAACAATTCGTTAAACAATTAAAGTTCATGACACGTGTCTTCAATATATTGGACATGATTTTGCGAGGTGTTACAGTTACCTTTCGCTAACAAATCAAACACAAAAATCAGTTATATAGTAGTTTAATAATAAACTATAGTACTTCATTGTGGTCGGTTGATATAACCCATGGCGTGAGTCCACCCAAACAACACCTGGCCTTTCATCTTCAACCCGCATTTCTCTGTGTGGATGTGTTTAATTGGATGTTGTGGGGCAGTGCCTGGTATCTTTTCCACTTCATCGGGTTTACACCACTAAAGCACAAACGTTATGTGGGTTTTTGAATATGATGATATGAAAGATAAGGCACCACTAAAGCACAAACGTTATGTGGGTTTTTGAATATGATGAAGATGGACGATAAGGCTATGATGGGCTATGATGATCGGATAAGGATCTCGCATTGGCGTGGCATCCATTGCAGCCATGTTGATGACATTATCTGAGCCTTATAACCTAACTAAAAAATTAGGCTATGATGATCAGGTGAGGATCTCACATTGACGTGGCATCCATGTTAACGACACCATCTGAGCCTTATAACCTAACTAAAAATTTGGCACCAACATACAAAAAAAGGACCCTGCTAATATAGTTAAATATATAGTGTTTTTTATGCGCTTTCTCGGCTAATCATTATCACACCATTAATGGTTATCATTATCATTATATTATATTATATGCTATCACTATGGAAAGTGAGTAAATAGTAAATGTGGTGGTGGTGCCCTTTGATTGGTTGAATGTGTTGGTGGTTGCTTATGATTGTCCACACGATACACAAGGAGCTCAGCTACATGAAGTTCTTAAATGACTTATTGAGTTAGCATCTTGGAAGGTGAACCTTAGGGTTTCGTTCTTAATAATTAATATTTGGTACGTATGAGTTGATTTTTGGATTAAATTTTCAAGACTTATTATTAGTGTTTATGATTGTGATGTGTTTCTTGCAGGGGAAACTACCTTAGACTAATTTTCCAAAGAGAGCTACTCATGGGGAAAATATGCACTAGCACTGCCACTACCACTGCCGCATAAGCGTACCGTCAGTCTAACTCAGGTAAATGCAGTTTTGGCATAGTTATTGTTACAGTATGGCGCCGTTTGTGGTGTTTACAAGTCATATAGTGGCATGTGTTTTGAATTGTATTTTAAAACTTTTCCAGTCTCTATAGGATTTTGAGAGTTAATGTGACATTGAAATCGAATGATGCAGATTGATTGTCTCGGGGCACTTATAAAGTCTGGAATAGAGGTCATGGTTGGGGTCTCTAATGATCTGTTCGCTATTGTTAGTTCATCTGTTGTTGCTTCTGATTTGTTGGTTGCTTAGAATGTTACAAGATAAATGGTTCAAGGTGGAGTATGCTAATTTGTTTTCACCTGGAAGTTCAGATGATGGTTGCTTTTTTTGGTGAACTGTAAGTCGAGTGGTTTTGAAATGAAACAAGTAGTGAACTGCTTTTCATACTATTATTAACTGACGCCTTTGTAAAATTTCAAAAAGATATTGTTTGAGACTGATTAATAAAACTATATCTACCTATTGATCGAATTGAAAGTAAGTGAAATCTAATCCTTTTTGCAATGCCATTAAAAACACCAATGCCTTTCGCGCAACGCGCGTCGTTGAAAATCACTGGTTATTATTTGATATGGTACCCATTTAAAGCATCACTCTCCAAGAGATTGTTTGTCATAAATTTTTCTTAAAAAATATTTTTATACACTTATGTTTTGTAAATTAAATGGCCCAACCCGTGTTTTATATTGGTAACTAACCTAATTATATATGATTATTCTAGTATGAAAACAACGATTTACCCCCAAAAATGCTTTTAAAAAAGCTCTATCTAACCCATGGCCAGCCCTGAAGGTGGGCGGGGAGGACCACCAGCCAGGACTCGATATTTCGAAGGGCACGTTATTTTTAAAAAAAACTCTTATATGTATATGTAAAAATAAATAAATTAATAGGATATACCCATACAAACACCAACATAGGCCCACTTACAAAACTATTTTTATGGTTTAGATTAGTTGTTAGACCATTGGCATTAGGTTTAGATCTTTAGTGAGCCCAATACCCAATTTCATTAAGGCCTAAGGGCACGTTTTTTCGAACTCGAACAGGGTACATGAATTCTCAGGGCCGGCCCTGATCTAACCTCATGGAGCATCTTTTTCAGTTTAAATCTCAAACTGAAGCAAACTAACACACATTGAACCATGAAAAAGTAGATTATGTGCTTTTCAATCAACTCATTTTAACTTCACCAAGCACCTTCTTATGTTTAAATCTCAAATGTTCACAAACCCTAAGAATAAGAATTTTCATAAGAAAAGACCAAAACCAAAACCAAAAACAAAACCAAAACCAAAACATAATCACAAAACAATCTCAAACAAAAAAATAACGATACAAAAATCATAAAGCTCAGCAACTACCACGCAGTCGCAAACTGACGATGGAGGCGTCAAGCCCAGACAAATCAAAGGCTTATACCTCTTGAATAAAGAAAAATGATAACTTGGTTCGTTCATAAGTGATGGATTTCACACAAACAACTTTTGAAAGAAAAATGACGGATTTCAAATCAAAGGCTTACACCTCTTGTTTATAAGTGATGGATTTCACACAAACAACCAAACGGGTCAAAATAAAGAAAAATGATAAGTTGGTTCATTCATAAGTGATGGATTTCATGCGAACAAACCAATCGAGTTGAATGCGTAACCGAGAAACGGGAACGCGGATTTAAAAGTCAAAAGGCTCGGATTATGAGTTATGACTAAAAGATGAACAATTTCGCAAATGGAAATTGTAATAATTGTCACACCCCCAAAATCCACCATGCAGAGTATCACCGCTTGGAGGCGTGACATGACCAGGATCGAGCCACCAATCATATTGAACAACTTAATTAAGTAAATAAAACCAAACACAATACGATTGCTGACCTAAAGAAGGTGACCGATTTTAAGATAACAGCGGAAGCATAAAACATAAGTTCAAAACATAAGTCCATAGTTCATAAGTTTAAAGTCCAAAACGTAGGTTTAATAAGTTCATAAAGTTTATTCATTAAGTACGGGACATATCAGTTCGCATCCCACAACGACCACCTCCATATGCAAGCTCCATAGCATCTAATGACCTGCAAAGCATGTAATAACGAGTCAACAACAAAGTTGAGTGAGTTCACGGTTGGTTGTCCATTTTAGAGTTGTTTCCAAAAACATAGTTTAATCTGGTTCGGCTATCCAGCCGTGGGGGTTACCCCATAGTTCGAAAACATTTATTAGTTAACCATCCCATGTCCACCTTCCCTGGCTATCCAGCCCGGCACTTTGGCCGTGGGGAGCTACCCCAGTATTTTAAACTACCAGACTCGTTTATCATATCGACTACTAACAAAAATCAATTGTGCCCTAGCGTCGGTGTTCTATCACCACCGACGTGCCATAGTCCATTAGTACACGCCCGTCCGACTGGCACGGTGTGAGGTTTGTTAAACCTAATAGCGCTATTAACTAATGACCCACTCGCCATAGCCTCGGCGATTAAGTCGATACAAAAAGGGAGGGACTTCGCTGATAGAGTTCTAGTCCAGTAAGTCTAATACGTCCCAACAGGACGAGGAATTTACATTCCTGAACACGTCTCAAAGGACGAGGAATCCCTATTCCTGTGCCCATTCCCATTCCCACCGGGAATTTACCATGCTTTGTAGAAAAGTGTGAACTCACCTCGGTTTGCTCGGTTAGATTCTCAAATATAGTTAACAGTCAAGGTCGGTCAATCACGTCCTAATAAGGTACGGATAACAATCAGTTTCTCATGCATAACACGTATCCTACGTACGGTTTATTTGCACATTACTTCTACCACATAACAGGTACACACTTTAACGATTTATGCCCATATAAACTTCCCATCCATTCCCCACTCATAAACAAACATACGATATTGCACATAACACATATAACATGTTAGATCATTCACAGATATCATACTCGACATTTAGACACGCAAATTACAGCTTATGTCATTTCAGCATAAATATTCAAAACTGTTTTCGGACATTTTAATAAAATAGTTAACTTATTCCAAAAATTCCCAAATTTTTACAGAATTTCTTAAACGTTCCAACTTTTATTATGTAAAAATATCGGGGTCCGGTTCATTACCAATATTTTATAAAAAAATCATTTTCCGGGCTGAACTCATATTTATATTTTTCTGACCACAGTCAACGGGATAATTTATTTAAAATTCATCGAGCGTCCGATTTACGAAATTCCAGTGGGGTAATTACAAATACATCGGTGGTCATCTACAGTACAAGTTTCATGATCCAACTCTACACCGAACCCAAGTTATGACAGAAAACAAAACTCATATTTTCAACAGAAAAATGCAGCTCTAGCTGCTGTTACGAAATGACGCTTTAAAAATAGTCAACGAAGTCCAAAAATTACGATTCCGGTGCCATTAGAACCGTATTTCATAATAACACGTTTTAGACTAAAAATATCAGTTTTTCGTAGAGTTTATGACCTGTTTACAGCCAACTGAAGTTGGCTGTAAAACTTGGACAGATTCTGTTTTTAGTCTTTAGCTTTCTAGTTTGTGTTCGATTGATTCCGTTAATCATGTTTAGAGATCACAACAACATCAAACATCAATATTATCCAACAAAACATCAGGTAATCAACCAATAATCATAACCACACAAGATCTACATGATTTACACACATAACTTTTCTTTATCCAACTTATTCATCTTTTGTCCAAGACTTTATGTTAGGTTCTTAAGTGTTTATGATTTTTATCCGACGAATCTCTTATTAACCACATTAGATAAGATCAAGAAGGTGATTAGAAGCACTTACAACTAGCTCAAGGCTAGGGAAGAATCTAGGCGAAAAATGGGTGGTTAATAGCGTCGTAGAGAGGTCCTTGCGATTCCGTATGCACCGGGTCTCCTTGTATGAGCTCTAACACCTTGGATTGTTTGTAGAATTGCAAGATCAAAACTGAAAAGTGGGTGGATGTGGGATGTTGAGTTCAGCCGTAGGTAGCCAAGAGGAGAAGAAGTGCAATTTTTTTATGTTGGGTTAAAGTGGGATTTTGGTGATCTTTAAGATATATTTATAATCCATAATTTACTAAAACCCATAGGATATTATGTCTACAAGATATTGAGCATGGACTAATAAAATAATCAAGAGTGTAAGTGTTTGTCCCACATGGGGGAAAACCGATCGGGTGGGGGGTGGGTATTATGGTTCAATCTCAATGGTATAGTTAAGTGATATTTAGTTAGTTAGGAATTAAAAATAAGGTATTATGTGTGTTGTAATATATAACGGGTGTTAGGGTATTCGGGGACCCTAACTGGCTCAGAAAAAGAAAAATAATGTTAATGTCAATATTTTTTATGTTCCGGTTAAAGTCCGGTTGTTCGGTTCGATACTGTTTCGTTACAGTGCTTAATTAATTCGGTGTCCTACATATACATTTTTGTAATGTTTTTAATTTTCAACACTCAGGAAGATATAACGGACTATTTAGTGACCTTTCTGTACACTATTAGTATATTAACAAATACGTGTAAGCATAACACAGATATCAGAAAGCAGTTAAGTAATTCCACACAGTCGTCAAACACATTAATTATTATTAATAAACTGTACGGTTAGATGTAAATTTGAGGGTTGTCACATTCTCCCCCTGTTAAGAGAATTTCGTCTCGAAATTTAGCGCGTGGTTACTGAGGAAGCTAGTTAAGTTGCGTGGTTTTCTTGATTTTCCTGGGGTGTCACATCATCCCCCCGTTGATTTGGAATTTCGTCCCGAAATTCTGCAGTAGCTTCAGCCTCAGTAGTGTTGCGTTTTTCTTAAACAGTTGGGGATACTTGAGTTTCATTTGGTCTTCTCGTTCCCAGGTATACCCTGGGCCACGACGAGCATTCCAATGAACTCGGACCAGAGGTATCCTGGTACGCTTGAGGATCTTAACATATCGATCCGTAACCTCTACTGGTTCCTCGACGAATCGCAGCTGGTCGTCGATTGTGAGTTCCTTGAGAGGAACTATGAGGGTCTCATCTGACAGACACTTCTTCAGATTTGACACGTGGAATACGTTGTGAACTCCGCTGAGTTTTTCGGGTAGATTCAATCTGTAGGCGACTTTGCCAATTTTCTCGGTGACTTCGAATGGTCTGACATAACGCGGATTGAGTTTGCCTTGTTTGCCAAAGCGGACTACACCTTTCCAAGGTGAGACTTTGAGTAGCACTCGATCCCCAACCTGGAGCTCGAGTGGTTTTCTTCCCTTATCAGCATAGCTTTTCTGACGGTCACGAGCTGCCGCCATTCGCTGTCGTATCTGAGCAATTCTCTCGGTGGTATCTACCACAAGTTCTGGGCCAGTGATTTGACTGTCACCAACTTTTGCCCAACAGAGAGGTGATCGGCATTTATGTCCGTACAATGCCTCGAACGGAGCGGCTTGGATGCTGGTGTGGTAGCTATTGTTATACGAAAACTCCACTAGCGGGAGGTGCTTTTCCCGGCCATTACCAAAATCGATTACACATGCCCTAAGCATGTCTTCAAGGGTTTGGATGGTGCGTTCAGATTGCCCATCCGTCTGTGGGTGATAAGCGGTGCTCATATCTAAACGTGAGTCAAAGGACTTGTGCATTGCTTGCCACAGTTCAGAAGTAAAACGCGCGTCACGGTCAGAAATGATGGAGGTTGGCACTCCGTGCCTTGATACCACTTCCTTTAGGTAAATGTCTGCAAGAGTAGAAAACTTATCCGTTTCTTTGATAGCCAGAAAATGTGCAGACTTGGTCGGTTGATCTACGATCACCCAAATGGTATCGTTTCCACGTTGAGATCTAGGTAGGCCGGTAACGAAATCCATGGAAATTTGCTCCCATTTCCATTTCGGGATCTCTGGTTGTTGTAGTAGGCCTGATGGTTTCTGATATTCAGTCTTGACTCTCGCACAAGTCAAGCACTTACTGACATAGGTTGCTATGTGAGCTTTCATGCCAGGCCACCAATACGTAGTCTTGAGGTCGTGGTACATTTTTTCCGAACCAGGGTGTACTGAATAACGAGACTTATGTGCTTCATCCATCACAAGCTTGCGTAGGTCTCCATACAGTGGGACCCAGATGCGCCCTATTACATAGTAAGCGCCGTCTTCCTTTTGTTCTAGCCACTGCCTCGATCCTCGTAAGGACTCAGCCCTGATGTTCTCTGCGTTCAATGCTTCAACCTGAGCATCGCGAATCTGAGCGGGAAGGTTAGATTGGATGGTAAGCTGTAACGCACGTACACGCTTGGGTAAAGTATCCTTTTGACTGAGGGCGTCGCCACAACATTGGCCTTGCCCGGATGGTATTTGATAGCGCATTCATAATCATTCAAGAGTTCGACCCATCGGCGTTGTCGCATGTTTAACCGCTTTTGCTTAAAGATGTGCTCGAGACTTCTGTGATCGGTGTAAATAGTGCACTTGGTACCGTACAGGTAATGTCTCCATATCTTAAGCGCGAAGACAACTGCTCCCAATTCCAAGTTGTGCGTAGTGTAGTTCCTTTCGTGAACCTTAAGTTAGCGTGATGCGTAGGCAATGACCTTGTCACGTTGCATCAGCACGCAACCAAGTCCTTGGATGGAAGCGTCGCAATAAACCACAAAATCTTCCGTGCCTTCAGGCAATGAGAGGATCGGCGCGCTACAAAGTCTATCTTTTAAGTGCTGAAACGCGGATTCCTGAGCATCACCCCATCGATAGATGACACCCTTTTGAGTTAATGAAGTGAGAGGCTGCGCAATCTTGGAGAAATCCTTGATAAACCTTCTGTAATATCCTGCCAAACCCAAGAATTGGCGGATTTCTGTTGGTGTGCGGGGTGCAGGCCAGTTCTTGATTGAGTCAACCTTGGATGGATCAACATGAATCCCATCCTTGTTTACTACATGGCCTAGAAAGTGGACTTCGCGAAGCCAGAAGTCACATTTCGAAAACTTGGCATACAACTGCTCTTTTCGAAGAAGTTCCAGCATAAGTCGTAGATGTTGCTCATGTTCCTCCTGACTCTTCGAATAGATCAGGATGTCGTCGATGAAAACAATAACGAACTTATCCAGGTATGGTTTGCACACTCGGTTCATGAGATCCATGAAGACCGCTGGTGCATTCGTCAACCCGAAAGGCATGACCAGAAATTCGTAATGGCCGTAACGAGTTCTGAACGCTGTTTTGGAGACGTCTTCCTCTCGGACTCTCAGCTGATGGTATCCCGATCTCAAATCAATCTTAGGGTAATAGCTCGACCCTTGCAACTGGTCGAACAAGTCGTCAATACGTGGAAGAGGATAACGATTCTTCACAGTCACCTTGTTAAGTTCGCGATAGTCAATACACATTCTGAAAGTACCATCTTTCTTCTTTACGAACAAGACTGGAGCTCCCCAGGGCGAAGAGCTAGGACGTATAAAACCCTTTTCCAAGAGTTCTTGTAGTTTTGTGGACAGTTCTTCGAGTTCTGATGGAGCTAGACGATATGGTGCTCGAGCTACTGGTGCTGCCCCAGGAGCTAGCTCGATTTGAAATTCAACTTGGCGGTGAGGCGGAAGACCAGGCAATTCCTCAGGAACTACATCAGGAAAATTGCGCACAATAGGGATGTCTTCAATTCTCTTCTCTTCCGTTGATGTGTCAGTAACGAGTGCTAGAATGGCAGTGTGGCCCTTTCGCAAACACTTCTGGGCCTTAAGGAAAGAGATGATGCCTTCGACAGCACCACTCTTGTCGCCATGAATCATGAGAGGTTCTTCACCAGAACGAGGAATGCGGACGATTTTCTCCTTGCAAACAATCTCCGCTTGATGATGAGATAGCCAATCCATTCCAATAACAACGTCGAAACTACCAAGTGTGATAGGAATAAGATCGATAGAGAAAGTCTGACCAGCTAAGACGAGGTTACAACTTTTAACTGTGTGTGTGGCTTCAAGACTTTTACCGTTAGCTAGTTCTACCGTGTGTTTGGTGTTCAGGAGTGTTGGAGTGCGCTTAAACATTTGGCTAACTTTTAAGGATACGTAACTAGTATCGGCACCCGAATCAAACAAAACAGTAACAAAGAAGTCGTCCAGAAGGAACTTACCCATTACTGCGTTGGGATCGTTCTTTGCATCACTCTGAAGGTTTCAAGGAGTGATCACCGAGGATCGAGAGTCGAGCCTTCCAAACTCTCTATGCTAGAGGGTGTTCATTTCAGTGTCTTTGCATGGTGGAGCGAGAACGAAATGTCACTGTGGTAAGAGAATGACGGTTTGGTCTAAGCAAATGGTAGAAATTAGACATAACATAAACCAATAATCATGCGTCGGTACAAAAGCTAGTATAAAGATTCCGCGTTTTTAAGAAGACTATCATGGAATAGTACGATTTCTTATAGTGTAAGGCGGGTCAGGTAAGCGTATAGATTATCGTGTTCTCCTGTAGGTTGAGTAATCCATATTTCTGTCCTTGAGCGTCCTGATGACTATCCTATCAGTAAGGGCATCCATTCGCTAGGTTGGGTTTTCGAAGGAGTAAATCAAGTAGAAGAAGCATTAACCACCCAATAAGGTAATGGGGGTAAACTTGTGATCGGTGGAAATAGTGGTGTGGTTGTTGGCGTTTCGTTAAATCAGTTACCAATCGAAGAAATAGGGAGTTAATGAGGTTCATGCGAAGAATCGAGCGAAAACAGGGGTCCACCAATAACAGAAGAATTCAACCAAGTAATATGTCGCTTAGAAGCAATTCTAGTAGTGAGGTGTGGCGGCATGACACAAAAAGGGAAGTTCGTTGCATCACGATTTATGGAAGTATATCACTTGTCCAAAATAGAGTTTGGTTGGTAGAGTTGCGAGTTGCAAAGCGACGAACGCGCGTAACTGTGGCTGCTTCGTTTCTGGTAACGACGACCAGTGGAGATGATGAGGTCCGTCAACGGGGATGCGTGGGTATAGTTCTCCAAAACCCAAGTTCGTTTGAGCCAGGTCGGGTCTTCGTGAATGTTGACGTACAAGCCGAATGCACGGAGGGTCAGATGGTGACGTCATGTCGAGTTAAGCATGTAAATAGATAGAGTGCATAAACAGTTGTCGTAGAGGGGTGACGAGAAATTAGAATAGAATTTGACCACCATTTGTCAAATTTCAAGTAAACAATTGCATATCATAAAGAATGCAGTAGGGTTAATAGTCAACATGCTACTACCCTAAATAAACACACCATAAACACCACACCGGACAAAAGTAATCTAGCAAGTAAGAGATATAAACTTAAATTATACCACCTAGTGTGTTGAGTCTTGCACGTGGAGCGAAGCGTCGTTGTGGATCGTTGAGTACTGTACCGGTTATAGTCTGGTTTTATCAAAAACTTTTCCCTTTTTAAAACCAAGTTCACTATAACCAATGGCTCTGATACCAATCTGTCACACCCCCAAAATCCACCATGCGGAGTATCACCGCTTGGAGGCGTGACATGACCAGGATCGAGCCACCAATCATATTGAACAACTTAATTAAGTAAATAAAACCAAACACAATACGATTGGTGACCTAAAGAAGGTGACCGCTTTTAAGATAACAGCGGAAGCATAAAACATAAGTTCAAAACATAAGTCCATAGTTCATAAGTTTAAAGTCCAAAACGTAGGTTTAATAAGTTCATAAAGTTTATTCATTAAGTACGGGACATATCAGTTCGCATCCCACAACGACCACCTCCATATGCAAGCTCCATAGCATCTAATGACCTGCAAAGCATGTAATAACGAGTCAACAACAAAGTTGAGTGAGCTCACAGTTGGTTGTCCATTTTAGAGTTGTTTCCAAAAACATAGTTTAATCTGGTTCGGCTATCCAGCCGCGGGGGTTACCCCATAGTTCGAAAACGTTTATTAATTAACCATCCCAAGTCCACCTTCCCTGGCTATCCAGCCCGACACTTTGGCCGTGGGGAGCTACCCCAGTATTTTAAACTACCAGACTCGTTTATCATATCGACTACTAACAAAAATCAATTGTGCCCTAGCGTCGGTGTTCTATCACCACCGACGTGCCATAGTCCATTAGTACACGCCCGTCCGACTGGCACGGTGTGAGGTTTGTTAAACCTAATAGCGCTATTAACTAATGACCCGCTCGCCATAGCCTCGGCGATTAAGTCGATACAAAAAGGGAGGGACTTCGCTGATAGAGTTCTAGTCCAGTAAGTCTAATACGTCCCAACAGGACGAGGAATTTACATTCCTGAACACGTCTCAAAGGACGAGGAATCCCTATTCCTGTGCCCATTCCCATTCCCACCGGGAATTTACCATGTTTTGTAGAAAAGTGTGAACTCACCTCGGTTTGCTCGGTTAGATTCTCAAATATAGTTAACAGTCAAGGTCGGTCAATCACGTCTTAATAAGGTACGGATAACAATCAGTTTCTCATGCATAACACGTATCCTACATACGGTTTATTTGCACATTACTTCTACCACATAACAGGTACACACTTTAACGATTTATGCCCATATAAACTTCCCATCCATTCCCCACTCATAAACAAACATACGATATTGCACATAACACATATAACATGTTAGATCATTCACAGATATCATACTCGACATTTAGACACGCAAATTACAGCTTATGTCATTTCAGCATAAATATTCAAAACTGTTTTCGGACATTTTAATAAAATAGTTAACTTATTCCAAAAATTCCCAAATTTTTACAGAATGTCTTAAACGTTCCAAATTTTATTATGTAAAAATATCGGGGTCCGGTTCATTACCAATATTTTATAAAAAAAATCATTTTCCGGGCTGAACTCGGATTTATATTTTTCTGACCACAGTCCACGGGATAATTTATTTAAAATTCATCGAGCGTCCGATTTATGAAATTCCAGTGGGGTAATTACAAATACATCGGTGGTCATCTACAGTACAAGTTTCATGATCCAACTCTACACCGAACCCAAGTTATGACAGAAAACAAAACTCATATTTTCAACAGAAAAATGCAGCTCTAGCTGCTGTTACGAAATGACGCTTTAAAAATAGTAAACGAAGTGCAAAAATTACGATTCCAGTCCCATTAGAACCGTATTTCATAATAACACATTTTAGACTCAAAATATCAGTTTTTCTTAGAGTTTATGACCTGTTTACAGCCAACTGAAGTTGGCTATAAAACTTGGACATATTCTGTTTTTAGTCTTTAGCTTTCTAGTTTGTGTTCGATTGATTCCGTTAATCATGTTTAGAGATCACAACAACATCAAACATCAATATTATCCAACAAAACATCAGGTAATCAACCAATAATCATAACCACACAAGATCTACATGATTTACACACATAACTTTTCTTTATCCAACTTATTCATCTTTTGTCCAAGACTTTATGTTAGGTTCTTAAGTGTTTATGATTTTTATCCGACGAATCTCTTATTAACCACATTAGACAAGATCAAGAAGGTTATTAGAAGCACTTACAACTAGCTCAAGGCTAGGGAAGAATCTAGGCGAAAAATGGGTGGTTAATAGTGTCGTAGAGAGGTCCTTGCGATTCCGTATGCACCGGGTCTCCTTGTATGAGCTCTAACACCTTGGATTGTTTTGTAGAATTGCAAGATCAAAATTGAAAAGTGGGTGGATGTGGGATGTTGAGTTCAGCCGTAGGTAGCCAAGAGGAGAAGAAGTGCAATTTTTTTATGTTGGGTTAAAGTGGGATTTTGGTGATCTTTAAGATATATTTATAATCCATAATTTACTAAAACCCATAGGATATTATGTCTACAAGATATTGAGCATGGACTAATAAAATAATCAAGAGTGTAAGTGTTTGTCCCACATGGGGGAAAACCGATCGGGTGGGGGGTGGGTATTATGGTTCAATCTCAATGGTATAGTTATGTGATATTTAGTTACTTAGGAATTAAAAATAAGGTATTATGTGTGTTGTAATATATAACGGGTGTTAGGGTATTCGGGGACCCTAACTGGCTCAGAAAAAGAAAAATAATGTTAATGTCAATATTTTTTATGTTCCGTTTAAAGTCCGGTTGTTCGGTTCGATACTGTTTCGTTACAGTGCTTAATTAATTCGTAAGGTGTCCTACATATACATTTTTGTAATGTTTTTAATTTTCAACACTCAGGAAGATATAACGGACTATTTAGTGACCTTTGTATACACTATTAGTATATTAACAAATACGTGTAAGCATAACACAGATATCAGAAATCAGTTAAGTAATTCCACACAGTCGTCAAGCACATTAATTATTATTAATAAACTGTACGGTTACATGTAAATTTGAGGGTTGTCACAATAATTATGTACAACCATTTTGCAGTTGAACGGGTTGAATAATTTCATATACTTACCGGATAATGGATGCATAAGACCCGAGGATAGTAGCCCAAGTAATAGGAATTATTCATAGTTATGATGTTCATGTGAATTAGATATAATCAAATGAGTTTGTTTGTTAAAAACACAAACGGGTCAAATAATTTCCAAAAGAGATATTAAGCCGAAGGCTTATAGGATGAGAATTTTATTAATTCAGATGGTGGATTTTGAGTCTAAGTTGTAGAGGATTGAATTACGATCATGTAGAAACAAACGTGAGTTTAAACGGATAAGCAGGTTAAAAGTTATGGCCATTTTCGTGTTATGGGCAAAACAGAAAACAAGTTTAACAGATCAAGTCGTAACCTACGGCTGGAGGTCGTAGGCTATGGCTAGTGTCTTCTGCCCCGGATGATAAGAGTGCACCGTAAGCTACGGTGCATGGACCGTAGCCTACGGCGGGTAATTTAAAATTTTGTTTTCTTGACTGTTTAAGTTATATATGTTATCGAACTTCTTTTAAACACTTTATATTTAACATTTAAGGTTGTTAAATGTTATTTAGGTCCATAATATGACTTAAATGGATGGGATCAAGCTCGTATAAGAACCGAACACGATTGAAGTGAAGCTTCCGCTTTTTGTTTAGTTGTTTTACTCAAACCGAACAATGTAAATGTTTTGTAAACATTTTTAAACACAAATGTTTTTGATAACTTGAAGGTTTGTGAATGTATTCTTGTATAAACTATATAAATGCAAGAATTTTACATATAAATTCTCAGTATATTAAGAATGGGTGTAACAAGTTGGTAATCTGAGCTTAAGGTTAAAGGTTATATGTGTTCGGTTCGTGACTTGATCAAGTCATCCAGTAAGAAATGATTAATAAATGAAAAGCAATAAAAAGTAATAAGGAATAAAAGAAGAAAGTGCATGGGATGAGTGTATTATACACTCGAACCCGGGAAATACACTAAGTATATAGAGAAATATGTCACATGTTATGTGATAAGAGTGAATTCCCACATAATAATATGGGAATAATTATAAAGATTGTTTACAAAAGTTGTTATGGACATTTCAGCTGAAGAATTGTCGAATGTAGAAAAAGATGATACGGCGCCTCTCAGTAATGAGGCGATTTGTGAAAAGATTTCCGAGGAGGTCGGAAAGGCATTGGAAATAGCCTTGCCATGATTCATGGAAAGGCTGCAAACAACAACGATAACAATGATGGAAGAACGGATGAACAGATGAAAGAAAGCCTCAACCTAAGATCGAGGCAAAGCTAAAGAAGGGAAGCCATGCCCTTACAATAAGTTTATGGCATGTAAACCCCAGATCTTCAACGGAGAAGTAGATCCGATCGCTTGCCAAAGATGGTTAAGCGATATTGAAGGTGTTTTCGAACGCACTCACTGTGATCCAAGTGATTTTGTTGCTTACGGGGCCAGACAATTAAGGGCACAAGCAAAAGATTGGTGGGACAATCTAAGAAAGGAAATGAGAACGGAGGCTACCCGAAACATGACTTGGGAAGAAATTAAGGTACCCTTCCTTAAACATCATAGTCCCAAGGCGGGGATAAATGGAATCAAAGAAGAGTTTATACAACTAAAGCAAAAAGGTGAAACTATCGATAAGATTATGGGGACGTTCCTAGACAAGCTAAAGTTTTGCGACGAATTGGTGAAAAAGGAGGAACAAAAGATCTACTACTATTATAACATGCTAAGCGCAGAATATAGGGAATTCATCACTCCCTCGAAGTATGAAAATCTCACGGAGATTACAAACGTCGCGCGAGAGCGTGAGATAGAGTTGAGAAAGCAAGTCGAGAGGGGTGAAAGAGGGGCGTTGGATATAAATCCAAGTCCCGCAAAGAAACAAAAGCAGAACGAAACCTCAAAGAAAGGGAATGTGAAAGAAAGTTCACCTAGTTGCAAGATATGTGGCCATGCCCATCGGGGCGAGTGCTACTACAAGAACAAGCCGTGTGTGGTATGTGGGAAGACGGGACACGCGGCTTCAAATGGCCCCGGTAAAGTGTCGGTGTGTTACAAATGCTACCAACTGAGCCACAAGAAATCAGAGTGCCCGGAGTTGGAAGGAAAAAAGATGAAGCCGATACAAAGCCGAAAGTCCCAAAGTCGAAGGCAAGATCCTTCAACATAACCGCAGCTGAAGCAAAGATTGAACCCAATGTGGTCACAGGTACTTTTACCGTAAATTTAATTCCCGCTCACATTTTATTTAATACGGGTGTGAATAAATCTTTTGTTTCACACGAATTTGTTCGACACCCATCATTCATATTAACGAAATTACCCATGCCCTTAAAGGTAGAAGTAGGTAATAATAAAACTTTTATTGTTTGTGACATATGTCAGAATTGCAAATTGAGCATTGATGATGAGGATTACTTAGTTGACTTGATACCCATGTCAATGGGAGAATTCCAAGTGGTGATCAGGATGGAGTGGCTGTCCCGCTACCACGCCAATGTGATATATTTCCGTAAGGAGATACAATTAACATCTCCAAGCGGAAGACATGTCATTATTTACGGGGACAAAAGTGGCAACCTCATAGTATGCTCAATGATGGAAGCTCGTAAACTTATTCAACATGGGGAGGCATATCTGACTTACGTACATGATTCAGAAAAGAATTGCCAAAGATTAAAGATGAACATGTTGTGCGAGAGTTTGAAGAGGTGTTCCCGGAGGATTTACCGGGGATACCACCCGAACGTGAGGTGGAGTTTGGGATTAAATTAGTCCCGGGTGCGAAACCGGTGGCCAGGCGCCATACAGGTTAGCACCGTCGGAACTTCAAGAACTATTATCACAATTGCAAGAATTGCTCGACAAAGGGTTCATTCGACCTAGTGTATCTCCTTGGGGAGCGCCATTTGTGAAGAAGAAAGACGGAAGCATGAGAATGTGTATCGATTACTGGGAGTTAAACAAACTTACGGTAAAGAATCAATACCCGCTTTCAAGAATCAACGACTTGTTCGACCAACTACAAGGTGCGATTTGGTTTTCAAAGATTGATTTGAGGTCGGGGTACCATCAGTTGAGAGTAAAAGAGGAAGACGTACCAAAGACGGCGTTTCGTACGCGGTACGGACACTACGAGTTTCACTTAATATCCTTCGGGCTAACTAATGCACATGCGGCGTTCATGGATCTCATGAACCGGGTCTGCAAGCCAATGTTGGATAAGTTGGTTATAGTGTTCATTGATGATATTCTCATATACTCGAAGAACGAGGCCGATCACGCTCATCATTTGCAAGAAGTGCTTGTAACACTTAGACGAGAAAGGCTTTACGCCAAATTCTCAAAGTGCGCATTCTGGCTCTGAGGGGTGCAGTTCCTTGGGCACATCATTAGTGTTGCTGGAATATTAATAGATCCGTCCAAAATAGAAGTGATATCAAAATGGAGTCCTCCGAAAAACTCAACAGAAATCAGAAGCTTTTTGGGGCTTGAGGGATATTACAGGAGATTTATTCAAGATTTCTCCAAAATTACCTCTGACTAAGCTAACCCATAAGGATGAAAAGTTCGTCTGGAAGGATGAACAAGAAAGAGCATTTCGAACGCTTAAAGAAAAGTTGAATCGTGCTCCGGTATTGACTTTACCGGATGGCACTGACGATTTAGTAGTATACTATGATGCATCACACTTAGGCCTTGGGTGTGTACTTATGCAACGAGGCAAGGTAATTGCCTACCCCTCGAGACAACTGAAAGTCCATGGAAAAAAATATCCGACTCAATACCTCGAATTGGCAGCAGTAGTGTTTGCCTTAAAAATTTGGAGGCATTACTTGTATGGGGTGAAATGCACTATTTTCACCGACCATAAGAGTTTGAAATATTTCTTTGATCAAAAAGAGTTAAACACGAGACAAAGACGTTGGCTAGAAACAGTGAAAGATTATGATTGCGAGATTCATACAACAATAGTTACCATTCAATAATTAGTATAGCCTCGTATGAAATGCTTTATGGTCGAAAATACCAAACCCCAGTATGTTGGGGTGAAGTAGGTCCGAGGGAACTCACTCATAAGGATGTGATAAATATCACAAACGAGAAGATTGATATGGTTCGAGCTCATCTAAAAGCGGCATAAGACCGACAAAAATCTTACGCGGATAAAAGATGAAGGCCCATAGAATTCCAAATAGGGGATAAAGTGATGCTGAAAGTGTCTCCTTGGAAAGGAATCATTCGATTTAGAAAAAGAGGAAAATTGAGTCCAAGGTTTATTGGACCTTTCAAAAAAATTGACAAAGTTGGCAAGGTGCATGTCGTTTAGAATTACCTAAGGAATTAAGCGGTATACATAACACATTCCACGTTTCCCATCTTCGAAAGTATTTGGTCGATGAAACGGCCTACATTCGCTACGACGACATAGAAGTGGGCGATAAACTTAATTACGTGGCTAAACCTATTGCAATCCTTGACCGAAAAGTCAAAGGCTTGAGGAACAAATAAATTGACCAAGTAAAGGTCAAGGGGGAACATCGGAAGGGATCAGACACCATTTGGGAGTCCGAAGAAGAGATGAGACGACTCTACCCTTCACTCTTTGGTACGTATATATATATATATATATATATATATATATATATATATATATATATATGTTTAGGGGATGAAACCCTCTTTAAGGGGGGGTGGACTTGTAACACCCTAAAAATAACTATATTTAACATTAATATTTACCTTATGGTTAATGTTATGTATATGTATACGAATACTATTGAAACTTAACTTGGTTAGTTGCTTGTTAATAAACAACAGAACCTTTGAAAGATTTCCCCTTTTAGAATGTAGAAAACATGGAGGGCTTAAATAAACAATTTAGAAAGCATTTGTAATAAAAAGAAAATATAAAACACAAAACACACACTAGTATGTGTGTTTTGGTCGACCAAGATCAGAGAAACAAAGGGGAAAACTTCTCAAGCCCTAAAATCACCAATTTTTCAAAATAAAAAGGGAAATCGGGCCTAAGATCAGTGCATGAACTAAATTAGTGATCACCCAAACTATGAGATCATAAGGTATGTTAAATTTTGATATTTGGTGATGTTATAAAATTTGATGGATATCACTAGTTGCAATTCAAGTTTGAATTGTAGATGTTATAGCAGGATTCGAAATGTATACAAGTCTAGGAACAAACCCTAGATGAGAAATTAGTGATCAAAAGCCATAATTTAAGTGTTTGAATGATTAACCATGCTTGTGTTAAATGGGTTTTGATAAATATGATGAACACTTAAATTGTGATAGTGAAATGGTAGAATTTGATGTTAATATGTTGAATTCTAGGTGTTAATCACACATAATTGATCGGAGTGTCGCGCTCCGGTCAAAGATAATATTTATAAGCCCAAATTACCCTTAACTATGTGTTAGTGGTAGTAAGGGGTCGAACCACGAAGAGTATGTGGTTTGCGAATGGATTCGATTGAATTAAAATGAAAGTCATGAATTATGAAGCTTGCTATAATGTTTTTGTATTTTTATTTAGTTGAAAAAGATGTGAATTGGTTTAATTGATTAAAAACTAATGATTAACGGTTGCAATAAAACTTGATTACTAAACAATAATGATAAAAAGGATTCACACCCGGTTTCGGTAATTGCCAACCTAGGGTTTCTACAAGTTTTAGATTCAACTCAATTGTATACGATTAGCGGATTTAGTGTACCGTGACTTAGGTGCCAATAACTATCAATGTTTCGAAAAACAGACAAGAATACACTTTTTAATCAACACAGGTAAAACCTAACCAAGACAATGCATAACTACACATAACCCTTTCGCAAAGTCATAACTTTATAATCGTTCGACAATTTACGAATACGAAACAAATGTAAACTATTGTCAATGGTTTCAAAAATCAATACAAATTGTCATAAAGTTGAATCAAGAACAATTCAAACCCTAAATTAAACAACTACCTACACCGGGGTGAAACAAAGGTGATTAGCCGCTCATGGTTGAAGAAACTTGATCACCGGATGATTGGAACTTGAGTTGGACCATTTTGAAGCTTGAACAATGGAGAACTGGTGGATGTTGAGGGTTTTGGTGAAGGATGATGGTAAAAGGAATGATGTATGGGTGATTAGGGTTTATGGATGGATTGATGATTGTGAATGATGATTATGTTCTTGATGATTCGGATGATGATTGGTGATTAGAGATGAATTGGTAGTGAATGGTAGGTGAGAATTAGCTCCAAGATGAAGATTCAAAACTCAATTAGAGTGTAACTCCCGTCTTCAATGCAACCCGAACCAATTAGAATCGTTCTCACACCAAGAAAATCCCAAAATTTGCGATTGGAGGAAAGGAGGGCCGTCGCCGACGGGCCTGACCCCGTCGCCGACGGGCTCTGAATTACCAAAATCCACCCGACGGCTTATACTCCTGGATACGGACAACTCTGGCCGACGGGCAATTTTAGAGGGCGTCGCCGACGGCCTGGGACCCATCAGCGACGGGCTCTCCGTCTCCGTTTCTCCAATTTTCACTTCTTGTGCTCCCGGTTGATTCGCAACGCGTCCCGGTTGTCCGGTTTTCAACCCGGTGACTCGTAAAACTCCCAAAAAGCTCCTTAAACTCCATTAAACCTGCAAAACACAAATCTAATTAAAAGTAGGCTATTCAAGATTAAAACTTATGTAAAAACATTAAGCTACACGATTACAAACACCGGTTTTCAACCACGTATCAATACTAGACATAGAGGCTTGAAAAGATACGAACACATGGTCAATAGCTAAATCTTGAACTTGGTAAATGTAGTATAAAAATCTTTCCCACAAGATGCTCGACTTAATGCCTAAGTGATCTTGGATTGTTGAAAAATATGAAAGAATCACGTAAATGACAATTTTGACAATTTGCGTGTGATATGTTGTATTTTAAGTTCTAAAGAATAAATCAGATTGAACTCTATAGGTAATTTGGGTGAAGCATCAAGTGGCCAAGCCGGGACGGACTTACGTTTGAAAGGAAAACATTAAGGTATGTGGCTTATTTGCTTCGTAGTATTTCGTTAGAAAATTTTGGAAATTGAAATATATTAATTGAGGAAATAACGAATTACGATAAGTCTGGATTGTTTATGAGTGATGGATTTCACAAAAATAACCAAACGGGTCAAAATAAAGAAAAATGATAAGTTGGTTCGTTCATAAGTGATGGATTTCACGCGAACAAACCAATCGAGTTGAATGCGTAAACCGAGTAACGGGAACGAGGATTTAAAAGTCAAAAGGCTCGGATTATGAGGTATGACTAAAAGATGAACAATTTCGCAAATGGAAATTGGGATAATTATGTACAACCATTTTGAGGTTGAACGAGTTGAATAATTTTGTGTACTTACAGGATAACGGATGCATAAGACCTGAGGATAGTAGCCCGAGTAATAGGAATTATTCATAGTTATGATGTTCATGTGAATTAGATATAATCAAATGAGTTTGTTTGTTAAAAACACAAACAGGTCAAATAATTTCGTAAAGAAATATTAAGCCGAAGGCTTATAGGATGAGAATTTTATTAATCCGGATGGTGGATTTTGAGTCTAAGTTGTAGAGGATTAAATTACGATCACATAGAAACAAACGTGAGTTTAAACGGGTAAGTAGGTTAAAAGTTATGGTCGTTTCTGTGTTAAGGGCAAAACAGGAAACAAGTTCAGCAGATCAAGCAGTAACCTATGGCTGGAGGCCGTAGGCTACGGCTAGCGTTTTCTGTCCCGGATGATAAGAGTGCACCGTAAGCTACGGTGCATGGACTGTAGTTTACGGAGGGTAATTTAAAATTTTGTATTCTTGACTGTTTAAGTTATATATGTTATCGAACTTCTTTTAAACACTTTATATTTAACATTTAAGGTTGTTAAATGTTATTTAGGTCCATACTATGACTTAAATGGATGGGATCAAGCTCGTAGAAGAACCGAACATGATTGAAGTGAAGCTACCGCTTTTTGTTTAGTTGTCTTACTCAAACCGAACAATGTAAATGTTTTGTAAATGTTTTTAAACACAAATGTTTTTGATAACTTGAAGGTTTGTGAATGTATTCTTGCATAAACTATAGAAATGTAAGAATTTTTATACAAATTCTTAGTATATTAAGAATGTATGTAACAGTATTATTGTACTACTTAACATAGACCCCTCAACGGGCGGTGTGCTACTCCTATAGCGTTATACATGTTAAGGTAGGCTTGTACAAAGTTAATGACAAAGTTTAGTGCAAGACTGGCTTCTAGCATGCATATATTCCTAAAGCATAAATGTATAAAGCATGTATATTGGATTCGTTTTTATGAATAATGTATTTGCATGTGTATGTTTGTGTGAGTTTTAATATGCTAATATATATTGCACCCAAAAGTGTGAAAACGAAAATATGGTCATGTATACTCACGGTTTGCAAAAGCTTCCAAAACGTGAGTAGTGAGTTTTGCGAGTTTAGTGTGATACCTGTGCCTCCACGGCCATCAAACAAATACCAAATCAATGAAATATTGTGTTTCATACTTGGGTTTTGTTTAAATATGTGTATCATTTGCACATATCAATTCTTGTTCGATTTCGTGCTCTAAATCGCTTTCTGGGAAGTTATACGCGAACTGATGTATAAACATAATCAGTTTAACGCAATAAACACTCCGGAACAGTGACATGGGCTTAACATACCTTAAATAACCTTTAAATAACTTAGAAATAAGTTTAGGAAGGTTTGGTGTGTCGAAATCAAGTTTATTCGCTTACAGGGACTAATTTCGACAAACTGCGAAAGTATGCCGATTCGTACTGTAATGAACATTCCAGAATATGATCATAAGTTAAACATGCCCTAAATATCCTTTACATAGCTTAGAAATAGGCTTAGAGGTGTTTGGTGAGCAAAAATAAACTTATTTGATCAACAGGGACTAAAAGCGTCAAAAAGTGCATAAGTTTGCATTTTCGCGCATATCTTACATTCTGAATATATCCGGACATCCAAAAATTTATGTGATCATTAAAATATTTTATTTTAGTGATTGGCATGATAAAATTCCATTTGTCGCGTAATTTAGATCGTTTTTCGCGTCTGTTCGTGTTTCGTCGTAATTAACCGAACAACGCAACAGTATGACCAAACGAACCGACATCCGAGATGTTTTTGAGCATATTTTAAGTTCCCTATACTTTAACTTCATTTTAGAGCCTTGAAATGAGGTTAAGCGGGCTTAAACGCATCAAAAATGGCTTATTAGTGTTGCAGGGACCAAAACTATAAATATTTGAAACTTTCTGGAACTGGGCATGTGGTGGCTTCACGCCACCACTATTTGGGTTGGCTGTGGTGGCACGCCACCACCCTATCTGGATAGAAAGTTCAGTTTCAGCAACAACAGGTTATTTTCAGCACTTATCTTGAAGTTTTGGGGCTATTTTGTAACATTTGCAATACCGTATGATGGTTTTTTGGCACCCCTAGTATTCCAAAACCATGTGCCCTATGTGTACGGTCCCGATCGAAGCTCAATTATCGAGGAATGATCCTAACGGTTCTTTGAAATCTATAAATACCCACTTCCATTTCACTTCTTTTTCACACATTTGTTCTCATCTTGCTCTAAGTTGAAGCTCTCAAGCTTCATACCTAAGTATTTTGAGTTCAAATCTTCAAGTCTTGGACCTTTTGTAAGTTTCCTTCATGCTTGTTCTTGTATTTCAAGCATGAAAGTCAAACAATGTTTGACTTTCTGCTTTGACCCGTTTTGGTCAAACACTAAGTTCGTTTGAACTTCGCAACGTGAGCGTAATCACGATGGTCATAGTCCTTTGTGACTATACCTACTGATTACCACGTTAATTAGGTGTAGTGACGAGTCATAGTTTCGGTCAAAATGCGTATTTTGCAACCAAACTATTCTTGGGTATCAAAACCCTTTGTTTTTATATCAAACTTGTTTTCTAACTTCGTTAAACATGTTTTAACATGTTTAACTCGTCACTTTAGGTTTAGTGCTTATATAGGGTCGTAAGATAAGCGGTCTAAACAACCGCTTAGACTTTCGAACTCGACCCGTTTGGTCGATCATTAGGATCCAACCAAACACATTAGGTGACCATAGTTGTATAGGGAATAACCTTCTGAGGTTATACCTTATGGTCACATCGTTTAGTTAGTTGTATGATAAGTAGTTTATATGCCTTAGGAAAATGACCAAAATGCCCTTTTTGCGCATAAATTCATTTTAAGCATATGTAACCTAAATTTTGACATCTAAACTGATTAGGTAACATTATTAGACATGATAACGCATATAATACTTGTCATAGGACTAGTTAGGTGGTCTGAACGCGTTTTACGCGAACGACACGTTAAAGTAGCGTAAGCTACCTAAACGGGTCGTAATGGGTCGTAAGCACTTAGGTTAGGTTTCGATTTAGGATGCAGGCTTTGTTAAACCACATTACATGAGTTCCTATACTCATTTGGTTTACGAAACCTCGTTCTATCCGATCTTCCGATTTAGGTCCGTTTATTAACGTAGTTACCTATATTAGGTGTCGTTTGATTTCCGTGACCTTTCTAGCTTTGCTTGGTTGTTATTCAAGACTTCTAAGCACCCTCAAGTGAGTACATAGTCCCTTCTTTTACTGTTTTTCAAACATTTGGGGGTGAAACACATGTGCCTACTTGTTACTTTCGTGTTTTCCATGTTTTTATATCATACTTGCTATGTTCATTAGTACACGTATAGTACATGATTTCATTATGTTTTGCTATGTATGTCCATTTAGTGCATACTTAGTACATTGTTTTACATTACATTCCATGCTATGTATGTCCATTTAGTGCATACTTAGTACATTATTTTACATTACATTTCATGCTATGTATGTCCATTTAGTGCATACTTAGTACATTGTTTTACATTACATTTCATGCTATGTATGTCCATTTAGTGCATACTTGGTACATTGTTTTACATTACATTTCATGCTATGTATGTCCATTTAGTGCATGCTTGGTACATTGTTTTACATTACATTTCATGCTATGTATGTCCATTTAGTGCATGCTTAGTACATTATTTTATATTACATTTCATGCTATGTATGTCCATTTAGTGCATACTTAGTACATTGTTTTACATTACATTTCATGCTATGTATGTCCATTTAGTGCATACTTAGTACATTATTTTACATTACATTTCATGCTACGTATGTCCATTAAGTGCATACTTAGTACATTGTTTTACATTACATTTCATGTTATGTATGTCCATTTAGTCCATACTTAGTACATTGTTTTACATTACATTTCATGCTAAGTATGTTCATTTGTTGCATACTTAGTACATTATTTTCATAAAACATGCTTACATTTTGGTATGACATTTGGTTTGTTTAAATGGGACAAAAATACATTCATTAACATTGATCACGCCGTTCGTTAGTAGGTAGTGGTACCATAGGAATTGATAACTCCCATTCCTGAGATCCTAGGTTTGTTTGGGTCGAAGGAATGACCGAATTTGATATACATGCTTTAGATAAACCTTTAACTTCGTTTAAGGGTTTATCGCCACAGTCGCAAGGCTTGAGTGTATGCATTAAAACAATACCGCATAGATGTTTGTATCAGTAAGGCATGCATTTGTTTTACAAAACATAACTTTTGATTTATTCAATCACTTTGTTTTGTGCATTTTTACATATGGTTTGAGTAGTCACTTTTTACTTGCCATACATGACATTTGTTTACACATTACATGATTTACATTTGACAATAAACATGGTTAAACATTTGACAATTGGTTTAAACAAGACATTTTTGGTGGTTTGTTTTGGTAAGTGATTTAAGTAACGAGGCGTGTGTAATATGATAAAAGCATGGTGGATACGTCGCTGGTACTTCCTATATATAAGTGCTTTTATAGTATTACATATCGTAGCGTTAGTTAAACCATTTCAAGTTAGACATAATACATTTTACACTTGTATCACATCTTCATGAAACATTGTTTTTACAAACAACATATTTTATACAAACTCATTTTACTTGGTCATTTATTTATCTGTGCATCTTTCTTTTATATCATCTGATTTCTTATCACTATTTGTATGATTTATAAAAGAAAACAATTTACAAGGTTCATGACTAACTTTTGATAAACATTTTCTTTAAACTTACAAGTCATGAATCCTAAATCAATAAAACCTATGTATCTCACAGGCATTTTTATGCTGGCGTACCTATTTTCACATGTGTTTTCAGGAAATGATGCATAGGATTGATCAAGACACACTTAGGCGGACTTGGGCCTTAGTGACATTAAAAGATGCAAGACTAGTTAATTATGTTATGATCCTTTGTTTTAAAACATTGTAACCTCTATCAATTCAATAAAACAAAACTTAAATTTTCCATGTGTTATGAAACAATGATTCTGTTACAACACTCCCCGACGTTTCCGCCACGATTTGTTGTTTTACGTGGTCGGTGTGTGACATTTAGTAAATGCCGAGGTTATCCTGCAAGGATGAATGAGGCGTATGAGTTACGGAGTTTGGTATTGAGTTAGATTAGGGTTTCAAGATAGTATGAAAGTATGTATCTTGCAAGAAAATACATCTTGTCTAAAAGCACTCAGTATGGACACTATTTTGGTAGTGATTTCATGGGTACCGATTAATCCATTAGAATCCATAGTTTGAGGAACTTTTGTCCAAGATGAATATGACCTAATACATAACATTCAATTATGGGTTTGGTTGATGTTATGATTTGGTTCTAACATATAATTATATATATTCATAAGTATTTAGTCCAAGTCATATATTGTCATGCATGGAGGTAGAATGAATTCCATCTATTTAACATCATTGTATGGATTCACCAAAGCACAAAATCATCAACTTAGTTCATGATTTTGGTTGGTCATCAATAAAATAAAGAATGTACAAATAACTCAAACTAGACTAATGCATTCCAATCATTACAATTGTTTAGAGACTTGGTGTGGTTTGAACACTTTGTAACTAGTAAGTTTACTTGAGGACTTAGGTTCTTTATATTGGAGGTATTTGCACCTCAAACTTTCTGGAATGATACCTAAACTCATGCCCCACAACATGTAAGTTAGTTGGGAACAAGGTTTCGTTCATGTTCATCCAAGACAGATGTTGAAAATGTTGTTAAGTTTGAAAGTTTAACCAAAACAAAATTTTCATCCAACTTTGGACCTCAAATGTGGTGATGTTCCAACTTAGTTTACCATGGTAAACTTGTGGAAACATTCCTAGAGGTTATCCAAGTGGAATGGAAGAAGAAAAAATGAAGAAATGAAGAAGAAAGTGAGTTGAAATCTCACTTAAACACTTGAAACTTTCTACCCAAACGTGGAGATTTCTTGAAGATTTTGGAGTGTTTGACAATAATTTGGAGTTGTGGAAAGCGAAAATGTGTTAGAGGAGGCTTGGTTTTATAGGGGAAAATTAGGGTTTGAGTTTTAAAGAGGTTGGAAGAGGATTGGAGGTAAAAGGAGGTGAAAAAGGGTGAAATCCGTTTGGAGGTTACTTTTTATTTTAGATTATTTAGTTTTAATAGTACCTGCTGCGGATTGGTCCTGATCACGCCACGTGACCAAACCTTCTTCCCCATCGCACGGCGCAAAGAGAGCTTTTTCTGATTTTGAGTTTTGTTCACTTTTAGTCCCTTCACTTCGTAATTAGGTGATTTTATGTCGTTTTCTTGTATTTTAACTTGTTTTTAGGTATTCCAAGCGTATTTAAGTATCGTATGAGTATGATGCACGTATGATTGATATTCCAAAGTTTTCCGAGTATCGGTTTTGCGTATGAACATGTATTTAAAGATTGATTGCGTATATAACACAAGTATGAAATGTAACACGTATGAATGTAAAAGTGAATTCCCATTATGATCAAAGTCTCGGATTACAAGATTGGAAATGAAATACGAATACAACACGAATAAAATCTTCTAAAAATAGAATTGTGAATACACTTTTCTAATTAAGGAAAGTATAGAAATGCGAAGCGTTGCACCTTATCAGTCACTTACAGTTTTATCATTTGACGTGAGAAACCACATCTTTCAACTCCAGAACATGTTTGGTGCACTCTTAATTCGAAAGGCAAAAAAGACTTGATACTTGACTCATGTTGATTAGGTCTTTGTATGGTTAGTAACACTTAACACAAAGCTATACAGTAATAAAGCCAATCCTAATTATGGATTTATAAAGTTAAGAAACAAAATAATAGAATTGGTGAAAAACTAACATCATCCTTTTACTTTGTAAGATTATCAAGCAACCAAACCCAGGATTTATAAGGTTTCTAACACTTTATACAAAGCTATATGGTAAGAAAGCCAATCCTAATTATGGATTTATAAAGTTAAGAAACAAAATAATAGAATTGGTGAAAAACTAACATCATCCTACATTGGGAATGTAAAAGCTAATGATAAGTCATATGAGATGCTTTCAACTCCTTATCAACCCCGACCATTGAGATCCAATCCAAAATTCAAAACCAAAGAAACTCCATCGAAATAAGAATCAAGGGAACAAATATCAACAAAAACCATTTAAATGGTTTTTCATAATTGTAACACCCCAAAAATATAAAATTATATATATATGTATATATATAAACATAAGTTGGTCTTAACCAAGAGTAAAATAACTAGGAATAATTAACCTAGTTAATTATATGTAGTAAATAATAAAGAAACCTTGAACTATTTGACCCTTTTTATAACTTTGGAACTAGAGGCACTAAAAGAGGGCAAATGTGAAAGTGGTTTATTTAATACAAAATAAAAACCCAAAACACACACAGTGTGTGTGTGTGTTTGGTTGAGATCATCAGGAGCACAAGAAGGGTTCTTTCAAAACCCTAGAACTCACAAAATTCAACAAAATCAAAAGTTATGAACCCGAGCTAAAGATTTTGAGTTAAATACGTTGGTGTATACTTTATGATTATTTAGAAACAAGTTTGTGGTTTAAAACATGAACAGCCCAAATATGTTGAAATTGAATATAAAGCCGAGTGCTTAAAAATTTAGAATTTTGTTAGTTCGGATGTTGGATTTTAACTCCATATGGTGGAGAATCGAATTACGATCACGTAGGAAGAAACTGGTCGTAAAACGGATAAAAATTGAGCAAGTTACGAAGGTTTAGGCAAAAAAATAGGATTGCTTAAAATATGCAGCATCCAGTTCGAAACTTTCTGTCAAAAATAGGGCGTCGCGCCACACGACGGTATGAGTGTTGGGACGTCGCGCAACGCAACGGGCCTCGCGCCCCGCGAAAACCGTATGACAAACCTTTCGCGGCACGCGACAGGCTAAGAAGCTGGCAATGTTGTTTTAATTTGATCGTTTTGATTTATGGACTAGTTAAAACCCGTTATAAATTCCGTATAACTAAAACATTTCATGTTTTATGAAATGTAGGTATAATGTATGATACCAGAGAACGATCAAGCTCAACGAAGAACCGAACACGATCAAGATTCAAGCTTCCGCATTATGTTTCGTCGTCACATCTTAAACGACGATATATATATTATGTTGAAATGTTTTAAATCTTAAAATGTTTTAAGAAACTCGTATTTTCAAATGTATGTGTAATCATATATACACAAACATAGTCGAAATTTATATGAAAATCGTATATATGAACTAAAGGTTATGAACTAAAGGTCTTACAATAGTTTACCAACATTATCTTTCTTTCTGTTAATAATAAAAAAATTAAACAACCGAATACGAATAGCCAAACATATAATAACAACGATCATAAATAAAACCCACAAAACAATTAGCAAGAAAAAGCGAACAATTCGTTAAAGTCCATAAATTAAAACCCGATAAATCACGAATTAAACTGTTAAATCAACACACAACAAACTAAATCCAAAGGTGCTGAAGTAAACCGGAATTGCCAATGAAGATCATTCCAAATAGGGCAAAAATGGCAAGATCACAGGAACGAAAATCTCAAGATCATAACATACCTAAATTACATAATCAGAAATTGAAACAATATCCACCTTATCTTATTGCTCGGTGGAAGCAATCGAAATAGTATCAACGGCTAAGGGAGATCTTCTGAAAACTAAAACCCAGAAGTTACATCGATTGATCAAGTTATCGTCATTAGATGCCATTTTTTGTGTGAAATTGACGACGGTTATCATGCCATAAATAGAAACGCTTGGTGATTCAAGAAAATATGCAACACTATATTTCATCAGCTTCTTCCTATTATCCCATCACTCAATCTAAGAAATTGGATGGGAAGAAATCAAAAGGCGATTCAAAATGAGTGATCAACCTATGAATGGTCTGAATCATAAGGGAAACTTTGATTGAGAAGCATAGTCAAGAACATTGATGAAAAAGAATATTACCATAATCGAAGGAAACCATTAATCAGGAATAAAAGACAAATAAATATTATAATTGAAATACACTGCAGTCGATGTCTGATTGACCCATTTATAGAGGTGTCGTTAAGAAAGTAGAAAAGAAAGACGGTTGGGGTTGGCAATGAAGAAGAAGGTAAGAAACGTTGGGTCACTAGACAGTTGAAGACGACAAGAATTGGTGATCGTTAAATCAGTAGTGTTGTCACTTTTGTAGTTGTACGTTATTGTTGTTTCCGTGAGTTATTTTACAGTTGCCACTGTAACCCTAGTACTATGTCGTTAAGTTAGTATTTGTTATATATGAAAAATATACAGGTATTTTAACTTTTATAAAATAATTCAAACTTTATAAACAAAGTCATTGTGATTATCTCGAAAAACAGTTTTCTTTACGAGGATATTTTTGGAATTCGAACCAATTATATAAATATGTGTTGGCGTATTAATTTGGGCAAATGATTAAGTTCCAATGGATTGTTGGGAAAAATAGACTGGTCCGATTAATTAACGTGATCGACCGAGTTATGATCCGTAATAGTTACATCGTGGGCAGCGAACTAAAATCCACTTAACTGGTTTAACTGGTAATTACGAACCATATGCAAAATGGATCATAGTTATATTTATGATCGTGAGCGGGTTTATTTTATTAATACTCATTATTAATAATATAATTGTTTATTTTAATTAATAAACTTACTGCTGGTATTAAATGAGAGACAGGTACATGGATTGGGTGAGACAAGTACATGAACTGGTGCAAACATGCAACTCATCTTCGCCAGTTGCCGCACATGCATGCATTGCCTCGCCACTTGTCGTGCATGCATAGATTACCCCGCAACTTGTCGCATATGCATGCATCACCTTCGCGCATGCATGTATTGCCTCGCCATTTGTCGAACTAATGCATGCATGTCTGCGCACTTGGCAAACATGCATGGATCTCCGAGATCTATATAAACGAGAGTATACACTTGCGTTAGAAGGTGAGCAAAATTGCACAAAACTCTCTAAAACACCCGCAACCATCGGTCGTCGCTGCCTACCCGTGTTTCGTAGTTTGTTTCACTAGCGTGCGTTTGTTGAACCTCGGTGTCTCAACCGGTTAGTTATTAACCGAGGTATATCTTTCAGATCAGTGGTTAGATATCTTATCATTGTAGATAAAAAACTACGTCGTGAGTTCGGCTCCATTTCACACAATGAAATGTAGATAAAAAAGTAGGTCGTGACTTCGGATCACTGTCACACAATAAAACATAGATGAAAAATGCGTCATTAGGTGGATAAAATCTTTTAAAATATATAAGATTTTTCACCATTTCAAAATTTATTTAGTTAAATAGTTAGATAAAAAAAATTGTGTTTTAAATAATAAGAGTTAATCACACGGTAAGTCCATGTGATTTCTCAAAAGTTACAAGGCTCGACATTAAGATGCGAAATGATGAAAAAAAATACTTTTATTTCTCAAAGTTAGCGTTAGTACCCTAGTATGGTACAAAATCAAAAGTTAATTTCCTATATTATTTAAATATTATATATATATATATAGAGAGAGAGAGAGAGGGGGGGAGAGAGAGTTAGGGTAAAATGAAAACTTATACGAGTTATGAGAACTTAGAAAACTCGGTCTTATGGAAGTTTTTTTCAAATTTTTTTTTTACCAAAAATCCTAAAAACATCATCTTTTCCAAAAAAAATACACTAGTTTTTTTTTCATTTACGGTAGTCGTAAATGCTGTAAAAAGTGATGTTATGCTTATGTCATCACCTTTTTAGAGAGCTACTGTAAGGGGCCGAAAAAAATCACTTCAAAATTTTTTTACGGCAACCTTTCTAAACATTTTAATCTAGGGGTGTGAAAAAAATTAGGGCAAAACTCGCACGGAAAGACGGAGTTCTCTAAATTCTCACAACTTGAAGTGGATTTCCCTTAATCTTGATCGTTTATAAATATATATACACACACAACATTATGATGATGAATATTAACTATTTGTTTTTTTTACATATTTTGTCTTTTAATGAAAATTTTCATTTACAATCATGCAATATAAATATTCTATTTTTTTCTTTAACTAATTTATTGTTTTACTTAAACTCTTAGTAATCAACTTTATTATTTTTCATAAACCACAAAAAACTAATCGTATAATTAATTTTAATAAGTATTTATTTTTATTTCGTCAATTTATTTATTTAGTTTTCCAAAACCAATACAATTTAGAGGACTTATGATATATTTTTCAGAGTATTAAAACTTAAGCTTTCCTATTTAAAATACTTTTATTACTTATTGGGTTAGAACCCCGTGTATTACACGGGTTGATTAAATATATTTTTGTATAATAAAAAAGTTAGATCTTTAATTACCCATGTATAACATGAGTTGAATAAGCACGTGTAGTACATGACTTGAATAAATATAATGTAATCAGTTAACACACGCAGTCGTCAAAATACGTTTTTGGTAAAAAGAACTTTGATATACTATTTAGTATTTACATATTAGAACATTTTACTTTGTTTTTTTATTTTTCTATTATTAGGTTATAAACTTGTGTATTACAAAAATTATAACATTTTACTTTGTTGTTTTTTAATTTATTAACAGGCTAAAAACGTCTGTATTACATGTGGTCGGATCAATAAAATATTAAATAGTTATTATTATTAAGTGTAAAAAATAAAAAATAAAAAGCCTCAGGCCCTCAGCCATCGCCATTAGAGATTTTTTAGTATGAAATGAATCTATTCACAATTCAAAGAAACGCAAATTTTGCACCCAAATATACATTTAGTCCATTAAATCCACTTATTTCTTCTTCCCCATTCATGACTCATTGCTTTGGACCTAAAAAATAGTTTTTATTCTCCCCTATTTAATACATGTAATCTCAATCAAGTAATCACAGCTAAAGAGGAAAATAATTACAAAAAATGATATGCACTT
The DNA here is from genome assembly GCA_030545235.1 of Helianthus tuberosus. Taxonomy (NCBI): domain Eukaryota; kingdom Viridiplantae; phylum Streptophyta; class Magnoliopsida; order Asterales; family Asteraceae; genus Helianthus; species Helianthus tuberosus. The sequence continues at coordinate 39,645,271 of CM060391.1, forward strand.
TTCAATTTGAAATCACATACAGAACTAACATGAGGCTATCAACCTGCAAATATGGCTTGTTTAGTATTTAGTCAGCTAAACGCGGGCTAGATCTCTCTTTCGAGTGGATGTTGATAGTTCGGAATGAAAAAGGGGCTTGCTCCATGTGAATGGCCTCATAAATTTAAGAGATCCTCTCCAGTGAAAACAGAGGCAATTTTGCTTGGGTTTCAGGCAGTTTTGCGTTTGCACCACATCTCCGTTCCATTTTGCAAGTAAGTTGATGTCGGTCATCAAACGATAGTGGGACTCTCACATGTTAGGCATGTGAGGGAAATAAACTGAGATAATTAACTTGGTTAGTCATAAAGGATTAAACCAGCAACAAAAATAAACTTAAAGGATGTTTTTAGCAAGTTTTAAACATTAACGCTGGAACCTGCAAGTTTGAGGAAACATAAAGGACGTTTATAGATATAGAGATATAGTTATAGATAAACGTCGACTTAAAATATGGGATAACTTGATAGATTATTTTAAAACTTGTAATTTTTAAGATAAAAATAAAAATAGATATATCACGGGAAAACTAAAAAATAGATGTCTCTCATTTTGACACGTGTCCATCAATTGGTTTCTTTTATTATATGTACTAGCGGTAAGACCCGTGTGCAAACACGGGTCGTTTCTTAGAAAACCATGCATGACAAATATAAATGATGAATATGGTTATATTTATATAGACTTATAAATAAATAAATAAATAAATAAATAAGTCAGTCGGTAAATACTTAAAGTTTATAGTATAAAAAATACAAAATATACAATTTATTAATCTTTTGTAAACGGAATAACATTTGCATTCAAACATGTTCCTTCAACCTTCACAAAACACTATTTTAACCCAACAGTGGTTTTAAACCACCGTTTTAACCCAACAGCAGTTTCAACCATAGTTTTCTCCACAACAAATACATTTAACCCAACCGTGGTTTCAAATATCTGTTTTCATCCATCTGTTGACCAAAGTCAACAGATGTATCAACTACTATTTTATTTTCAAACATCTGTTCACAACAACAGAGCTTTCATCATTTAAACTTTCAAACCTAAATATTCATTTAATTAATTTAAATAACAAACATCGTTAATAATTTTAACACGACTAATTATATAAAATATGAAAGTGTCAAACAGAGGTAACTATATAATAAACAAACTTCAAAACAGCACACATCATTCAATAAAATACAGCATAATAATTTCTAATCAATGGGCGAAAAAATAGTCTCGATAATTAAAGCTCCTTTCGGATCATTGTAGTTGTCAACATGTTGGAGGTGTTTCAAAAGTTCATTGCTCAAATCAACTTCAACCATATCTCCCCAACTTCAACTTCAACCTTAAATACTTAAAGTTTAGAGTATAAAAAATACAAAAATATACAATTTATTAATCTTTTGTAAATGAAATAACATTTGCATTCAAACATGTTCCTTCAACCTCCACAAAAATATACAATAAAATTTTGCATTCAAACATGTTTATTAAAGTTTACAATATAAAAAATAAAAAAATATACAATTTATTAATCTTTTGTAAACAAAATAACATTTGCATTCAAACATGTTCCTTCTCCAAAAAAAAACAATATTTTAACCCAACAGTCGTTTCAATCACCTTCAACCTCCACAAAACACTATTTTAACCTAACAGTGGTTTTAAACCACCGTTTTAACCAAACAGCAGTTTCAACCACAGTTTTCTCCACAACACTCTGCTTTATCCCAACAGTAGTTCGAAACATCTGTTTTCATCCATCTGTTGACCAAAGTCAACAGATGTATCAACCACTGTTTTATTTTCAAACATATGTTCACAATAACAGAGCTTTGATAGTTTAAACAGACCTTTGCCAATATTACAAGCTTTTACACTCTCAAACCTAAATATTCATTTAGTTAATTTAAATAACAAACATGGTTAATAATTTTAACACAACTAATTATATAAAAACTACAAGTGTCAAACAGAGGTAACTATATAATAAACAAAGTTCAAAACAACAAACAACATTCAATAAAATACAGCATACTAATTCCTAATCAATGGGTGAAACAACATACAAAGTTCATCCATCTGTTGACCAAAGTCAACAGATGTATCAACCACTGTTTTATTTTCAAACAATTGTTCAAAATAATAGAGCTTTGATCATTTAAACAGACCTTTACCAATATTACAAGCTTTTACAGTCTCAGGCCTAAATATTCATTTAGTTAATTTAAATAACAAACATGGTTAATAATTTTAACACAATGTACAAGTGTCAAACAGAGGTAACTATATAATAAACAAAGTTCAAAACAGAAAACAGCATTTAATAAATTACAGCATACTAATTCCTAATCAATGGGCGAAAAGTAGTCTCGATAAGTAAAGCTCCTTTCCGACTATTGTAGTTGTCAACATGTTGGAGGTATTTCAGAAGTTCGTTGCTCAGATCAAGTTCAACCATATCCCCCCAGATGCTTGTTATCAGCCACTTGTTGTTTTCAATTATATTAGTCCTTCGGCGCCTCTCTTCATAATCAACTACACGAGAATTATTGAAAGCAAACACCTTCATCCAGCCTTCTTCTTTATATCTGAGCAAATCAGTAGTTGGCTCAGCAGACTTTCCAATAACAATCAAATGCAGCCTCTTTGCGATGGTCAAAAAATGCCCTTGGCAAGGATTGACTACAATACTCTCTGGAAAACGAAGCACTCAGAAAGTCTCACTCAGAACATCAAAAGCAACGATGTTCCTCTCACCTAGTGGATACCAATAATTTGAAACCATGAAATATATGGTTTTATCAGCATAAACTCCTGTAGACCATGAATAACCACTTGAACCATAATTATTTATGCTACCGAAATTTATTGTTCTCCATGACTCACGACGTTGTGAGTAAACACGAGCAGTAGCTACATTACGGTAACATCTGATGTTCAGCACTTTCAGATCATTGAATTGATCAAACTAAATTCCACCAGTATCAGAGTTTCGATCATGATTGTAATTGTAATTTAAGTAGTCATCAGACAAAACCTTATAGCGCCTGGTAGTTGGATTCCAAAGAATCGGCTCACAGCAAATCCCTTCATTGCAAACTAACAACAATCCATTAAATGACGACAGAATACGTAAGAAACTAGGGTGGACATTGTTAGGAAAACTTAAGGTTTTGCTTCTAACAACATCCAAATTACCAGCAACTACGTCGTCAATGACAATTGACGTGTCTTTAAAGGAGAGTAGTTTCTTTTGTAATGAATATCCACTTCGGAGAGCATGCATAATCTGAAATCCATGACTTGACAGTTCCCTATAAAATTCTTGGAAATACATTTCAAACGACCAATATCTTCTGGAGAGAGCCTTGTGAAAATTTCGTCAAAAATCACTTGAAACCCAATGTTTTCCATTTTGCAGTGAACCAATGCGTCTTTGAAAGTAAAAGAAATTGTAATGATATTGATAAACAAAAAACTTTTGAAGATGATTGAGTAGATGGATGAAAACGGTAATGATTTCAAACCTCTGCCCAATGTATTTTATATACCCAATGAAGGCGGTTATGGCTAAATACATCGTCAGACGAAAGAATATGATGCGACACTCGTTAGGCTTTTAATGTATTTCCATGGGAAAAGTATAAAATTAAACACGTTCTTATAATTACAATTAACCTCTTCATTTACCATAAGATACCTTTACCATAAGACATAACTGAGTGAGTGACGTGCATTAATTGCAATGTAAATATCCCCATGCATTTTGAATTTGAAATTACCAGCAATTTCAAAACATCTGCAAAGGTATATGTTTGCCAAAGGAAACATATGCTAAGTTATACTTTCTTGGCGATGGGCAGTGGTTTGCCCTCTTGGATATGGGCCAGACCTTTGACATTTGAATATAGAGCAGTGATTTGAAATTTGAATTTGAAATTACCAGCAATTTCAAAACATCTGCTAAGGTATATGTTTGCCAAAGGAAACATCTGCTAAGTTATACTTTCTTGGCGATGGGCAGTGGTTTGCCCTCTTGGATGTGGGCCAAACCTTTGACATTTGAATATAGAGCAGTGGTTTGAAATTAAATGTATTTTAACTCAGATAAAAAATCTCAGATAAAACATCTGTTAGCCAACAATAGATATTGCCAACAGTAGCAAGTCAAACAGCCGTTAGAATAGCAGAAGATCACCACTAAACAAATGTTCTCTTTGGGCAGACTTTACCTTTGACAGAGAGTTAAAGTAACAGATGCATCAGTATTTACAATTGAGAGGAGTAAATTCTTCGAAAAACTCTATTAGGCAACTACAGATGTTGACAACAGTAGCAAGTCAAACAGCCGTTAGATCAGCAGATGATGATTTAGAGCAGATGTTCCCTTTTGGCAAACTTTAACTTTGACAGATCTATACACTAACAGAAATTGATACAACATCAACATAATCTAATTAAACTCAAAGAAAATTTCACTTCTACATCAAAAGTACCGATCTGCAATAATCAGATGATATTAAAATTAAAAATTACATAATAATACTTATTCACCTTAAAATTAGTAAAAATAAAATGCTCCACAAACATTAATAGGATTAAAGTTTAATTATAAGGATTAAAAGATCAACAATTACATTGACTACTGAACAACGAAACTTTAACATCTAACAACAACACCAAGAAATTTACGAATCTAACAACAAAAATTTAGTGCTTTTAGCTTAAACTCCATCGAGTACCGAACTTCGCAATGTATATCTGTCACAACCCGACCACGTAAAACAACAAATCATGGCGGAAATGTCGGGAAGTGTCGTAACAGGATCATTGTTTCACAACCATGGATTAAGTAATTTTGTTTTATTAAATTATTAAACACATTGTTTTATAACAAATCACATAAATACAATTATTGTCTTTCAAGTTTTAAAGTCGCTAAGGCACTAGTCCATCCTATGTATAGCACGTATCAACAATCATCACATAGCAGCACCTGAAACATGTGTAAAAATAGGTGTGTCAGCATAAAAATGAATGTGAGATACATAGGTTTTATTAATGCATGATTCATGACTTGTAAGTTTAAAAGAATGTTTAACAAAAAGTAGTCATGAATTTTAAAAATGTTTTCTTTATAAATCATGCGAAATTTTATAAGAATTTTGATGATATAAAAGAATGATGCATAGATAATTAAATAATTAAGTAAAATGAGTTTGTACAAAATATGTTGGTTGTAAAACAATGTTTAGATAAAAAGGTTTGTAGTATATATAAAAATACACTTTGCTTTTAAAAAAGTCGAATAAGTAATATATTAAAATATATTTCAGTTCAAAAATAGTTAAACATATAGTATATTAAATATACTTTAGTTGTCAAAATAATAGTTTTCAGTAGTATATTAAAAGTATACTTTGGTTTTATACATAACATATTAAACTATGTTTTAGTAATTAACAAAATATATGTTGTTTTGTACAATATCACACGTGAGAGCATATAAAACTATACTTTTGGGAGTATAACAAAATATGCAATAAAAATGTGATTTTTTAATTCAACCAAACCTTAATGCATCAAACTACACCAATTGAGACTATAGAAATACCACAAAGGCAATCTCTATTTGGATAAAAATATCGGTTTCTGACATTCCACGACAACAGGAATGGGGTTTCAAATCCTATAGCGCTATATCATACTACCAATCGGTCTGGTGAATGTATAAAATAAGTACAATCCAACAATTAATTTTATAATCTTTGAAAAATTAGTGTTTAAACCGTAAATAATCATTTAGTTTGTCAAAAGATAGGTACTAACATGTATAATTAATTTATACTTTGAAATCATGAACATAACAAATAGGTACACATGTTTCACCCCAAAACATTGAAAACAGTAAAAGAGGAGACTATGTACTCACTTGAGGATGCTTAGAAGTCTTGAATAACGACCAAGCAAAGCTAGAGGGATCACGGAATCAAACGGCACCTAATATAGGTAACTAAGTAAATAAATCGGACCTAAATCGGAAGATTGGATAGAATGAGGTTTCGTAAACCAAATGAGTATGGGAAATCATGTAATATGGTTTAACAAAGCCTACATACTAAATCAAAACCTATCCAAAGTGCTTACGACCCATTATGACCCGTTTAGGTAGCTTACGCTATTTTAACGCGTCGTTCGCGTAAAACGCGTTCGGACCGCCTAACTAGTCCTACGACAAGTATTATATGCCTTAACAAGTCTAATATTGTTACCTAATCAGTTTAGATGTCAAAATTTATGTTAGATATGCTTAAAATGAATTTATGCGTAAAAAGGGCATTTTGGTCATTTACCTAAGACATATAAACTACCTATCATACAACTACTTAAACGAAGTGACCATAAGGTATAACCTCGAAAGGTTATTCCCTATACAAATATGGTCACAAAACATGTTTGGTCAGATCCTAATGATCGACCAAACGGTTCGGGTTCGAAAGTCTAAGCGGTTGTTTAGACCGTTTATCTTACGACCCTATATAAGCACTAAACCTAAAGTGATGAGTTAAACATGTTAAAACATGTTTAACGAAGTTAGAAAACAAGTTTGATATCAAAACAAACGGTTTTGATACCCAAGAATAGTTTGGTTGCAAAATACGCAAGAATACGCATTTTGACCGAAACTACGACTCGTCACTATGCCTAAATAACGTGGTAATCAGTAGGTATAGTTACAAAGGACTATGACCATCGTGATTACGCTCACGTTGCGAAGTTTAAACGAACTTTGTGTTGACCATAAACTGGTCAAAGCTGAAAGTCAAACATTTGTTTGACTTTCACGCTTAAAACGCGTAAAAGAACGAAAGAACACTTACAAGAGGTCCAAGAAATGGAAGTTTGATCTAATTATTCTCAGGTATGGAGTGTTAGAACTCCAACTTAGAGAACAAATCAGATCAAGGTGTGAGGAGCAAATGAAATGGAGTGGGTATTTATAGATTTCATAGAACCGTTAGGATCGTTTCTCGTAAACCGAGCTTAAATCTTGGCCCTCCACTTGGGCCCATGGTTTTGCAATACAATGGGAACATAAAAACCATGAAATGGTAGCCCAAGGTATTGAAAATATTACATAAAAGCCCCTGAAAATCGACCAGAATGCCAAAAAGAAGAATCTGCCCAGATCAGTCTCTGGCGCCCGGCGAGAAGCCTCTCGCGCCCCGCCAGAGACCAAAATGGCAGATTTGCAGAAAAGGTCCCTGCATTCAATAAACTCAGTTTTTGACACGTTTAAGCCCTGTTAACCCCATTTCAAGGCTCTAAAATGAAGTTAAGTATAGGGAACTTAAAATATGCTCAAAAACATCTCGGATGTTGGTTCGTTTGGTCGTACAATTGCGTTGTTCGGTTAATTACGACGGAAGTCGTAACGAACGCAAAAACGATCCAAATTAAGAGACGAATGGAATTTTATCATGCCAATCACTAAAATAAACTATTTTAATGATTACATAAATTTTTGGATGTCCGGATATATTCCGAACGTAAGATATGCGCGAAAATGCAAACTTATGTACTTTTTGACGCTTTTAGTCCCTATTGATCAAGAAAGTTTATTTTTTTGCGCACCAAACCCTCAAAGCCTATTTCTAAGCTATGTAAAGTATATTTAGGGCATGTTTAACTTATGATCATGTTCCGGAATGTTCGTTACAATACGAATCAGCATACTTTCGCAGTTTGTCGAAATTAGTCCTTGTAAGCGAATAAACTTGATTTCGACACACCAAACCTTCCAAAACTTATTTCTAAGTTATGTAAAGGTTATTTAAGGTATGTTAAGCCTATGTCACTATTTCGGAGTATTTGTCACGTTAAACTGATTACGTTTACGCATCAGTTCGCGTATAATCTTCCAGGAGCTCGAAATCGAACAAGAATTGATATGTGCAAACGATACACATATTTATACAAATCCCAAGTATGAAATGCAATATTTAATTGGTTTGGTATTTGTTTGATGGTTGAAGTGACACAGGTGTCACAGTCTCCCCTACTTTAGGAAATTTCGTCCCGAAATTTAATTTTAGAGGAAACTTGTGAAGACAACTATGATGGTTTCGCTTTTGAAAGAATCCTTCGAACCCTAAGTAAAACTCTGGGCCACGTTAAATTCTTAGCGAAATTGTCAATTGTCAAAGTGAAGTCCTTGTAGTAACAAAACATGGAGTTTCGTACTACAGACAGAAGAACGTTTCTTATGAAGATTATCATAGGAAACTTGTGTGTGCTCGAAATCAGAGTCGGAGAGTGTAAGATAAAATGACATTGGTCAAGGTCCAGGACTTCTAGAAACTTAAATAACGCTATGTCCGCAATGTAATAAGGAACACTTATATATAGGAAGTACCAGCGGCGTATCCACCATGCCCCTTTCTACATTGTTCCCGTTTCGTTATTCTCATCACTATAGGTCTTAACACATGACAAAACTTGTTGTGGTTTCTGTGCACTGAATTCCGTAATTATGTATGCATCCATAATTACGTAATTCCTTGCACAGTCCGCACAGTTCATTTCATAATGCGTAGGGGAAAAATCAATTGAATAAACATGAAGTGACTTGACTAGACCACCAAAGGATCTTTTTATCTGGATCAACGAACGATCTTTTTAACTAGATCAACACATGATCTCCTTAACTAGACCATCGTACGATCTCCTTAAATAGACCACTTAAGGGATCTTTTCAGCTATATCATCACATGATATTCCTAACCAGATTTTTGAATCAATCTGTTTAACTAGACCACTCAAGGGGTCCAATTATAGAATAGTACTTTATAATCCAAGGGTCTTAACTATTATGTAGAAGCCCATTAAGGATTTAAGATAGTACCTTTGGATATCCTACTATGAATCCCTTATACGGAGATAAGGAAGATTCTACGAGGATTTGGATAACGAAAATTCGGATCACACAAAAACATAAAAGGGAACACATAAGCACATAATCACATAATCACATAATTGTTTAACTTGATCTTTAATTTGTTATTTTTGGACACGGATATTTAAAGCACACCAGGAATCCAATCTGTGGATTTCATTTGGCACTTTAAACATAAGAATCTAACTATGAAGATAGGAAGATCTTTTTAGGAATTTGGCTTTGTTTCTTAAAAGAAACGAGTATTTAAGATTTTTGGGGAGATCACAAGTGATCATAAAAATGACAGAACCACACGAGTAGTTTGTCTTTGTGTCGGCATCAAAGGGTTGTATTAAACATACACACAATTGTATCAGTTTCGTAAAATAAAATTGAAACAACAAATTTTATTTATATAACTAAGTCGATTTAAACATCCAAAAGATATCATACAAGGAAATACAAAAGACTAATTGTCCACTGTTGCATTGTCATCCGCGTTCGCCTCATTTATGTTAAACACTCGTCTACGCACTGGATTTGTGTTAACAAGTCTTGGGCAATTGTTTCTGTAGTGAGTAAGGTCACCACAGTTATAACACGACCCAGGTGGGAACCGTGCTTGACCAGCAGCAGGATTTGCAGCAGCTTGGTTTTGGTTGGCATAACGGCAGGTATTGATCAAATGTCCCAATCGCCCACAGTGGGTACATTTGTGACACTGCACTTGCTCAAGATGATGACGGTTGCATTTGTTGCACAAGGGTGCGGTACCAACATAATTTTTCCTTTTACAAGGTTGTGCTGGCTGGTTTGGTGTAACCTGATTGTTCTGAGCAGTTATTGCGCAGTTTTGAGAAGCCTTGCGCTTCCTCTTCTTGGGTGTCTCCGCCTGTTTTTCCTTTGGTTCATCTTGTGCAGTCTTGTCAGATGGTCTTGGGTCGCCATTTCAAAAAAGCTTACCCTTCCTGATATGGGATTCAGTCAGGGTGGCAGACAATTCAATGACCTGTCTGACAGTAGTAGGGTTGCTGCCAGTAACGATATCCTTGTCACACCCCGATATTTCCACGTATTACCGGTGGGCCCGGTGGGGAGTACCGTGACGTAGTTGATATCATCATAGTCAAACAACACAATATTAAATGCACAACAGAAGCAAAAGCTAAAATATTACAAACCGATATAAAGTAACATCAAAGTATTACAAACGGAGTGTAAAAGATCCACATGCGGATCAAAAGATAAAAAGAAACTTTGTTCAACATACTTTAAGGCATCTAAGCTTGCGAGACTTTTATTTGATCCTAGGAGAGGCCAGCCTATTCCGATTAGTACCTGCACTTAGCCTTTTTGGGAAAATACGTCAGTTTACACTCGTAAATACAATTTAACTGACTCATTTTGAAAACGTTTAAGAAAATTGATTTGAATGCACATGGCATAAAACTTTTTATAACTTGGGATAATTATTTATATATAAACTTGTAAAAGAATTACATGTTTCTTATACGTTCAGTAGCCCGGATTGACGTCGGGTTAAAGATTAATAGACACACCACATGATATAGTCCCTCGGCGGGTTATTCCCGTAACCGGCGGTTATACCTTATTATTTATATATGCATTGTCGGGTGTACGCCTACACCCCGTGCTTAGGTCGTGGCCATTTCTTAAAATGATGCCAAGGATATCCGGGACATGGTCATTAACCCCCCAAAGGCTTTAAGCAAACAAAAAAATTTAAATGGAACATTTCAATAATTTAACCTTCATACAATAAAAAATTCAATGCCCGACCAAGCGGTATTTTATATACCGTACCCCAAGCCCGTATTAGGGAAAATAAGTTAAAAGTATTTACCTTTGCAAGTAATAATCACAAATAGCAAGTGCACGTAGCTTTTACCGGGTCTCCTATTCTGGAACAAAGGTTTTTAATAACCTATTAGATTTCTAACGGGTCTTTAATTAAGCCTAAACTTAGACCGGTTAGTTTTAAAGGAAGATACGGTTCAAACGCACGATTAAGCGAAGACCGGAATAGAATGTGATTTAGACCCGAAAAGTTTGAAGACTTGTATAATATGGGTAAACTAAACACATTCTAGATTTTGAGACAAAAACGATAAGGTTTGACCCGTTTCGGTCAATTCATGCAAACTAGTTACATAAACCGAACCGAACGCGCAAGATGCGTAACGGGTAACCATAAGAGTCATATACAGGTTTCCTAAGTTAATATGCTTTAAATATGTTGTGACATCAGTAAGATATCTCCTATTATGCCCAAAACGGATTTAAACTCAATTTACGCCCCGTAGGGGTATTTTGGTCATTTTAAAGGTTATAAAAGAGTTTAAATATTAATCTGAGTTACAAGTCTGATATAATCAGTGAAAATACTTATTTTTATAAGTCATAACAGTAGGGTATTGAAAATATGTGAAATTTATTAATTATAACCGAACTATGCACCGAAGGGGCGTTTTGGTAATTTCACTTAAGCTTTAAAGGTCAAAATTAGAATTCTGAGTTTAAAACTTTTGCCTACTGTTTAATTATGAGAATTTACTTAAAACATCAGTAGGTATCAAACCTTATATGTAAAAATAGTTTTAACTTATACTATGAGTTAAAAACGCGTAAAAAGACGATTTTAAGCGATTTCCAGGTTTTATAAGAAAAGCTGATATTTTTATTATTCCAGAGGGTTCAAAATATTTTATTTATCATATAACATCAGTAGAAAAAGATTTGGTGTCAAAAGGATTTGTAAAACTCATTTTATAGGCCAAAAGGGCAAAACCGACAATTTCCGAATTAAGCTTAGAACCCTATATTATGATCAGCCTAAAAATAAATAAAAATCTTCAAAAATCCCAAAATATTATTTTACATCAGTAGGTAAAAAGTTTGGTATCAAAAACTGGGTTTAGATAGGCTTTATGCTAATTACGCCGTTTAATTAATAAAAAGCTTTTCATTTACGCTAATGAGCATAACTCCTATTCTAGACCTCAAACTGATGTCAAATTTTAGGGACAAGTTTATAAATCAGTTATAAAGATTATTGTTCTCTCATATTTTCAAAATTCTCGTTTTAGGGTCAAAAGGGCATAATGGTCAACATTTAAACATATAACGGAAACATATAATGAATAGGATAACTAAGGATCCAAGTTGTATAACCTCAGAGGGTTACACCAACCTATAACATGGTCCTAAAGGAATCCTAAGGCATATCTAAACTAAGCTAAATCAGGTCAGAACTGAAAGTCAAAGCAAAAGTCAACTTTTGCGACTTTCGGTTTCGAACCGAGCCTATACTTAGAATTGTTGGGTTGAATCATGCTTAGGCATGTTCAACTAATATTTACCAAGTTATTAAAGTGAGAAAACTGATTTTATTGCTTTTATATTAATAGTTATGAATTTTATTTAAAACTAACCCGTTTGACTTTTATTTGACCCGACAATTTAACTAAGTAAACGTGGTAATTAGGAGGTGCCCTTTTGAGGGTTTAACACCTACCTAATTACGGTCACGTAGCCATGTTCGTTGAGAACAATGGCCTAACCGTTTAAAAGTCAAAGCGTTTATCGAAAACGCTTGACTTTTCAGTTAAAAACGCTAAACAAAAGAACTAGGCAAGAAGGAACACTTACAAAGGGTCCAAAGGACAGAAGGAGGTTCTCATGAAGCTCAAGATCCTCCAAGAATTAGAGAACAAGCAGATTTGAAATGAAGGTGCAAATGAAAGCTAAGAACAAAAGGGTATATATAGGATTTAGAGGACCGCTAGGATCGTTTCTTGATAAACGTGATCAAATCTGGACCATACACCTTTACCCACTATTTCGTGTGAAATTACTTCAACACAACATAAAATTACATTTCGACCCCTATACAAGCTACCGACATGACCTAGACTTTAGACGTAGGCTATAGACATTATGCACTAACAAACTCCCGCTTGGATATTGTCGGAATATTCAGTCAGGTCTTCAGCGCTTTCTTAACAACGACTTGAACTTTTCTTCCCTCGGCTTAAGCTTCCTCAGCAACAGCTTCCTAAGCTTTTCATTATCTTCAACCTTCTTCTTTTCCTCAGCAGCCATTCTTTGTACCACAGTATGCCTTAGCATGTTATCTCTGTCTTCACGAGCTTTCCTTTCTCTTTCAGCCTTCAACGCTTCCTCTTTCTCAATATCTCGCCACTTAGACGTCCATTTGTTGTCAGCATTGATACCTTTTTGGAAACAGATGGATACATCCTTCTGAAATTGCATAGCCTGGTCTTTATCTTCAGCTTTAAATCCGATCTTGTTAACAAACAAGCATTCAATGTCTTTTTCCGAATAGTTCACCAACCATAAAGGATCATACACAAAGATGTGTCTGATTTCATTTTCAGCTTTGTAAGTGATCACAGCTTCAGTCGACAAACAGCTGTAAACCCAGTACAAGAACCCCTTATGAAAATCTTGTTCCATTTTCGGTACTGGAATGTTCTTTATAACTCTAGGATTTTTCATATGCAAGATCGTTTCTTCATTTCCAGTCACTGGATCTACCCTCTTCACTTTCTTCGGGTAGTGAGGTTTCTAGTGTTTAAATTCTCTGAAAGCTTCAAACTTGATTAAACCCCAAACAGGCACATCATGCTTTCTTACAGGATAATCCAAAGATCTGACTTTTGCAAGTTCTTCAACATCCCACCAGGGCAAAGTCATAATATCCTGAATGTATTTAAAGTACTGCACTCCAAATTCTCTCCGAATAGCATACATATTTACTTGTGGCAGAAAGCCCCAACTGATAATATCCCCTAGTGACACATCCCTGTCTCTCTTATAAAACTTGAGCGGACGTTTAAATTTTCTTTCAGAACTCTTTCTAAACCACTTCTTGCATTCTTTGCGATGTGCATCTTTCGTTGTACCATCAAAGTTCTTATCTTTCAGACATTCTGCGACTTTCCTTCTCAACTCCTCTACATTTGCTTGACTAAAAAACTCAACAAGCGTTGGAAAATCAGAAGTATCAACATTAGCATTTTCTTCATCGCTGCAATCTTCAACCTCAACTCGATCATAGTTGTCTGCCTCATCAACATACTTGTACTGATAGTCAGGCTGTTGATTCATATCAAATGCATTCAACTCTTCTTCAAAGTCAAACTTGAAATTAGGATCATCAATACGCGTCATCTCGATAATATCAGCCATGGTGTAAGTATGCCTGATTTCTCCTTCTTCAACTTCAGGCTCTAGACGCAAAATCAACTTTTCACTTTCAACATTTTGATCAACAACATTCTCCCCCTCTCCTGTAGCATCCTCAGGCTCTTCATTCGTATCATCATGAAGATAATCTTCGACATTCTCTTCATTCGAAGCTTCAGTAACTTTAATCCATGTACCACCCTGACCATCGTCATCATTATCATCATCACTATGACTGCTTGCAGAAAATACATCATCTGCATCATCTACTTTTTCTTCTTCATCATCATCCTCCTCCTCGACCTCTTCCTTATCATCAATAATATCATCAATCAACACGTCCTCTTCAAAAATAGCAGAAACTGCAGAGATAGGACGAGGATTCTGAATAGGTGATTCAGGTACAGTAGATATAACAATTGCCCTTTCAGAAACACCTTCAACACTTTTACCCTTATCTTTCATGTCAGCTTCTAAATCAGCTTGACGTTTTGCTCTAACCTCCTCAATCTTTATTTCATCAAATTTTTGTTCAACACTCTTTCCAAGCAGGTTTTCTAACACTTTATTCATCATGTATATCTCGTGTTCTTTCATTGGTTTAGCAGCTTCCAATTCTTTGTTCTTTAACTCAAAGTACTTGTTCTGCTCATCTCTGCGTGCTTTCTCTTCTTCCAACTCTGCAACTTTAACTTTCAGAATATCAATCTCAGCTTGATCAGATTCAACTTTCTTTAACAATGAAGAATTTTCAGCTTCGACTGTCTTTACACGCTTCTCTAGTTTCTTCTCACGATCCAACAACTTCTTGTTCTCAACCAATACTTCTTCAACTTTCTTTTCCAAACTCTTAACTTGCACATCAGTTGCAAAATTGAAATCACCAATGTCTTCAAGAGTAATACCTTCCGGAACATTTGGAAAAGTTTTGTATCCAGAAGAACCAGGTGTAGTTTGGATAGGTGGTTGTGTGGATGGTGGTGTTTGAAAGATTTGCTGAGAGGTAACAACAGGTTGTTGTTCATGGGGAGGTGTAGCAATATGAATATGTGGTGGTGATGGTTGTCTAGGTGGTGATTGATGAAGTGGTGAATGAATTGGAGATGGTTGATGTTGAGGTTCAGGAGGTGGTGATGGTGGTTTACTCGGTTTTTGGATTGGTTTCTTCTTCAACAGAACTTTCAACCTTGGTGCTGCCTTCGGAGTAACAACTCTCTTTCTTGCGGAATGCTTCTTTCTACCACCAGATGATGGAGGTGTTTGAGATTCTACAACATGTTCAGATGGATTGTATAACTCATCATCTTTATCTTCTCTCCTCTTTCTCTTAAGCTGTTTCTCTTTTTCAATCTCAGCTTTAATTCTCTTTGCACGTTCTGTTTCATCAATTTCTTCATCAGACGAGCTTGATGAACTTTTATCTACATCATCACCTTCATTGTCACCAACTGCTTTCTCTGGTTCAGCATTATAATCAGTAAGAGATTTCAACAACTTTGCAGATTCAGGAGACAAACGAACATCTCCTTCAACATTAACTTCAGCTTCAACTTCACCTTCAGCTTCATCTTCCTCCTCAGATTCATCAACAAGCATAGTTTCAACCGTTTTCTTTTGACGCTTTCGCTTAGGTTGAAAAGATGAGCCTTCCTCTACTTGAACTTTCGGAGTTGATTTTCTGCTCCTCTTCTTTTTCTCTTCTTTCAAGAACCACTCGTTTCAAGATTCTTTGAAGCTTTTAAGTGTTTTCAATTCATCTGCATAACTCTTCACTTTCATTTCTTTCTCATTTCTCCAATTCTGATGGTTGATTGGATCTGGATCTTGATAATTCTTATCTTTGATGAAACCAAAAAATTCAGCTTTCGTTTTTGGCTCTGGATGGTTTGGCTGATATTTGGCCAATTGTTTCAAAGACTCATTATCCATATGAAATAATACCAACAGATCATTATGTTCATCTCTCTCCAAATCAGGATAAGCGTGATCTATCATCATCTGAACAAATCGTGGATATACCCAAGTCTTGCTTTTTGAAGTAATGTTCTCTACCATGTAATGAAATACAATCTTCGAAAAATTATACTTTTTGTTTAACACGAGAGTTGTCACCATGTTCATTTGATAGTCCCTCATCACATCGTAACCTCCCTTCCTGTGACTGAGAGCATGCAGCACTGAATGAATAACAAACTTGTAAGACTTTGGAAAACACGCTTTCAAATAGTTTGCCTTGTTTAGTGGACCATTGTAGCCCATCCGCAACATGCAACCCTTGACCATTCTCTCTGGGAACTTTGTAGGAGAATTCTCATCATCTGGAAAGTTTATCACCTCACGTACTAACTGCTCTGTGATAATGATCGGTTTATCTTCATCATTCAAACTCACAATTGAATTTATTGTTTTACTTCCTTCATCATATGTGGCATTTTCCCAAAAACGTTCAATATGCGATTCAAATACAAGATGTTGGTTTGTGAAAGCTTTCTGTATAGGCAACCTCTTCATGAAATCCAGAATACTACTGAATTCAGCCATCTTTGGTATCTCTTTATCGTAAACACAACATATGTTGTGCAATGGATCGAACTGCACATTAGATGCTTGAAAAACAACAACACATTCAAGTTAAACACTTAGAAAAAAATTTCAACACAAACACTACACTCAAATGAAATACCCACATAGGAAATTACATTTCATGCGGAATAACAGTTTGAAGCGAAATCACATATGACAGTTTGAAGTGAAATCACATATGACAGTTTGAAGCGAAATCACAGTTTGAAACGAAATCATAGTTTAAACGAAATCACATCTTGAAACTAAATAATCATTTGAAGCGGAATAACATGTTTCAAATGAAATACCTCAAAATTTCTCAAAAACTTTTTGATGATGAAATTAATCATCTGGGTTTGTTATATATCAAATTCCGAGCACACGGGTCTGTTTGATTTTCAATATTGACCACAAAATCGATCTAGATCTACATTCTAAGTTCCAGATCTACCGAATACAAACGAAAACATGTTATGCAGATCAAATTAAAGCCTTAAACAAGATCTATATCATATTCCGAGTTCATTAATGTGTTAATCGATCATTTTTACCCACAGATAAACCCTAGATCTAAGTTCTATGTCCTATTCATCATCGTTCAAACGAAATAAGTTCAGATCTAGGTCAAATCAACAAGATCTCTCACCTTTACCATGATTATAGTTGAGTAAACCAACTAAAATCAAGATTTCAAACAACAAACGGACAGAATAACGGCTTAATTTGATAAACACAGGGATTTCGTATGAAATCGCCTTTGACAATGAACTTTGAAACGAAATAATAAGACTGAACCGTTCAAGAGAAATACCTTCACTATTTATAGACAGCCTAATTTCGTGTGAAATAGGCACTGTGACATGTTCAAGCGAAATCACCAATTCAAGCGAAATTACCTGTTTCAAGCAGAATTACTATTTCGTGCGAAATAGTCATTTCGTTTGAAATTGCATTTTTTCAAAATTTTCAAATTTTTAACTTTTTGAAATTTTACCGTCACACCCAGTAAACCAAGTCCAAGTTAATGACCTTGGTCAACTGTTTAGCTTGCCAAGTCCAAGTTAATGACCCTGGCTGACCAGTTTATGAAGATGCTGATTTTCTGAAACTGATTTAAGTTCAAGTTAATGAACTTTTAAACTTTCAAGCAATTACCAATCAGTTTCTCAATCTTCTGCTTACCCAACCCTCATGATCCAGACTTGTTCAACACATAAGACTTTGATCATCTGATCCCCAACGTTCGTTGTCGAAAAATAAGATGAAAAACAAATCTTTTTGGATTTTATAAAAAGCTAAACAAACAGACAATCTTTTTGGATTTTTGATAAGCAACAAACTGTACATACATATTTTTGTGAGCATGTTAGGGGATCATATCAGCTGCCGACAAGATACAAGTACCGTTAAGCTTTGATTTCATATTCAGCAATAAACAATTTGCATAGATTGTCGATATACTGATCCTCTTAAATTTTCACACAAATTTCAATCTATTCAGGATACTGATTAATGTTTTAAGGCTTAACTTTTACACGTGTCCCACCTCAGAATATACTCCCGTATCTAGATCCCAATATTCAGTCTTACAGGTGAGTATACCTAGATGATATCTGTAAGGGGATAAATGTGAGGGCCGTGAGAGCTCAGGCTATTGCTTCTGCAAAATCAGAGAGATGACGGCTTCGACTTAAGGTGGGTCCCCTTTGGGGATCTTCTTTTACAACAGCACATGATTAGCATTTTTCAATGTTTCATCATTTTTTATGCGAAGGGGAGGCTTATATTTCAAGCAGCGTAAAGTATTCTCCGGGGAATAGGCCATTGCTTTCGCAAAATCAGAAGTCCCGGGATAATACCCCAGATATCACTAAGTATAAAGACCTAGTATCTCAGAAAGAGTGACCTTTCAAACAAGATTTCGGGGGTTACCCATATATCCGAGAGATGTTCCCCACGTAAAAGCAAGAAATTTAGGTTTATACCTCGATATTTCCACGTATTACCGGTGGGCCCGGTGGGGAGTACCGTGACGTAGTTGATATCATCATAGTCAAACAACACAATATTAAATGCATAGCGGAAGCAAAAGTTAAAATATTACAAACCGATATAAAGTAACATCAAATTATTACAAACGGAGTGTAAAAGATCCACAGGCGGATCAAAAGATAAAAAGAAACTTTGTTCAACAGACTTTAAGGCATCTAAGCTTACGAGACTTTTATTTGATGCTAGGAGAGGCCAGCCTATTCCGATTAGTACATGCACTTAGCATTTTTGGGAAAATACGTCAGTTTACACTGGTAAATACAATTTAACTGACTCATTTTGAAAACGTTTAAGAAAATTGATTTGAATGCACATGGCATAAAACTTTTTATAACTTGGGATAATTATTTATATATAAACTTGTAAAAGAATTACATGTTTCTTATACGTTCAGTAGCCCGGATTGACACTGGGTTAAAGATTAATAGACACACCACATGATATAGTCCCGCGGCGGGTTATTCACGTAACCGGCGGTTATACCTTATTATTTATATATGCACTGTCGGGTGTACGCCTACACCCCGTGCTTAGGTCGTGGCCATTTCTTAAAATGATGCCAAGGATATCCGGGACATGGTCATTAACCCCCCAAAGGCTTTAAGCAAACAAAACAATTTAAATGGGACATTTCAATAATTTAACCTTCATACAATTAAAAATTCAATGCCCGACCAAGTGGTATTTTATATACCGTACCCCAAGCCCGTATAAGGGAAAATAAGTTAAAAGTATTTACCTTTGCAAGTAATAATCACAAATAGCAAGTGCACGTAGCTTTTACCGGGTCTCCTATTCTGGAACAAAGGTTTTTAATAACCTATTAGATTTCTAACGGGTCTTTAATTAAGCCTAAACTTAGACCGGTTAGTTTTAAAGGAAGATACGGTTCAAACGCACGATTAAGCGAAGACCGGAATAGAATGTGATTTAGACCCGACAAGTTTGAAGACTTGTATAATATGGGTAAACTAAACACATTCTGGATTTTGAGACAAAAACGATAAGGTTTGACCCGTTTCGGTCAATTCATGCAAACTAGTTACATAAACCGAACCGAACGCGCAAGATGCGTAACGGGTAACCATAAGAGTCATATACAGGTTTCCTAAGTTAAAATGCTTTAAATATGTTGTGACATCAGTAAGATATCTCCTATTATGCCCAAAACGGATTTAAACTCAATTTACGCCCCGTGTGGGTATTTTTAGGGCTGTAAACGAACCGAACGAACACGAACAAGACCTTGTTCGTGTTCGTTTGTTAAAAAATATATGTGTTCGCGAACCGTTCACGAACGCTTATCGAACGGGATTTTATGTTTGTGTTTGTTTGTTAAGGAAATGAACATGTTCGTGTTCGTTTGTGTTTGTTTGTTAATTTTAGGCAACGAACGTTGACGAACACAAATGAGCACTAGCTAATGTTCATGAACACAAATAGAAATAAACGAACACAAACAATCGTCTATGAACATAATATATAATAGACTAACACTTATTAAATATTTAATTTGTCAGACTTATGATATATTCAAATAAATATAAAAACTAAAAACACTAATGAACTATCAAACACATGCGAACACGTTACCGAACGTTCACGAACATAAACGAACGAACGCGATCTCTGTTCATGTTTGTTCATTTAACTAAACGAACGGAATTTCTTGTTTGTGTTCGTTTGTTTAATAAACGAACGAACACAAACGAACTTCCCGCCGAACGGTTCACGAACTGTTCGCCGAACGTTTGGTTCGTTTACAGCCCTAGGTATTTTGGTCATTTTAAAGGTTATAAAAGAGTTTAAATATTAATCTGAGTTACAAGTCTGATATAATCAGTGAAAATACTTATTTTTATAAGTCATAACAGTAGGGTATTGAAAATATGGGAAATTTATTAATTATAACCAAACTATGCACCGAAGGGGTGTTTTGGTAATTTCACTTAAGCTTTAAAGGTCAAAATTAGAATTCTGAGTTTAAAACTTTTGCCTACTGTTTAATTATGAAAATTTACTTAAAACATCAGTAGGTATCAAACCTTATATGTAAAAATAGTTTTAACTTATACTATGCGTTAAAAACGAGTAAAAAGGCGATTGTAAGCGATTTCCGGGTTTTATAAGAAAAGCTGATATTTTTATTATTCCAGAAGGTTCAAAATATTTTATTTATCATATAGGGTCAGTAGAAAAAGATTTGGTGTCAAAAGGATTTGTAAAACTCATTTTATAGGCCAAAAGGGCAAAACCGACAATTTCCGAATTAAGCTTAGAACCCTATATTATGATCAGCCTAAAAATAAATAAAAATCTTCAAAAATCCCAAAATATTATTTTACATCAGTAGGTAAAAAGTTTGGTATCAAAAACTGGGTTTAGATAGGCTTTATGCTAATTACGCCGTTTAATTAATAAAAAGCTTTTCATTTACGCTAATGAGCATAACTCCTATTCTAGACCTCAAACTGATGTCAAATTTTAGGGACAAGTTTATAAATCATTAATAAAGATTATTGTCCTCTCACATTTTCAAAATTCTCATTTTAGGGTCAAAAGGGCATAATGGTCAACATTTAAGCATATAACGGAAACATGTAATGAATAGGATAACTAAGGATCCAAGTTGTATAACCTCAGAGGGTTACACCAACCTATAACATGGTCCTAAAGGAATCCTAAGCCATATCTAAACTAAGCTAAATTGGGTCAGAACTGAAAGTCAAAGCAAAAGTCAACTTTTGCGACTTTCGGTTCCGAACCGAGCCTATACTTAGAATTGTCGGGTTGAATCATGCTTAGGCATGTTCAACTAATATTTACCAAGTTATTAAAGAGAGAAAATTGATTTTATGGCTTTTATATTAATAGTTATGAATTTTATTTAAAACTAACCCGTTTGACTTTTATTTGACACGACAATTTAACTAAGTAAACGTGGTAATTAGGAGGTGCCATTTTGAGGGTTTAACACCTACCTAATTACGGTCACGTAGCCATGTTCGTTGCGAACAATGGCCTAACCATTTAAAAGTCAAATTGTTTATCGAAAACGCTTGACTTTTCAGTTAAAAACACTAAACAAAAGAACTAGGCACGAAGGAACACTTTCAAAGGGTCCAAAGGACAGAAGGAGGTTCTCAAGAAGCTCAAGATCCTCCAAGAATTAGAGAACAAGCAGATTTGAAATGAAGGTGCAAATGAAAGCTAAGAATAAAGGGGTATATATAGGATTTAGAGGACCGTTAGGATCGTTTCTTGATAAACGTGATCAAATCTGGACCGTACACCTCTACCCACTGTTTTGGTATACTATGTGCGCCCCAAAACAGCCCATAGGTTGATAATTAAGGGTATGGAAACCATTTTTCAGCAAAACTAGCAACTGGGACATGTTTTCTGCATCTGGTCACCTCACGCGGCCCGCGTAAGGGACCCCAGAGGTCTTCGCGGCCCGCCTAACAGTTTAGTGTCAGCAACTAAGTTTCAGAATTATAGATTCAGTCCCTGAACTTGCTTAAAGGTCATTTCCGACTCATTTAAAGCCTGTTAACCTCGTTTCAAGGCTCAACTATGATGTCCAAACATAGGGGACATGAAACATGCTTGAAAACTTGCCGGATGTCGGTTCGTTTGGCCGTACGGTCACGTTGTTCGTCTAATTACGACGAAACACGAACGGACGCGAAAAACGATCCAAATTACGCGACGAATGAAATTTTATCAAGCCAAACACTAAAATAAAATATTTTAGTGCTTACATAAATTTTTGGGTGTCCGGTATATTCAGAATGTGAGATATGCGCGAAAATGCAAACTTGTGCACTTTTTGACACTTTTAGTCCCTGCATGGCTTAAAAGTTTATTTTTGCGCACGAAACACCTCTAAACCTATATCTAAGCTATATAAAGGATAAATAGGGTATTTTTAACTCATGGTCATATTCCGGAAGGTCCGATACCCTACGAATCGGCATACTTTTGTAGTTTGACGTAAATAGTCCTTTAATCGCATAAAGTGGTGCAAAATGTCGTTTAATGATATCCAAGCCTTCTATGGCCCATATTGATCATTCCCAAGCATATACTTAAATATTACTACGCTCTTGTTCGCTTAGATGGTCACCGAAAGGCGTAGATTCAAAAGTTGACGCTTTAGGCCCCTCTATTGCGCAAACTTGCGCATCTCATCATTTAATAGCATTGAAGCCTCATCTAATCCATATTAGGTATTCTTAAAAGTATTTTTAAACATCACGATGCTTCGGGTTCTCTAAAAGGTCATTCATAGGTATAATTAAACATATTGACACTTTTATCCCCTCTAACTTGCAAAGTTGCGCGTAACTTTACTTATAGGCATAAAAACCTTAGACGGCCATTATTTGGCATTCCCGAGAGTATAATCAAATATCATGAAGCTCCCGGTTTGTTAAAAGGTCACCCAGAGGTAAGAATTAACATGTTGACGCTTTTAACCCTTTATTGCGCAAACTTTCAATTTATTCCGCAAACGGCTACACTCGATCGCCAAGTGGCTCATTTGTGAATCTAAATATCGTGAGAGGTTATTTAGAAACTTATTTTAGGTATGCTAACACTTCCATTCCTTTCATAATCAAAGTTTTCGATTTTTCGAAAAATTAGTCCCTTAAATTCAATGTTTGACTTCATTAGGGTTTATTACACGTGTCAATACATTATTGGACGTGATTTTACGAGGTGTTACAATCCTGAACTAAGTCAGGAAGACCATCAATGTACTTTTCAAACGCCTTTTCCACAGGCGTAACCATGGCAGGACATAACAGACTCAGTTCTTCATAACGGTCAGTATAGGCTCGATGTTCACCACTATCTTGCTTTAGGTCATCAAATTCCCTTTACAATGCTCTAACCTCATGACAAGGACAAAACTCCTTCATTATTAGAGCACGGAGCTCTTCCCAAGTCTGATCTAGTGCCACATCAGCACCTTTGTCCCTCATCACACCATTCCACCACGTTAAAGCTCGTTTCTCAAAAACACTAGATGCGAACTCTACCTTTCGCTCATTCAGGCACTGAACATGTCTAAAGGTGCTCTCTAGACTCTCGAACCATTGTAGAAGTGCAGTCGCTCCTTGAGACCCAGAAAAATTTGATGGCTTGGCAGAGTTGAATGTCTTGAAGTTGCATGGGGCATTATTGTTGTTGAGGGCTTGGTTACATTGAGCAATGATGTTTGGGATTGCAGCAGCCATTTGCTGCGTAATGATAGCTGCCAGTTCGTCATTAGGTACCTGATTGTCGCGTCGTGGAGGCATTCTAAAAGGGGAAACAAGAGAGAAAACAAGTGAAATGGCATTGGGTAAGAATGGGATGTTGCAATTACCGACCGAAAAGCATGGGTGATGGTCATTTGTTCGAACTACGAAGCAAACAAACGACACACAAAAGCTGAATCAAAGTAAATAGGTGCTCATAATGTATCGCGAAGACATGCTCGCCTATAAGCGGACACTCACCCCAAGAGTTCCCAGGTAAGAGTGACTGGTCCGATACTGCGGATGTGTACGAACACTCTAGCCTTAGACAGAAGACTCAGGGTACAGGCACCCACCCTTCCAGTTTGCACGTGTTCACATTATTTAGACCAAACTTTGACAAGATTTTGAAAATTTAGAGGGTTCAAAACCTAGTAATCAATCATCCTAGAACAGATGATTGGTTTTCAAAGCGGATACGAAATTTGTGTTCTTATTGTGGTTGTCACCTAAAGATAGGTGATAGTATTGTTTTAAAACTAAACACAAGATAACTTGTGTTAGGGTCCTAGGAAGGTTATAGTCTAGGTCAAAGCATTACTAATAACCTAATTCCCTATAACCATTGCCTCTGATACCAACTTTTCTGTCACAACCCGACCACGTAAAACAACAAATCGTGGCGGAAACGTAGGGAAGTGTCGTAACAGAATCATTGTTTCACAACCATGGATTAAGTAATTTTGTTTTATTGAATTATTAAACACATTGTTTTATAACAAATCATATAAATACAATTATTGTCTTTCAAGTTTTAAAGTCGCTAAGGCACGAGTCAATCCTATGTATAGCACGTATCAATAATCATCACATAGCAGCACTTGAAACATGTGTAAAAATAGGTACGTCGGCATAAAAAAGCATGTGAGATACATAGGTTTTATTAATGCATGATTAATGACTTGTAAGTTTAAAAGAATGTTTAACAAAAAGTAGTCATGAACTTTAAAAATGTTTTCTTTATAAATCATGCGAAATTTTATAAGAATTTTGATGATATAAAAGAATGATGCATAGATAATTAAATAATTAAGTAAATGAGTTTGTACAAAATATGTTGTTTGTAAAACAATGTTTAGATAAAAAGGTTTGTAGTATATATAAAAATATACTTTGGTTTTAAGAAAGTCGAATAAGTAATATATTAAAATATATTTCAGTTCCAAAATAGTTAAACAGATAGTATATTAAATATACTTTAGTTGTCAAAATAATAGTTTTCAGTAGAATATTAAAAGTATAATTTGGTTTTATACATAACATATTAAACTATGTTTTAGTAATTAACAAAATATATGTTGTTTTGTACAATATCACACATGAGAGCATATCAAACTATACTTTTGGGAGTATAACAAAATATGCAATTAAAAGGTGATTTTTGAATTCAACCAAACCTTAGTGCATCAAACTACACCAATTGAGACTATAGAAATACCACAAAGGCAATCTCTATTTGGATAAAAATATTGGTTTCTGACATTCCATGACAACAGGAATGGGGTGTCAAATCCTATAGCGCTATATCATACTACCAATCGGTCTGGTGAATGTATAAAATAAGTACAATCCAACAATTAATTTTATAATCTTTGAAAAATTAGTGTTTAAACCATAAATAATCATTCAGTTTGTCAAAAGATAGGTACTAACATGTATAATTAATTTATACTTTGAAATCATGAACATAACAAATAAGTACACATGTTTCACCCCAAAACATTGAAAACAGTAAAAGAGGGGACTATGTACTCACTTGAGGATGCTTAGAAGTCTTGAATAACGACCAAGCAAAGCTAGAGGGATCACGGAATCAAACGGCACCTAATATAGGTAACTAAGTAAATAAATCGGACCTAAATCGGAAGATCGGATAGAATGAGGTTTCGTAAACCAAATGAGTATGGGAACTCATGTAATATGGTTCAACGAAGCCTGCATACTAAATCAAAACATATCCTAAGTGCTTACGACCCATTATGACCCGTTTAGGTAGCTTACGCTATTTTAACGCGTCGTTCGTGTAAAACGCGTTCGGACCGCCTAACTAGTCCTACGACAAGTATTATATGCCTTAACAAGTCTAATATTGTTGCCTAATCTGTTTAGATATCAAAATTTATGTTACATATGCTTAAAATGAATTTATGCGTAAAAAGGGCATTTTGGTCATTTACCTAAGGCCAGTGTTGCAGAAATCGGCCTAAGCGGCCGATTAATCGGCGCCTAGGCGCTAGGCGGCCACTTACTGCCTAATTTTGAGCTAGTCGGTCAATTAATCGGCCATGGTCAAATTCGGTCAAAGGCGGTACCTAGGCGGTCAAAAATCGGATTAATCGGACTATATTAATCGGTCAAAATCGATCAAGATCGGTCCTAGGCGGTCCTAGGCGGTCAAAATTGGTCAAAATCGGTCAAAATCGAACCATACTATCTTAAACTTGAAGTATTTATGTGAATTTTGAAGTATTATTTTTATATTATTGGGTATATATATATATATATATATATATATATATAATTTTGAAAAAATACATATAAAAATCCCGTTCCGATTAATCCCTAGGCGGTACCTCACCGCCCGACTAGCGCCTAGCGCCTTCTACAACATTAAGGCATATAAACTACCTATCATACATGTCACACCCCGACCACGTAAAACAACAAAACGTGGCGGAAACGTCGGGGAGTGTTGTAACATAATCATTGTTTCATAACACATGGAAATTGAAATATTGTTTTATTGATTAAAAGAGTTACAATGTCTTGACAATCAAAGAAACATAACATAAATAACTAGTCTTGCATATTTTATTGTCGCTAAGGCCCAAGTCCGCCTAAGTGTATCTTGATAAATCCTATGCATCATATCCTGAAACACATGTGAAAATAAGTACGTCAGCATAAAAATGCCTGTGAGATACATAGGTTTTGTGAAAATAGAATTCATGACTTATGTTTAAGAAAATGTTTAGTCATGAACTTTGTAATTTGCTTTGTCTTGTAAATCATTTGAAAAGTGATAAATAAACCAAATGATATATGTATATGTATAAAAGAATAATACATGGTTAAGTAAATAACCAATTAAAATGAGTTTGTATTAGATAAGTTGTTTGTGAAAACAATGTATTGTGAAAAGTATGATATTTGTATAAAATGTTATATGTCTAAATCGAAATGATTCAAATAACGCTACGATATGTAATACCATACAAGCACTTATATATAGGAAGTACCAGCGGCGTATCCACCATGCTTGTATCATATTACACACGCCTCGTTACTTAAATCACTTACTCAAACCAAACCATCAAAGTAGAATGTTTATGTATAATCAAATGTCAAAATGTTTGTGTGAAAACCATGTCAAGTGTCTATGTCTAATGTAAATCATGAATTGCGTATATCAATGTCAAAAGGTTTATGTCTAATGTAAATCATGAATTTTGTATATCAATGTCAAAATGTTTATGTCTAATGCATATCATGTAATGTGTATCCAAAATATCATGTACGGTAAGTGAAATATATCAACTAAACCATATGTAAAATGCACAAAAACAAGGTATTGAAGTAAAACATGGTTTAAATCAAAGTTATGTTTTGTGGAACAAATGCAAATGCTATACTGATACAAACATCTATGCGGTATTGTGAAAATTCATACATCCAAGCCTTGTGACTGTAGAATAAACCCTAGCACAAAGTCTAAGGTCCACCTAGAAATGTAGTCAGATTCGGTCATTCCTTCCAATCCAAACAAACCCGGGATTTCAGGAATGGGAGTTGTCAAGTCCTATGGTACCACTACCTACTACCGAGCGGCATGATCGGTGTTAATGAATGTACATTGTCCCATTTAAACAAACCAAATGTCATACCAAAATGTAAGCATGTGATGAATAATAAATGTACTAAGTATGCACACAATGGACATACATAACATAGAATGTAATGTAAAATAATGTACTAAGTATGCACACAATGGACATACATAGCATACAATGTAATGTAAAACGATGTACTAAGTATGCACACAATGGACATACATAGCATGAAATGTAATGTAAAACAATGTACTAAGTATGCACACAATGGACATACATAGCATGAAATGTAATGTAAAACAATGTACTAATAGTGTACTAATGAACATAGCAAGCATATGATATGAAAACATGGAAAACATGAAAGTAACAAGTAGGCACATGTGTTTCATCCCAAATGTTTGAAAAACGGTAAAAGAGGGGTCTATGTACTCACTTGAGATTGCTCAGAAGTCCTAAGATAACCACCAAGCAATGCTAGAGATCACGGAATCAAACGGCACCTAATATAGGTAACTATGTTAATGAACCGGACCTATATCGGAGGATCGGATAGAATGAGGGCTCGTAAACCAAATGAGTATGGGAACTCATGTAGTATGGTTTAACAAAGCCTACATACTAAATGAAACCTAACCTAAGTGCTTACGACCCATTACGACCCGTTTAGGTAGCTTATGCTACTTTAACGCGTCGTTCGCGTAAAACGCGTTCGGACTGCCTAACTAGTCCTATGACAAGTAAAATATGCCTTAACATGTCTAATATTGTTGCCCAATCAGTTTAGATGTCAAAAGTTATGTTACATATGCTTAAAATGAATTTTGGCGTAAAAAGGGCATTTTGGTAATTTACCTAAGGCATATAAACTACCTATCATACAACTACTTAAACGAAGCGACCATAAGGTATAACCTCGGAAGGTTATTCCCTATATACTATGGTCACCTAATGTGTTTGGTCGGATCCTAATGATCGACCAAACGGGTCGGGTTTGAAAGTATAAGCGATCGTTTAGATCGCTTACCTTACGACCCTATATAAGCACTAAACTAAAAGTGACGAGCTAAGCATGTTAAAACATGCTTAACTAAGTTTAGAAAACAGGTTTGGTATCAAAACAAATGGTTTTGATACCCAAGAGTAGTTTGGTTACAAAATACGCATTCATGCGCATTTTGGCCGAAACTACGACTCGTCACAGAGCCTAGATAACGTGGTAATCAGTAGGTATAGTCACTAGGGACTATGACCATCGTGATTACGCTCACGTTATGAAGTTCAAACGAACTTCGCATTGACCATAAACTAGTCAATGCAGAAAGTCAAACAAAGTTTGACTTTCGGACTCGAAAAGCGATAAAAGAACGAAGGAACACTTACAAAGGGTCCCCGAAAGCTAATCTTGATCCAAGTAGCTCAGGTATGAAGCAATGGCTTCAACTTAGAGCTTTTAGATCAGATTTTGTGGGTTTTGATTTGAATGGGGTTGGGTATTTATAGTATTTGGACAACCGTTAGGATCGTTTATCGAATACCGTGCTCGAATCTCATCCGTACATGTGTTGGAATGTTATGGTAACTCAATTTGCCCCCACCACCAGAGATTGACATGTGGCATTGGCCATTGGAGTGTTGAAAAGCTGTTAACAGCAATCAAAATGAGTTTCTGCATCAGACCCCTGCTTACGGACCGTAAGGGTGATGGCTTACGGTCCGTAAGCCATCAACTTTGGCAGAATTACACTTTTGGTCCCTGCACCTTGTTTCGTTGCGTAACGGCACTTCTAACACCCGTCAAACCCAATTTCAAGCCCCACAATGATGTTAAGACATAGGGAACATGAAATATGCTTGAAAACATCTCGGATGTCGGTTCGTTTGGCCGTACGGTTACGATGTTCGGTTAATTACGACGGAAGTCGTAACGGACGCAAAAACGGTCCAAAATGCGCGACGAATGGAATTTTGACAAGACAAACACTAAAGCATAATATTATAATGCTTACATAAATTTTTGGATGTCCGGATGTATTCAGAACGTAAGTTATGCGCGAAAGTGCAAACTTTTGCACCTTTTGACACTTTTAGTCCTTGAATGAGCCAAAAGTTTATTTTAGCATACCGAACCCCTCAAAGCCCATTTCTAAGTGATGTAAAGGGTATTTATGGTATGTTTAACTTATGGTCATGTTCCGGAATGTCTGTTACAGTTCAAATCGGCATACTTTCGTAGTGTGTCGAATTTAGTCCCTGTAAGCGATTAAACTTGATTTTGTCATACCAAAGCCTTCAAAACTTATTTCTGAGTTATGTAAAGGTTATTTAAGGTATGTGAAGCCTATTTCACTATTCCAGAGTGTTCGTTGCATTAAACTGGTTATATTTACGCATCAGTGCGCGTATAACCTTCCAGAAAGCGATTTAGAGCCCGAAATCGAACAAGAATTGATATGTGCAAATGATACACATATTTGTACAAATTCCAAGTATGAAATACAATATTTCATTGGTTTGGTATTTGTTTGATGGTCGCAGTGACCCAGGTGTCACAGTCTCCCCTACTTTAGGAAATTTCGTCCTGAAATTTATTCAGAGGAAACTTGTGAGAGCTTGAAACATGAAGTTGAAAAGATCAAACAACACTGGTTAGAGTCCTGAACTTCTAGTAACTTTACAATAACATCATGATTGCAATGTAAGAGGGACACTTATATACAAGTATATAAAGCGTCATTGGTGCGTCCACCGTACCTCTATTACATTGCTCACATTTCGTTATGGTTGTCACTATCGGTTTTTACACATAATAAGTCTTACTGTGGTTTCCGTGCACTGAACTTCGTAATTATGTATGCATCCATAATTACGTAATTCCTTGCATAGTCACGTAGTGCATCTTAAAATGTGTAGGGGAAGAAAACAAATGAACGAGCCTGTGATGATTGTGACTAGACCACCATAGGGTCCCTTTTATTAAATCAATAAATGATTTTAATAGACAACCAAGGAGTCTTTTCAGCTTATATCATCACATGTCATTCTTAACCAGATTTTTGAATCGATCTTTTTTACTAGACCACTAAAAGGGTCTCTTATGAAACATGGAATGGTACTATATAACCCAAAGGTCTTAACTATTACATAGAAGCCCAATAAGGATTTAAGGTAGTACCTTTTTGAATATCCTCTACGAATCCCTCATATGAAGATATGAAAGATTCTACGAGGATTGGAATAATGAAAATCGAGAGTATACAAAAACACAAAATGCATAAAAGAAAACACAAGATGCATAAACACATAGTCATATACCCACAAAATTGTTTGTTAATTTGTTCTGCTAACTGTGCGCATGTATTCAAAGCACACCAGGTATCCAATCAGTGGATTTTGATTGGTGCTTTAAATATTTCTAAGAATCTAACTATCAAGATAGAAAGATCTTTTAAAGAGGAAATTCAATTTCGATTATAAGGAACTGAAATGTTCGAATTAAGGTACACAAGGAATCCATTTAAGGACTCTAATTTGAATGATAATCATCCACAAGGGTCTAATGTGAAGATAAAAGATCCCATATGGATTTTAGAAGTTGTAGATGTTTTGAAACCTTGCACTTGATGTGCTTAGGTCAAAAAATGAAGTAAAATGCTTATGAAGTTGAGATGCCAGATATGCCAAGGCGACATATGAAGCGGAATTTGAAAGTTAAGTCAATGTATGAAGAAAATATTTTTGAAAACTATCCATGGGGTTCTTAAAAAAAATGTGTTCAATGTTTTTGAAACCTTATGCATAATACTTTTGAAATCATAAAGTAGGTGTACTAGGTAGGTATGTTTATAAAAATGTTTTAAAATCATGCGAGATGAAATTTTTGAAATTATGTATGAGGTTTCTGAAAATATGAAAAATGCTTTTCGAAAATTATGCACTTGATAAGAAGATGTACTGTGTTAATATTGTTTTCAGACTATATGAAACATTTTGAAATCATGAAGGTTGTTTTTGAAAACATAGCCAATGCATTCGAAAAATTGTTTTCAAACTATATGAAATGTTTTGAGATCATGAAGATTGTTTTTGTAATACTTATAATATGTATATTGAAAAAAAAATCAAAACGTAATGGGTATGAGATTTGAAAATACCCTTAGTTATCTAACCAAGGATTCAAAGGCACAGATGTGCAAAAGCACGATCATTCATAATGTCACTTTATTTTCTGTACTTTGTTTCTTAGAGTGAAACGAGTACTTAAAATTTTCGAGGAAATCATGAGCGATCATTTGAAAGAGAGAATCACAAGAGTAGTTTGTAAGGAACATAGTTCCTTAATACAGGTATTATAGAGAATTTCCATTTACTCATGTAACTACACTTGTATATCAGAATTGTGAACAACAATTTATTTATAAACAAAACAGATTGTTTCACATTACAAGAAATAGAAGAAACAAAAGCATAAGACAACAACATCTTCTAATCAGCCAACTGCTCATCCGTGGGTTGGATTTGCCTTAGCAAGCTTCGGGCATTTATTCACGAAATGACCCATCTTGCCATAGTTGTAGCACGATCCAGGCTGAAAGCGAGCTTGAGCAGGATTGGCTTGTGGTTGATTTGGACCACCTTGGTTCGGGTTACATCGACAAGCACTTGCCAGGTGACCAATTCGCCCACATGATACACACAGACGACATTGTAAGTGAGCTTGGTGATGCCCATTACATTTGTCGCATATTGGTGCCGTTCCCTTGTATTGCTTCTTAGCAGGTGGTGTTGCCACCCGGATGGGTCCTGCTTGATTTGGTACAGCTGCAGTTGAGCAAACCCTTGCTGTATGACCTATAAGTCCACAAATCTGGCATTTGCGGCACTTCACGCTAGCATGATGATGAAGGCTACATTGGTTGCACAAGGGTACAGTTCCGTTGTATGGCTTCCTGGCTGGTGGTGTTGTCACTTGGCTAGGTCCCGCTTGATTAGGTGTAACTGCTGCGGGTTTCCTTGAAGCCTTACGCTTCCTTGATTTTGGTGTTGGCTTAACTTCTGCTTCTTTTGGTGGCTCTTGAGTGGCTTCATTGTTGAGACGAGAGGCTTCATTGTTGAGACGAGACATGGCAATGCCTAAATCCACAGTCTTCAGAATCACTTCGCCTATTTGCTGGGCAAATTTGGCTGTTTGCTCGGACATTTGACCGTTGCTGAGAGGAAGAGACATTCTAGAAGAAAATGAAAGACATAGGAAGAAACAAGTGAAAGGTTATCAGACAATCAAAACAGAATGGCAATGCATAAAAATTGCGATCATTTGTTTGTTACCTAAGGCAAACAAATGAGACGGTGACAAATCAAAGTAAACGGGTCATATTAATGTATCACTGAAGACATGATCGCCTATAAGTGAACACTCACCCCAAGAGTTCCCAGGTAAGAGTGACTGGTCCGATACTGCGGATTTGTACGAACACTCTAGCCTTCGACAGAAAACTCAGGGTACAGGCATTCACTCTTCTAGTTTGCACGTGTTCACATTATAAGACCCAAACTTTGACGAGATTTGAAAACTTAGAGGGTTCAAAACCTAGTAATTAATCATCCTAGAACAGATGATTGCTTTTCAAAGCGGTTTTGAAATTTATGTTCTTGTTGTGGTCGTCGCCTAAGGATAGGTGACGGTATTGTTTTATGACTAAACGCAAGTAAACTCGCGTTAGGGTCCTAGGAAGGTTATAGACTAGGTCAAAGCATTACTAATAACCTAATTCCCTATAACCATGAGCTCTGATACCAACTTTTCTGTCACACCCCGACCACGTAAAACAACAAAATGTGGCGGAAACGTCGGGGAGTGTTGTAACATAATCATTGTTTCATAACACATGGAAATTGAAATATTGTTTTATTGATTAAAAGAGTTACAATGTCTTGACAATCAAAGAAACATAACATAAATAACTAGTCTTGCATCTTTTATTATCGCTAAGGCCCAAGTCCGCCTAAGTGTATCTTGATAAATCCTATGCATCATATCCTGAAACACATGTGAAAATAGGTACGTCAGCATAAAAATGCTTGTGAGATACATAGGTTTTGTGAAAATAGAATTCATGACTTATGTTTAAGAAAATGTTTAGTCATGAACTTTGTAATTTGCTTTGTCTTGTAAATCATTTGAAAAGTGATAAATAAACCAAATGATATATATATGTATAAAAGAATAATACATGGTTAAGTAAATAACCAATTAAAATGAGTTTGTATTAGATAAGTTGTTTGTGAAAACAATGTATTGTGAAAAGTATGATATTTGTATAAAATGTTATATGTCTAGATCGAAATGATTCAAATAACGCTACGATATGTAATACCATACAAGCACTTATATATAGGAAGTACCAGCGGCGTATCCACCATGCTTGTATCATATTACACACGCCTCGTTACTTAAATCACTTACTCAAACCAAACCATCAAAGTAGAATGTTTATGTATAATCAAATGTCAAAATGTTTGTGTGAAAACCATGTCAAATGTCTATGTCTAATGTAAATCATGAATTGCGTATATCAATGTCAAAAGGTTTATTTCTAATGTAAATCATGAATTTTGTATATCAATGTCAAAATGTTTATGTCTAATGCATATCATGTAATGTGTATCCAAAATATCATGTACGGTAAGTGAAATATATCAACTAAACCATATGTAAAATGCACAAAAACAAGGTATTGAAGTAAAACATGGTTTAAATCAAAGTTATGTTTTGTGGAACAAATGCATGCTATACTGATACAAACATCTATGCGGTATTGTGAAAATTCATACATCCAAGCCTTGTGACTGTAGAATAAACCCTAGCACAAAGTCTAAGGTCCACCTAGAAATGTAGTCGGATTCGGTCATTCCTTCCGATCCAAACAAACCCGGGATTTCAGGAATGGGAGTTGTCAAGTCCTATGGTACCACTACCTACTACCGAGCGGCATGATCGGTGTTAATGAATGTACATTGTCCCATTTAAACAAACCAAATGTCATACCAAAATGTAAGCATGTGATGAATAATAAATGTACTAAGTATGCACACAATGGACATACATAGCATAGAATGTAATGTAAAACGATGTACTAAGTATGCACACAATGGACATACATAGCATGAAATGTAATGTAAAACAATGTACTAAGTATGCACACAATGGACATACATAGCATGAAATGTAATGTAAAACAATGTACTAATGAACATAGCAAGCATATGATATGAAAACATGGAAAACATGAAAGTAACAAGTAGGCATATGTGTTTCACCCCCAAATGTTTGAAAGACAGTAAAAGAGGGGTCTATGTACTCACTTGAGATTGCTCAGAAGTCCTAAGATAACCACCAAGCAATGCTAGAGATCACGGAATCAAACGGCACCTAATATAGGTAACTATGTTAATGAACCGGACCTATATCGGAGGATCGGATAGAATGAGGGCTCGTAAACCAAATGAGTATGGGAACTCATGTAGTATGGTTTAACAAAGCCTACATACTAAATGAAACCTAACCTAAGTGCTTACGACCCATTACGACCCGTTTAGGTAGCTTATGCTACTTTAACGCGTCGTTCGCGTAAAACGCGTTCGGACTGCCTAACTAGTCCTATGACAAGTAAAATATGCCTTAACATGTCTAATATTGTTGCCCAATCAGTTTAGATGTCAAAAGTTATGTTACATATGCTTAAAATGAATTTTGGCGTAAAAAGGGCATTTTGGTAATTTACCTAAGGCATATAAACTACCTATCATACAACTACTTAAACGAAGCGACCATAAGGTATAACCTCGGAAGGTTATTCCCTATATACTATGGTCACCTAATGTGTTTGGTCGGATCCTAATGATCGACCAAACGGGTCGGGTTTGAAAGTATAAGC
Source organism: Helianthus tuberosus (assembly GCA_030545235.1). Taxonomy (NCBI): domain Eukaryota; kingdom Viridiplantae; phylum Streptophyta; class Magnoliopsida; order Asterales; family Asteraceae; genus Helianthus; species Helianthus tuberosus. The sequence goes on from CM060391.1 coordinate 39,681,170, forward strand.
GATTGTTTAGATCGCTTACCTTACGACCCTATATAAGCACTAAACTAAAAGTGACGAGCTAAGCATGTTAAAACATGCTTAGCTAAGTTTAGAAAACAGGTTTGGTATCAAAACAAACGGTTTTGATACCCAAGAGTAGTTTGGTTACAAAATACGCATTCATGCGCATTTTGGCCGAAACTACGACTCGTCACAGAGCCTAGATAACGTGGTAATCAGTAGGTATAGTCACTAGGGACTATGACCATCGTGATTACGCTCACGTTATGAAGTTCAAACGAACTTCGCATTGACCATAAACTAGTCAATGCAGAAAGTCAAACAAAGTTTGACTTTCGGACTCGAAAAACGATAAAAGAACGAAGGAACACTTACAAAGGGTCCCCGAAAGCTAATCTTGATCCAAGTAGCTCAGGTATGAAGCAATGGCTTCAACTTAGAGCTTTTAGATCAGATTTTGTGGGTTTTGAGTTGAATGGGGTTGGGTATTTATAGTATTTGGACAACCGTTATGATCGTTTATCGATTACCGTGCTCGAATCTCATCCGTACATGTGTTGGAATGTTATGGTAACTCAATTTGCCCCCACCACCAGAGATTGACATGTGGCATTGGCCTTTGGAGTGTTGAAAAGCTGTTAACAGCAGTCAAAACGAGTTTCTGCATCTGAACCCTGCTTACGGACCGTAAGGGTGATGGCTTACGGTCCGTAAGCCATCAACTTTGGCAGAATTACACTTTTGGTCCTTGCACCTTGTTTCGTTGCGTAACGGCACTTCTAACACCCGTCAAACCCAATTTCAAGCCCCACAATGATGTTAAGACATAGGGAACATGAAATATGCTTGAAAACATCTCGGATGTCGGTTCGTTTGGCCGTACGGTTACGATGTTCGGTTAATTACGACGGAAGTCGTAACGGACGCAAAAACGGTCCAAAATGCGCGACGAATGGAAGTTTGACAAGCCAAACACTAAAGCATAACATTATAATGCTTACATAAATTTTTGGATGTCCGGATGTATTCAGAACGTAAGTTATGCGCGAAAGTGCAAACTTTTGCACCTTTTGACACTTTTAGTCCTTGAATGAGCCAAAAGTTTATTTTAGCACACCGAACCCCTCAAAGCCCATTTCTAAGCGATGTAAAGGGTATTTATGGTATGTTTAACTTATGGTCATGTTCCGGAATGTCTGTTACAGTTCAAATCAGTATACTTTCGCAGTGTGTCGAATTTAGTCCCTGTAAGCGATTAAACTTGATTTTGTCATACCGAAGCCTTCAAAACTTATTTCTAAGTTATGTAAAGGTTATTTAAGGTATGTGAAGCCTATTTCACTATTCCGGAGTGTTCGTTGCATTAAACTGGTTATATTTACGCATCAGTGCGCGTATAACCTTCCAGAAAGCGATTTAGAGCCCGAAATCGAACAAGAATTGATATGTACAAATGATACACATATTTGTACAAATCCCAAGTATGAAATACAATATTTCATTGGTTTGGTATTTGTTTGATGGTCGCAGTGACCCAGGTGTCACAATATAACTACTTAAACGAAGTGACCATAAGGTATAACCTCGAAAGGTTATTCCCTATACAACTATGGTCACAAAACATGTTTGGTCGGATCCTAATGATCGACCAAACGGGTCGGGTTCGGAAGTCTAAGCGGTTGTTTAGACCACTTATCTTACGACCCTATATAAGCACTAAACATAAAGTGACGAGTTAAACATGTTAAAACATGTTTAACGAAGTTAGAAAACAAGTTTGATATCAAAACAAACGGTTTTGATACCCAAGAATAGTTTGGTTGCAAAATACGCAAGAATACGCATTTTGACCGAAACTACGACTCGTCGCTATGCCTAAATAACGTGGTAATCAGTAGGTATAGTTACAAAGGACTATGACCATGTGATTACGCTCACGTTGCGAAGTTCAAACGAACTTCGTGTTGACCATAAACTGGTCAAAGCTGAAAGTCAAATATTTATTTGACTTTCACGCTTAAAACGCGTAAAAGAACGAAAGAACACTTACAAGAGGTCCAAGAAATGGTAGTTTGATCTAATTATTCTCAGGTATGGAGTGTTAGAACTCCAACTTAGAGAACAAATCAGATCAAGGTGTGAGGAGCAAATGAAATGGAGTGGGTATTTATAGATTTCATAGAACCGTTAGGATCGTTTCTCGTAAACCGAGCTTAAATCTTGGCCCTCCACTTGGGCCCATGGTTTTGCAATACAATGGGAACATAAAAACCATCAAATGATAGCCCAAGGTATTGAAAATATTACATAAAAGCCCCTGAAAATCGACCAGAATGCCAAAAAGAAGAATCTGCCCAGATCAGTCTCTGGCGCCCGGCGAGAGGCCTCTCGCGCCCCGTTAGAGACCAAAATGGCAGATTTGTAGAAAAGGTCCCTGCATGCAATAAACTCAGTTTTTGACACGTTTAAGCCCCGTTAACCCCATTTCAAGGCTCTAAAATGAAGTTAAAGTATAGGGAACTTAAAATATGCTCAAAAACATCTCGGATGTCGGTTCGTTTGGTCGTACGATTGCGTTGTTCGGTTAATTACGACGGAAGTCGTAACGAACGCAAAAACGATCCAAATTAAGCGACGAATGGAATTTTATCATGCCAATCACTAAAATAAACTATTTTAATGATTACATAAATTTTTGAATGTCCGGATATATTCAGAACGTAAGATATGCGTGAAAATGCAAACTTATGCATTTTTTTACGCTTTTAGTCCCTATTGATCAAGAAAGTTTATTTTTTTTGCGCACCTAACCCTCAAAGCCTATTTCTAAGCTATGTAAAGTATATTTAGGGCATGTTTAACTTATGATCATATTCCAGAATGTTCGTTACAGTACGAATCGACATACTTTCACAGTTTGTCGAAATTAGCCCCTGTAAGCGAATAAACTTGATTTCGACACACCAAACCTTCCAAAACTTATTTCTAAGTTATATAAAGGTTATTTAAGGTATGTTAAGCCTATGTCACTATTCTGGAGTATTTGTCACGTTAAACTGATTACGTTTACGCATCAGTTCACGTATAATCTTCCAGAAAGTGATTTAGAGCTCGAAATCGAACAAGAATTGATATGTGCAAACGATACACATATTTATACAAATCCCAAGTATGAAATGCAATATTTCATTGGTTTGGTATTTGTTTGATGGTTGAAGTGACACAGGTGCCACAATATCTTCGACAATCGCCATGAACTCCACAAAAATTTAGTGCTTTTAGCTTAAACTCCATCATGTTTCTGGAAACCTGGTCTCTCATGAACAGACCAAGATGCAGTACATGAAAACACTTCTTCAGCTGTTGAAGAGTAGCCCTATCCTCATATACTTAATCCTTAACTTGCTTCATAAAGAGCTGCAGAAAACATACTTTAAACGATGTTGGAACAATGATGCTGCAAACAACCGTAGAACAATCATCATCATCATCTGCTTTAAACCAAACTTTATGATTCTTTTAATACAAAAAAGGCAGGAAAGAACAAATCTCTAGTAAAATAAAATCTTATCTTACAGCAGTAGCAAATCCTTTCTTGTGTTTAGTAGGAACTACTGTGGGTTCTACATCATCATCATCTGCCCAAGTCATATATAATCATCATTTAGTCATAAGCAAAAATTATTTTAAATGTACATTTAATAATCTTTCTTTGTGTTTAATTTAACTTTATGCTTCTTTTAATACAAACCTATAATAACCCGCAGATGATTGTATGAATTTCAAACAACTGTGATTAGACTGAAATATAAAGCGAGAATTAGAGTATATCACTTCAAAATTCAAAATTTCAAAATTAGAGTAGCAAAAAAACATACTTTAAACGATGTTGAAACAATGATGCTGGAAACAACCGTAGAACAATCATCATCATCATCTGCTCAGATCATTCACAATAATCATTTAGTCATAACTCAGATAAAAAAACTTTAGTAAAAATCAAAAACCAAAACAAACATAATCATATATATCACATTACCATCATCAAGGCAAACCACATATCCCCAAAATTTGTTCTGAAAGTGGGTCAGAGAGAGCTTCCGTTTTCTCTTATCCTTTATGAACAAATGTCGAGTATTGAGAAGAATGGATTTGAGGGAGAGATACATTAGAAATGTGGTTTGAAAATACAAAAGAAGAGAACACGAGAATGTAAATATGAAGAGTGAAATGAGAATATAAATCAGTTTATATAAGAAAGATGATTGACATCAGTGAGTGAGTGACATGCATTAATTGAAAATTACATTTCCCCGTGCATTTTGAATTTGAAATTACCCGCAATTTGAAAACATCTGCTAACATATACGTTTGCCAAAGGAACCATCTGCTACTTTCTTGTAGATGGGCAGTGTTTTGCCCTTTGGAATGTGGGCCAGACCTTTTAACATTTGAATACACAAGGCAGTGTTTTGAAATTAAATTAAATGTATTTTAAAATGATTTATATATTCCGGTTTATAATGCAGTAATGACATAAGAAAAACCTTGTTGGACAGCCTCTATGGCTGACACATCAGCTTTTCTTATGTCATTCAGATTTCTCCTTTTATAGAAAATATAGATATAGATATATAAATTGATTAATTAAATAATGTTTTTTTTTATAATACAAGTTAGTTTTTTTATTTATATTGTATAATTTTAATATTACATTCATATATTTATAATCATAACATGAAAACTTATTAATGTAACAATAAACTTATTTTTTAAGAACCGACTATAAAGTAGAAAAGCAATTAAAGTTACAAGAACCATTTTTCATATCTAAATTTTACATGTTTGATTTTTCGTTAACAAGTGGCGTCAGAATTCTTCATGTTACAAATACATACTTATTTAGATGCTATTTACAAAATGAAAATTTTTAGTAACACTTATTAGCAGAAAATCAACGTCATTGAATTTCTATATGTCTAATATGTAAAATAAGGTCAATATTGGTTTCTGTTCTTATGATTACTCTAATACTTTGTATTTGATTCTTATTTTTTATGTTTAATGTTGCATTGTTTTCGTATACTATTATTATTATGAATATGAATGTAACTTTAAAGTTATACAAATTTTTGTATAAAAAAATAATGTGACTGGCATTACAAATAAATCTTTCTTAGTTAATAGTCTTATTAAGTTTATTAATTTTACTCTTGTATAAAGATTGATAAATTATTTTAAATAGCAAGTTTAATTTTTGAAAACTCAAAAAATATATATAAAATAAAATAAAAAATAACGAGTTATCTAAATTTTATTGGTTTTAAAAAATAAATAAACAAAGTGGTCAAGTGGAAATATTTTATTAATAAATTAAAAATCTCTAAATATATCATATTCTTTACAAAATATTAAATTAGCTAAATAAAAATATTAAAGATAAATTTATAAAATAAAAGTAGCAAGAAAAATAAAAAGAAGAAAAGTAATGCAAATAAAATAAGAAGAAGAAGAAATAAAATAAAAGATTGTCAAAAACTACATATATGTCTTTTAACTAGTAAGACCATGCGTAGTGTGATAAGGGTGAATAATGTCTCACCCATGGGCGTTTTCCGCCACGTGTCATCCTACTCAGCAAATGAACGTTTTTCACAAATGGGAGTAGTGGGGATAATGCCCAATAATGTCCCATCAATCATTAAAAAATTATTAATTTAAAAAAAAACTAATAAAATTCATTAAATAAAAACATTACATTCTTAAAAAAAAAACCCCGAAATAAGAAAAAAAATTACAATCCTAAAAAAATAAAAACCGAAACAAATAAATAAAAAACTATTAAGCTAGAGTCCGTATTTTTGACGGATTTATTGCCGACACATTTGGGCTAGAATCAACGCGTCGCCGGTGAGATGGTCGATGGGTTTAGACAAAAAACCGATATCTTTCTCCATTTGTCTCGATTCTTGTATCGCGACAAACTTTTTGTTTTCGGCGTTTCTTTCCTCTATAGTTTGTAAACGCCTATGACCGAGATCTCGAATGTCCTGAAGGCGTCGATTCATCTATTCGAAATCTTGCTTCAATATTTCAGGGTTAGATGAAGAGGACTCTGCTTTTTTCCCCTTATTTTTGGCACTTATTCTAACCGGCAGTCGTTCCAACTCAAAATCCTCGTCGTCTAAAATAATATTTAAATTGGCGTTACGAGCATCTGAGGTGGGTGTGTCCGGGTCAACCAACGATGATGTTTTGGACCGTTTCAATTTACGTCTACCGCTAGACGTCATCGTCGATACGTTTGACCATTTGGGACTTCCACGTAAAAGCTCCCAATATCTCAAATACGTGAAACTCTCTTTCGTAACATTGTATTCTTCCATTGCTCTTGTTAAAATATGACCATCGTTTTGGTCGCTTCCCCAGTTGTCCTGAGTGCGTTGGAAGACCTCTTGAAACTAATGACAATTAAGGTTGATATCGGTCCATTTGCTCGAAATAGAATCTTTATCTCGATATTCATCTTTCCCCATTGCTCTAAAGAACGTTTCTCGATTTTTTTTGCCAAAAACCGGTAATGTTTGATAATTTGATACGCAGAAATACAAAAATTATAATGTTATATTTTACAAAAAATACATGGGCCCAATTATGTAATGAATAACTTTTTAAAATGTTACAAACATCGGGGGCCTCCAATATATCGAGCCACGCACGTGCCAACGCATACTCTTCGTCTTTCTTCCATGATTGGTAGTTTCCTTTTCGACGAGGAATGGTTGGATCTTTCTTGTTGTGAGACCTTTTCCCACGTTTGGATCCCTTGACAACGGGCTCGGGTTGTGTCTCCGGTACTGTTTCTATATTCTGATCGGTATCTTGAGTAGACGGTTGCGAACCGCCCATGGTTGGAAAGGTTTGTGGAACTTGAAAGAATGGTTGCAAACCGCCCGATGCTAGTATTTGGGCGTACGCAAATACATTAGGATCCATGTCTTGTAGGTTGAAGTTCGGTTGCGGTTGCGTGGTGTTCGGCCGATATGTATTGGGGTTACCGGGTCTCGACGGCACACCGAATGGGGGTCGGAAGAGATTCATGATTGTGGGTGAAAAGAGGAGAAAGTTTTTAAAAAATAGAGAATGCGGGTGAAAAGTTTATAAAAAAATTAGGTGAGAAGTGGGAATTATATAGGGTAAAAGTTGAAATAAAAAAATTAATGCATTACCGTTGATCAACGGTAGAATTTTGAAAAGCGTGCGGGCAAGAGCGTTTTTTAAACAACGCTATTCAATTTTTTTGACCAAAAACGCCCCGGGGGGCGGTGGGTTAGGCGTGGTGGGTCGTTGTTTTATAAAAAAAGGCCCAAATAACAGACGACTACGGGTGATCTAAGGGCAAAATAGTCATATATAAAAAACTAACAGAAAAGGTTAACTTTTGCTAGTGAAAAGGATATAAAGCATGCATAAATTTTAAATAAAGGACATACAGGGTAAAGACAAAGTACATAACCTGCAATTACATATAGTTGAATGACATAATATGTAACTTACTCTATATAATATGTATTCTACTTTAAAAAAAAAATTAACAACAAGGTATATTTGGTATTAAGATTAAAAAAGCAATATAAAATATAAAGTTAATTACACAAATGGGTCATGTGGTTTATACCTAATTTCGCATTTGGGTACTAACTTTTTTAATAGGTTTAGGTTTTATGGTTTCAATTTTGTAACACCTTTGGGTACTAACACCAAAATTTGTTAATTAATGACTAAAATACCCTTGCATTTTTTTTATGTTTATCAATGTAACACGTTTGGGTACTAACACCTAATTTTATTTAAGTTTAAATTAATTTAACAAAATCTATTTATTTTCGTCTTTTTATTATATCTCTTAATTAACATAAAATCTATTTATTTTTTTTATTTTCATATTTTTATTAAATTTCTTATTTAACATAAAATCTACTTGTTACACTAGTATTTTTTTAAATACATTTTTAAATAAAATCTACTAGCTATATAGTTTTATGTAAATTAAATTTCTTACTCGTTTTAAATAATGTAAACCTTACTCGTATTCAATTTTGGATAGATATGATTGATAATAATAAATATTTTTCATGTAAAAAATTAAGTCTTTTTTTAACTCGTTTTTTTGTTCATTTACATTTTACTATTCTAGAAAGATATTTAATTTACATAAAATCTGCTAGTTACACTAGTAAAATCTACTAGCTATATAGGAGTTAATTACATAGTCCCTGTTGTTAAAATAACATACTTAGGTACTTATAGTTTAAAATCACCTTCTAGAGTATTAACTTTTCATTTTTGTAACGTTTGGAGGTATTAACTTCTAGGGTATTAACATAGTTAGTCCCTATGGTTTGCACAAAATAGCATACTTAGGTACTAATAGAATGTGATTTTAAACCTACAAATAACGTTAATATCTCCAAATGTTACAAAATGAAAAGTTAATACCCTAGAATGTGATTTTAAACTATTAGTACCTAAGTATGTTACTTTGTGCAAACCACAGGGACTAACTATGTAATTAACTCAACTATATAGTTTTATGTAAACTAAATATCTTTTTTTTACAAAAAAAAAATCGAGTTTAAAAAAGGCTTAAACTTTTTTAGTTTTATCTAAGATACCTAGCTATATAGTTTTATCTAAAATACCTAAGTATATAGTTTTATATAAATTAAATATCTTTCTAAAATAGTAAAATATAAATGAACAAAAAACGAGTTAAAAAATGCTTAATTTTTTTTTACATGAAAGATATTTATTATATTATTATTATATTATACCTATGAATTTTGACTCTCCATGAACAGTGCCTTTATTTGTTTAATTATTATATTATTATATATTTTATACATATCAATTTTGACTCTTCATGAACAATGTTTTTATTTGTTTAAATATTATATTATATTATTATATAATATTAAAAATATTATAAGTATTTTTTAACATATTTTGTTTTTCGCTTATAACTTTTAAGATAATACGTTTTATAAAATTTCAATTTATTGTTATGACATGTTTATTTTTATCTACGTATAGATCTAAATTTTGCTCAAAACCGATAAAGTACATTTTTGGTATCGTAAGTTGTAGCGAGTGTTGATGTCGCACCGGTATTGTGGTTAACTAAACTGATTCCAACCGAACCACATCGGCTAATGTATCGAAGTTATCGATATCGGTATTTGTTTTTTATCAATGTAAAATAATGTTGATAGCTTCGAATTTTTTTAGTTTTTTTTTTGGAATAATATGTACGAGTGTGTGTATATATATTATAAAATTTCGAATATAACGTTGCGATTCAATAAAAGTTCTGTCATCACGAACCGGACAGATCTCGACTAAGCAACATTAGTACGCGTACCATACCGTTTTTATAGTTTTCTTTATATCACTTTTTGGTATCTTAAGTTATATCGAGTATGATATTGTATCAATATCGTGACGAACCAAACCGATACCGAACAAACAACACCATAACTGATATTGATAATTGTTTTTATGGATTTTGATTTATGTAAAACACCTGTCAATTGATATACCAAATGTCAATCAGTATTGTACTGTACTATAATCAAACAAACTGATACCGACCGAAAACCGCCGCGAAGTGCGGGAAAATACCACTAGTTATTATCAATCATATCTATCCAAAATTGAAAACGAGTAAGGTTTACATTATTTAAAACGAGTAATAAATTTAATTTACATAAAACTATATAGCTAGTAGATTTTATTTAAAAAAATACTGGTGTAACAAGTAGATTTTATGTTAAATAAGAAATTTAATAAAAATATGAAAATAAAAAAATAGATTTTATGTTAATTAAGAGAATAATAAAAAGATGAAAATAAAAAAATAAATAGATTTTGTAAAATTGATTTAAACCTAAATAAAATTAGGTGTTAGTACCCAAATGTGTTACATTGATAAACTTAAAAAAATGCAAGGGTATTTTAGTAATTAATTAACAAATTTTGGTGTTAGTACCCAAAGGTGTTACAAAATTGAAACCATAAAACCAAAACCTGTTAAAAAAAGTTAGTATCCAAAGGCGAAATTAGGTATAAACCACATGACCCATTTGTATAATTAACTCTAAAATATAACTAATAATATAACTTATATTTTACGACTCATGTGTTTTAGAATAGATCGTGAATTTTAATGAGATTAAATTTAAGGTTTTTTTTTAAAGACGGTGTCAAAAAAATGTTATAATTAGCGGAATAAGATTAACTCATTTCACTTAATCGAGATAACCTACGGGAAACAAAGCACACAAACAAAATATCATAACAATCTAAGCATAGATCTAAACAATTATGCAAGTAATCTCTAACACCCTTAAAAATTTACTTGAATTTAATACTAATTTAATGCATTTTTCTTTTCTTTTTTATACCCAAAAGACATTAAAATAACATAAGTTCATAAGTAGCATAAAACCTTAGTCAACTAATGACTAAGTTGGAACATCCAAAAGTTGTTTAAGAAATTGTTTATAACCCATGAACAAAGTCTAAGTAAAATTAAAACATTGCGGAAGCTTCTAAATCGTGTTCGGTTCTTCTACATTTGCTTGACCGCCATCCGTAAGATCCACTTCGTCACCTAGAGTCAAAACCATTAAAACATTAGTTTTGACATTTTTACATAGCACATAAACATGAGACCTAACATCAAAATGAATAAAACACAATTTTATTTCTGGTTCTACCGTAACTTACGGTGTCACCGTAAGTTACGGTAAGTCCTGAAAGCTTATGGTCCACCGTAAAACAGTAGTGAACCGCTGTAAACTCTTGACCTCTACCGTAAGTTACGGTACTACCGTAACTTGCGGTAGTCCCTGGAAATCCATGTTTTGTTTGATTTGCTTATTACACTCAAACCCAAATCTCGGATTTCACTTTTCTAGCATACCAATACATTAAATTCTCGTAATTCTAATATGTTATATATTAGCCAATATCAAAGATCGATCCAACATATTCCGGAGCATCAACCATGCCTTACTTGATTATTCGACCCGTTTGCTCGTCTAAGGAATCCTCCTTTGTGACGACTACCAACGAGTTCCAACCAACTTTGACCTATTATTCAATGCAACGATATCACCGCTTTAATTCAAAACAACGCTTATTCTAAAATTCAATTACGCAATTTATAATCATCAAAATCTACTTAATGTAACGAGTCAAGTTACATACCTTTATAGCACACCCTTCAAGCGAGTATCTCCCCCGGCGTGTCCGCTGGACGTTCCGGATTCTTTACCTAAAGAGTTCAATTTCACAACAAGTTTAGAACTCTTTCATAAGTTTTAACGCATAATTCTCTATAATAATCAAATCTGCGTTTTTGTCCAACTTTCAACATTTTAATTCTCACTCAGGCATTTCCACAAACACCTATCGGGTCAGATAATCACATAATCATCACCAAGTTTATGACTTGGAATTATTATCAAATTTCACTTCAATTAGTCAACTTTACACCTTTCTTAATTTCATTACTTCTGAAATTACTTCTTAAATTCAGATTGTGCTAGAACAAAATTATAATTTTAGCATTTATCAAGTTCTCTTCAAGCTCATCAATCACCCTAAATGGTGATTATGAAGCTCTACAATCATCATGCAATGTTTTTCACAAGAATCCTCTAGGGTTTAACTCTAGACATCACATAACTTCAAGATTCAACCATGCAACACATATTCAAGATAAATTCTTGATTTTCTCATTTAACCTAAAACTGAACTCGAATCAAAGTACTAAAATTTTACATACCTTTTGATCCCTACATCAAGGTGATCTCGAATTCATGTTCAGAACTTGATTTAGAGTGGATTAAGGGCTTTGATTTGTGAATTTTATGTGAAGTTAGGGTTTGGAGAGTTCTCCTGGTCGCCCTCTCCCTCCTGTTCGATCGATGCCCACCCACATTGGGTGGTTTTTGTGTTTTGTTTATTATTTTAGTACTAAACTTTCAGTTTTGACTAGTTTAGTCCCTCAACTTATCATTTAACTTTAAGCTTAAGTGTTTTAACTTTAGAGTAAGTTATTTCAAGACTATCAACTAACTGGGTTATAATTTCCTAGTTAGTTGATTCTTGTTAAATTAACATTACATATTAAACGCAAAGTTTTATATTTTTGGGGTGTTACAAGTCCACCCCCCTTAAAAAGGGTTTCGTCCCCGAAACCGAAGTACGTACCAAATAACGTAGGGTGGAGACGTCGCATCTCCTCTTCGGACTCCCACGTAGTGTCCGAACCTTTTCTATGCTCCCATTTAACCTTGACTTGATTAATCACTTATTTTCTCAAACTCTTATGTTTACGATCTAAAATCGCAATTGGTTTTACTGCATAGTTGAGGCTGTTATCCACCTCGATATCATCGTAGTGGATACGAGCAGTTTCGTCTGCCAGACATTTTCGAAGATGTGACACGTGGAATGTGCTATGAATCCCACTCAACTCCTCGGGTAATTCGAGACGATAAGCTACTTTACCAACCCGTTCAGTGATTCTGAATGGCCCAATAAATCTCGGGCTTAGTTTCCCCCTTTTTCTGAATCTAATAATGCCCTTCCATGGGGAAACTTTTAACATAACCATGTCGCCAACCTGAAATTCAATTGGCCTATTCCTTTTATCCGCATACGCCTTTTGCCTGTCTTGAGCCGCTTTCAAGTGTGCCCGAACCATGTCGATTTTCTCATTCGTAGTTCGAATTATATCAGTAGGTGCTAGCCCTCGTGGACCCACCTCTCCCCAACATACCGGAGTTCGACATTTTCTGCCATATAACAGTTTATACGGGGCCATCTTAATGCTCGCGTGATAGCTATTGTTATATGCAAATTCGACCAAAGGTAGATGGACATCCCAACTACCCCCAAAGTCAATAATGCAAGCCCGCAGCATATCTCCCAACGTTTGTATTGTTCTTTCACTCTGCCCATCCGTTTGTGGATGGTAAGCAGTGCTAATGAACAATTTAGTTCCCATTTGTTCTTGAAATTCACGCCAAAATTTCGAAGTAAACCGAGTATCTCTGTCTGACACAATTATGATTTCATTGGTGTACACTTCCGACATCTTCTCGGATGTATAAGTCTCACGAATTGGAATGAAGTGAGCGCTTTTCGTCAATCTATCTACAACTACCCATATAGCATCAAACCCGCAGTTAGTTTTGGGCAATTTGGTCAACAAATCCATGGTGATTTGTTCCCATTTCCAAACCGGAATTTCCAACGGTTGAAGTCTACCGTATGGTTTTTGGTGCTCCGCCTTGACTTGTAAACATGTCAAGCATTTTTCTACGTTCTTCACCACATCTATTTTCATCCCGGGCCACCAATAGTCTTGTTTTAAATCATTGTACATTTTGGTCGCTCCCGGATGAATTGAATATCGGGATTTATGAGCTTCATCAAGTAGAAGCGCCTTCACCCCACAAGTATTTGGAACCCATATCCCCCCGAATCGAGTCTTCAATCCGTTATTCCCATCCGTCAAATCTTTCAACTGACCGATTATTCTTTCCTTCTTCCAATTTTCCTCCTTTACTGCTTCTAATTGCGCCTCTCGAATACGTTCAAGTATACTCGAGGTCACCACCAGCTGCATCGACCTTACTCGTATTGGGACATAGTCCGCTTTTCTGCTCAGAGCATCCGCTACCACATTTGCCTTTCCGGGGTGGTAATGTATTTCACAGTCAAAATCTTTCACCGTTTCTAACCATCGCCTTTGTCGCATATTTAACTCCTTCTGATCGAAGAAGTATTTCAAGCTCTTATGATCTGTGAATATGGTGCACTTTACCCGATATAGGTAGTGCCTCCATATTTTTAAGGCAAATACCACCGCAGCCAATTCAAGATCGTGCGTGGGATATTTCTTCTCGTGTATCTTCAATTGCCTCGAGGCATAAGCGATAACTTTGCCTCGTTGCATCAAAACGCATCCGAGCCCCGATAGTGAAGCATCCGAATAAACCACCATATCTTCGACTCCGTCCGGCAATGTCAGTACCGGAGCTTGAGTTAACTTTTCTTTTAGCGTTTGAAACGCTTTTTCTTGATCGACACCCCAATTGAACTTTTCTTTCTTTTGGGTTAACTTCGTTAGCGGTGACGCAATCTTGGAGAAATCTTGAATGAATCTCCTATAGTATCCCGCGAGCCCCAAAAAGCTCCTAATTTCCGAAGGGTTCTTTGGGGAATTCCATTTTGCCACTGCCTCGATCTTGGACGGATCCACCAATACTCCGTCTGCACTTATGACGTGGCCAAGAAATTGTACCTCCCGTAACCAAAAGGCACACTTAGAGAATTTTGCATACAGCCTTTCTCGTCTAAGTGTCTCTAACACTTCTTGTAAGTGGTGTGCGTGTTCAGCTTCACTTCTCGAATACACCAAAATATCATCGATAAACACGATGACCGACTTATCCAACATTGGCTTGCAAACCCGGTTCATGAGGTCCATGAAAGCCGCGGGTGCATTTGTTAGCCCAAATGACATCACGAGGAATTCGTAATGTCCGTATCTCGTGCGGAAAGCCGTCTTCAGTACATCTTCTTCTTTGACCTTTAGTTGGTGATACCCAGAGCTAAGGTCAATTTTTGAAAACCAGTTCGCACCTTGTAATTGGTTGAATAAATCGTCTATCCTCGGAAGTGGGTATCGGTTCTTTACCGTGAGTTTGTTTAACTCCCGGTAATCGATACACATGCGCATACTTCCGTCCTTCTTTCTCACGAACAATACCGGTGCGCCCCAAGGAGACACGCTCGGCCTTATGAATCCCTTGTCAAGCAGATCTTGAATTTGGGACATCAACTCTTGTAATTCCGACGGTGCGAGTCGGTACGGGGCTTTTGCTACGGGTTTTGCGCCCGGAATCAATTCGATCCCGAACTCTACTTCCCGTTCAGGCGGTATCCCCGGTAAATCCTCCGGAAACACATCTTCATAATCTCTTACTACCGGTACATCTTCAATCTTCCGTGATTCTTTCTCGGGCTCATTTGCGTATATCATGAATGCCTTGCATCCTCGCTTCATAAGCTTATGAGCTTTCAACATTGAGCACACTATGGGGTTACCTCCTTTTTCGCCATAAATGGTAAAGTGTTTCCCGCTCGGAGATGTTAATTTTACCTCCTTACGAAAACACACAACTTTTGCATGGTGCTGGGCTAGCCAATCCATTCCAACGACTACTTGAAATTCCCCCATTGACATCGGGATTAGGTCTATCAAGTATTCCTCATCGTCGATGCTTAATTTGCAGCCTCGATAAACATCACAAACTATAAAACTTTTGTTGTCCCCTATTTCAACTTCTAAGGGCACAGGTAATTTCGTCAATACAAATGAAGGATGTCGAATAAATCCATGCGAAATGAAGGATTTATTCGCACCCGTATCAAACAATACACGTGCTGGAATTGAGTTAATTGTGAATATACCTGAAACCACGTCGGGTTATGTCTTCGCTTCAGCCGCGGTAAGTTGGAAGGACCTCGCCTTCGCTTTGGGAGCTTCTGTTGGAGATTCTTTAACATCTCTTTTTCCAACTAAGTCCGGACATTCGGACTTTTTGTGGCCGGGTTGATAACATTTGTAGCAAACAAAGACTTTTCCCGGGCATAGCGAGGCCGTGTGCCCCGTCTTGTTACATATAGGGCATGGCTTGTCTTTGAACCGACATTCCCCTTTGTGTCCTTTCCCGCACACCTTATAACTTGGCGACCCACCTTTAGTATCTACCTTCTTCCCCGATTCTCCAGTTCGGGCTTTCTTTGTCGGGCTTGGATTCACATCATGTGCCCTTCGTTCACCTCTTTCGACTTGCTTCTTCAACTCGATTTCCCGTTCCCGAGCAACATTAATGATTTCGGTAAGGGTCTCGTATTTTGAAGGAGTCATAAACTCCCTATATTCAGCGCTCAACATATTGTAGTAGTAGTATATTTTCTGTTCTTCATTCGTCACCAACTCACTACTAAACTTCATCTTATCCATAAACATCGCCGTGATCTTGTCTATGGTTTCACCCTTATGCCTAAGTTACATGAACTCTTCCTTGATTTTATTGATGACCGCTTTGGGACTATGATGTTTAAGAAATGGTGTCTTAAACTTTTCCCATGTCATGGCCCTTGCCGCTTCGGCCCCTATTTCGTTCTTTTTATTATCCCACCAATCCTTGGCTTGTCCTCTTAACTGACCCGTTCCGTAGGCAACGAAATCGCTTTCATCGCAATGGGTCCTTTCAAACACCCCTTCAATATCGCCCAACCATCTTTGGCAAATTATCGGGTCGACTTCCCCGTTATAGATTGGCGGTTTACACGCCATGAATTCCTTATATGAGCACCCTTTACGTTCTCCCATTTTGTCTTTCGTAAGGTTGACAATATCCTCCAACTTTTTAACTCGCTCTTCTACAAGCGACAACACTGTGCTTTGTATCTTGTCTATAAACCCGGATAGACTGCCCTCAATTGCCTTTCCTACCTCCTCGACAATCATTTCTTTCAATTGTTCGGTGCTTGTCGGCACCGGATCATTATTGCTCTCTTTCGACATCTTGAAACTGAAATGTTTACATCAAACGTTAAACATTTCATTCATGGCATTGTTTCATTTGTTTCGGTTTAGCCAAGTTCCTAACTTGCTTTAACCGTTCACATTTAGTGCATTTTCCGGGTTTGAGTGTGTTAACACGCTCTTCCCATGCATATCAATTTGTTTCTCATTCCTTACATAATACATAATTTATTAACATAATAAGTTAATTCTTACCGGACGATCGATCAAGCTTGAACCGAACACTTTGTTGACAACCTTAAGCTCTGATTACCAACTTGTAACACCCTTAAAAATTTACTTGAATTTAATACTAATTTAATGCATTTTTTTTTATACCCAAAAGATATTAAAATAACATAAGTTCATAAGTAGCATAAAACCTTAGTCAACTAATGACTAAGTTGGAACATCCAAAAGTTGTTTAAGAAATTGTTTACAACCCATGAACAAAGTCTAAGTAAAATTAAAACATTGCGGAAGCTTCTAAATCGTGTTCAGTTCTTCTACATTTGCTTGACCGCCATCCGTAAGATCCACTTCGTCACCTAGAGTCAAAACCATTAAAACATTAGTTTTGACATTTTTACATAGTACATAAACATGAGACCTAACATCAAAATGAATAAAACACAATTTTATTTCTGGTTCTACCGTAACTTACGGTGTCACCGTAAGTTACGGTAAGTCCTGAAAGCTTATGGTCCACCGTAAAACAGTAGTGAACCGCCGTAAACTCTTGACCTCTACCGTAAGTTACGGTACTACCGTAACTTACGGTAGTCCCTGGAAATCCATGTTTTGTTTGATTTGCTTATTACACTCAAACCCAAATCTCGGATTTCACTTTTCTAGCATACCAATACATTAAATTCTCGTAATTCTAATATGTTATATATTAGCCAATATCAAAGTTCGATCCAACATATTCCGGAGCATCAACCATGCCTTACTTGATTATTCGACCCGTTTGGCTCGTCTAAGGAATCCTCCTTTGTGACGACTACCAACGAGTTCCAACCAACTTTGACCTATTATTCAATGCAACGATATCACCGCTTTAATTCAAAACAACGCTTATTCTAAAATTCAATTACGCAATTTATAATCATCAAAATCTACTTAATGTAACGAGTCAAGTTACATACCTTTATAGCACACCCTTCAAGCGAGTATCTCCCCCGGCGTGTCCGCTGGACGTTCCGAATTCTTTACCTAAAGAGTTCAATTTCACAGCAAGTTTAGAACTCTTTCGTAAGTTTTAACGCATAATTCTCTATAATAATCAAATCTGCGTTTTTGTCCAACTTTCAACATTTTAATTCTCACTCAGGCATTTCCACAAACACCTATCGGGTCAGATAATCACATAATCATCACCAAGTTTATGACTTGTAATTATTATCAAATTTCACTTCAATTAGTCAACTTTACACCTTTCTTAATTTCATTACTTCTGAAATTACTTCTTAAATTCAGATTGTGCTAGAACAAAATTATAATTTTAGCATTTATCAAGTTCTCTTCAAGCTCATCAATCACCCTAAATGGTGATTATGAAGCTCTACAATCATCATGCAATGTTTTTCACAAGAATCCTCTAGGGTTTAACTCTAGACATCACATAACTTCAAGATTCAACCATGCAACACATATTCAAGATAAATTCTTGATTTTCTCATTTAACCTAAAACTGAACTCGAATCAAAGTACTAAAATTTTACATACCTTTTGATCCCTACATCAAGGTGATCTCGAATTCATGTTTAGAACTTGATTTAGAGTGGATTAAGGGCTTTGATTTGTGAATTTTATGTGAAGTTAGGGTTTGGAGAGTTCTCCTGGTCGCCCTCTCCCTCCTGTTCGATCGATGCCCACCCACATTGAGTGGTTTTTGTGTTTTGTTTATTATTTTAGTACTAAACTTTCAGTTTTGACTAGTTTAGTCCCTCAACTTATCATTTAACTTTAAGCTTAAGTGTTTTAACTTTAGAGTAAGTTATTTCAAGACTATCAACTAACTGGGTTATAATTTCCTAGTTAGTTGATTCTTGTTAAATTAACATTACATATTAAACGCAAAGTTTTATATTTTTGGGGTGTTACATAATCGAGTACAAATAAAATGCGCCAAATTAATTAAGGCCCTATACTATAAAACCTGCAGGTATCGTTCGAAAAAGAAACTGCTCCTCTTCAGCGTCGCTCTAAGACCAAACTAGATCAAATCATATGAAGTCAAACAAGAATATACATATATTTTGATTAAGACCAAACCATATTAATTATAGAAATAAGACTTAATTAAGTAATTATAATTTTATCACTTAATTATAAAAAAACTAAGGATATAAAACACTAGATCAAATCATATGAACTCAAACAAGAATATACATATATTTTCATTAAGACCAAACTACGTATTTGTCTTTTAACTAATGAGGGCAAAATAGTCATATATAAGAAACTAACAGAAAAAGTTAACTTTTGCTAGTAGAAAGGATATAAAGGGTGCATAAATTTTAAATAAAGGACATATAGTGTAAAGACAAAGTACATAACCTGTAATTACATACAGTTAAATGACATAATCTGTAACTTACTATGTATAATATGTATTCTACTTTAAAAAAATTAACAACAAGGTATATTTGGTACTAAAAAAAACAATATTAAATATAACTAATAATATAACTTATATATTTTAAGACTCGTGTGTT
Organism: Helianthus tuberosus; assembly: GCA_030545235.1. Taxonomy (NCBI): domain Eukaryota; kingdom Viridiplantae; phylum Streptophyta; class Magnoliopsida; order Asterales; family Asteraceae; genus Helianthus; species Helianthus tuberosus. The sequence goes on from CM060391.1 coordinate 39,700,565, forward strand.
TTAGAATAGATCGTGAATTTTAATGAGACTAAATTTAAGATTTGTTTTAAAGACAGTGTTAAAAAATGTTATAATTGACGAAAGAAGATTATTTCACTTGATAGATTTAACCTACGGGGAAACAAAGCACACAAACAAAATATCACAATAATCTAAGCCTAAATCTAAACAATCATGTAACCAGGCGGGTACAAATAAAACACGCTAAATTAATTAAGACCCTATACTATAAAACCGACAGATATCATTCGAAAAGGAAACTCTTCCTTTTAAACGTGACTCTGAGAGCAAACTAGATCAAATCATATGAACTCAAACAAGAATATACATATATTTTGATTAAGACAAAACCATATTAATTATAGAAATAAGACTTAATTAAGTAATTATAATTATATTATATGATTATAATAATCATATCATATATATGATAATAAAATAAAATATGAAAAAAAAAGTTAAAAAGAATGTGAATAGCCCAACTTAAGACACAAAATTATCTCATTGAGACATTCTCTCTCTTCAATCCCCCCTTTCTCTCTCTTTACCCTCTCTTATCTCTTTCTTTCTTGAAGGATCTTCCTTTCTATTTATTATTATTATTTTTCTGGAATTTTCACATCAATTACTCAATAGGGTTTCAGTTTCACCGGAACAACAACAACAACACAAACCCTAGCTTACTTACATGAAGATCTAACACACAATTCATCATTCTTCATCCTCCTGCTTCTTCGTAAACATGTCTCAAACTCACTGGGAAGCTGATAAAATGTAAATTTCATTCATTTTCCCCATAATTTGTTCTAATTTATCATCATTTCTGTTACATCCATAGCTCTGCTTGTTAGATTTACACACTTGTTGTTCCTCTTTTGGTTATGAAACACTTGCTGCTTGATCCTCTTTAGGTTTTGTTTTGTTTTGTCTAGGGTTTCAGTTTTTAGGGTTTTTTATTTTGGTAGATAGTTTTGTTAATTGATGCTGTTAGAGTGTTTGTGCTTACAGTTTTTATGTTGTTTTGAAGTTAATTTGGTTCTAGAGACTGATTTTTGTGTAAATTGATGTTGTTGTTTGATTTGGTTAACAGGTTAGATGTTTATATACATGATTACTTAGTGAAAAGGGATTTAAAGGCTTCGGCTCAGGCGTTTCAAGCCGAAGGAAAGGTCTCATCTGACCCTGTTGGTAAGAACCTGTTAATGAAAAATTCAACTTTGTTGAAGGGCATTTTAGTCGTTCGAGACATAATCGTACGTTCTTGGTGTATGTTACAGCTATTGACGCGCCCGGTGGCTTTTTGTTTGAGTGGTGGTCTGTGTTTTGGGATATATTTATAGCGAGAACCAATGAGAAACACTCGGAAGTCGCAGCTTCTTACATTGAGGTTTGCTAGTTGTATATATCTAGCTTCATGTTTACGTGTATACACACATTATAATATTATATCTTATGTAACGTTTCAGACTCAGTTAAACAAAGCGAGGGAGCAACAGCAGCAGCAGCAGCCGCACCAAACACCTCATCCGCAACAACAGCAGCAGCAGCAACAACAGCATCAACAGATGCAAATGCAGCAACTTATATTACAACGTCAAGCTCAACAACAACAGCAGCAGCAACAACAGCAACAAGCACAACAGCAGCAGCAACAGCAGCAGCAACAACAACAAGCGCAACAACAGCAGCAACAGCAACATCAACAACAACAGCAGCAGCAGCAGCAACGGAGAGATGGGTCTCACCTTCTTAATGGAGCGTCAAACAGGCTTGTTGGAAATGATCCGCTTATGAGATCAAACCCTGGTGTTAATGCTATTGCTACCAAAATGTATGAGGAGAAATTGAAAGTACCGCTCCCTAGGGATTCTTTAGATGATGCAGCTATGAAGGTATAGCTTTCTTCTTTTTTATTGTTCCAGATAGTTGACTTTTATGCAGAGTTTGTTGACAAATTTAAATATTGTATTTCGGTTTCTTAGCAGAGGTACGGCGAGAATGTTGGTCAGCTTTTGGATCCAACCCAAGCATCAATTTTGAAATCTGCAGCTGCAGCTGGTCAACCTTCAGGGTAATGTTATTTCATGCAAATCTTTTATGTACATTTTCACACGTTCACAAGTGGGAAAATTTTCTTTCTAGTTCTCATGGTGCTTACTATCTGATAATCAATTTAAAATTCGGAACACATGTGTGTAATTTTTCAGGCAAGTGCTGCATGGTACAGCTGGCAGTATGTCGCCTCAAGTCCAAGGTCGCAGCCAACAACTTCCAGGCTCTGCTCCGGTAAGTAATAACTCATGTTTGACTGTTTTGAAGATCAAAAACACATTGATGCGTTTGATTATTGTGGTAAAATGTCATCTAAGTTACGTTCGGCTGTTCTACACTGAAATAGGAAATAAAGACGGAGATGAATCCAATTTTGAATCCTAGAGCTGCTGGTCCTGAAGTATCTTTGATTGGGATTCCCGGTACATTTTGACTTTATGGAATTCTGTTTCATTGGCCATTTACTTAAATCACTTCACATAAGTATATGACTGAATACTGAATACGCCCTTTTTACGTTTAGGATCAAATCAAGGTGGTAACAATTTGACGTTAAAAGGGTGGCCTCTTACCGTAAGTTTTGTTAATATTGTATACTTCTATCTTTATGTTATGTTCCTTTCAAACGCACAAGTAAAATATGTGTGATTGTTATTGTTGATGTTATCAGGGATTAGATCAGCTGCGATCTGGTATAATGCAACAACAGAAGTCATTCATGCAAGGCTCTCAACCGTTTCATCAGCTGCAAATGATGTCACCACAACATCAGCAACAACTTTTGCTAGCGCAACAGAACATGACATCACAATCAGCCAATGATGAAAGCAGACGACTGAGAATGCTTCTTAATAACCGAAGTATAAGTATGGGCAAAGATGGTATTTCTAATTCCGTTGGCGACATTCCGAATGTCGGATCTCCCATTCCTGGTTTACCCCGTAACGATACAGATATGCTGCTTAAAGTAATTTCTCAATTCTCAATTTCATACCTAGTTATTGTTTATTAAAATTAATAAATCAACGCATTGAGGTTAAGCCGTTAAGTGACTTTATTTACTTTCGACTTTAGATTAAAATGGCGCAATTACAGCAACAACAGCAGCAGCAGCAACAGCAACAACAGAACGGTAATCAGCAACAACAACAGATTCATCATTCTCTTTCTGCACCACCGCCGCAAAATTCGAATCTGAATCTTCAACAAGAAAAGATTGTCGGTGCAAGCAGCGTGGGGGATGGGAGCATGTCGAATTCGTTTAGAGGAAACGATCAGGTCGTGTGGATTTTACAACTTTGCCCTTTGCTCGTTATTTGAGTTTTTAAATGTTAACTAGCGGGTTACCACCTGTGCTCTGCAGCGGGTTCGAAATGTAGATAACAATAAGCAAATCGCGAGAGTTAAAGTTGTTTGATGTTTTAGTTAAGGGGCTAAACATGTCATTATTAAAGTTGAGGGGCTAAAGTTGTTTATTATTAAAGTTGAGGGGCTAAAGTTGTTTTATTTAAGGGATTAAACATGTCATTATTGAAGTCGAGGGGCTAAAGTTGTTTGATGTAGTTAGGCTAAACATGTCATTATTAAAGTTAAAGGGTTAAACATGTCATTATTAAAGTTGTGGGGGTTAAAGTTGTCTATTATTAAATATGAGGGGCTAAAGTTGTTTGATGTTGACAAATAGCATATTTATAGCCTATATAATATGGTTTCAAGATGCTAATGCGATTTAACGCTTTTAAAAAACCAGACTGGAAGAAAAAGAAAACAGCCCGTGTCATCTTCGGGACCCGCCAACAGCTCAGGAACGGCTAACACAGCTGGGCCGTCACCGAGTTCAGCACCGTCGACACCGTCAACTCACACACCTGGAGATGTGATCTCAATGCCAGCTTTGCCACATAACGATAATACGTCAAAACCGTTAATGATGTTCCGGCCTGATGGGCCCACAACGCTTACATCTCCGTCAAATCAATTGGTGAGTATGACACATGTGTGTCGTATGTAAGTGGGTCTGGTTCGGTTTTTTAGTTTTCTTTAAATGGATATAAATTATACTGTTGCAGTGGGATGATAAGGACATTGTGCAGGCTGACATGGAACGTTTTGTGGAGGATGGATCTCTTGATGATAACGTAGAGTCTTTTTTATCACATGATGATACTGATTTAAGGGATACTGTCGGTCGTTGTATGGATGTGAGCAAAGGTGAGACTTGAGAGTTGCATTTTATTATATTATTTACATTATTTATATCAGTTTCATAACGTTATTTATTGTTTGATCTTAGGGTTTACTTTTACGGAGGTCAATTCTGTTCGGGCTAGTGCAAACAAGGTTGTTTGCTGTCATTTCTCTTCAGATGGTAAATTGCTTGCTACTGGTGGTCATGATAAAAAGGTGAATAATACAATTAAACCTGCAACAATTTAGAGTAAAATGCCATTTACATCCTTAAGGTTTGGCCAGTTTTGCGACTTTCGTCCAAAGGTTTGTTTTTCCGCATCTGGATCCAAAAGGTTTAAAATCTTGCCATTTTCATCCAGCCTGTTAACTCCATCCATTTTTCTCTGTTAAGTCAAGGGTATTTCCGTCTCAATTGTTCACTTGAAGGGCAATTAGGTGTTTTTCACTTTATGTAAAAAGACCCAACTACCCTTGAAAAAAACCGAATTGCCCTTTAAGTGAACAAAAAGGACGGAATACCCCTGACTTAACAGAGAAAAATGGATGGAGTTAATGAGCCGAATGAAAATGGCCCGATTTTAAACCTTTTGGATCCAGATGCGGAAAAACAAACCTTTGGACGGAAGTCGCAAAACTGGCCAAACCTCACTACGTGATGAAAATGGCATTTGACTCGACATTTTATATTTATGGTAATAACACGTAAGTTTTGGGATGCAGGCTGTACTGTGGTATACAGATGCTTTAAAGTTGAAGACGACTCTCGAAGAACATTCATCAATGATCACGGATGTGCGTTTCAGCCCAAGTATGCCGCGCCTTGCCACATCATCTTTTGATAAAACCGTCCGTGTCTGGGATGCCGACAATGTTAGTTGACTAAAATTTGTTGACTTTACGTTCCACCCTCTAAATATTCTGTCTAAACAGTCCTCTTGACTATTTTGTTTTGACTTTGACTTCACTTGCAGCCTGGTTTTTCTCTGCGTACCTTTATGGGACATTCTGCATCTGTGATGTCATTGGATTTCCACCCGAACAAAGACGACCTCCTCTGTTCGTGTGACGGGGATGGGGAGATACGCTACTGGAGCGTAAATAATGGTAGTTGCACTCGTGTATTCAAGGTACTGAAGTTAAAAAATTAAAATTTTACTATATTACGTTATTTTTTAGTATTATTTTTAAGTTTACGGTGTGATTTATTGGAAAAATTAGGGAGCAACGTCACAAGTGAGATTTCAGCCACGCCATGGAAGGTTTCTTGCAGCGGCTGCAGAAAACATCGTATCTATACTCGATGTGGAAACTCAAGCCTGTCGACATTCGTTACAGGTTTGTTTGTTGTTTATATTCGCTCTTTATAGTCAACGGTACATTTTCTAACTGGAGTGATGATATTGGTGCAGGGGCATACAAAGCCGATTCATTCGATTTGTTGGGACCCGACCGGGGAGTTGCTGGCATCGGTTAGTGAGGATTCGGTTCGAGTGTGGTCACTACTTAATGGAAACGAAGGGGAGTGTGTACACGAACTCAGTTGTAACGGCAACAAGTTTAACTCTTGTGTTTTTCATCCTAGTTATGCTTCGTTATTGGTCATCGGCTGTTACCAGGTGAAATTTCGACTCTAGATCATAATGTAAATTGTTAAAATAAATGTGTAGTATTTTTTTCAATCATTTTGTGGGCTTTGATATGTTAATGCAGTCTTTGGAGCTATGGAACATGTCGGAGAACAAGACGATGACGTTATCGGCACATGAAGGACTGATTGCGGGTTTGGCATTGTCGACGGCTACGGGTTTGGTAGCTTCAGCTAGCCATGATAAGATCGTTAAACTTTGGAAGTGAAAAACAAAACAGAAAACAAATGTTGTATGATCCGTTGTTTTACCATGTTTGTGGAATCGTATGTTTATTTAATGTGTTTTCTGTCTATCTTTATATTTTAGCATGTTGAAATCTTAGTACAAACGGATTTTGTGCTGTCCGTCTTAACTTGTTTTTATATATATGATCTACTTGTTTCTTGAATTTATAACATCTATAGCTTTCTTTTTAAAATTTACCTAAGGCTTAAGACGTGCAAGCTGCCTCGAGCTCAATTTTCAGTTGAATCAACGAGCTGAGTAAAGCTGACCCAAGTTGAAGGTGGCAAGGCTAGGCTTGCTCAGAAGCAGCCGTACGTGATTTTGTCAAATTGTGATGTACATCTTTTTTATCTTTTCAATAGAAAATATTTTCTAAAGTTGAATACATCTTCACAACTTTAATTTAGTTTTATGTACATTTATATAGAGTGTGCTCGAATCTGTATATTAAAAGTTCTACTTAAAAATTGAATTATATTTTAACTGTGAAATAAAATAGCGAAACAAGGAGCACATGTGATTTTCAAACGTGCTAACCGACAGAGATCTTTGAAAAAAAATAAAGATTTGGTTTATTTAAAGTCTAGGATGAATGTATTACAAAGTTGAATGAATGGAACATAAAATATACAATAATAATTTAATATATTTAAAGTTGTTATAAATCAGACATTTTAGGCTCAACCTATTACTTATGGGCTTTAGGGTTTATAGTTATGGGGTCAAGTTATTCTACAAACGCTTCTAATTGTAAGAAGTGTAAGAAGGATTTATAGAGTGACAAGTGTCCAATAACCTAAAACTAAACCAACTACATCACCACCAAAAACCTAAACACCCACCCCCACCTCACCACCACCCAAAAACCTAACCCCCCCCCCCCCCCCACCCGCAAAAAAAAAAAAAAAAAAAAAAAACTATACCTCACAAAAACCCCCCCCCCCCAAAAAAACCTAACCCCCCCCCCCCCCCCCCAAAAAAAAAACCTAAAAAAAAATATAAAAAAAACTAAACACCCACCCCCACCCAAAAACCTAAACCCCCACCCCCTTGGCAAATTTTTTTTTTTTTTTTTTGGTGGGTGATGTGGGGGGGGGGGGGGGGGGGGGTTGGTGGTGGTGGATGTTTAAGGTTTTTTTTTTTTTTTTTTTTTTTTTAGTGGGTTTTTTTTGTGTAGTGGGTTTTTTTAGGTTATTGGACACTTGTCACTCTATAAATCCTTCTTACACTTCTTACAATTAGGATCCTTTGTATTTGATCCTAATTCTATAGTTATGTTTATCTATATATTGTAATGTTGAATAGAATGAAAAAATTAATTCAGTTTATCTTTATTTCTCTTTGTTTTTCTCACGTTATCAGCACGATCGCTCTATTCATCAGGGAATTTACCAGCTTGGATTCAAATAATTGTCGTTCATCAATCCGGGTACACCATCAATTTTTATGCAATTTTCTTTTGAACTTTAGAACAAACTAGGATGCCTTGTTTTTGTGTATTAGGACCGAAACGAAAAACAGTTATTAAAATCTCCGGCAATCCAGAAACGAAATCAATAATCACGGAATCAAATACATTTAAATTAGATTTTTTTTGTCAAACACACGACGGTTCCTACCGTCACACATAACAATCTTACCCGAAAACCCTCCTCTGGCGGTTAAACGATGCCGCGCACCACCGATGTTATTGATGGATCCCGTCGACAAATTCATCCCTACGAATATAACTCTCGAGCAGTAGCCATATCTCCAATGACCGTCTAGGTCACCCTGGTAGCATAATGATGAGACGAATAATCAAAAGTGCAACCGGGCATCCTCTCAAAAAACTTAAAAGTTTGGCTACCACAAGACTTGTCATGTACAGCATGCTCTCTGGGCAAACTTATAACTCGACCCTCACAAACTAAATTGATACATGAAACCCCATCATTTTTAGAAAGAATCCAAGGGGATATTTGTGGGCCCATTCATCCTCCGTGTGGACCATTCCGCTATTTCTTGGTCTTAATTGACGCATCCTCAAGGTGGCCACACGTGAGCCTTTTAGCTACTCGAAATGTAGCATTTGCCCGACTTTTAGCTCAAATCATACAACTGAGAGCAAATTTCCCGGATAATCAAATTAAAAATATCCGGATGGATAATGCGGGAGAGTTCACATCTTAAGCTTTTAATGACTATTGTATGTCAATTGGGATCAATGTTGAACATTCAGTACCTCATGTTCACACACAAAACGGTTTAGCTGAAACTCTGATTAAACGATTACAAATAATCGCTAGACCACTCTTAATGAGATGTAAATTACCATCTTCTGCATGGGGTCATGCTATTTTGCATGCCGCTGCACTGCTTAGATTGAGACCAACTGCTGATCATGAATACTCCCCATAGCAACTGGTCTCCGGACGAGAACCAAGTTTGTCCCATCTTAGAATTTTTTGTTGTGCGGTATACGTACCAATACCGCCACCACAACGTACTACAATGGGACCCCAAAGAAGACTGGGTATCTATATTGGTTTTAACTCCCCGTCCATTATTAGATACTTAGAACCAATGACGGGAGACATGTTTACAACACGATATGCTGACTGTCATTTTGATGAAACGATGTTCCCAGTCTTAGGGGGAGACAGGGACAAAGAAAGATTGGTAACACAAGAAATAACATGGAATGCATCATCGCTATCAAATCTCGACCCCCAAAGTGGTCAATGTGAATATGAAGTCCATAAGATTATACATTTGCAAATAATAGCGAATGAATTACCAGATGCATTCACAGACACGAATAGAGTGACAAAGTCACATGTACCAGCATCAAATGCACCTGCTCAAATTGAAGTAATCCCAGAAGCGATTACTATTGGGTAATACTATCACATCGCTCACGCGAATCGCATCGCAACGCTCAACACGCGAAACAAAACGAAAAAACTCAACACGCCGAACACTTGGATCGAATGGCCAACCGATCGAGTGGCCATCCGATCGAATTGCCATCCGATCGAAGCGCCATCCGATCGGTGGCCAATCCGACACATGTGCACTTACCCTTTTTGGCAACCTATAAATACCATCCTGTCACATCACAAGTGATGTGAAAGCTCTCTCACTCGACCAGCTCGCTCAAGCCCTCTTTTCTCTCGATTTCTCGCGATTCTTGTAAGTTTTCAACTCAAATCTTGTACTTCTATGATCTACACGCACTCCTTCATCTTTTTCACCTTTAAATCTTAACTTTTAACCATGAAATCAACGAATTTGAGGTGTTTTAGGATGACGTCATCATGGAGTTCTTATGAACTTCAAGTATTGGCCTCATTTCACCAAGAACAACTCAGATCTGAAGGATTTCCACATGATTTCACAACGATTTCACATAGATCTGAACATTTTCAAAGTTCAAAAGGATTGGAAGATGGTTTCTAACTTTCTTTCAACTCTTTTACACTTAATGCACTCAAAACCGATAGAATCGGAGCTCATTCATGCCTTCTACTATTCTCTAGTGATGTGTCGGTTTGAGATTCGAATCCTATCAACGAGACAACTGATTTCGGGTTGAACATGAAACCATCTGTCACGAACAGTTAACTGATCGGATTGGGGTGATTCCCGTTTAATCGGATAGTCTGGGTCTGATGGAGTTTTCCGTTGTTTAACACGTTGTCATACCGTCTCTGTCACACCCCGATTTTCCACGTGTTACCGGTGGGCCCGGTGGGGGAGTATCGTGACGTGGTTGGCAACATAATAGTCAAACAACACAATATTTAAATGCACAGCGGAAGCAAAGTATAGATTCATTTCAACCAAACGATATTGTAATATTAAGTATCACAAGTAGTTGAATATAAATCCACAAGTAGATCAAAATAAAAAGGAAACAGTGTTCAACAGTCTATGACATCCAAGCTTGCGAAACTTATTGTGGATGCTAGGAGAAAAGCCAGCCTATTACGCGTAGTACCTGCACTTAACCTTTTTAAGAAAAATACGTCAGTTTACACTGGTAAATACAATCAACTGACTCATTTTGAAAAGAGTTTAAGAAAATGCATTTAAGGCACAAGGCACAAATAATATTTCATAACTTGGGATGCTTATTTAAATATATAAACTTGTAAAGGATTTACATGTTCCTTATGCGTTCAGTAGCCCGGATCGAGCCGGGTTAAAGATCAATAGACACACCACTTTATTTAATGAGACACTGACATGTGTACGCCTACACCTGAGTGCTAAGGTCGTGGCCATTTCGTAAAATGATGCCAGGGATATCCGGGACACGGTCATTAACCCCCAAAGGCTTTAAGAAAACAAAACAATTTAAACGAAACATCTCAATACTTTAACCATCATACAATTAAAGATTCAATGTCCGACCAAGCGGTATTTTATATACCGTACCCCAAGCCCGTATAGGGAAATAAGTTAAAAGTATTTACCTGAGCAAGTATAGATAAAAAATCAGCGAGTGCAAGTATCTTTTACTGGTTCTCCTAATCTGGAACGAAGGTTTTTAATAACCTATTAGAATCCTAACGGGTCTTTAATTAAGCTTAAGCTTAGACTGGTTAGTTTTTAAAGATACGGTTCGTACGCATGATTAAGCGAAGACCGGATAGAATGTGATTTAGACCCGACAAGTTTGAAGACTTGCTTAATATGGGTATATTATACACATTCTGGATTTGGAGATAAAACCGATAAGGTTTGACCCGTTTCGGCTAATTTATGTAAACTAGTTACATAAACCGAACCGAACGCGTATGAAGCGTAACGGGTAACCATAAGAGTCCTAAACAGGTTTCCTAAGTTAACATGCCTTAAATATGTTGTGATATCAGTAGGATACCTTCCGTTATGCCCAAAACGAGTTTAATCTCATATTAAGCCCCGTAGGGGTATTTTGGTCATTTTAAAGATTATAAAAGGAATTAATTTATCTTCTGTGATCCGGGTCTGATTAAATCAGTAAAATGGTTTATTTTAACAGGTTATAACATTTGGTTATAAGTCTTATATGCCAAAATAGTTTTAAACCCTAACTATGCGTATAATACGCGTATAAAGCCGTTTTAAGCGATGTACGGTTTAAAATAGGATTCTGAGTTTCCTGATCATTTAAACAGGTTCAAAACACTCCATTTAATATTTAAAATCAGTAGCAATTGGATTGGCATCAAAAGGATTTGTAAAACTCATTTTATGGCCGAAAAGGGTATATTCGGTATTTACCGAATCAAGGCACTAATCCTAGCTTATGATCAGTTTAAAAATAATTAAAAATCTTCAAAAATCCCAAAATATTATATTACATCAGTGGGTAAAAGTTTTGGTGTTAAAAATTGGGTTTAGATAGGCTTTATGCTAATGACGCCATTTAATCACAAAGGATCGTTCTAATTACGTCATTGAGCATAACTCCCAATCTATATGTCCAACTGATGTAAAAATTTACAGACATGTTTAATAATCAGTAAATAAGATTATTTCACTTTCATATTTCCAAAATTCTTGTTTTATGGTCATAAGGGCATTACGGTCAATATTTAGGCGATTAACGGAAACGTCGGACAAATAAGGATTTATGTGGTATAAACACAGAGGGTTATACACACATGTAACTAGGTCCTAATGGAACTTTAAGGCATGTCTAAACCTATCTAAACCGGGTCAGAACTGAGGTCAAAGCAAAAGTCAAACTTTTGCGTCTTTCGGTTCCGAATCGGTTCAAAACAGAAAGTTGTCGAATCAAACAAGCGTAGACAAGTTTTTATACTTATTATCAGGTTATAAGAATGATAAAATAGGTGATACGCCTTTTACATCGTTAATCATGCGTTAAATCGAAAATAACAATTCTGTTGACTTTTTCTAATTACCATTGACTCGACAATCGACCTAGTTAGGATTGGAATCAGTGGGTGCCCTTTTAAGGGTTTAAAGCCCACATGATTACCAACTTATAACAACTTTCGATTCGACAAAACCCTGGACCGTTTGTGTTTTATCGTTAAGTCAAACCGTAGTTACGACGGTTTGATTTCTAGTCTATAAACTAAGCATAACTTGATTAAGAAGGGTTAAACGTACTTACACAAGTCTTATGAACGATTTGGAAAGCTTGGAAGATGGTATTGAGTTCCAGAAATGCTCAGAGATGAAGTATGGAATGAATGTTCAAAGTTGTCAACATTAGGAGCTTTATAATTTGATCCAAACTCCTTTGATTGTTGACAAATGAGTCTATAATTGATCAAGGATGAATACATGTGGCATCTACAGGCTATTTACCAGTATAGCAAGCCCATAGAATCGAAAACTTGCAATTAAAGTCGGTTAGAAGGCTGGAACAGCCACCTGTGAGTTTTTTCTGCATCTGGAAGTCTCAGGCGGCCCGCTTGGCCCTTCTGATCAGGTTAAACATGTTTTCTTGTATTGCACTTTGGTCCTTGGTCCCCCGAAAGGTCGTTTTCACTACAATTCTTGCATTATGAGGCTTCAATATTGACATATGGGGGGCTTTAGGGCTTATACCATCTTTGTCAAGTCCTCGGGTAACTTTGTGATCACCCGAAAAGCCCTAAATTTCAATGTTGACGATTTTAACCCTCACACACGAATTTTATCACAACTTTCTCATACGGTAACGAAACTTGGTGAAATTTTTATGGTACATTCTAGTGAGCATATTTAATCATTACAAGGCTTCGGGTTTGCTAAAAGGTCACTCAGAGGTATATCTTAACATGTTGACACATTTAACCCCTGTAGTTTGTAATCTCTCACTTTCTTTCACAATTCGCTTCGTATGATCCATGATCCATTCGTTTAAGGTTATAAACATCATGTAGGGTTATTGTAAAGTGTAATTATTCATTGCTGACACTTTGAACCCTTATATTTACATAGTTTCATTGCTTGTCAACTTTAGTCCTTCAAGAACATTCTTTCACACGTTCAAACCTATGACACGTGTCAACACATTATAGGACGTAAATTTTCGAGGTGTTACATCCTCACCCCCTTAAAAGAAATCTCAAACTTGAGATTTACTGAAATAGATAAGGGTACTTTTCTTTCATCGTGGACTCAACCTCCCACGTATACTCGGGACCTCTACGGGCATCCCATTTGACCTTTACAATCGGTACTTGCTTCCTTCGAAGCTTCTTAACCTGTCGATCCTCGATCGACCATGGTTTTTCCACAAATTTCAAGCTCTCATCTATATGCACATCTGTATGGGGTATGACCAGTGATTCGTCAGCGAAACACTTCTTCAGATTGCAGATGTGGAAAACATTGTGTATACTACTGAGCTCTTCAGGTAAGTTCAACTTATAGGCAACTGACCCGACACGTTCGATAACCTCGAAAGGTCCTATGTATCTCGGGCTTAGCTTGCCTTTCTTACCAAATCGCATCACTCCCTTCCAGGGTGACACTTTAAGTAGGACTTTGTCACCTACTTCGAAGTGAAAATCCTTACGACTTGGATCAGCGTAACTCTTCTGCCTATCCCGGGCAGCTTTGAGACGGTCACGAATCTGGACGATCTTGTCCGTTGTTTCGAACACTATCTCTGGTCCTGATAATTGGACATCTCCAACTTCTGCCCAACAAATGGGTGATCTACACTTTCTACCGTATAATGCCTCAAAAGGCGCAGCCTTAATGCTGGTATGGTAGCTATTGTTGTAGGAGAATTCGACTAATGGTAGGTGCTTATCCCAGCTACCACCCAAGTCAATTGCACATGCACGAAGCATGTCTTCCAACGTTTGAATAGTACGCTCACTCTGACCGTCAGTCTGAGGATGATAAGCCGTACTAAAATTCAAACGTGTGCCCAAAGATTGTTGGAAGCTTTTCCAAAAGTGTGACGTGTATCTAGTATCTCGGTCAGAGATAATAGACACAGGTATGCCATGTAAAGCTACAATCTTATCCACGTACAGTTGGGCTAACATATCGGAGCTGTAGGTCTCCTTAATGGGTAGGAAATGTGCTGACTTAGTCAGTCGGTCAACTATCACCCAGATGGTGTCATTTCCTTTCCTCGTCTTGGGTAACTTGGTGATAAAATCCATAGTTACCATTTCCCACTTCCAAGTAGGAAGTTCAGGCTGTTGTAGCAAACCTGACGGTTTTTGATGTTCTGCCTTGACTTGCGCACACGTCAAGCATTTAGCTACATAGGTAGCTACAGACTTCTTCAAGCCTATCCACCAATAGTTTGCCCTTAGATCCTGGTACATTTTATCAGCTCCAGGATGAACGGAGTATTTGGAACTATGGGCTTCCTGGAGGATAACATCTCGAAGTCCCCCATAAATTGGAACCCATATTCGTCTATTTAGTCGTAAAATTCCGTCCTTGCTAAGTGTTAACTGCTCCTCAGTTACCCCTAGCTTTTCGTTAGGATAGTTAGCTTCCAACACAACTTCCTTCTGTGCAGCTAACAACCTTTCAATCAAATTGTTCTTTATTTCCATGCGCTTGGCATTGATTCGGATGGGTTTCACCTTCTCCTTCCGACTCAAGGCATCGGCGTCTACATTCGCCTTGCCGGGATGGTATCTTATTTCACAATCGTAATCATTCAGAGTTTCCATCCAACGGCGTTGCCTCATGTTCAAGTCCTTTTGGTTGAACAGATGTTGAAGGCTCTTGTGATCAGAATAGATCACACATTTGATTCCATATAGGTAGTGCCTCCACAGTTTTAGTGCGAATACAACGGCACCCAATTCCAAGTCATGGGTGGTGTAATTCTTTTCGTGCACCTTTAATTGGCGTGAAGCATAGGCAATGACTTTGCCTTTCTGCATAAGCACACATCCCATCCCGGTGTGTGATGCATCACAATAAACTACAAACTCCTCTATTCCTTCAGGCAATGTCAGTACTGGAGCATTGCTCAACTTTTGTTTCAGAATATCAAAGGATTCCTGCTGCTTAGGACCCCAATCAAACTTAATCTTCTTACGCGTCAGCGAAGTCAGGGGTGCAGCAATCCTTGAGAAGTTTTCAATGAATCGCCTATAGTATCCTGCCAGACCTAGGAAACTACGTATTTCTGTAGGCGTCTTTGGCTCATGCCAGTTCATGACAGCTTCAACTTTAGCGGGATCTACTTGGATACCATGCTCACTAACAACATGTCCAAGAAATTGGACTTCCCGAAGCCAAAATTCACACTTCGAGAACTTGGCATAGAGCTTTTCTTTATGAAGTAGTTCCAGAATGCAGTGAAGATGCTTCTTATGGTCAGCTTGGTTCTTTGAGTAGATGAGAATGTCGTCGATGAAGACGATGACGAATTTATCTAAGTGCGGCTTGCAAATGCGATTCATGAGATCCATGAACGCGGCCGGTGCATTAGTGAGCCCAAAAGGCATCACTAGGAACTCGTAATGACCATAACGAGTCCTAAATGCTGTTTTGTGCACGTCTTCATCTCTAACCTTCAATTGATGGTAGCCTGACCTTAAGTCAATCTTCGAGAAGAAACTTGCCCCTTGAAGTTGATCGAACAGATCGTCGATTCTGGGCAAAGGATACCTATTCTTGATAGTGACCTTATTAAGCTCGCGGTAGTCGATGCACAGACGCATCGATCCATCCTTCTTCTTGACAAATAAAACTGGTGCTCCCCAAGGAGACGAACTAGGTTTGATGAAACCTTTGGCTAGCAAATCATCTAGCTGCGTTCTCAATTCCTTCATCTCTGTTGTTGCAAGGGCGCCTTATAGGTTGGCACCAACAGAGATGAAGGAATTGAGGACGCAGCTAGATGAATTGCTAGCCAAAGGTTTCATCAAACCTAGTTCGTCTCCTTGGGGAGCACCAGTTTTATTTGTCAAGAAGAAGGATGGATCGATGCGACTGTGCATCGACTACCGTGAGCTTAACAAAGTTACTATCAAGAATAGGTATCCTTTGCCTAGAATCGACGATCTGTTCGATCAACTCCAAGGAGCAAGTTTCTTCTCGAAGATTGACTTGAGGTCAGGCTACCATCAATTGAAGGTTAGAGATGAAGACGTGCACAAAACAGCATTTAGGACTCGTTATGGTCATTACGAGTTCCTAGTGATGCCTTTTGGGCTCACTAATGCACCGGCCGCATTCATGGATCTCATGAATCGCGTTTGCAAGCCGCACTTAGATAAATTCGTCATCGTCTTCATCGACGACATTCTCATCTACTCAAAGAACCAAGCTGACCATGAAAAGCATCTTCATTGTATTCTGGAACTGCTTCATAAAGAAAAGCTCTATGCCAAGTTCTCGAAGTGTGAGTTTTGGCTTCGAGAAGTCCAATTTCTTGGACATGTTGTTAGTGAGCGTGGTATCTAAGTAGATCCCGCTAAAGTTGAAGCTGTCATGAATTGGCATGAGCCAAAGACGCCTACAGAAATACGTAGCTTCCTAGGTTTGGCAGGATACTATAGGCGATTCATTGAAAACTTCTCAAGGATTGCTGCACCCCTGACTTCGCTGACACGTAAGAAGATTAAGTTTGACTGGGGTCCTAAGCAGCAGGAATCCTTCGATATTCTGAAACAGAAATTGAGCAATGCTCCAGTACTGACATTGCCTGATGGAATAGAGGAGTTTGTAGTTTATTGTGATGCATCACACACTGGGATGGGATGTGTGCTTATGCAGAAAGGCAAAGTCATTGCCTATGCTTCACGTCAGTTAAAGGTGCACGAAAAGAATTACACCACCCACGACTTGGAGTTGGGTGCCGTTGTATTCACACTGAAACTGTGGAGGCACTACTTGTATGGAATAAAATGTGTGATCTATTCTGATCACAAAAGCCTTCAACATCTGTTCAACCAGAAGGACTTGAACATGAGGCAACGCCGTTGGATGGAAACTCTGAATGATTATGATTGTGAAATAAGATACCATCCCGGCAAGGCGAATGTAGTCGCCGATGCCTTGAGTCGGAAGGAGAAGGTGAAACCCATCCGAATCAATGCCAAGCGCATGGAAATAAAGAACAATTTGATTGAAAGGTTGTTAGCTGCACAGAAGGAAGCTGTGTTGGAAGCTAACTACCCTAACGAAAAGCTAGGAGTAACTGAGGAGCAGTTATCTCTTAGTAAGGATGGAATTCTTAGATTGAATGGACGGATATGGGTTCCAATTTATGGAGGACTCCGAGATGTTATCCTCCAGGAAGCCCACAACTCTAAATATTCTGTTCATCCTGGAGCTGATAAAATGTACCAGGATCTTAGGGCAAACTATTGGTGGATAGGCTTGAAGAAGTCTGTAGCTACCTAAGTAGCTAAATGCTTGACGTGTGCGCAAGTCAAGGCAGAACATCAAAAACCGTCAGGTTTGCTACAACAACCGGAACTTCCTACTTGGAAGTGGGAAATGGTAACTATGGATTTTATTACCAAGTTACCCAAGACAAGGAAAGGAAATGACACCATCTGGGTGATAGTTGACCGACTGACTAAGTCAGCACATTTCCTACCCATTAAGGAGACCTACAGCTCCGATATGTTAGCCCAACTGTACGTTGATAAGATTGTAGCTTTACATGGCATACCTGTGGCTATTATCTCTGATAGAGATACTAGGTACACGTCGCATTTTTGGAAAAGTTTCCAACAATCTTTGGGCACACGTTTGAACTTTAGTACGGCTTACCATCCACAGACAGACGGTCAGAGTGAGCATACTATTCAAACGTTGGAAGACATGCTTCGTGCATGTGCAATTGACTTGGGTGGTAGCTGGGATAAGCACCTACCATTAGTTGAGTTCTCTTACAACAATAGCTACCATACCAGCATTAAGGCTGCGCCTTTTGAGGCATTATATGGTAGAAAGTGTAGATCGCCTGTGTGTTGGGCGGAAGTCGGAGAAGTCCAATTATCTGGACCGGAGATAGTGTTTGAGACGTCGGACAAGATTACTCAGATTCGTGACCGTCTCAAAGCTGCCCGGGATAGGCAGAAGAGTTACGCTGATCCAAGTCGTAAGGATTTTCACTTCGAAGTAGGTGAAAAAGTCCTACTTAAAGTGTCACCCTGGAAGGGAGTGATGCGATTTGGTAAGAAAGGTAAGCTAAGCCCGAGATACATAGGACCTTTCGAGGTTATCGAACGTGTCGGGTCAGTTGCCTACAAGTTAAACTTACCTGAAGAGCTCAGTAGTATACACAAGTTAAACACCTCGGAAATTTACGTCCTATAATGTGTTGACACGTGTCATAGGTTTGAACGTGTAAAATAATGTTCTTGAAGGACTAAAGTTGACAAACAGTGAAACTGTGTAAATATAAGGGTTCAAAGTGTCAACAATGAATAAATATACTTTACAATAACCCTACACTATGTTTATAACCTTAAACGAATAGATCATGGATCATACGAAGCGAATTGTGAAAGAAAGTGAGAGATTTCAAACTACAGGGGTTAAATGTGTCAACATGTTTAAGTTATACCTCTGAGTGACCTTTTGACAAACCCGAAGCTTTGTAACGATTAATTATGCTCACTAGAATGTACCACAAAAATTTCATGAAGTTTCGTTATCGTATGAGCAAGTTGTGATAAAATTCGTGTGCAAGGGTTAGAACCGTCAACATTGAAATTTAGGGCTTTTCGGGTGATCACAAAGTTACCCGAGGACTTGACAAAGTGGGTATAAGTATTAAAGCCCCTATATATAAATATCAAAGCCTTAAAATGCAAGAAACATCTTGAAAACGACCTTTCGGGGGACTAGGGACCAAATGTGCAATAAAAGAAAGTTTGGAAATCTGATCCGGAGGCCCAGGCGGCCCGCGTGAGGATCAGTTAAATGTGAGGCGGCCCGCGTCAGACCTGCAGATGCAGAAAAAACAGGCAGCTGCCTGTAGATGCATGTATCCGACTCCAATCTCATTTTTTCGAAACCTTGGGCTGCCTAAGATGGTTTCTAGCCTATAGGGCACTTGTGGATGATAATGCAACACCCCTAGACTTATGTGTTGATCATCTAAGAGTGTTTGAAGCCTTATATCAAGACCCACATGTTACCATTTTGTTCATTCATCACCTCTGAGAATTTCTGGAGCATTCAAGCAGGCCACAAGCATTCTAATTCGTCCATTAGTTGTGTGTAAGTATGTTTAACCCTTCCTAATTCATTATTTCTTAGTTTATAGCCTAGAAATCAAACCGTCGTAACTACGGTTTGATTTATCGATAAATAACAATCGGTCCAGAGTATTGTCGAATCGAAAGTTGTTATAAGTTGGTATTTATATGGATAATAAACCCCTAAAAGGGCACTCACTGATTTCAATCTTAACTATGTCGTTTGTCGAGTCAAACTTCTTCCGAAAAGTCAACAGAAATGTTAATCGCATATTTAATGATACGGATGGCGTGTAATCTGTTTTATCAGTCATACAACTTGAAAATAAGTTTAATAACTTGTCTAAGCTTGTTTGATTCGACAACTTTATGTTTTGAACCGATTCGGAACCGAGAGACGCAAAAGTTTGACTTTT
Source organism: Helianthus tuberosus (assembly GCA_030545235.1). Taxonomy (NCBI): domain Eukaryota; kingdom Viridiplantae; phylum Streptophyta; class Magnoliopsida; order Asterales; family Asteraceae; genus Helianthus; species Helianthus tuberosus. Next base: position 39,720,233 of record CM060391.1, read on the forward strand.
GCTTTGACCTCAGTTCTGACCCGATTTATATAGGTTTAGACATGCCATAAAGTTCCATTAGGACCTAGTTGCATGTGTGTATAAGCCTCTGCGTTTATACCACTCGAATCCCTAATCGTCCGATGTTTCCGTTAAACGCCTAAATATTGACCGTAATGCCCTTATGACCATAAAACGAGATTTTTGGAAATGTGAAAGTGCCATAATCTTAGTTACTGATTTTTAGACTTGTACCTAAAATTTCACATCAGTTGGAGGTATAGATAAGGAGTTATGCTTAATGACGTAATTTGAATGCTTTTAAGTAATTAAACGGCGTCATTAGCGTAAAGCCTATCTAAACCCAATTTTGGACACCAAACCTTTTACCCACTGATGTGATATAATATTTTGGGATTTTTGAAGATTTTTAATTATTTTTAAACTGATCATAAGCTAGGTTTATCGCCTCGATTCGGTTAATACCAAAAATACCCTTTTCGGCCATAAAATGAGTTTTACAAATCCTTTTAACGCCAATCCAATTGCTACTGATTTTAAATAATAAATGGAGTATTTTGAGCCTGTTTATTTGATCAGAAAACTCAGAATCGTATTTTAACCCGTGCATCGCTTAAAACGACTTTATACGCGTATTTAACGCATAGTTTGGGTTTAAAACTATTTTAGTATATAAGACTTATTACCAAAGGTTATAACCTGTTAAAATAATCTATTTTACTGATCAACTCAGACCCGGATCACAGGCGTCTAATTAAACCCTTTTATAATCTTTAAAATGACCAAAATGCTCCTGCGGGGCTTATAAAGAGATTAAACTCGTTTTGGGCATCATAGGTGATATCCTACTGATATCACAACTTATTTAAGGTGTGTTAACTTAGGAAACCTGTTTAGGACTCTTACGGATACCCGTTACGCTTCACGCGCGTTCGGTTCGGTTTATGTAACTAGTTTACATAAATTAGCCGAAACGGGTCAAACCTTATCGGTTTTATCTCAAAATCCAGAATGTGTATGAAATACCCATATTAAACAAGTCTCTAAACTTGTCGGGTCTAAATCACATTCTATCCGGTCTTCGCTTAATCGTGCGTATGAACCGTATCTTTAAAACTAACCGGTCTAAGCGTAAGCTTAACTAAAGACCCGTTAGGATTCTAATAGGTTGTTATAAACCTTCGTTCCAGATTAGGAGAACCAGTAAAAGATACTTGCACTCGCTGATTTTGAATTATACTTGCTCAGGTAAATACTTTTAACTTATTTTCCCTATACGGGCTTGGGGTACGGTATATAAAATACCGCTTGGTCCAGCATTGAATCTTTAATCGAATAGAGGTTAAATCATTGATATGCTCCGTTTTGAAATGTTTTGTTTGCTTAAAGCCTTTGGGGGGTTAATGACCATGTCCCGGATATCCCTGGCATCATTTTACGAAATGGCCACGACCTCAGCACGCGGGTGTAGGCGTATACCCGTTTGTGTCTCATTTTTAATGTGGTGTGTCTATTGATCTTTAACCGGATCTGCGGATCGGGCGACTGAACGCATAAGAAACATGTAATTCGTTTACAAGTATTATATTTACATAATTATCCCAAGTTATAAAATATTATTTGTGCCTTGTGCCTTAAATGCATTTTCTTAAACTCTTTTCAAAATGAGTCGGTTGATTGTATTTACCAGTGTAAACTGACGTATTTTCTTAAAAAGGTTAAGTGCAGGTACTACGCGAAATAGGCTGGCTTGTCTCCTAGCATCCTCAATAAGTCTCGCCAACTTGGATGTCATAAACTGTTGAACATTTGTTTCCTTTTATTTTTGATCTACCTGTGGATTTATATTCGACTATTTGTGATACTTAATATTACAATATCGTTTGGTTGAATTAAATCTATACTTTGCTTCCGCTGTGCATTTAAATATTGTGTTGTTTGACTATTATGTTGCCAACCACGTCACGATACTCCCCTACCGGGCCCACCGGTAACACGTGGAAAAATCGGGGTGTGACAGGTTGGTATCAGAGCCAACACTGAGTGAATTAAACACTAGCCTTTTGTGTTTAATCTCAGTTACACAATTGCATATATCTAAACTTCTGAGTCTAGACTTAACTTAGGAATATTCTAAATCCTAATCTAAGAACTTTTTACTTCCAAATTTTTATTGGATACGTCGCTAAGCGAAGAAGCCGTAATAGGAGTTCTCCACACCCGGAGCCTTGAAATGCTGAGCTTCGTACCGCGGCTAGAATGAAACGAGCATACAAGGAGAAAACATTCAGAAATAAAATGAAGAAGAAACTCCTTTTACTGAAGATCGTTTCCTTAATAGTCCTCATATGGACATAATTATCTTTCAGTCCCTACGAGGACAACATTATTCCTTTCAAGTCCCGCTTAGGGCAACTTTATACTTTTATTTTTATATAGTGAAATGATTAAGTTTAAATTTTCATTCTAAACAAGAAATATTAAATAAAAGGATAATAACATTTCCTTTTTGCAAGATCTACCATTATAATAAAATGGCAAAATCTAAAAGGGCAAGACCTAGCCTCGTGTCATATTAAGACCCGGCCAAGATGGTAGTTCCATAATTAGATTCAGATCCATATTAACACCTCAATTTAAAATTGTTATGCGTTAATTAAATTAAGAATCTTAAGTGTGAAACCTAGCCTTCGGGTCAATTATAAGACCAGGCCAAGATGGTAAGACCTGTTAAAAAGATTCAAACCATTAATTAAGAATCTTAAGAGTGAAACCTAGCCTGAGTGTCATTATAAAGACCTGGCTAAGATGGTAAAACCCGTTAAAAAGATTCAAATCTATGTTAACATCTGAAAACATGTTAACACTCCTGGCAGACATGATTTGTTATAAATCACCTGTGTTATTATTATAAGGAAAAATTTTTATTTCCTAACCCACCTAAATGATCTCTGAATCATGGGTAAAAATCATTTATAAACATGATAAATTCTTCTTGCCATACCTTGGTAAAAGAATGCCTTCGGGCCCTTCTCATCTCCATATGAGACAAAAGACAGTAATGGTCTGTGACCCTGTCTGATAAAGGTAATGAACTATGTTCAAACCTTCATGCTTTGATTCTCTGAAATCATAGCTTATGATTTATTTTGTCCCTGTGACTAAGTCTTATGTGCTAATAAAACTATTATTGTTTTATAAATAGGATAAATTATATTAAAAATCCTAAATAAATGTGAGTAATAAATTAACCATATATGGTCTATGTTTACCACAGTTAATAAAATTGCCATAAAAGACAATTCTATAATAAGCTCACAAATATATTATTGTCAATATGTTACAGTTCAAGTTACATGGCAGACTCAAACGAGGTCAACAGTCACCCAGGGATAGTGCATGAAAATGCCCGTGTAAACGTAGCGGGTGCAGAGTTACAAGCAATGATAGATAATGCGGTTAATAGAGCTATGGATAGACATCACCATGAATCAGGTGGTACCCATACAAGGACCCAATCTGCACCACGCTCTAGAACACCCTCCAGGACCCACACTGCCCACAACAGTAATTCTCACCACTCTTCAAACCGCAGGAGTGTTCCATCCCAAAGGGTCATTCAGGATCAAGAACCCCGTAATAGGGGTTGCACCTATAAGTACTTTGTTTCGTGCAAACCCAGGGACTTCACTGGGGAAAAAGGAGCTGTTGATTGCATGACTTGGATGGACGAGATGGATACTGTGGTGGATATTAGTGGTTGCCATAATAGGGATATTGTGAAGTTTATCTCACAGTCTTTCAAAGGAGAAGCATTAGCTTGGTGGAGATCTTTGATCCAGGCTACAGGGAAAGTCCCGTTATACAACATGACCTGGGAAGAGTTCATGGCACTGATCAAGGAAAATTTCTGCCCTCAACACGAGGTTGAGAGAATTGAATCTGACTTCTTGGCATTGGTCATGAGAAACCTTGAATGTCAGGCCTACCTTACCAGTTTCAACACTTTGTCAAGGTTGGTTCCATATTTGGTAACTCCGGAGCCTAAACGTATAGCTCGATTCATTGGGGGTTTGGAACCGGAGATCAAAGAAAGTGTAAAGGCCTCCAGACCAACCACTTTTCGGTCAGTAGCGGACATATCATTGTCCCTTACCTTGGATGCTGTCAGGCTAAGGTCACAGAGGAAGAATGATACCGAAAAGAGGAAGCGTGAGGATGACAACTCACGACGTTCAGACAAGAAACAGAAGGGAAACAATGACCATAAGAAGGGGTCTGGATTTAAAAAGGATGGTCAGCAGACGGGTGGAAAACCCAGATGTAAAATTTGCAAGAATCGCCACTTTGGAAGGTGTAGACTTGATTCAAATTCCCAATCTCAGCCGAGGCCTTGTGGGATTTGCAAGTCTCAGGATCATAAGACACTGGAGTGTAAGAAACTAAAGGATGCGACCTGCTACGGTTGCAATGAAAAGGGGCACATCAAGCCTAATTGCCCAAAATTCGCCAAAAATCCTGATGAGGCTAGGAAGACCAATGCTAGGGTCTTCAGGATGGATGCTAAGGAAGCCGTCAAGGACGACAATGTTATAACAGGTACCTTTCTCGTAAATGATGTTTATGCGAGAGTGTTATTTGATTCAGGCGCTGATAAGTCGTTTGTAGATAATAAGTTTTGTGAATTATTGAAGTTACCTGTTAAGACTTTAAGTGTGAAGTATGAGGTAGAACTAGCAGATGGCACTTTAGAAACCGCCTCAACTTTGTTAGATGGATGTTTCATATCCATTAAGAACCACTCATTTCCATTGTCTCTACTTCCTTTAAAACTAGCCGGTTTCGACATAGTTTTGGGTATGGACTGGTTATCACATAACCAGGCCCAGATTATTTGCAATAAGAAGCAAGTGATGATCAAGACTTTGTCTGGTGAATCACTTACTATCCAGGGAGATACCCAGTATGGGCTGCCCGAGAAAATGTCTATACTCAAAGACTCTAAGTGTTTGAAGAAGGGTTGTGTCATCTACATGGCACAAGTGATTATTGATGAGCCGAAACCCAGGATTGGAGATATCCCCGTCATTTCTGAATACCCCGAGGTATTTCCTGAAGAACTACCTGGTTTGCCACCGGATAGGCAAGTAGAATTCAGAATTGACATTATTCCTGGATCAGCACCAGTTGCAAGGGCGCCTTATAGGTTGGCACCAACAGAGATGAAGGAATTGAGGACGCAGCTAGATGAATTGCTAGCCAAAGGTTTCATCAAACCTAGTTCGTCTCCTTGGGGAGCACCAGTTTTATTTGTCAAGAAGAAGGATGGATCGATGCGACTGTGCATCGACTACCGTGAGCTTAACAAAGTTACTATCAAGAATAGGTATCCTTTGCCTAGAATCGACGATCTGTTCGATCAACTCCAAGGAGCAAGTTTCTTCTCGAAGATTGACTTGAGGTCAGGCTACCATCAATTGAAGGTTAGAGATGAAGACGTGCACAAAACAACATTTAGGACTCGTTATGGTCATTACGAGTTCCTAGTGATGCCTTTTGGGCTCACTAATGCACCGGCCGCATTCATGGATCTCATGAATCGCGTTTGCAAGCCGCACTTAGATAAATTCGTCATCGTCTTCATCGACGACATTCTCATCTACTCAAAGAACCAAGCTGACCATGAAAAGCATCTTCATTGTATTCTGGAACTGCTTCATAAAGAAAAGCTCTATGCCAAGTTCTCGAAGTGTGAGTTTTGGCTTCGAGAAGTCCAATTTCTTGGACATGTTGTTAGTGAGCGTGGTATCCAAGTAGATCCCGCTAAAGTTGAAGCTGTCATGAATTGGCATGAGCCAAAGACGCCTACAGAAATACGTAGCTTCCTAGGTTTGGCAGGATACTATAGGCGATTCATTGAAAACTTCTCAAGGATTGCTGCACCCCTGACTTCGCTGACACGTAAGAAGATTAAGTTTGACTGGGGTCCTAAGCAGCAGGAATCCTTCGATATTCTGAAACAGAAATTGAGCAATGCTCCAGTACTGACATTGCCTGATGGAATAGAGGAGTTTGTAGTTTATTGTGATGCATCACACACTGGGATGGGATGTGTGCTTATGCAGAAAGGCAAAGTCATTGCCTATGCTTCACGTCAGTTAAAGGTGCACGAAAAGAATTACACCACCCACGACTTGGAGTTGGGTGCCGTTGTATTCGCACTGAAACTGTGGAGGCACTACTTGTATGGAATAAAATGTGTGATCTATTCTGATCACAAAAGCCTTCAACATCTGTTCAACCAGAAGGACTTGAACATGAGGCAACGCCGTTGGATGGAAACTCTGAATGATTATGATTGTGAAATAAGATACCATCCCGGCAAGGCGAATGTAGTCGCCGATGCCTTGAGTCGGAAGGAGAAGGTGAAACCCATCCGAATCAATGCCAAGCGCATGGAAATAAAGAACAATTTGATTGAAAGGTTGTTAGCTGCACAGAAGGAAGCTGTGTTGGAAGCTAACTACCCTAACGAAAAGCTAGGAGTAACTGAGGAGCAGTTATCTCTTAGTAAGGATGGAATTCTTAGATTGAATGGATGGATATGGGTTCCAATTTATGGAGGACTCCGAGATGTTATCCTCCAGGAAGCCCACAACTCTAAATATTCTGTTCATCCTGGAGCTGATAAAATGTACCAGGATCTTAGGGCAAACTATTGGTGGATAGGCTTGAAGAAGTCTGTAGCTACCTAAGTAGCTAAATGCTTGACGTGTGCGCAAGTCAAGGCAGAACATCAAAAACCGTCAGGTTTGCTACAACAACCGGAACTTCCTACTTGGAAGTGGGAAATGGTAACTATGGATTTTATTACCAAGTTACCCAAGACAAGGAAAGGAAATGACACCATCTGGGTGATAGTTGACCGACTGACTAAGTCAGCACATTTCCTACCCATTAAGGAGACCTACAGCTCCGATATGTTAGCCCAACTGTACGTTGATAAGATTGTAGCTTTACATGGCATACCTGTGGCTATTATCTCTGATAGAGATACTAGGTACACGTCGCATTTTTGGAAAAGTTTCCAACAATCTTTGGGCACACGTTTGAACTTTAGTACGGCTTACCATCCACAGACAGACGGTCAGAGTGAGCGTACTATTCAAACGTTGGAAGACATGCTTCGTGCATGTGCAATTGACTTGGGTGGTAGCTGGGATAAGCACCTACCATTAGTTGAGTTCTCTTACAACAATAGCTACCATACCAGCATTAAGGCTGCGCCTTTTGAGGCATTATATGGTAGAAAGTGTAGATCGCCTGTGTGTTGGGCGGAAGTCGGAGAAGTCCAATTATCTGGACCGGAGATAGTGTTTGAGACGTCGGACAAGATTACTCAGATTCGTGACCGTCTCAAAGCTGCCCGGGATAGGCAGAAGAGTTACGCTGATCCAAGTCGTAAGGATTTTCACTTCGAAGTAGGTGAAAAAGTCCTACTTAAAGTGTCACCCTGGAAGGGAGTGATGCGATTTGGTAAGAAAGGTAAGCTAAGCCCGAGATACATAGGACCTTTCGAGGTTATCGAACGTGTCGGGTCAGTTGCCTACAAGTTAAACTTACCTGAAGAGCTCAGTAGTATACACAAGTTAAACACCTCGGAAATTTACGTCCTATAATGTGTTGACACGTGTCATAGGTTTGAACGTGTAAAATAATGTTCTTGAAGGACTAAAGTTGACAAACAGTGAAACTGTGTAAATATAAGGGTTCAAAGTGTCAACAATGAATAAATATACTTTACAATAACCCTACACTATGTTTATAACCTTAAACGAATAGATCATGGATCATACGAAGCGAATTGTGAAAGAAAGTGAGAGATTTCAAACTACAGGGGTTAAATGTGTCAACATGTTTAAGTTATACCTCTGAGTGACCTTTTGACAAACCCGAAGCTTTGTAACGATTAATTATGCTCACTAGAATGTACCACAAAAATTTCATGAAGTTTCGTTATCGTATGAGCAAGTTGTGATAAAATTCGTGTGCAAGGGTTAGAACCGTCAACATTGAAATTTAGGGCTTTTCGGGTGATCACAAAGTTACCCGAGGACTTGACAAAGTGGGTATAAGTATTAAAGCCCCTATATATAAATATCAAAGCCTTAAAATGCAAGAAACATCTTGAAAACGACCTTTCGGGGGACTAGGGACCAAATGTGCAATAAAAGAAAGTTTGGAAATCTGATCCGGAGGCCCAGGCGGCCCGCGTGAGGATCAGTTAAATGTGAGGCGGCCCGCGTCAGACCTGCAGATGCATAAAAAACAGCCAGCTGCCTGTAGATGCATGTATCCGACTCCAATCTCATTTTTTCGAAACCTTGGGCTGCCTAAGATGGTTTCTAGCCTATAGGGCACTTGTGGATGATAATGCAACACCCCTAGACTTATGTGTTGATCATCTAAGAGTGTTTGAAGCCTTATATCAAGACCCACATGTTACCATTTTGTTCATTCATCACCTCTGAGAATTTCTGGAGCATTCAAGCAGGCCACAAGCATTCTAATTCGTCCATTAGTTGTGTGTAAGTATGTTTAACCCTTCCTAATTCATTATTTCTTAGTTTATAGCCTAGAAATCAAACCGTCGTAACTACGGTTTGATTTATCGATAAATAACAATCGGTCCAGAGTATTGTCGAATCGAAAGTTGTTATAAGTTGGTATTTATATGGATAATAAACCCCTAAAAGGGCACTCACTGATTTCAATCTTAACTATGTCGTTTGTCGAGTCAAACTTCTTCCGAAAAGTCAACAGAAATGTTAATCGCATATTTAATGATACGGATGGCGTGTAATCTGTTTTATCAGTCATACAACTTGAAAATAAGTTTAATAACTTGTCTAAGCTTGTTTGATTCGACAACTTTATGTTTTGAACCGATTCGGAACCGAGAGACGCAAAAGTTTGACTTTTGCTTTGACCTCAGTTCTGACCCGATTTATATAGGTTTAGACATGCCATAAAGTTCCATTAGGACCTAGTTGCATGTGTGTATAAGCCTCTGCGTTTATACCACTCGAATCCCTAATCGTCCGATGTTTCCGTTAAACGCCTAAATATTGACCGTAATGCCCTTATGACCATAAAACGAGATTTTTGGAAATGTGAAAGTGCCATAATCTTAGTTACTGATTTTTAGACTTGTACCTAAAATTTCACATCAGTTGGAGGTCTAGATAAGGAGTTATGCTTAATGACGTAATTTGAATGCTTTTAAGTAATTAAACGGCGTCATTAGCGTAAAGCCTATCTAAACCCAATTTTGGACACCAAACCTTTTACCCACTGATGTGATATAATATTTTGGGATTTTTGAAGATTTTTAATTATTTTTAAACTGATCATAAGCTAGGTTTATCGCCTCGATTCGGTTAATACCAAAAATACCCTTTTCGGCCATAAAATGAGTTTTACAAATCCTTTTAACGCCAATCCAATTGCTACTGATTTTAAATAATAAATGGAGTATTTTGAGCCTGTTTATTTGATCAGAAAACTCAGAATCGTATTTTAACCCGTGCATCGCTTAAAACGACTTTATACGCGTATTTAACGCATAGTTTGGGTTTAAAACTATTTTAGTATATAAGACTTATTACCAAAGGTTATAACCTGTTAAAATAAGCTATTTTACTGATCAACTCAGACCCGGATCACAGGCGTCTAATTAAACCCTTTTATAATCTTTAAAATGACCAAAATGCTCCTGCGGGGCTTATAAAGAGATTAAACTCGTTTTGGGCATCATAGGTGATATCCTACTGATATCACAACTTATTTAAGGTGTGTTAACTTAGGAAACCTGTTTAGGACTCTTACGGATACCCGTTACGCTTCACGCGCGTTCGGTTCGGTTTATGTAACTAGTTTACATAAATTAGCCGAAACGGGTCAAACCTTATCGGTTTTATCTCAAAATCCAGAATGTGTATGAAATACCCATATTAAACAAGTCTCTAAACTTGTCGGGTCTAAATCACATTCTATCCGGTCTTCGCTTAATCGTGCGTATGAACCGTATCTTTAAAACTAACCGGTCTAAGCGTAAGCTTAACTAAAGACCCGTTAGGATTCTAATAGGTTGTTATAAACCTTCGTTCCAGATTAGGAGAACCAGTAAAAGATACTTGCACTCGCTGATTTTGAATTATACTTGCTCAGGTAAATACTTTTAACTTATTTTCCCTATACGGGCTTGGGGTACGGTATATAAAATACCGCTTGGTCCAGCATTGAATCTTTAATCGAATAGAGGTTAAATCATTGATATGCTCCGTTTTGAAATGTTTTGTTTGCTTAAAGCCTTTGGGGGGTTAATGACCATGTCCCGGATATCCCTGGCATCATTTTACGAAATGGCCACGACCTCAGCACGCGGGTGTAGGCGTATACCCGTTTGTGTCTCATTTTTAATGTGGTGTGTCTATTGATCTTTAACCGGATCTGCGGATCGGGCGACTGAACGCATAAGAAACATGTAATTCGTTTACAAGTATTATATTTACATAATTATCCCAAGTTATAAATATTATTTGTGCCTTGTGCCTTAAATGCATTTTCTTAAACTCTTTTCAAAATGAGTCGGTTGATTGTATTTACCAGTGTAAACTGACGTATTTTCTTAAAAAGGTTAAGTGCAGGTACTACGCGAAATAGGCTGGCTTGTCTCCTAGCATCCTCAATAAGTCTCGCCAACTTGGATGTCATAAACTGTTGAACATTTGTTTCCTTTTATTTTTGATCTACCTGTGGATTTATATTCGACTATTTGTGATACTTAATATTACAATATCGTTTGGTTGAATTAAATCTATACTTTGCTTCCGCTGTGCATTTAAATATTGTGTTGTTTGACTATTATGTTGCCAACCACGTCACGATACTCCCCTACCGGGCCCACCGGTAACACGTGGAAAAATCGGGGTGTGACAGGTTGGTATCAGAGCCAACACTGAGTGAATTAAACACTAGCCTTTTGTGTTTAATCTCAGTTACACAATTGCATATATCTAAACTTCTGAGTCTAGACTTAACTTAGGAATATTCTAAATCCTAATCTAAGAACTTTTTACTTCCAAATTTTTATTGGATACGTCGCTAAGCGAAGAAGCCGTAATAGGAGTTCTCCACACCCGGAGCCTTGAAATGCTGAGCTTCGTACCGCGGCTAGAATGAAACGAGCATACAAGGAGAAAACATTCAGAAATAAAATGAAGAAGAAACTCCTTTTACTGAAGATCGTTTCCTTAATAGTCCTCATATGGACATAATTATCTTTCAGTCCCTACGAGGACAACATTATTCCTTTCAAGTCCCGCTTAGGGCAACTTTATACTTTTATTTTTATATAGTGAAATGATTAAGTTTAAATTTTCATTCTAAACAAGAAATATTAAATAAAAGGATAATAACATTTCCTTTTTGCAAGATCTACCATTATAATAAAATGGCAAAATCTAAAAGGGCAAGACCTAGCCTCGTGTCATATTAAGACCCGGCCAAGATGGTAGTTCCATAATTAGATTCAGATCCATATTAACACCTCAATTTAAAATTGTTATGCGTTAATTAAATTAAGAATCTTAAGTGTGAAACCTAGCCTTCGGGTCAATTATAAGACCAGGCCAAGATGGTAAGACCTGTTAAAAAGATTCAAACCATTAATTAAGAATCTTAAGAGTGAAACCTAGCCTGAGTGTCATTATAAAGACCTGGCTAAGATGGTAAAACCCGTTAAAAAGATTCAAATCTATGTTAACATCTGAAAACATGTTAACACTCCTGGCAGACATGATTTGTTATAAATCACCTGTGTTATTATTATAAGGAAAAATTTTTATTTCCTAACCCACCTAAATGATCTCTGAATCATGGGTAAAAATCATTTATAAACATGATAAATTCTTCTTGCCATACCTTGGTAAAAGAATGCCTTCGGGCCCTTCTCATCTCCATATGAGACAAAAGACAGTAATGGTCTGTGACCCTGTCTGATAAAGGTAATGAACTATGTTCAAACCTTCATGCTTTGATTCTCTGAAATCATAGCTTATGATTTATTTTGTCCCTGTGACTAAGTCTTATGTGCTAATAAAACTATTATTGTTTTATAAATAGGATAAATTATATTAAAAATCCTAAATAAATGTGAGTAATAAATTAACCATATATGGTCTATGTTTACCACAGTTAATAAAATTGCCATAAAAGACAATTCTATAATAAGCTCACAAATATATTATTGTCAATATGTTACAGTTCAAGTTACATGGCAGACTCAAACGAGGTCAACAGTCACCCAGGGATAGTGCATGAAAATGCCCGTGTAAACGTAGCGGGTGCAGAGTTACAAGCAATGATAGATAATGCGGTTAATAGAGCTATGGATAGACATCACCATGAATCAGGTGGTACCCATACAAGGACCCAATCTGCACCACGCTCTAGAACACCCTCCAGGACCCACACTGCCCACAACAGTAATTCTCACCACTCTTCAAACCGCAGGAGTGTTCCATCCCAAAGGGTCATTCAGGATCAAGAACCCCGTAATAGGGGTTGCACCTATAAGTACTTTGTTTCGTGCAAACCCAGGGACTTCACTGGGGAAAAAGGAGCTGTTGATTGCATGACTTGGATGGACGAGATGGATACTGTGGTGGATATTAGTGGTTGCCATAATAGGGATATTGTGAAGTTTATCTCACAGTCTTTCAAAGGAGAAGCATTAGCTTGGTGGAGATCTTTGATCCAGGCTACAGGGAAAGTCCCGTTATACAACATGACCTGGGAAGAGTTCATGGCACTGATCAAGGAAAATTTCTGCCCTCAACACGAGGTTGAGAGAATTGAATCTGACTTCTTGGCATTGGTCATGAGAAACCTTGAATGTCAGGCCTACCTTACCAGTTTCAACACTTTGTCAAGGTTGGTTCCATATTTGGTAACTCCGGAGCCTAAACGTATAGCTCGATTCATTGGGGGTTTGGAACCGGAGATCAAAGAAAGTGTAAAGGCCTCCAGACCAACCACTTTTCGGTCAGTAGCGGACATATCATTGTCCCTTACCTTGGATGCTGTCAGGCTAAGGTCACAGAGGAAGAATGATACCGAAAAGAGGAAGCGTGAGGATGACAACTCACGACGTTCAGACAAGAAACAGAAGGGAAACAATGACCATAAGAAGGGGTCTGGATTTAAAAAGGATGGTCAGCAGACGGGTGGAAAACCCAGATGTAAAATTTGCAAGAATCGCCACTTTGGAAGGTGTAGACTTGATTCAAATTCCCAATCTCAGCCGAGGCCTTGTGGGATTTGCAAGTCTCAGGATCATAAGACACTGGAGTGTAAGAAACTAAAGGATGCGACCTGCTACGGTTGCAATGAAAAGGGGCACATCAAGCCTAATTGCCCAAAATTCGCCAAAAATCCTGATGAGGCTAGGAAGACCAATGCTAGGGTCTTCAGGATGGATGCTAAGGAAGCCGTCAAGGACGACAATGTTATAACAGGTACCTTTCTCGTAAATGATGTTTATGCGAGAGTGTTATTTGATTCAGGCGCTGATAAGTCGTTTGTAGATAATAAGTTTTGTGAATTATTGAAGTTACCTGTTAAGACTTTAAGTGTGAAGTATGAGGTAGAACTAGCAGATGGCACTTTAGAAACCGCCTCAACTTTGTTAGATGGATGTTTCATATCCATTAAGAACCACTCATTTCCATTGTCTCTACTTCCTTTAAAACTAGCCGGTTTCGACATAGTTTTGGGTATGGACTGGTTATCACATAACCAGGCCCAGATTATTTGCAATAAGAAGCAAGTGATGATCAAGACTTTGTCTGGTGAATCACTTACTATCCAGGGAGATACCCAGTATGGGCTGCCCGAGAAAATGTCTATACTCAAAGACTCTAAGTGTTTGAAGAAGGGTTGTGTCATCTACATGGCACAAGTGATTATTGATGAGCCGAAACCCAGGATTGGAGATATCCCCGTCATTTCTGAATACCCCGAGGTATTTCCTGAAGAACTACCTGGTTTGCCACCGGATAGGCAAGTAGAATTCAGAATTGACATTATTCCTGGATCAGCACCAGTTGCAAGGGCGCCTTATAGGTTGGCACCAACAGAGATGAAGGAATTGAGGACGCAGCTAGATGAATTGCTAGCCAAAGGTTTCATCAAACCTAGTTCGTCTCCTTGGGGAGCACCAGTTTTATTTGTCAAGAAGAAGGATGGATCGATGCGACTGTGCATCGACTACCGTGAGCTTAACAAAGTTACTATCAAGAATAGGTATCCTTTGCCTAGAATCGACGATCTGTTCGATCAACTCCAAGGAGCAAGTTTCTTCTCGAAGATTGACTTGAGGTCAGGCTACCATCAATTGAAGGTTAGAGATGAAGACGTGCACAAAACAACATTTAGGACTCGTTATGGTCATTACGAGTTCCTAGTGATGCCTTTTGGGCTCACTAATGCACCGGCCGCATTCATGGATCTCATGAATCGCGTTTGCAAGCCGCACTTAGATAAATTCGTCATCGTCTTCATCGACGACATTCTCATCTACTCAAAGAACCAAGCTGACCATGAAAAGCATCTTCATTGTATTCTGGAACTGCTTCATAAAGAAAAGCTCTATGCCAAGTTCTCGAAGTGTGAGTTTTGGCTTCGAGAAGTCCAATTTCTTGGACATGTTGTTAGTGAGCGTGGTATCCAAGTAGATCCCGCTAAAGTTGAAGCTGTCATGAATTGGCATGAGCCAAAGACGCCTACAGAAATACGTAGCTTCCTAGGTTTGGCAGGATACTATAGGCGATTCATTGAAAACTTCTCAAGGATTGCTGCACCCCTGACTTCGCTGACACGTAAGAAGATTAAGTTTGACTGGGGTCCTAAGCAGCAGGAATCCTTCGATATTCTGAAACAGAAATTGAGCAATGCTCCAGTACTGACATTGCCTGATGGAATAGAGGAGTTTGTAGTTTATTGTGATGCATCACACACTGGGATGGGATGTGTGCTTATGCAGAAAGGCAAAGTCATTGCCTATGCTTCACGTCAGTTAAAGGTGCACGAAAAGAATTACACCACCCACGACTTGGAGTTGGGTGCCGTTGTATTCGCACTGAAACTGTGGAGGCACTACTTGTATGGAATAAAATGTGTGATCTATTCTGATCACAAAAGCCTTCAACATCTGTTCAACCAGAAGGACTTGAACATGAGGCAACGCCGTTGGATGGAAACTCTGAATGATTATGATTGTGAAATAAGATACCATCCCGGCAAGGCGAATGTAGTCGCCGATGCCTTGAGTCGGAAGGAGAAGGTGAAACCCATCCGAATCAATGCCAAGCGCATGGAAATAAAGAACAATTTGATTGAAAGGTTGTTAGCTGCACAGAAGGAAGCTGTGTTGGAAGCTAACTACCCTAACGAAAAGCTAGGAGTAACTGAGGAGCAGTTATCTCTTAGTAAGGATGGAATTCTTAGATTGAATGGACGGATATGGGTTCCAATTTATGGAGGACTCCGAGATGTTATCCTCCAGGAAGCCCACAACTCTAAATATTCTGTTCATCCTGGAGCTGATAAAATGTACCAGGATCTTAGGGCAAACTATTGGTGGATAGGCTTGAAGAAGTCTGTAGCTACCTAAGTAGCTAAATGCTTGACGTGTGCGCAAGTCAAGGCAGAACATCAAAAACCGTCAGGTTTGCTACAACAACCGGAACTTCCTACTTGGAAGTGGGAAATGGTAACTATGGATTTTATTACCAAGTTACCCAAGACAAGGAAAGGAAATGACACCATCTGGGTGATAGTTGACCGACTGACTAAGTCAGCACATTTCCTACCCATTAAGGAGACCTACAGCTCCGATATGTTAGCCCAACTGTACGTTGATAAGATTGTAGCTTTACATGGCATACCTGTGGCTATTATCTCTGATAGAGATACTAGGTACACGTCGCATTTTTGGAAAAGTTTCCAACAATCTTTGGGCACACGTTTGAACTTTAGTACGGCTTACCATCCACAGACAGACGGTCAGAGTGAGCGTACTATTCAAACGTTGGAAGACATGCTTCGTGCATGTGCAATTGACTTGGGTGGTAGCTGGGATAAGCACCTACCATTAGTTGAGTTCTCTTACAACAATAGCTACCATACCAGCATTAAGGCTGCGCCTTTTGAGGCATTATATGGTAGAAAGTGTAGATCGCCTGTGTGTTGGGCGGAAGTCGGAGAAGTCCAATTATCTGGACCGGAGATAGTGTTTGAGACGTCGGACAAGATTACTCAGATTCGTGACCGTCTCAAAGCTGCCCGGGATAGGCAGAAGAGTTACGCTGATCCAAGTCGTAAGGATTTTCACTTCGAAGTAGGTGAAAAAGTCCTACTTAAAGTGTCACCCTGGAAGGGAGTGATGCGATTTGGTAAGAAAGGTAAGCTAAGCCCGAGATACATAGGACCTTTCGAGGTTATCGAACGTGTCGGGTCAGTTGCCTACAAGTTAAACTTACCTGAAGAGCTCAGTAGTATACACAAGTTAAACACCTCGGAAATTTACGTCCTATAATGTGTTGACACGTGTCATAGGTTTGAACGTGTAAAATAATGTTCTTTAAGGACTAAAGTTGACAAACAGTGAAACTGTGTAAATATAAGGGTTCAAAGTGTCAACAATGAATAAATATACTTTACAATAACCCTACACTATGTTTATAACCTTAAACGAATAGATCATGGATCATACGAAGCGAATTGTGAAAGAAAGTGAGAGATTTCAAACTACAGGGGTTAAATGTGTCAACATGTTTAAGTTATACCTCTGAGTGACCTTTTGACAAACCTGAAGCTTTGTAACGATTAATTATGCTCACTAGAATGTACCACAAAAATTTCATGAAGTTTCGTTATCGTATGAGCAAGTTGTGATAAAATTCGTGTGCAAGGGTTAGAACCGTCAACATTGAAATTTAGGGCTTTTCGGGTGATCACAAAGTTACCCGAGGACTTGACAAAGTGGGTATAAGTATTAAAGCCCCTATATATAAATATCAAAGCCTTAAAATGCAAGAAACATCTTGAAAACGACCTTTCGGGGGACTAGGGACCAAATGTGCAATAAAAGAAAGTTTGGAAATCTGATCCGGAGGCCCAGGCGGCCCGCGTGAGGATCAGTTAAATGTGAGGCGGCCCGCGTCAGACCTGCAGATGCATAAAAAACAGCCAGCTGCCTGTAGATGCATGTATCCGACTCCAATCTCATTTTTTCGAAACCTTGGGCTGCCTAAGATGGTTTCTAGCCTATAGGGCACTTGTGGATGATAATGCAACACCCCTAGACTTATGTGTTGATCATCTAAGAGTGTTTGAAGCCTTATATCAAGACCCACATGTTACCATTTTGTTCATTCATCACCTCTGAGAATTTCTGGAGCATTCAAGCAGGCCACAAGCATTCTAATTCGTCCATTAGTTGTGTGTAAGTATGTTTAACCCTTCCTAATCCATTATTTCTTAGTTTATAGCCTAGAAATCAATCCGTCGTAACTACGGTTTGATTTATCGATAAATAACAATCGGTCCAGAGTATTGTCGAATCGAAAGTTGTTATAAGTTGGTATTTATATGGATAATAAACCCCTAAAAGGGCACTCACTGATTTCAATCTTAACTATGTCGTTTGTCGAGTCAAACTTCTTCCGAAAAGTCAACAGAAATGTTAATCGCATATTTAATGATACGGATGGCGTGTAATCTGTTTTATCAGTCATACAACTTGAAAATAAGTTTAATAACTTGTCTAAGCTTGTTTGATTCGACAACTTTATGTTTTGAACCGATTCGGAACCGAGAGACGCAAAAGTTTGACTTTTGCTTTGACCTCAGTTCTGACCCGATTTATATAGGTTTAGACATGCCATAAAGTTCCATTAGGACCTAGTTGCATGTGTGTATAAGCCTCTGCGTTTATACCACTCGAATCCCTAATCGTCCGATGTTTCCGTTAAACGCCTAAATATTGACCGTAATGCCCTTATGACCATAAAACGAGATTTTTGGAAATGTGAAAGTGCCATAATCTTAGTTACTGATTTTTAGACTTGTACCTAAAATTTCACATCAGTTGGAGGTCTAGATAAGGAGTTATGCTTAATGACGTAATTTGAATGCTTTTAAGTAATTAAACGGCGTCATTAGCGTAAAGCCTATCTAAACCCAATTTTGGACACCAAACCTTTTACCCACTGATGTGATATAATATTTTGGGATTTTTGAAGATTTTTAATTATTTTTAAACTGATCATAAGCTAGGTTTATCGCCTCGATTCGGTTAATACCAAAAATACCCTTTTCGGCCATAAAATGAGTTTTACAAATCCTTTTAACGCCAATCCAATTGCTACTGATTTTAAATAATAAATGGAGTATTTTGAGCCTGTTTATTTGATCAGAAAACTCAGAATCGTATTTTAACCCGTACATCGCTTAAAACGACTTTATACGCGTATTTAACGCATAGTTTGGGTTTAAAACTATTTTAGTATATAAGACTTATTACCAAAGGTTATAACCTGTTAAAATAAGCTATTTTACTGATCAACTCAGACCCGGATCACAGGCGTCTAATTAAACCCTTTTATAATCTTTAAAATGACCAAAATGCTCCTGCGGGGCTTATAAAGAGATTAAACTCGTTTTGGGCATCATAGGTGATATCCTACTGATATCACAACTTATTTAAGGTGTGTTAACTTAGGAAACCTGTTTAGGACTCTTACGGATACTCGTTACGCTTCACGCGCGTTCGGTTCGGTTTATGTAACTAGTTTACATAAATTAGCCGAAACGGGTCAAACCTTATCGGTTTTATCTCAAAATCCAGAATGTGTATGAAATACCCATATTAAACAAGTCTCTAAACTTGTCGGGTCTAAATCACATTCTATCCGGTCTTCGCTTAATCGTGCGTATGAACCGTATCTTTAAAACTAACCGGTCTAAGCGTAAGCTTAACTAAAGACCCGTTAGGATTCTAATAGGTTGTTATAAACCTTCGTTCCAGATTAGGAGAACCAGTAAAAGATACTTGCACTCGCTGATTTTGAATTATACTTGCTCAGGTAAATACTTTTAACTTATTTTCCCTATACGGGCTTGGGGTACGGTATATAAAATACCGCTTGGTCCAGCATTGAATCTTTAATCGAATAGAGGTTAAATCATTGATATGCTCCGTTTTGAAATGTTTTGTTTGCTTAAAGCCTTTGGGGGGTTAATGACCATGTCCCGGATATCCCTGGCATCATTTTACGAAATGGCCACGACCTCAGCACGCGGGTGTAGGCGTATACCCGTTTGTGTCTCATTTTTAATGTGGTGTGTCTATTGATCTTTAACCGGATCTGCGGATCGGGCGACTGAACGCATAAGAAACATGTAATTCGTTTACAAGTATTATATTTACATAATTATCCCAAGTTATAAAATATTATTTGTGCCTTGTGCCTTAAATGCATTTTCTTAAACTCTTTTCAAAATGAGTCGGTTGATTGTATTTACCAGTGTAAACTGACGTATTTTCTTAAAAAGGTTAAGTGCAGGTACTACGCGAAATAGGCTGGCTTGTCTCCTAGCATCCTCAATAAGTCTCGCCAACTTGGATGTCATAAACTGTTGAACATTTGTTTCCTTTTATTTTTGATCTACCTGTGGATTTATATTCGACTATTTGTGATACTTAATATTACAATATCGTTTGGTTGAATTAAATCTATACTTTGCTTCCGCTGTGCATTTAAATATTGTGTTGTTTGACTATTATGTTGCCAACCACGTCACGATACTCCCCTACCGGGCCCACCGGTAACACGTGGAAAAATCGGGGTGTGACACTCACGCTTCCTCTTTTCGGTATCAGTGTTCCTTTGCGATCTCAGCCTGACCGCATCCAAGGTAAGAGACAATGATATGTCCGCTACGGACCGAAAAGTAGTTGGTCTGGAAGCCTTCACACTTGCTTTGATCTCCGGGGCCAAACCCCCAATGAATCGAGCTATACGTTTAGGTTCCGGAGTTACCAAATATGGAACCAACCTTGACAAAGTGTTGAAACTGGTAAGGTAGGCCTGACAGTCTAGGTTTCTCATGACCAGCGACAAGAAGTCAGATTCAATTCTCTCAACCTCGTGTTAAGGGCAGAAATTTTCCTTGATTAATGTCATGAACTGTTCCCAGGTCATATTGTATAACGGGAGTTTCCCTGTAGCTTGGATCAAAGATCTCCACCAAGCGAATGCTTCTCCCTTGAAAGACTGTGACACGAATTTCACAATATCCCTATTATCACAACCACTAATATCCACAACCGTATCCATTTCGTCCATCCAAGTCATGCAATCTTCCGCTCCTTTCTCCCCAGTGAAATCCCTGGGTTTGCACGAAACGAAGTACTTATAGGAGCAACCCTTATTACGGGGTTCTTGATTCCGTATGACTCTTTGGGATGGAGCACTCCTCTGGTTTGATGAGTGGTGAGAATTACTGTTGTGGGCAGTGTGAGTCCTGGAGGGTGTTCTAGAGTGTGGTGCAGATTGGGTCCTTGCATGGGTACCACCTGATTCATGGAGCTGTCTATCCATAGCTCGATTAACGGCATTATCTATCATTGCCTGTAATTCTGCATCCGTTACATTTACTCGGGCATTATCATGCTCTCTCCCTGGGTGACTGTTGACCTCATTTGAGTCTGCCATTTAGCTTGAACTGTTACATATTGACATCAATTTATTGGTGAGTTTATTATAGAATTGTCTTTTATGGCAATTTATTAACCGTGGTAAACATAGACCATATATGGTTAATTTATTACTCACATAAATTTAGGATTTCTAATATATTTTATCCTAATTATAAACAATAACAGTTTTATTAGCACATAAGGCTTAGTCACAAGGACAATTTAGATCATAAGCTACGATTTCAGAGAATCAAAGCATGAAGGTTTGAACAAAGTTCATTACCTTTATCAGACAGGGTCACAGACTAATACTGTATTTTGTCTCATATGAAAATGAGAAGGTCCCGTAGGCATTCCATTACCAATGGATGGTAAAAAGAACTAATCATATTTATTAATGATTTAACCCATGATTCAGAGATCATTTAGATGGGTTTGGAATCTTTGAAAAGATCCATATATAATAATAACACGTGTGTTTTTAATGAATCAAGTCTGCCAGGAGTGTTAACATGTTTTCAGATGTTAACAGGGATTTGAATCTTTTTAACGGGTTTTACCATCTTGGCCAGGTCTTAAAATGACATGCAGGCTAGGTTGCACCTTTAAGATCCTAAATTAAAATAACATAGGCAGATAGATTTTAAAAGGAATGATTCCGATTTATTTATTTCATATATAATTTAATTATGCATAACATAGAAAAGATGAAATTTATAAACTTACATTCCATTCAAATTTAAAAGTAGTACACTTTGCCCTAAACGGGACTTTTCACATAAACACATGCCCACGCAGGAGCTATACAAATAATACATGTCCTCACAGGGACGGTTTACAAAAGTAAATGTCCACGCAGGGACTAATAGAGACAAGTCCACGTAGGGACTAAGTACAAAGGTAGATGTCCACGCAGGGACTACATACACACATAAATAAATGTCCACGTAGGGACTTGATTTAAACAAGGAAATACAATAATACATATTGGCATTTAACGATCCCGTTTCTTCTTTCCCTTCAGCAAATTTGCCAAGCCACTCATAAATTCCTCATTCTTCTTACGCTCTCTCTGGAGGTCTCGCTCAACCCTGCCCAGTCTTTGACGGAGATCCTCCTGCTCAGGTGGAGAAAACCGTGGTGGCTGGTACTGTGGCGGCGACTGAGGAGGTACTTGATACCCTCTATCTGGATGTCCTATTCCCCAAGGGGTTCCATATGGTCCCTCAGGATTTTGGGCAAGGTAGTTTGCTGCCACTAGGTATGGGTCGGCCTCGGCATAGTTATAGTTATGGTATGCTGGCGGTCCGTAAGGGTTGTAAGCTGCCGGAGCAGTATAAGCAGTGATAGGGTGGCCAAAACCCGGTGATGGCGGTGCAATAGGTGCCGAATTCACTTCTGAAACTGGAACTGAAGGTCCACCCACTTGTGGGTCTTCATATATAGGCGGGTAGTGGCTGCCGCTAGAGTGTTGAGGGGTACTGAAATGAAACTCCCCTCCTCGTGCTGACATCCGTGCGCCAGTCCTCCTACGTCTTGGCGGTTCTGGAGGCTCTAGATAAACTGGCGGCGGTGGAGGCGGTGGCGTGACTGCCTCGAAATGTGGATCCCCAGAGGGATCTTGCTGCTGCTGTGGCGGCTGCTGGTGAGGCGATGAGTGTTCAGATGGTGTATAGTACCACTCACATCGTTCGAACCGTGCCATGTGACTATCCGGACCTTGGTATGGTGTTCCGTGAAAAGACGAACCGTCTGAG
The DNA here is from genome assembly GCA_030545235.1 of Helianthus tuberosus. Classification (NCBI taxonomy): domain Eukaryota; kingdom Viridiplantae; phylum Streptophyta; class Magnoliopsida; order Asterales; family Asteraceae; genus Helianthus; species Helianthus tuberosus. Next base: position 39,742,817 of record CM060391.1, read on the forward strand.
ATCACAAAAGGATGGTTCAGGGATCCGGTTGAAGCCTCGACGGGATCTGTGTCCTCGTCCATACCGGCCCTAGTGGGTTAAAGCCTACTTGTTCTGGTAGGTACTCTGCTGGGTTAAACTGGCCCTGAAAGACAGGAGTAGGGTCGCGGAAGGAATCTTACGATGCGGATCGCTGTAACGGTATGTATGAAGGTTGCGGGTTGTTGGGCTCATTCTCGGACTGAGGCCCAAAAGAGTGATAATATGGAGGCGTGGAGCTATGTGACGTGGATTGTCTGGCAGGCTCCTCATAGATCCTCCAAGGTTTTCGCGGATCTATACTCCTTGTAGCAGAAGGAGTTCGCCGGCCTGAAGGCCCGGCCTCGTGGTCGTTAGGGGCGCTGATCGGCGCCTTTCCTCGATCTCCTCGCCTGAATCTTGGCGGCATTGCTAAACCTGTTAATATAACAAAGGTAATGACAAGGAAAAAATAAAGGACAAGATTTAAATTAAAATACAAACATTTTGGATTATTCCTAAGTTCTTTGTCTAGACTCGAAGATTTAGGAATGTGCAATTGTGTAACTGAGATTAAACACAAAAGGCTAGTGTTTAATTCACTCAGCGTTGGCTCTGATACCAACCTGTCACACCCCGATTTTCCACGTGTTACCGGTTGGCCCGGTGGGGGAGTATCGTGACGTGGTTGGCAACATAATAGTCAAACAACACAATATTTAAATGCACAGCGGAAGCAAAGTATAGATTCATTTCAACCAAACGATATTGTAATATTAAGTATCACAAGTAGTTGAATATAAATCCACAGGTAGATCAAAATAAAAAGGAAACAGTGTTCAACAGTCTATGACATCCAAGCTTGCGAAACTAATTGTGGATGCTAGGAGAAAAGCCAGCCTATTACGCGTAGTACCTGCACTTAACCTTTTTAAGAAAAATACGTCAGTTTACACTGGTAAATACAATCAACCGACTCATTTTGAAAAGAGTATAAGAAAATGCATTTAAGGCACAAGGCACAAATAATATTTCATAACTTGGGATGCTTATTTAAATATATAAACTTGTAAAGGATTTACATGTTCCTTATGCGTTCAGTAGCCCGGATCGAGCCGGGTTAAAGATCAATAGACACACCACTTTATTTAATGAGACACTGACAGGTGTACGCCTACACCTGAGTGCTAAGGTCGTGGCCATTTCGTAAAATGATGCCAGGGATATCCGGGACACGGTCATTAACCCCCAAAGGCTTTAAGCAAACAAAACAATTTAAACGAAACATCTCAATACTTTAACCATCATACAATTAAAGATTCAATGTCCGACCAAGCGGTATTTTATATACCGTACCCCAAGCCCGTATAGGGAAATAAGTTAAAAGTATTTACCTGAGCAAGTATAGATAAAAAATCAGCGAGTGCAAGTATCTTTTACTGGTTCTCCTAATCTGGAACGAAGGTTTTTAATAACCTATTAGAATCCTAACAGGTCTTTTGTTAAGCTTAAGCTTAGACCGGTTAGTTTTTAAAGATACGGTTCGTACGCATGATTAAGTGAAGACCGGATAGAATGTGATTTAGACCCGACAAGTTTGAAGACTTGCTTAATATGGGTATATTATACACATTCTGGATTTGGAGATAAAACCGATAAGGTTTGACCCATTTCGGCTAATTTATGTAAACTAGTTACATAAACCGAACCGAACGCGTATGAAGCGTAACGGGTAACCATAAGAGTCATAAACAGGTTTCCTAAGTTAACATGCCTTAAATATGTTATGATATCAGTAGGATACCTTCCGTTATGCCCAAAACGAGTTTAATCTCATATTAAGCCCCGTAGGGGTATTTTGGTCATTTTAAAGATTATAAAAGGAATTAATTTATCTTCTGTGATCCAGGTCTGATTAAATCAGTAAAATGGTTTATTTTAACAGGTTATAACATTTGGTTATAAGTCTTATATGCCAAAATAGTTTTAAACCCTAACTATGCGTATAATACGCGTATAAAGCCGTTTTAAGCGTCGTACGGTTTAAAATAGGATTCTGAGTTTCCTGATCAGTTAAACAGGTTCAAAACACTCCATTTAATATTTAAAATCAGTAGCAATTGGATTGGCATCAAAAGGATTTGTAAAACTCATTTTATGGCCGAAAAGGGTATATTCGGTATTTACCGAATCAAGGCACTAATCCTAGCTTATGATCAGTTTAAAAATAATTAAAAATCTTCAAAAATCCCAAAATATTATATTACATCAGTGGGTAAAAGGTTTGGTGTTAAAAATTGGGTTTAGATAGGCTATATGCTAATGACGCCATTTAATCACCAAGGATCGTTCTAATTACGTCATTGAGCATAACTCCCAATCTATATGTCCAACTGATGTAAAAATTTACAGACATGTTTAATAATCAGTAACTAAGATTATTTTACTTTCATATTTCCAAAATTCTTGTTTTATGGTCATAAGGGCATTACGGTCAATATTTAGGCGATTAACGGAAACGTCGGACAAATAAGGATTTATGTGGTATAAACGCAGAGGGTTATACACACATGTAACTAGGTCCTAATGGAACATTAAGGCATGTCTAAACCTATCTAAACCGGGTCAGAACTGAGGTCAAAGCAAAAGTCAAACTTTTGCGTCTTTCGGTTCCGAATCGGTTCAAAACAGAAAGTTGTCGAATCAAACAAGCGTAGACAAGTTTTTATACTTATTATCAGGTTATAAGAATGATAAAATAGGTGATACACCTTTTACATCGTTAATCATGCGTTAAATCGAAAATAACATTTCTGTTGACTTTTTCTAATTACCATTGACTCGACAATCGACCTAGTTAGGATTGGAATCAGTGGGTGCCCTTTTAAGGGTTTAAAGCCCACATGATTACCAACTTATAACAACTTTTGATTCGACAAAACCCTGGACCGTTTGTGATTTATCGTTAAGTCAAACCGTAGTTACGACGGTTTGATTTCTAGTCTATAAACTAAGCATAACTTGATTAAGAAGGGTTAAACATACTTACACAAGTCTTATGAACGATTTGGAAAGCTTGGAAGATGGTCTTGAGTTCCAGAAATGCTCAGAGATGAAGTATGGAATGAATGTTCAAAGTTGTCAACATTAGGAGTTTTATAATTTGATCCAAACTCCTTTGATTGTTGACAAATGAGTCTATAATTGATCAAGGATGAATACATGTGGCATCTACAGGCTATTTACCAGTATAGCAAGCCCATAGAATCGAAAACTTGCAATTAAAGTCGGTTAGAAGGCTGGAACAGCCACCTGTGAGTTTTTCTGCATCTGGCAGTCTCAGGCGGCCCGCTTGAGATCTTGATATATCGTAGGCGGGCCGCATGGCCCTTCTGATCAGGTTAAACATGTTTTCTTGTATTGCACTTTGGTCCTTGGTCCCCCGAAAGGTCGTTTTCACTACAATTCTTGCATTATGAGGCTTCAATATTGACATATGGGGGCTTTAGGGCTTATACCATCTTTGTCAAGTCCTCGGGTAACTTTGTGATCACCCGAAAAGCCCTAAATTTCAATGTTGACGATTTTAACCCTCACACACGAATTTTATCACAACTTTCTCATACGGTAACGAAACTTGGTGAAATTTTTATGGTACATTCTAGTGAGCATATTTAATCGTTACAAGGCTTCGGGTTTGCTAAAAGGTCACTCAGAGGTATATCTTAACATGTTGACACATTTAACCCCTGTAGTTTGTAATCTGTCACTTTCTTTCACAATTCGCTTCGTATGATCCATGATCCATTCGTTTAAGGTTATAAACATCATGTAGGGTTATTGTAAAGTGTAATTATTCATTGCTGACACTTTGAACCCTTATATTTACATAGTTTCATTGCTTGTCAACTTTAGTCCTTCAAGAACATTCTTTCACACGTTCAAACCTATGACACGTGTCAACACATTATAGGACGTAAATTTTCGAGGTGTTACATCCTCACCCCCTTAAAAGAAATCTCGAACTTGAGATTTACTGAAATAGATAAGGGTACTTTTCTTTCATCGTGGACTCAACCTCCCACGTATACTCGGGACCTCTACGGGCATCCCATTTGACCTTTACAATCGGTACTTGCTTCCTTCGAAGCTTCTTAACCTGTCGATCCTCGATCGACAATGGTTTTTCCACAAATTTCAAGCTCTCATCTATATGCACATCTGTATGGGGTATGACCAGTGATTCGTCAGCGAAACACTTCTTCAGATTGCAGATGTGGAAAACATTGTGTATACTACTGAGCTCTTCAGGTAAGTTCAACTTATAGGCAACTGACCCGACACGTTCGATAACCTCGAAAGGTCCTATGTATCTCGGGCTTAGCTTGCCTTTCTTACCAAATCGCATCACTCCCTTCCAGGGTGACACTTTAAGTAGGACTTTGTCACCTACTTCGAAGTGAAAATCCTTACGACTTGGATCAGCGTAACTCTTCTGCCTATCCCGGGCAGCTTTGAGACGGTCACGAATCTGGACGATCTTGTCCGTTGTTTCGAACACTATCTCTGGTCCTGATAATTGGACATCTCCAACTTCTGCCCAACAAATGGGTGATCTACACTTTCTACCGTATAATGCCTCAAAAGGCGCAGCCTTAATGCTGGTATGGTAGCTATTGTTGTAGGAGAATTCGACTAATGGTAGGTGCTTATCCCAGCTACCACCCAAGTCAATTGCACATGCACGAAGCATGTCTTCCAACGTTTGAATAGTACGCTCACTCTGACCGTCAGTCTGAGGATGATAAGCCGTACTAAAATTCAAACGTGTGCCCAAAGATTGTTGGAAGCTTTTCCAAAAGTGTGACGTGTATCTAGTATCTCGGTCAGAGATAATAGACACAGGTATGCCATGTAAAGCTACAATCTTATCCACGTACAGTTGGGCTAACATATCCACGTACAGTTGCTTTATGCACTTTTGGGTGTTACATACGTTACTTATTCTAAATCACATTGACACACAACGCAAACACTATTTATACGCTGACCATTATTGCATGTTACTTGTTATTCGATGAATGCTTGTATGTTATGTTAACACAGTGATTGTTGCCTGACGCCTTAGCAACGATAGTACTATTTGTTTGGACTCAGCACCTGTCGTGGACAGGGGTTGTTAAGGTTACCTCTTCACGTGTCACGGTGGTGATATGTGTTGCGCATTCTACAACTCGCAGTCTAGTCTGTGCATATTTCATTGTCGATAACCTACTTGCTTCGCACTATACATGTTACATGTTGGTTATGCGTAAACGATTTCGAACTCTACTATTACTACTAAACTTGTATGCTCACCTTTACACTATGTGTATTGGCCTCTATTTTAACGTATGTGACATGTGCTTAGGATGTTTGCTTTCTGTTTGATGCAATCGAGCAAACTAAATAAAATCTGAGTTGTCGGAATGGATAATTGTCTTTGAGAATAATGTCTGTAATAATTGTTTTTATTTTATATGTTTGTGGTATGGGAGATGAACCTTTAATATATTATAACAAATAGTCATGGATTCTCCTGGACAATCTGTTTCGCTCAGTGCCATGCCCCGATGTTTCCGTCATCGGTTGGGGTGTGACACCCCGGTAGATGCAAATGTCCCAGAAAAGACAACTATGAATCTATAGGAAAATGAAGTTTCAGAAGAAACACCGGTACCGAACGAAAATGAGATCTCTATTAATTATGTACAAGATAGTACAATGTGGAACCGGAATAAAACACGTGTTGATGATATATTCGCATATGCTATAGCAACGGATGTAATCAATGAAAATGATTACGTACCTAAAACTTTAGAAGAGTGCATGTACAGAAATGATTGGCCAAGATGGCAAGAAGCCATAAACGCCGAATTGAATTCGCTCGAAAAGCGACATGTTTTCGGACCTGTAGTCCGAACGCCTATAGATGTCAAACCAGTAGGTTATAAATGGGTGTTTGCAATAAAGAGAAATGAAAAGAATGAGATTGTACAATATAAGGCTCGACTTGTAGCACAAGGGTTTTCCCAAATCCCAGGAGTTGATTATGAGGAAACGTATTCCCCTGTAGTGGATGCGATAACCCTTAGGTTCCTAATCAGTCTCACAATCTCTGAAGGACTTCATATGAGACTAATGGATGTCGTCACTGCATACTTATACGGGACACTTGAAAATGACATCTACATGAAAATCCCTAAAGGATTAAAATTGCTTGAAGCATTAAAATCAACACCTTGAGATATGTATTCTATAAAGCTCCAGAGATCTTTATATGGTCTCAAACAATCTGGTCGTATGTGGTACAATCGACTTAGTGAATATCTCGAAAAGGAAGGATACAAGTCTGATGTAATCAGTCCATGTGTCTTTATAAAACGATCACTCTCAAATTTCACTATAATAGTAGTCTATGTTGACGATATCAAGATCATTGGATCTCCTGAAGAGATAGAGAAAGCTGCTAAGTTGTTAAAGAAGGAATTTGAAAGATCTTGGTATGACAAAAGTATGCATCAGACTACAATTTGAGTATCTGTGCAATGGCACATTTGTCCATCAATCAAACTACATCCAGAAGATGTTAGTACGTTTCAATATGGATAAAACACATCCGTTTAGCGTACCTATGGTTGTCCGACCGCTAGATCCACACAAGGATCCTTATCGCCCTCAAGAAGAAGGCGAAGAAGTACTTGGTCCAGAAGTACCGTACTTAAGCGCGATCGGTGCCCTTATGTATCTCGCAAATAACACAAGACCTGACATTGCATTTGCAGTACATGTACCAGCGAGATACAGTTCGAATCCAACACGTAGACAATGTAATGGCGTAAAACATATATTCCGGTATATTTACGGGACACAAGACTTAGGTCTTTTTCTATCAGAAAGATCAAAAGTCCCACCTCGTTGGGTATGCTGATGCCGGATATCTATCAGATCCTCACAAAGCAAAATCTCAGACAGGTTATGTATTCACATATGGTGGCACAACAATTTCTTGGAAGTCAACTAAGCAAACACTTACAACAACATCATCAAATCATGCCGAATTAATAGCACTATATGATGCTGGTCGAGAATATGTGTGGTTGAAATCAATGATTAATCACATACAAGAAGCATGCAGATTAGAACAGATCAAGAAGGAGCCTACGATTATTTATGAAGACAATGCTGCCTGCATAGCTCAGATCAGAGAAGGTTACATCAAAGGTGATCGAACAAAGCACATCTCACCAAAGTTCTTCTCAACATATGACTTGCAAAAAGAAGGGGAAATTGATGTTCGCCAGATCAAGTCAAGTGAAAATTTAGCTGACATATTCACAAAATCTTTACCAAGAAGCAGTTTCGATCAACTATCACACAAGATCGGTCTCCGCAGATTGAAAGATGTTTGTTGAATCCAGGGGGAGAATTATACACACTGTACTCTTTTTCCCTTAACTAAGTTTTGTCCCACTTAGTTTTCTTAGTAAGGTTTTTAATGAGGCAGTACAACTGATCCAGTAGTATCAGTTTATTTATTCAGGTCCTGAAGTACCTATTTAATATCATCCTGAAGTATGTTGTTAAACTGTGTATAATTCTAAATGTCCGAGGGAGAGTGTTATAAACCAGACATTTTAGGCCCAACCCATTACTTATGGACTTTAGGGTTTATAGTTATGTTTATCTATATATTGTAATGTTGAATAGAATGAAGAAATTAATTCAGTTTATCTCTATTTCTCTTTGGTTTTTCTCAAAAGTTAAATATCTCATATAAATTATTTTCGTTACAAACTAATAATTTAATATATTGTGTTTTATTACTATTATTTTTTGTAATTAACTTTTTTAAATTAAGAAATAAAATAGGAAGGGGTGAAATAAGAGAAACATGAAAAATAATCTTGGTACACAGAATTGTGACACGTGAAGCAACAAGTTATCTATTTATTATTGGGTGTAGATTTTCTTTTAGAAAAGACATGTTTAAGTACCCGTGTGTTACACGAGTTACTCAAAGTAAATTATATTATTTAACAACGTTGGCATAAATCTTGAAATGAAATAAACGTTTCATTACTTATGTAAATATCAAATTACATTGAGCTAAAAAATTGAATACGGAAAAATCACAAGTCGTTAAAGATTTCTTTGTACACCACATTTGTTGTTTTATCGATATATAGGTTTGCAGTCCTTGTCTAATAATAGTAATTTAAGTGCCCATGTATCACACGGGTTACACAATCTCAAATATATAAATTATAAGGTGTATATAATATTTCAAAATGAAAGGATAGTTCCTTAGTGTATTAATATGCTTTAAAATCTCCAAAATCTATAACTTATCCATAAGGTTACATTTTTGCTGACATTTATCCAAAAAGAAAAAAAAAGACAATATATATATATACACACTAAAAAGCTGGGGTGAGATCAAATAAAAAGTTCATTTTGCATAAGTAGGATGAGAAGTAATCTTAACAATTCATTTTTCAAATTAATGGTTAAGATGAAAATGTAGGAAAAAAGAGAAGTGTAAGGGTATCTTGGGAAAATCTTATTTATTGACTTTCTTTCTCCACATGCAAGCCACATGCATATTTCACCCTTATTTTTTAAACGTTCATAACTTTTTTATATGATATTAGTTTTTCATAAAAAATTCATCATAAAATCGAGCGTTTTTTATCTTTAATTTGAGTACCATATTGCTATATAAAACATGATGACTAAAAAACCCACAAAAATGTGTTGTATTTCTATGTTGTATAACATTTTTTTTGTACTGGATTTTTGTACTATATTTTTGTGCTAATTTTTTTGTCTTAAATACATTAGTGTGTTTTACATCATCAAATCATAAAATACACTGGTATATTTTCATCATCAACTCTTGACCATTGATTTACACTTGTGTATTGATAATCAAGGGCTATCATAGTTCATAAATGTTCATAGTCAAAGGAGTTGTTCACAAATGAACCTAACCCTATATATATATAGGGTGAAGATCATTTCAGAACCCTAAATATTACAGAACTCACAGAACTTCTAATAAACAATCTTTTTAATTTGTATATTTTTTCCAGACCTATAAGTAGCTTTACTATTTGTGAAATTTACTGGTTATAGTTATTGTTGTTCATTTGTATATTTAGGATAATTTTATTATTTATTATATGTATATTTATCATTTTCAACAACAAAACTAAGAGTCGGCGGGCATAGTTTCTACCGCTGATTGGATTAAAAGGGCGGCAGGGAAATAGTGCCAGGCAGTTGCCTGGCACTTCCTTATTGGCCGAGCAAATTTACGATTTTATCCCGCCTTATAATTACGATTTTGTCATCAGTATAAAATTATGTTCTTGCCCCCACTTAAAAATAAATTTGCGCTTTTACTCCCAGCTAAAAATTTCGATTTTGCCCTCGGTTAAAAATGACGATTTTGCCCCGTTTAAATTTACACTTTTGCCATTAGCTTTTTCCCCTTAAAATTACGATTTTGCCATCAGTTCAAAATTATGTTTTTACCTCCGCTTAAAAATAAATTCGCGCTTTTGCTCCCAGCTAAAAAATTTTATTTTGCCCTCGGTTAAAAATTACGATTTTGCCCCATTTAAATTTACACTTTTACCGTTAGTTTTTTCCTTAAAACTACGATTTTGCCATCAGTTCAAAATTATGTTTTTACCTCCTACTTAAAAATAAATGTACGTTTTTGCTCCCAGCTAAAAATTTCAATTTTGTCCTCGGTTAAAAATTACGATTTTGCCCCATTTAAATTTAGAGTTTTGCCATTATTTTTTTTTCTCACAGCCAAATTAGAATTTTTCCTCCAACTTAAATTTACATTTTCTCCATCGTTTTTATTTGCTTTCCTGGTTAAATTACAATTTTACCCCCGGTGTAAATTTGCAGTCATGCCGGCAGGTGCCTGGCACTCCCCCATTGGTCCTTTTAATTTACGATTTCATCCCTGAATTAAAATTATCATCTCGCCCTCGGTTCAAAATTACGCTTTTCCCATCGTTTTATTTTTTTAGCAAAATTATAAAAGTTTTTTTTAATTGGTTTACTCCATTTAATTTTTTTTCTCATGTCAAAGAGCTGTCTAACACTCGTTCATTAGTTGTGAAAAACTACATTTTTGCTCTGAGCCGAAAATTACGGTCTTATCATCGTTTTAGTTTTTTCCCTAGCAAAATTATAGTTGTGTTTTTTAATTGATTGAGAATTATTCGGCCATCTCCCCGCAACGCGGGCGGGCATCAACTAGTTAGATACATGTAAGAGTAACTTTATTATTTTTGTATGTAATTTAATCATTACCATATGGCAATGCAAACCAACGTGTAATTCACTTAAACGATAGCAAAAATTCCCCAAATTAGTAACAATTAGGGCATATTAGTTCTCAATCGATTACTCGATTAGGTTTACTTAGTGTTCCCGAGTTAAGTTAAGAAGAGAAAAGAAATGATTCTCTCCTTTTCTCTTCTTTCTCTCCGTTTCTTTCCAAATTGGAAAGATTAATTTTAGGCAAAAAATCTCTCATTTTCTCTTCTTTTCTCTCCTTTAATGAAACTCTGGAACACAACTAAAAATTATTTCTTTCCGAATCTTTTCTTTTCTCTCATTTAATGAAACTCAGGAACACAGAATCCTGATAGGTGATTATCCATTTCTCTTAGTTCTTATCGACTGTTTAGTTGATAAATTTATGCTCTGCAGCTTCAAGAATTACTAAATCTTGAAAATTTGATGGTTCAATTGAACGCAACGATGACAGAAATGGTAAATCAGTTTATTCTCTTCTTGTTCTGATAAAACAGGATTTATTGTTGATTTTATTTCTGGAAATATGTTGAAGTTGAAAATAAAATGAAAAAAAAAAAAACCTAATTAAAAAAAATAGTTTTTTAGTAGATTTTAACATTCTTCTTTCTTTTTGATATTGCAGGATCAACAGATTACAGAAACTCTGAAGAAGACACATGATTTGAGAGCTGAAGCTGAGAAGGCAGGTGCTACTGATCATGTACAGAGATTACTTTCACTTATGGAGACGTTAAAGGTTTCGATCTACTTATGGTTTTGATGTTATTAAACAAATAAACCATTTGTTAATTAGGTATTATTAGTTTGTTATGTATTAGTTTATCAGTCTTGATTATGATCAGGGAGGATAGAGAACTGAAAGAAAAACTGAGGTTTCACCGTTGACGTAAATAGGGGCGAAGCTATGAAGGGGCCGGGGGGGCGCCCGACCCCCCGAACTTTTCGCTCAGTAGTGTTATGTATGTACGTTTCGTATAGAAATTTTTAGGTATATACGTTTTCGACCCCCCGGTTTTATAAAAAAAAAATTTAGGTATATACTTTTAGGTCCGGTGACTTGCGACCCCCCGGTGGAAATTTTCAAGCTTCGCCACTGGACGTAAATAATTCTGTTTTAGTTTGTAAGCAAAGTGAATGTGTCTTTTATAGTGACTAGGCTTTCGGTTTATGGTGATTAGGTGTTGAAATGTTTGAAAAATGTGGTTTAGGATCTCGAGAAGCAAGAAGCGGAAGTTGAATTAAATTTCAGTGAAGAATATTCTAGATTGCAATCGGAGGTTAATGAGTTGGAAGAGACGATACAGAGTGATGAGCATGGAGGAAGTTCTGACCAGGGTGTCGATCGTTTGTTAGCTAACGCTGTTGACAGATTGAAATTAGCAAAACAGGTATTTCCGTATTGCATATGTTCGGTTCAAACAGATAGCCGAGGCATGTTAATGTGGGTTTGATCTTTTATCATCCAAGGGTGTCAATGTGTCGTATACATATTAGCAGTAGCAGAGATAGTTATACGTACAATGAACTAGTTAGGGATAAGGGCTTTATTTATTGATCTGTGCATAATCTAATATGATTTAAGGGTAAAAATAAGAAAAACGCGTATGGACTTCCACTTTTTGCATTGCTAGTGGGTATATCATATATGTATGCGCACACATTGCCGTATATAAAATGGAAACATTTTTTAATCTGGAAGCATAATAGGGTTATATAGGGACTCTATATATGCACTTTGATACAACACCTAAATAGTTTCTAGACTATCACAATTACATGTAAGTCCATAGCTTGTAGCCTGGATTGTAAAGAGAGAAATCTAAGAGTTGGCAACGACTTTGTAAAGATATCAACAATTTGATCATTTGTTGATAAAACTTGCACGGAAATTTCTGTGACCGACCTTTCAACAAAATGAAAATCTTCCACATGCTTTGTTTGGCCATGGGAGATAGGATTAGTGGAGAGATAGGTTGCACCTAGATTATTACACCATACAGTAGGAGTTGAAGTTGTCCAGACACCAAGTTCACTTAGAAAAGCATCTAACCAGGTAACTTCAGTCACTATGTGGCTTTGTATCTAGGCCAGAGTCAGAAGTGCAGATGTTTGTGAATTATGTTGCCATTGCAAATTGGTGAAGGAATGATGTGTTGATCGAAATGCTTGTATGATAAGCAAAGTCGGAAGGGCCATGTAGATGGCGTCATGGTTTAAAAAGGCTTTCCGAGGCCCGCCTCGAGGCTTACGCCTCGGCTGAGGCTATGAAAAAACGCCTTAAAGGCTTAGCCTCATAGGGGTCAACTGAAACCTAAGCCTCAGTCATCCGAGGCTTTCCGAGGCTTTTCGAGGCGCTGAGGCGAGGCGGTGAGGCTTAAGCCTCACTAGACCTTGTGAAAATTGAAAAATTTTAGGTTTTCTAGACTTTATGTTAGACCCATTTAGTGTTTATTGGGCTTAATTGGTGGGCCAACCCAATAGTTCACTTAAAAACATCTATTAGGTTAAAATAACCTAATTGGATGATGAGTGGATAGCCAACCTAAGTGAGGATGAAGATGGCATTGGTGGAGTTGGCGGGTCAAATGAGGAAGAAGGTGAGAGTTCATCATCTAGGAGGAAACGGAAAAGAGTTATTAAGTTGGTTGATGAAGATGACGATCTAAACACGCCAGATGAAAACTTTGAGGATGATGATGTGGAGGAAAACGAGTTCTATGATATTTAGATGTCATAACATTACTAATTTAAGTTGTTCGAACTATTTTATACTATTTTATGATGTTTGTTTTATGTTAAACCTTGTTTGTTGAACTATTTTCTATTTATGACGTTTGTTTTGTGTTACTTTGTGATTTTTATGAGAGATATATATATTTTTTTAATATTTTTAATAATGTTTCGAGGCTTAAGCCTCGACCTGCCTCGAGGCTTACGCCTCGTGAGGCTAAGGGAAAACGCCTCGATACCCATTTCCGCCTTTTTAAACCTTGGATGGCGTATAATCTATTTAATCGCATACTGACGATTTTCGGTCTAAGCATGCATAAAGTGGCACACCTTGTCGACTGCAAATGTGATACCAAGCCGAGAAAGAGTAACATAATGGAGGGCACTAACAATCTCTCTATATTTAACCAAATCAGAGAAGGAAACACTGTTAGCCAGAGATAATGTGTTAAGAGTGGTCATAAGCGAGGGCATTGGCTTGAAGTATTAAAGACCATCCCACTGTAGATGCTCCAATATGTATGAGATCGTATGAAGCTAGCACCCTCGGGAGCAATCTCAACATAATTAAGAGTGTAACTGTGTAAGTGGCAAAGCACTGCCAGGTTGTTGAGGCAACAAATGAAGAAGGGGTCCTATAGCTCACATGTCTAGAAACCATTACAATCAAAGATTGTGTCATTATCATATGATAACCTCGTAGTTGTACAAACAGAGGGAGGCTATGGCTCCCATGTCTAAAAGTGGAAACCATGGAGTGGAGGTAGCAGATGAAGAAGCACGACTGTCAGCAAAGTTGGTTGTTTGCCTAGCGCCCTAGCATAGATAGTAGTGGGATCACGATTATAGCATCGTGATGAATGTGCCGAATGCCACATCTATTGCACGTGCCGTATATTGTGTTATAAGTCGACGCCAAATAAATTGGCTGCCATTGCCACGATCACAATTGTTAATGCGGCAATCCCACATTGAAGCTTTTCACATTTGTTGATGGCAGCCAGTAAAGGCTTGAAACCTGATGAGGCAGTAGGCATTAACTGAAAACTAAGTTGAATAGGCAGTTAATGGAAGACTTAAAGATGGTTTTTTGTGATGGGAATCCGTAAGTTGCAGATCACGTGGATCTAGGAGAGTTGTTGTGAGATATGGTAGAGCGAAATGCTTGAGCAATGGATGGGTTAGAAGCACGGTTTAACCAAGCATGAAGTCGTGATAACTAAAAAGAGCATGAACTTTATTTAATGAATTGGGAATCCATGTGCAATGATTAATGTTTATAACCATTGTTTTGATAGAAATATGAGTTGCAGGATTTTACGAATTATGACAGAGAATTGTTATAAAACCAGAATTTTCATAACGTACAAATGAATGAGTTTGACCAGTATTTATACCCTATGTTGCCTTGGTGATCAGCTTTAATACCATACGAGACCAAAAAGGTTGTGTAGATTGACTAAAAATATAACAGAGTTGAATAGGCGCTCTATATAAAGAGTTTGATATTACATTGATACCTTCAAGATTATAACAGTTACAACTAAGTACATAACTAGTCTAGTAATGTTTAAAATTTATTTATGCTTTCACTTGTGCCATGGTTTTGCTGTGTAAGATTCACGTTTGCCGATGTTACGTAGGCCCTCACCTTGAAACTAAGGGATATTACATCATTAAAGCGCCAGCGTGATGACATTCCCACACAAGCTGAACTCATCCAGTAAGTAAATCATCAAAATCTTTTACGTCGAAATGCAGAATCCTTGTAAAATCTATAAGACCATCAACAATAATATAGTATTGTTAATTATGAAAAGAGTTATGTCTATGCTGCAGGTATGAACGTCGGTTTTCAGAACTCAATGTTCACATCCAGGTATGTCGGTTATCTTTTGTATATTGAATTCAGAGTCTTTAATGATTTCGTTTCATCATTTTGTTTGTTAGGGAAAGCTCAGGCAAACTCGTAAATGCTATGCTACCTACAATGCTTTGTTGGAAATAAAAGAGCTGATGCTTAAAGAAACGTCCTTATTAAACTCTTTAAGTTCACAGGTAAATAAAACCGATGTTGCTTTGACTTTTCAAACTTAAACCTATGTTGATCTCCGCCTTTTGACAGTTCAAAGACGCGCTTAATACTCCTGCTGGCCGTGCGCAATTAACTAGTTCCATGGATGGGATTTCAAAGAGTATTCAACAGGTAATAAATACGGTAACAAGAAATTTCTACTTCCATGCGTAAGAAAGATTTACAGTTTGACTTTTGTGGTCAAACCTTTATACCACTGCTTCAGCACCCACTTGTTTCTTGTCGCAGAAGCTCCAAAATGTGCGAGTTACACTGCAAGCAGAGCAAAAAGCTTGTGAAGTTTTGAAGAAAAAGCATGCTGCAGCAAACTTGGAGAAAAGGCGTTGCTATTCGTTGTTAAAGGCTTTTCAAGTAAGTAAACTCGAAAGAAATTCAATTAATCCCGATGGGTGGAGGGTGAGGGTCAACCGACTCCTTGGTTCTGCCTAGGGGTGCTCGTCGAATCGATTTTCGGGCTGCGTAGGTTATTCCGACTCAGGTTCCTCAAATCGGAATTCGAATTAGAACTATAAAAACCGATTCTGATTCGGGTTAATTCGAACGGATAAACCCAATTCGCGTTGATTTGAACAAACACTACACACACATATATGTGAGGTAGATATAATTCGAATTTGGATACCTGGGTTGGCTATATGAAACTCGCAAACTTGTAAATCAATTTGAAAACCGAATCTAATTTGAATCTGTTTGTAATCCGACTTGAAAAGCTGTTATTCGAATCTGAATTCACTTCAGTTCGCATATTGGGTTTTTTCAAGTCAGATTTTAATATTGAACAACCCTGTCTCTATTTGATGACATAACGTTGTAACATTATTAGATGGCAAGTTTAATGATATATAATTATATATAACGTACATTACATGTGTTCACCTTCTAAATATTTGAAAAAATCAGTACTCTTATGGACCAAAATCAACGTTTATCGTTATTACTTGTATCAGGAAGAATGCGCGAGGAATGCGAGACTTCGAGAGCAAACTCAAGAGATTCACATATAGAATGTATCTTTTTTTTTTGGATTTGTAAAAGATCTGCTGATTATATCTCATATTTTTTTTCGTTTTAGATAATTGTAAAGTAGATTCTTCATTCTTATTGTTGAATAAATCTTGGAGTAAACTCCCTTTTGAATAAAGATTTCGACCCAATTGAGGTCAAAGATTCAACAAATTTGGGATCTTTGCAATTAGGAAATGGAATTTGAGAAAATTTAAAGAAACCTGTATGATAATTTTGATTTTGAAGTAAAACCCAGATGGGATAAGGGGAACTGAGGTGAAAAAATTATGAAAAAAATTAAAATGGTGGTGTAGGGGTTAAGTTGTCATTTCATCAACATTTTAACGCCCAAAGTAACGTCTAATAAACCGATGTGAGATTTGTTTAGGGTGATACAGTTACTCACTTACCTCTTTGGGACTCATCGTTATTGATCAGATTCACCCTTAGGAATGTGAGATTCACCTAAAGTATCACAAACGCTCCCAGACTAATCGTTCTTGATGAATTTTTCCCTATCATCCCGAACGACATAGGAGTGGCTCTTGCAATATTTGATCTGTCATACCAGCTAATATTGTTCGATTTATAGGTAAGAACCTCTTGAATTTGTTATCAAATTTTGTCATGATACTTGTCACACAAGAAATCATAACCTTGTTCAGAATAGAGAAAACTATATAAACATTGCATTTTATATGTTTAAAAGCATGGACATTGTAAAAGATTCATAGGAAAATGATTTTTGTTTTCGCTGCTTGTATTTTTTTTCCCTCTTCTACAAGTAAAATGATCCAAAAACTCTTCATTTCCTTTTAATTTATTTCTCTTTAAACTTAAAAACACCCGTGAATATAACTAAATATAAACAAAACATAAAAATTAACACATTACGTATTCATAATTAACAAACTTATTTATTATATTTATTAAAAATTTGCACCTCTAAAATATTGTATGTATTAGAAAAAAAAATAGATGTCTCCGAGGGACATGGTGTGATGGTAAGGTGTCTCTCTTCTATTCAAGATTCCAAGAAGTGAAAAGTTCAAATTCTTCAATTTGCAGACATAGAAGTATGTTGGTTTGATGTTAAAATAAGTGACGTAGATAGGTGTAGTTGATGATGTTCTTTTTACGGCGGCCAGAGGTTGGTGTCAACGGCAGTGGATGCGGCAGCGACGTAGTTACCAGGTTCGATTTTCGGAGTTTGATTTTGGTTTTGGTTTTGGTTTTGGTTTTGATTATCGGGTTTTTCCTGGTTTGATGTTGGATTGGCTTGGAATAAATTGTAGATGATGAGCAAAGTGTTCAAGAATCAGAAATACTGCTCTGATACCATGTCAAATGGTATAGAGAACAAAAGAGACTTGAATTGGATTGTATTGAATTGTAAGAAAATTGCAATTAGGGTTACAAAGATGGTGTTTATATAAAACACCATATTACACACTAGCAGTGGCGAAACTTGAAAATTTCCACCAGGGGTTCGGAATCACCGGACCTAAAAGTATATACCTAATTTTTTTTATAAAACCGGGGGGTCGAAAATGTATATACCTAAAAATTTTTATATGAAATGTACATACATAACACTACTGAGCGAAAAGTTCGGGGATCAGCCGCCCCCCGACCCCTTCAATGCTTCGCCCCTGCACACTAGCCTCTATATTATATCTAATTTTCTTCTTTGACAGATATCATCTAGATGACTTCTTTAGTTTGATTACCTGTTAATATAAAATCAATTCAAACTAGGGAACCAAAGAAACTGTATATACACTTGTAATTCTGTAGGGTTGTTAGATTTTAATAATCCTAAGTTTTACCTGTTGTCTCATAATAATCTCAACTTTAAAAATTCTCTCAAACGATCACAACTTGTAAGAATTTTGCGATCATTGATCATTTTCTAACTGTAGTGCACTTGTATCTATTAAGGAGGCTACATGTGCACTTGAATCTATTGAGGATATCCAATTCTTATATGTTAGAAAAGAATCGATGCAAGTTGGGATCGTTAGAGAGACTTTTTAAAGTTGGGATTATTATCGAACAACATGTGAAACTTAGGATTATTAAAATCCATTAACTTTTTTTTACATTAACTGTGATATATGAGACGGATATGTAATCTTACTCAACTCTCTTTCTAACTTTCATTACACACAAATATATTATATGGTTCTCTAAGTTACATACAGATATTATATGGTTCTCTAATCTAAGTTGTTCCGTAATCACCATTACTTTCTAAATCTTATCCATATAACCTCTCACCAAGTTAATTTACTTTTAGGTCGAAAGGTCATAATTGTCAAACCATTATAACTTTTTTAATGTTTTTAGACAAATGAAGTAAAAAACCACGAGAATAACTTTTTGTAATTATATTATCATAAACATTGTTTATTAGGGTAATGATGTTTATCTTGATGAGTGGATGTTGTCATGGGGATTTCATTGACATAATGAGACCCTTTTTATCTCTTGGTGCTTGTATACATGGATGCATACAATATCAAAGTGATGATTGATGCCACACATGCTTGCCCAAAAGTCCACAATCATCCTCCCCATCTTATGATTTCCACTATTGACTTTTCCATATTTTTATTTACTGATTTATTTTTATTTATTTTAGTAAAATGCAAACAATATAGAAGTTTTATGTTATGAATAATATCTCTAAAGTTAAATATTTAGTAGTTGCAAGTAATGTAATTAGCTAATAATGTAAGATGTTTAAAAACAGAACTTTAAAAAAATATTGGTTATATTTAACCATATGAAATATTTTCTTAGTTGAGATTATATATATTAAATGTTAATAATATGCTAATGTTAGTTATCTTAGTAAGAATACACATAATATAACAATATATAAGTTTTATGTTATGAATAATCTCTAAAGAATAAGTCGCAAGAAAGGTATCAAACGAACTCTGATTGACCTCATTCAAGCGACATTGGAACTGTCTCATCGAACTCTATGATATGAGATTTTAGGTTTAAACTTATAGATTTATAGCTTGTAGATTATAGAATATTTGTTTATATCATTGTGTATTTTTATTTAGCACCGTGTCTTTTTACTCGATGTTGTGTTATGTTTTTCGGCACTGTGTTATATTTTACGATTCATTGTGCCATTGTATACTTCTTAGATTTAAGAGACTTTGTAGGATAACTTTACTCGATGATGATGTTTTCGATTTAAGTAACTTTAATATATTTACCTCTTACATTACAAACTAATTTGTTTTTTTTTTAAGGTTACTACTGACCCCTTTATATATATATATATATAATTAGGTTCAATAGTGAACACTAGTGTATTTACGAACTGAGCGAACTAATCCTGGCCATAAACGTGTGTAAATTAATGTCCTGAATTTGATGATGAAATCCTAGCCATACACGTGTGTAAATCAATGTCAGGATTTGTTCACTCAGTTCGCAAATACACTAGTGTTTACTCTAGACCCCCACCCTATATACTTATATATAGGGGATGGTTCAAATGAAAACCACTTTTATCGCGAAAACTCGAAAACTAACTAAAAAAGCCTAAAAAACACACAATTTTTTTTTTCAAATTTTTTATTAAAAATCGCAGGTTTTTTCATATATAAAAAAAATCAAAAAAAAAAAAAAAAATTGTAGTGCACATGTGTAATAATTCACATGTGTAGTACACATACACATGTGCACTACACATTTTTTTTTAAAGTTTTTTATATAATTTAAATAGCGAAAATTGGTATGCAAAAAAAAAATTTGGTATGTTTTTTAGGCTTTTTTAGTTAGTTTTCGAGTTTTCGCGATAACTAGTGGTTTTCATTTAAACCTTCCCCATATATATATATATATATATAGTGTGAGGTTCATTGGGGAACACTAAAAAAGTGGGGAACAATGGGGAACCGGCTCAAACGAACTCCGATTGGACTCATTCCAGCGGCGTTGGAACCGTCTCATCGAACCCTAACTAGGATCTCTTAACCCTAAACGCTAAATCATAACCCCTAAACCCTAAATATATTAGGGTTTGGCTTTTAGGGTTTAGCTTTAGGGTTTAACTTTAGGGTTTAGCTTTAGGGTTTAGGGTTTAGGGTTTAGCTTTAGTGTTTAGGGTTTAGCTTTAGGTTTAGCCTTTAGGGTTTAGCTTTTAGGGTTTATAGTTTAGATTTTACGATTTAGCTTAGGTTTTAGCCTTATTTTTTTAGCTTTAGGGTTTAGAGTTTAGGAGTTAGGATTTAGGGTTAAGAGATCTTAGTTAGGGTTCGACGAGCCGGTTCCAACGCCGTTGGAATGAGTCTAATCAGAGTTCATTTGAGTCGGTTCCCCGCTGTTCCCCACTTTTTTAGTGTTCCCCAATGAACCTTCCCCTATATAGTATATATATATATATATAGGGGAGAGTTATCTTGAGAACGCTAAATATTGCGAGAACCGTGAGAACGAAAGAAAAAACCAATCAAAATCAATTTTTTTTAATACAAACCTCATTGTAAGTAAGATACAACATCAAAAAAAGAATTTACAACATCAAATAATTCATTTCTCCTTTCAAAATCACTCTTTTTAGATTTTTTACACAAGTGTAAATATAACAGATTTACACATGTGTAAATGACAAACTTACACATGTGTAAATTTTCTTTATTTACGAATTCACGTAAATCTAAACGTGTAAATTAAATTTTTGACATTGTATTCGGATAATAATGATAAGTGTAGAAAAAAATTTGAATTTGAATTGTTTTTTACCAAGTTCTCGCGGTTTTTTCATTTGTTCTCACGGTTCTCACAATATTTAGCGTTCTCATTTAAACCTTCCCCTATATATATATACTAGGTTATTACCCGGGATTGCTTCCCGGGCTCGGGAAACTTAGTTATATTAATTATTATTTGTTATTAATACGACCTCATTACATCAAGCATCTCATTGGATTCAACAACAATGTCTACAATTCACCGGATTAGATCATGAACCCATATTAGACATCAAACAAAAGCGCAACAGGACCACATGAATAACATCATTTCCACTTTTACTTCAATGCACTTACATGATCGGGTGATTTGGGATTTTGTAAAAATGTTTGTTCTTGTACTTCTTTATAAAATTACATAGAATTCAAGAAAACGAAACAACGACTTAAACAAATGTTGAGTTATTCAAATTTCTGTTGAATACTAAATGAAATGTTGACCAAAATTCAAACAGATGTTGACCAAAATATCTGTTTAAGGCCAAACATTTGTTTATGGCAAAACATCTGTTTAAGGTCAAACATCTGTTTAAGTCCAAACATCTGCCAAATACAATCATATATATCCATCCATTATTCTGAATTCATAAACTGTTAGGATCTGAGTTTGCTAGATTGTGTTTGTTTAATAAGAATGAAGATGAAACAGAGATGAATTGCAGCGGAATAAATGAAATAAACTTTTAACACACAATCAATGGAAGATAAGTTTCAGAAAACATGTTTATCATTTAATCGAATGATTGTATTTGATTACAATAAACAAACTAAATGCATGCATGCACAGATCTCCCCCTCAGCCTGAGCTCACTTGATTATTCGTACAGAATGACAAAGAGAGCTAATAGAACAGTACAGAATACTGTTTTATTTATAGTACAGAACAACCACTGAGCATCTTCGGCTGACGTCACCATGAAAGTGACATCTAACCTCCTAACAACCTACAACCACTGACTATTACAACCACTGATACAAACTACTGATAACAAATATAATGTACAACTAAACCACTGATTCTTCATTCCACTGTTATAGCTCCCGCAGCGCTTTGGTCTTCTGCAGTACTTGAGACATATCAGTAGATTGAGCATCAGTGCTTTATCTTCAACAGTCTTTAGATCAGCAGCAGTTGTAATGAGCAGTGCTTTGTCATCAGATGTTAGGGCCACTGTCAAGGGGAAAGATATGTTACAAACAACTGCTTATTATGGATCCACTGCTCTGAACAAGTTTTGGCTTTATTAACTGTTTCTTTGTAGGGTTCAATCCTAACAATCTCCCCCTGGAACAGATGATGCCAAAACACTTCATTATTCTGGATCTTTATTGCCTCATCAATAATTCCCTAACTTGCCCTTTGAATTGTAATTCATAGTTCATGGAATCCTCATCATCTTCATCCCTGCACAGTGGAAGCTCAAGGAGATCTTGTAAATCTTCTACACTCAGGCCAAGTACATTTTCCCTTGATATATGCTTCACTTCACCACTGGACTTGAGCAGAGTCAATACGTGGGTCTTTTGATCAGACTTCCACTTTAGTATTTTTGAGTCCAGTGGGTTTCTTGGGAGAGTTTTTATTTTTGATGAGTTTGGTGATGGAGGCCTGGTTATGACAACTTTGGCAGGGTCTTGAGATTTAGCTAAGTTTGGATTTTCTGCCATCATTGTCTGAAGAACCATCTTCATAATATATTCTTCTTGAGCCTTGTCTTCTTTTGTTTCTTCATCCATCTGCTGTTGCTTCCTTCTTTGATAAAGGATAGCAGCAGATGGAGCAGTGGATCTTTTGATTGGCAAGGCCTGTTTGACTGGAACCACTGCTTCTGGATAATCTGGCTTTTTGGGAGCTGTGGGATCTTTCTTTCTTAATTCTTCCAACCTTTTGTAGGTGTCTAATACTTTCACCTCTGACCACCTTGTAACCTGATTCCTTGAGCCATAGTTTGCATTTATAAGCTCTTCTTTCATTCTTTTCAGCTTCAAGGTCCTTTCAGGTACATTCTTTTTATATTTGGACCAAACTGGAGGAGTTTGCTTTATTTTGTCATCAACCATCTTTTGGATTCTTGCTATATCCTCTTTGAGCTCACTTATGGTCCATTCCTTGTACTGGTACTTTTCTGCCTTATATTTCTTGTATGCCATGATGTGCTCAATGTAGTCTTTTTTAAGCTTTCATCATCCTTTTCTGACAGTTTCTGACAAAGGTCTTTTGAGAACTGCTCTAAAGTTCTGACTTTGGTGAGCAGATATTGCAAATTCCTCTGAATGTCTTTATCAGACTTTCCCTTTGTGTCTCTTTCTGATATATCCTCTGCTTATTTGGCCTTCAGTTTCAGATACTCTTCTATGTTTCTTGGCAGAGGATAACCTTGAAGAGATGGGAGATTCCTCTTTTCAGGATCATCTTCAGAGTAGAAGGATTTGATCTCCTCCCTAACTGCTGGAAGATCCAAAGGATATTGTACTCCCAAAGGGACTAAGGCAGTGTTTGGATCAAGGGCTTGAACTGAAGAGATTGGAATAGGGTTTGGAATAGTGGCTAGGATCAGAGGTTGTGAAGATGTTGGAAGTGGAGAAGTGTCATCTTCAAGTACAATATTTGTTACCCTTCTTCTTTTGTGCTTTGGAGTGGTTGGTGGTGTATTTGTGGGTTGAGTAGTGGTGTTTGAAGTGATGGGTGACTGACTAACAGCTGTTGAAACAACTGGTGTTTCAACCACTGTTGTCTTCTGCTTTTTGGCAGGTGGTTTTTGTAATGGTGATGTTGTTTTTGGTATGGCAGTGGATTGAGTGATGGTTGATGAAATGATGGGGGCAATGGTTGAAACAACATCTGTTGAAACCACTGTAGTATCAATAACTGTTGATACAACAGGTGTCTCAACATCTGTTGGCTTGGAGGTTTGATGTGAGGAACTTTTGGGAATTTGAGGAGTATGTTTAGTGGTTTTGGAAGGTATGGTTTTGAGTTGTTGCTGACAGAAGCTATTGAAGCTGAAGCTATCCAAAGACCAAAGACCGTGCAAGACTACATGAAGATTGCAAGATGACTGAAGACAAAGTTATTTTATGAAGCTATTGTCAAGGGGGAGTTTGTTGGTGCATATTTGTGACAACAGCTTAGATTTGGTCTTTGGATATCTTGTAATTAGTTAAAAGATAAACAGTTAGCGGGTTTAGCTTTGTAATAGTTGAATAATAGAGTTTGGGCTAAACAAAACCCAGTTTGGGTCTAGGGGGACGAATTGGGCTTTGCCCATGTAGGAATCCCTAGCCCAAG
Organism: Helianthus tuberosus; assembly: GCA_030545235.1. NCBI lineage: Eukaryota > Viridiplantae > Streptophyta > Magnoliopsida > Asterales > Asteraceae > Helianthus > Helianthus tuberosus. Next base: position 39,767,100 of record CM060391.1, read on the forward strand.
TAGCAAACCTTGTGTTATATAAACAAGGTTATGCATTAGGGTTTAGGTTAATCAGCCAAAACAGTTTTTAGAGAGAATTCGTGAGAGCAATTAGGCTTGGACGAATTTGGAGTGTGTTAGGGTTTTGATTGATTGTAATTCGTGAGATTGATAATCAATAGAAACCCGGTTTGATTGTGAATTGCTGTGTCTACACAATTGGAATTTCTGTTTCTACCCTTTCTATGATATTCTGATCAAGAATCTTCAAAAAGTTCGAACATATTAAGTTTCCAGATTTACTGGTTCAGCGAATTTAACAGTCCAGCGAATTGTGACTTGATATCTCGGTTCAGAATTGTGCTTGGCAGAAACAGGAAGATATTTCGAAAATTTTGAAACCTGAAATTAGGGTTTCAAAATTTTCTTGGTTTGATATAATTTTCGAAATTTTTCTTAATCAGAATTGGCTGTTTTAATCTTACTGTGTTTCTAGTTTTGCTGATTTGCAGGTTTTCGGGACGATTGGTTGATTGTTTGAAGGATTTTGGCTGGAAAGGCTTGAAGACTCGAAGATTGTTCTTCGTGTTCTTCACGTTCTTCGTTCTGTTTCTCACTGGTTTTCGAAAATTACTGATATTTTTGCTGTTTCTATTCTGCAGGAAAGTGTTGATAGAATCAAGAAAATCTCAGAAATTTGAAAAAGATTGAATTTCCAAATTTACAGACCAGCGAAATTATCGGGACCAGCGAAATTAACAGACCAGCGAATTTATCGGCGAAATTAAAATCCAAAGGCGACTTTGGTAACCGTATAATTTTCCACAGAGAAATTATCACGGTTTCAGCGACTTTACCAGTCGTCGTAATAGCGAACTGGTTACCCGGCGAAATTAATCTGAGCGAAATAAACAGATGAATTTAATAATCAGCGAATTTGACCTGCGAACTAGACTAGCGAAAATAACCTTGATCTGCCCAGCGAATTTAACAGCATAATTAGAGGGGTGGAATATTTTCTGGCTAGCGTAAGAAAAAAATCACGTTTTCGTGAATAGAAAGTGATCTATACCTCGTTTGACAAAACCGTCTGCACCGTTAAATTCCTTGCATTTTTAGGACAAAAAAAAACTGGAATTCAGTTTTCGACATTATATATCATTGGATTCGTCTTTCCGAGACGATTCTAATGGTATAATTTGGTAACCATTGTTTTCGGAGATATTGTGTACGGTTTTACCAGTCTGTTGCATTTAAATGTCGAACATGACGAATTTGAATGCACCTAAGATGATGAAGGTGGAGAATTATCTTACATGGAAGGACAAGTTTCAATCCTTCATTGAATATCAGGATGCACGCATGTGGATCTGTATTGTAGATGGGTACACAAACCCAACACACGATTTTGAGGGCAGACCACGTAGAACAGACTATGTGAACATGCAAGAGGATGATAAAAAGATGTATGAGGCTGAAAAGAGAGCCTTAGCTGCTATCAAGATGTCCTTACCTGATGGCATCAAACATACCTTTAATAAGTACACTAATTCAAAGGATATGTGGGATGCATTAGAAAAGCGATATCAGGGAAATGCAGATGTCAAAGAGAATAAAGCTTTGAGCTCTACAGCACGAGAAGGTTCATATGATTGTAGTGTTCATCTGGAAGAAAATGAGAGTGCCACTCAGGCATTCTTGGCAGAGATAGTGCCAGTTGATGAGGCTGAAACTACTGTGAATGATGATGAAGCTAAAGTGAAGAATGCTAAAGCAAAAGTGGATGCTGAAGTAGAGAAAGAGAGTGAAGCTGAACAGGTCGTTGCTGATCAAACTACAGAAGTTCATGAGGAAGAGGTACAATCTAATTCTGTGTGTTTAAAATGTCGTGAATTACAGGGTGAGGTTGACAGGTTGTTAACACAAAACCAAAGTCTGGTGGGCGAGATGTCTAACATAAAGGAATCACTTTTTTTTTTTGCTAAAAGAAACGAATCTGTATACTTGAAGAAGATAAGAGGTTATGAAAGTGAAATTGAAGCTTTAACCTGCAAACTAAACGAAAAACTTCAAGTAATAGACTTAGCTCATGACATGATGGCTGAGAAAACAAAAGAGATTTCTGAAAAATGCAAAGAGTTGTCAGATGCACAACTCAAAATTGTTGAACTTGAAAAGAAATTAAGTCAATTCAGAGATTCGTCTTTTGTAATGAAACACATGATGGGTGGGTTAAAGAAGAGTAATAACAAGACTAGTGTGGGATTCCAAGGATTTAATGAAGTCCTACCTCCTCTTAGTCATGATTATTCATTCCTACCTAATGAAGATGAGCTAACAGACTTTATGTCAACTGCACCAAGTAGTTTTGCATCAAGTCAAAGTGAGGGGTCTGAGAGTGATGATGCTAAGAAGAACAATAACAGGGAACCTTTGAAAAAGAAAAATTCACCTCCTAAGAGGCAAAATCAAACTTTTGTTAAAAAGATTAATTTTGTTCAAGGTAGTGATATGAAAAACGAAACCACTGTTATTGAAAACGAATCGAATGTAGAGTTTGCAAAAAATAAGAACATTGAAAAATCTGAAATTAGGCAAACTGAACAAGATTCATCCAAGGCATCATCACCATCTGATGAGGGATCTACCTCAAAGACTCCAGCTAAGAAGTCTTTGAAATGGAGATCGTGCTTCAAGTGTCACACCAAAGGACATGTAGCTAGCTGTTGTCCTAACAAAAAGAGTGAAGCACAAATTAGTGAAAAACAGAGAGGGAAATCACCAGAGAAGCAAGGTGATAATGAGGAGAAAGTCTCCAATTCTCCAAAGAAATCTGCTCCTAAGCAACAAGCGGGTGTTGCTGGAAATGTAGATAAGGCTGAAAAAGGAACTCCACAAGTTCCTCGTTTTCAAAGAAATCAACCAAGATTTAAGCCTAAATCTCCACCAGGCAGATATGATAGACCTAGAAGCAGTTCACCAAGAATGAACAATTATAATTCTAATAATTTCAGAAGTCAAGGTCAATATCAAAATCGATACCAAAATAATGGTGGTCGAACTTTTTATAACAATGGCTTTAGAAATTATAACAATCAAGCTTCTTGGAATCAAAATTTTCAAAGGTCAAATAGTCCAAACACATATAGGAACCCTCAGGACCATAGACCTAGTGGAAATCAAAATCAAAATCAAATTCCATCAACAGGTCTGAGATCCAAGACTCCAGTTAGGAGTAATGGATATTGGATGGATGTTCCAGTGGTTGGTGAATTTGGACGACCCAAGACCATTAAGGCTTGGGTCCCTCAATCTAACTAATTTCTTAGTTGGTGTGTGCAGGAGCTGCTAAGGAGGATTATCAACTTATGTTGATAGTGGCTGCTTCAGGCACATGACGGGGGATGTGAGATTGTTGACAGAGTTTGAAATATATGATGGTGAACATGTGAATATTAAATGATTTAAATTGAAGTTCAAAGTGCTAAGTTGACACACTAGATAACCTAGCAGATCTTTATACTAAAGCTTTTGGCAGGGCACGCTTTGAACATTTAGTCGAACTCAACGGGATGAGGAATCCTAAATAACTGGTTTTTAATAAGAATTTTGTAAATAGTTTACTGTTTTCTTAAAAATAAAAAATACAAAAACATTAAAAAATAAAAAAACATAAAAAAATAGAAAATCAAAAAATAGTTATCATTGTGTGAAAAAGAAGAAATGATAGTACATCAGCAAGTTAGACTGTCACACTGAAAATAAATTAAAATGCTTAAGTGTGATAGCAGCTTCATCATACGATGTACCAGTAGGCAAAAAACATGAAATAATCAACTTACTAATGTGATATAAACCTAAATGAACTGTGTATGAGTGGGGAACACATCAGTGGTGTATGGTTTAATGACCTTAAATCTTGCGTTGATAGATTGCCAAAATCTGAAGTTTTAGGTCTTTATACTGTTATTTCATCTGGGGATATCGGGGTTGTCCTTCTGCTGCATCCAGATACATGCTGACCTAGGCACAACCAGGATATCTTAAAAGAGCTAAAAATGCCAAAACCCATAAATGAAGAAGCTCTCCTAGAGAGTCATTCAAAATGTGCAAAATGCATAAATCGTACCAAAAATGGTATTTGTCTTAGCCCTCGTTAGATATTTTGGTCTCTTTGCTGTACGGAAGTACTGACCTGATCACCAATTATCTAAATGTTGAAAAACAAAACGGATGAATTCAGTATACTCACCTGCTACGATGAATCTTTGTGCATACCTTGATCGCGGGGGTATATCCTGAAGTGGGACACACTAATATATCAGTAATAATATTACCTTAACGTATTATACGGTAATGGTACTTGAAATGTTCATGCATTTTGTTTAAGTGGACAAACATACTGGTAATCGTCTTGGACTGCTTTTCACGAAAAATTAAATAAAGAATTATCTAATAGTGTGCAAAACGGGTTGATTGTGCTGATATGATCTTCTTACCAGTGATTCTCACAAAAATAGAGTGTTTATTGCTTTTGTTATTTACTTGCTTTTAAGAAAATACAAAAATCCAAAAATAGTGTCTTTTTCTATTTAAAATTCTTAACATACGGAAAACTGTTATTCTTGGAGGAATTGTTACTGATAGGGGGAGACGGTGTTGGAAAGTGAGTTAAAAATTTTAAATCATGCGGGTTATAGGGTGTGTGATTAAAAAGCTTTGCTTGTTGGTGATAAATTGAAAATGCTTAATATGTGATATAATCTCTTGAATAATAATAATTTATTCAACTGTGTTGAAAAATTCTTATGGTTTCTCGAGATGTTTGTTTTATAGTATACATATTGAAGTTGTATGTTGCTGATGAGTTAAAGTGATGAGTTGCTGTGAGAAGATGAGAGTTTGATTGGATGCATGGTAGAACCTCCTTTCTACATTGCAGACAAAGTTGAAGAGTTTGAAGATTGCTTTGCAAATGCTAAACTGGAGTTTACTCAAGTGCTAACGTTTTGAAGATTTGGTGATTGGATGCATCAGCTTAGGGGGAGTCTGTTGCTGACAGAAGCTATTGAAGCTGAAGCTATCCAAAGACCAAAGACTGTGCAAGACTACATGAAGATTGCAAGATGACTGAAGACAAAGTTATTTTATGAAGCTATTGTCAAGGGGGAGTTTGTTGGTGCATATTTGTGACAACAGCTTAGATTTGGTCTTTGGATATCTTGTAATTAGTTAAACGATAAACAGTTAGCGGGTTTAGCTTTGTAATAGTTGAATAATAGAGTTTGGGCTAAACAAAACCCAGTTTGGGTCTAGGGGGACGAATTGGGCTTTTCCCATGTAGGAATCCCTAGCCCAAGTAGCAAACCTTGTGTTATATAAACAAGGTTATGCATTAGGGTTTAGGTTAATCAGCCAAAATAGTTTTTATAGAGAATTCGTGAGAGCAATTAGGCTTGGACGAATTTGGAGTGTGTTAGGGTTTTGATTGATTGTAATTCGTGAGATTGATAATCAATAGAAACCCGGTTTGATTGTGAATTGCTGTGTCTACTCAATTGGAATTTCTGTTTCTACTCTTTCTGTGATATTCTGATCAAGAGGATTCCGCACTTTTGATTGGATTGACAATTCTGTGACGATCCATACGAATAGGGGACCTACATGAGTTGACTAACCTTTCTGGTAGTATTTCTTCTTTTAGTTGTAGAAGTACCCTGTTCTTCCTTTTCCATCATAACTTTCTTCTCTTTCTCAAATCTTTTTGACCCTTTTATTTCCATTGTCTCTTTCTTGTTTGCTTTTTGATCAGCAAATGCATTTTGAGTCACATCAACCTTTTTAGAACCATCTGGCCATGGAATTTCTACCACATGTTTAGACACTGGATCTGGTGGTAGATATAAATCTTCTTTTCCCTTCTTTCCTTTCTCCCCCTTTTTGGCATCATCAGGGTATTCGACATAAACAACTGTAGGAGGAGAAGTGCCAGTGGTTTGAAGTAGATGAGCTTTTATGGCCTTTATATCAGCTTGAGTATCTCTATACATAGCTTCCATCATATTTCTGACCATTTGAAGCTGAATCTCATGTTGGTGATCAGCATACTGTCGTTGTTGATGAAGCATAGGTTGAAACAGTTGCCATAGCTCGGTGGGGAATGGAGCAGATGTTGCAGCAGTGGGTGGAGCTCTTTGAGCATGTAACAAATGTTGCAGCATGTTTTTGATATCTGCAACAGATGTTTCAATTTTGTCTACTCTCTCCGTCAATTCTTTGTATTTCAAACCATCACCCAAATGAATGGGATCATCTGATTTCCCACTAGCAGTGGTTGTATTAGTAGTTGACTTAGGAAAAGTTTCCCAAAAGTCAACCACTGATGCCCCTTGTTCTTGGTACTGGGGACTTCCCTTTTCATTAACTATCTTGGTTAACACACTAGTGGGTAATTTAAACACATCAGTGGTAACTTTGATAGCATCAGAAATGGTTGCCTTCAAGGGGGACTTACTGATGAAACTACTGTCTAGGTGTAAATCAGTGGATTCAACACATGTAGTAGCTGCTCCACTTGAACTACTGACAGGAATTACTTGTAACTCCTGCAGTGTAACCTCCTCATCTGTTGATGGGTTAGTAATGATAGAGGAATCATACTCAGTCACTTGTTGAGGTATTTTCTCAGTGATAGGTTGTTGAGAAGAACTGATTTTTGTCTGATGCATATCCAGAGCATTCAATAGGGGTAGAAAAGATGGTGGAATTTGAGAAGTGAGGATAGGGGTAGAAAGAGAATTTACCCTGGGAGCAGGGCTGTGGAAGATGGATTCAAGTGGATCTAGAGCTTCATAATGTGGTGTCTCTGTGTGTACAACCTGATCCTTTTGAGAGGATGCAGGAGGAGTTTGAGGCTCAGGTTGAGATCTTTCTTCCATCTGCTGTGAGGAAGTAGCAGCAGTGGTTATAGGTAACTTTTGTGTTGTCAAAGGATTTTTTTCTGGGATCTCATCTTCCAGAAGATCCTTTTTGGATGGGATGGTGGGCTTTTTGGTAATTTTCTTTTTGGGCTTTTTGGTAGATTTTGGTGGGGGTTTCACAGCAGTGGTTATGTTGCTGTGATCACCAGGAGCAGTGGGCTCAACAGTAGGAACCTGAGGAGCAGAGGTTGTCTTAGCTAAATTCTGTTCAGGTTCCTCTGTTTGTGTTTTGGAAGGTTTTGACAGCCTTGTAAAGGTTTCAGAAGATAGGCTGTTTATTTGAATATGATTTCCTTGGATAAGCACATGTGCACTATCCTTTGGAATTTTCTTTTGTAAATAAAAACTTAAAAATCTTGGAAACAATAGAAATGGTTTGTTGTTATCTTTGATATCATTAACATTTTTTACCATATCATTGAAAATCTCCTGGGAGTAGTTAAAATCAACTTCAGCCATTATAGCATATCCCAGGTATTGGATTTTCAATGGTATTTCATTGAAAGTTGTGGTTTTATTTGAAACACACATGAGGAGGGTATGGAATAAAAATCTCATGGGAGGTGGAAAACTCCCTTTTTCCAAAGTATCTTTTTTCATTTGTTCCGCATACCCCCTCTCAATCAAATCAATTTGATATTCTTCCTTTGGGAAAGAATTTTTACCTGTATGACCATTCATTTGAAAAACCTCAGAAATGGTTTGAGGTGTGACAACAACCTGAATTCCCCTTACTGTTGAAGTAATAGCACAGGGCTTTTTGTCCTGAACTTCAAGTTTTGCATCTTTTCAGAAATCACGTAGGGTATCCAGGTAGATAGGTGCGTTATAGGTCAACAAAGTTTTATACTTTGAAGACGAGAGAGCATCAATAATGGAGTGAAAGGTTGTGTTTTGACTTGTTTTGTCAAGTATACACAGGTAGTTATGAGGAGTTTTTAGTGCAAGATCCATGGTGATTTGAAAGTAGGTGCGAGAGGAGGAAGAAGATGAGTGATTCAAAGGATTTTGATGGAAACCGCTTTTTGAAAGGAATTTTGAATTCGATTCGAAAGTGAAAACCCTGTTTGGGGTTTTGATCAGGGTTTTATAAGGGTAAAAAGTGAATGCTGATGTGGCAGCGGTTACAAAGATCTGATGGCTAAGTACTGACTATGTGACAACCTCCGATGAATAATGGAGGACAGTTGTTTAGGAAACCACTGATGATCAATATCAGTGGTTTACAGTGGTGAAAATGAAAACAGTGGGTGATTTTTAACTATCAGTGGATAGCCAACAATGATTGAAACACTGATTTTGGTCAGTCAGTGGTCAACATGAAGAATGTAGAAACAAAGGTTGTCTTTCAGCAGTGGATAACTTTTAACAATCAGATGTTTGAACCAACACAATGGTTGTAACAGACTTTTAAGGATTAATGAAAACTATCATTTTTAACTATTTTCAAAAGTGTTAAAATATGAGAAGACATAAACATATATTGGAGCTTAAACAGATGTTTCGCCTTATATATCAGTTGTTTGGACTTAAACAGATGTTTGACCTTAAATAGATGTTTGGCCATAAACAGATGTTTGGCCATAAACAGATGTTTGGCCTTAAACAAATGTTTGACCTTAAACAGATGTTTGCCCATAAACAGATGTTTGATAGGCCTCATCAGTGCTTAGGTACATCAGTGCTTGTCTTTAACAGGTCTTTGTCTTCAACAATAGATAGGCCTCATCAGTCTTTAAGTCCATCAGTCTTTATAAGGAGTAGTGGTTAGTTATAACAGTCCTTAGCATGATCAGTTGTTATAACCATTCCATAACCCTTAGAGAGGAAACAAGTGTCGGTCTACATGGTAAATGAAGAGGTTAATTGTAATTATGATAATCTGCTTTTGTTCTTTGAGCTTTGAAAATTTGTCCCTTGGGTTTCTTGGTATTTAATTTTACACTTTTCCCATAAAAGTTGGGGTTTGAAAAGGTTTTTGCATTTAAAGACTGCTGTTTTGAAATATACTTTAATATGTTTATATTAAATCTACACGTTTTGATTGATTAAGTATATAAACTCATAGCCACTTCACTTGTTTTTCATCACGTTTTCCTACGAAGATATCATACTTTCAGCAAAGTCAAGTAACATAGTTTATTGAAATGGCGTCATTCACTTCTGTAAAATCAGATGATTTAAAGTAGCGTTTTGTCAAGCAAATCGAGGAACAGGTGTATCAAGATAGGGCTACTCTTCAAGAGCGGAAGACATGTTTTGATGGATTGCAAATTGGCTTGTTCACGAGACAACAGGTTTCCAGGGATCTTATGCGGATGCCTTCAACTTTCGTTCGTAAGCTTTGTGTTGTCAGTAATATAGAGTGCGGTGATAGAGACGTGGAGTTCAGGGCGATGTTGAAGGACATACATCGAGAGGTTCAACAATCGATGGAGTTGAAGCTAAAGTTTCTTAATTCTTACGGTTATTGTTAGATTTAAAAGATTAGTTGTTTAGTATGTTATGTAATTATTGGACTTTTAATGTCATGAATAAATTTTAATCTTATGAATCTATGTTGCGTTTGTAGAAAAAAAAGAAAGAGAACGTCAATTTTAAATTACCAATTGCATATTTTGAATTTCAAAAGTTATTGATATTATCAGTAATTATTGATTTGATTTGAAAGAAATTGTCATCATGACTTTTCTAATTTTTATTTTAACTTTAATTAAGAGAAAATAACCGTCAATTTGAAATTCCTATTTTGCATATTTTCAATGTCCAAAGATCAAGAAATTAGCATTAATTACTGATTTGATATGCAACAAATTATCATCAACAGTTTTTTTTATTTTTTATTTTAACTTTAATTTTTATCACCAAAACAATGTTGGAGGAACACTTATCTCATTGGAATGTAACGATTAGGTAAAATGGTAATTTCATTGTAATTCTAGTTTTCATTTGATAATTTCATTCTATCATTAATTAACCACATCAATAATAAAAATGTGAGCAGTGGTTGTTTTTTAGGGAAACCACTGATGGTCAATATCAGTGGATGTCAACAATAAAAATGTGATGTAACACCTCGTAAAATCACGTCCAATGATGTATTGACACGTGTAATAAACCCTAATAAAGTCAAACGTTGAATTTAAGGGACTAATTTTTCGAAAAATCGAAAACTTTGATTATGGAAGGACTGGAAGTGTTAACATACTTAAAATAAGTTTCTGAATAACCTCTTACGGTATTCATATTCACAAATGAGCCGCTTGATTGATCGAGAGTAGCCGTTTGCGTGATTAATTGAAAGTTTGCGCGATGAAGGGTTAAAATCGTCAACATGTTAATTCTTACCTCTGAGTGACCTTTTAACAAACTGGGAGCTTCATGATATTTTATTATACTCTCGGGAATGCCAATTATTGGCCGTCTAAGGCTTTTATGCCTTTAAGTGACGTTACGCGCAACTTTGCAAGTTTAAGGGGTTAAAAGCGTCAATATGTTTAATCATACCCCTGAATGACCTTTTTACGAACCCGAAGCATCCTGATGTTTAATAATACTCTCAAGAATGCCTAATATGGATTAGATAAGGCTTCGATGCTATTAAACGATGATATGCGCAAGTTTGCGCATTAGAGGGACTATTTGAGTCAAACTGCAAAATTCTGTCGATTCGTATGGTATCGAACTTTCCGGAATATGATCATAAGTTAAACATGCCCTAAATATCCTTTACATAGCTTAGAAATAGGCTTAGAGGTGTTTGGTGCGCAAAAATAAACTTATTTGATCAACAGGGACTAAAAGCGTCAAAGAGTGCATAAGTTTGCATTTTCGCGCATATCTTACGTTCTGAATATATCCGGACATCCAAAAATTTATGTAATCATTAAAATATTTTATTTTAGTGAATGGCATGATAAAATTCCATTCGTCGTGTAATTTGGATCGTTTTTCGCGTCCGTTCATGTTTCGTCGTAATTAGCCGATCAACGCAACCGTACGACCAAACGAACCGACATCCGACATTATTTTGAGCATGTTTTATGTTCCCTATGTTTAGACATCATTGTAGAGCCTTGATAATGGCTTAACGGGCTTTAAAAGGGTCAAATATGAGCTTAAACACATACAGGGACCAAAACTGCAACTTCTGAAAGTTTGTTTGATCTGTGCAGGCCGTAGCCTACGCCCCCTGCAGCGTAGCCTAAGCCCAGGTTTGGGCAGATCCTTATTTTCAGCATTCTGGTCGTTTTTCAAGGGCTTTTATGTAAAATTCTCAATACCATGAGCTGGTTTTCAACCCCCATTGTATTTGGAAACCATGGGCACACATGGAGGGCCAAGATTGAAGCATGGGTTACGAGAAACGATCCTAACGGTTCTTGAAATCCTATATAAACCCACTTGTTCTTGCTCTCATTTCACACTTGATCTGAATTGTTCTAAGTTGGAGCTTCTATGCTTCATACCTGAGCATTCTAGATCAATTCCATCCTTGCTTGGACCCTTTGTAAGTGTCCTTTCGTGCTTAGTTTAATTGTTTGGCTCTTAAAGCCGAAAAGTCAAGCGTTCATGATAAACGCTTTGACTTTTAAATGATCGAGCCATTGTTCGCAACGAACATGGCTACGTGATCATAATTAGGTAGGTATTAAACCCTCAAAAGGGCACCTCCTAATTACCACGTTTGCTTAGTTATTTGTCGGGTCAAAGTAATTAAAATAAAAGTCAAGCGAGTCGGTTTTTAAACAAAATTCATAACTAATGATGTAAAGGCAATAAAATCAGTTTTGTCACTTTAATAACTTGGTAAATATTAATTGAACATGTCTAGGCATGTTCAACCCGACAATTCTGAGTTTAGGCTCGGTTCGGAACCGAAAGTCGCAAAAGTAGACTTTTGCTTTGACTTTCAGTTCTGACCCGATTTAGCTTAGTTTAGATATGCCTTAGGATTCCTTTAGGACCATGTTATAGGTTAGTATAACTCTCTGCGGTTATACAACTTGGTTCCTTAGAAATCCTAGTTTATTGCATTTTTCCGTTAATTGCCTAAAAGTTGACCATTATGCCCTTTTGATGTAAAAACAAGATTTTTGAAAATGTGAGAGGATAAAAACCTTTATTACTGATTTATAAACGTGTCCTAAAAATTTGACATCAGTTTGAGGTCTAAATTAAGAATTATGCGCGATAGCGTAAATTGAAATCTTTTTATTAATTAAACGGCATTTTCGGCATAAAGCCTATTTAAACCCAAATTTTGACACCAAACTTTCTACCCACTGATGTAATATAATATTTAGGGATTTTTGGAAATTTTTATTAAATTTTAAACTGATCATAACATAGGGTTCTTGCATTGATTCGGTAATTGACGGTTATGCCCTTTTTGGCTAATAACATGAGTTTTACACATCCTTTAAATATCAAACCTTTTTCTACTGATTTTATATATTAAATAAATTATTTTAAATAGTAAAGGTTGTTCAAAATCTCTAATTTACTTATTTAACCCGAATACCGTCAAATACCGACTTTTATGCGATTTAGGCGCATAGTATGGTTTAAACCATATTAGGCACCTAAAGCTTGATACCTACTGATGTTATGAATAAATTTTTATACTTTAACAGTAAATAAAAGTTTTGAACTCAGATTTCCAAAATTAACCCTTAAAGCATATGTGAAATGACCAAAATGCCCCTACGATGCATAGTTTGGCGATAAATGATAAATTTCACATATGTGAGATATCTTACTGATATAACTTGACATAATAAATAATTTTACTGATTATTTTAGAACAGAACCTCAGATTACTATTTAACCTCTTTTATAACATTTAAAATGACCAAAATACCCCTACGGGGCTTAAATTGGTTTTAAATTCGTTTTGGGCATAATGGAAGGTATCCCACTGATATCACAACATATTTAAGGCATATTAACTTGTGAAACATGTTCATGACTCTCTTGGTTACCCGTCATGCATTTTTCGCGTTCGGTACGATTTATGTAACTAGTTTGCATAAATTAACTGAAACGGGACAAACCTTATCATTTTCATTTCAAAATCCAGAAGGTGTTTATTTTACCCATATTATACAAGTCTCCATACTTGTAGGGTCTAAATCACATTCTAATCCGGTCTTCGCTAAATCTTGCGTTTTGAACCGTAAACCTTTCCTTAAAACTAACTGGTCTAAGTTACAACTTAAATAAGACCCGTTAGGAATCTAATAGGTTAATAAAACCTTCGTTCCAGATTGAGAGCCCCAGTAGAGGTACTTGTGCTTGCTGATTAGAATATACGGCTGAGTATAATTTGCATTTTAAGCTCTGGTAAAGACTCTTAACTTATTTTCCCTATATGGGCTTGGGATACGGTATTATAATAATACCGCTTGGTCGGGTATTGAATGTTTAATCGGATTGTAATTAAATTATTGAGGTAACCCGTTCTAATCTGTCTTGTTTGAAATAAAAGCCTTTGGGGGTTAATGACCATGTCCCGGATATCATTGGCATCAATATTAAGAAATGGCCACGTCTTAAGCACGGGGTGTAGGCACACATCTGACAGTTGCGTAAGGGAAACGGTATCTCACTCTCTGGTGGGCCTATACTTGTGGTGTGTCTGTTAATCTTGACTCGGTTTCCAACATCGAGCCCTGAATGTATAACAAACATATAAATCTGTATACAAGATTATTTTTATATAATTGTCCCAAGTTATAAAAGAATATTTGTGCCTTGTGCATTTAAACCAATTTTCATAAATGTTTTCAAAAGAGTCAGTTAACTGTATTTACCAGTGTAAACTGACGTATTTTCCAAAAAGATTAAGTGACAGGTACTGTACGTAATTGGCTGGGAGCTCAGGGTGTTAATAGGGAATCTTGCAAGTCCTAGACGTCTAAAGTCTGTTGAACTGTGTTTATGTTTCTGTTTAAGATCCGCCCGTGGATCCATCTTACAATCCGTTTGTAATATCCGATGTTACATTTGAATCGTTTTGTAATATATTTACTTTAGACTTCCGCTGTGCATTGAACTGTGATTATTTGACTATGATGATATCAACTACGTCGCGGTACTCCCCACTGGTAATACATGGAAATATCGGGGTGTGACAGGTTGGTATCAGAGCCAACATTGAGTGAATTAAATACTAGCCTTTTGTGTTTAATCTCAATGACACAGTAGTGCATTCCTTGACTTCCGAGTCTAGACTTGAACTAGGAATGATCTCATCCCTGTTATATGTATGCATTGTTTTCAATATTTCTGTATCTCCGGATCGTGTCGCCGAGCAAAGCTGCCATTGGTGGAGGCTCTCCAAATCCGAAGTTTAAGAATGTAAAGCTTCGTACTATAGCTCGAATTAGCATACGACCAGTATGGAGGAAGGACCATTGAGCCCATTAACCATATTTCAAATTCAGTACCCAAGACTATTGAAACTTCAAATAAGAAGCCAACATCGGGGGAGTTCATACCAGTTGTCCCTGAAGCTCCCGCTCCAAAGATAATGCCTATGGACCTATAAGGACATATATATATATATTTTAAGTCCCTGAGTGGACAATGTTATTTCTTTTAAGTCCCGTTTAGGGGCATCTATGTACTTCGTTCCTTTCATGATTCAAAAATTCATTACCGATATATATAAATGAAAATATTATATAAAATAAATCATAATATCCTTCCTTTTTATATTTGATCAGCCTATATATTGAAAGGAATCTTAAAGGCATAACCTAGCCGATATGTCATTTTAGACATGGCCATAATGGTAAAACCTATTTAAAAGATTCAAATCCTTGTTAACATCTGAAAATATGTTAGCACTCCTGACAACAGTGATACGATGAAATCACACATGTCATCTTTACATTAGATTTCTTCCAAATCTTTAAATAGCCCAATGATCTAGAAATCATGGCTTACATCATCAATTAAGATGATCATTTTTACAAACATCCATTTGTGATGAAGTGCCTACAGGCCATATTCAATGTCTAACGAGACAAAAGACAAGGGTAGTCTATGACTCCCTGTCAAGAAAAGGTAATGAACTATGTTCAAACCTTAATGCCTCGATTCTCTGAAATCGTGGCTTATAAATTTAAAACTGTCCTTGTGATTAGGCCTGTTGTGCCACTTTAATATCCTTAATGTTTTATAACTAGGATAAATTATAATGAAAATACTAATATAATTAACAAACTAACCAATATGGTTTATATTACCATGGTTAATGAATCGTCAAAAATGATGATTCCATAATAACCTCTGAATAAATCATTGTTAATATTTATGTAGCAATCAAGCTACATGGCTGGATCAGATGACGTTAACAGCCACCCGAGGGAGAACAATGATACTACCAGAGTTAATATAACTGGTGCGGAACTACAGGCATTAATAGATAATGCTGTTACTCGAGCTCTTGACAGATAATATAATGAATAAAGTGGTACATACTCTAAGACTCTATATGTGGCTCGTAGTAAGCCACCTACTAAATCACACGAGTCAAAGGAGGACGATGTTCATCACTCATCAAATCAGAGGAGTGTTCCGTCTAGACAGATGGTGCTTAACCAAGAGCCACATGTTAAAACCTGTTCATATAAATATTTTGTCTCCTGCAAGCCCAGAGACTTCACAGGAGAAAAGGGAGCCATCGATTGCATGACATGGCTCGATGAGATGGACACCGTTGTTGATATTAGTGGATGTGCTGAGTAAGACATTGTGAAGTTTGTTTCACAATCCTTTAAAGGAGAAGCTCTAGCTTGGTGGAGGTCATTGATCCAAGCTACTGGGAAGATCCCGTTGTATAATCTGACTTGGGATCAGTTTGTTGCTTTAATCAAAGAGAATTACTGTCCTCAACATGAAGTTGAGAAAATCGAGACTGATTTCTTGACATTGGTCATGAAGAACTTAGATTGTCAGGCATATCTTACAAGTTTCAATACCATGTCTCGATTGGTTCCTTACTTGATCACACCAGAACCGAAGCGTATAGCTCGCTTTATTGGGGGTCTAGCCCCAGAAATCAAGGCAAGTGTGAAAGCATCGAGACCTACTACATTCAGGTCAGCGGCAGATCTGTCACTATCTCTCACACTCGATGTGGTCAGAAACAAGGCTGCCAAAGCTTCTGATGATGGAAAGCGTAAAAGGGAGGATGAGAATTCTCATCGCTCCGATAAGAGGAATAATGGGAACTCATATCATAAGAAAAGTTCCGGGTTTAAGAAGGACAACCAGCAGTCGGGTGAAAAGACCAAGTGCAAAACCTATAGGAAATACCACCTCGGGAAATGCAGATTTGAATCTCAGCCTCTACCTTGTGGAATCTGCAACTCCAAGGAGCATAAGACCTTGGAATGCAAGAAGTTGAAGGACGCAACCTGTTATGGTTGCAACTAAAAGGGGCACATTAAGACCAACTGCCCAAAGAATCAGAAGGAGCCTGAAGAGGCTAAGAAGACCAATGCTCGGGTCTTTCAAATGAACGCCCAGGAGATGGTGCATAATGATGACGGCATAACAGGCACCTTTCCTTATCAATGATGTGTATGCGAGAATTGTTTGATTATGGCGCAGAAAAGTCTATTGTGGACAATAAATGTTGTAAGCTGTTGTATCCGCCTATTAGGACTTTAGGCATATAACGCGAGGTGGAATTGGCTGATGATACTTTAGAGACTGCTTCAACAATCTTAGATAGATATTTTATATTAGGAATTACTCTTCTCCAGTATCCTTATGACAAGCTTTCAAGCTATCCAAAAATCATCAATATGATAAAGACATATGTGGCATTTTGATCCCCTGTCAAAAAGGTGATGGACTAGGTCCAAACCTTAAATGCCATTGATGGTCCTTCTATGGCCTAGGCTAAGTATAATTGATATATATACATATCCAAATAACGTTCATTGAGAATGTTCGTACTATATTAGCCTGCATGGTTTAATGATACCATGGCTAGTATATGTTAGGTCATCAGGATGATGAATAGCGGTTGTTGGGTTGCAACTAAGTAATTGTTTTATTTGGTGTTAGGAACCAAATATCGAGTATGACAAACTCGGATAAGACAGCCGTCGATCGTGTCATGGATGATGCGACACATGCTAATGATGCTACAATTGTGAACCTCAGAATTTCCAAAGATGTTCTCCAAGCTATGATAGACGCAGCTGTTGGAAAAGCTGTGAGGAAGGCCGTGGAAAAGTTCAAGGAGCCCAATGCTACTTGCTCCAAATCTCATCCAAGACCACACTTCCTTACTCATGAGAAGGACCTTGTTCATGCCTCAAATACAAAGGATGAACTAAAAATGAAAGGGAAGGAAGATAACTCCCAGAGTTCTAAGAAAAAGGGTAAGCAAGAGTCCAATAAGAAACCTGTATGCAAGACCAGCAAGAAGCGCCATCTAGGGAAGTGCAGGTTCGAACCAAAATCCCAATCGCAGCCTAGGGCTTGTGGGATCTGCAAATCTAGTGAGCATAAAATATTAGAATGCAAGAGGATAAGAGATTCGACTTGTTACAACTGTAACGAGAAAGGGCATATCAAGTCAAATTGCCCAAAATATGCAAAGAAGCTTGAAGAAGTTAAGAAGACCAACGCTATGGTCTTTCAGATGGGTGCAAAAGAGGTCATGCGAGATGGCAATGTTATAAACGGTACGTTCCTGTATATGCAAGGGTATTGTTTGATTCGGGTGCAGGTAAGTCGTTCGTGGATAATAAATTTTGTAAGTTATTAAATCTGCCTGTTAGAACCACTAAGCATAAAATATGAAGTAAAATAAATGCTAAGAGTTTCGTTTTGAATAGGATACCAATAAATCCTTCATAGATTATAAGTATAGCAAACTCTTAAAGTCTTCCATAAGAACCCCAGAGGTTAAGTGTAAGGTAAAACTTACAGACGAAAATCATAGGAACCATTTCTTCTGTTCCATCAGAAATCTTTAGTCGTAAAAATTCTAGAGTGCCCTCCCTCCAGATGATGTACGTCAGCATATGTAGCTGATATCTCTTGATCTCTATCGATTGCGAATACCAGACGACATGAGAAAAGCGCCATATGAGGATTGGTGTATCTTAATATATTCCATAGATTGCTTCCATGCCTGATCAGTATGGAGGTTTAATGCATGGAACCACTGAGATATCCTGATGGTCATATGGTACTAGAGTCGGCTAGTGGTATTCAAAGAAGATATCCAATGTAGGAATTGTCCAAGTACGTGTCTCTGATTAAGGAATCCGTGGACTTATAAAGAAAATGTGTCATTTATCTGACACAGGCAATGATAAATGAACTGGGGCCTGAGATTTGGAAAATCTCTGTAACCTCCTTGTGTCTTGATTATCTTCTCCAAGGACTACCATGTTTACCTCTGAGAGGCAAGTAGAGTTAAGATTTACATCCCGCATAGGGCTGCATTATTGTGAAATCCCCATGACGATTAGTGCTATCATTATTGGAAGAATCGAAACCCTAATTAGATAAATTTTAAGATAAAGGTTCTTAAAGCCTAATTCGAATTCTTAAAGTTTCGGTATTATTAATTAAGAAAGACGGTTCATTTTGCTTATACAATGATTACCGCAACCCTATTTAGGCAACAATTAAGAATCGCCATCAGCTGCCCAGGATCGTCGATTTGTTCGACTAACTGTAAGGATTAGCTATCTCTTAAGATTGATTTAAGCAGTAGTTGGAAAGACCATCTCACCTTAAATAAGCTATCCTATAACTAATAGTTGTTATGTAAGTATCAAGGCTGTTCCTTAGGGGACCTTGTATAGATGGAATGTTGAACATCTATTGTTAGACAGAAGATTGGTAAGTCCAATTATCAGGATCTAAAAGTTACCTTGGAAACAACGAATAAGATCATAAAATCCATAATCATCTGAGGGTTGCCAGTAATCGGCGGAAAATTAAGGATTGATGAAAGTCGCAATCCTCTTAAGTCCTTAATAAGGAATAAGGTCCAATTGGAAGTATCGCCCTAAGAAGGGTATGCTGAAATTTTTATACAACGAGCTAGTTAAGCACTAGATATATAGGATCATTTGAGGAAATCGAATGCATCAAAGGTCAATAGCTTATAAGCTAAAACCTATTTAAGGAGCTTAGTGGAGCTCGCAATGTGACCCACATTAGTGATTTAAGGATATGTTTCGCCAATAAGTCGAGACGCATTATCACATAATGATATGCATATTAATGAAAATTTATGATTTGATGAGAAACCCGTATCGATTAAGGATCGACAGGTTAAGAAGCTCCAAAGGGATACATGTACCTAATATATAGGTCACCTTGGGTGCTTGGAGAGACCCCAAATATGCTATGGAGGTTAAGATCATAATACGTCAGAAAGTACTTTCATTATTTTAGCAAATCTTGAGGTCGAGATTTCTTTTAAGGGGGTGAGGATGTAACACCTCGTAAAATCACGTCCAATGATGTATTGACACGTGTAATAAACCCTATTAAAGTCAAACGTTGAATTTAAGGGACTAATTTTTTGAAAAATCAAAAACTTTGATTATGGAAGGACTGGAAGTGTTAACATATTTAAAATAAGTTTCTGAATAACCTCTTATGGTATTCATATTCACAAATGAGCCGCTTGATTGATCGAGAGTAGCCGTTTGCGTGATTAATTGAAAGTTTGCGCGATGAAGGGTTAAAAGAGTCAACATTTTAATTCTTACCTCTGAGTGACCTTTCAACAAACCGGGAGCTTCATGATATTTTATTATACTCTCGAGAATGCCAATTATTGGCCGTCTAAGGCTTTTATGCCTTTAAGTGACGTTACGCGCAACTTTGCAAGTTTAAGGGGTTAAAAGCGTCAATATGTTTAATCATACCTCTGAATGACGTTTTTACGAACCCGAAGCATCATGATGTTTAATAATACTCTCAAGAATTCCTAATATGGATTAGATAAGGCTTCGATGCTATTAAACGATGATATGCGCAAGTTTGCGCATTAGAGGGACTATTTGCGTCAAACTGCAAAAGTCTGTCGATTCGTATGGTATCAAACCTTCCGGAATATGATCATAAGTTAAACATGCCCTAAATATCCTTTACATAGCTTAGAAATAGGCTTAGAGGTGTTTGGTGCGCAAAAATAAACTTATTTGATCAACAGGGACTAAAAGCGTCAAAGAGTGCATAAGTTTGCATTTTCGCGCATATCTTACGTTCTGAATATATCCGAATAACCAAAAATTTATGTAATCCTTAAAATATTTTATTTTAGTGATTGGCATGATAAAATTCTATTCGTCGTGTAATTTGGATCGTTTTTCGCGTCCGTTCGTGTTTAGTCGTAATTAGCCGATCAACGCAACCGTACGACCAAACGAACCGACATCCGACAATATTTTGAGCATGTTTTATGTTACCTATGTTTAGACATCATTGTAGAGCCTTGAGAATGGCTTAACGGGCTTTAAAAGGGTCAAATATGAGCTTAAACACATACAGGGACCAAAACTGCAACTTCTGAAAGTTTATTTGATCTGTGCAGGCCGTAGCCTACGCCCCCTGCAGCGTAGCCTACGCCCAGGTCTGGGCAGATTCTTATTTTCAGCATTCTGGTCGTTTTTCAAGGGCTTTTATGTAAAATTCTCAATACCATGAGCTGGTTTTCAACCCCCATTGTATTTAGAAACCATGGGCACACATGGAGGGCCAAGATTGAAGCACGGGCTACGAGAAACGATCCTAAGGGTTCTTGAAATCCTATATAAACCCACTTGTTCTTGCTCTCATTTCACACTTGATCTGAATTGTTCTAAGTTGGAGCTTCTATGCTTCATACCTGAGCATTCTAGATCAATTCCATCCTTGCTTGGACCCTTTGTAAGTGTCCTTTCGTGCTTAGTTTAATTGTTTGGCTCTTAAAGCCGAAAAGTCAAGCGTTCATGATAAACGCTTTGACTTTTAAATGATCGAGCCATTGTTCGCAACGAACATGGCTACGTGATCGTAATTAGGTGGGTATTAAACCCTCAAAAGGGCACCTCCTAATTACCACGTTTGCTTAGTTATTTGTCGGGTCAAAGTAATTAAAATAAAAGTCAAGCGAGTCGGTTTTTAAACAAAATTCATAACTAATGATGTAAAGGCAATAAAATCAGTTTTGTCACTTTAATAACTTGGTAAATATTAATTGAACATGTCTAGGCATGTTCAACCCGACAATTCTAAGTTTAGGCTCGGTTCGGAACCGAAAGTCGCAAAAGTAGACTTTTGCTTTGACTTTCAGTTCTGACCCGATTTAGCTTAGTTTAGATATGCCTTAGGATTCCGTTAGGACCATGTTATAGGTTAGTATAACTCTCTGCGGTTATACAACTTGGTTCCTTAGAAATCCTAGTTTATTGCATGTTTCCGTTAATTGCCTAAAAGGTGACCATTATGACCTTTTGATGTAAAAACAAGATTTTTGAAAATGTGAGAGGATAAAAACCTTTATAACTGATTTATAAACGTGTCCTAAAAATTTGACATCAGTTTGAGGTCTAAATTAAGAATTATGCGCGATAGCGTAAATTGAAATCTTTTTATTAATTAAACGGCATTTTCGGCATAAAGCCTATTTAAACCCAAATTTTTACACCAAAATTTCTACCCACTAATGTAATATAATATTTAGGGATTTTTGGAAATTTTTATTAAATTTTAAACTGATCATAACATAGGGTTCTTGCATTGATTCGGTAATTGACGGTTATGCCCTTTTTGGCTAATAAAATGACTTTCACACATCCTTTACATATCAAACCTTTTTCTACTGATTTTATATATTAAATAAATTATTTTAAACAGTAAAGGTTGTTCAAAATCTCTAATTTACTTATTTAACCCGAATACCGTCAAATACCGACTTTTATGCGATTTAGGCGCATAGTATGGTTTAAAACCATATTAGGCACCTAAAGCTTGATACCTACCGATGTTATGAATAAATTTTTATACTTTAACAGTAAATAAAAGTTTTGAACTCAGATTTCCAAAATTAACCCTTAAAGCATATGTGAAATGACTAAAATGCCCCTACGGTGTATAGTTTGGCCATAAATGATAAATTTCACATATGTGAGATATCTTACTGATATAACTTGAAAAAATAAATAATTTTACTGATTATTTTAGACCAGAACCTTAGATTACTATTTAACCTCTTTTATAACATTTAAAATGACCAAAATACCCCTACGTGGCTTAAATTGGTTTTAAATTCGTTTTGCGCATAATGGAAGGTATCCCACTGATATCACAACATATTTAAGGCATATTAACTTGTGAAACATGTTCATGACTCTCTTGGTTACCCGTCATGCATTTTTCGCGTTCGGTACGATTTATGTAACTAGTTTGCATAAATCAACCGAAACGGGACAAACCTTATCATTTTCATTTCAAAATCCAGAAGGTGTTTATTTTACCCATATTATACAAGTCTCCATACTTGTCGGGTCTAAATCACATTCTAATCCAGTCTTCGCTAAATCTTGCGTTTTGAACCGTAAACCTTTCCTTAAAACTAACCGGTCTAAGTTACAACTTAAATAAGACCCGTTAGGAATCTAATAGGTTAATAAAACCTTCGTTCCAGATTAAGAGCCCCAGTAGAGGTACTTGTGCTTGCTTATTAGAATATACGACTGAGTATAAATTGCATTTTAAGCTCAGGTAAATACTCTTAACTTATTTTCCCTATACGGGCTTGGGATACGGTATTATAATAATACCGCTTGGTCGGGTATTGAATGTTTAATCGGATTGTGATTAAATTATTGAGGTAACCCGTTTTAATCTGTCTTGTTTGAAATAAAAGCCTTTGGGGGTTAATGACCATGTCCCGAATATCATTGGCATCATTATTAAGAAATGGTCACGTCTTAAGCACGGGGTGTAGGCATACACCTGATAGTTGCGTAAGGGAAACGGTATCTCACTCTCTGGTGGGCCTATACTTGTGGTGTGTAATATCTGATGTTACATTTGAATCGGTTTTAATATATTTACTTTAGACTTCCGCTGTGCATTGAACTGTGATTATTTGACTATGATGATATCAACTACGTCACGGTACTCCCCACCGGTAATACATGGAAATATCGGGGTGTGACATGTTAGCAGTTGCTGTTTTTAAAGTATCAGTGGATAGCCAACAGTGATTGAAACACTGAAGTTTGGTCAGTCAGTGGTCAACATGAAGAATGAAGAAACAGAGGTTGTCTTTCAGCAGTGGATAACTTTTAAACACTGATGTGATAAATACTATTACATATAAACACTGAAGTGATATGACATCTAACAACCTAACAGAGTATAAAACACTGGTGTGATAAATACTATTACATATAAACACAGTTAACATAAACAAAGGTAAAATATATGTTGTTGATGTCGAACCACTGTTGTTGTTAATGCAGTGGTTCACCTTTGGTTTTGTCTAGGGTTTGTCTCGAGAGATAAACTCTAGGGCTTGTCTCGAGAGATTATATATATATAACATACCATTAAGCGAATTAAAATGGGGACCAGTCAATCATGGAACCAACATAATTTTCATCATAAACACTGAAGTATCATAAAACTGTGAATGAATATACCGAATCCGAAATTGTTAGACATTTTCATAAAACTAACAACCATCATCGAAGCTGTAACAAAATCTAAACACTGTTACATAAGAAAAACTGATACATAAATACTGATGTTGAATCCGCTGTAGATGCTGAACCACTGCTGTTACTGACCAGTGGTTTTCCTTTGGTTGATCAGGCCTTAGGTACATAAGTGCTTATCTTTAACAGGGCTTTGTCTTCAACAGTGGATAGGTCTCATCAGTCTTTAAGTCTATCAGTCTTTATAAGGATAAGTGGTTAGTTATAATAGTCCATAGCATGATCAGTTGTTATAACCACTCCATAACCCTTTAAGAGGAAGCAAGTGTCCGTCTATTCAACTGAGAGGAATCATTGCATTACATCCCTGTTGAAAAACAGAATCGATAAATTTAGGGAAAATGGGTTTGAAAGATGATAACCCGACAGTGGAGGATCTCATTCTACAGCTTCGATAAATTCAGGGGTATTCTGAAATAATGGTTCCTAGATGTTTGAAGACCGACAAAGACCGACAAATGTCCACAATGCTGCTTCTTTGGACATTTGTTGGTCTTCAAACATCTAGGAAGCATTATTAGAAAATACCCCTGAATTTATCAAAGTTGTAGAATGAGATCCTCAACTGTTGGGTTATCATCTTTCAACCCCATTTTCCCTAAATTTATCAATTCTGTTTTTCAAACCTCCCAAAGCCACCTATCCGCATCCAAAGAGATTGAGACAGCTTGAAGCATAACCTGGACTTGCTGTAATTCCACCAGTTCAGTATTTAATCCCAATATACCAACTCAATACAAATAACAAATATTTGGTGTGCTACAACTGTAAATAACTCATGAAACAGATTTGAAACCATAAATATGGATTATAGAGATCTATGAATGAAACATGGGTGAATAAACCAACAAAACAGATTGTGAAAAACAAAAACTACAAACATATCAAAATCAATCTACTCGTAATCACATGGTACACCAATGCAATCATCTGAATAAAAATAACAAATCAAAGACAAAATCAAAAGCTACAAACATATCAAACAAATTTCATAGAATCATGAAAGAAATTAGGTCACGGATTGTTACCAAATTTAGCGAGAGAAGAATCGATGGAAGCATTGGAGAAGATGACGATTTTAAGAAACTTCAATATGGAAAAGATGTAACAAAGCTCAAGAAATAACGAAGAAGAAGAACTGATTACAAAGTATATTAACAATTAGCAAAAGAATAACAATTACCTGATTTATGTGCGGCTCTTAACAAAAGAATCAGCAATTTACCGATACTTGCCGAAACCATAACTGGTCAGATTTATGTGCGGCTCTTAACTACATTCTGTAGAATCTGTACATCTAACAAATAATCAAAGAACAAAGAAACAAACCAAAAAACATTCTGTAGAATCTGTACATCTAACAAATAATTAGAATGGCCATTTTTACCTTATTTCATAAATTTCATAATATGAAAATAAGCAAAACATAAAAAAAATGAAACCAAACACCTGATATTTGTCGTTCGAATCTTTGAGTTGGTCGTCATAGTCCTACAACCTTCCGATGTCGTTGGAATCGGTCGGTGATGTCAGCAGCCTAATTAACAAACAACAGCAAACAACAATAGCAAGTCACCAATCAATCGACCTCAAAATCATATAGAAGCCCAAAAATAAAACAAACCCTAACCTAAAACTCAAAATGGAAAAATGGAAAAATATATTTATAACTAACCATAAACCTCAAATCCATTACAGCATAACCATTCAATCGACCTCAAAATCATATAGAAGTCTAAAAATAAAATCAAAATTAGATAAGTGAACATCAAAATTGAACAGCAAACCTGACCAAAAATTAACCAAGAGAACTGCATGCCGCAGAGCCGACAACCTCCAATCATCTCCGTCATCAAATTCCCAGCGGATCCCTAGCCGAAGCACAACCCTAGGTAAAGACGCATGAAGATCGAATGATTGAACAATGAAAACAAAGATTGACACTTATTGATAATCTAACCTTGATTCGGAGCATTGATCTGAACATCTGTTAAGATCGGAATAGAGCAGAGCGAGAGAGAAAGTGCGGAAGCCCTAAATTAGAGATGAGATAGATAAAAGAGGGGAGTAGTACTGTTGGGCGGGAAAAGGGAAAAAAGGTAGCCCTCATCTACTGACACGTGGCCCAAATAACTTTCATTTATATATATATATATATATATATATATATATATAGGGTTATCTTGAGAACGCTAAATATTGCGAGAATTGTGAGAACGAATGAATAAATCAATCAAAACCAATTTTTTTAATACAAACCTCATTGTAATTAAGATACAACATTAAAAAAAGAATTTATAATATCAAATAATCCGTTTATCCTTTCAAAATCACCATTTTTAAATTTTTTACACATGTGTAAATATAACAAATTTACACATGTGTAAATGGCAAACTTACACATAAATTTAAACGTGTAAATTAAATTTTACACGTAAATTTTCTTTATTTACGAATTCACGTAAATTTAAACGTGTAAATTAAATTTCTAACATTGTATTCAATAATAATGATAAGTGTAGAAAAAAATTTTGAATTTGAATTGTTTTTGACCAACTTCTCGCGGTTTTTTTATTTGTTCTCCCGGTTCTCACAATATTTAGCGTTCTCATTTAAACCCTCCCATATATATATATATATATATATATATATTGTTGACGAGTGAACATGAATAGTAACTTTATTTTTATAATGATAGTTAGCATTTTGAATATTTTATTATTTGATATTTTTATTGTGACAACCCGCAATTTCAGGTTAATACTTTAACCTAACCACAGTTAACTTAGTCATACATTCATAGTACTACATTTAACTAAGGTTAGTTAAATGAGTCTACTTTGGTAGTTCGGGGAATTACCGGAACACACACATGATAACTCTCGAACGTTGGTGACTAACATGAATAATAATTATAAACGGACGGTTTATGCGAAACATATGTGTTGCATGACAAATACGTGAATTATATGCCTTGATTGTAAATTACAAGTTGTTATGTGCTTTATGTGAAAGTTACATAGTTAGGGGTGCTTTAGGGATAAGTTAGAAACTTTAATAAACTCCTGCATAACCCTAAACCTCCCTCACAGATCACTCTACGACAGTTTTCTAATCATTGGCTACACCAAGTTCTCACATAATCATCCAATCTTTGATCCTTCAATCCTTGAAGATCAAACCCTAGAATCAATCTAAGGTAATGCTTTATGTTGTACGTTGTTATTCCTGTTCTTTTGATTTCATGCAAACCCTCGTTTTCCAAACAATGGTCCTGTGTTTAGTTATCTTGCTTAAATGATTGAATGACTGTGATTGTGAAGGAATGTGCATTGTTGTTAGACACTAGGGATGCCATTGATATGATTGTATTGCCAAACTGTTGTTTTGATACGTAGCATTGCAGATTAGGGTTTGTGATGGTAGGAACTGTTACATTGAAATGAAACTGCAATTGTCGATTATTTTGTATTTTGTGTGTTGAAACTGATCCGACTTTGTGAAGTTACAAAGTCCAGTCCGGACTACCAAAATTATATGTTCATCTGGGTTTATCAGGCCCGAGTTGTTAATTGAAATTATAAGAATCCGGGTTTATATATTAATCATTTGGTCCGAGTTTAAGAGGGAACTAATAGGGATCCGGGTTTTAATTATTCCGAACTTATGGAGGATCAAAGGAATGTCCGAACATGTTTAAATGAATTTTCAGAACTTGTGTGTTGTAAATACCTTGTTCTGAGTATCTTCAAAATAAATAATAAGTTTCGAATTAAACAATGGGTTTCGTTTTTTTGTAAAGTTCTGAGTTTAGGTATCCCACTATTGGATCCGAGTTTAGTCAAGTGGTGGGTCGGGCTTGTATAATTTTGGTCCGGATTTATGTTGTTCAAGGGGGTGTCTGGCTTTTGATATAGGCCAAGATACTGTTCCGAGTATATGCTTTTGTTATGGGCCGAGGTACTTGTTTTGGTCAAAATTTACTAGAAGCAATTAAGTGATCAAATTAGTTAAGTGAGGTAGTGTGCTAGAAGTATTCGTGCAAAATATGCTGATCAAGTTGTTAACGAAAAACAGTTTTCAGGATATAGCTTAGGATATCGAGCTATATCTACAATCAAACAATGAGCAAAAAAGTAAAGGGGGGGGGGGACACGAGATGTACGAGGAAAGCCCTTAATCAATCTAGATCGCCGGCATAAAACCTCGGGAGCTGACAATCGTAGCTACCTTGTTCTTCTTATTGCTTCAAATATCAGGATACATTGCAGGATATGATACGGATCAACTAAGTGTTACGAAGCGATGTGAGTACAAGTGTAAGTGTTTGTGAGTGATTTCAGCTAGTAGAAAGCGAGAGTGTGTGAAAAGATTGTGTGTTATATTTGATCCGATCATTCCTATATATAGCAAAATGAAAATAACAAACTAGCCTATAAAACCGGGATGCTGTGAATATTCCCTTCTTGAACGTTGTAGACCACTTCTTCCGGCTTCAACGTCCCCTTTTCAACTGATTAGTCCGAGTCTTCAGGTGAACTGGTCCACTCGAACGTTATAGGCTAGCCTTGTTAATCTGCACGTGAACTAATTAGTAAACACCAGGATACTACATCAGGATGTTACCAATATCCTGATCTAGTATCCTGATCACAAATTAAAGTAACAGAGTCAGAATATAATCCAGGATATATGAAGAGAAAACCGCCCATAACAATTTTCCCCAAAATATATCTGTTGGGATACCAATTTCCAACGGATATATTTTAAATCTTATCTCTTGGATCAAGGCAATTAAGTTGAAGAGACGGTTGACATGACATTGGGCAACTTCCAACACGCTAATCACTCGATGGCCATCTAGTTCGCCCCTATATCTTCTCTTTTTCTTGTTGATAAACGATCACCTTCCTCAGAACTCTCAGGTACTTCTCTCTCTCTTATCTTCTAAAATTTTCTCTGCCCAATCCTCTGATGGCCACCAGAACCCGATCATATTCCGGCGAGTCCACCTCGTCATTCGTTAACCAAAACCTGCTCAAACACCCCGAGAAGGAAGTGTGCTCCTTTGACAACGCCGATATCGCTGCATTGAGAACCTCCGGTGCTTTCTCCGACAGGGCGGTAATCCATCCGTTTGACCGGAGCATCCGTTCAGACGTTTCTTCCGAAGAATGGATTTGTTTTTCATCATACCCATTCTCCCTTGGCCTTTGATATACCTTTCCAGAATTTATCATGCAGTTTTTTCGAATCACCGGTCTCTATTTTGCTCAAACAATGCCTATGGTCTGGAGAGTACTCATCATGCTTAACCATATCAAAACCCTTCATGTCCCCGATCTCTGTATCGAAGACCTTCCGATTGCTTACCGTCTCCAATCACATGGAAATAGTCGTTTCTTGCTTTTCTCGACTTCTAGCAACCCCCTCATCCTCAAAGCATCAAAGAATGAGGATGGGTGGCAATGAAAATTTTTCTTTGTTAGACGGGATTCCATTCCCAAAGGCAATAGCCTTCCGGTGAAGTGGTTGACCTCCGGTAGGGTTTAGGGCTTTAAGGTATCCCCAAACATATGCTGATGATGTATCCTGCACTAACATCCTGATGTTTATATGCAGCAAACTTCAAAGAGTTGGCTCCTCCCACTGAAGAATCCCAAGAAAGAATCAACAGGGTCTATCAGTTGCCTGATTGTGACTGAACCTTTACACCACACCTTCTAAGTTCAAGCCAATATTCTTCATCAGATATGTCTGGTAAGGATTATACAATTGTTCCGTATATTTTTAATTAACAAAATAAGAGATAATAGTACAGATTTAGATTTTTTCCCTGTTTTGCAGCACCAACCAAAGTTCCAGAAGTCTTTGATCATGACGAGTTGGACAGTTACCTGTCGCAACCCCCGTCCCCTATCTGTCCCGGGAACGGGCGGCCGTGAGACCAGTTTTGGTGGTATCGGTGTTTATCATTTTGGCAGCAGAAATTACACCAGGACCGTAGTTAGGAAATATTTTATCAGAGTAAATACCACACTTTATATAAATATATTGGGATAAAAACCAAGTTTCATTACAAACTGTTTTATAGGAACAAATCCCATTTTATTGAAATAAAACATCTTCTTTTATTTAGGTAACTTTTATAGCCACTTTTTTCCGAGCCTTCAGTGCTGTCCAGCTGGCTTCTAATTTGCTTTCACATTTTGTTACCTGAAACGCGTTTAAAAACATTTTGTCAGTGGGAAATACTGGTGAGTTAATCCCAGTTTAATCAAGAAGAGTTTTATCCTTTGACAGTATTGAGAGCTATTACAATGTTTATTTCTACACAATTACTCATTCAGTATTGTCAATCCTGACTGGTGGGTCATATTACACATTGGCTAACTCTTTGTCCAATGGTAACGTGTTCCACATTTTGTATACAAAACCCCAACATACCAGTAGTAATTAAAGAACTACAAAGACTCAATCACTGCTAATCATAATTTAAAATAAATAAAGGTTTTGTAAAAACAGTTTGCAAAAAGGAGATTACTCACATTGCTGTCTTAGATTTCAGTTATCTATTAATTACACAAATGTACATGTGTTAGTATAATAACCCAATATTTACATTAGCAATACCCTCCCCGAGATGGCATTCCAATGACTACGTCGGGCAGAACCACGACAGCCATTACGGAACCCTGGATCAATCGGGCAGCGTATCTAATGCGTAACCGGGGTTATAATACTTACAACTGGTCAGAACTTCGTTAATTAGGGGGGTATTATACCCGAAAATTACTTCAACACTTAAGAAATTCGAGAGAGAAAGAAAGAAATGAGCGACAGAAACTGAAGACTGATGCCCCTTATTTGTAGGTGACCCTTCACCTCCCCTCGCGGCCCGCGTAATTTGTAGTCAAGGGCTACACGGCCCGCGTAATAGACTGGGTAGGCCCTAGCCTGGCCCAGTCATCGGACTAGCTTTGCCACGAGCCTGACACGTGGCGGCACCGGCTTAAACCTGGTGGCCTATCTATCGCGGCCCGCGTAAGAGGTAGCCAAAGGCTACGCGCCTACGACAGCTCTTTGAAATTTGTTTTTATTTTATTTTATTAAATTAAAGGTCTTTTAGGCTCGGTTTTCACGTATGGGGTACCTATTGAGACATATAAGGGCATTTTAATTATATTAGGGGTGTCAGAATATTTTGGAGGGTTGTTATATCCTCCCCACCTTGTTTTAGAGCTCGTCGTCGAAATTTACTGGAATAAGTGCAGGTATTTCCTTTGCATTTCTGATTCAAGCTCCCATGTGTATTCTGGTCCTCTTTTGGAGTCCCATTTCACTTTGACCAGAACTAATCTCTTGTGCTTGAGGTTCTTAACTTTTCTGTCTTCAATCTGTAGAGGCTTCTCTACAAACTTAAGTTGTTCATTTACCTCTATATCTTTAAGAGGTACTATCAGTGATTCATCAGCTAAACACTTCTTGAGATTACATACATGAAATACATCATGTAGGCCTGCCTTTTCCTCTGGCAGTTGTAGCTGATAAGCTACAGGTCCTATTCTTTTAATAATCTTAAAAGGTCCAACGTACCTGGGACTTAGCTTTCCCCTATTGATGAATCTTACCACTCCTTTCCAAGGAGAGACTTTCAATAACACTTTATCTCCTACCTGAAATTCCAATGGTTTTCGTCTGTTATCAGCATAACTCTTTTGTCGATCACGTGCTGCTTTCAGTCGTTCCTTGACTTGAATGATTTTGTCTGTTATATCTTATACTATCTCAGGTCCAGATAGTTGTTTTTCTCCAATTTCTGCCCAACAGACTGGCGTTCGGCACTTTCGTCCATAAAGTGCTTCGAATGGTGCAGCATTGATACTTGTGTGATAACTGTTATTATAAGAAAATTCTATCAATGGTAAGTGATCGTCCCAATTACCTCCAAAATCAATTACACAAGCTCTAAGCATGTCCTCCAGTGTCTGAATTGTCCTTTCGCTTTGTCCGTCCGTTTGAGGATGATAAGCGATGCTTAGATTTAACTTGCTTCCCATTGCTTTATGGAAACTTGTCCAAAAATGAGAGGTAAAGCGACTATCTCTGTCAGAAACAATTGATAGAGGAATTCCATGTAATGAAACTATTTCATTTACATATAATTTAGCTAATTGTTCCATACTGAAAGTTTGTTGGATCGTTCGTGTGACCCTAAATAGTCAGTATGAGTAGTTCATCATCAAATACAAAGGCGGAATCAATGTAAAAGATGTCAACACAGCTTGTTCCTTTCTAATCTTTATCTATTACTGATTTCCTGAGCTTTTACAAGTTCAAATGACAAACAGACAGCACCTCGGCTCATAACATATGGTCTGATTCCGCTCCAAATGACACTAGCACACACCTATATATAGAGATGAGATTCCGCTAGAACATGTCACAGGTCGTTTCAAGCGAAATTACATGTGTTGATTTCGCTTGAAACTGCCATAGTCCATTTCAAGCGGAATCACCCACTTTAACATATAAAACCCTAATTTCTAACCCTGTTGTGTGCTCGTTTATCCTATCTAGACATAAGACTCGATTAAGACGAAGTTAACAGACACTAGATGCACCAATAGACTCCCCCTTGGATGTTGACGAAGTCTTCGGTGTCAAGTCTTTAGTCTTTGTCTTTTTCCAAATTGTCTTGACATTGTAAAAGCTTCCTTCAATCTTTATCTTCAAACTTTAATCTTCAATCTCCCCTTTGAGTGTTGATCCAGAATTCTGACTCCCCCTTTCGCAGACTCCCCCTCTCGATAAGCTGGGACTTGAATTCTGATTCAAACTTTGACATTTTCTTTGCCATGGGGAACTTGACTCCTGTTTCCTGCACAATCTCTACCTAAATATAAGATATATGACAATAACAGTTTCAATCCATACTTACCATTCAAACTCATTTGATGATATTATCAGTGTACAGAAATCCACTTAAGTATTTAGGTCCAAATTAATGACCCTGATTACTCAATTAATCTACCAAGTCCAACTTAATGACCTTGGTTGATCTGATATAATTCACACTGACATTTGATTAACTTTTTCAAACATTTTTCTGAAAATTACAAGTTTCAAGTTAATGAACTTGTTTTGACTTTCCATTTTCTTAGTTAACAAGATTAGCTCCAAACTCATCATCCAGCTTAGAATCTTTCTGCATCTGCTCCAACCTTCGGAATCTGAAGATCAACTCTCCACTTTGGTTTGTCGGAAAATAAAGCAGAAATGAAAAATCTTTTTGAATAAAGTTCTAAACTAGAAAATGAATTACAGAAATAAAATGCAGAATGTAAACTATTTACATACATATTTTTGGTGAGCGTGTTAGGGAATCATATCAGCTATTCAACAAATCACAAGTACCGTTTAGCTTTTGATTACATACTCAGAATTAAACAATTCACTTAGATTGTCGATATACCGATCCACTTAAATTTTCACACACAGTTCAATCTGACCAGGATACGGATTTAGTGTTTTAGAGACTTAAACTTATACACGTGTCCCACCTCTTGAATATACTCCCGTATCCAGATCCCAATATTCAGTCTTACAGGTGAGTATACCACAGATGATATCTGTAAGGGGTTAAATTGCGAAACCGTGAGAGCTCAGGTCAGAACTTCCGTTCAGCAGAGAGATGACGGTTCGACTTTAGGTGGGTCCCCTTTAGAGGATCTTTTTTACAACAGGATTGATTAGCAATTTTATTGTCTCATCATTTTATGCTGACGGCGGCGCTATTTTTCAAGCAAGCAGTAAAGTATTCTCCGGGGACTAGGCCATTGCTTCCGCAAAATCAGAAGTCTCGGGATAATACCCCAGATATCACTGAGTATAAAGACCTAGTATCTCAGAAAGAGGGATCTTTCACACGAAATTTCAGGGGTTACCTATATATCCAAGTAGTGTTCCCCCACGAAATAAGTAAGTAAAGATTTAGGTTTATATCCCGCACAAACCTACTAAATGTGTAAAAACCTATCGGCACATCATCAGCGAGACTGTTTAAAACTTTTTAAACTTTACATTTCTTTAGCATACCGTAACTGTCAAGCCAATGTACTATCATTTTCCCTTTTTACACAAGCTCTTTTCTGGTTTTCTATTGTTTTTGGATTTTGAAAATATCTCATGTTCTTGTATTTTTGAAATTTTTTACTGTTTTTGTATTTTCTGAAACTATTACCCTATACTCTCCCCCTAAATACCAAAACAAGTAAAAATCGACAAACCATTGCAAATTGCTTCTCAACATCATCATCTACAATGTTATCCTCATCAACGCCAATAATCCCATCTGACACCAATAAAAGCTTCATACCGTTTAGTTTTAAAAGATATTTAAAACGAGTTTTGTCAAATGCTTTGGTTTGTAAATCAGCTTTTTGCTCGTCAGTGTGGATTTTGTCAATTCGTATCAACTTCTTCTCGAAGCAAACGCGAATGAAGTGATGACGAATTTCAATGTGTTTTGTTTTAGCGTGATGAACAGGATTTTTTGTAATATTAATAGCTGCCTCATTATCAACAAAGATAGGGGTGTTAAGAAATTGCAAACCGTAGTCGCGCATATGTTGCTGGATCCACAAGATCTGAGAACAGCAACTGATACATACTCAGCTTCACATGTGGAAAGAGCCACAGAGGTCTACTTCTTACACTGCCAGGTGACCAAATGTGGTCCGAAAAACTGACATCCCGCTGTTATTGACGTTGCGTTAAATTTGCAGCTTCCGAAGTCGGAATCGGAATACCCTTTGAGCATGAAATCGCCTTCTCTTGGATACCACAACCCCAATGATGGAGTTCCTTTCAGGTAGCGTAATATCCGTTTTACAATCACCATATGCGAAGCTCTGGGACTTGACTGAAACCGCGCTGCGAGGCACGTCGGATACATGATATCGGGTCTTGAAGCAGTTAAGTACATCAGCGATCCAATCATGGAACGATACATCGTTTCATCTACCCTGTCTCCGGTGAGATCTGGGTTTATCCCATGATTCGTTGCTAGAGGGGTTGAAGCTGGAGTAGATCCTGACATCCCAAATTTCTCTAAGATATCATGAACATACTTCGTCTGGTGTATGAAAATTCCCTCAGGTAGTTGATCAACTTGAAGTCCCAAGAAGAATTTCATCTCCCCCATCGATGACATTTCAAACTTTTGCTTCATAACTTTTTTCAAATTCTTTGCACAAATTTTCATTTGTTGACCCAAATATGATGTCGTCCACGTATATCTGAACTATCAGAAGATGTCCGTCGACCTCTTTGGTGAAGAGAGTGG
The DNA here is from genome assembly GCA_030545235.1 of Helianthus tuberosus. Lineage (NCBI taxonomy): Eukaryota > Viridiplantae > Streptophyta > Magnoliopsida > Asterales > Asteraceae > Helianthus > Helianthus tuberosus. The sequence continues at coordinate 39,802,169 of CM060391.1, forward strand.
CATCCACTTTTCCACGGATGAAGCTGTTGGCAAGCAGGTATTGAGACTATGTCTCATACCAAGCTCTAGGGGCCTGGTGTAAACCATACAGCGCCTTATCCAGCAAATAGACTTTGTCTTTGTGGATTGGATCGGTGAAGCCCGGTGGCTGCCGACATATACCTCCTCTTTTACCTTCCCGTAAAGAAACGCCGATTTCACATCTAACTGAAAAACTTTAAAACTCTTCCACGATGCAAATGCCAGAAAGATTCTAATCGCTTCTAGTCGAGCCACGGGAGCATATACTTCGGTGAAATCTATACCCTCCTGCTGACTAAAACCCTGAACTACGAGTCGAGCTTTGTTTCGAATAATAACCCCTCGATCATCTCTCTTGCATTTAAACCCCCATTTTGTGTTAATTTTCCTGTGACCATCAGGCAAGTCTACTAACTTCCACACACCTAACTTTTCAAATTGGCTCAGTTCCTCCTGCATCGCATTGACCCAAGAATCTTCAGTAAGCGCCTCTTTGTAAGTCCTAGGTTCAATCTACGAGATAAAACAACTCAATGAGAATTCAGTCTGTAAAGGAGCAACTATAGTATAAAAACATGTAAGCCCTTGATCAAGTTGTCTTCTAGTGCGGATGCCTGATTGCAATTCTCCTATTATCAGCTCCTCTGGATGGTATGAAAGTGCTCTTGGCATCACCTCGCCTGGAACATCTACCTCACCTTCCAAATTTGTGATATTTTGTTCTGCACTTTGTTCACTGTCTGGAAAAGATTGTCTTGAAATCTGAATTTGCTCCCCCTCAGAATCTGAATCACCATGATCAAATATTGTTCTGTTCTCAGATTCTTGATTATCATTGACTGCCGTCTGATTATCATGAGCAACTTCGTTTTGTTGAATATCATTATGTTCTCCAGCATTGCTTGGACCTGCTTCATCGTCATTTGAAGTATGCCTTTAACGCCTTGAAGACTCAGCTGGGAACATTTCCTGTGATAACTCGTACTCTCTCAGAATATCCAACTCATCAAAGAAATCTTCTTCTTCTTCCTCTTCTTTTTCCATGTCCAATGAATTCCACAAAGTGTCATAATGAAAACGCCATGAATCGCCGGGATTTTGCGGTGGCATTGTGTAGCCTTGACATTCAACATTATGTGCCTCAATAATCCGCTTCAAGCTTGGAACATAGACTCGTCTTTGTGGACTTGAATAACCCACAAATATTCCTTCGATACTCTTTGGACCAAACTTACCAAAAGGCTCTAGAACTGTGCAGGGAGACCCAAACGGTTCTAAATACTTCAGATTCGGCTTGCGGTTATTGATCAACTCGAAACATGTCTTGTTGAATTTCTTTACAGTAAGCACCCGGTTGAGCGTATAGCATGCGGCTGATACTGCTTCTGCCCAAAAGTTAACAGGTAGCTTGGAATCAGCAAGCATCGTCCTGGCCGTTTCAATTAGTGTCCTGTTTTTTCTTTCAGCTACTCCATTCTGTTGCGGAGTGTAAGGAGCACTAAATTCATGCAATATACCTCTTTCATCGCAATACTCTTCCATCTTGATATTTTTGAACTCAGTACCATTGTCACTACGTAATCTTCTAATGCGTGTCTGGTACAAGTTTTCCATCTTCTTGAAAAGCGTCATCAAACGATCAAACGTCTCATCTTTTGATTTCAGAAATAGTACCCATGAAAATCTTGAGTAATCATCTGTGACGATAAGACAATAGAGATCCCCTGTAATGCTTTTGACGTTCACTGGACCAAACAGATCCATATGGAGTCTCTCTAAAGGTCTCGAGATTGAATTTTCTTTCTTTTTGGGATGAGATTTCTTCTTTTGCTTTCCTTTGATGCAGCTAATGCACTCTCCTTCAAGATGAAATCCTTTCACATAAACACCAATAACCAAATCATTGTGCACCAGGTGATTCATTTTTCGTAAATGTATATGACCCATCTTTCAGTGCCACAACTGTGATTCTTTCTCTGTTGCTCTAGACATAAAACAATGAGCCTGACTCGTGGTTGTAGTTGCTACGCTCATATCCAACACGTACAGATCATTGAATCTTGGTGCTCTCATGATAATCCATTCTTCGGGAATAAAAAATCCTGGTTTCAAGATCAAACATTCTTTGTCTGTGAAGTGCGTTGTATACATCCTATCACAGATCTGAGATATGCTCAGAAGATTGTTCTGAAGCTCAACAATGTAGTTAACTCTTTCAAACGTGACAATGCCATTGGATAACGTTCCTTCTCCAACTATCCTATCTCCTTGATTTCCTGTGAATCCCACATAACCTCCATTAAAACCACGAACATCGTACAGTAGGGTTTTCTTCCCCGTCATGTGCCGAGAAGCTCCACTATCCATAATCCATCGTGAAACGGATCTTGGAAGCTCCTGCACATTTCAAAACCATTTAGTGAGATTTTGATGCCATCCAAGCCTCTTTTGACTCGGGTAACTTGACATTAATGAGAGATTTTGCAATATAAAGTGGCAGAAAGTTTTTGTCATTCATTTTCATGCTTTCTTCTGATCCACCCTCAACCTTTTTGTATAAGAAAAACTCATCTTTCGTAGGTTGATCGGTTGGTTGATCTTTCTTTTGAACATTCTTCTTCTCTGGTGGAGTAGAAGATTGTTTATCCAATTGTTCATAATAATCCAAAGGAACATCCATCTTTACCGGAGTGGTAGAATACGATTGTTTTTCTGACTCTGAAACCTTTGGTTTAGATGAACTTTCTTTCTTGTCAACAGTTTTTGGCTTCCATGTTTGTTGAGATGATGCAACCCGTTTGTAAAATTTGTCATTTTTAGTTTCCAACTTCTTAACAGGTTCAGTTTTGAATTTTGTGTTCTCATTTTTCAAAATTTTCTCAACAACCATTGGAGCTTTTCCTTTTGCATCAACCTTCCTTTTCGAACTCTTACCAACTTCAGTCTTAGGCTTCAAGTTGGTACACTTTCGTGCAATATGTCCAACTTGATTGCATTTGAAGCATGTTCGGGTGTCAACTCCCCGACTTGTACCTTCAGACTGAGGCTATGAGTCCTTCTTCTCAAAGAACTCTTTGTTTGATTTTAAAAATATTTTAGATTCTTCATCAGAAAGTGAACTTGAACTGTTCACAAACACCTTTTTTTTAGCAAACCTTCTATTTTTAACATTTTTCCTTTGATAATTCTTACCACCCTGATAACCACCCGACCATCTGTTTTGATTGTTGTTATAAAACCGCGGTGGAAAAACTGGTTTCTTGTAGTAAGCTTTATCTTTTTCAAAATTCATTTGCCTCTTTGTCTGATTTAAACCTTCTACTTCAGACAAATCAATCTCAATCAATTTGAATACATTTTTTAATTTGTTCATATTCACATTCTCCAGTGGAAACTCAGAATCCGAATACAACTTATCCGATCCCGACATTTTGTACATGACAAGAGTAGGTTCTTCATTTAAGTTGTTTTTGGACTTTGGTTTCGGAATGTATTTATCCAGAAAACATTCATCATCCTCAGTAGTGTCACTTTCAGATTTTAAAACATTTTCAGCCATACTTTTAACAATTTCAGACTGGACACTATCTTCATCGGAAGATGAAGTGAATGTGACATCAATTGACTCTGGAAGTTTCACTTTATGAACATCTTCATCATTAACCAACCCGGATTTCTTCTTTGAGAAATTGTTTAGAACTTGTGGTGGAACCTGATGATACCCCACCCCGGTTCCATCAGCATATACATCTTCGCCTGCTTTGTTTTTCCCGATGGGTTTGGGAACAATGTGTTGTAAAACAAAGCTTGCAGAGTTGTAGTTGTTCAATTTCAACTGGATGCGTTCATTTTCAATTTTGGCTTCTTGAAATTGAAGCTTCAACTTAGCAATTTCATCCAGTTGCTGATTGATTAACTCTTCTTTCACTCTAAGAACACCGGTCAGTTGAAGATTTTCCTTGTCTGTCTTACCATTTCGTTCATCACAATCTTTAACCGTTCGTTTTAGCTTCTCAAAATTTTCTGAGATTTGACGTTTTTCAAGAATCAATTTTTCATTTTCTGTTCTAATTCTTTCTACGTCATTTTTATCGTTCTTGATTTTCTCAGTTAATTCTTTTAATTTGTCGTTCGAAGCTTTCAACAACTTATCACGGTTCAAGATCTGGTCTTCAACACTTCTGACTCTACTAGTCAGCTCTTCAACCTTCTTACCACTGAGGTAAGCATGTGTACTACAAACTTTGCACTCTTTCATGTAATTTTTGCAGTTAATGTAACACCTCGAAAATTCACATCCTATAATGTGTTGACACGTGTCATAAGTTTGAACGTGTGTAAGAATGTTCTTGAAGGACTAAAATTGACAAACCTGGAAAGTATGTGAATATACGGGTCCTAAATGTCAACAGTGAATAAATATATTGTACATTAACCCTACATGATGCTCGTACCTTCAAACGAATAAATCATGGATCATACGAAGCTAAATATGAAAGAAAGTGAGAGATTACAAACTACAGGGGTTAAATGTGTCAACATGTTTAAGTTATACCTCTGAGTGACCTTTTTGACAAACCCGAAGCTTTGTAACGGTTAATTATGCTCACTAGAATGCACGATATAAATTTCATAAAGTTTCGTTATCGTATGAGAAAGTTATGATAAAATTCGTGTTCGAGGGGTTAGAAGCGTCAACATGGAAATTTAGGACTTTTCGGGTAAACACAAAGTGACCAAGGGCTTCACAAAGTGGGTATAAGTATTAAAGCCCCTATATGTAAATATTAAAGGTTTAGAATGCAAGAAATGAAGTGAAAGCGACGTTTAGGAGGACCGGGGACTAAACATGCAATAAATGAAAACTTCAAAACCTGAGCCGGGGTCCCAAGCGGGCCGCGTAAGATCATGAAGACCTTTACGCGGGCCGTGTATGATGCACAGATGCAGAAACAACAGGCAGCTGTCTGTTCAGCCCCTTAACCGACTTAAAATGACTTGTTTCAATACAATGGGCTTCCTAAACTGGTTTTGAGACTCTAGGGGGCACTTGGATGCATCTTGTATCAATTGTAGACTTGCATGTCACAATTCTAGTGAGATTGAACTCACTATTTAAGGGCCATGGGTTGCAACTTTTGTTCTTGCAATCATAAATCATCATCTGAGCATTTCTGGAGCATAAGGACCATCCTCAAGCATCATAAATCGTTCATAGGACACTTGTAAGTATACTTAACCTTCTTTAATTAATTTTTGCTTAGTTTTTAGCCTTAAAGTCAAACCGTCGTAATTAACGGTTGACTTATTAATTAATCGCTAATGGTCCAGCGATTAGGCAAACTTAAGGTAGTTATAAGTTGGTAATTATGTGGGCTTTAAACCCCTAAAAGGGCACTCACTGATTCCTATCCTAACTAGGTCATTTGTCGAGTCAAAGGTGCTTAGAAAAAGTCAACAGAAATGCTAAACTTTGATTTAACGCATAACTAACAATGTAAAAGGCGTGTAACCTATTTTATCATTCATATAACTTGGTAATAAGTATAAGAACTTGTCTAAGCTTGTTTGATTCGACAACTTTCTGTTTAGAACCGATTCGGAACCGAAAGTCGCAAAACTTTGACTTTTGCTTTGACTTCAGTTCTGACCCAATTTAGATAGGTTTAGACATGCCTTAAAGTTCCATTAGGACCTAGTTACATGATTGTATAACCCTCTGCGTTTATACCACTTAAATCCTTAATTGTCCGACGTTTCCGTTAAGTGCTTAAATATTGACCATAATGCCCTTATGACCATAAAACGAGAATTTTGGAAATATGAAAGTACAATAACCTTTGTTACTGATTATTAAACATGTCCCTAAATTTACACATCAGTTGGAGGTCTAGATTAGGAGTTATGCTTAATGACGTAATTAGAACGCTTCTTAGTAATTAAACGGCGTCATTAACGTAAAGCCTATCTAAACCCAATTTTTGACACCAAACCTTTTACCCACTGATGTAATATAATATTTTGGGATTTTTGAAGATTTTTAATTATTTTTAAACTGATCATAATCTAGGATTAGTGCCTTGATTCGGTAAATACCGATTATACCCTTTTCGGCCATAAAATGAGTTTTACAAGTCCTTTTGCTACCAATCCAATTGCTACTGATTTTAAATATTAATTAAAGTGTTTTGAACCTTATGAACTGACCTGGAAACTCATATTCCTATTTTAACCCGTAAGTCGCTTAAAACGACTTTATAAGCGTATTAAACGCATAGTAAGGGTTTAAAACCATTTTGTCACAAAGGACTTAACACCAACTGATATGACCTGTTAAGATAAGTCATTTTACTAATTAATTCAGACCCGAATCATAGAAGCTTAATTAATCCCTTTTATAATCTTTAAAATGACCAAAATACCCCTACGGGGCTTAATTATAGGTTAAACTCGTTTTGGGCATAATGGAAGCTATCCTACTGATATCACAACATATTTAAGGCATGTTAACTTAGGAAACCTGTTTAGGACTCTTATGGTTACCCGTTACGCTTCATGCGCGTTCGGTTCGGTTTATGTAACTAGTTTACATAAATTAGCCGAAACGGGTCAAACCTTATCGGTTTTATCTCAAAATCCAGAATGTGTATAATATACCCATATTAAGCAAGTCTTCAAACTTTTCGGGTCTAAATCACATTCTATCCGGTCTTCGCTTAATCGTGCGTGCGAACCGTATCTTTAAAACTAACCGGTCTAAGCTTAAGCTTAACTAAAGACCCGTTAGGATTCTAATAGGTTATTATAAACCTTCGTTCCAGATTAGGAGGACCAGTAAAAGCTACTTGCATTTGCTTATTGTGATTATTACTTTGCTTAGGTAAATACTTTTAACTTATTTTCCCTATACGGGCTTGGGGTACGGTATATAAAATACCGCTTGGTCGGGCATTGAATCTTTAATTGTATGATGGTTAAAGTATTGAGATGTCTCGTTTAAATTGTTTTGTTTGCTTAAAGCCTTTGGGGGGTTAATGACCGTGTCCCGGATATCCCTGGCATCATTTTACGAAATGGCCACGACCTAAGCACGGGGCGTAGGCGTACGCCCGTCGGTGTTTCATATAATTAATGTGGTGTGTCTATTGATCTTTAACCCGGATCGAACCGTGCTACTGAACGCATAAGAAACATGTAAATCCTTTATAAGCATTATATTCAAATAATTATCCCAAGTTATAAAATATTATTTGTGTCTTGTGCCTTAAATTCATTTTCTTAAACTCTTTTCAAAATGAGTCGGTTGATTGTATTTACCAGTGTAAACTGACGTATTTTCTCAAAAAGGTTAAGTGCAGGTACTACGCGTAATAGGCTGGCTTTTGAACATTGTTTCCTTTTTACTTTGATCTACCTGTGGATTTATATTCAACTATTTGTGATACTTAATATTACAATATTGTTTGGTTGAAATGAATCTATACTTTGCTTCCGCTGTGCATTTAAATACTGTGTTGTTTGACTATTATGTTGCCAACCACGTCACGATACTCCCCACCGGGCCCACCGGTGACACGTGGAAATCAGGGTGTGACAGTTGTTCTCAGATTTAGCATTCTTACCTGACACATCTGTATCATTTGAACTGACCTTATCTTTGGACTCAGTTCCAGAACCAGAAACTACCTCTAGTTCTTTTGCAGCTAGAACCTTGTCAGCCATCTTCTTTAAGTTTTCAGCGGTGAGTTCTTGTGTCGTATCAATAACTCCGTCATCAATCTTCTTTGGTTCCGGTTCTTTTGCTGTCTCATTTTCTTTTTCTTTCTCAACGGCTTCTCCTCCTTCCCACCATTCTCTCTGTCTGGCTTCCTCTTCATCAGCAATTTGTTTGGTGAGAACTTCAAGATCAACAGTATCTGGATCCACAGCTATGTTAGCATTAAGATCAAGATAACATTCTCTATCAGGATCCCATCGCCTTGCCTTCTTCGCTTCCATCCAGGTACGATAGATTTTGGCTTTCATGAATCGAGCTGTATCCTTCCTATTCACATACTTCACTTCTTCAGTTCTCTTATCCTTAAATGGAACAATCTTTGCTGCTGTGAAGGCATAACCAACTGCGTCTTCCTCAGGCAAAACATCACTCCAATCATAACTTTCATCGTCATGAAAAACTGCAAGTGCCCTGGATTTCTCTTTGGGTACCTCCTCTATCTATTTCATCCTAGGAGGTTCTGATTTATTCTGATGATAGATCGCTCTCTTATAATAATCCTCTCGAAAAGGATTTGCAGTATCATCAGCATAAGCATTTCTGCACTCACGCTTAAAGTGACCTTTCTGTTTACACTTGAAACACGTCACTTTTGACTTGTCAAAGCCTAACTTGGTAGAAGGTCCACCAATAGACTGTCTTCCTATAATCTCCATGAAACGCTGCGCTCTTCTCACTGCACTGGCCATACAGCACCTTATATCGATCAACTCCATCTCCTCAGGATCGATCTGATCGTAGTCTTCTTTTGTTAGGTTGGTGTTGCCTATCTTGCCTGCCACGAGACTTTCGTACGATTCTAACACAGATGCTAAGAACACCATCTGTTGTTTAGCAGACTCTTCACTGAAATTCTAACCATTCTTTAGATCAACAGCAATGTTGCATTGAAAAAGATTCTTTGATGCAGATTGATTTGAAGTATTTGGCGAAGAACCACCATGGTAGCCCCTGCTAGGAGTTTCTTGATTCACTGATTTTGAGCTTTCTGCTGAAAAGGCTGTCTTTGGAGATGCAGTCTTTAGGATCACATTGCCTCTGTAATACAGCTCCACATTCTGTTGATAAGATGTGTTATTGACTTTGCTGGATTTCTTGATCTCCAATTCATGGCTTTCCAGTATTTCTATAAGCAGATCAACCTTTAAATCAGCTGGCTTTATCGTATTCTTCAACATCAATGCAAAATACTGCCAGTCTTGCTCATTCGGTAGAGCATCAAACAATTTGTCTACCAGCTCTTCTTGACTGTAGATGATGTCATGTCTAGCAAGCTCCATCTTCAGATGTCCAAATCTTTCGATCATCTTGGAAACAGACTCGTTCTTTAAACATCCAAACAAATCAAACTCTTTTCGTAACAGTTTCTTTTTGTTCTTCACTATTTCAGCACTACCAATACATTTTATTTTTATTTTTTCCCAAAGGTCTCTCGAATCTTTGTATTCGATCAGTGCGATAATATCATCACGAACAGATTGGTGAAGTAATGCAATACACTTCTGGTCAGCAACGTATTTTTCAATCTGATTTTCCTCTAAGTTCTCATAATCATCTCTTCCCATATCAAAACCATTTTTCAAACTTCTCCAACTGGGATACGCAAACGCTTTAAGACATTCTTCGAATCTTGTAGCCCACCGGTTGTAATCTTCAATAGCCATCAACTTGGGCGGCTTATTGTAAGTTCCGTATGCACTGTCTACTCTCATTAAGCCGCTCAAGTTGATGGCTATTGAAGATGATAAGCGGTGCTTAGATTTCATTTACATATAATTTAGCTAATTTACCGGATGATAAGCGGTGCTTAGATTTAACTTGTTTCCCATTGCTTTTTGGAAACTTGTCCAAAAATGAGAGGTAAAGCAACTATCTCTGTCAGAAACAATTGATAGAGGAATGCCATGTAATGAAACTATTTCATTTACATATAATTTAGCTAATTGTTCCATACTGAAAGTTTGTTGGATCGTTCGTGTAACCCTAAATAGTTAGTATGAGTAGTTCATCATCAAATACAAAGGCGGAATCAATGTAAAAGATGTCAACACAGCTTGTTCCTTTCTAATCTTTATCTATTACTGATTTCCTAAGCTTTTACAAGTTCAAATGACAAACGGACAGCACCTCGGCTCAGAACATATGGTCTGATTCCGCTCCAAATGACACTAGCACACACCTATATATAGAGATGAGATTCCGCTTGAACATGTCACAGGTCGTTTCAAGCGAAATTACATGCGTTGATTTCGCTTGAAACTGCCATAGTCCATTTCAAGCGGAATCACCCACTTTAACATATAAAACCCTAATTTCTAACCCTGTTGTGTGCTCGTTTATCCTATCTAGACATAAGACTCGGTTAAGACGAAGTTAACAGACACTAGATGCACCAACAAAGTTTCTTTCATTGGTAGGTAATGTGCTGACTTGGTTAGCCTATCTACAATCACCCAGATTGTATCATTATCTTTTCTTGTTTTGGGTAATTTGGTAACAAAATCCATTCTTATCAATTCCCATTTCCAAACTGGCATTTCTAACTGTTGCATCAAACCTGAAGGTTTCTGATGTTCAGCTTTAACTTGTGAACAGGTTAAACATTTTGCAACATATCCTGCTATATCCTTCCAGGAATCTCCAAATCCTGATACATCTTATCACTTCCAGGATGCATCGTATACTTAGATTTATGGGCTTCTTCTAATATACGGTGACCTAGGTTTCCTAATTTAGGTATCCACATTCTTTTCTTATGGAATCTCCAAATTCCATCTGTTCCTTGTTCTAATTCCTTAATCATTCCTTTTAATTTCTCAGTACCATCATTGATTACTGATTGTTGTGCCTTTCGAATTTGTTCATTTAAATCTAATTGCAGATTTAACTTAAGAGAACGTACTCTTTTTGGTTTTTCATGATACTTTCGACTTAAAGCATCAGCTACTACGTTTGCTTTTCCTGCATGATACTGGATATTACAATCATAATCACTAAGTATCTCCATCCAGCGTCTTTATCTCATATTTAGTTCCTTTTGCCCGAAGACATATCTTAAACTCTTATGGTCGGTGAAAATTGTAAACTTACTACCGTAAAGGTAATGTCTCCAAATTTTAAGGGCAAAAATTATGGCTCCTAATTCTAGATCATGGGTTGAATAATTCTCTTCATGATTCTTAAGTTGTCTAGAGGTGTAAGCTATAACCTTTTGACGTTGCATTAACACACATCCATAACCTAACTTAGAAGCATCACAATAGACTACAAAGTCTTCAGTTCCTTCTGGTAACGCTAGTATGGGTGCATGGGTTAATCTTTGCTTAAGAATTCTGAAGGCTTCTTCTTGTTTTGGTCCCCATTCAAACTTAACATATTTACAGGTTAGCTTAGTTAAGGGAATGACTATTCTAGAAAAATCTCGAATAAACCTTCTATAATAACCGGCCAATCCTAAGAAACTTCTAACCTCGGTTGGTTACTTAGGGGTTTTCCATTTGGTAATTGCCTCGATCTTGGTGGGATCTACATGAATTCCTTCGTGATTGACTAAATGTCCAAGAAATTGTACCTGTTCTAACCAAAACTCGCATTTTGAAAACTTAGCATAAAGCTTTTCTTGTCTTAATAAACTTAGAAGTGCGTGCAGATGCGCTGCATGTTCTTCTTTGCTCTTAGAATAAATAAGAATATCATCTATAAAGACAATTATGAATTTATCCAAATATGGCTTACATATTCAGCTCATCATGTCCATAAATGCAGCTGGGGCATTGGTTAAACCAAATGGCATGACAGTAAATTCATAATGGCCATACCTTGTTCTAAAAGCGGTCTTAGGAATGCCCTCTTCCTGTACCTTTAATTGATGATATCCTGGCCTTAAATCGATTTTAGAGAAAAATCGTGCTCCTTGTAATTGATTAAACAGATCATCGATTCTTGGTAATGGATACCGATTCTTAATCGTGACTTTGTTCAATTCACGGTAGTCAATGCACATATGCATCGATCCGTCTTTCCTTTTAACGAATAAAATTGGTGCTCCCCATGGCGATGAGCTTGGCTGTATGAATCATTTCTCTAACAATTCATCTAATTGTTTCTTCAGTTCCTGCATTTCGGCGGGTGCTAAACGGTAGGGTGCTTTGGCAATTGGTGCTGTTCCCGGTATCAAATGGATTCTGAATTCAACTTCTCTGTCTGGAGGTAGTCCTGGTAGCTCTTCTGGAAATACATCTGAAAACTGGGATACTACTGGAATATCCTTTAATTCTTTTCCTTTAGTGTTAGTGATTATGGAAATCAAATACACTAATGACCCTTTTCTTATATAACTTGTTGTTTTCATTACAGAGATGAATTTTGTGAATCTAGAGGATTTATTTCCTTTAATTGTGATCTTTTCACCTTTTGGTGAATTTACTTGGATTGACTTTTGATCACATAAAATATTGGCTTTATTGGCTATTAACCAATCCATTCCTAATACAACATCAAATCCTACCAGATTTATTGGGTAAAGATTTGTAATAAATTTCTGATTTAGAATTTCTATTCTTGCTCCCTGCAAGAATTCAGAAATCTTAATGGTTTCTGCATTTGCTGTCTCTACTAGACATTCTTGTGGAAGTTTAGTTAATGGTTGTTTGAGAAGTTTTCAAAATGAAGTATTAATAAAACTTTGGTTCGCACCAGAGTCAAATAATACTTTAGCAAAAACATCATTAACTAAGAACGTACCGGCGATCACATCCGGGATTATCTTTGCTTCTTCTGTAGTCAGAACAAATGCTCTAGCATTTTTAGTATTCTTGGTGTTCGTGGCTGGAGCTAGTTTTGGACAATTTGGCTTGATATGACCTTGTTCTCCACAGTTGTAGCATATCCGGTTATTACGCTTTTTCCTGCAATCTTCCTCCTTGTGTCCAGATATTTTGCAGAAGTTACAATATATGGAGCATCTTCCGGTTTGCTTCCTTTTGCAATACTTGCTATAGGGTGCAGAAGTAGAACCCACATTTTTCCCACGGTTTGAATTTCCAGAACGGAATTCCTGGGTAAGCTTCTGGGTTAGGTTCCTCCTTTGATCCTCTTCTCGTGTACGGACTAATTCATCTGTCAAGGTATTTGCTAGTTCTACTGCGTCTTCTATGGTTTGGGGTCTAGCTACCTTTACTACATGCCTAATCTCCCCCAATTAATCCCCAGATGTAACGGGAGATTAATACTAGTTCAGGTGATGCAAGGGTTGGTACTATTCTAGCATATTCAAAGAATAATGTAGTATAACCCTTACTATCTACTCCAGTCATCCTAAGGTTTAGGAATTTATTTGCTATCTGTTCTTTTTCATTGGGAGGGCATAATTTCCTTTCTACCATGTTTTTAAATTCCTCCCATTCCATATTGTAAACCCTATCACTTCCCTTAGATTGAAGGATAGTGTTCCACCATTCTAGGGCTGAGTTCTTAAACAGATTGGAAGCAAAGATTATCTTATCCTCTTCCGCACATTTGCTTATTCTTAAGACTGCCTCAGTCTTTTCTATCCAGCGTAAAGATGCAACGGCCCCTTCATTTCCCGAGAATTCCATTGGTTTACAAGACCAGAATTCTTGATAAGAACAACCATAAGACATGGTTCTTCTTCTTTTGGGAATGGGCACTTGAAGTATAGGTCCATTGTTTACACTGTGTTCAGGTTCAGAGGATCGTTTACTATCATGTTTACTTTTATTTTCTGCTTCCTTAACCGTTTTGATAATATATGGCATCGCATCTATTATCCCTTGTGCCACTATATGTTGCATGGCACTGTTATCCACTTGGTTTCCATTATTGTTATTGTTCGGGTTTTCGTTATCCAGGTTATTGTTACGCTGGTTATCATTATTCTGGTTTTCCTGGTTCACTTCGTTGTCCATCTGAATTTTAAACATTTACCAATTATTAATATCACAAAATAATATTTAAGGCAAACAATCTTTCAACACACATATTGGTAAAAAACGTCGAGCATTGCGACTTACTCTTTCTTATAATATGCATCTAATACAAACTGATACTGGAATTTAAAATTACAATACTAATATGCATCACTAACCACGAGGTGGTCTATACTACAACATATATTATTATTACACACACACACACATATTATTATATTATTATATTATTATTACTATCTTCACCATCACCTTCACTGTTATGGGTTCATCCAGAACTCCATATTACGCTCGTCGTACTTCCAGACGAGCCGTTCTCCAACCTGCCTCATCCTCTCGCTACTTTCTAATATCTCTTCTCCGAAAGTTCGGAGCTCTTGCACATTTTCTGCACTCATTGGGGGTGCAGGTGCTGGTACCGGGTCTGGGTACTGAGGCATGGGTTCTTCCTAAGGGTACGGATTCTCTAAGATCTCCCTAATGTATTTATCGTTATCATAGTAGGGGTATAGAGGGTCCAGACCTGGGTAGGCTGCTAAGTTCAGCATGGGTTCATTGGTTAGGTGGTAGTGTTGCACAAAATCCCTATGATCATCGAACCAAGGGTCGTAGTCTGGGTCTAAGGGATTGGGGGCTAGTAGCCTAGGTATCTCCTCTGGGTTGAAATCATGCATTTGGACTTGGTTTTCTGGGTTGTTTTCTATCTCCATCGGCTGCATGGGAAACAAAGGTAATGGTTGTGGGGCTACTAGTTGCTCCAGGTTTGGGTCGGCAACTGTGGTTGCTAGGATATGAAAATTGGCTAAGCTCCTATTAAGCATATCCTGTGTATGGGCATCTGTCTCTCTTTTAGCGGCTGCTAGGACTCACTGTTGTTGCAACTTTTTCATTCTTTTCCTATGCTCGTGTGCTCCCCTACTGAACCATCCTCTCTTTTTCTGAGGGAATGGCTCTTCAGACTGAGCCTTAAACACAAACATCCCTTCTTCATTATCAGCTGAATACCCTGAGAGGGCAGGCTATGAAGAGGTGCCTTCGCTCCTAGGTGAGTTGGACAAATGACAATAAGCGTCGGAGGGTCCTTGATCACTCATACTGTAAACTTACAAATAGTCAAATAACACACAACAATAAAATACGGATATGCACGTATTTCCATAATTAATTTCCTAACAATTTGAATAATATCTTGGTGTCAGTAGAACACTTCTGTAGCTGAATCAGTGGCTTAGCTCTGATACCACCTTCTGTCGCAACCCCCGTCCGCTATCTGTCCCGGGAACGGGCGGCCGCGAGACCAGTTTTGGTGGTATCGGTGTTTATCATTTTGGCAGCGGAAATTACATCAGGACCGTAGTTAGGAAATATCTTATCAGAGTAAATGCCACACTTTATATAAATATATTGGGATACAACCTGTTATGGGTGAAATTCTGAGCCCATATCCTGACTTTGTATCTTGATTTTCTATTAGTTGTATATGATCAGGATACCAGATCAGGATACCGGACCAGGATATTGGTAACATCCTGAGGCAGTATCCTGACTATCACTAACAATTTTCTTGTATACGTTGGCTACAAGGGACTAACGTTCATGAAGACCAAGTCATCCTGAAGACCCGCTCAAATTGGGAAGGATAAGGACGTTGATGGCAGAAAAATAGCTCTTGTAACGGTCAGCATTGAAGATTGGCATGTTTTATGGAAAGTTACGAAGATTGGTCAAAGATATTAATGTTATAACGGTTATGGAAGCTTAAATCCCGGAGTTATAGTTGGAATGCGCGTGGAAAACGAGTTGATACAGCCTGGCAACGTTCAGAGAGGAAATAATCTCAGTATCCCGGATTTTTAGCATAATATCCCGGATTTTTAGCGTAGTTAGTTGTTTCCTTTTACTATATAAAGGAGTGATCGGATCATAGGTAGACACAACTTTCACACACACAATCTCTCGTACACTCTAGCTCTCTACCACCTGTAACCACTCACGAACACTCACACTTGTACTCGAATCTCATTGTAACACTTAGTTGATCCGTATCATATCCTGCATTGTATCCTGTTATTCAAGCAATAAGAAGAACAAGGTAGCCGACGATTGTCAGCTCCCGAGGATTTATGCCGGAGATCTAAATTGATCAAGGGCTTTCCTCGTACATCACGTGTCAACCTTTACATTTTTGCTCATTGTTTGATTATAGATACAGCTCGATATCCTGAGCCGTATCCTGATAACTGTTTTTGCAAACTAATAAACCAACATATTTTTCACAAAGTATTACTAGCACACTACCTCACAAAACTAATTTGATCATATAATTGCTTAGGTAATTTTTGACAAAAACAATTTGGCGCCCACCGTGGGGCAAGTGGTGCTATTTCTACTAAAATCTTTTGTTAAATCGTTAATCGGTTTTATATTTTCAAAACTTTTTGCTACACTATTTTCAATGGCCTCTAGATCAAACATGAGCTCTTCCACCATGTCTGCTACAACCTCTGCAACAATTGGTTCGATGCTTCCACCACCTCCTCCGAGAACCCAAGCCTCTTCACTGCCTCAAGATGTTATCCCCGCTCGCAACATTCAGGGATATGCTCCTGTTTTGGCCTCTAATGAAGAAATTCTAACTTTATTTGGTAGTGTACAGGAACAAATGAGGCAGCAATAGGAGACCAACCAAATGCTGATAAGAGAGATACAACTCTTGAAATCCAGCTCAAGCAGGCCCGCTGAGGATACTGTCACTCCCTTGCAACCAAGAGCTTTAAACTTTAATTCTGCAGTATATACTGAGGATAACAGGGGGAATATTGTGCCTAGCCATTCCCAGAGTCGTATTCCTGAAATACCCTCTTCGGTCAGAGTGTCAACTGTGAGAAATCCAGGATATGCTCCAGGAAGTGCTCCAGGATATGGCCAGAGTCACCAAGCTGGTAACTTGTCTGCTAACACCAGTATCCCTGTTACTAATAATCTTGGATCATTGCAGGATGCAGGCGTGACATCAGCGATAACCAGAGAGCTTCAAAAGTTGAAGGATATGATATCAAGTGTGCCTGGAATAGTGCAGCCTATACCGGAAGTATCCCGGGATAGTCACAACATATCCCGCTTTGCTCACCCCATTTGTGATGCAGAAATCCCAAAGAGATTCCAGACTCCTAACATGAAGCTGTATGATGGGACGACGGATCCTGAGGAGCATATTGCCCAGTATAGGGAGAGGATGGAGATTAACCCTATCCCGCCAGAACTTAAGGAAGCATGCTTGTACAGGGGCTTCGGCTCTACTCTAACAGGATCGGCCTTGAAATGGCTTCTAAATGTTCCACCTTATTCAATTACATCATTTGCTCATTTGGTTAATTTGTTTAATAGTCAGTTTTCTTGTAGTAGAAGCTTTGAAAAACTAACAAGTGACCTCTACAGGATAACACAGGGGACTCAAGAATCCCTAAGGGATTATGTGAACAAATTCAGCAGGGAATCCTTGGATATCCCACACCTTGATGTTGCTACAGCAGTCCTAGCATTCAAGATGGGACTACGAAAGGATTCCCAGTTTTATCAGGATCTTGTGATGAATCCTTGCAGGAACTTGGACGAAGCTCGAAACAGGGCCTTGAGATATATCAGGCAGGAAGATGATAAGAAAATGCAAGAGAGGATGAATGCATCCTCAACATATGAACCAACTAACAGGAAGTCAGAATCCTCATACAAACCATATCGTTCTAAGCCATATGACAGGAATGATAGCAAAAAAGTGAACGCTGTTGAAAATGAGGATCCTGAGGAGTATCCTGAATTGTCAGAATATTGTTTTTCTGTTAATATACCTGAACTAATGTATGCTATGCAGGGTTTGGGAGATAAAGCCAGGTGGCCTCGGAAGAATCAACAAAAAGCTGATTGGAAGGATAAGTCCAAATGGTGTGCCTTCCATGAGGATTTCGGGCTTGTTACTGAGGATTGCATTGCCCTGAGGAAAGAAATAAGCTACCTACTTAGCAAAGGACATCTGAAGGATCTTCTGGGCAGAAAGAAGAATAAGGGTCAGGATATTGAGAAGGATCCTGAACGAGCAGCATCACCTCCCACCGACGCCAAGATAATTAACTTTATCTCAGGAGGGTCCGATATCTGCGGAACTTCTTATTCTGCAGCCAAAAGACATGCAAAGGAGGCTAAGGCTGAAAGTGGGAATAAGCCAACCAGGATATCGACCCTCACGACTGATAAAATGATCACGTTCGACAGTGATGACAGGGATACTGTACAGGATCCTCATCATGATGCTCTGGTAATAACTTTATATGTTGCTAATCACTTTGTACGCAGGATACTGGTGGATAATGGCAGCTCAGTCAACATCATCCAATTGGAAACCTTGAAGAGAATGAACATCCCCGAGATAGAGATTACCTCAAAGTCCACTATGCTTGTAGGGTTTAGTGGAAAAGCAACGAATACTGTAGGGGAGATAAAGTTGCCCGTGTATGTTGAAGGGGTCAACTCAATACAACGCTTCTGTGTCATGGACTCCTTATCCTGCTATAATATTATATTGG
The DNA here is from genome assembly GCA_030545235.1 of Helianthus tuberosus. Classification (NCBI taxonomy): domain Eukaryota; kingdom Viridiplantae; phylum Streptophyta; class Magnoliopsida; order Asterales; family Asteraceae; genus Helianthus; species Helianthus tuberosus. The sequence goes on from CM060391.1 coordinate 39,820,495, forward strand.
GCAGGCCATGGATTCACGATATGAAAGCTGTACCTTCCACTTATCATCAATGTATCAAGATCCCTACCCCTTGGGGAGTAGTTAAGGTGGAAAGTGATCAACAGGAAGCGAAGGAGTGTTATTCTTCTTCGATGAAATCCTCAACAAAGCCTAGTGCAGCATAGCAATTAAAGATGCGAGGCCAGGATATCATGGAGGCTTCAGAACAGGATGTGAAGAAAGTTATCCTGGACCAGAATAATCCAGATATCTCGGTGCTCGTGGGAGCCAATATCCCTCAGGATATTGAAAATCAGTTAACTAACTTTTTGAAATGCAGGATGTCAACATTCGCATGGAAGCATGAGGATATGACAGGTATTTCTAAGGATATTATAACTCACAAGCTTGGAATTGACAGGTCTTTCAAACCTGTCCAGCAAAGGAAAAGGAAGTTTGCTCCAGAACGAAACGTAATTATTCAAGAAGAGGTTGAAAGACTATTGAAGTCCAAGATGATCAGGGAAGTCAAATTTCCCAAGTGGCTAGCAAATGTGGTCGTGGTTCAAAAGAAGAATGGGAAATGGAGAGTTTGTGTAGATTACACAGACTTGAACAAAGCATGTTCTAAAGACCCATTCCCTCTACCTCATATAGACTCGATGGTGGATGCCACTGCTGGTCATGAGATGTTAACCTTCATGGATGCATCCTCAGGATTCCAGCAAATCCAAATGGAACCTTCAGACCAGGAGGATACTGCTTTCATGTCACCAACAGGTATTTACTGTTATACTGCTATGCCTTTTGGTTTGAAAAATGCAGGTGCAACATACCAGAGATTGGTGAACATGATGTTTAAAGACAAACTGGGGGACACCATGGAGGTGTACATTGACGATATGGTAGTCAAATCCAAGAAGGCTGAGGATCATCTCCAGGATATTAAAGGAGCATTTGATATCCTAGACCAGTACAATATGAAACTAAATCCTGCTAAGTGCCATTTTGGAGTGGGGGCAGGAAAGTTTTTAGGATACATGGTGACTAAAAGGGGTATAGAAGCAAGCCCGGAACAGATCAAAGCTATCCTGGATATCAAGTCACCATCCAACATGAAAGATGTGCAAAGATTAACTAGACGAGTAGCGGCATTGAACAGATTTATATCAAGATCCTCAGAAAAATGTAAAGAATTCTATGATATCCTGAAGAAGAATAAGAGGTTCGAATGGGGAGAAAAGCAGGAAGCAGCCTTACAGGAATTAAAGCAATATCTTTCAACCGCACCTCTGATGATGAAGCCCGAGGATGGTGAACCATTATCCCTGTATCTTGCAGTATCAGGGAATGCAGTAAGTGCTGTTTTGGTCAAGGATCACGAAGGTCAGCAGTATCCTGTCTATTACGTTAGTAAAAGTTTATTAGATGCTGAAACTAGATATTCTCATCTAGAAAAAAATGATATTAGCCCTAGTTATGGCATCAACGAAACTTAGACATTATTTTGAAACACATAGGATTCATGTTAAAACCAACTATCCTGTTAAACATGTGCTTAGGAAACCTGAGATGTCAGGTAGGATGGCTAAGTGGTCAGTAAAATTAAGTGCTTATGATCTAGTATATGAACCTAGAAATGCCATAAAGTCTCAGGCCTTAGCTGACTTTGTGGTTGATTTCAGTAGTGATATTCAAAATGAAGTAGACCTAGAAGTACAACAACTAGGAGAAAATATAGAATCCTGGACATTATATACTGATGGTGCATCTAATGTTAGAGGTGTAGGATTGGGTATACTACTAAAATCGCCACAGGGGGACATATTACCCCAGGCTATTAGATGTGAGTTTCCTGCCACTAATAATGAAGCTGAGTATGAAGCTCTGATATCAGGATTAGAGTTGGCTAAAAATATGAATATTAGATGTTTACAAGTATATGTTGATTCCCTGTTAATTACTAACCATTTCAATGGATCTTATGCAGTAAAAGGTGAAAAGTTAGCTGAATATCTTGAAATTGTTAAAAAATTAGCAGGATATTTCGAAATTTTTACACTTGAACAAGTACCAAGAGAAAAGAATGCTGAAGCTGACGCTCTAGCAAACTTAGGATCTACTGTCAGAATACCGGAGGGAACTCAGATACCAATAGTGCACATCTTGTATCCTGCAATGGAACATTTTAAATCTCAGGATAAAGAAGTAGCATGTATCCAAGATCCTGGTGATGGATATCCTGAGAAGGATCCTGAATCCTGGATGACTCCAATCGTGAAGTATCTTCAAGAAGGAGATATCCCAAAGGATGCAAATCCTAAGGCTTTTAGGATGAAGGTATCTCGTTTTACTATTATAAATAATATTTTGTATAAGAAATCCCTTGCAGGTCCGTACCTAAGGTGCTTGGAAGATCCTGAAACCAAGGAGGTACTTCAAGATATACACGAAGGAGACTGTGGCAACCATACTGGGGGCAGATCTCTGTTCTCGAAGGTGTTGAGAATAGGATATTACTGGCCGACCATGAGAAAGGATGCCGCTGAATATGCTCAGAAATGCGATGCATGTCAAAGACACTGCAACATCCTGCATCAGTCTGTAGAACCATTATATCCTATCGTATCCCCTTGGCCGTTTATGAAATGGGGAATGGACATAGTGGGAAAATTTCCAATGGCTCCAGGAGGAAAGGTTTTTATGCTGGCAATGACAGATTATTTCTCCAAGTGGGTCGTAGCCGAGGCCTTTGTTCAAGTCAGGGATCAAGAAGTGGTATCCTTCATAAAGAGGAATATCCTGACCAGATTTGGGGTACCAGCTGAGATATTTTGTGACAATGGCCCTCAATTCATCAGCAAAAGAACTACTGACTTTTGCAAGAGTTGGGGAATTAAGATGATTACGTCAACACCAGTGCATCCTCAAGCAAATGGACAAGCAGAATCCTCGAACAAGATAATCGTCAACAATTTAAAGAAGAGGTTAGGTGCCAAAAAAGGAAAATGGGCAGAGGAACTACCATTTATCCTATGGGCTGATAGAACAACTGTGAAGAATGCTACTGGGCAAACCCCATTTTCTTTGGTATTTGGGGCGGAAGCAGTGATCCCGACAGAAATGGTGATACCGACAGCTAGATCAAGCCTACGGGATCCTGAATCAAATCCTGAAATCTTATGCCAAGAACTGGATACTATGGATGAGACAAGAGATACAGCAAAGCTAAGGATGGCGGCATATCAACAGAGGATATCCAGAGCATATAACAAGAATATAAGGACTAGAAGGTTCCAAGTCGGAGATTGGGTGTTAAGGAAAGCTTTTCAGAATACTACGAATCCTGCTGATGGAAAGTTGGCTCCGAAGTGGGAAGGACCCTATGAGATTGAATCGGAATCCGGAAAAGGAGCATACCAGCTTAAGAATATGGAGGGGGATATACTACCAAGATCCTGGAATGCTATACATCTCAAAGCCTATTTCAAGTGAGTTTAGAATTTAATTTCTAACTCAAGATGGTATGAATTCTGTCTCTTTTAAATATAATTTATTTTATTTAAACCCAATACTAACTTAAGCATCGGAGGGGTGTTAGCCAAGCTATCACCCACCTTAGTTTAAGGTTGTTTTGCAGAATATGCTTTGGGATATAGCTCCAGGATACACACTCAGGATACTTCGAAAGATTAGAGGATTGGCCCCCTCTCTCACGTTTAAGGGATCCTGATCCCTTCACAGGTTTAAAGGTATTCACCTTTCTCACGAATTGGGTTTAAACACCCCGCCTGGAGCGCAAGTTATCCAGGGATAGTTCAAGGTGGCGGGACCAGTTCATGTAAAAGTGGCTGACAATTTCGTTACTATTGGCTATACCCTGGATCCTTAAGGTATATGAGGATTGATCACCCTCTCTTGCGAAAGGGTATTTTCATACTCTCTAAGGTTTAAAGGTTTTCACCTTTCTAAGTCTTGGAGTTTATACACTCCCGCCTGTAGCGCACGAAAATTTGGGATTTTCCCCAGGATACTAAGGGTTTATCCCCAGTACATTAAGGGTTTATCCCCAGTAAAACTAAAGTTTTTAACAAGATTGCAAAGATATGACAAGCTGTGATTACACACGTTCTTTTGTGGATAAGAAGCTACGAATTTTAATCACTAAGTGAAGAAATACTCATGTATGTCATGCACTGATGCAATATCCTGCACAGACAGGGGACATCCATGCCGGGGACATTGCAAAGGATTCAAAGGTTAAGGTTGGAAATTATTGCCTAAGTGTTTCTGGTATGATTTATTCTTCAAGTCTTGAAAACCTTATCTAAATGATCTAAGTTTTCTAAAAAGTCATATTCAACCAAGTTTTGTCTAACATTTTTATGACAAAAGTATTGAACATTTCATCAATATCCTGACCAGGATGTTTGACCATGATATTCAAAATATACCTTTCAAAATAAAAACATAATAAACAAGACTAAAAGGTCAGTTTATTATTATTAGTCCAAAAGATTGTATTCTTGGTTTCGTCTCAAAAAGAGACCCACCCACCAAGAACACAATTAAGTTTTTAAAGCATATTTACATAAACAGTTGAAGGCTTCATCCTGGAAACACAGGATCTCTCCACCTTCAGTCGTCAAACTATTCTACTTGCAGGAAATTAGAATTGTTTTAAGTGCAGGACGACCAGATGATTTAGACCCTACAAAATACAAGTATCACTAAAGACAGACTAACCAGGATACAGGTTCAGTATATGTGTACGGGATACAAGATCTGGATACTTACCTTATTAGGGAAAAAGGTCATGGGCTCGATAGATTCCGTGAAGCCAAGGTCATCATAAGAGAAACCTTTGGCAGCAGCAACGCACGGCTCCTCTTTCACCAAAACAGGCTTGGGATAGTTGTCAAGCTTCTCAAGATCGAAGAAAACATATATCCTTACCAGACATGTTGGAATGACTAAAAAATATACCCGTTGGAATCGGGATATCCAACAGTTATATTTTTGGGGACAATTGTTATGGGTGAAATTCTGAGCCCATATCCTGACTTTGTATCTTGATTTTCTATTAGTTGTATATGATCAGGATACCGGACCAGGATATTGGTAACATCCTGAGGCAGTATCCTGACTATCACTAACAATTTTCTTGTATACGTTGGCTACAAGGGACTAACGTTCATGAAGACCAAGTCATCCTGAAGACCCGCTCAAATTGGGAAGGATAAGGACGTTGATGGCGGAAAAATAGCTCTTGTAACGGTCAGCATTGAAGATTGGCGTGTTTTATGGAAAGTTACGAAGATTGGTCAAAGATATTAATGTTATAACGGTTATGGAAGCTTAAATCCCGGAGTTATAGTTGGAATGCGCGTGGAAAACGAGTTGATACAGCCTGGCAACGTTCAGAGAGGAAATAATCTCAGTATCCCGGATTTTTAGCATAATATCCCGGATTTTTAGCATAGTTAGTTGTTTCCTTTTACTATATAAAGGAGTGATCGGATCATACGTAGACACAACTTTCACACACACAATCTCTCGTACACTCTAGCTCTCTACCACCTGTAACCACTCACGAACACTCACACTTGTACTCGAATCTCATTGTAACACTTAGTTGATCCGTATCATATCCTGCATTGTATCCTGTTATTCAAGCAATAAGAAGAACAAGGCAGCCGACGATTGTCAGCTCCCGAGGTTTTATGCCGGAGATCTAAATTGATCAAGGGCTTTCCTCGTACATCACGTGTCAACCTTTACATTTTTGCTCATTGTTTGATTATAGATACAGCTCGATATCCTGAGCCGTATCCTGATAACTGTTTTTGCAAACTAATAAACCAATATATTTTTCACAAAGTATTACTAGCACACTACCCACAAAACTAATTTGATCATATAATTGCTTAGGTAATTTTTAACCAAAACACAACCCAAGTTTCATTACAAACTGTTTTATAGGAACAAATCCCATTTTATTGAAATAAAACATCTTCTTTTATTTAGGTAACTTTTATAGACACTTTTTCCGAGCCTTCAGTGCTGTCCAGCTGGCTTCTAATTTGCTTTCACATTTTGTTACCTGAAACGCGTTTAAAAACATTTTGTCAGTGGGAAATACTGGTGAGTGAATCCCAGTTTAATCAAGAAGAGTTTTATCCTTTGACAGTATAGAGAGCTATTACAATGTTTATTTCTACACAATTACTCATTCAGTATTGTCAATCCTGATTAGTGGGTCATATTACACCTTGGCTAACTATTTGTCCAATGGTAACATGTTCCACATTTTGTATACAAAACCCCAACATACCGGCAGTAATTGAAGAACTACAAAGACTCAAACACTGCTAATCATAATTTAAAATAAATAAAGGTTTTGTAAAAACAGTTTGCAAAAAGGAGATTACTCACATTGCTGTCTTAGATTTCCTTTAAGGGTTTCCTGGTAGTTATCTATTAATTACACAAATGTATATGTGTTAGCATAATAACCCAATATTTACATTAGCAATACCCTCCCCGAGACGGCATTCCAATGACTACGTCGGGCAGAACCACGACAGCCATTACGGAACCCTAGATCAATCGGGCAGCGTATCTAATACGTAACCAGGGTTATAATACTTACAACGGGGCAGAACTTCGTTAATTAGGGGGTATTATACCCGAAAATTACTTCAACACTTAAGAAATTTGAGAGAGAAAGAAAGAAATGAGCGACGGAAACTGAAGACTGATGCCCCTTATTTATAGGTAACCCTTCGCCTCCCCTCACGGCCCGCGTAAGACGTAGCCAAGGGCTACGCGGCCCGCGTAATAGACTGGGTAGGCCCTAGCCTGGCCCAGTCATCGGACTAACTTTGCCACGAGCCCGACACGTGGCGGCACCGGGTTAAACCTGGTGGCCTATCTGTCGCAGCCCACGTAAGAGGTAGCCAAAGGCTACGCGCCCCGCGACAGCTCTTTGAAAATTGTTTTTATTTTATTTTATTAAATTAAAGGTATTTTAGGCTCGGTTTTCACATACGGGGTACCTATTGAGACATATAAGGGCATTTTAATTATATTAGGGGTGTCGAAATATTTTGGAGGGTTGTTATACTACCCTATTCATGTCCAGGTGAAGAAGGAACCTAGCAAACCTGCTTCCACTTCCAAGCCAGTACCCAGTTCCAAACCGGTAGCCATACCTAAGCCCTCTCTTGCTACCAAGCCACGTGCCTCAAGCTCCCGTAAAAGAAAGGGAAACTGATTCTCCTTCATCATCTGAGACTTTCCCTTACGAAAGCCATGGGTTCCTCGAATCCTGTGGTTTTATGACCAGCTTTCTTAACCAGGTACATATTCTTAACCTACATCCTGCACCATATGTTGGTTATATATGTTAATATACATTAATACCTGTTTCTTCGGTTTGTAGGGTCTTGAACGCCTAACAAGCCTCTATGAAGAAATCTGTGGTCTGAACAAGATGCTAGAAGTGAAGTTGAGGAAAGCTGAGACCACCATCACAGATCAGGGAGTCATAGCCGCCGCCAAGTCACAACACTATGAGGACAAATTCAGAGCTGTGACTCAGGAAGCTAAACCCGCCATTAACAAGGCCAACGAAGACGCCCAAGCCAAGCTGGATGCCGCCCATCTTCAATTCGAGCAGGATATGACCACCTACATAGAGAGCCTTAAAGGTTCCGTTGTAATTTCGCTTCTTCAAGCCAGGCTAAAGATGGCATATGAAGCCAAAGCTTTGGGCTTTGAATGCCCCTCCTGGAATGTTAGTGCTTGGGAGGCGAAATTAAAAGATCTCGGGGGTAGTCCTGTCAAGTATCCTGCTAAGCCTGTGGGTGAGGAGCCTTTCAAGGCAGCGGAGGAGGCGGCTAATGCTGGTGGTGATGCTGAAAAGAATCCTGACGGTGATGCTGGTGCGGGTGCTGGATGAGATGCTGCTGGTGAAGATGGTGCTGCTCCTTGAAAGCAGCGAAGTGGGCGATGATGGATAATCATGCCTAGGCCAGAGCCCACTTTTTAATTTCTGATGGTTGTGGTTGTTGAACAATTTTTTTCCTTGTCTGTTAAACAATTTACTTTCCTGCACTTAGATAATGTGATGGCCAAAGGTGGAGGGATCCTGAGTTTCAGGACGAAGCCCTTGGTCATCAATTAGTATGCTTTATTTTGAACATTTTAACAATTGAAGGTGGAGGTATCTTGAGTTTCAAGACGAAGCCTTCAATTGTTAAGTAAATATGATTAAGACTAATTGTGCTTTTGGTGGATGGATCTCCGTTTGAGATGAAACCAAAAGCACAATCTTTTGCTATGTTAATAAACTAACTCCTTTTTTGACCTTATTCATTGTTGTTCATTTTTGCAAATCTTGTTATGTATTGCTTGCAATTTCAATTTTCCAATCTTAGTGTAATATTTCAATTATGCTATCCAAATATCCTGAAAATATATCCTGATCGGGATACTCATAAATGTTTTAACCAAAATTTTGTCAAACATAGTTTCAAAAACTCAGACAATTTAGATAAGGCTTCTAAAAGAATAAAAAGGAAAGATCATACCAGAAATAGAGTACACCTCTATCCTTAAACTTCAATCCTTTTGCAACCTTTCCACCGAAGATGTCCCCAGTCTGGGATACTTAGTGAACTAGGCCCAAGCTTGATCCTTTGAGTCTTTTCACAATGCCTTAGTGGGAATGTCCCCTGTGCATAGTGTCTTTAAATACTTAGGAATCTTTTGGGCATCAATTGGAACTGATTGTACACTTGTGTATAACTTTCGTGTTACATGGGATAAACCCTAAAATATCCTAGAGATAGATCCTTAATATTCTGGGGATAAACCCTTAAGTATTCTGGGGAAAATCCCAATTTTTCGTGGGCTACAGGCGGGAGTGTATAAACTCCAAGACTTAGAAAGGTGAAAACCTTTAAACCTTAGAGAGTATGAAAATACCCTTTCGTGAGAGAGGGTGATCAATCCTCATATACCTTTAGGATCCAGGATATAGCCAACAATAATGAAATTGTCAGCCACTTTTACATGGACTGGTCCCGCTATCTTGAACTATCACTGGATAACTTGCACTCCAGGCGGGGTGTTTAAACCCAATTCGAGAGAAAGGTGAATAAATTTAAACCTGTGAAGGGATCAGGATCCCTTAAACGTGAGAGAGGTGGCCAATCCTCTAATCTTTCGAATTATCCTAAGTGTATATCCTGAAGCTATATCCCGAAGCATATTCTGCAAAACAACCTTAAACTACGGTGGGTGTTAGCTTGTCTAACACCCCTCCGATGCCTAAGTCAGTATTGGGTTCGTTAAAAATAAAATTATATTTAAAAAGAAACAGAATTCATACCATCCTGAGTTAGAAATTAAATTCTAAACTCACTTGAAATAGGCTTTGAGGTGTATAGCATTCCAGGATCTTGGTAGTATATCTCCCTCTATATTCTTAAGCCGGTATGCTCCTTTCCTAGATTTCGATTCAATCTCATAAGGTCCTTCCCACTTTAGAGCTAATTTTCCATCAGCAGGATTAGTAGTATTCTAAAAAGCCTTCCTTAATACCCAATCTCCAACTTGAAACCTTCTAGTCCTTAGGTTCCTATTATATGCTTTGGATATCCTCTGTTGGTATGCTGCCATTCTCAACTTTGCCGCATCCCTTGTCTGTTGGGATTATTACTTCTGCTCGAAATACTAAGGAAAACAGGGTTTGCCCTGTTGCATTCTTTACTGTTGTCCTATCAGCCCATAAGACAAAGGGTAATTCTTCTGCCCATCTTCCTTTCTTAGCTCCTACTCTCTTCTTCAAATTGTTGACAATTATCTTGTTCGAGGATTCTGCTTGTCCATTTGCTTGAGGATGTACTGGTGTGGATGTGATCATTTTAATTCCCCAACTTTTGCAAAAGTCGGTAGTCCTCTTGCTGATAAACTGAGAGCCATTGTCACAGATTATCTCGACTGGTATCCCGAACCTAGTCAGGATATTCCTCTTGATGAAGGACACTACTTCTTGGTCTCTGACTTGAACAAACGCCTCAGCTTCAACCCATTTGGAGAAATAATCCGTCATTACCAGCATAAAAACTTTCCCTCCTGGAGCTTTTGGCAATTTTCCCACTATGTCCATACCCCACTTCATGAATGGCCAAGGGGAAGCAATAGGATATAGCGGTTCAGCAGGTTGATGCAGTATACTGCTATGCCTTTGACACGCATCACATCTTCGAGCATATTCTGCAGCATCTTTCCTCATTGCGGCCAATAGTATCCTGTTCTTAACACTTTTGAGAATAACGATCTACCCCCAGTATGGTTACCACTTACCACAATCCCCTTCGTGTACATCCTGAAGTACTTCCTTAGTTTCGGGATCCTTTATGTACCTCAGGTATGGTCCTACAAGAGATTTCTTATATAGAACATTATTTATAATAGTGAATCGGGATACCTTCATCCTAAAAGCCTTAGGATTCTCATCCTTTGGGACATGTCCTTCTTTGAGATATTTCATGATTGGGGACGTCTAGGATTTAGGATCCTCCTCAGGATATTCATCATGATCAGGATCCTAAATACTTGCTACTTCCTTATCTTGAGATTTGAAAAAATCTACTGCAGGATATAGGATATGTAGTATTGGTATCTGAGTTCATTTTGGTATTCTGACTGAAGATCCTAAGTTTGCCAAGGCATCTGCTTCAGCATTATCCTCTCTCGGTACCTGTTCAAGTGTAAAAACATCGAAATATCCTGCTAATTTTTTAAGAATTTCAAGATATTCGATTAACCTTTCTCCTTTGACTGCATAGGATCCATTAAAATGATTAGTAATTAACAAGGAATCAACAAATACTTGCAAACTTTTAATATTCATATTCCTGGCCAACTCTAATCCTGCGATTAAAGCTTCATATTCTGCTTCATTATTAGCGGCAGGAAATTCACACCTAATAGTCTGGGGTAATATGTCCCCCTGTGGCGATTTTAGTAGTATACCCAATCCTACACCTCTTACATTAGATGCACCATCAGTATATAATGTCCAGGATTCTAAGTTTTCTCCTAGCTGTTGTACTTCTAAGTCTACTTCATTTTGAATATCACTACTGAAATCAGCCACAAAGTCAGCTAGAGCCTGAGACTTTATGGCATTTCTAGGTTCATATACTAGATCATAGGCACTTAATTTTACTGACCATTTAGCCATCCTACCTGACATCTCGGGTTTCCTAAGCACATTCTTAACAGGATAATTGGTTTTAACATGAATCCTATGTGTCTCAAAATAATGTCTAAGCTTAGTTGATGCCATAACTAGGGCTAATATTAGTTTTTTCTAAATGAGAATACCTAGTTTCAGCATCTAATAGACTTTTACTAACATAATAGACAGGATACGGCTGACCTTTGTGATCCTTTACAAGAACAACACTTACTGCATTCCCTGATACTGCAAGATACAGGGATAATGGTTCACCATCCTCGAGCTTCATCAATAGAGGTGCAGTTGAAAGATATTGCTTCAACTCCTGCAAGGCTGCTTCATGCTTCTCTCCCCATTCGAATTTCTTATTCTTCTTCTTCTTCAGGATATCGTAGAATTCCTTGCATTTTTCCGAGGATCTCGATATAAACCTGTTTAATGCTGCTACTCGCACTATTAATCTTTGTACATCTTTCATGTTTGAAGGTGACTTGATATCCAGGATAGCTTTAATCTGTTCCGGGCTTGCTTCGATCCCCCTTTTAGTCACCATGTATCCCAAAAACTTTCCTGCCCCCACTCCAAAATGGCATTTAGCAGGATTTAATTTCATGTTGTACTCATCCAGGATATCAAATGCTCCTTCAATATCCCGGAGATGATCCTCAGCCTTCTTGGATTTTTCCACCATGTCATCGATGTATACCTCCATGGTGTCCCCCAGTTTGTCTTTAAACATCATGTTCACCAATCTTTGATATGTTGAACCTGCATTCTTCAGACCAAAAGGCATAGAAGTATAACAATAAATACTTGGTGTCATAAAAACGGTATCCTCCTGGTCCGAAGGTTCCATTTGTATCTGCTGGAATCCTGAGGATGCGTCCATGAACGTTAACATTTCATGACCAGCTGTAGCATCTGCCATTGAGTCGATGTGAGGCAGAGGGAATGGGTCTTTAGGACATGCTTTGTTCAAGTCTGTGTAGTCTACACAAACTCTCCATTTCCCATCCTTCTTTTGAACCACAACTACATTTGCTAGCCATTTGGGAAATTTGACTTCCCTAATCATCTTGCTCTTTAATAATCTTTCGACCTCTTCCTGAATTATTGTGTTTTATTCAGGAGCAAACTTCCTTCGTTTTTGCTGAATGGGCTTGAAAGACCTGTCAATTTCGAGCTTATGAGTTATAATATCCTTGGAAATACCTGCCATATCCTCATGTTTCCATGCGAATGTTGACATCCTGCATTTCAAAAAGTTAGTCAATTGATTTTCCATATCCTGGGGGATATTGGTTCCTACGAGCACCGAGATATCTGGATTATCCTGATCCAGGATAATTTTCTTAACATCCAGCTCTGAAGCCTCCGCGATATCCTGGGCTCGCATCTTTAATTGCTATCCTGCTTTGGGCTTTGTTGAGGATTTCATCGAAGAAGAATAGCACTCCTTCGCTTCCTGTTGATCACTTTCCACCTTGACAACCCCCCAAGGGGTAGGGATCTTGATACATTGATGATAGGTTGAAGGCACAGCTTTCATATCATGGATCCATGGCCTACCCAATATAATATTGTAGCAGGATAAGGAGTCTATAGCACAGAAGCGTTGCATTGAGTTGACTCCTTCAACATATACTGGCAGCTTTATCTCTCCCACAGTATTCTTGGCCTCTCCACTGAACCCGACAAGTACAGTGGATTTTGAAGTGATGTCCATCGAGGAAACATTCATCTTTTTCAGCGTTTCTAGCTGAATAATGTTGACAGAGATGCCATTATCCACCAGTATCCTACGCACAAAGTGATTAGCAACATATAAAGTTATTACCAAACCATCGTGATGGGGATCCTGAACAGTATCCCTATCATTATTGTCAAACATTATCACTTTATCGGTTGTGAGGGTTGTCATCCTGGTTGGCTTATCTCCTCTTTCTGCCTTAGCCTCTTTTGCATGTCTTTTTGCTGCAGAATAAGAGGTTCCACAGATGTCGGATCCTCCTGAAATAAAGTTAATTATCTTGGCATCTGCAGGAGGTGACATTGCTCATTCAGGATCCTTCTCAGTATCCTGACCCTTATTCTTCTTTCTTCCCAGAAGATCCTTTAGATATCCTTTACTTAGCAGATAGCTTATTTCCTTTCTCAGCGTGATGCAATCTTCCGTAACATGTCCAAAATCCTCATGGAAGGCACACCACTTGGATTTATCCTTCCAATCAGCTTTTTGTTGGTTCTTCCTAGGCCACCTCGCTTTGTCTCCTAAACCCTGCATAGCATACATTAGTTCAGGTATATTAACAGAAAGTTGACACGTTACCAGTCTGAGAATTCTGGCCATATTAGTTCTGCAGGAGTATTAGTATTATTAGACACGTTACCAGTCTGAGAATTCTGGCCATATCCTGGAGCATATCCTGAACTTCTCAAAGTTGACACCCTAACCGAAGAGGGTATCTCAGGAGTATGACTCTGGGAATGGCTAGGCACAATATTGCCCCTATGGTCCTCAGTATATACTGTCGAACTGAAGTTCAAAGCCCTGGGCTACAAGGGAGTGACAGTATCCTCAAAAGGCCTGCTTGAGCTGGATTTCAAAGTTGTATCTCTCTTATCATCATTTGGTTGGTCTCCTGCTGTTGCTTCATCTGATCCTGTATACTACCAAACAAAGTTAGAATTTCATCATTAGAAGCCATAATAGGAGTTCTCCCTGAGGCAGCAGATCCTTGAACATTCTGAGTGGGGATAATATCCCGAGCCACATGAGTTTCAGTCCTTCTTGGAAGATCCTGAGGCTGTGAAGAGGCTTGTGTCCTTGGAGGTGGTGGAAGCGCCGAACCAATTGTTGCAGAGGTTGTAGCAGACAAGGTAGAAGAGCTCATGTTTGATTTTGAGGCCATAGAAAATAGTGTGGCAAAAAGTTTTCAAAACAGAAAACCAAGTAATGATTTTACAAAAACTTTTAGTAGAAATAGCACCACTGGCCCCACGGTGGGAGCCAAATTGTTTTGGTCAAAAATTACCGAAGCAATTAAGTGATCAAATTAGTTAAGTGAGGTAGTGTGCTAGAAGTATGCGTGAAAAATATGCTGATCAAGTTGTTAACGAAAAACAGTTTTCAGGATATAGCTCAGGATATCGAGCTATATCTACAATAAAACAATGAGCAAAAAGTAAAGGGGGGACACGAGATGTACGAGGAAAGCCCTTGATCAATCTAGATCGCCGGCATAAAACCTCGGGAGCTGACAATCGTAGCTGCCTTGTTCTTCTTATTGCTTCAAATATCAGGATACAGTGCAGGATATGATACATATCAACTAAGTGTTACAAAGCGATGCGAGTACAAGTGTAAGTGTTTATGAGTGATTGCAGCTAGTAGAAAGCGAGAGTGTGTGAAAAGATTATGTGTTCTATCTGATCCGATCATTCCTATATATAGCAAAATGAAAATAACAAACTAGCCTATAAAACCAGGATGCTGTGAATATTCCCTTCTTGAACGTTGTAGACCACTTATTCCGGCTTCAACGTCCCCTTTTCAACTGATTAGTCCGAGTCTTCAGGTGAACTGGTCCACTCGAACGTTATAGGCTGGCCTTGTTAATCTGCATGTGGACTAATTAGTAAACACCAGGATACTGCATCAGGATGTTACCAATATCCTGATCCAGTATCCTGATCACAAATTAAAGTAACAGAGTCAGACTATAATCCAGGATATATGAACAGAAAACCGCCCATAACAGTACTGCTCCGAGTTAATGTTAAAGGTAGTCCGATATTATTTAAATACAGAGGAATCCGAATTTCTTTGATGTATATGATGATTTGTCCGAATTTATAAGAATTGATGTGAAGTCCGAGGTTATCTTAGGAGTCCGTGGATACATGTTTTAATATAACGTTATCAGAATTTGATGATTATATGGGTTCCCCGAAATAATTAATGGAACATGTGCTGCATTTATGTAATTAGTTAAGGGTTCGTAGATATATGTTGTTAGTTGGTTGATGATATAGATGGGTGGGCCAAGTGATGTTGATTTTTGGGCAAGGGTTATTATAGATAAAAGGAGTCTGAGTTAATACGATGTTATATGGTCCTACTTTATATGTGTGTTAACATGAATTCCGAGCTTATGTATATGTGTATGCATCCGAGTTAACATGTCACCAACCAGAGCAATCCAACTAGAGAACCTACTGAGTGTTACTGTCACTCACTGTATGTGAAACTTGATAACTTAATCATAATTGGTTGTTTGGAAACTTAGGGTATTGCAAACCCTACTCCATATACTTACTTAAATGATATTGTACCTTAGGTCATGTGTAACAGACCTAACATTTAATTAACGCTAGAAGCACGTAACACCAACCGAGCAAACTAAGGTGAGTTCACTACTCTTTCACAAGCATGCGTCCCCGGGGGACAAACAAACTAATATTCCTGGGAGGAATACTTTTAAAACATTGTAGTTTAAATTCGATGTTGGTTAATAAAATCAAACTCTATCACAAAAGTCCATACTTACTACCGAGCTAGTTGCCTGGGAGGCAACAGGGTATTAGTTGATAGCGCTATTAGGCTTGACAAACCTCACACCGTGCTGGAAGCCGGGCGTGAACTAATGACCTTAAACACTTGTATTAATGATGATAGACATTGATGAGGGCACAAAAACATGACCGTCATTCGGTATCGAGTTTATTATTCGTAACATGTCTTTAAACTAAACACTTACATGATTTAAGTTAAACCTAACCATGATATGAACCAAACTCATGGTTGAATATGCATGATAATATATATGATATAAATCTCTAAATTAAATTCAGGAGCAAGTTCCATGGTGCATACTTTTTGTTGGCAATAGTTATAGAGACTAAACAAAGCTTAAATGCAAGGTTAGAGGAATGACGATCAACTTTAGAGGATAGAGGTTTTAGGATTAGTTTCTCTAAGACAAAGTATCTTTATTGTGTTTTTAGTGGTGCTGGTAACATCGAGGACGCTTGGATCACTATTAAGGGTAAAGTGATTTCGCAGGTAACTATTTTTAAATACTTAGGATTGTTTGTTCAAAAGGATGAGGAGATAAATGGTGTAGTTGGAAAGCAACCACTGGGGTGTTGTGTGACAAATGATTCTCAACTAAATGAAAAAAGAACTTTTACAGGGTTGCAGTTAGACATGCTATGTTGTATGAGACATAATGTTGGGTCATCAAGAAGATACATGCACACAAGATGGAGGTAGCAGAGATGCGGAAGATAAGGGTACACAAGGCATTAGTTAAGAAATGAGGTTTTTAGGGAAATGTTTAGATCAACTAGTATATCAGAGAAGATAAAGAGAAATTAAGATGGTATGGGCATGCGAAAACAACAACGCCATTTAGAGGAGTAGAAACCTAAATTGACTTGGATGAGCGGATGAGACATTATTTGATAAAATTGCACCTCTCCGAGGATATGGTTCAGGATAGAGGTTCGTGGAGATCGGAGATGCATGATTAAGATTAAGGACTTTTTAGGAGATGACGCATAGGTAGCCTAACTTTGTTTTAGGGCCTAGGTTGTTCCTATACGTAAGGTGCAAACAACATGATTGTTTTCATGTATATGTGCTCATTTGTTGTTTTATGATGTTAGGCTGGATGGGGTGCTCCCCACATGGGGAGTGTAAACTCTTCACCTAGCCAATCAGCTCATGCCATGCCAACTCTCATCTACACTCCCCATTTTGCACTTAAAAACTAGAGGTGCTCTCCACATGAAGAGTGGTAAACATTTCTTTCTTAAACAAGGATAAATGTGTGATTAGTTAGAAGAGAGTGGAGCCCACCATTAACCCTCTCTCTCTCTCCCCTCTCTCTCATCTTCCCCGTATTGGTGACCACTCCCCAAATCCCACTCAATCACCCCACTTAAATAAGGGGTGGCTATGGTATAAATATTCTATCTTACTAGTTTATTTTTTTCACTCATTTTGTCATTTGACAGCTTTCTATCTCTATAGTGCATATCCGTTTGCTCGCATGCTGCTTGTTTTTTTAGCCGGACGTCACTCAAGAAGCAGCCTCTATATATACGGATAGAGGTAAGGTTTGTCTACACCTCACCTTCTCAGATATGCTAGGTACAATTGTCGTTGTTGGTCTAGGGCTGTTTATTACTCGATTTTAAGCCGAATATTATTATTATATATATTAATACAAAGTCTCCATGAATAGTGTTTTAAGATTTTTTTAATATTGTTTGTTTTTTAAATTTTCATCATTTTATTAATATATTTTTTTATTGATTTTGCAAGTTATTTCCCTTTTATAATTATTAAGATACGTATGTTTATATAATTTTGAGTATGTTGTTGCGATGTGCCTATATTTATCTTTGTCTCAATGCATTTTCTTTTTTGAAACCGAGTTGTGAGTGGTAAAGCATAAGTAATCCTAAGTACAAACATACATGTTATCAAAGCTAACTCACATTAGTTTTTCATAGAGATTTTGCATGTTTTTTTTCCTTTTATAACAATTAAAATGCGATAATTTATCTAATTTTGAGTATCTTGTTATGACTTGCCTATATTTATCTCTATCTCGATACAATTTTTTTCGAAATCGGGTTGTGAGTGGTAAAACATAAGTAATCGAAGTACAAACATACATGTTATCAAGGCTAACTCACATTTAGTTTTTTATATATAAATTGACGTTACCATTTTCATTATTCTAATAATATACTGTAATGCTTTATAAAGTTCTGAACACATACGACGTGTTTTTTTTTGTCTTCGTTTCGCTAAAAGTTTTGTTCAAAATCAAACGAATCAATATAATTGATTTTGTTTGTTCTTTACCATGATTAACTGAACCGATATCATGCGAAAATTCAGTAGCATATATGGTATCTTTTTTTATATAGTGAACTACAACGAGTATGAATACCATACCGGTACTGTGACGACCCAACTTATACCGTTTGTTCTTTACCATGACGAATTGAACTAACACCGTGTGAACAACTTCGATAGTATTATAAAGTATTTTTTTTATATCGTAAACTATAGCGAGTATCGGTAACACGTCAATTCCAATCGAACAACATTGGTACCGGCATCAGTACCATTGGAATCAATATTGATATTCGTTTTGGAAACCATTACTGAAATTCGTTTTTATGTTTTCGATTTATGTAAAATATGTGTCCATGTTCTTTTTGGCATACAATGACTTTATTTTTGGGTTTTGCCTTTCAATTGTTATACACCGAGTGCCAATGTCCTACCTATACCGTAAAAAATCAAACACCGGTTTGATTTCCCGTCGCAATGCGCGGGAGAATTCAACTAGTATAAATAAAAAGAAAGCCAAACCAAATTCATTTAAAACCGAGCTTTTAGTTGGGGTTTTGATTTGAACCCTAACCAATATATAAAAAGAGAAAATTACGAAAATGGCCAGGAAAATGGTTGACTTACCAAAATGGCCAGCTCATGCGTCCTTGAAGCAGAGCATCCCACATCTTATGCGTTCGCCATTGCCGTATTGACACGTGCCAAAAGTAAGCGGATGCGTCCGCCGCCAGCGCATCCGGGCCAAAAAGTAGGCGGATGCGTCTGGCTCAGCTGCATCCCGAGGCGCTTGGCTGGCTGTGGCTCGTTGAGTGACTCGTTTGGAGGAGATGTATGACGCATTAGAGGCCTCGGTATGCGTAATTATATAATTTGTTTTCACATAATCTTTAACATTTTTGGATTAATTGAAATTTTTTTCCCTATCTACTATATAATGCACCGAAAATCAGTTGAGGGTATTTTTAACATGTTCTCTCCAAATAGAAAATTTTAATTTTTCCCCAATATATGCAACCAAATTTATAAAATGCTAATGCCAATCTATCCGCCTTTCGATAGTCCAAATTGAAATGAAGTTGTTTACATGTGTTGAAGATGACGTTTTCCTGAGCTTTAGAAGTCCTGGTGTTTATGAGTGACAGTACCTGCCACTAGTGACGGAAGTGATCCGGTTTGCCATTTAAGGAAGGTGGTTTAACGAAGAAATTCGAAGAACTCACCTACAAAGGGCACATTGGATCACTTCGTGTTATCGGATTTCCCCGTCCACGGCCTCTACCACTTCCTCCTATGCCGCCAAATTATTCAAAAACAAAGAGGATTTGGAGACTGAGCTTTGGGGAGGAATTGGAGATCGAGCTTTGTGAATCACATTGTGTTATCGCTTAAAAATATCTTCTTTAGTCCGTAATTTTTGTTGGTTTATTTTTTATTTGTTTTATTTGTTGTATATAAAGGTAAATAAAAAGTTGTATGTTTTTTTCTTTTTTGTATTAGTTATAAATTTAACATTTCTATCCATATCTCCATCTATATATTTAAAATTGAGTCACTAGTATACCACTACACAAATAATCAGAAGATATGGGTGGTGGTGAATTTGGACCATCAAGTGATAGGCCACCTTCTGGTCGCAACCCTCCACCAAAAACCCATGAATCGTGCTTAACCCCTCCAGCAGCCGTGCACCGCCACCAGGCTACCAGGCGCCGCCAGCTGCTACCAAACACCGGTTATTAGACCTCGACGCTCACCCCATTTAAATCCTAAGTTATTTAACCCGGCGCCTCCGAATACTTATGATGAGTGGGACGGTATCACCGATGAAGAAGCAAGCTTTCCTTACGACTGCGCCATGGCAGAACTCCAGTTTTCCTGTTTGCGAGTTGGTGGTAGTCAGTCAAACTACATGGCTTGTGGGGAGGCCAACAAAAGTGACCCGCGTTAGGCTTGGTTAATAATTATGTTTATGTTTTTAATTCGTTTAAGTCGGATACTATATATTATGTCTAAATTAAATTTTGTAATGAGTGCTACTAAATACACCCCCCCCCCCCCTAATTACTAACTATATATCTGAATGTTAAAAAAAAAAAAAAAACAAGGTTGTCTTTTCATATTTTTTAAAAGTAAAATGTTAATATGTTATTAAAGAAAACCATATTTTAGGTGAAATTAATTTGTTATAAAAGAGAAATGAAAAACAAATTTTATATATAATTTAGTAATTTGTTATTATTACACCCCCTATTATTGCATTTACTATTAGAAGCAGCGATGAATTAAATAAATTATTATTACTTTTTACTCATAGTTTATAAATTGTAAATTATACTATTAAAAAAAGTAAGAAAATATATTTAGACTAACTTATTTAGGGATGAGCATTTGGTAGTGGGTACTAGTACTGAACCGGTACCGGTATCGAATTTTTTCGTACCGTATATTTAGTGATTTTGTTATTTTTATAGTATTTATTAAATTATAAACGAATTATTAGATAAAGAACACAAACTAAAAGGATCACGAAAGTAAATTAAAAATTCCACATTAAACAACGTTAGGACGTGGTAAACAACGCCAGAAATACAAATTATCTGCCTTGAACCTTCTATACGACTTCATTTTTTGATTGATGTCGCCGGTGAGATTTATGGGTTTATCTGTAACGAGATGCTCCATCAGCAAACATAGATACACAGCTTCGTTTCCAGACAAGGAGCAGTTGGACACCACATAGTCATCATTCATTTCGAATGAAATGATTTTTTTGGGTTTTCCAGTCTTTTTCCAATAGCGCATATTAACTAATACTACTCCTAAATATACACATATTTTTGTCAGCCTAGGGATGACAACTTGTTTGTATTTTTGGCTTGCACAGATGTCTTGACCGGGGAACATTACCAGCTGTTGGGTTGCCAACTCAAGACGTAGCATTAGTCACTCCTTATTTTCTAGCGGGATCGAAAAAAAAACATAATCAATGTCAAAAAAGGAAGGAAACGGGCTTAATTTACCGTTACAATAAGTAGCCACGTTTTTCGGAACCAATTCCAATAAACACTCATAAAACTTTCTACTTCTCCAATTCATCAGTATTACAACCCAGGCTTCGATATGCTGTAAAAATTGTAGTGTTAGTTACATATTTTAACAAAAATAGTTTACGTAAAATTGTTGATATAATTTACTGTTTCGTTGAGATAGCCGTTGAAACGAAATCCCAATAAAGTTCCCCAAAAGTTTTTGTCAAGCTGTACGGATCTATTAAAACCAACTGAATAACAGAATGGCGCGTCGCCTCTGTTGTAGAATTCAAGCACATCTTTCGACCAATTTTCTGTTTCATCGTCTGGTATCGCCCATCTACCGCGGTTGTGCTGATGTAGGCTATGTCTATTATGTAGACAATCTCCTTCTCCAATATTTGGGGGGTTTACGTTTTCGTTGGATGATGTTCCGCTTTCTATTGCATTCAACGGCTTCCTCCATTGATTAAGGATCCAACTTGATGATTTTTTAGCCGGTTGAGAGCAGTATTCTTCACCCGCTAAGTCGTTTCCCCTCCGTTCAAATATGCTTTACTAAGAATACGTTTATTAATTTAGGGAACCATAGATTTTTTAAGTTTTTTTACACTTCTAAAAAAAGTTACTTATATAAAAAAAAATTTGCATTAAAAAATTAAATAAAAAACAATTTAATGGAGATTTGACGTTTTCGACGCATCCCATGCGTCCCTTGTAACAACCCGACTTTCCGGGTCATTACTTGTCGTATCTTTTCTCGTAAACGCTTGTACTCCCGAGATTTCGATTACCGCAATGGGTTTAAACTATATTTTACAACGCATTTTAAACGCTGATTACAACGCTTATTCAAAACGTAGTTATCGCATTTAAACGCTATTTACAACGCTCCCTATTTAAACGCATTTTATCGCATATTACATCGCTTGTTTAGACTAAACGCTATCGCAACACAAACTCAACGCAAACGCGATGCAAACTCGAAACGTAGATTTACTTTATGCATTTACTTTTGTGTGTTATTTGTGTGATTATTTGTTTAAATGTTATGTGGTGATCAACGCAACGCTTATACGCTCAAATGCTCACTCGCAACTCGATTAAACGCAACGCTTAACACACGAAACGAAAGTTGGAAAACTAACTCGCACAACACGGCTGTCCGAATGGACATCCGATCGAATGGACATCCATCCAGATGACCATCTAATCGGATGGCCATCCGACAGGATGCCATTCGACCGAACGCACTTCTCTCCACCGACTTAACTCTCGCTCTCACACTATAAATACTACCCGTACACCTCTCTTTCACTGATTTGACACCTCCATCCGACCACACGCACTCAAGTCACTCTCAGTCACTTTTACTCGCGATTTAAGGCTATTTCGTAAGTATTTCTCCTCAAATCTTGTACAATCATCATCACTAATCACTTATACATCATCTATTCCATCAAAATCACACACAAACACTTACTTTTCCTCTGAAATCACTGATTTGGACCTCTTGAAGGTGGTTTCCACCGTTTGCTCCGGCAAAAACGGTTAAGGAACACCATCTGATCAAGATTGGTTCAGATCTAAAGGATTTCCACACGTTTTAACTCGAGTCTCAACCAGGACTCAATACTTTTCAACTATTTTCAACAAGATCTCAATACTCAAAACCGATGGAATCGGGGTTCATTCAGACTGTCTACTCATTTCCTAGTTGAGAGCCGGCTTGAAAACGGATGTCCACCGGAAAGATGACCGATTAACGGGTTAAACATGAAATTCCATCAAGAACAGTGAGTCTGGTCTAACAGGCTGAGACCACTCAGTCGAATGAGCTAGACTTGGTGTGTTTCCGTTGTTTGACACATCGTCACGTCGTCTCCGTTAACTCCGTTAAACTTCAACTTTTACTTAGGAAATTTTATGAAGTTTCTCAAATAACAGGTCACTCACTCGAATAGACATCCGATCGGATGACCATCCGATCGAATGACCATCCGACCAGGTTAACTATCCCTTTATAATTTCCAAAGTTTAAACGATTTAACTAAACTTCAAACTTTCAAAATTTTCCAAAGCAAACACACTCATTCCAATGGACATCCGTTCGAATGGTCATCCGCTCGGATGGGTTATACTCATTCGACCGGATCATCATTCGAACACTCTACCATCCAACATTCTGTTTACGCACTGTTCAACACTTACGCTACTGTTCTATGCTTAGGCTAACTCCGTTGCGCTCCCTTCAATCCAATCAACTCTGTGTTTACTTGTTAAACACCTACTGTGAGTATACCTGAACCCATTTTCTTTAAACGCACTTTTGGGTGTTATATACGTTCTCTATCAAAACACAACAACACACAATGCGAACACTTTTAACGCTAACCGCTCCCGCATGCTATACGTGATCTATGAATGCTTGTACTATGGTTATACAGTGTTACACTATACCACCTCTAGCAACGATAGTACTATAGTTTGGACTCAGCACCTGTCGTGGACAGGGGTTGCTATGGATCTCATCACCTTACTTCACGTGTTCGCTGAACATGCGTCGCGCATACTCTACAATGCAGTCTCGTGGTTAAGTTGCAATCATTGTGTGATAGTTACTTGCTTCACCCGTTACGTGATACATGATGGTTATGCGTAAAACGCTTTCTCTACTATATGCTATGCAAACTTGTGCACTCACCTTTACATTTCATGTATTGACTTTATTTTAACGTATGTGACAGGTTGATGTTATGCTATGCTGGAAATCAAGATAGGCAGTCTAGAAACTCCACAAATAGAAATCTAGGTTGTCGGACTTGTTTTGCTTTTGAGACACGCTATCTGTAATAATTGTTGTGGAATGTTTGTTGATTGGTATGGGACAATAAATCTTTTAAATATTTCCATTTAATAGTTGTTATGGATTCTCTTGAGCAATCTGGTTCGCCTAGTGCCGCACCCTGATGTTTCCGCCATCGGTTGGGGTGTGCCATTCCTGACTCCTAAAATAATGGGTCGGACTCATAAATTAATGGAAACCTTTAAAGCTTCTAACAGACGCATCCCATGTGGCTTAGCATTCGACGAGGAGTCCGTGATGCTTCTGGGGGTTAGATGTATCCCATTGCAGGGACTACCACATGTGGTGGTTTTCATTCTTCCTCTCGACACTTCCGAAGCGGGTAACAGGGACCACCAGTGACGGAGCTCTGACCCACCATTCCTCACTAACTAACACGATCCGACCCGATTTGTTTTTCTTTAGGATTCAGTTACTCTCCCGACCCGATCCGACCCGTTTTTTACCATTCGTTGTGACAGACACACGGACAATGAATCAGAATTAGTGGGAGGATGACCCAATCCTAAACTTTAACATTGAATTCATGGTAGAAGAGACGGCTGCAATGCTGGAAAATACTATTCCGACTACCACTAAACTGGTAATTCTTTAATTATTTATGTTACTGTTATCGTTTTTTTACTTTTTGTTGTAATGTTTGTTAAAGGATATCATCTTATACAATTCATTATCCCACTGATGTAGGCTAAGGCTCCTAGAATTAGAGTTAGAGCAGCTTGGACAGTTCTAGATAAAATCAAGAAGAAAATGACAGGCAATTTAGAACATAGGCTGAGGCAGACGCTCTTCGGTCACTATTTGGATCTCGAGTCTGTGATTTGTGAAAGCCCATTTTTGCTCTGTGTTTCACGACATCAGGTGGCCAATGCTAATCCTAGCGATGGAATAACTTACGTGTTCGGGAATGATTTTCTGCATTTTACCCCCATTCAGTTTCGTCTTATCACCCGATTTAGATTTGGACCGTTCACAAATACGATATCTAATGGATCACCTAATTCGTTCAGATCAAGAATTTTCTCAGGGATATGCGATGTAAAACAACACCATGTAGAAGATGCTTTTGATTCAGACTGAGCACAATACGACGAGGACGATTGTCTTCGTCTCTGTCTGTTTATGTTACTAGAGTTAGGTTTTAAAGGTACCCAACGCTTCGAAACCATTGACAAAATGGTTATGAATCTGGTTGATGATTTACAAGAATGGAACAACTTTCCGTGGGGTAGCTATCTTTGGCAGAGCACATATTTGTATGTATATGATTTGAGTCGTCAACACCAACAGGGTAACACAGGGTTCTCATTGCCTGGTTGCGTGTGGCCGTTCAAGGTACAAAGTTTGATTTAATCTGATACAATACATAGCAACCCCTTAATTAAAATAAATTTATGTATATGTGTAGATGTGGATTTATGATGTGTTTCCAGAATTTAAGGAGATGGGTACATTTTTTAAACGCGAAGAAATTCCCAGATTTTTAGGTTGGGGGCCTGGAAAAAGGGTTACAACTGCTACCGTTGAACGCATTTTTGAATCGGCACAAAAGGTAGTTGTTCTACTTTGTTATGTTATTCTCAATTATGTTGTATTAGAATAAATTGATTGATAAAAGTTTTCATTATTCAATTGTTAGAATGAACATTACCGTCCGATTCAATCCATATTGCCCACTAGTGACGAGATGTAGACTGAGTGGTACATATCTAGTTTGTAATTTTTAGAGAGTATTCGTACAGCAAGCCAGATACCGCCTAACATGCAGTCCAATGACGATACGATGCACACCAGTGGTTTTAAACCAAATGATGGGGTTGGTGATGGGTTTGAAGGTTATGCATCGTCGTTCCCCATGGGCACCCAACAACCAAGAAAAAGAAGGTCTGCAATTCATGATGGAGGAAATCATTCACTCGCGAATGAATTACAATCTCCTCTTGTAGAAAAATTTAAATCACTATTGGATGAGAACAATGAGAAGCTAACTCTGCTAATTGAGGCAAAGGTGAAGGTGAAATTAAATGTGTTTTATGTAATAGTGGTGCCATAATTTAATCTGTTTATTTGTTATGCAACTAATGAATCAAAATGTTGATCATGGTAGCGTTCATTCAGTCGGAAAGGTAGTGTTGTATTGCAAGGATTTAGGCAATTCAATTACGTCAAAATAATAATATTTACTAATGGTCCTTATGACTTAAACTTATGTATGTAGCCGGAAGTCGACTCGTTCGTTAACTTCAATGATGTTGGTGCTTATCATGTGGCAACAGACAATTTGCAACCGTGTGACTCTCTTGTATGTTATAATACAAAACACTTAGTCGATGATGCCCCGACTACAGCATTGCATCGATCAGAGAGGTTACTAAAGTCGGGTCCGTCTATGCTATCACCTTTTGTTGTGTTGAAGAATGTGTCAAAGAGAAACAAGAACAAAGAAGATAGTACGGATAGACACATAAAAAAGATCCGAGATTGGTACAGCAAGGAACGTTCTCTAGTAACCGATACGGATTCAAGGCTGCGGAAGCTTGGAAAAACGATGGCTGGTGAAGTTGGCCCAGAGTTTTGGTCGTCGTTGCTAGGTGACGACGGGTCCGGTTGGTTGAGTGATGATGTAAGGAAATTATGAGTATTTATGCTTCCAAATTAATTTTATTTTCAAAACTGTTATTTTAATAATTTATCAAAACCGCATTTATACGGTTGGATGATTAAGATGTATGAGCAGCGGCAACAAAGCGATCGTTGGAGCATTCTACCACCCTATTTTCAAATGACCATAGTTGAGTGTGATGCGATCCGGAGGTTGGAGTGTTATTTCAATGGGTCCATGATTCCTATTCCACCAATTTCCGAAGTTAACGAGGTAAGTTATGTTTGAATGCCAAAATCTTTATATATATTATATTCAAAAAATTAAACTTTTAAGGCATGGATAGGTTTATGTTCCGTTGAATATTAGAAACGTGCATTGGCTTTTGGAGGTGTTCCACCTTCGAGATCAGACTCTTACAATTTATGACAGGTTTGTGATATCGTATATATGCCACTGTACATTGAATCCCTTTCTTAGCAATGATTATCTTACATATGCCTACATGTGTAGTCTATTGGAAAGTGGAACTTTGGTGAAAGATAGAACAGAAGTCATTTGCCACATAAATTTTGCCTTCGACATATGGCTACGCATCAACGAATACTATGTAGACGATGAGCCATTGAAGATGTCATGGCAGTTCAAAGTCCTTTACTCGAACCTAGTCCCTCAACAATCAGGGAAGTTAGGAGATTGTGGGGTATGGGCTTGCATTTTCATGGAAAGGTTGATCAACAAGCAACCCATATATCAACAAGAAGACACCGCTACGGCTGCTTACCAAATGAGGCAAAGGTTGGCAATAATGTTCTACGATAGTCTCTTACCCAAAAACTTTGATCTTGTCACTACGTGCCACACATTTGAAAATGATCTTGATGAACAAGTTGTATAACAGTGAACAACATGACGCTTTAGTTTTTATATATTATCGTGGGTTATGGTATTAAATGTTTTATTGTGATAAAAGGTTTTATGACATTAAACATTTACATTCATAACACAACTACTCGAGTGGGCAGAAGTAGGTGTTGGGCCGGCCCAATGCTGATTCAGGGCCAATGACAAGGTGGTCGAACAACGGGTTAGAACGGCCCATTTTAAGGCCCGTTTTTCGGGCTTAAAGATAAACAGTCTTTTACAGTATTTTAAGGCCCGTTAGAACGGCCCATTCATAAGACATTCATAAACAGTATTTTTTAATAAACTACTAAATATTACTATTCGGAAAAACGTTCATTTCATACAAAGCTTGAAAATAGTTAACCAAACTACTAGACAACGCCAAAATAGGTTAATATTGCACACAACTTAGACATAACGGGGGAGACTTATAAATAAATCTTCATAATCTACCAAACTGAGAGGCAATCAAAGTCCTCCTCATACGTCAACAGGTAGTCTAGCAATGCTTCCTCGATAACTTCATCTTCAGATAGCTTCGTGTCGGGGTTGGACACGTTCTTTACTCTTCCCTCAAACATAGAACATTTGCACCGAAGATAGGCGCAATGGGTCCTCATTTCGTTCATGTCTCGTGTCGTCTCCCCAACATGGATACAAAACATGTTGAAGACGATGTTCCAGAAGTCGTCGTCCATCCTCGTATGCCTGCATAAATGTCGCGTTTCGACGTACGACACTGCCACAACAATGTCTTCGCATTCGGACCATGAACCGTTTGCCATTTTCTTTAGTGATATTAAAGGTTTTGTCAAGGTTAAAATTTGGTTTAGGAGATGGTATGAATGATGTTATTAGTAGGCTATATATATAGGCAACAACTAGAAAGTTAGAGGTTAAATGCTAAATTTCTATTAAAATATAATTATAATTGTTACTTTAAGTTTATTAAAAGAATTCATTTGCTATTCCGTCTTTTCAATTTCCTTTTTTTCGTCTTCTGCTATTCCATTTTATTAAATGAATTCATTTGTTTTGTAAATATGGACCATTAGTAGTGTATACACGAACAATGACACAAAATTCGTTTGCTATTCCAAAAAATAATAATAATGATAATAATAGATACAGATTTATTTAAAAATATGGAGGAGGTAGGTGGATGTTATTAGAGGTCTATAAATATGGACCATTGGTGGGCATTTCTTCATACCACAATATACCACAATAAGGTCGTCAAAAGGAAGGCGTCAATCAAGCATTCCAGATTCTGTAGAGAAGGTTGTTTGGCTTACTCGGAATGACCAATTTGTTTATTGGACACAAAATGTTCTTGAGTTCTACTACGACGGTGATAGCCAATTTTGCTATTCAACTTATATGGGGCAAACGCCGTTAGACAGAGAGTGGTGGGGTGGAGTACTAGGCTATTGTGGAAATGGTTTTATGCAAGAAACGGTAATTTGATTATTTTACATAATTTATTATTTTTATTATTTATAATTTCTAAATCTGATCATTTTTAAAAATTTATAGCATGTCCGTGCATGGTGTAACAAGCTGAAACAAGACAGAGAAACTGAAAATCCTCGAGGGACATTGATGTGTGTAAAATGCAACATATATATTACATCAAATGAGACATAAAACTAACCCCTTTTTAGTACTAATGTTGGAAAAAGTGTGCTTTTGTCTTCCTTTTGTATTTTCAAGATTAAATGAGCATAAATGAACAAAAGGGGCAAATATGCAGCAAAATCTAACATAATTACAAGAAAAGGAATAAATGTGGCATGCACGACCCCTCGACAGCATCTTCCCAAGCAAAAACAAGTGAACAGAAGGCTGACCACGGCCTCGTGCCCAACGGACACGGGGGCGTGGCCAGGTGTCTGCAGAAAAGCCAAAGTTGTAGAAGCTTCTATTTCCCGACACAGGGGCGTGCCCAGCTCAACACGGCCGTAGTCAACGCTAAGATTCGCAGAATCCAAGCAAATCTTGATAGTACAGATACGCTTCTGCACACGGGGCCATGCCCAGCGGACACGGGGGCGTGTGGAGCTAATGCAACAAATTGCAATTAATGAGGAAAGAGAAAGTGGATGGACACGGGGCCGTGTCCAGCGGACACAGGGTCGTGTCTGGGCTTCTGTGCAGGCTATAAATAGAGGTGCTTGGTTTACTTCAAAGGAATCCCTTGGCAAACCATCTCTCTCACACTTCACCCACACTCCACCACCACTACAACCCACATCCACCACCATCATCCATCATAGAGTGTGTGTAGTAGTCTCGGGATCCAAGATTGATGGTAAGAGTTCTTGACAATCAATTGATCAAAGGCCATGTTTGCCTAAGTTTCTTACATCACTTGGTGAAGACAAGCATTTAGTGTAATACTTTTGGTTTTTAATCTTTTTGCACTTTTTATTTGGTTTTGTATTAATGACTTTAATAACTAGTTTCTTATGTTGAAGGTGAAACTTCCTTATCATTTGTCTGTGGTGTCTTTGCGTTATTTTACTGTCTATATAAAATAAAAGATTTACACCATTCATATCTCTACGGTCTATATAGAGATATGTTGGCTACCTGGTCGGAGGTTAAGGGAATGGTTTGTGTTTTGGTCAAAAATTACCTAAGCAATTTAGTGATCAAATTAGTTAAGTGAGGTAGTGTGCTAAGAATGTGTATCAAAAATATGTTGAGTTGGTTGTTTGCAAAAACAGTTTCAGGATATAGCTCAGGATATTGAGCTATATCTATAATCAAACAATGAGCGAAAAGTAAAGGGTGACACGAGATGTACGAGGAAAGCCCTTGATCAATCTAGATGGCCGGCATAAAACCTCGGGAGCTGACAATCGCAGCTGCCTTGTTCTTCTTATTACTTCAAATGTCAGGATACAGTGCAGGATATTGACCAGATCGCTACTAAGTGTTACAATGCTTTCAGAAAGTGAGAGTTGCGAGAGAAAGAGTAAAAGAGTTCGAGAGTAGTGAGTGTGATGTCCTATTCGATCTGATTTATCCATCTATTTATAGCTAAGAAATAAAACAAAATTTCCTACAAATGTGGGATGCCATCGAATATTCTTTAGTTAACGTTAGAGACCAAGTAAAGCGGCCTCAGCGTCTTTCTTCAAACAACTTGGACTGAGTATTCAGGGGAAGAGGTCTTCATGAACGTTGCAACCTTGAACTCGTACTCCTGCACATAATCCGTTAGTGATCCTCAGGATACCATCCAGGATGTTACCAATATCCTGATTCAGCACCCTGAGTATGAACATTTACCATATAATCAAGATATAATTCAAGATATTATCCAGGATATGGGCTCAGAATTTCACCCATAACAATTGTCCCCAAAAATGTTACCGTTAAGGATCCTGAGACTAACGGTTACATTTTTTCACGATAAACGAGGTAATTAAGAGATAAGACCTCTAATTTGACTGCTTATAACTGCTCAGACTGAATTCACTCATTACCTCCCTATAACTTCTCACCCTCACCCTCATCTTCATTTAACCTTCACGGAAGAGCAAAAAGGTAAAATCCCCTCTTTCACCTATATCTTCTTCTCTCTATTCTGTGCAACATTCCGGTGACCATATGGCAAGACAAACCAGATCTAGCTCCGGCGACTCCGCCCCCTCATTTATTCACCAGAATATTCTCCAAGATCCGGAGAAAGAAATTTGCTCCTTTGACAGCGCTCATCTGTCAGCTCTCAAATCCTCCGGCATCTTCCAAAAGGGACGGTGTTCCGGCCGTTCGATAGGGAAATCCGGTCGGACATGGTTTCCGATGAGTGGCTGTGTTTTAATGCTTTTCCTTTTACCTTAGGGCTACAGTTTCTGTTTCCTGACTTTATCACCGAGTTTTTCAACATCACAAAAATCTGTTTTAGTCAAACAATGCCAATGCTTTGGTGAGTTTTGTTTGTTCTTGATCAAATCAAGAACAAGCACAATCCTGATCTTTCTGTTCATGACCTCCCTTTAGCATACCGGCTTAGATGCCATGGCTCTTGTCGATTCTTGTTCTATTCCACCTCCAGCGATCCACTGATACTCCGAGCCACCAGGAATGAAGAGGAATGGAAATCCAAGTTTTTCTTTGTAAAAAGAGATTCAATCCCTGGTGGAGTGGATTATCCGGTGAAGTGGTTGAGAAAGGGTAGGATTTAGGGTTTTAGGATGATCCTGACTCACATCCTATCTTATATCCTGTTTTATATCCTGAACTGATTTCCTTTTTTCTTTCTTGTATACAGCTGATTTCAGAAAGCTTGCACCTCCTTTAGCTGACTCAAAGAAGAGAATCGATACCATCAGGCTCCTTCCAGAAGTTGAAAGAAGCTTCAATCCATTTCCAGCATATTCAAGCCAACCCTCAAGTTCAAACATGTCTGGTAAGGATCCTGCTCAATATCCTGGATACATGTTTTTATTTGATATATTTCAAAAAAGAGTTTTAAAGTTACTCCCTGTATGCAGATTCCAACAAAGTTCCTATCCTTCTTGACCTTGATGAACTTGACAGCTACCCTACTCCAGTCAATGTCAAGAAGGAAACCCCTACTACCACCAGTTCCAAACCGGTCCCGGCCCCTAAGCCCAATCCAAGAACCCGAGCTTCTACTTCTAAGAAGAGGAAGGGTTCCGAGGCCAACACTCCAGGCTCTGAAGGGTTCTCTTATGAAGAACTCAGCTTTACTGACTCCTTGAAGCCGATGACATCCTTCCTCAATAAGGTAATATCCTGGTATTATATCCTGCGTACATATCCTGACAGAATATCCTGACATAATATCCTGGTTAGTAAGTTTTGATTCATGCCTGAATTTTGACTTGCAGGGGCTCCAGCATCTACTCCACCTCTACACTGATGCCTACAGTACGACCAAATTTCAAGAAGCCAGGATCAAGCAGCTTGAGACCACTGTTGCTGATCAGGGTGTCATTGCTAAAGCCAAGTCCCGACACTACGAGGATAAGCTGAAAAAGGTCACCCGGACACCGAGGTAAAGCTGGCAGCCATCCAAGTCGAGCATGAACAGGCCATGGTCTCTTTCCGGGAAGGGATCAAAAATTCAGTAGTTGTCTCCCTGCTACAGGCTCGGATCAAAATGACTTACGAGGCCAGGGAGACAGGTTTTGAATGCCTATCCTGGCCGGTCGACTCTTGGGTGGCAAAGCTGAAAGAGCTTGGAGGCAAACCCGTGCCATAACCTGCTAAATCCGTGGCCGGTGAGACTTCCAAGTCAGCAGAGGTGGCGGACAACGCTGGAGAGGAGAAGGATGTTGGGACGGATGCTGGTGAGGATGCTGGAGAGGATGCTGCTCAGGATGCTGAGGCTGAGAAGACAGAGAAGGCTGGTGGAGATGCCGCTATGTGAGGGCGTTAAGTGGGCGATGATGGATGTTGATGCCTAGGCCGGAGCCCACTATTTTAAATTTGAATGTTGGTCTGTAACCCCTAAACAATTTACTTTTCCTGCACTTGAACAATTTATATTTCCTGCATGCTTTATTTTGAACAATATAATAGTTGGAGGTGGATGGGTCTCGGTTTGAGATGAAGCCTTCAATTGTTATACACATATGGCTAGAAACTAATTGTGCTTTTGGTGGATGGATCTCGGTTTGAGATGAAGCCAAAAGCACAAACTTTTGCTTTGGTAAAAATATAACTTTCTTTTGGCCTTATCTTTGTTGTTACAATTTAATTGCATAAATCTTACTTTGCAAATATTTTTCTTTGAACATCCTTGGAAACATTTTGGGAACATATTCTTAGAGTATCCTGAGAAATATCCTAGCCAGGATACTGCTACATAACTTAAGAAACTTAAGTTAATCAGAGGAGATTTCAAAAGATAAAAAAGGAGATATCATACCAAAGACTCTTAAAGAGATAATTCCAATCTTCTATCTTATAAATGTCCTCAGTGCATATTTAGAAATCCAAACCCATCCTTTGAAAGGCATATGCCCCCTGTGTTTAGCAGATAGGAAATGTAAACATAGATATATTCTATTCAAAACCTGTTTTTGAACTTTAGTTTTTCTAGGGATAAATCCTGAATATCCTGGGGATAAACTCTTAGTATACTGGGGATAAACCCTGATTTTCATGCGCTACAGGCGGGAGTGTATAAACCCCAAGACCTAGAAAGGTGAAAACCTTTAAACCTTAGAGAGTATGAAAATACCCTTTCGTGAGAGAGGGTGATCAATCCTCATATACCTTGAGGATCCAGGATATAGCCAATAGTAACGGAATTGTCAGCCACTTTTACATGAACTGGTCCCGCTACCTTGAACTATCCCTGGATAACTTGCGCTCCAGGTGGGGTGTTTAAACCCAATTCGTGAGAAAGGTGAATACCTTTAAACCTTTGAAGGGATAAGGATCCCTTAATCATGAGAGAGGGGGCCAATCCTCTAATATTTCGGTTTATCTTGAGCATATATCTTGGAGCTATATCCTGGGGCATATCCTGCAGAATAATCTTGAACTAAGGTGGGTGTTAGCTTGGCTAACCCCCCTCCGATGCTTAAGTCAGTACTGGGTACAAGATAATAAACAAATTCAAACATATTTAAAAGAGGTAGAATCCATACCATCCTGAGTTAGAAATTAAATTCTAAACTCACTTGAAATAGAGCTTTAAGTGTATAGCATTCCAGGATCTTGGTAGCATATCCCCTTCCATATTCTTGAGTCGGTATGCTCCTTCCCCAGATTCTGATTCAACCTCATATGGTCCTTCCCACTTTGGAACTAACTTTTCATCAGCAGGATTAGTAGTATTCTAAAAAGCCTTTCTTAGCACCCAATCCCCAGCTTGAAATCTTCTAGTCCTTATATTCTTGTTATATGCTCTAGATATCCTATGTTGATATGCTGCCATCCTCAGCTTCGCTGCATCTCTTGTCTCATCCACTGTGTCCAATTCTTGGCACAAAGCTTCAGGATTCTGCTCAGGATCCCGGAGATTAGATCTTGCTGTAGGGATCACCATTTCTGTAGGGATCACTGCTTCTGCTCCAAATACTAAGGAGAATGGAGTTTGGTCAGTTGCATTCTTTATTGTTGTCCTATTAGCCCATAAAACAAAGGGTAATTCTTCTGCCCATCTTCCTTTCTTAGCTCCTAATCTCTTCTTCAAATTGTTGACAATTGTCTTGTTCGAGGATTCTGCTTGTCCATTTGCTTGAGGATGTACTGGAGTAGATGTGATCATTTTGATTCCCCAATTCTTGCAAAAGTCAGTAGACCTCTTACTTACAAACTGAGAACCATTGTCACAAATTATCTCAGCTAGTACCCCAAACCTAGTCAGGATATTCCTTTTTTATGAAGGATACTACTTCTTGATCTCTAACTTGAACAAATGCTTTAGCTTCAACCCATTTAGAAAAATAATCAGTCATTGCCAACATAAAGACCTTTCCTCCTGGAGCCTTTGGCAATTTTCCCACTATGTCCATCCCCCACTTCATGAATGGCCAAGGGAAAGCAATAGGATAAAGTGGTTCAGCAGGTTGATGTAATATGTTGTTGTGCCTTTGACATGCATCACATCTTCGAGCATATTCTGCAGCATCTTTCTTCATCGTCGGCCAATAGTATCCTGTTCTTAATACCTTTGAAAATAATGATCTGCCCCCAGTATGGTTACCGCAATCCCCTTCGTGTATATCCTAGAGCACTTCTCTAGCTTCAGGATCCTCCAAGCATCTCAGGTATGGTCCTGCAAGGGATTTCTTGTACAAAACATTATTTATAATAGTGAATCATGATACCTTCATTCTAAAGGCCTTAGGATTCTCATCTTTAGGGATGTGTCCATCCTTGAGGTATCTTATGATTGGAGCCGTACATGATTTAGGATCCTCATCAGGATCATGACTAGGATCCTGAATACTTGCTACCTCCTTATCCTGTGATTTGAAAAGATCCACTGCATGATATAGGATGTGAAGTATTGGTATCTGGGTTCCTTCTGGTATCCTGACTGATGATCCTAAATTTGCCAAGGCATCTGCTTCAGCATTATCTTCTCTTGGTACCTGTTCAAGTGTAAAAACATCAAAATATCCTGCTAATTTTTTGAGAATTTCGAGATACTCGATTAATTTCTCACCTTTAACTGCATAGGATCCATTAAAATGATTAGTAATTAACAAGGAATCAACATATACTTCCAAACTCTTAATATTCATGTTTCTAGCCAACTCTAATCCTGCAATCAAAGCTTCATATTCTGCTTCATTATTAGTGGCAGGGAATTCACACCTAATAGCCTGGGGTAATATGTCCCCCTGTGGCGATTTTAGTAGTATACCCAATCCTACACCTCTAACATTAGATGCACCATCAGTATATAATGTCCAGGATTCTGAGGTTTCCCCTAGTTGTTGAACTTCTAGATCTACTTCATTTTGAATATCACTACTGAAATCAGCCACAAAGTCAGCTAAAGCCTGAGATTTTATGGCATTCCTAGGTTCATATACTAGATCATAGGCACTTAGTTTTACTGACCACTTAGCCATTCTACCTGACATCTCAGGTTTCCTAAGCACATTTTTAACATGATAATTGGTTTTAACATGAATCCTATGTGTTTCAAAATAGTGTCTAAGCTTTGTTGATGCCATAACTAGGGCTAATATTAATTTTTCTAAATGAGAATATTTAGTTTCAGCATCTAATAAACTTTTACTAACATAATAGACAGGATACTGCTGACCTTCGTGATTCTTTACAAGAACGGCACTTACAGCATTCCCTGATACTGTGAGATACAGGGATAATGGTTCACCATCCTCAGGCTTCATCAATAGAGGTGCAGTTGAAAGATATTGCTTCAAATCCTGCAAGGCTACTTCATGCTTCTCTCCCCATTCGAATTTCTTATTCTTCTTCAGGATATCATAAAATTCCTTGCATTTTTCCGAGGATCTTGAGATAAATCTGTTTAATGCTGCTACTCGTCCCGTCAGTCTTTGTACATCTTTCATGTTGGAAGGTGACTTGATATCCAAGATGGCTTTGATCTGTTATGGGCTTGCTTCTATCCCTCTTTTTGTCACCATATATCCTAAAAACTTTCCTGCCCCCACTCCAAAATGGCATTTGGCAGGGTTTAACTTCATGTTATATTGATCCAGGATATCAAATGCTCCTTTAATATCCTGGAGATGATCCTCAGCCTTCTTAGATTTTACTACCATGTCATCAATGTACACCTCCATGGTGTCCCCCAACTTGTCTTTAAACATCATGTTCACTAATCTTTGGTATGTTGCGCCTGCATTTTTCAAACCAAAAGGCATAGCAGTATAACAATAAATACCTGTTGGTGTCATGAAACCAGTATCCTCCTGGTCTGAAGGTTCTATTTGGATCTGCTGGAATCCTGAGGATGCATCCATAAAGGTTAACATCTCATGGCCAATAGTAGCATCCACCATTGAATCAATATGAGGTAGAGGAAATGGGTCTTTGGGACAAGCCTTGTTCAAGTCTGTGTAATCTACGCAAACTCTCCATTTCCCATTTTTCTTCTGCACCACAACTACATTTGCTAGCCATCTTGGGAATTTGACCTCCCCGATCATCTTGGACTTCAATAGTCTTTCAAATTCCTCTTGAATAATTGCATTTCGTTCAGGAGCGAACTTCCTTCTCTTTTGTTGAATAGGCTTGAACGTTCTGTCAATTCCAAGCTTGTGATTGATAATATCTTTGGAAATACCTGTCATATCCTCATGTTTCCATGCGAACGTTGACATCCTGCATTTCAAAAAGTTAATTAACTGAGTCTCAATATCCTGAGGGATATTGGTTCCTACGAGCACCGAGATATCTAGATTATCCTGATCCAGGATAACTTTTTTAACATCCTGCTCCGAAGCCTCCAAGATATCCCAAGCTCGTATCTCTAATTGCTATGCTGCATTGGGCTTGGTTGAGGATTTCATTGAGCATGAGTAACACTCATTTGCCTCCTGTTGATCACTATCCACCTTGACAACCCCCCAAGGAGTAGGGATCTTGATGCATTGATGATAGGTTGATGGCACAGCTTTCATATCATGGATCCACGGTCTTCCCAATATAATATTATAGTAGGATAAGGAGTCCATCACACAAAAGCGTTGCATTAAGTTGACCCCATCAACGTATACTGGTAACTTTATCTCTCCCACAGTATTCCTAGCTTCCCCATTGCATCCAACAAGTACAGTGGACTTTGAAGTGATATCCATCGGGGATACATTCATCCTCTTCAACGTCTCTAGTTGAATTATGTTGACAGAGCTACCATTATCCACCAGTATCCTGCGTACAAAATGGTTAGCCACATATAACGTTATTACCAGAGCATCACGGTGAGGAACCTGAACAGTATCACTGTCATCATTGTCGAAGGTGATCACTTTATCAGTCGTGAGGGTTGTCATCCTGGTTGGCTTATCTCCTCTCTCTGCCTTAGCCTCCTTTGCATGTCTTTTGGCTGCAGAATAAGAAGTCCCGCCGATATCGGATCCTCCAGAAATGAAGTTAATTATCTTGGCATCCGCAGGAGGTGATGTTGCTCGTTCAGGATCCTTTTCAGTATCTTGACCCTTATTCTTTTTTCTTCCCAGGAGATCCTTCAGATATCCCTTGCTCAGGAGATAGCTTATTTCTTTCCTCAGAGCGATGCAGTCTTCAGTAACATGACCGAAATCCTCATGGAAGGCACACCATTTGGAATTATCCTTCCAATCAGCTTTTTGTTGGTTCTTTCTAGGCCACCTTGCTTTGTCTCCTAAACCCTGCATAGCATACATCAATTCATGTATGTTAACAGAAAAACAATATTCTGACAACTCAGAATACTCCTCAGGATCCTCGTCTTCAACAGCATTCACTTTCTTGCTATCATTCCTGCCATATGGCTTAGAACGATGTGGCTTGTACGAGGACTCCGACTTCCTGTTGGTCGATTCGTAGGTTGAAGATGAATTCATCCTCTCTTGCATCTTCTTGTCATCCTCCAGTCGAATATATCTTAAGGCCCTGTTCCGAGCTTCGTCCAGGTTCCTGCATGGGTTCATTACAAGATCCTGGTAAAACTGAGAATCTTTTTGCAATCCCATCTTGAAAGCCTGCACAGCTGTTGCAACATTAAGATGTGGGATATCTAAAGATTCCCGACTAAACTTGTTCACATAATCTTTCAAGGATTCCTGAGGTCCTTGGGTTATCATGTAGAGATCACTAGTTAGTTTTTCAAAATTTCGACTACAAGAAAATTGACTATTAAATAAATTGACTAAGTGAGCAAATGATGTAATCGAATGAGGAGGAATGTTTAAGAGCCATTTTAAGGCTGATCCTGTTAAGGTAGAACCAAAACCCTTGCAGAGGCATGCTTCCTTGAGATCTGGAGGGATAGGGTTGATTTCCATCCTTTCCCTATACTGGGCAATATGCTCTTCAGGATCCATAGTTCCGTCATAGAGCTTCATGTTGGGGGTTTGAAATCTTTTGGGATTTCAGCATCACATATAGGATATGCAAACCGAGATATCTTATGGCTATCATGTGATACTTCTGGGATCGGCTGGACTACTCCAGGCACACTGGATATCATGTCCTTTAATTTCTGAAGCTCCCTGGAAAGTGCTGACGTCATTCCTGCATCCTGCAAAGATCCAATACCATTAGTAGCAAGAGTATTATTATTATTAGACACATTACCAGTCTGAGGATTCTGGCCATATCCTGAAGCATATCCTGAACTTCTCACAGTTGACACCCTAACTGAAGAGGGTATCTCAGGAATATGATTCTGGGAGTGACTAGGCACAATATTGCCCCTGTTATCCTTGGTGTATACTGCTGAACTGAAGTTCAAGGATCTTGGTTGTAGGGGAGTGACAATATCCTCAGCAGGCCTACTCAGACCAGACTTCAAGAGATGTATCTCCCTCATCAGCATTTGGTTGGTCTCCTGCTGCTGCCGCCTCATCTGTTCCTGTATACAACTAAATAAAGTTAGAATTTCATCATTAGAGGCCAAAACAGGAGCAGATCCCTGAATATTCCGAGTAGGGATAATATCCTGAGGTTGTGAAGAAGCTTGTGTCCTTGGAGGAGGTGGTGGAAGCACCGAACCAACTGTTGTAGAGGTTGTAGCAGACACGGTAAAAGAGCTCATGTTTGATCTTGAGGCCATTGAAAATAGTGTGGCAAAAAGTTTTGAAAATAGAAAGCCAAGTAGTGATTTTGCAAAAGCTTTTAGTAAAGATAACACCACTTGCCCCACGGTGGGCGCCCAATTGTTTTGGTCAAAAATTACCTAAGCAATTTAGTGATCAAATTAGTTAAGTGAGGTAGTGTGCAAAGAATATGTATAAAAATATGTTGAGTTGGTTGTTTTCAAAAACAGTTTCAGGATATAGCTCAGGATATCGAGCTATATCTATAATCAAACAATGAGCGAAAAGTAAAGGGTGACACGAGATGTACGAGGAAAGCCCTTGATCAATCTAGATCGCCGACATAAAACCTCGGGAGCTGACAATCGCAGCTGCCTTGTTCTTCTTATTACTTCAAATGTCAGGATACAGTGCAGGATATTGACCAGATCGCTACTAAGTGTTACAATGCTTTCAGAAAGTGA
The DNA here is from genome assembly GCA_030545235.1 of Helianthus tuberosus. Classification (NCBI taxonomy): domain Eukaryota; kingdom Viridiplantae; phylum Streptophyta; class Magnoliopsida; order Asterales; family Asteraceae; genus Helianthus; species Helianthus tuberosus. Next base: position 39,860,705 of record CM060391.1, read on the forward strand.
GAGTTGCGAGAGAAAGAGTAAAAGAGTTCGAGAGTAGTGAGTGTGATGTCCTATTCGATCTGATTTATCCATCTATTTATAGCTAAGAAATAAAACAAAATTTCCTACAAATGGGGGATGCCATCGAATATTCTTTAGTTAACGTTAGAGACCAAGTAAAGCGGCCTCAACGTCTTTCTTCGAACAACTTGGACCGAGTCTTAAGGGGAAGAGTGTTGGGTTTTTCACATGTTTATCAAAGTAATTTTATCCCAATAAAATTAAAACGCAGTGGAAAAAAGGTTTAAAACATGTTACTTTAGAAGATATAAAACCATTTTTATATGCAAAACCCAATAACCGGATCCATATATGACATGCATACTATCAAAATGCAACCATAGGGTGATTTAAGAAACAACCTTTCAAGGAGCAAGGAGATGGAAGATGATGATGATTCTTGAATGGTAGCTTCCAAACAAGAAAGCCTCAAGCTAGTATACCCCAAGCCTCCAACAAACACCTTAAGATTGCTAGGATTTTCACTTAAAAAAACTCTCTTGAATGACCACCCTTGGCCGAAAATTTCTAGAGAAAAAGAGAGAGTTCTTTTGTGTTCTTGCACTTGAATTATTATATCTTCTACTTCATTTTGTCATACAAAAGGCATTTAAAAGAAAGAGAGAATCTACCACCAACAAGACCCAATCAAAATCCTTCTAACAATGACATATTGCATGTATTGTGATTAGACCTCAAAAGTCTTGGGAAGACCACTAGGGGACGGCCCACTTGGGTATTTATAAAAAAATAAAATTTCTTTTATAATCTTTTAAGTCTTAGTTTATATTTATAACTTTTATAAATATAATACCATGTGTTTACAAGACTTATACAATCTTTTAAAATGTTATTTAACCCATTAAATAACAAAATAAAATATTCTCTCAAAATAAATTATCCATATAATTTATTAGTTTGTCAAGTGCAATTATTTAGAAAACCAATTTCTAAATATTATAAGTGTCAATATTTATTTGTTTGATCATATCATAAATCAATATTATAGGTGTTTGTCTAGCTTGTTATTGGATATGATCTGACTTGGATCATAACGTACTAGCCACATCAATTTAATATGTGTCTTGGGCATACAGAGTCCAACAAAGAGGTCTTCATGAACGTTGCAACCTTGAACTCGTACTCCTGCACATAATCCGTTAGTGATCCTCAGGATACCATCCAGGATGTTACCAATATCCTGAGTCAGCACCCTGAGTATGAACATTTATCATATAATCAATATATAATTCAAGATATTATCCAGGATATGGGCTCAGAATTTCACCCATAACAGTTTGGTAAGGTTCTTGCCTTGTTCAGTGTATAGATCCTGCAAGGACCTGGGTCAAGCTTACTAGGACCTCCTTCAATACCCACTAGTATTGGATGGCGGGGGTGCGGATGGCTTGATCCCCTCATATGTAAACTACTATTAATACATTAACCCGGCTACTTGGGATTGTATCCCCGCTGACTCAAACCACTTAGCCGAGGGTAACGTCACCTTCAAAAGAGGGGTCTACCACATTACGCATTAATAACTTAATTAATTATCTTTCAATATTCCGACCCTTTAGGATTGTATCCTTGCTGACTCAAACTACTGGGTTGAGGGTAACGTCACCTTCAAAAGAAGGGCCTACTACTATAACTAAGATAAACTCATAAAAAGTGAAAAAGTGCGAAAATCATCAAAGGTTACACTAAAGGCGAGTCGGATCCAAGTGATTTATCTTGTCTATCTGTTTTTATTTTTATTGTATTTTTCAGCATTTTTAGTTTTTATTTTCATGTTTAAAACTTTTTCTAAACTTTTGATTTGATTAAACGTTGAGGATAAACCGGTACTAAAAGCTCTTGTGTCCTTGGACGACCTCGGTATCTTACCAACGCTATACTACCCTCACGATGGGTGCACTTGCCCATATGTGTGTTTAGTGTTAGTAAAATATCGTGTTTTATAAATTTAAAACTTGACTAAAGTGTTAAAAAGGGCTTAAAATATACATAAAAATATATTCACACCGACACACATCAGACATCTTCATCAGATACTGTTCGTTGGACCATTCTTCCCCCAATTTTTTTAAACCTTCTGGCGGAAAAGGATCAGGATGCTTACGGATACGCCACTGGCGATGTAGGACTAGACCCTGTAGGTCCCCTTGTTCGTACGGATCGTCACAGAATTGTATATCTAACCTAGAGTGCGGAATCCCCTAGATCAGAATGTCACAGAAACAAGTAGAAACAACAATTCACAATCAACCGGTCTTCTATTGATTTATCCAAACTACAGTTTTACAATCAATTCAAGACCTGCACAACCTCACAGCCTCTCTCTGTGATCTTGCTCTAAACCCTAATTTCGAAATTTCTCTCTCTCTCTCTCTAGACTTTCTCTCTCTAGAATTCTCTTAGTTCCTCTAACTACTGAAACCCTAATCACAAAACATGTTTATATACCACATGCCTGTGAACTGGGCTTCCTACTGGGCTAGGCCATTTTCCAAGCTCATTACAACAATAAACTCACTAACCAATAAGCTAAGCCCATTACAAAATATCCAAAGACTAAATAATCAAACTATTAAGCTGTTGTCACAGAATATGCACCAACAGACCCCCCCTTGACAATAGCTTCATAGTGTAACTTTGTCTTCAAACATCTTGTTGTCTTTTGGTCTTTGGATAGCGTCAGCTACACAGTTTCTGACATCAACAGACTCCCCCTTAGATGATGCTTCCAATCTCCAAAACTTTCATTCATTGTAGATCAGTTAGCTAGCAATCCTTGGTTAAGCAAGTAAGCTCTAACTCTTCCATATATCTCTCTTTCTGCAATGTAGTAGAAGGATCCTATGTCCTTGGCTCTGATACCAATTGTAGGTCCCCTGGTTCGTACGGATCGTCACAGAATTGTCAATCCAATCTAGAGTGCGGAATCCTCTAGACCAGAATATCACAGAATTGAGTAGAAATAGAAATTCCAATTAAACTTGATCTTTATTGATTATCAATCTCACGAATTACAATAAATCAAGATCCTTCACACACACAAATTCGTCCAAGACTCCTATCTCTCACGAATTCTCTCTCAAAAACTGTTTTTGCTGATTAACCTAAACCCTAATGCAAAGCCTTGTTTATATAACACAAGGTTGCTACTTGGGCTAGGGTTTACTACATGGGCTAGGCCCAATTCGTCCCCCATCACCCAATGTGGGTTTTGTTTAGCCCAAACTCTATTATTTCACTAATACAAAGCTAAACCCGCTAACCGTTTATCGATTTACTAATTTACAAGATATCCAAAGACCAAATCTAAGTTGTTGTCACAAATATGCACCAACAGACCCTGCCTTTTGGAAAGTGGATACGGTAAAAAACTGTTTTACCGTGTGAGAATGACCATGATAGATATGCACTCACTAAATATTACTGTATGTCGTTTTCAGGTTTACATACCAGTATCGCAAGACAAAGAAGTCTGGATCATCTTAAAGATAGATATGCACTCACTAAATATTACTGTATATTTTACCAATAATTGTGATGCACTTAATTGTGGGGAACGATTCTGCGTACACAGAAAGATACACCAAACTCTAGTAGAATTCGAGAGTCTGTTCTTATGGTTTCTCGGTCGTATACAATATTGGGAAAACGCTGGACTAAGCGAGGCTGATGCGTTGGAGTACACCGGGGATGTTGTCTGGCCTACATCCGAACAACGGGTTGGTCAAAATTCGGGTGTGATAGTGTGTATGTTACTGCAAAATCTTGTGCAAAACAGTACACTTCCAAACTGGCAGGAAGGAAAAATGCAAGATGCCTGTATGAGATATAGAAGATTTATGGCAGATCAACTCTATGTTGCACGTTTCACACCCCATTAATAATTTAGTTAATAAATAATGCTTAGAGTAGTTTACATTACCATGCTTAATTATCTTCTATAAATTTTCAAACCTTAGGAATTGTATTATGTTGCTATATGGCACCAGTTCATTGGACCAAACTTTTTTGTTAATTATTTATTTAGTGAAATTAATTAATTGAATTTTCATACTTAAACGAACTTCACGACGGTTTTTTTTCAAGTAAAAAGAGAATGATAAGGGACAGATAACTCGAATATTTAACTTGTATGTCAATTATGAATAAAGACTTTTTTTTTCTAAATATAATATTTTGTTTGGGAAAATAAATATAAATATGGGGCTGTTATATTTTAATAAAGTAGATAGGATATACATTTGGCTTAAATACAAAAACTTCTTTAATCATCATCCAAATTGTACGAGGGGTATGTATTTTGAATTACGCAATCCTGAAATTCTCCCGCTTCAACTTGGACGGGTGTTGGTTGTGGCTTAGAGACGCGACGAGAAGAACTCTTTGTTTTGGGCGGTTCTAAACAACTAGCATGAGAATGCCCATACGTTTTGCACTTACCGCAGTATGCGGGAGTGGGTTCCTCTCCTAGCGATAGGATTCGTTTGTTTTCTTTAGGACGTCCAGCTTGTCGTTTCGCAATAAGCGGTGGTTGCGGATTGACCAGTCCATCGGGTACTTCCCACTCTGATTTATGAGGGAGTGAATTTATTTTCTCTTCATATGTGGATTTATAAACTTCATTAGTGTAACATGACATCGCATAACGAGCACAATCGGGTTCACCTAAAAATCTAGATACTGCAATAACGTGCCTGCAAGGTAACCCGGAAACTTGTTCCATTAGAGAAGTCAACTAAACCTCTATTTCCACCGTCATCAACGTTAAAACTGTTCAGACCAATTCCAGCAACCATCCATGAACGAGAACCATCAACTTTGCCTTGAATTTTTTTTGGGCCCACGTTGTAAGCAAGTGTTCACCTTGAATTCCCTCGTTCCGGCGATCATAGAACCATTTTTGGACAAACTGTCGAAAAAATTCTATGAGTTGGGTTATTGGAATTTTCCGGGCATGTTTTGATAAAGCGTTCATAGATTCAACGCTGTTAGATGTCATGTAATGATATCTTTTGCCAGGACAATGTGCTCTTGACCATTTGTCAAACCCAATTTCTATAAGAATGTTCTGTAATCTTGGAACAGCGGCACATAGTGCGTCGAATGATTCTTGAAAATCGGACATCCTGTAAGATTTGCAAGCCTTCCACCAAGGACTCTCGTATTCCTTTTTTTGACATTAAACGAAGGTTGACCATCAAATGACGACAACATAATTCGTGAAAGCTTCTTGGAAACACAACCCGTACGGCTAATTGTATAGAAGCTGCCCGGTCAGAAATGATCGCCAAATCTGGATGCTCGCTGATACATTCTTTCAGTTTTGAAAGGAACCACGTCCACGACTCACCGTCTTCAGATTTACCAATGCCATAATCAATAGGCAAAATCTGATTGTTTCCGTCCATGCCAACAACCAAAAACATTGTTCCTTTAAATTCACCCTTCAAGTGGGCCGCATCTATGATAATAAGCAGTCTTAAATTTATGAGAAAGCTCTGAATCTGAAAGCAATACGATATTGTTAAATTTTTGTGGTAAAATTTATTTATTTATATTTTAGTGTAACATTTAATATAGTGTTTGACTTACCACCGCACCTATGGGGACAAATAACATTTCAAAACGACTTTCAGAATCAGTGTGTATGTGTGTCATTGTTCCTGGATTAGCCTTCTCCAAGTTATAATAATAGACAGGAAGTTCGGAAAAAAAACTTAACGAACTTCCCTGCAAAATTCTAATGCATTACATTTCCCACTCCATGCTTGCATGTATGATAAATTTACTTTTTCTTTAGTTTTAAAATCCTTTACAATTTATGTGGAACGGTATATCCGACCACAATCTTTGAATTGTTCTTTTAATAAGCTACCCACTACCATTGGGTTTGCTTGACGCATATGTGGATGTGTCTGCGTTTTAGAACATGCATGTTTGTTGTTAAAATGTTTAACGTAAAAAACATCACAAGATTCCTGACTAGCTGCCTTGAAATTCCACTGGCAATTCTCATCAATACAAGATACTTCGTAACGAGTTTTTGATGATCTGTCTACTTTATACGATAAACTTTCGGACAGACACATTTTTCCTAATTCAATTTTCATTTCCTGCTTGTTACGGAAAATATAACCTATGTAAAACGTGCATTTATTTTCAAGAGGACAAATAACATTATCAGTAAATCCAGATTTATCTGTTGCGTTAAATTCTTCGATACTGGCGACGGACGCGTCGGTTGACGCTTGCCAAGCATCACAATGAGGCCTTCTCAAACTGACACGTGAAGCGTCTCATGACGCATAAGAAGACGCGTCGGACTGAACGCATAAGAAAACGAGTCAGACGCCTTCCAAAGCTGACACGGGAAGCGTCGGTCTGGACGCATAAGAAGCAGCGTGAGTTTACTCTAAAGAGGCCTCTGATACCTGACACGTAATGCCTTGGCGGACGCATCCGAAGAGTATCAAAGACGCATCGGAGACGCCTTCGAAGCGTCCTTACTTTTGATTCCCAATCATTGAGACACGTGTCACTTGAATATTAGCGGACGCATCATTCACCCCTGCAGACGCATAAGCTCCCTCGTAATCCATGATGCCCTGCTCTAAGAGCGCATGAGCCGGCCATTTTGGTAAGTCAACCATTTTCTTGGCTATTTTCGTAATTTTCTCATTAAAAAAAACCCCTAAATATAAACCCTTGTGTTGCTAAATTCTCCATAACCACAGTCCTCCCTCCCCCTTTGTTGGTCTCTTGAGACAGAAAGCAGTGATGGATTTTCAAGTGGTGGTACTGGCTGGAGGCACTTCCACGAAGCTCGCCCCTCTTGTTTCCAAGGTTTTAATAATGAAAGCCTCCTCGCTCGGTTCGGTTGTATTCATATGCGATGACTTACTTGTATTAATATCTGAAAACCTAACCTGCAGGATGTTCCCAAATCGCTGCTCCCGGTGGCCAATCGTCCAGTTCTGTCCTATGTTTTGGACCTGTTGGAGCAGAGTAATATCAAAGATCTCATTGTTGTAAGGATCTTTTCTCACTTTCTTTCTGCGTGTTGCTTCTTTGAAAGGGAGGGGGGCTTTTGAGTGACCTTCCCTAGAATTCCATTCCATTCATGTCCCACGAAATGCTCTTCTTGGTAGTAGTTACAGCTCGCTTGAAGTAGCCTTAGGTAGTGTGTGTGTGTGTGTGTAAGAAACATAGTATAACTGAAATACATATCTTAAAAGGTCATAACAAAACTATCAATCTTAAAAGGTCATGAAGAAGAAGAAGAAAAAGTATGGTTCAGACAATCTTAAACTTTTTATATGATGTTTTGGGGCACAGGTTGTTGAAGGAGAAGATACCGAGGGTCTTGTTGAACACTGGATATCTGAGGCATATGTTGATCGTTTACATGTTCAGGTAAATCTGGCTTAACAACAGTCCCTTTATCTTTTGTGTTGGAAAAACCCATCTAGTTCTAGAATTCATGTATTTGTTTTCGTTATATAAATGGTGGTAAGAGGGATCTAGTGTCACTATACTGATATCCTCTGCCAAAAGCATGTGAAAGTTCTATTAAAACCAGACGTAGGCAAGGTTTAAAAGAACGGAAACGAAACGAGGCGTAAGGCCGAGGCGGTATTAATAAATAAGTATAAAAATTATATATATTATAAAAATAATAATACTAACTAATTTCATCATCAGATTCATCAAAATCATCAAAAACATACATAAAAAAGACATGAAATCCTTGAAATTGACACAAAAAGTCAAAAACATCAAAAACAACTATGAAAATCCCATGAGGCGCACCTGAGGCGCATCCTTTCTTAGCGCCTCAGCCCCTCTGAGGCGCATATGCAGTGAAAACCCCATGAGGCGCGCCTCAGACTCGTTTTTTGGTCGTTTCGCCTCGAGGCGCACGGAGTTTTTTAAAACCATGGACGTAGGGTGTTTATTTAATCCTTTCTCTGCTATGTATGGATTGAATCAGGCATTGCTTTTCGTGATCAGTGCCACATAAATATTGAAGTATTTTATGTAAGAAACTGCTACATTACTATTAGTTGGTAATTCTAAGACATAACATAAAGGTTTTAGGCATATCTCTTAAATTTTGGAAAAAGAATACATTTCTGATGAAAATCATTTAAAGTCAGATTTATAAATGTCTGTAGCTCAGGAACCGTTAATAGTTATAGTTTATGTTTTTTAGTTTTTTTTTATAATCTTTTTGTTGATTATTTCAACAAATTAAGATCTGTTTGTTGTAAACATCATTTGGGAATCACATGCATAAAAATTGATGGGATGGATATTTTCTTTCATCTAAGAAAGGAAGCAAAGGTCATTGGATGGTATTTTATTGAAAATTGAGCTAAGCTCAGCATTTATAGGTTGCTTCTGTGGGGGAAGAAGTTGGAACCGCTGGTGCCCTGCGCGCAATCGCTCATCATTTAACCGCTTCCGACATCCTGGTTGGTTGGACAGTCTCATCATGGTGAATCTGTTTTGTTACTAGAGTACTAAATTTATCATGCGTAGGTTTTGAGTGGCGATCTAGTTTGTGACATATCACCTGGAGCAGTGGCAGCTGCTCATAGACGGCATGATGCGGCAGTAACTGCATTGTTCTGTGCTGCACCAATCAGTGGGCCCACAGAGTCGGGTACCTCCAGTGGAAAGGATAAGACAAAGAAACCAGTACGCCATAATATTGTCGGCCTGGACCTAACCCAACAATTTCTTCTATATATAGCAGCTGGTTAGATCTTTATATATTATATTTTTCAGTTGTATTAGTCTTATCTATTAATACGTGATTTTTTAGGTATGGAAGTTGAGAAAGATATTAAAGTTCAAAAGAGCATCCTTCGTGCTGTAGGGAAGGTAAATGTTACTTGCACAGAATAAATCAAAACTTGGGTGATATCACAATAGTTCTCACTTGGTGTCTTTTTCTTGACACATGTAGATGGAAATTCATGCTGATTTAATGGATGCCCATTTATATGCATTCAAAAGGTTTGGATTCTAGATATTTTTTGATTTGATGGTTTTACTAAATTAGGGGTGTAAAAGAGCCGTAAGCTCTAGCTCGAGCTCGAGCTTAGCTCCTTTATGTTTTGTTTATATACATTTATAATTATAGTTTTTTATTATTAAATAATATATATTGTTGAGTAATTTATATCATATAACAATAATTATTATGTAAATATAGATTTAATATATCATATAAAAATATATAAATAGTAGGATTGTTTAGGCTCGCGAGCCTACTTGATCTCGATAAGTGAAGCTCTACAAACTTATTTTTAATATCGGACTCAGGCTCGTTTAAGCTTGGATGGATCATTTCGAGCTTTTATCGAGTAGTTCACTAGCGACTTGGCTCGGGGACTTACACTTACACCCCTATAATAAATTGATCTATTACAATTTTTATTTCATACACTTTAAATATATTTTTTTGTAGGTCTGTTCTTCAGCAAGTTCTTAATCAAAAGCAAACTTTTAGAAGCTTAAAGCAGGATGTGCTGCCTTATCTTGTTAAAAGTCAGCTGGTTGGTTTGTTAAGACTCCACACGCCTTTTATTTCTTCATTTTATTAGCATTATTATGTAACAGCTTCTATTGCTTAATCAGAGGTCTGAAATATTATTGAATGGAGCACAAGCTGAAGAAAATGGGAACGAGGATAATTATAATACGGATAAAGTAATGTTGTCTCAGCTGCTGGCTAATGCGTCTACACCGAGTTTTCATGAAGTGTACGCTTTGGGTCCTAATGGGTTTTCCCCGGCTGAGAGAAAAACCCATAAATGTTGTGTTTATATTGCCAACAAGACCAAATATTGTGCAAGACTAAATTCCATTCAAGCGTATAGTGACATTAACCGAGATGTGAGTTTCGTTTTCTTTTCTTTTCTTTTTAGTGTAAGGTTGCTGATGTTTGACTGTTGAGCATGTCAGGTGATAGGAGATGCAAGTCACCTATCTGGATGTACATTCTCTGTGCACAACAATGTTATTCATCCATCTGCTGTTCTTGGCTCCAAAACCACAGTAAGTTATCTTCCTTCAAGACTGTGTATTGGTCTAGATGTTACGCCCAGTTTGCTATCCTGGACTAACTAAGATTTTCTTTCGCGTGGAAACTTTTTCTGATTTACCAATAGGGGACACTGCTCTTCTTTAACGAACAAAGTAGACTCAAACTAACAACCTAAAGTTTGCATGATAAATTTGCATGTAAAAAGATCAAGACTGTAATTGGTGGGGTGTGTAGTATTTGACCTTAAAATACACTGTTAAAACAAATACTGTATTACCCTTAAGAAAAAGTACCACTGCGATTGGATCCTTATAGAGATTTTAAAAGGGTAAATCATATAGCAAAGGGATGGATGGGTTGGCTGACATGTAAACACTTTTTAATCCTTTTTATTTTTATATAAATAAATAAATAAAGAAATTGTTACATACGGTTACAAAACTGTAATATTTCAAAAATACTCTGAACTTGCTTTCTAATAAAGCGATTTGTGAAGGTTTTATGCAATTGAATACATTTATGGTGACTTTCAACCCCATTTGTATGTTTCCTCATTAGGTTAACCCACTTGATTAATTAGAGATGACGATAGCCTAGATTTTTCACCAATTTGTATAAACATGTAGAGTTTAAACCTTCAATAAATCAAGGGGTAAGCGTCTTTCTTTCTTGTTTATTAATATTTTTTAATTTTAATATAGGTTGGACCACAATGCATGCTGGGGGAAGGCTCACAAATGGGTGACAAATGCAGCGTTAAGCGATCTGTTATCGGCCGTCATTGTCGGATAGGATCCAATGTGAAGGTATGTTATATGTTTTCCTTTTTGTACAGATGATTACTGTCAATACCATAACTACACACTTCACATGGCCTGTTTTTGTTTGTAGATTGTGAATTCAGTCATCATGAACCATGTTACCATTGGAGACGGGTGTTCTATACAAGGAACAATCATTTCCAGTAATGTACAACTCCAAGAGCGTGCTCTACTTAGGGATTGTCAGGTACTCTCTTGTTTTCCTGGCTTTAATAGAGGTGTGAATGTTTGATTAATTCCATTCTCTTTGTACTGTATTACATATGATCCACAGATTGGTGCTGGTTATGTGGTTGCTGCTGGCAGTGAGCACAAAGGGGAATTACTAAGGAAATAGAAAACAGCCCCATCTTTATCTTTTGGTAAGGTTCAATTCAATTCGCTTTTGAAATCACACTTTCCTTTTGTACGAGGAAATCTCAGTTTCTGGTGAATTTTTTTAGGCCATGTAGAGTGCAAGTGGAATTTTGTGTGATTTGGTGGTACATTATTCTTTTTTCAGTTAAACTTATTGCCTTCCTTCCCTGCTTGTCAATGGGCGTGTCGGGTTGGGTTTGTTGACATGTCAATACGGGGGTTTTGAGCAAAAGGAGTTGGACCAAAATGGACTCGGGTTGAGACTAGCCATTTAGAAAAAGAAGTATTATAATAGATCCAAAACGATCTGTGACTCGTTTTGGCCCATGGTCTAATACGAGTAAGCTCAAACTCATCTATTGCTTAATTTTATTCGACCCAAGTCAACTCATTGCCATACCCACCTATAACATTGACCCTAGGTCATTGGATAACATTTTCCATAGAGGTCACATATTGGCAGTTATGGTTCATGTTAAATCTGTTTACTGTGTCTAATATGGTTGAACCTTTTCCATTTGGTATACGTGTCAATGTTGCAATGAAAGACAACAGTATTGATGATCGAAGTCTTTGAGTGAAATGATGTAGGAGATTGAATCAAAGCGTATATTTGGTTTGTAATTGTAATTGGTTTTTATTGATTTTGAATAGAGAATACAAGGCCCTATATATAGATAAACTAATTACAGTTTAGTAGCCTCGATAATAATAATTTTGTCTATCTAAACAATTTAGTCTAACATTCCCCCGCAAGTTGAGGGCGAGGAACGACCTGCAACTTGGACCGTAGAAACTCAAATCTTTGTGAAGATAAGAGCTTGTAAACATATCAGCAATTTGATCATCAATTGAGATGAACTTGACATTCAGCTTTTCTTGAATAACTTGTTCACGAACAAAGTGGTAATCTACTTCAACATGCTTTGTGCGGGCATGAAACACTGGATTGGCAGAGAGATAGGTTGCACCAAGATTACCATACCAAAGCGTCGGTGCCTTGCTAACCAGATCGAGTTCATGAAGGAGAGATTTTAACCAGATCAGTGTTGCAATAGTATCATCAATAGCCTTATATTCAGATTATGTTGAAGATCGAGAGACAGTTCGTTGTTTGCGAGCAAACCAAGAAATAAGGTTGGAACCCAGATAGATAGTATATCCTCCTGTGGATCGACGATCAAGAGGGCAACCAGCCCAGTCAGAATCCGAGAATGCCCGAAGATTAGTAGCCCAATGGGAGTCAGAAAAGCCTTGTAGCATGGACCCTGTGTTATGACGAAATAGTAGGCCAAGATGAGTCGTGCCCTTCAGATAACGCAATATGCGCTTCACAACATGCCAATGATTCTCAGTAGGAGCATGCATAAATTGGCACAACTTATTAACTGCAAAGGCAATGTCCGGGCGAGTTAAGGTTGCATATTGAAGAGCACCTACCGTCTGCCTGTATCTGGAAGGATCATCAAGTAAATGACTATCATCAGGTAAGAAGACATGAGAGGTACTCATAGGGGATGATACGGGTTTGCAGTCTGCAAGACCTGCTCGGTGAAGAATATCAAGAATATATTTGCGTTGAGACAGAACCAGATCAGAACCATGATGCACTACTTCAATGCCCAAGAAATAATGTAACTGGCCTAAATCTTTGAGTGCAAACATAGAGCTGAGATCTTTAATAATATCATTAACAGCCCCAGAGTGATTACCTGTAATGATAATGTCGTCTACATACACAAGAAGACAGACAAGCGTGCCACTTGAATCGAGAATGAACAGGGACGGGTCAGTTTTGGACCCGTGAAAGCCCAACTAAAGAAGAGCCATTGACAGTTTTGTAAACCAGGCACCAGGGGCTTGCTTGAGCCCATATAAGGACTTGTGTTATAAGCACACATGATCTGGCCTGGTTTGATCAACGAAGCCAGGAGGTGGTCGCATATAAAATGTCTCTTGAAGATCACCATGCAGAAAGGCGTTTTGGACATCTAACTGTCTGAGAGACCACTTATTTGTGACAGCAAGTGATAAGATAGTCCTAATAGTAGCAGGTTTGATTTACTGGGCTGAAAGTCTCATGATAAACAACCCCATGTTGCTGGTGAAATCCTTTTGCCACAAGTCGTGCCTTGTACCTGCTAATCTTTCCATTTGGATCCGTTTTCAACCTGTAAACCCATTTACAATCAACGACATTAGTATGAGGAGCAGGGGAAACTAATGTCCATGTCCCATTCCTATGTAGCGCATCCAACTCGTCAGCCATGGCTTGGCGCCATTCTATAGACTTATTAGCAACAGTAAAAGAGGTGGGCTCAATGGGTATGGTGGGGGTGGTGGTGGTAGTGTAGGCAGCGGGATCATAACGAGTGGGTGGCTTGGGATGAGGACGTAGGTTGGGAGGCCGAGGTCTATGGGCTGGGGTTGATTGGGCCGTGTGCATGGTGGGTTCGGTTGAGGATCCGGGAGACGGGTTAGTGGGTGGTGAAGTGGTTGAAGTTTCAGGTGAGATGGTGGCGGTTAGTAGTGGATCCGTGGAGGGTGGTGGGGGTGGGATGGGTTCGGTTGGAAAACCGAGTGGTGGTTCAGGAAAGATGGATACATACGATGGTTCGGGTTGTGGTGAGGATTGGGTAGGTATGGGTGTATGGTATGGAAAAATGTGTTCATTGAAGCGAACATGTCGGGCAATGTAGAGTCGTTTGGTGGATCGGTCAAAGCATCGGTAGCCATGGTGAACAGGGCTGTAGCCAAGAAAGACACACGTGGTGGATCAAAATTCAATCTTATGACGATTGTACAGACGGAGATAAGGAAAACATTGGCATTCGAAAACACGAAGAAAGGAGTAATCAGGTTTCCGTTTAAAAACATGTTCATACAGAGATTTGTTGGAGGAGACACGAGAGGGAAGACGGTTGATTAAGTAAACAGTTGTTTCAAAGGCAAATTGCCAGAAACGTTGGGGAAGACTGGACTGTGCAAGAAGAGTAAGTTCAGTTTCCACAACATGGCAATGACGACGCTCGACAATCCCATTTTGCTCACTTGTGTGAGGGCAAGAGCGTCGATAAATGATACCAAAACTAGTGCAAAAGGACGTAAGAGGACGAAACTCCCCTCCCCAATCAGATTGTATACTTTTTAGTTTGGTAATTTAATAAAGTTTGTTAGAACGTGGTAGACATCTGATTTTTGAACTAATGGATAAAACCACATGTATCTAGAATGATGATCTACACATAATAAAAATATACGACAACCATCAAATGATAAATCGGGCGAAGGCCCCCAACAAAATAAGTTGAGTGAAATTCAAAGAAAACATCATTATCTACACAGAATTTTTGAACAGACAAAAGATTTTGTTTTAGTTCAGGAACATGAAGTATATTGGATAATTTAAAGGTTTTGTTAGGTGAGTAGATGGTTGAGGATCCATTGTGAAAAATGGGTAGTGGGTTACCGTCACCAATAAGTAAAGAATCATTACCAAAGTAGGCTTCAGGGTTGTCAATGCCAGATAAGTTTGGGGTAGCACGTCCATTAACTCTAGTATCGGGCTTCCAAGTAAGTCCTGATTGTGAGCCAACATATGAGGAAGTAGCATAATTTGCATGTGGCGCTGTACGTGACTGATTGGGCTGATTAGGGCACTGAGACGGGAGATGACCAATGCCACAACGGCAGTGGCCATAAACAGTGTTTTGGGTTGAAGTCCAAGAAAATTGACGTGTGCCACTAGTATCCCGATTGCGGTTATTTGGGTTAGCACGAGAGTTACCACGCGAAGGACCGCGAGAGTCACGGTTGCCTCGGTTATTGTTAAATGACCGAGACCCAAAGTAAGCCTGTGGTTGTAATGAAGGTGCAGGATTGAGTTGATAACCCAACTGAGAGGCCATGAGTTGAAGGGTATGAAGCTGCTGCTGTATGTTATCAATATTGGGCTGCTGAGTGGGTGTGACAGCAGCTGTGCTGGTGTGGCAGCCGCAAAAAGAGCATGTGGGACCTGCTGATTTGTAGCCAAGATCTTTGTGATCATAAAATCATGGTCACTTAGTAACCCATGGAGCTCGTTAAAGGTAACAGGAGGGGAACGAGCCAATAAGTTAGCCTTGAGGCCATTGTATTCTTCACGGAGCCCTGTAACAGTTAACATGACGAGGTCTTTATCCTTCATTGGTTCACCTATGTTGGCTAGAGTAGTAGCATACTCTTGGGCCCGTGCCAAGTAGTTGGCTGGTTTTTCATCATCTTTCATGGTGATTCTCAGTAACTGACTTTTGAGGGTAAATTCATGAGAGAAAGAAACAAGTGCATAAGCGCGTTCTAGTGATAACCATACCTCACGAGAAGTTTGGCCTTGAACATGCTGAAAAGATTCTTCAGAGATTGTGTTGACAATAAGCATACGTACATTGGCATCATTAGCAATCCATGGAGCATAACTAGGGTTGACAGTAGTGGTAGTTCCAGTTGTTACATTATGTGATGGGCACGGGATGGTACCATCCACATAACCGAAAAGGTTATGCGAGGCAAGAAAGGGTTCGACTATCTGTTTCTAGTAGCCATAGTTTGTAGGTTTTAGAGTGAAACTGAATTTGTGAGAGTTGTGGGTAGCCTTTTCTTGATTTGTAAAGAGTGTAATGGCAGCCATAGGAATCAGTTAGGGTTGTTTGATCAAAAAGTTGCAGCCGAAAAAAAAACGTGAACAGTACTTTGGTGAACAGTGACGGCGGCTAGGGTTTGTATATTAGGGTTAGGATGGACCAACTCTGATACCAAATCAAAGCGTATATTTGTTTTGTAATTGTAATTGGTTTTTATTGATTTTGAATA
The DNA here is from genome assembly GCA_030545235.1 of Helianthus tuberosus. Taxonomy (NCBI): domain Eukaryota; kingdom Viridiplantae; phylum Streptophyta; class Magnoliopsida; order Asterales; family Asteraceae; genus Helianthus; species Helianthus tuberosus. The sequence goes on from CM060391.1 coordinate 39,876,845, forward strand.
GAGAATACAATGCCCTATATATAGATAAACTAATTACAGTTTAGTACCCTCAATAATAATGATATTATCTATCTAAACAATTTAGTCTAACAGATTGCATCTATAGATATAGTTTTTGTCCACCTTACAAACTTTTTCCCACTTCGTGTGTGTACTATTATTATTTTAATACATAACCAAGGACATATTGATGTTGCTGTTGCTGTCGTGGGTTAATTAAAGGAAAGTATTTTTAATTTAAGAGTAAACTTCCATTTTGCTCCATGTGGTTTGCTCGTTTTAATGGTTTTGCTTCAATTCTTTAAAAAAAGCCATTTTACTCACCATTTTGCTCCGTGCCTTAAACGCCATCCATTTCCACTGTTAATTCCTAGTCACATACCCCTCACATGAGGGGAATTTAGGTTTTTCCAATTTGAACTTTTTATCATTTTCATTTTATTATTAATTCATTAAATCCATTTTATTATCATTTTCAAACAAATCTCAGTTGTTGGACCAGTAGACTATCACCGCCACCACCATCTACCACCGCCTGCCCCCAACTTTTGGCCAGATCCGAAGAACATCACACTCTCCTAACCCCTCAATCCTTTACACCGGTGACTCGGATCCACGAAAAACCAGATCTGGACAAGGTTTTTAATGGCTATTGCACTCAATGACACTGAAGAATTTTTAGACCTGACTGAAGGTTTTAATCCTTGTGAAGAATCAAGTGAGCCAGACAAACACATTCGGTCCAAAATACCAACCGGAGAGAATATATTTGAACATAAGCTCCAAGCCATCCAATACTAACTTTGACTTCGACTTATTTGTAGATGCAAAGTCAAATTTAATCATTTTAGATCCAGAACCTGTGAAACCGCAACACAAATAGAAGTCGCAAAAGTCTCCAAGTTTAGGGAACTGGCAATGTTGCTCATTGGCAATAGCAGCTGAAACAAGGGAAGACACATATCCAAGTTTAATGGCTATTGCTTTTCAGAACTGGGAAATCTTGAAGGGTGCGGCAAACTTGAAGGGTGCGACAATGGCAGTGGTGATGGTGCGACAATGGTGGTGGTGATGGTGGCTCTGGTTCACGGTAAGCTCTGAAACAACCACTCACCGGCGAGACCTGAAACCTCCACCACCAACGCCGGTGCTAGTGGCTTTGGTTGTGGTGGGTGGTGGTATAGAGATAGATAAATGGTGAGAATGAGATGCTAGGTTTTAAGCTTTAATAGATCAGAAGAAGATAAGATTGTGACAAGTTAGGGTTTTAAAAGTGAACAAGAAAAGTTTTTTTAATGAGAGGATTTTGAAATGCCCCTCATGTGAGGGGCACGTGACTAGAAATTAACGGTGAAAATGGATGGAGTTAGAGGCGGGGAGCAAAATGATGATAAGTTAGAGAGATCAGCGAGGAAACTGTCTATTTTTAAACTATTGGGGCAAAACCGTTAAAACGACCAAACCATAGGGAGCAAAACGGAAGTTTACTCTTAATTTAAATACCAATACTAGTACGGGTAAGTATGGTCGTATCCACAAGGAATTTGTGGTCAGTTTTTAGTAACTAGCAGATTAATTATCGCTATCTAACTTGGGGGTTTGTTTGTTTGTTTGATCGAGAAAAAAACACAATATGTCACGAAAAATATTATCAGAATGAGAAGCAGTAACCTCCACCTGGAACCTCGATTGTCCCGTTTAACACAAAAACCCGTTTGGTGTTTTCATCACATAGATATCACATTGGAATTAATGACTTTGATTAATTATTAGGGACAATTTTTAAATAAATATAGCAACCTAACAATCCGTCTGATTATACCAGTTATCAACCAATTTACCAACCCGCTAACGATGCAGAGAAATCGCTAATAAGCTTGATATACGACAAAAAATTCAAATATAAAAAAACGTTTCACAAGGATCAACACAAGTGGTTAAAGTTACCAGTTAATGGTAATTGTGCAAAACACAACAATCGATCATCCGGGAAAGTCACAACCGGCCTATGGTTAATCACTTGGGTCTGTTGGGACTTTTCGTCCCGTCTGGTGTTTTCATCACATAGATATCACATTGGAATTAATGACTTTGATTAATTATTAGGGACAATTTTTAAATAAATATAGCAACCTAACAATCCGTCTGATTATACCAGTTATCAACCAATTTACCAACCCGCTTACGATGCAGAGAAATCGCTAATAAGCTTGATATACGACAAAAAATTCAAATATAAAAAACGTTTCACAAGGATCAACACAAGTGGTTAAAGTTACCAGTTAATGGTAATTGTGCAAAACACAACAATCGATCATCTGGGGAAAGTCACAACCGGCCTATGGTTAATCACTTGGGTTTGTTGGGACTTTTCGTGTGTTAGTGTTAACTCATATTATTCACATCAATTCATGTTTTCATGTGCATGTATGTAACATGCAATTCATCTCAAGTAAAACAGTTTGAAAGTAGGGGCAATGATAGGTATGCACATACAAAACAAGCACAATATAGACGTATGTTCGTACGCTACTTCGATCCTAGTATCAGTTAATGTTTTGATGCCCGGTAGCAAACTTCAGTAGCAGCAGTAGAAAAATGTGTGTGAAAACAAGAACTAACCGGTGGCAACTCGTTGATGGGAAGTGATACTGATGTAATTGTTGCAACTAAATACAATTATACCCCTAATTGTATCCACTAACTAAAAAATTATGATGGTTTAAGCGCATATAATTATAAATCATCCGGTCTGATTTGGAGATCTAATTAACAGTTCGAATTCATAGAGAAAAGAAGTTCTAATTCTTTGAGAGAACTTTTAATATTATCTGATTATTCTTCTTCTTCAAAAGGTATCTACGTCAAACGAAATTTCAAAACCTCGACAATCCTCCTACCAGTTGAGATTCTTTCGTTCATATTTAACGAGTCTATAACTTTGAAGCATATTTTGTTTGTTTCTTATAAGTTATAAATGATATTTTATAAAAAAATTATGGATATCACATTGCAATGTGCTTATTTTTATCTACGTCTAGATATAAATTTCGCTGAAAACCGAGTTGTGGATAATGTACAAGTGATCTAAACACAAAGGTACGTGTCATCAAAGTTGGCTCGGTATAATTATTTTATTTAAAGAAACATTGTTTACCTTTTTCGTTGTTTTAGTCATGTAAATTGACGTTTTATAAAACTCCACCTTATTTTTATTAATGATTCAATAAAATTTTATTCAAATGAGTTAAATATAGTTGATTCTTTTCTTTATGGTGTGAAACTAAACCAATACCATATGAACAACATCCGTGGCGATATTGTATTTTTTACGGTTATCATGACGTGGCGGTATAGAATTTATTGAAAATGAAGTATTTGCAATAGAATATTTTCTGGTACCATAAGCTATAGCGAGTGTCCATACGATAACGGTGCCATAGCGAACTGAACAGATACCAGCTGATACTGGTATCGGTATTCGTTTCTATAGTATTCGATCATTGTAAAACACGTGTCGATATCCTATTAGGCATATTTATTTCAGGTGCTATATCGATTGTCGGCACCATACCAAACCAATTCGATACTAACCGAAAGACCGTTGCAAAGTGCGAGTAATCCCACTAAAAATAATACTTATTAAAAAGTAAAGAAATGAAAAGTAACCTTTTATAAGTTTTTAATAATTTGATTTTTATCTAATAACTAACATTCGTTGATTTAAAAAAAACACTGAATACGCGCGATGTGTTTTTTTTGTTGCTCGACATCATAGTAAACTTTTTGTTGAAAAATGGAGTTGTATTTAAAAATTTTTTTTTTTTGTATTGTAAGTTATAGCGAGCACAACCACCGTATGAGTAACGTGAAAGTGAAATGATACCGCCATCGATATTATTGGAAGCGATATCGGTATTCGTTTTATGATTATTGATAGATGCAAAACACACGTCGATATCCTTTTGGGAATATAGTGACTTTATTCATTGAGTTTCACTTTTTGTTGTTAAACCGAGTACCGGTATCGTGTTGGTACAAACCGAATCTCTCCCACGTCAATTAAAAGCGAAGGTCAGTGTCTTTCGATCAATGCAAAACACGTGTCGATATCAGTACCTTGAAGAGCCGAACAATTTTCGATCAAGCAACATCGGTATCGATATTGTTATTATCGGAAGTGGTACTAGTATTCGGTTTTTTGGTTTTGTGTCGAGATCCTTTGGGCATATCGCAATTTTATCTTTTTTCGCTTTTATATTTCGGTTGGAGTAGTATTCAAATATAGTAGTGTAACTTAGATCGAGTAACAGTATGCTACTAGTGTCGTAACAAGGTGGATTGGTACCGATAAAAACCAAATTTCTATCGCATCGTGCGGAGAATGTCACTAGTAATTATGTTTATAAAATTAAAAATGAGTTTAGATTAAAAAAATATATGTTTGTTTTGAACTAAGACGGAAATTAAAATGACTAATTAATTAGAATTTTTAAATGTACAAGTTATCTATGTGTAAATCCACTAGCCTTAATGCGTATAAAAAACTACTATTACCTTTTAGTTATTTAATCAAGATAATATGACTTTTAACCTCTAAACCAAATAGTTATTATTACTTTAGTTTTACCTAAAGCCTTAAAACAAACACACTTTTTAAGCCATAATGCATCTCAGTATTAGATTATTAAAGTAGAAAAATAATATTTATGTCATATCAACAACTACATTTTTTTTTATCCCGCCCCCTAGCCCAACCGGCAATTCCCATGTGGTTTGGGTTGGGCCGGCTTCCTCTTCGGAGGTCGCCGGTTCGACTCCCGGGAGGTGCAAACGGGGGGTGGGACGTCCCAATGATGGATCGTATCCTACCGAGGCATGGTGCGGTCTTGAGGGCAACCCGGTTTTACCCAGCTGTTACCCCAGCGAGTCTCTCGTGTGGGGGCAGTATGGTTTCCGGGCGGAAGTCAGCTTGCGCGGCGGCCGGGGCCCGATCGAACATCGCGTCCGAGAGTGCGGGGCTGACGGGGGATTGTCTTCGACATGAACCCGGTGACCACTGGTCCAGTACATAGAAAGTCACCTTCCAAAAAAAATCAACAACTACATTTTAAGAAATAAATAAAAAGTAAAATACGCGGATGGTCCACGTTATAAGTTAAAGTTTCACTCATTCTCTCTTTTTCTCTTTAAATTACTTATTATATTATATGATCTAATTTAAGTTAAAATTAGGGTGAAGACCCGCCCGCGTTGCGGCGGGGTACATCGTAAACATTGAATGGATTAGTCCAAACGTTATATGATGCATTAACCATATGAAAACACGCATTTCGACGTATCCAGTTGAACTCAGTGTAGCCTGTATAAACATTGTGATTGGATCAAATGTAAAGTAAATGGAATTCATATCGAACAATCATAACGTATTATATGTGACCCAACTTATACAAAGAAAATGTAACGGGTATGAAGGAAAATATGCACATGTAATCGAAAGAGATTAATTAGAGCTTTCGAAAAAAGGGGAGAAAAAGAAACCATAATTTGACTCCACTCAGTTCGAAACAAACTTTACGAAACGTACATAAAATAAGCACGAAAACATATTATATTTGACCTGAATCATTTCCCAAAAAAGTTTACGTCGAAACGTAGAACAACTTGAATTTATACGAAAACGTACATAGAAATATGCACGTAAAAATGGTTTCTTTAAACGAAAACGTATTATATTTGACCTGACTCGTCTATAAAAAAATTTTACGTCAGAATGTAGAAGAAATCATATTTACACATACCCGTACATAAAATATGCACGTAAAAAATAGTTTTTAAGTAAAGGAAGTATAGGGGTAAACCGAAACAAAAAATTAGTAAAAAATTTAATAGGTTAAAAACGTTGGTAAAACCGTGCCAAGTAGCACCAATGCCACAACCACATCGACTCTCAACATCGTAAAAATAAAATAGATAAAATGGTAAAAATTACACTGAAAGAAAAGCAGACTAAAATCGTTGAACCACACACACCCGTTACAGTGTCTTGATACGAAGAAATTAACCAGAAACGTAAAACGTAGAAAATAATAACTTAGTCGATCTACGACCCACCCGTTGCGGCGAACTTTTCAAAAGACGAAAATGGACGCGTTGCGACAGGTCAGTCAAATATGAAAAAATAGAGCAAAAACTTTGAACCTCACATGCACTCTACGACATGTTAACTCGCAAAATTTAGAACGACGCGAAAGATAAAAGTATGGGGTACGAAAGTTGTAGATAATAAAGTGTTGTGTTAAATTATAAAAGATGGAAAACTTTGGGTTAAAAATAAAAAAAAATGAAAAGGGGTTAAAATGTAAAATATGAAATGTTTGGGTTAAAAGTGAAAAAATCAAGTTTTTTTTAAGCACTCCCTAAGCCAAAGGTACAAGTGATAATGCATATATAAGTTGCTTATTAATATACGGAACTAGGTTAGAACCCCGTGTATTACACGGGTTGAATAAATGTAATTTTATATATTAAATAATAAAAAGTTATATCTTTATGAACACCGTATATTGTACGGGTTAAATAAATGTAATTTTATATATCAAATAATAAAAAAATAGTTATTTTTTTTTAAAATCATGTGTATTACACAGATTAAATGTATTACACAGATTTAATAAATGTAATTTTGTATACTAAATATTCTATCAATCGAATTATCACTTGCGAATAACTGTTATGCATAGATATACGTGATGCTAGTTGCATATGTGCTAGGGCTTATACTCGCGACGTCCCACCACGACTAGTATAGTACTATTGCGCCCGACGGGGTCTAGTTATGCCATCGTACATTCGAGCATCGAGGACTTAGTTGGTAGTATCAGTTTTGTGAGTATATATGTCGTGTATTACGTTTATGCATGTGGAAATTCGCAGCACTTTTAATCTATTATGCTATACTTATCAAACCTGTATACTCGCCAATACTTTTGTATTGACAAATATTTTAACGTATGTTGCAGGTTAGATCGCAGACTATATCAAATCAAGCTAGGAAGTCTAGAAACTCAACTAAAATCTAGGTTGTCGGATTTGTATTGTTCGAGAGGACAAGAAATCTGTGATAACTTATGTGACTGTATTATTTGTTAGTATGGGATAATGAATGTATTAAATATTATCGCAATATAGTTGTTATGGATTCTCTTGAGCAATCTGATTCGCCTAGTGCCGCGCCCCGATGATTCCGCCATCGGTTGGGGTGTGACAGATTGGTATCAGAGCCATAACTATAGGGAATTAGGTCAGACTCGATGTGACAACTCGAGTTTTCAAGATTTCTATCTTTGCATTTATTGCGCGTTAAATGTTTAAGTTGTTTGTTAATACGACTTGTTTGTTTCACAACTGTGCACGTTTGTAGTATGTTAATCGTAATGTGATTGATATGTTGTATACGGTATGCCTTATAAGTGTGTATTGATGTATGTCTTAAATTTAATTTATGTGTTGTATAATTTACACAAGGCATCTGTTAGGCCAAACACCCTCACCCACACATCAATGAAATCACCCTAGTGGTGAAAACACCTTGTGTGTTTTCGTCCACTAGTGGACCAACGAAAACAGAGATGGGCCTTGGCCCAGTATTGAGATATTATATATTTATTTTATCACAATCTTCTCGGAGAAGTTTCTCACTTGGCAAACCTTATCCCATTGTTTCTCTCTCTACCTCTGAAACCCAACAAACAGAATTCCTCATTTGAAGCCAAACCTCTGTTTAATTCTCGGTTAGTGATTTTCATGATTCAGTTGTTTTAGATGCATATCGTATGATTATTGGATGTATAATCATGATGTATGTATATATTTATATATGTGATTATGTGATCTATCATTGTGTGCTTGCTAGATAATTATTATCTATGAACTGTCTGTATATTTGATGTTTTGATCAACAGTGGGTCTATGTTAATGAATGATAAACTGATTAAATGGGGATCCTGGTATCGCATGATGTTGGCAAATTATATACTACATATCAATGATTGATTAATGACTTTTAAATGATTAATCATGTAACGATTAGATGAGTTTATAGTTGCTGGGTTTAAGTTACAGTGAGTGTTGGTGAAGATGATGTTCTGGACGAAAACACCCCCCCACAATTGAAACTGGACGAAATCACTAAAGGTGATTTCGGCCCATGTGTGTGATTTCGGCCCAGATAAGATTTCGGCCCAAGTTGGATTTCGGCCATAAGGTGATTTCGGCATAAGGGGTTTTCGGCACATAAGGGTTTTCGGCTAGCTAGTGATTTCGGCCCAACTGTTATCTTGTTAACTGGTTAAATTTATTAAGTTGTTAACTTATTAAATTACATATAATAACTCTGTTAGTTATGTAACTATGTTTAGCCTACTAACTGAGTTAAGTTCATTAACTCAGTTAACTTTACTCACTATGTAAGATTCATGGATGACATTCTGTTAAATATGTAACTTAGTTAAGTAAAACATGTGACACAGTTAGTTACCAGTTCTGTTAAATGTTAATTCTGTTAACCGTATACCCCTGTTTATATATGTTAATTCAGTTAAGCATACTAGCTTTATTAACTGTGATGTTGGTTAACTATGTTAGAATTAATTGAGAAGGCTATTATGAGGAAGATGAATTTGCATGAATTGGAGTAACTGTTTACATGATACAAGAATGCAAATTGCTAGACACACTCTGTGATATTTCTGTGATAGTGATTGCATGCAAAATCTTACAAACATGTACTGACTGAACATACGTGCACTATAGGATTTGATTGATTACTTGCGAGCACATAGTTTAGCATACCGAGCAAAACAAGGTGAGTTCACACTCTTACCAAGGCATGGGATTCCCGGGGTTGGGAATGGGTTGAATGTTTCTTATACTTACATGATTAATGGAATTATTCCTCGGGAGGGGAAGGTTATTAGTAGATACTGCTAGACTAGTGATACATATACTCTCTCTTCGCAAACACGCCGGGATTGGCCGCGATACTAGAACAATCTTCGCAAACATGCCTGGAATGGCCGCGAACTATACTTTAATCTTCGCAAACATGCCTGGAGGGCCGCGATACAAATATACCTAGTCTAGAGAACATATGGGAAACCCCCACTAAACTTCGCAAACATGCCTAGAGGGCCGCGATACCATTACATACGATACATGATTACTAAACGAACTTACGGTTTACGATACGAACATTATAACTAAATAACCAACTGTGAACTCGCTCAACTAGTTGTTGACTCTCTGTTACATGCCTTGCAGGACCATAGGTACTTTTGGAGCTTGCACGGGAGGCACGGTCGTTGTGGACATGGATCGTGAATGTGTCGTTAATCATTATGACATTTTGTACTTATACTTATGTTGGGTTTTACATTATTGCTTCCGCTACACACTTGTTTTATGTTTGGTTTGAAAACACCTATCGTATTGATGAGTGACTTTTACTATATACTTATGTTCAATATGATTGGTGGCTTGATCCTGGTCATGTCACGCCTCCAAGCGGTGGTACTCCGCGTGTGGATTTTGGGGGTGTGACACTCGACCTAGTCCGGGTCGACGTCTTAGAAATTGACCTAGTCTATAGTCTAAGTACCAACAGGCCGACTCGTACAAACCCAGTGGGGTTTGTATTGGGCTTACTTGATACTCTCGATCGAAATTGCTAAAAGCTACAACTTTGTGTGAACACCGCATACTACAACTTCACACGAAGGAGCCTTTCCTAAGGCTGAAATACTACTTAGCCTTTCCTAAGGCCGACACAATACACGTGTTTTCAAAAATACTCGCAAAACAGAACCGAGCGATCTAGTCGAGACCAGGTGTGAAAACCAAGAACTCTCGATATGATTGCTCACTCAGCGCATTTTTCTAGCACGAGAACCTTTCATCGAGTTAGGAGTGACATCCACATCTCGACGAAAGCCTCAATTTCGAAATCTAGTGGAACTCACGAATTTATTTGAAGAGCATAACCACAACTAGGAACGGAACTGTTAAGACAGGGGTGAAACCCGTACCTTAATAAGTCGTTCCACTCTCTATAAACTGGTTTTCAAAAGCTCTCACCAAGGACTCGACTATTGCAATAACTCGAGCCACGCGATGACTAGGAAGACGAATGCTCAACGATCCACAACGACGCTTCGCTCCACGTGCAAGACTCAACATCCTAGGTAATATGGTACATGTCTTATTGCCTACTTGCTAGGATTGCATAGAACTTTGCTCAGGGTATGCTTAGATTAACGTAACACTATTGCATGAGAACACTTGTGTGCTTACTCTCTTCTGTCATCGCACTACTTGCGAACCTCTCTCACCTATGTTACATTTGCTATGAAGATCATGGCTGGACGCATTAACATGACACAAGCCCAGTTGACGGCTCTTATTAACGAACGAGTTGCTGCGGCACTTGCAGCCGCACAAGAAGGAGGTATACCCTGCAGTTGTAACTCACACTAGGATCTTTAGATCCTACACTCCTAAAACAACTCTTGTGCTTAATCTTGTCCTGGTTCTTATACACAACAGGTCAGCACGCTCAGCCACCTGTTTGCACCTTCAAAACTTTCATGGACTGTCGTCCTACTACTTTTAGTGGCACGGAAGGAGCGGTTGGACTCCTCCATTGGTTTGAAAAGCTCGAGTCCGTATTTGAAATGTGTGAATGTCCTGAGGCTCGCAGGGTGAAGTACGCCACTGGTACTCTAGAAGGCATTGCGCTGACTTGGTGGAATGCGCAAGTTCAGATGTTAGGGTTGGCTGTTGCTAACGCCACACCCTGGAATGATTTTAAGGAATTGATCAAAGAGGAATACTGTAGCCGTGATGACATTCATAAGCTGGAGGTAGAGTTTTACCACTTGAAAATGACGGGGTCAGAAATTGAAGCGTACACCAGAAGATCGAATGAGTTGGCTATTCTGTGTCCTACTATGGTAGACCCTCCCATTAAGCGTATCGAACTGTATCTCAATGGTCTGGTGCCGGAGATTCAAAGTCACGTAACCTCAGTAAATCTTGGCACCATTCAACAGATCGTCAAGTTAGCCCATCGCCTCACCGATCAGGCAGTGGAACAGAACAGGCTGCCTAAACGTATCAGCGCTACTACTACCGCTACCACTTCAGCTACTCCTGCTACTCCCAGTGACAACAAGCGGAAATGGGAAGGGGATTCCAGCAGGGGTTCAGCTACCGTACAGTCTCAAGCACAGCAGCAGAGCAAGACTAGTGATTACCAGAGTCCGAGTCAGCAATCGTCTGGTGGTCAGGGGCAGAGTGGATATCGGGGAATTCATCCACTGTGTAACAGGTGCAACAGACACCACAGTGGTCAGTGTCGTAAAGGCCGCTGTCAGAGATGTCTAAGGGTAGGTCATGAGGCTAAAGATTGCAGGAGCTCAAGGCCTGCGAATCAGAACCAGCAACAACAGCCACCAGCTCCACGAAACCAGCCACAGCAACAACAACAAGGAAATAAGGCATGCTTTCAGTGTGGGGCTGAAGGTCACTTCAAGCGGAACTGCCCCCAGTTAAATCAGAATCAGAACAACAACAACAATAATCAGGGCAATGGGAACAACAATGGTGCTAAGGGTCGTGCATTTGTGATTGGTCAGGGTGATGCAAGGAACGATCCTCATGTGGTTATGGGTAAGTTTCTTCTCGACGACTTTTATGTTACTGTATTATTTGATTCGGGTGCGGATACCAGTTATATGTCTCTGAAAGTTAGTCAAATGCTTAAACGCGCACCAACACTTTTGAACACCAAACATGTCGTAGAGCTAGCTAACGGTAAAAGTCTAGAAGCCACACACATAGTTCAGGGTTGTAATCTTATCCTCGCTGGTCAGACTTTCTCTATCGATCTCATTCCTATAACTCTGAGTAGTTTTGATATCGTCATTGGTATGGATTGGTTATCCCAACAACAAGCAGAGATCCTATGCAAGGAGAAGATCATTCGTATTCCCCGTACTGGCAAAGAACCTCTCGAAGTTCAAGGCGATAAGAGTGGTTTCGTGAGTGGCATCATCTCCTTCTTGAAGGCTTAGAAGTGTCTGCGAAAGGGCCACATAGCTATTTTAGCACTCGTTACTGATACATCGACGACAGAGAAAAAGATTGGGGATATTCCTGTAGTACGCGACTTTCCTCAAGTGTTTCCTGAAGAGTTACCTGGGCTACCGCCCCATCGCCAGGTCGAATTTCAAATCGAGCTAGCTCCAGGAGCAGCACCCATAGCTCGAGCGCCTTACCGCTTAGCTCCAACTGAACTGGAAGAACTGTCTAAGCAATTGCAAGAACTCTTGGAAAAAGGGTTTCATACGTCCTAGCTCTTCGCCCTGGGGAGCTCCAGTATTATTTGTGAAGAAGAAAGACGGTACTTTTCGTATGTGCATAGATTACCGCGAACTGAACAAGGTGACGGTGAAGAATCGTTATCCATCGACGACTTATTCGACCAGTTGCAAGGGTCGAGCTATTACTCGAAGATTGACCTGAGGTCAGGCTATCATCAATTGAGAGTCCGGGACGAGGACGTCTCCAAAACAGCATTCAGAACACGCTACGGTCATTACGAGTTTTTGGTCATGCCATTCGGGCTAACGAACGCGCCTGCGGTTTTCATGGATCTTATGAACAGGGTGTGCAAACCTTATCTTGACAAGTTCGTCATTGTTTTCATCGACGACATCCTGATCTATTCGAAGAGTCAGGAGGAACACGAGCAGCAATTACGACTCATTTTGGAACTCCTTCGAACGGAACAACTGTACGCCAAGTTTTCAAAATGCGACTTCTAGCTTCGTGAAGTCCACTTTCTAGGCCATGTGGTGAACAAGGATGGGATTCATGTCGATCCATCCAAGGTAGATTCGATCAAGAACTGGCCTGCACCTCGTACACCAACTGAAATACGCCAATTCTTGGGTTTGGCGGGTTATTATAGACGATTCATCAAAGACTTCTCAAAGATTGCACAGCCGCTCACATTACTGACACAGAAAGGTGTTGCTTACCGTTGGGGTAATACACAGGAAACAACGTTTCAGCACTTAAAGGATAGACTTTGTAGCGCACCTATCCTCTCATTGCCTGAAGGCACGGACGATTTTGTAGTCTACTGTGACGCATCCATCCAAGGTCTTGGATGTGTGTTGATGCAACGGGATAAAGTTATTGCTTATGCTTCGTGCCAACTTAAGATTCACGAACGGAATTACACTACACACGATTTAGAGCTGGGAGCTGTTGTTTTTGCGCTCAAGATATGGCGACATTACCTGTATGGCACTAAGTGCACCATCTACACCGATCACAGGAGTCTTGAGTATATATTCAAGCAGAAAGAGTTGAACATGCGACAACGTCGATGGGTCGAGTTACTGAACGATTACGAATGTGCTATAAAGTACCATCCGGGCAAAGCCAATGTGGTGGCCGACGCCCTCAGTCGAAAGGATACTACACCTAGGCGTGTACGAGCGTTGCAACTCACTATTCAGTCTAGTCTTCCTTCACAGATACGAGATGCTCAGGTAGAAGCATTGAAACCAGAAAACATCAGGGCTGAAGCCCTACGCGGCTCAAGGCAAAGGTTAGAACAAAAGGCAGACGGCGCCTACTATGTAACAGGACGCATCTGGGTCCCACGCTATGGCAACCTACGCGAGCTTGTAATGGAAGAAGCTCATAAGTCTCGCTACTCAGTACATCCTGGTTCGGATAAGATGTACCACGACCTCAGAACTACATATTGGTGTCCTAGCATGAAAGCTCACATAGCAACTTACGTTAGCAAGTGCTTGACTTGTGCGAGAGTCAAAGCGGAATATCAGAAACCTTCAGGCCCACTCCAGCAACCTGAGATACCACAATGGAAATGGGAACAAATTTCCATGGATTTTGTTACTGGCCTACCTAGATCTCAGCGCGGAAATGATACTATTTGGGTGATCGTGGATCGACTCACAAAATCTGCTCACTTCTTGGCTATCAAGGAAACGGATAAGTTCTCCACTCTAGCAGACGTATACCTTAAAGAAGTTGTCTCGAGGCACGGAGTGCCCACCTCTATTATCTCTGATCGTGATGCACGTTTTACTTCAGAACTGTGGCAAGCAATGCACAAATCTTTTGGCTCTCGTTTAGACATGAGCACAGCTTATCATCCTCAGACCGATGGGCAGTCTGAGAGCACTATTCAAACTCTAGAAGACATGCTTCGGGCGTGCGTAATTGACTTTGGCAATGGCTGGGAAAAACATCTACCACTTGTGGAATTTTCATACAATAACAGTTACCACACCAGCATTAAAGCTGCTCCATTTGAGGCATTGTACGGGCGTAAATGCCGATCACCTCTTTGTTGGGCAGAGGTGGGTGTCAGTCAGATCACTGGTCCAGAAATGGTAGTTGATACTACTGAAAAGATTGCTCAAATACGACAACGCATGGCGGCAGCTCGTGACCGTCAGAAAGCATACGCCGATAAAGACAGGAAACTACTCGAGTTTCAAGTTGGGGTCTCATTTCACTATAAATGACTCAGATCCGGGTGATTTTCACATGTTTTTAATGACAAATCTCACCTAAATCTGTGCGATTTCGAGTTAACCATGAAGAACCATCACGAACGGCCAGATCTGATGGAACGGGGTGATTCCCGGCCATTAGAACGAGTCGGAATTGATGGAACTTCAAGTGTTAGTGCGAAATTACACTACTCTAGTAAAAACGAACGAATTCCTCCCGTTAAACACTCGAAAACAGAGTTCAGAGTGCGAAACAGACATGTCAGTCCGCACGGATGACATGTCAGTCCGCACGGATGATAATGTCACTCCGCACGCACACTCAGTCCGCACGGATGACAATGTCACTCCGCACGGATGGCACATGTCCGCACGGATGACTTGTCACCCGCACGGATGACTTGTCACCCGCACGGATGATTTGTCACCCGCACGGATGACATGTCACCGTACGCACCGCTCACCCGCACGCACCACTCATCCGCACGCACAGCAAAGTCAGTCCGCACGTACCACCTTCATCCGCACAGATCATCTGTATCCGGACGGATAACATGTCATCCGGACGGATGACTTGTCATCCGGACGGATAACATGTCTAACCGCACGGATGAGGACCATTCAACCAAATGAGTAACTTTTCAAGGTAATATCGCTTAACCGTACATCGTTTACTCTATTTCTTCAAGGATCATTACAGACATACTCGCAACCGACTCAATCAAGTTGTAATCCCGCTAAATACGCACTGTGAGTATACTTGACCCCTTTTTAATCGAATTTTGGGTGTAACATACGTTTCTAACAAATCAAACTTATCAAACGAAATATTCTATCAATCGAATTATCACTTGCGAATAACTGTTATGCATAGATATACGTGATGCTAGTTGCATATGTGCTAGGGCTTATACTCGCGACGTCCCACCACGACTAGTATAGTACTATTGCGCCCGACGGGGTCTAGTTATGCCATCGTACATTCGAGCATCGAGGACTTAGTTGGTAGTATCAGTTTTGTGAGTATATATGTCGTGTATTACGTTTATGCATGTGGAAATTCGCAGCACTTTTAATCTATTATGCTATACTTATCAAACCTGTATACTCGCCAATACTTTTGTATTGACAAATATTTTAACGTATGTTGCAGGTTAGATCGCAGACTATATCAAATCAAGCTAGGAAGTCTAGAAACTCAACTAAAATCTAGGTTGTCGGATTTGTATTGTTCGAGAGGACAAGAAATCTGTGATAACTTATGTGATTGTATTATTTGTTAGTATGGGATAATGAATGTATTAAATATTATCGCAATATAGTTGTTATGGATTCTCTTGAGCAATCTGATTCGCCTAGTGCCGCGCCCCGATGATTCCGCCATCGGTTGGGGTGTGACAGATTGGTATCAGAGCCATAACTATAGGGAATTAGGTCAGACTCGATGTGACAACTCGAGTTTTCAAGATTTCTATCTTTGCATTTATTGCGCGTTAAATGTTTAAGTTGTTTGTTAATACGACTTGTTTATTTCACAACTGTGCACGTTTGTAGTATGTTAATCGTAATGTGATTGATATGTTGTATACGGTATGCCTTATAAGTGTGTATTGATGTATGTCTTAAATTTAATTTATGTGTTGAATAATTTACACAAGGCATCTGTTAGGCCAAACACCCTCACCCACACATCAATGAAATCACCCTAGTGGTGAAAACACCTTGTGTGTTTTCGTCCACTAGTGGACCAACGAAAACAGAGATGGGCCTTGGCCCAGTATTGAGATATTATATATTTATTTTATCACAATCTTCTCGGAGAAGTTTCTCACTTGGCAAACCTTATCCCATTGTTTCTCTCTCTACCTCTGAAACCCAACAAACAGAATTCCTCATTTGAAGCCAAACCTCTGTTTAATTCTCGGTTAGTGATTTTCATGATTCAGTTGTTTTAGATGCATATCGTATGATTATTGGATGTATAATCATGATGTATGTATATATTTATATATGTGATTATGTGATCTATCATTGTGTGCTTGCTAGATAATTATTATCTATGAACTGTCTGTATATTTGATGTTTTGATCAACAGTGGGTCTATGTTAATGAATGATAAACTGATTAAATGGGGATCCTGGTATCGCATGATGTTGGCAAATTATATACTACATATCAATGATTGATTAATGACTTTTAAATGATTAATCATGTAACGATTAGATGAGTTTATAGTTGCTGGGTTTAAGTTACAGTGAGTGTTGGTGAAGATGATGTTCTGGACGAAAACACCCCCCCACAATTGAAACTGGACGAAATCACTAAAGGTGATTTCGGCCCATGTGTGTGATTTCGGCCCAGATAAGATTTCGGCCCAAGTTGGATTTCGGCCATAAGGTGATTTCGGCATAAGGGGTTTTCGGCACATAAGGGTTTTCGGCTAGCTAGTGATTTCGGCCCAACTGTTATCTTGTTAACTGGTTAAATTTATTAAGTTGTTAACTTATTAAATTACATATAATAACTCTGTTAGTTATGTAACTATGTTTAGCCTACTAACTGAGTTAAGTTCATTAACTCAGTTAACTTTACTCACTATGTAAGATTCATGGATGACATTCTGTTAAATATGTAACTTAGTTAAGTAAAACATGTGACACAGTTAGTTACCAGTTCTGTTAAATGTTAATTCTGTTAACCGTATACCCCTGTTTATATATGTTAATTCAGTTAAGCATACTAGCTTTATTAACTGTGATGTTGGTTAACTATGTTAGAATTAATTGAGAAGGCTATTATGAGGAAGATGAATTTGCATGAATTGGAGTAACTGTTTACATGATACAAGAATGCAAATTGCTAGACACACTCTGTGATATTTCTGTGATAGTGATTGCATGCAAAATCTTACAAACATGTACTGACTGAACATACGTGCACTATAGGATTTGATTGATTACTTGCGAGCACATAGTTTAGCATACCGAGCAAAACAAGGTGAGTTCACACTCTTACCAAGGCATGGGATTCCCGGGGTTGGGAATGGGTTGAATGTTTCTTATACTTACATGATTAATGGAATTATTCCTCGGGAGGGGAAGGTTATTAGTAGATACTGCTAGACTAGTGATACATATACTCTCTCTTCGCAAACACGCCGGGATTGGCCGCGATACTAGAACAATCTTCGCAAACATGCCTGGAATGGCCGCGAACTATACTTTAATCTTCGCAAACATGCCTGGAGGGCCGCGATACAAATATACCTAGTCTAGAGAACATATGGGAAACCCCCACTAAACTTCGCAAACATGCCTAGAGGGCCGCGATACCATTACATACGATACATGATTACTAAACGAACTTACGGTTTACGATACGAACATTATAACTAAATAACCAACTGTGAACTCGCTCAACTAGTTGTTGACTCTCTGTTACATGCCTTGCAGGACCATAGGTACTTTTGGAGCTTGCACGGGAGGCACGGTCGTTGTGGACATGGATCGTGAATGTGTCGTTAATCATTATGACATTTTGTACTTATACTTATGTTGGGTTTTACATTATTGCTTCCGCTACACACTTGTTTTATGTTTGGTTTGAAAACACCTATCGTATTGATGAGTGACTTTTACTATATACTTATGTTCAATATGATTGGTGGCTTGATCCTGGTCATGTCACGCCTCCAAGCGGTGGTACTCCGCGTGTGGATTTTGGGGGTGTGACACTCGACCTAGTCCGGGTCGACGTCTTAGAAATTGACCTAGTCTATAGTCTAAGTACCAACAGGCCGACTCGTACAAACCCAGTGGGGTTTGTATTGGGCTTACTTGATACTCTCGATCGAAATTGCTAAAAGCTACAACTTTGTGTGAACACCGCATACTACAACTTCACACGAAGGAGCCTTTCCTAAGGCTGAAATACTACTTAGCCTTTCCTAAGGCCGACACAATACACGTGTTTTCAAAAATACTCGCAAAACAGAACCGAGCGATCTAGTCGAGACCAGGTGTGAAAACCAAGAACTCTCGATATGATTGCTCACTCAGCGCATTTTTCTAGCACGAGAACCTTTCATCGAGTTAGGAGTGACATCCACATCTCGACGAAAGCCTCCATTTCGAAATCTAGTGGAACTCACGAATTTATTCGAAGAGCATAACCACAACTAGGAATGGAACTGTTAAGACAGGGGTGAAACCCGTACCTTAATAAGTCGTTCCACTCTCTATAAACTGGTTTTCAAAAGCTCTCACCAAGGACTCGACTATTGCAATAACTCGAGCCACGCGATGACTAGGAAGACGAATGCCATGAGCTGCATCCCGGTGGAAGCATGGAGTCTTCTAGGAGAACGCGCGCGCCCGAACTTGTTAAATATAGATGGGTTACCTTGGGTAGTCGACGCCTAAACACCCAAGGCACTCTTATCATACGACCTGCCAATCTTACAACTGGTTGGAAACTTATTTACGTTTTGAAACTTTACGCTTTATCGATTTCTCGATGTAACGATTTTCACTCCTTACTTTATAAACGCACGATTCGCACAGCCATCGCAATCTAAAACGAAATCCGAATGTTCGCAACAAAACTAATGCATAATCTATCGCATTCGCTCTCGTTTTCTCACTTCAACGCGACCTCGCTTATTCTAAATCGACCTGTATGTGCATGATTACAAATTTCATCTATATAAATATATATATATATATATATATATACGTATAAACAAACAAGTCATCGTGTGAGAACTTAGGGATTTCATGTTTCCTATGTGGCTCCTAAGTGATTCATATTACTATACTGTCACACCAAGTTTTGAGCACGCTCAATCGCAACGCAAAACTCAAAAATCATTATGATCGAATCTCACTCCAAGTCTCTTCCTGTCTAGATGCCTTCCAACAACTCTACCTCGAGACGAGTAGCTAAGAGGAAAGCCAAACGAAGCGCCGAGAAGAGGATTGCTTCACTTGTGATTAAGGAAGTGAGTAAGCTTAGTCCTCAAATTGCCGCTCAAGTGCACTCTCTCAGCCATTCTCGGGCTTCGGAAGACGTTAAGACAGGAGAGCCGCAATCTACTTTTCTCTACAAGCACTTCAAAGCCTGTGACCCGATGGAATTCACGGGTGAAGGAGGTGCGACTCAACTACTCCAGTGGTTCGATTCTATCGAAGTTACCCTTCGTCAAAGCGGGTGTCCCGATAGTCTCCGTACTACTTGCGCCACCGAAGTATTTCAATCGCGAGCACTCGACTGGTGGACCGCCGAACGTAACAAACGTGGGATCTCCGCAGCTTACGCTCTCTCTTGGAATGAGCTGAAAGAGCTCATGGAGAAAGAGTACTGTCCTCCTCACGAGATTCAGAAGCTGGAAAACGAATTTTGGGAAATCAAGCAAACCGAAGGTGACAATGCTGGCTACACCGCAAGGTTCAAACAGCTTAGCATAATCTGCCCAAGTCAAGTCAACACTCCGGGGAAGGCCATCGCGAAGTACATTCGTGGCTTGCCTGAGTGTGTGGGTGATTTTGTCGAAGCTGCAAGACCTGCTACCATCGAAGAAACATACCGCTTAGCCGTAGAAATCAACAACAAACGACTCGTGGAAGGGTTATTCTCAAGAAATCCTGTCAAGCAAGCTCATCAAGCAATCGCCAGTAATCCCTCAGACGAACATGTTGACGAATCCTCTGATGAATCAACTGACGATTCTTCTGACAAATCTGCTGGAGATTCTTCTAATGAATCAGCTAACGATTCTTCTGACGGATCCGCTAACGATTCTTCGGACGGATCTGCTGCCGATTCTTCTGACAAATCTGCCGATGGATCTTCCGAAAAAACAGCCAAAGACTCCGCAAGCGAGTCTTCAGACGAATCCTCCAACGACGACATCTCTTCGCAAGACACCGACAAACCCAGCCGCAAGCGAAAGATTTCAAGCCCGAACTCATCAACAACCGAACTGCTGCAACCGGAACCTCTTCGAACAGATCCGATGTTTCCAAAACGAGCCTACACTGGATTTCATCCTCAGTGTTACTCGTGTACCTATCATCATCTAGTTGGGGCTGACTGTCGCTATTGCAATAACTGCAACCGTTACGGTCACTTCACCCGCAACTGCCGCATCGAACCGTGAACTTGAGTACAACAACAGCAGCTCCAGCAAAAGTCTTCAAGCATCAGACATCTAGCAAGCGTAGGATAAAGTTGTAATGATACGATTCTCGACGTTAATTTCTAAGTTTTGAATCTACTCTCTTATTCGAAGTTACCACTATGTGTAACATTAACTCTCGTTTTCGTTTCCTCTTCCGCTCTCTAATCGTCGCACTTAGACTAGATTCACACACATACTATATACTATATACTATATAATGTGTTTTACCCTCACTACACTCTTAGAACGAGGTACGATAAACGTGCAAGGAACGAATAATCGCGGGTGCACACGGGATTATTTGGGTTAGTGCACGGTGATCGTAGTGAATTCTAAAGGTGCCATAGCGTGTTGACAAAAGGTGACACCAAAACACGGGATGAAAGTAGTAGGGGTCGGGCAAGGTGTGCTTTACCATACTACCGAAGTTCCGTGAAGAAAGTGCCACGTGGATTTGAACGTTATTAGACCTATGTATACTATTGTGATTATTTTCAACACACTACACTCAATCGCAAGGCGTAACAACTGAAATTGCATCATCGCAAGACTTGTCGTAAGTCTGCAAACGCAATGCAATCGCCTCATCAATGGACTCTGGGGAGTCTACCTCGCAGGACAATTGCATCAACGCAAGACTGGTCGTAAGTCTATAGCGAGCAATCTCATCAAACACACTAACGCTCACGATATCATCGGGTGAGGACCTATTCTACCCTCCTCGATAACCGTAATGCGTCGCAACGTAACGTTAAGCTTACTCGAAACAAAACTCGACTAATCGTAATCATTCATTATGTGCATCTCGAAAACTCTATCGCTTATTATGTGAATCTCTATCGTCTGCTGTGTATCAATCTATCGCTATACCGTTATCCGTGATATTTGTGCTAAGTTAGAACGCATGACCTCGCCCCACGAGAGGAAGCTCATATGGTTAAAACAAGGTGCTTTAGTTATATCAGCAGCCCTTCGTGGAAACGGGCCATGTAGGGTCTGATGTTAGCTAAATTCTGAGGTGTTAATCAATCCAACCGAACCACGTAAATCGAACCGCATACCTTCATCGCTTGCACGCAACAACTGCCGCTTATCGAAATTCGATTATCATCACCATCATTGCTAGTGTTATGTTTGTCTTATTCGTCTAATCACCTAATCATTGATCGCCTATCGTGTATAATCTACCGCTTATCGCTCGCTTGGTGTTCATTGCAGTCTGTATGGTATTAAGTACACATGACACCGCTTCACGAGGCAAAGCTAACCTGGTTAAGCGTGGTGTTTCGCCATTTTAGCAAACCACCGTGGAAACGTGCCATGTGGGTGTAATGTGGAATCTAATCGAAAACGCGCTATTCGCTTCTCGCTTATCAACTCGCTGGATTAATCTATTCGATCCTATCTTATGCGCGGTCCGACTTTCTATCGATTGGACTGAGTAAACGCAATTCTATCCGAGTCATATCAGCACACCTGACCCTGCCTCACGAAACGGAAGTAATATGGGCAAAGCATGGTGGATACGCCGCTGGTACTTCCTATATATATAAGTGTTTTAAACATATTAACGAACTTCCGTGGAAAGGTGCCAAGTGGAGCTTGATGCTAAATCATCCTTTTCAAAAGGTTAAAACCGATTTTTATAAAACTTTTATTAAAACCATGGAACAAGTGAAATTCCTCACAATGTGGGGGTAACATCGAATCAGCTTAACTCCATATTCAAAGGGAGCTTCATGAGTTCAATTTTTCCTTAAAACCTTTTTCAAGATCAAAAACAAGACTTTCAAAGGGAATCCATATCATAGGAGAGTTTCGTAACCCATGTTTTCATTTTCGAATTCCTTAAGATGTTAGAAACTTAAACTTCCTTGCAACGTCGGTTAACATCGACTCTGTTGACTGCCCGTTAAAAGGAAACTTTTCAAAGATTTTCATCCTAAATCTCTTTTTAATATCTAAAACGAACGCTTCTTGTAACGTTGGTTAACGATCGACTCAGTTAACTCTACGTCGTGAGAAACCTATCGAATTACAATCGCATCGAAATAACGAATTCTACACAAGACAAGGTACTTTGAAATGCCAACTCGTGGGATTAATACTTTCGTCTTTACGTCGCCTTCTCGCTAATCGCAGCTGATCTCTCTTATTCGAAACGTTCTCGCTGTCAACTTATGGTCAAATCACTCGCTGTATCGCTACTTATACAAGATCAACTCTTAGAAGTCTACCTATAGGATTAATTTCGGGACGAAATTTCCTAAAGTAGGGGAGACTGTAACAACCCGCACTTTTGTGCGTTGTTACTACTCGTTATACTCGTTACGCCTAGCACCAGAGATTCGGATCATAATGTAACCATATCATATATATATATCGCTATTCGAAGGATAATCGCATATTTTCGAAATACAATATCACTATACTACATTATTATCACACTAACACTCACGGAGGCATTGAGTGAGGACCTATTCTACCCTCCTCAGTGGCCGTGATGTGTCGAACGTAAACAATTAACGCTAACAAGGACCCTCGGGTGAGTGCTGTAGCTCCAGTCGTCATGACGATGATGACAATACGAGTAAACGGTACCCCGTCAGTCTTTGTGGCACTACACGAAATAACGTTCGCGATAACATCAAGAAAGGACCAATACTACTCTCATTGATGGCCGTGAAACATCGCTAACAATCGCATACTTGAATCAGGAATCGATGGTTAATTATCGAAACTTTGGATTATGGATACGTAAATACGACCCCTAGTGATATATATATATAATAATAATAACAATATAATGATAATATAAATTAATTATGAAAAGTACGCGCTTCGAAAACTATCAAAACGATCAAAAACGGAGAAGTCCAACGCGTCAGGATAGCTATCCGGACGGATGGACCATCCGGACGGATGGGCATGTGCACGGATGGCCATCCGCACGCATGGGCCATCCGCACGGATGGGCTATCCGGGCCAAAACCTTTTTCCTCTCCTCTGTTGCCTATAAATACCATGTCACATCACTTGAACAGTGATGTGACAGCTCCTATTCAACCAAACACGCTCCAAGACCCTTTTCTCTCGATTTCCTCGCGATTCTGGTAAGATTTCAACCTAAAACTTGTACTTCTACAATCTACACTCGATTCTACATCATTCTATCTTTCACAACTCAAATTCTAACCATGAAATCCGCGGATTTGAGGCGCTTTTGAGGTGATGTCACCAAGAGTTCTTATGAACTTCAAGTTGGGGTCTCATTTCACTATAAACGACTCAGATCCGGGTGATTTTCACATGTTTTTAATGACAAATCTCACCTAAATCTGTGCGATTTCGAGTTAACCATGAAGAACCATCACGAACGGCCAGATCTGATGGAACGGGGTGATTCCCGGCCATTAGAACGAGTCGGAATTGACGGAACTTCAAGTGTTAGTGCGAAATTACACTACTCTAGTAAAAACGAACGAATTCCTCCCGTTAAACACTCGAAAACAGAGTTCAGAGTGCGAAACAGACATGTCAGTCCGCACAGATGACAATGTCAATCCGCACGCACACTCAGTCCGCACAGATGACAATGTCAGTCCGCACGGATGGCACATGTCCGCATGGATGACTTGTCACCCGCACGGATGAGTTGTCACCCGCACGGATGACATGTCAGCCGCACGCACCGCTCACCCGCACGCACCACTCATCCGCACGCACAGCAAAGTCAGTCCACACGTACCACCTTCATCCGCACGGATCATCTGTATCCGGACGGATAACATGCCATCCGGACGGATGACTTGTCATCCGGACGGATAACATGTCTAACCGCACGGATGAGGACCATTCAACCAAATGAGTAACTTTTCAAGGTAATCTCGCTTAACCGTACATCGTTTACTCTATTTCTTCAAGGATCATTACAGACATACTCGCAACCGACTCAATCAAGTTGTAATCCCGCTAAATACGCACTGTGAGTATACTTGACCCCTTTTTAATCGAATTTTGGGTGTAACATACGTTTCTAACAAATCGAACTTATCAAACGAAATATTCTATCAATCGAATTATCACTTGCGAATAACTGTTATGCATAGATATATGTGATGCTAGTTGCATATGTGCTAGGGCTTATACTCGCGACGTCCCACCACGACTAGTATAGTACTATTGCGCCCGACGGGGTCTAGTTATGCCATCGTACATTCGAGCATCGAGGACTTAGTTGGTAGTATCAGTTTTGTGAGTACATATGTCGTGTATTACGTTTATGCATGTGGAAATTCGCAGAACTTTTAATCTATTATGCTATACTTATCAAACCTGTATACTCGCCAATACTTTTGTATTGACAAATATTTTAACGTATGTTGCAGGTTAGATCGCAGACTATATCAAATCAAGCTAGGAAGTCTAGAAACTCAACTAAAATCTAGGTTGTCGGATTTGTATTGTTCGAGAGGACAAGAAATCTGTGATAACTTATGTGATTGTATTATTTGTTAGTATGGGATAATGAATGTATTAAATATTATCGCAATATAGTTGTTATGAATTCTTTTGAGCAATCTGATTCGCCTAGTGCCGCGCCCCGATGATTCCGCCATCGGTTGGGGTGTGACAGAAAAATCTACCAAGTAACAAAAAATTGTATCCTTAAAACCCCCATGTATTACATGTGTTGAATAAATTTAATTTTACATAGCAAATGATAAAAAGTTATATCTTTAAAAACTTCGTGTATTACACATGCTATATAAATGTAACTTTGTATAGTAAATAATAATAAAAAGTTATATTTTTAAAAACCCCGCGTTTTACACGAGTTGAATAAATATAATTTTGTATACCAATTAATAAAAAAAAGTTATATTTTTAATAAATTAGGATAACATTTAATATTAATTTATTATTTATATATTTAATATAAGATAAGTAGGAAAGAGAGGTATTTGTTTTAAAAATATATTAAATTAACAATTTAGATTTGAGGATAATATTTTATTAAAGTATGATAAGATTTAATATTAATTTATTATTTATTTATTTAGTTAATATAAGATAAATATAGATTTGAATGAAACGTGTCCAAAATTTAGTTTCGTAGATAGATTCTTTAAACGATTTGTAAGGAAAGACAAATATAATATAAAATATTCTTTAAACGATTTGTAAGGAAAAAAAGTAGAATATATAAAATGAGTCTAAAGCATCCCAACCACAAAGGAAAAAACACAACACTTTCTTGTTCGGGTGGTTGCAAAAATTTAGGAACACTAAATCATTTCTCTTAGTTCGGGTTTTGTTTATTTATTTATTTAATTTAATATAGAGTTGTTAATTATTAATTAAAAGAGATTAAACTAAAATAATAATTATCTATAAGAGAAGGCTTAATATGATGAAAAGTGTCCCTAATATGGTTTCTTTTATTATACAGTATAAATAATTTCACTCCTCCTCTCTTTTTCTCTTTAAATTACTTATTATATTATATGATCTAATTGTTTGCCAAACACCGGAGTGCATCTACTCTAATTCTAAATTCTATCCTCGGGTTAAATTGGAAGTACTATTTAATTGGTGAGGGTTGTTAAGAAATTGTTTGCTCAACGATTTTATTCTTTCACAATTTGAATAAATCATACTAGATTTGGGATGTCTTTGTTGTATTTACTGCAATTTGCTAACATTCAGTGGCGAAGCTTGAGATTTTCGACGGGGGAGTCGAAAACTTACATACCAAAAAATTTCTATACGAAAGCTACATACATAACACTGCTGAGTGAAAAGTTCGGAGGGTTAGACCCAATTTAGTGTAATTCAGAATTTACCATTTAAAAAGTATTTACTGCAATTTCTTTTTTATGTATGGATTTATCAATATCTTAGCTATGTGTGGATTTCTTATCACACATGGACTGTTAAATACTTAAAGACATTAACAAAACTGATATCAAATTCAAGCACTATATAAGGCTAGAGGGTGTGGTATAAAGCCCCTAGGGGCTTTATCACGCCACCTCAGCGCCACATCATGTCCACGTCACACAGGAGGCCTTAAAGCTTCCTCCTTTAACTTGTAGGGTGTGGTATAAAGCCCCCATCATCATTACCTAATTATTTTTTATTTAAATTTAAACATTTTTTTTGTGATTGGTGTGTGTTTTAGTTTGTGATTGGTGTGTGTTTTAGTTTGGGATAGGTTTGTATATATATTTGAATTAAAAAAAAACTTTTTTTTTAATATGAACGTTGCACAACGGTGATTTTGACCAACACTTCCATCGATCAACTCTAACCTGCTCGTTAACGTGCTGGCGAACAAACGATGGCGCCCCCTTTAACTCGTGCGGTGTGGATGATGGCGTCCCGGGGCGTTATGGACGATGAGGTGGCGGGATGGCGTTAAGCCACACCCACTGGCCTAAGACACGACCATGTGACTCTATATCACGTTTTGCATACAAAATTTCCAAAAGGAAATTTTTAATTACACAACTATGTAATACTATGTGTTCTCACCTGGCCTTGTCCTTTATGGCTTTATTAGTTGAAAAGCTTTTAAATTTGCCTCGTGAAATGACAAATCTATATAAAAAAAATTAGATTCACATAGTAGTGCCACCCTTTGATCACGAACCCATAGGAAGTGACACATCGAGTGAGACACGGCTGTGCGATTAATCTTGCATAGTTGTCCCTTTCTAACTTCAAAAATCCACTTTACACATACAATTGCATAGCTATGTAAAATAAAGTAATTTACATAGTTATGTCTTTTAGTTCAGTATGTCCTTTCGATTTATAAAAATATTTGTATGCTAGTTTTAAATGGTAAAATATCAAAAATACTAACTACACACGCAGTGGCGGAGCTTGAACGAAAATTTAGTGGGGCCTAGACTCTCAAAATGAAAAAATCGGCGGGGTCAGACTCTTAAAAATCCAATATTTTACATTACAAAAAAACAAAAATTTTGATAAAATTAACACTACGAGCGAACAATAGGTGAGGGCAGGGTCACCCCTTGGCCCCAATAAAGCTCCGCCCATGTATGCACGTAACATGCAAGCAAATCTATCATCATATAGTATAGCGAATGTAAGATACCGGATATCAATCCGTAGACATAGTAGCTCTTGATACTAAGGTTATCTCTTAAGATGTAATCTATTGATTGCAGAGTAATGAAAACTAAATATATTAAAACTACAGAAGGAATTAGAAAAGAGTTGTAAACAACTAGATTTAGAAAGGTAAATACTCATGATTGAATTATCAAAGGAGGAAAGATAAGATAAATGATGATGTTTTAGCATGTGAAGTGCTAAGATGGATCAACGCCCGGTAAGGATGATTCTGTTGAATGAAAGGAATGAATCTATAGACACACCTCAAAACCTAATTCAACAAAGTTAGTACTATTATGGATTCTTATAATTTAGAGTTTCTAGGTTGGGTTCGAGACTGATCGGCGAACATTGCAATTTATGAACAAACCAAGATCAACCATTCAGAAAACTCTAACTAATTTTCAGGTCCTTTTATCTCATTCCCATGTGTAGCTCACACGTTTAACAAATTCTGTTACAAAATTGTCTAAAACTGGGTAAGGTTTCAAGGCCTAGATTAATGGACGTCAATATAACCTAGAGATAGAAGAAACTGAGTCTAACTACCATACCTCATTAAAAGATCAATTCAACCACACAACTCAACATCACAATCAACAATATCAAAGTGCAATCATACACATCATAATATAAACGATAAAATACTTTACTAAAATGACATCATATAAACAAATCAAACATTCATAAATCAAATCATCATAAGAATCATCGCATCTGAATAGTTATTAGATGTTTAGCTGAACGTGATTAACAAAAACAAACTAAACACAAAAGAAATCATGTTTGGATAGTTTAGAAAGATGAAAATAGTAAAGCTAGTACCCCGAGCAGCAAACAACTGCTAACCGAAAGGTTAGATCTTTAATCTTTAATCTTCAAGCCTCCAAACATTTTTCTCATCCAAAATAACTTCGGTTTCGTCTTCTTGTCGTCCTCCACAATCTCTTTTATTCGATCTCCTCGAGTTTCCAGCTGTCACCATCTATTTATATATTTATAGGGTGTTTTTAGGTTTCCATGACTTGAATACGGGCCGTACAGCTCAAGTGAGTATTATGGGCATTGTGACATTTGTGCCTTTTCGTATTCAATGAAACCTTGTGTTTTATTTTCGGGATTGTATAATGACATGTGACATTTACACATTTCAATCCTTGTACAAATTCAAACTCTCAAAAGCTTTTCTGGAAGTTATACGTAAACTGTTACGCAAACGTAATCAGTTTAACGCAACGTACACTCCGGAACAAGGACATGAGCTAAACATACCCTAAATACCCCTTACGTAACTTAGAAATAAGTTTTGAAGGGTTCGGTATGGCAAAAACACGCTTATTCGAGTCCAGGGACTATTTGCGACAAAAGGAGAAAGTCTGTCGATTCTCATATTATTGAATACAGACCATGTTCACACATCTAAAAAATTTCGTAATCATTAAAATCTTGTATTTTATTGATAAGAATGCAAAAATATCAATCGTTGCGAAGTTTCGATCATTTTCATGTCCGTTATAGAGTTTGACGTAATTACGCGAAAAAACGCAACCATGCAACCGAACGAACCGACATCCATGACCTTTTTGGGCATAATTTGAGTTACTTATGCCTTAACACCTTTATGTAACCTAAAAAGTGGGTTAAAATGGGTTAAAAGTGACAATATGCAACAAAACAAGTGCAGGGACCATTTCTGCCAAATTTCGAAACACATTGAGGGCTTGGCGTGCCACGATGGCATGAAGCCATCCCCGTAGCGGGGCGCGATGCCCTGTTTTGTGTAGAAAGTTTCCAGCTGCAACAGCAGCTACCTGGCAGCTTCATGTGTGAAGTCTTGGAGCCTAAGAACTCGAATTTGCCACCATTTAATTAGCATTTGACATGTGTTTAAGCCTCCATAAGATCATGCCAACACATGGGACACTTGTAATGATCTTATGGCTTCAAAACAACTATACAGACCAAGCTAAATCTTCACATTCATTGCTCATTCACTTCTTCTTCTTCTTCTTCTTCTTCTTCTTCTTCTTCTATCTGCTCATAATTGGAGTTTGCTTCTCTTTAGAGGCCACCTACTGAGTATTCTTGCCTTCCTAGAACACAAGTAAGTGTTCTTCCTTAGTCTTGTTCATTATTTTAAATTATTTTGAGCTAAAAATCAAACTGTTGACTTTCTGTTTGACTTTCGGTTCTGACCATAATTGGTCAAGTCAAAGTTCAATTGAACTTTGCAACGTGATCGTAACCACGAAGGTTATAATCCCTTGCGATTGCACCTTCTGATTACCAACATGCGAAATTGCGTACGAGATAACCCCAGCCGTCAGATCTTCATCCCACTTTGAAATCGCATGTTGGTTTTTTGTAACAATTTCGCATGTTGGTTTTTAACATGCGATTTCATCAAAATTACCAACATACGAAATTGTTACAAAAAACCAACATGCGATTTCATCAAAATTATCAACATGCGATTTCACATCGCGTACGTAGTGTACGTTAAGGCATTTTGTACAATACACTTTTTCTATATATATAGGGTGGGGTTCTAGAGTAAACACTAATGTATTTGCGAACTGAGTGAACAAATCTTGGCCATTGATTTACACACGTGGATGGCTAGGATTTAATCATCAAATCGTAAAATACACTAGTGTATTTCATCATCAAATATTGGCCATTGATCTACACACATGTATGGCTAGGATTAGTTCGCGCAGTTCACAAACTACACTAGTGTTCACTCTTGAATCTAATCCTATATATATATATATATATATATATATATATATAATTTATCGGCCGACACTAATGATATGATAATGTTATATGGCAGATTCGGGTGGTAGAAAGGTGAAAGTGATCAAGTCTTGGAAGCGGGTCAACTATGGAAAGATTTAGTGATGATTTGTTCACTAAGTATATGGGTTTTCTTATCGGTCAAATTGACCTAGTTATTTACATTTTGGAGTTTAACTTCAATGTTTGTTTTAGCTAAGCGCTAGTATGTCAATGTAATAGTTGGTTATGTTTGTTTTATAAAAACTTTGGTTATTAAGCAGGTTTTGTCTTCGTAAGGAATGGTTGTTTACAAACGGGTCATGGCAAAATTTTCTAAATGAGCATTTGTAAGTGTTTTATTAATCAAAATATGTGGATTAATATATTAATGGAATAATAAACTTTAGAGTAAATTGTCATTTTAGTCCCTGAGTTTTTGTCCAAATTGCCATTTTAATCCAAATAGTTTTTTTTTCTCCTCTGGGTCCCTAACTTTTCTTTTTTCTTGCCATTTTGATCACATTGTCTAACTTAGTCTAAAAACCAGGTTACAATCAGGGGTATTTTTGGCATTAAATTATTATGAGGTTTATTAATTATGTTGTAAACTACCCCTGGTTATCACTACATAACAGTTATGCCAAAAATACCCCTGGTTATAACCAGATTTTTAGATTGAGTTAGGCAATGCGATCAAAATGTCAAGAAAATGGAAAAGTCAAGGACCCAGAGGAGAAAAAAAATATTTGGACTAAAATGACAATTTGGACCAAACCTCAGGGACTAAAATGACAATTTACTCTAAACTTTATTAAGTAAGATAAAAAAAATCTGGGTCTATTTCCGCAAAGTATTTTAATATTGTTTTTAACGAGTCGGGCGTTACAGGTTCAAAAAAGTGGTTGAAACTATAATGGAAGACGAAGGGTCCTCCTTAACACTAAAGAGGAGGAAATACATAGCACGCGAACGAATCACCGCACACGAATTATTGGTAAGTGCTTATTTTCACCCAACACAACTTATGATAATAGTAGTTTTAGGCGTTGCTTTCGTATGAGTCGTGGATTATTTCTTAGGATATCAAACGATTTATCAAGTAAATATGATTTTTTCGACAAAGAAAGGATGCGCGTGGTTGTCTAGGATTTAGCACTTTGCAAAAAGTCACGGAAGCACTTAGACAATTGGCTTATGGGACAGCTTCCGACATTATGTATGAATATATACAAATGTTGGAAAGGGGGGCGAGGGAAAGCCTCCATTATTTTTGTGAGTATGTCGTTGAACTATATTTAAAAAAATATTTGAAAACCCTACATTTGGTGACATACAACAACTTTTAGAGGCTCATGAAGAGTGACATGGTTTCCCTGAGATGATTGGTAGTTTAGATCGTATGAAATGGGAGTGGGAAACTTGTCCAACATCGTGGCCCGCGCAACACACTAGTGGATTTCATCACAAAACCGGCTATGATGCTTGAAGCGGTTGCATCTCAAGATCTTTGGATTTGACATGTGTTCTTTGGTATGCCTGCTGGAAATAACGATTTAATTATTCTCAATCAATCACCCATTTCACCGACCATATGAATACGGTTATTATCTAACGGACGGTATTTACCCGGATTGGGCCGTGTTTGTAAAATCATTTATACGGGGAACAACGTCAGACGAAAAGAGGCGTAAGTTTATTGGGGCTCAAATGGCGGCACAAAAAGACATCGAACTAGCATTTGGTGTTTTGTAGAAAAGATGAAACATTTTGAAGATGCCGTGTAAAATCATGGAAAAACCTAGAATTTGAAATGTGATGTACACGTGCGTTAGTTTACATAACATGATTTTGGAGGATGTGGGACGCGCAATTTGCAAGTATTATGAGGAGGCGAGTCAAGCAAGCACCGTAGAATTAAGTGATCAAGAGAAAGAAGCGAAGTTAAATGAAATTAAACATAATACAACACATCACAACCTTAGACCGGATTTGGTTGAACACATTTGGAGTGTTCCACGAGACGACTTTGACGAAGACGATGATTAAAGTTTGTGTAATTTTTTTAGGTTTATGTAATTTTCTAAATTTATGTTTTTTTATTCAATTAATGTTAATGTTTTTAAATTAAATTTAATTGATTTTATATAATTTTTAAATATAAAATATTAATATTAAATAAGTGTCACGTGTCGAATAATGACACTCTTCCACGCCCCTTCTCACACCTTCCTTTTTTGCACCACTTTTCTGACACGTCTGACGTGTCGTCTACATATCGCATAACGCACCATTTTCAGGTCACTCCACACCGTATGGTCTATAGGAAAATAAATCAGTAAAATTTTGATACCTTAATAAATTATTAATCATTACCATTAATTAAAGATAACTAAAGTAGCCTAAAATTCCAAAAGCTAAATGAGATTCTAGGTTTAAGGAGTAATGATCAAAGTAAAGGTGTTAACTAGGTAGATCCAACAACTCTCTCACACACACAGACACACATTCTCAGAAAAGAAAGGGTTCAGACAAAACATCCACACTCTAGGACAGAGCAACCAGCAGAACAACAACAAGCTTTTGGTCTTTAATGCTCTCTCTCTCTCTCTCCCCCAAAACACAAATCTCTTGATTCTCTTTCATCTTTTCATGAAAGCAGAAAAACAAAACCCTTGTTTCTCTCAAAAACAATATTTAAAACAACCCCTTTAATTCTCTCTTTTGCAGTCCATATGATGATGATGACAATAATTATAGGTTATTTGAGATGAGATTATGGCTGCTGCCTCTTTGTTAAATATTATTATGGCTCAAAACAACAACACCAACAACAATGCAAGTGATGATGTGAAGCCCACTATTTTACATGACTTTCTTGGCCGCGGATGCGCTGCTCCCGCGGCCAGGTTCGCCGCCGTCAGCGGCGGTTCTGGTTCTTCGCCTTCTGCTTCCGCCTCTGGCGGCGGCGGTCGTGGTGGTGGACCAGTCTCCACCACTTCTGATCTGGGTTCTGGTAACTAACACTACCCCTATCCTTTTTTTTATTTTCTTGAATTTTTTTTATATAAAAAAGTATTATTATTATTTTAAATTTCATCAAGATTGTGTGAGCATTTGAAACTGGGAAATGATGAACGTATTTGGTACAAGTGTTGATGCTTTAAATACATGTTATTGTAACATGATTTCATTGGATTCCATGATTTGTCCACTAAAAAAGAAAAAAAAAACAACCAATTTTCTGCAAAATATGAACTCAATTATCACATTTGTGCTGTTTGATGATATCTTGTTGTTTTAACCATGGCAGAAAGGCAGGCCGGAACACTTTTCGAAGGCGTGCCGTTTTTCGGTCATAAAACCGATCTTGCAGGCTCCAAGATTCGGTACTCAGGAGGCAAACGCAGTCACTCCGATTCGGGCTTTTTGCCGCCTGCACGAGAGGTTATCCCCCAGCTGCGGCCGGATTTTCCCGAGACCTCACATTTGATGAAGGTATTATATATACTCAATTTGCTACACTTCGTTTTAAGCTACACGCAGCGCATATGTTAGTCGAGTTTATTATCTGTTACAGTTATTATTTGATGTGTTATGGTTAGATGCTGAGAAATGTGGGTACAGAGAGACCAAGATGGCCCCATGAGGAAGAACCATTCATGGGCATGCATCAAATGAGGCCAACAACATCATCATCATCAACCCACATGGTACAATCAACCACTGCATCTAAATGGGAACGAGCCATCCCTGTGAATGTTGGGCCTGTACTACAGTACCCTCCACGTGCAGCTGCTGGTCAAGTTGTACCATACACTTATCAACCAACAACTTCAAACAGGTTCAAAGATACCAATGCAGGTCCCCCATTGATCTCCCAGTCAGCTGCTGATGAAGGGTCCAGAACTGGGATCAAAGGGTCCGGGATTCTGAGCTCGGTAGCTGAACCGAGTAAGTTAAAGTCTTTGATCAGTAACACTGAGCCCGGTTCTTCAACTCCGCATCCGTAAGCTTAATAGCTCGGTTTAGTTTAGTCATCATGAAGTTGACATTTGGTTTGAGTTTTACTTATTTTAGTTGGATCATTGCAGTCATCAAGGATCGACATCTGTTAGTCGGCAGATGACCATATTTTATGGTGGTCAGGCTCATGTGTTTGATGATGTTCACCCGAACAAGGTTAAGATAGATGCTTTCTTTCGATTTATATTGTTTCTGGTAATAGAAATGATGGTTTTGTCCGAAAGATTCATAGTTGGAATTTCGGTTTCAGGCAGATGTGATTATGAACCTAGCTGGATCAAATGGAGGATCATGGTCAACCAGCTTCTTACCAAAGCCATCTGGTGGTGAGACTATTTCTTTGAATGGTAAGAATGACATTCTATAATGTTAGTTATTTGTCGCCGCACTAATGATGGTCCGTTTTCGTAAATTAGTAAGGCATATTGGATTTTAAGAATCCAAACTATGACTCACTCGCAAGTTGACCAATGGCACTCGTGTCCGTTGTCAAGGCAATCCTCCTCCAATGGAGAATTAACTCCGTCTGCCCCTACCATGTCGTTTCAAAACATATTATATTTTTATGATTGGGATAAAAATCAATCAATTGCTCGTTAGGGGCAGCCGAAGTTACTTCTTTGTTGGATTGGGAATGCCCTTGGCAACGAAACCGAAAGGTAGGACTGCCATTGGTAAAATTGCTAGTATGGATTATTATCGGTCAATATGTCATAGTTTCGATTATTAAAATCCAATTTACCAATTAGTAAAAGTAGCAGGTAGAAAACCGGCGAGTTTGGTAATTGTACATTATTCAAACAGATAGAAAAAAAAAAAAGTATAATTTACTAGATCAGAATATCATTTAGTATAACTACCTAAACAAACCACCAACCTAAGTAAAAATTCTAGTTTTAAGGATTGAAAATAAGGTATGGTTTTGAGTACAGGAGGGCAAGGTAGCGTGTCGATAAAAGATGCAAGAGGATCCGGTGCAGAAGACAAGAGTGGGGAGAAACAGTGAAGAATGAGTGAAGTGGAAACTTTAAGGTAATTAAATCATCACTAAATGGATGATTATTGTTGTAGGGAGTTGGATTATGGTGTAATTTAGCTATAATCCGTAATTAAGAACCTCTGCAAATTAAATGATGCTTATGCAGTTGTAGTTTGAATGGCAACAAGATTCAGTTAAAGCTATAGAGTTGTTTCCAAACTTGTATTAATAGAACTGTTTATTAGTCAAATATTAAAATAATATTTTTTCATGACGCGACGAGGCGTAAATGATAAAAACACACATGAATAAAGCTATCAGCGATAGATGGGATAGACCGGTGAGTACATGCAGCTCTCAGCAAATTTAACAAGATCGTTAGGGCGAGGTTGAAGAGAAGCTAGACCTGAAAATATAATCAACATTACACACACACACATATATATATAACCCCTTGAAGGTTGTTAACATTTTCTTCTAATTTGTAAAACTAAACATCGAAGACTTACCGAGTTCGTATGCCTTGTCAGCTACTTTGGCTGCAATATGTGCTGAAATATTTCTGATAGAAGAAAATGGTGGAAATATAATCCCTTTGGCATAGTTTTCATCTGTTACTTGTGATGCTAAACCTTCAGCTGTATGAACAGTTTAGGATTTAACATAGTTGTTATAAATTTATAATCGCTGTCAAACACCTCAAAGATGTAAATATTGTCCAGTTTTTCACTTACATGCAGCCAGAAGCAAATCATCATGCACGCGTGTTGCGCCACACATGATCAACCCCAAACCGAATCCTGGGAATATGTAAGCATTGTTTGCCTGCATGTTTTTGAAAAACTATTAGAAAGAAAACGATAATGAAACGGTTTGAGTGCTTTTGGGCCGGGGTTAGACCTGGCCAGGCACGAATACTTTATCTTCATATGTCACTGGATTAAACGGGCTCCCACTAGCGAATATCGCCTTACCCTACAAAGATCAGAAGCTAAATACCGGAAATACCAGAATATAAGTTAAAATAGAACAAAACTTGCTATTGGTTTTAGTACCTTGCTCCATGTATATGCTTCTTCTGCGGTACACTCGGCTTGTGAGGTTGGATTCGATAAAGCCATAATGAGCGGTTTCTACACGCAATTTGATTAAATCAATCTACAATGTGAAAACAAACGATTATTTATCGGGATTTAGAAGAGAACTAACCTCGTTAATAGATGACATGGCCTCGATAACTTCTTGTGTAAATTGTCTCCCCACACCGGATGTTCCTATTAGTACCGACGGTTTGATATCCTGCAAAATGAAGTTATATAAGCGCGTTTTGCATAAAAGAAAAGGGCGGTAAATGGATGTAGGCTGTGTACCTTTACTGCTTCTAAGAGATTGCTGACCGGTTCATGCTCGTGAGCCCATGGAAGCTTAAAGTGTGGCAGGGACTCTTTACGCGAACTCACAACCAATCCCTATATCAAATAAACACGCATTGTAGGCATGCTTCTCTTAGTGTGATCCACTTTCTTTATATTGTCATTGCATTTCAAAAATAATTATCTAGTTATTTCATTTTCAAGTGGTAGTTAATCAGTTTATAGTGTTTTGGTACAGTGAAACTGATTATGGTCATCTTATTAGTTAATCATGCAACAGTTTTTTTTTTTCAACCATGAGAACCCAGCAAGGCCCTAAATGTAACTCCGGGAGCCCCACCAATACACTGCTAACCAGGGGGACCGCTGGATAAAGCGCAACTTGTGCTAGGTGGCATTCATGGGCAATAGTCAGAATGTGGAAACATTCAAACCACTAATTTTCCGATTATTACAACCTTCAAAAACAGTAGCATATGATATATGTTTCTCGTACCTTGGAGTCAACAAGCCAGATCTTTTTACGAGCCTCTTCTATGCTAGTACCTGTCTGCTTTGATATTTGAAGCGCTATAAGTTCTGCTATTCCCGTACCAGCCTTTACACAAAAGAAAGAAGATTACATGCGACAATTAAAAACTTAAACTATATTAATGTCGTTGGTATATTCGTCATGATTAACAATATATTAAGAAATACCTCTCCAGCACCTAGAAATAAGAACGTATGATCGGATAGGGTGCCACCAAGTAACTTCAAAGCCGAAAGCAAACCACTAAGAACAACAGATGCAGTACCCTAAACAAAACAGACCGACAAAACATTTGGTGAATGTTTTCTGAGCACATAGGCTTAATTCAAATTTCAAAGCTGTTAATCACCTGTATATCATCATTAAAAACAAGATGAGTTGTGCGGTATCGATTAAGCAATGAAAACGCGTTGTGGTTTGCAAAATCTTCAAACTGGATAAGGATTTTTTCTCCATAGTTTATCTTGACTGCCTTCATAAACTCCTCTAACAACTCATCATACTCCTACATCAAACCATACATTATTAATTTATTCCACCCTGTTTTGAACTTCACGGGGTGGCCCAGTGGTAACTGTCAACGCGTGCTCATGGTAAAAAAAATAAAATAAATAACAGACAGTAAAAAGAATGAACAAAACCTCTCCTCGTGCTCGATTTTGTTTGAGACCAATGTAGAATTCATCGTCAAGCAGCTTCTGGTTGTTTGTCCCAACGTCAACAGTGATAGGCAAGCACTGCGACATATAACAAGAAACCGTGGTTAACGAGCTGTTATGTAATTCTCTCAATGCTATATAGTTAAGGCTGCAGAAAAAAGTATAATTAGTTATGCTTACAGCCGAAGGTCGAACTCCTCCAAGCGCGGTGTACAAAGAAAGTTTTCCTACTGGTATACCCATTCCCTGCGCGCAATAATCAGTTTTTAATATTTGGATAAACAAATTACACTTTTGATCATCATAATCATTTTCATAGCGTGTTTGAGACCATACCTGGCAACCAAGATCGCCGAGGCCCAATATCCGCTCACCGTCAGTCACAACAATCACTTCAATGTTTCTCTCAGGCCAGTTTCTCAGCACCTCAAGAACCTGCCCTCTGATGATCATATTTGGTTACACAACACTACAAAGATTTAACCTTTCTTTTAAAAAAAGAACATGAAAATGAAACCATACTTGTCTTTTAAAGAGATGTAAAGTCCCTGTGGACGCCGGAAAATGCTCCCAAATTTCTGGCACGCTTCACCGACCGTTGGAGTGTAAACAACAGGAAGTAGTTCCTCCACATGATCTATTAAAAGCTTGTAAAACAGTCGTTCGTTTCTCTCCTACATCACAATTCATCAAAGTAAAAGCGCATGTGAATGATCAAAACGATTTATGAATTATCTGTTTTCTTTTCCCTTGATCGAAAAGTACCTGAAGATCGATCATAGCAATGTATCTTTGCAAAGGAACCTCGTATTGGCGGATCATTTGCATCACTTTCTTCTCCTAATTGCCATGATCAAGAAAACAATCAAGAAAATGATCAAGAAAATGCCATGAATGTGTGTATAAATTTCACCAACTTACTTGGAGTTCTTGTGTGGATATTATAGGAGGAAGAAGCCCGGTTAAGTAATGAGCATGTCTTTCTCTTTCGGTGAAAGCTAGCCCTTTGTTATGGCGCGGGTCGCGCAACAATGTATGTCCACTAGATCATCATGCAAATTTCTTATTTTAACACAATGCATATGCATTATAAAATAAGAGACAATTCTTGAACAATATGATCATAAATACATAATGCAAGCACTCATTTGACGATTAAACCGAATCAAATCACCTGGAAATGGACATGTTCCAAGGGGTAACAAGTTGACATCCTTGAACACCACCATTGTTATCCACCACACCATCTCCCATGATCACCCTACAATTATTGTCTGGAAATGTGACAAGAATATGCAACAACATTAAAAACCCGAATACCACGAATAACCCGAAATACGAAATCACATTTGCCATTAGAAAGAAACATGGGAACAAGATGAATGAATGACCTACCACAAATTTTTTTATTAACTTTTGGATGAATGACAATCAAGTTTAAATGTATGGAATCAAGAATTCTTGATTTTTGATGTGATTTTTATAAAAATGGGAAGTTGAAAGGCAAGAGTGTAGAAGAGTATGATACCACAGAAATGTGAGTTATATATGTATGTGTTAAAGAGAGAAAGTAGGAGAGTAACCCTCTTAATGTTGACGGTTTCATATTTTCTCATGCCTTTTTTCCTTCAAGATTTGAAGGTTTCTTCCCTTTTTTTTACTAATTTTAAATTTTTATTAATGTTTAATTTTTAAAACAGAATCACTTTATATTTTTATTTATGTTTAATTTTTATACAATTTCCTAGCAAGTCAAGCATATAATCAATGTTTTAAAAACCGGTATTTTAATCATACCGGATTTGCTTTAAAAATGGTTAAACCGGTTTGTACTGGGTGGTTCAACCGGGTAGACTTGTTAGCTATATAATTCTATAGCAATACGATCATCTCGTCCAGATTGTGTCGTATGTTTCAGTTTTTAACTCATTCCACATTATTTGCCTAATTATTTAACAAAACTATAAAGGCTCTTTTTGTTACTTTGTAATCAGCAGAACCAAATAAGCTGAACATTATAGTGAAATGTATGAAGATATTATACAAGAAAGCAAATAATTAACATTACATACCAAATACAAAAAACACAATGGTTTTGTAATTTTACTTAAATTAAAGGGGTAAGTTTAAAACTTCTAATATCTTGTAATATTAAAACTAGAAATGTACTGACAAATATCGTCTTCTCCCTCTCTGTCTTTTACCCTTTTCACTTCATCTTCTCTACACACTATAGTTTCTCCATTAAAGCTCAATTGAAGCTTTTAAAACCTCATAATTATTCAATTTCCTTAACTCTCCGCTAGGTTAAAAGTTAGTCGGTTAGAAGATGGTTCTATCAAATACGTAAAAACCCAAGCAAAATTACCATGGCCCGGTACCGGTTTTATGGTTCGTACCGGTATACCGTATAATACCGCCGGTACAAATCCTATACCGTTTCCCTAATATACCGGGGTGTTTCGTACCGCTCTTCCATCCGATACCGGTAATACCGGTAATACCGGCCGGTAATTACCGGTTTTTAAAACATTGCATATAATTGTGACGTGAAAATATTTATGGGTAGTTTGGGAACATCCTCATAATTGATTTAGGTACTTTGGGTTCAATTTGGGTTAAGACATGGTGGCACTCCCTCATTGACTGATTTGATTGGGCAGTGCGGGGAGAAGTACCCCCTACACCTTTAAGGCGGATAAAGTGGTTGTAGAGAGCTCCCTTCGGAGATGCCCTGCGATTCCCCACGTGAAAGGGTCTATGTGTCGACGTAAAGTTTACATAAATATTTTTGAAACATAAAATAAATTTTTAATTAATTATTTTATGTCAGGGAACCTTTATTAGATATAAATAATAATTGAAATTTGGTTATTTTACATAAAATTAGTGAAATCAAAAATTTGAATTTAAAATTTTGAGCCTATATTTATAATAAGAAACCCAAATTTTAAAGAATAAGATACTTTAATTCATAACTCGGTTTGAGTTATATCTAAACTATATAACTTAAATCTAATCTTTTGTTAACCCAAACTTTAGAGAGAATAAGATACTTAAATTCATAACTCGTTTTGAATTATATCTAAACTAAATAACTTGAATTTAATCTTTTTTTAACCCAAACTTTAGAGAGAATAAGATACTTAAATTCATAATTCGGTTTGAGTTATATCTAAACTATATAACTTGAATTTAATCTTTTTTTAACAACAAATGAAACTTTTTGAAACGAAACTTCATTAAAAAAAAACAAAAAGCAAAAAAGCATAAAGCCGTCTTTACTCTTTAGCAAGAAACTAAAATACCACATAAGGACATGCCAAAAACAAAACTAAACCAAACATAAAAAATCAGTCCCCTTGAATCAATTCGGTTAAAATCTTACAAATTCCTAATTCGAATAAAGAATAGAGATTTGATTTGAAAGTAAATTAGTAATTAATCCAACCCAGAAAACCAAAAGTTAACTTTATGTTCAGTCCAGTTTCGATTTATATTTACTTACGTAAGAAAAAACTTTAAATACCTAGAGATGTTATGCTATTTAGTGTTAAATGTAAATGAAAGCAGTATTATTCTTTTCAATTAGGTAGACAATATTTATATGGCACACGAAAGAATACAAATTTACGAAAGAAGCTAAAAGAATTGAATTCTATTTATGTGAGAAGTTAAAGATACAGAGGACAGTCAAATCTCTTATTTCATCACCAATATAAGGTGATAAATGCATTAACAAACGTGGCCTACTCAGCTGTCAGATTTTCACAAATACACTAAAAGTCAATGTTGTAGAACTCGCTAGTCGCTAGTCGGCCGGTGAGGTGGGGACTAGGGACTATTCGCATCGGGTTTTTTTATATGTAATGTTCAGTTTTATGTATATATATACACATTCTTATAGACAAATATTTTAGGTAGATTAATTGTTTGAATTCACATGGTTTAGACCGTGGGGTATGGGGGGCTTGGGTTGGGGCATTTGTTGACACGTGGAATGGGAGCCCCCCACCACCAAAACCCACGCCCATGGGGTATGGTGGGGCTTGGGTTGGGCTTGGGTTGGGTGCACTGCGTGGGAGATTGTTAAAATAAAAAAAATAATACAAAAAGAGCAAGCCAATAAGAGCAAGCCAGCTAGCATGTCCCCCCGCCCCACGCCCGGCTTGAAACTCAAGCCCCAAGGGGCCACGCCCCAACCCAATCCCACCCGGGGTGGTGCCTTGGGCGTTTTACCCCAACCCACGCCCAAACCCCCGCCCCATACCCCACGGCCTTAGTTGGAAACTGGCTTGAATTTAGAGGTTTTTGGCCGGAAAATAAAGGTTTTTTGACGGAATCTGAATCGGAATTGCCAATCAAGATTTAAGTTAAATTTTGAATGGCGATTGTTTGATGTTATCAACCAAGGTTTTTTGGAGGTCTTTATGGTAACTAAAAAAAACCTTTCGATTCGGATTCCAATTTCAATTCCAATTCAGTACTAGATACTAAAAAATACCAGTACCGATACCGCTTTCTACGGAATACCAAAATCAATAAAACCTAATACCGGTACCGATTAAGTTCGTTCAGTATAGTATCGGTATGGTACAGATACGGTACCGGAATACTGGAAAAAATCTCATCCCTACACCATCATACTCATATTCTTCACCCAATATCCGTGAATCACCTATTTAAAACCGAACAAGATGCTTTTGCTTCTAACAATTAACAAAGAGTTAACTGCCATTTTCATCCTTTTGTTTTGTTCACTTTTGTCATTTCAGACCAATTTTAAAAAAAGAAAAATTACAAGTTTTGTCCTTTATCTTTAGGGTACTTTACAGGCGGTGTCCTTTTTTTCAAAAGTTGACAGGCGGTGTCCTTTAGTAGGTATTTTGTTACAAGTTTTGTCCTTTCCACCCACCCTGGTTAAAAAACTCAGTTAATTTGTGGCACATGATAAGCACATGAGGGTAATTATGTCTTTTCCACCCCACCACTTAAATGCAGGTACTGCTTGATCCTGATCCTGCTGATCCGATCCTTGTTCTCCATCTATTTTCCATCAATTCACAACAACAATTTAATCAAAACACAACAAACTACACTAATCAGTCAATTTGAAACCCTAGATCACTCGTTACAAGCACAGAAAATGAAATAATACCAGAATCGTTAACTATCATTAACTTTAGTTGAATTCGATGAGTTTTAATGTCGAAACGGATGCATACGTACCTGGATCTGGTTTCGATTCAGGAATTTGATCTGGAGATTGAACATTGGCGGTTTTGGACTGAAAACAGCCCATTGTTGATTTTTTTTCACATAAATTTGCAGGAAACACACAGTGTGAGGTGTGATAAGTGATGAGAGGTGAATGGAAACCCTAGAAATGGTGTGTGTGTGTGTGTGAGAGAGAAAGAGAGAGAGAGAGAGACAGAGTTGCAGGTAGAGAGAGAGAGAGTGATTTGGGGAAGAAGAAGAAGTGAGTCGCATGATGAAGCAACCTGTTAGCTCGATCTGCTGTGAGCTCGATCTGCTGTAGAATCGATCTGCTGTGGAATCAAATCTGCTCGATAGGTGTTTGGTTAGGGTTGGGGTGGGTGCGGCGGCGACGGATTGTGTGGTTGTGGTGGAGTTGCAGGTAGAGAGAGAGAGTGATTTGGGGAAGAAGAAGAAGTGAGTCGCATGATGAAGCAACCTGTTAGCTCGATCTGTGTGGGGTTGGGGTGGGTGCGGCGGTGACGGATTGTGTGGTTGTGGTGGTGTTCGGAGGTAGGAGATGATGATGGTGGTTGATGTGTGGGCGGCGGCTGATGGTTGTTGTGGTGGTGGTGGTGGTGGGAGGTGGGAGATGATGTTGGTGGTAGAAGTGTTTGACCAGACTTAACAAGATTTATAAATAAATAGGTATAAATAAATATCTAGTTTAATTTTTTAAATAGATATTAGTTTTTTAAATTCTTTTTGTTTTATTTTATTAAAAAGATTTATAAATAAATAGGTAGAAAGACTAAACTACCCCTGTTTGACCAGACTTAACAAAAAAACCTAACTGGGTTAGGGCTAAAGAACAAAACTTGTAACAAAATACCTACTAAAGGACACCGTCTGTCAACTTTTGAAAAAAAGGACACCGCCTGTAAAGTACCCTAAAGATAAAGGACAAAACTTGTAATTTTTCCTTTAAAAAATGCATCAGTTTCCTCCCTGACATACTGGAAACGTGCCACTTCAGTCAAAAAAATTAAAACCCAGTTAAGTCAGACAGGTTAAATGAAGGGTATTATTGTCAATTCATATATCTTTTATGTTCACCTTATTTTATGAATTGACAATAATACCCTTCATTTAACCTGTCTAACTTAACTGAGTTTAATTTTTTGACTGAAGTGGCACATTTTCAGTATGTCAGGAAGGAAGGAAACTGATACATTTTTTAAAATTGATCTGAGAAATGTCAAAAGTGAACAAACTAGATTGACGAAAATCACAGTGTCACTAGCCTTGATTTCATTTTTCAATTTGATTTATTTTAACCCATATCTCCTTGTGTACGAATATCAAACTCAATTTTTTCCAACGTAGACCATGGGGTATGGGGCTTGGGTTGGCTGAAAACGCCCAAGTCACCACCCCGGGGGCTTGGGTTGGAGCGTGGGTTTTGGGCGTAGCCCTTG
Organism: Helianthus tuberosus; assembly: GCA_030545235.1. NCBI lineage: Eukaryota > Viridiplantae > Streptophyta > Magnoliopsida > Asterales > Asteraceae > Helianthus > Helianthus tuberosus. The sequence goes on from CM060391.1 coordinate 39,921,805, forward strand.
GGGCTTGGTTTTTAAGCCGGGCATAGAGCGGGCTAGCAAGGTGTGGGTTTAAATTTGCTTTCCACATGTCAGACTCTCAATGGCCAAACCAAACCCAAGCTCCCAACTCAAGCCCCACCATACCCCATGGGCGTGGGTTTAAATTTGCTTTCCACATGTTAACCAATGCCCCAACCCAAGCCCCACCATACCACACGTCCGTATGTTTTTCAACCCAAAAACTTCTCTCAAAACCAGAAAAAGATTTCCCCCTTGGAATCAACAGAAAATCTCAAACACTTTCAGAGTACCAATTTGGAAACCCAATTTACAAACATGGATCACCGCCTTCGTTGTAGAGGAGAAAAGAAGGTTTTTTCTGGGTTTACAACAACCGAGGTCAATCTTTACTTACACACTCTCATCACTTAATTATTATTGTGTTTCTTCATATGGGTTTCTAATTTCTTGAATATAGTTTCATCTGGAACTGCATAAAGTTTTTGTTTTTATGTTTAATTTCTGGATGTTCTTGGAAATTCTAAAAAAATATGTATGTTTTAAGCATTATTTTCATCTGGGTGTGTTTGAATTGAAGTTGTGATATTCAGATGTTTTGAGTGTTGTTGGGTAGATTTAGTTGTTTCCATGTAGAAAGACCCTTGATTAGTTTACCCCTAAGTGATCAAATTTGCATATATCCAAACCCTAGAAACTAATTATCTTATACTTAGGGGCCGTTTGTTTACCTTTTACTGGTTCAACACTTAATTGTTCACTTATTTCGCGAGCTGATGTCTGAATGGTTCAGATATTTGCCTTTGAATGGTTAAGCATTATACTGAGTGTCTGAATGGTTAAGACCTCTAATCTGAATTGGTCAAATATTTGTCTCTGAACGGTTAAGCATTATACTAGCTCTTAATGGTTCAAACCTCTTACTGGTTCAGCACTTAATGGTTCAGACCTCTTATTGGTTCAGCACTTAACCATTCAGAAGAACCACTTGGGCTAGCTCAAGTGGCCACCGACATCCTTGCTAAGTCTCTCGTGGCCTCCCATTGCGTGGAGGTCTTGGGTTCGATCCCGAGCGAGTATGATTTGAGGATATTTACTGCCAGGGCGCTTTGTCGGGTAGCAAACTGGGGAGGGGGATCCCTCCCGCGGTCAGGGGTACCGTGCATCTACCCTTTTTTTTTTTTTTTTTTTTTAACCATTCAGAAGTTGCCAAACAGCCCCTTAAAAACACACCAATCATATAAGGGTTGAATCACCTTTAAAATGACTTGCTAAACACCTGCTTCCTGTTGTTTATAAGGTCTATAGAACAACTTGTTTTCGGGTTGTTTAACCGGGTATATTGGCTTTCGCAAGGGACGCTGAAATTTGGAGATATAAGTTACATTAGGAAGTTGATATAAGTCACTTTTGACTTTACAGAAGTCTTGAGTCTTCTATGAATGCATTCTTGAATTTTGTAGCTATTATGTTTGTATGTAACGTTTTTTGATTCGATCCTGACTTGATTGGCAACACCATGATATTCAATGTTGAAACTATATAAAGAAGTGTTTATAACTTTATATAGGTAATTTTGTTGTTATTCTTTTCCCCATAGGCCATTACCAAAAACTTATGATATTTGAAGCTAAAAGAGTTGGAGTTTGTTTGTTTAAATCTCGATGCAGGTGTTAAAGTTAATATCTTTTCCTTTTCGTTTCTTAGCTTCCTTTGACAGTTGATCACCTTAGAAACTACGTGTGATTAATCCGGCATTTGTACAATAATTATATTTAACGTGTAAGTAAGCATATATAATCACTGTTGATGTCAAGAGTAATTAGAGAATTCTTAACATCACAGATGGAGAAAATGGAGAGAGTACTAACGGAATCAGGGCAACTTCCAAATTCAGAGGTCATTAAGAAATTGACAGGTGGATTCAAGTGAGTAATGGATTCCTAATACCTTTTCGTGACAGAATACCTAAATCAACACAACCGAGTGTTATATATTATGATGATTACTAACTAATCAGTGCTCTTTTGTTTTTTGAACAGCCGTTCTGCAAGTCGTGCTGGAAAACCTGCTTTAAAATGGACCGAGGTCTGTGCCTTCTTTTCATACTTGCTAACATTATTTATAAAAAGCCACTAAACTTTTTGTGCGCTTATTTACACGTTTATTTCATTATCATTCATATATCAGGTTCAAGATTGGTTTCTTGTTAGGCAGCAATATGTTATGTCAAAAGGTACGTCGCCTATTGTCCCAAACAATTTCCCACCTGCCCAAGAAGCCTGTGCGTTGGAGAACATTAACAAGACTTCCGATATGTCTAAAGGTGCCTCATAATTACCTCTTTGCCTTCCATAACAATTAGAAAATAACTATCAGCATTGATTTTGATTAATATATGCAGGAGAAAAAGTTATAGATCTGTCAAACATGGAATTCGAGGCAAAATCATCAGATGATTCATGGTAAGCTTACATGTAACGAAATAAAGATGCTTAGTAACCATCAATCATACGGCCATACTTTTACAGGTACGATGTGGAGACTTTTATCACACACAGATTTCTTGAATCAGATGGACCCGTAAGTTCGTATCTTTTAAAGTTTTACCTTTTGAAAAGTTCATTAATATACTTTTTGGTCTAAAGTTCTAAAGGGTTTGTTTATTTTGCTTTATATATACAAATTTACTTACTATTATAAATTGCAACATATAAAAGCTGATGTTTTTTTTTATTAATTTCAGCAAGTTCTAGTAAGATATATTGGTTTTGGGACGGAAGAGAATGAGTGGGTCCATGCTAAAAACGTGAGGGAACGATCGGTCCCACTTGAGAACTCAGAATGCAATAAAGTCATGGTTGGAGATACCCTACTCTGCTTACAAGTCGGTACACCGCAATCAATTTTTAACTAACATCTTTCGGTTATTGGATGCTAACTTATTTAGTTTTTTGGGTACATTATCAGGAGAAAATGGATCAAGCAAAATATTATGATGCTCAAGTTATCGATATTCAAAGAAAGTTGCATGATATAAGAGGTTGCAGATGCGTTTTCCGGATTCGGTATGAACATGACAACTCTGAGGTAAGAACAGAAAGTTAAATAACGTAGAACTGACTTTGACTTTTGAGGTCAAAGTCAAAGTCATATTTGTAGTTTCATTCCTTCAATTTTGAAACTAAAATATGACAAGTTTGACCTTAGTAGTATGGTTTAAAGATTAATGTTAACATTTATGTATAACCTTTTGTGTTTTAGGAAAGTGTTCGGTTGGATAGACTCTGTGGCCAGCCAGAATATTAGAAGTCGGTTCTCATACTGTAAGTCGTAATCTGTCTACATATATTCGTACTTTTATCATCCATGTGGTTTATTGGATGACCTAGCAGTATTGTTGATATGATGCTTTTGGATTCTTGCTAGTGATTTTATTGCCATATGGGTGCTTTGAGCATTTTTCCATAAGTATCGTATCATTCAACCGTCAAGGGGTGGTGCAACGATAAGCGCAAATCCAGCTTCCCATAGTTTTTTGTCTTTACCCGACAATCTCATGTGTTAATAGGGTGTTGGTGGGTCTTGTGAGTTTGCCGGTACATGTTTGGTTCTACCACCTTTGGAAAATAACTTGACCTGGAAATGATCGTGACACATTATATGATATTATATGACATTAATTTTTGGTCATATGAGAGTAAATATGTACCAACTTATGTATTGAGTTACAACGTAATAACGTATTAGTAGCCGCTTATCACTTTCCCATGTTTGAAATAGATGAAAAGACACGGGTTTGAATCAATAATGGTCCTCAACCTTGACATTAACATATGTGATTTTTATGTTTCTTTGGTGTAGTTGTAACTTGTAATTGTGTGTTGTGTTGTATTGTGATTTAACTAGTGGAATATATTGTAGTTAAAAAGGTAATTACTTTAATTTGCTCTTTCTTAGAAATCACCTATTAAACCTAGTTATCTAGATTAATGTGTGTGCCTTCTAATACAGATATGGGCTTTGAAGAGCAAAACCATCAAGTGCATATATCTTTTTTGGGAAAGGCATCAAGTGCATACATCTTAAAGATGCATTAGAAGCTTTAGATCACTGGATACAAAATGTAATTGGAGATGTCTATTTCTTTCCATCTTCTTGCTACTATCTAGTGTAACTTTTCGCCTGGCCCGTTTAGATATGACCCAATTCGCCCTCACGAAAATTTTAACGTTTGGCTGAAAGAAATTTGACCCGATCCGACCCGAAAATAATAAGGTTTAGTTGTGAAAATTTTGATAACCATAAAAAGGCGACCTCATAGGAAAAAGAATTATGGCGCCGCCACTGAGGTTATACATGTGGGTAATTTATATATTAAATCATATATAAAGCTTATTTATAACTATATTTTCGGTAGGATGCTAAAAACCTATTAAAAAATTATAGAAGCACCTTGCGTCTCGGTGTGCTTCTCGCTATTTAAAACCAAGACCATATTAAACTGTATCGTGAGCTACTCACGATCCGTTACTACCAAACTCATGTACTCTGCCTACCAACCATTGTAGAAAGAAACTATGAGAGTATGAAAGAAAGTTAAGAGAGGAGATACTATAATTGTGTAGTGTAACAGTGGATGAGATTTATTTACAATTTAAAAAGATGCATACCTATCAAATTGTTAAAAGATGATAACTTGTAATTGTTGTTATTTATCACTAAAAAAACTTATATTAAGGGTTTCTTAAAGCAATGAGCAATAATATTTGGTTAATACACCCAAGACCTTGAAACAAGAAGTTAGTGACATTAATCAATAAAATTACATTTGGTTCTTAATCATTCTTGTAAATTTGTAATCAATCATCATATTAGGTACCTTCAATTTAGAATCCCTCATTTTTGCAAAGTAAAGTGTATATAATTATAGATAATAATGTGGTATATTTGCAACAAAATGTCAAAAATAGTTCCTAAAACTTCATTCAATAATCTTTAAGTTGGAGTAACAAGCACATGTATCTTAAAACCAATAGAAAGCCATAGCCTTTTAAATATACCTATGGTATGCAACATGTTTAGCTTTCTAAAGCTAGTCTTTCTAAACATAACAAGTTTCTCTTTTGACTTTCAAAGATTCAAACAAATGACCAATTCACGAACACAAACGCTATGCAGTGAGGACTCTCTTCATCGTTCAACACCTTCCAAGCTACCGCTCTTTCGTATGAAACAGGTCTCCCCATGCTTGTCAAGCACACGCCACCAGGAAGACAAGCAAAACCCTAAAACGAAACCAACAAACAGAAACGCTTACATTTGACTTTGACTTCTTAAAGTCAAACAACTCATATTTATAAACTAATATTTACCTGTTGTAGAATCTGTGAGAATTCAGAGCAAACACTCGTTCTTCCACCTCGATCAAAGATCTTGTCGAGAGTAATGTCTTGAAGTGAAACTAACGTCGTTTCAAGCATATCTAACCCCGCTTGATTCGCAAAGGTGAAATCCGGCAACGCCTGCAAAATCATAACATTTTGACTTTTAGAAACACAAATGTTACAATATAAAACCATGATATATAATGTATATATATGTGTGTGTGTGTGTATAAAGCATTACCTTTAAAGAACAACACATTATGGCATCCGAATGATGCCAAAGTGTTTTAAGCAGCGAATCATTACGTTCATCAACGGTTTTGAAAAGATCTTCACCAAGAAAGCAACTATACACAAAAAGAAATTAGAATAGTTGATCATCAAACTTTGATTATTACTAGGTACAAGTTAAGTCGCAAAGAGTTACCGAAAGCTTTGACAGATCCAACGGGCTAACATTTGGGCTTCAGGGGTACCAGATGGGGCTTGCAGGCTTCGTGGGCCAAACGGGGACGGTGAGAGTGCTAATGCAACTCGTTGAACAGATGATATGATGTTACGCACATACTGTCTAGCCATGGCTGCTATGCTTTCTTGAAGATGTATTTCAAAAGCAAACTGAAAAGCTATTGTCATAACGGATTTTGTGGGCCCACTTTGACCGAGGTAATCCGCTGGTGTTCGTTTCCCCGGTGGGCCCACCTCGAGAGCCGATGCAAGATCACGTGTCGGGTTCTGAGAATTCTGTGTGAATCATGTATGATTAAGAAACCAAATGTTAGTTGACTATAAAAGAATCAAATCTACTAGAAGATTAATCATTAATACATTAAATTTGACAATTACATTATTGATCGGGATTATGCGAAAACCGGAAGGTAGGAGCGGAGCATCATCGGTGAAAGAGGCGTCAATCGGAGCAAAAATAAGTTCAGCGGAAGTGCCGATCGCGTTTTCATCAACTCCGCTACAAAGCTGGAAGACAAAAGCGTTTAGTGATTAGGGGCGTTTGGATTGTGATTATATAATCATAATCTGATAACAAATTTACTTACTTGCAAAAAGAAAATATCTCCGGGCATGAGCATGTCTTCGGCCCGATAATGAGATATGTTTTCAAGCTTAATAACCTCCATAAACTGCTTCAAGAAGATAACCGAATTGATAATCCATGAATGAAGTATGATAAAGTTCCAGTGTTTTAAAGCGTACCTCTTCGTGCTCGATTGTATGAGCTAGTGGAAGGATAACCTGACCGCCAAAGCCGCCACTTCTAGCTAGCGGCAAACCACATGGACCACCTTTAACCGATGCAGCCGAGTAACCATCGATACTGCTATCCGCCCATTCCGATCGGTGTTCTCTCAAGAATCTTGTTAGTATCGCAGGAGGCACATTCTGCCAAAATTTGGCTTTTGTGGTCAAACGTATCGCTTTTGATATTCAAACTTAACATAAACTCTATTAAAATTTTGGTAGAAGTGATTTTATATTTTCAACTTTTTTCATGGAATTTAATGTTTTAAAATAATTTTTAAAAAATGTAACAAGTGTGTTTGAAGCTTTGACCAACTTACTTGTAAGAGCATTGAAGCTTTGGCGCATAAAACCGCATTGCTGATTGACGGAAATCCATCCGCATACAATGGAGTTGTGCCCATCACCTTATCGGGAGACGAGTTTACGAGAACAGTGACGTCATCAACTCCATCGCTTTCCATCATAGTCCAACCCTCATCGCTAAAACCGTTAATTGCTTCATTAAAACCTCTGCGCAAAAACAACATATGTTACGTTTCATCACTTTAATATTTAAGAGACAATCCATTGATAGTTTGATGTCACACTTTGCATTTTTTTTTAAATAAGAAAGAAAAAAAACCTGCTCATTCTTTGGCCTAGTGCACGAAGAGCAGCTGGTCTTCGTCCCCAACTAGTGACCATCGGTTGAGAAATCTCTTGTGAAATTTGCCTCAACTGGCGAAAAGCCTAAAAAATAAAAATAAAAATAAAATAAAAAGACAATATTAAGGAAAAAACGCTTTTAAAAGAATATTAAAGAGATGGACAGATGGTCATACTGCAAGTGTCGTTCTTTGAGCAAGTAATGTTGATGACTCGTATAGAGGGCGTAAAACTTCTGGAACGCTTAACGACTACATGATATGGAAAGTAATAAAGTTGGAAATTAGTATAATAAACAATACACAAGCGCTATTGTTGGATTAAGAGTTGATTTTCTTTCTTGTACCTCAAAGTCAACATGGTCAACTATGTGAATTATCGATCCGCCACCATCGCAGGGTCGTATGAGGTACCCACTTGGCAGAATTTTGGCTCTCACGAAATGAGGCACGGGTGGCATAGTAGGGCCATTTTGAGTGTTGTTAAGTGATCTTTCACAAACCTTTATGGCAACAAAATCAAAGATATGAAACTTCCTTAAAAACCAACAAATAAAAACACATTAAGAAAACAAAACTGTTTCACACTTACCACTAGGCTACCGTCCTCCAAAGCAGACGTATAACGCAGTAACCAAAAATCACGTGCTGGTGCTAAAGTAGTTGGTGCATAAAGCTATAGAAACATAGACATACAAAAGAGTCCAATTATTTTCATGTACAAAACTTGTGCAAAAGTCATGTTAATGTACAAGTTTATATAGTGCTAACCTGCATGTAAAGCAGCTCGATAGTTCCATTATTTCCGGTTGTGAGCACATTGAGGACATCCACAGCTCGGCAATCACGAAACCATGAAGGCCGATCTTTAAGGATTTCAACAACCTAAAATGGAAACTTATAAATCAGTATTTACAGCATTCAAGGGTCCCACAAAATCACACATGGTTAAGGTAGAGGGCTTACTCTTGTAGGCTCGAGACCAACAAGACCACATGCACGTGATGCAACACCGTTGCAACCATGAGAAATAGCAATGATTCCAATGGAATCCGGACCAGGCTGCAAAATTGGTTACACAAAGAAATTATAACAACACTAAAGAAAGATTACACAAATACTTCAGTAAACTTATGTCTCACTCTTTTGGATGATTTACATATTTTGAAGGGTCCGAGTTATATCGTTATAAAAAAATATGTGATAGTGAATCATATTTTCTTGACACGAGGAGAAATGAACATTGCGAGCAAAAGGTGTGAAACGAAAGAAAATGGTTTTGTGGGTCCCGTCGCCGACGAGATAAATGGGATTGGGCGTTGGGACCCGCATTGACATCTTCATTTCCTCTAGTGCTACATTAACCGAATCTAAAAACCTAAAAAACATTATATAAATTGTTCCCACCAGCCTATAAAATCAAAAAGATGAACAATAGAAAAGAAAAAAGAAAAGACAAAACCAAAAAGTATATATAAAAAGGTTGAATGTGGAGGATTGTGACTCAAATGATGAGATTCCAATGTGAATAAGAAGGTTAGCAGGTTCCTTTATGAAGAATTCTAATTAAATCAAGAGATAATATTAATTAAAGGTTAATGGAATGATTAAACACCATTAAATATTTAATAAAGTAAGTGCAAAGAACCTTCATCCCAGGCATTTGGACCCACTCCACAGCAGTCCCAGTAGCCTTTGATAAAAACTCTGTTAAAGTCTCCTCTGCAATGGACAAAAGCCTAAAAAAACACAATTTTCAAATTTATATTCATGTAAAGTAGTGACTAGTGATCAATCAAGAACATAAAGATAATTATCTTGTAAACAATTGGTGGTGGAATTACTAAATTACCCTGCAGGACTAGCATCCCTTGGTGGATGTTGAGGGCTCAAGTGGTGTTGACCGCTCGTCACCACCGACTCGCAACTCGTGTCTGTCGTGACAAGCGCCATCTGCGTAACATAACGGAAAAGGTTAACAAAAAAATCAAAACAAACATTTTATAACATAAAAGGCGAATTTAGTTACGTTTTGAGTCTGCTGGCGAAAGTAGCCGTTTTCGTACACCAAGTTAGAAACTTGCTTCTGCAACCGATCGTTTTCCTCCATTAACAACTTATTCATAGCGGATAACTTCCTATTCACGGCTTGCAGCCTTGATGCCTCTTTTCTTTGCTTTTCCCTACATCTTTATGTACAAAGAGTAAACTTTTTAGTTAAAAAAGCCACCAAACCTCTAAAAGATTACCACCCAATTCTTTCTGGTGCAAATTTTGATATTTACCGATGCACTTAACATGATTCATGAAGGGTGTGTTTCAAGATCAAGAATTTGAACTTGTAACTTAAAAGAAGCCACAAAAACTTGAAAAAGATTAACACCCTATTTTTTATAGATCTAATATGGAACTTAAACTTTTTAACAATAAATTTACAAACCTAGAAAAAGATAAGATGAAAGGGTGTGTCAAGATCAAGATGAACTTAAATTTTCACTAAAAAAAAGTTGCAAAAAGATGAAAAAGCTGTGATTCAAGATCAAGAACTTAAATTTTCACAATGGGCTTATGCATTTAAGATGAAAAAGGTGTAACTCAAGATCAAGAACTTAAATTTTCACTAAAAAAAGTTGCAAAAAGATGAAAATGGTGTAATTCAAGATCAAGAACTTAAATTGTCACAATGAGCTTAAGCATCTAAGATGAAAGGGTTGTTTTCAAGATCAAGAACTATTCATTAAAGATTTCACATTTTACCTTCGATTCTGAAACCAAACTTTGATCTGTTTGGGCTCAATGTTTGAAAGGATGGGGCACTCACGAATGAGTTGTTGTCTACGAAGTGAGCTTGGTTTTGGGCAATCATGGTACAATCTTTCTAAGGCTTCAACTTGTTCTGGCGTGTACCGAACATACTTGCCATTATCCATCCCCATTGAGTCCCCTTTGCAACCCGAACTCACCGCCATCATTACTCCAAAACCGGTGAAGATTGCTAAACAAAAAGATTCAAAATTTCACCCCAAAAAACAAAAGAAACAAACCCTTTTCTTGATCATGTAACCATTCAAGATTTCAAGCAAAATCTTGAAAATTTTCTCATAAAAATCAAATCTTTAGTCAAGAGCTTGAAAACCCAACAAGAGTTCTTCAATCAAACAACATATATGTGATTCAAGAACATATAGAATATTAGAACTAGTGGATCTTCTGGCTATGAAGATTTTCAAAATGCTTATTGAACATTCAAGATTTCAAGCAAAATCCTGAAAACCCATAAAAAAAAATCAAATCTTTGGTCAAGAACTTGAAAATCCAACTTATATGTGACTCAAGAACATATAGAATACAAGAAACCCATAAAGCATTTCTCATAAAAATCAAATCTTTAGTCAAGTACTTGAAAACCCAACTTATATATGATTCAAGAACATATAGAATTTAAGAAACCCACAAAGCATTTCTAATAAAAATCAAATCTTTGATCAAGAACTTGAAAACCCATAAAGAATTTGTCATAAAAATCAAATATTTGGTCAAGAACATATAGAATTCAAGAAACCCATAAAGCATTTCTCATAAAAATCAAATCTTTGGTCAAGAACTTGAAAACCCATAAAGAATTTGTCATAAAAATCAAATATTTGGTCAAGAACTTGAAAGACCAACAACTTATATGTGATTCAAGAACATATAGAATTAGTAAATCTTGCGGGTGAAACCTATAAAGATTTTCCAAAATGCTTATTGACCAAGCAATGGTAAGACAAGACTGATAATAAAGAGAGATGACAAACACCTTGTTTTGTTGTGCAACGTTGTCGTTTACCCTTGTTCTTGTCTTCTTTAAAAGCAAATGAATTTCCCTCACAACCACGCAGTTGCAGAAGCTCCAAGCACAAAATGCAGAATTCCCATTATTGGATCACTAAAGATTGTGAATTTCAAGTTGGTATATGGCTAAATATGCTTGTGAGTGAAAGAAATATTGTGGATAAAGAGAGTGAAATATGAAAGGATGTTAAAGGGAAACCCCAGATGGGAGACAGAAGTAGACCATTTATGGATCATCATTCCATTTTGTCCTCACTTTGTACCAAACACAGTTTGAGTTGTGATGAATTTTGAGGCTACTTTCTTTCTTATTTAAGATGAGATGATCACACTCTGCAAAAGTGGACTCTTTTTTTTTTTTTTTACTTTAATTAATGGTGTCCTTGTTTGGGTAAATTTTCAAATCAAGAGTTTAAAAACATTGTGGCATTTGTTTTTCTTTTATTTGATCAATAAATTTTTTTATAACAAAGGTGTATGTGGGCTCAGTAACTAATAGCATGCTTCTTTATGGCCCATGTATATAACCATACCTAAGACGAAATTACAACTGTCCATTATCAGTTTGGTGTTCGAGGATGGCGTCAAATCGTCCCAGAAGGAAACCGGCTGGCTCGTAAAATCCCATGACTTACTTTTCCGGAGAAATTCGCTGGCAACAAAATTTGAACTCATGTCTCCTCCTTTGAGAGAGACATGTGAAGCTCGACCAAAAGAAAACTTAAAAAATCTAAAGATTATAAAGAAAACATTAAAGAGTTGGTAATAAAAATTTGAATCATGGTCTCCCCTTTGATAACTAGCTTAGAAATTAGAAATTCATGTATATCACATGGGTTAAAAAAAAAAGAAAACATTAAACAGTCAGCAATCAAAATTTAATAATTATAAAATGATATTTTGTGATAAAATAGATTGTAATTAATTTGTCTAAATTAAGAAATAGAACACAAAAGGTCGAATAAAAGAACCTGAAAAAAAGATTTTTAGACTCACAAATGTGTGACACGTGACGCAACAATTACTTATTTATTAAGTATAGATTTGTGTGAATATTAAAAATCATTTTATGTATAACGTTTCTAATTATGTTTCAAAGTTTGGTATTTTTCACATTAATCGCAAAATGTTGCATTATGTCAATTAATTACAATTCTGGTTAGCTAAGGTTGATCAAAGGATATGTTTCCCACCTAATTTTGACTAACATATGATTTTCATCAGATTTTGACTAATATTGTTAATTACGTCACTAAAACATGTCTATCTTCATCGATTTTTTTTGCAAGTACATAATATATAATCGGCTGCTAAATGCTAAATGTACCCCTCTTATTACTTTTCATACTACCTTTTCATACAATCACATTTGAATTTATCATATTTACCTCTATACAAGTGATCATTTTTTAGAAGTATTCTTTTTGTTACAAAACAAACTCAAAAGTTTACAAAAATATTACAGATGTTTTTTTTTTCAAAAAATTTGTTTGTATTATTATGTTTATTTAAAAAAAAACATAGTTTTTAAAAGTTTTCAGATATAGTTTCCAAAGATACTTTCTCAGATAGTACTTTTTGGATTATATTTTCTTTTATTGAACATCTTTACAAATTACTAATAACGTTTTTCATAAAAAAAACACATAAAAAATTGAACTTTCTTTTTGAAAAAAAGTCTATTGTGTTTCTTTTCCTCGTCTAGCTTGTAATTTAAATGTCTTGTATTTATTATTTTTAATATTTTGAAATGGGTTTTTTGAATTATTTGAAGCAGGTATCCTCATGGAGTCTGTATAAATAATAACACACAAAAATCCACACAAAGTTTTGAAATCAGTCAATTTAAAGAAAAGAAAAATATTTGTGAATCAACCTTATCCATTTGTTTTGCTTTAGAAAAGTGTTCACTTTGATCGAAAGTCTTAAACTGGTTTTAATTAGTTTATAACATATTCCTTACACTAATTAAATTTGAACTTAGGGGCTGTTTGTTTACCTCTTAATGAGGTTCTTAATGTTTCAGACCTCTTATTGGTTCAACACTTAATGGTTCAGACTGTTTGTTTCACGAGCAGATATCTGAATGGTTCCGACATTTGCCTCTGAATGGTTAAGCATTATACAAAGTCTGAATGGTTAAGACATCTAATATGAATTGGTCAGACATTTGTCTCTGAACGGTTAAGCATTATACAGTCAATTAATGGTTCAGACCTCTTACTGGTTCAGCACTTAACCATTCAGATGTTACCAAACAGCCTCTTACATAGATTGTTAATTTATAGTTTAATAAAATTATCTTAGTACCGATTTGTTTATTTATTCACTTACATAGACGATTTGATTGATTAATATATGTTAGGGCCTAAACACATTTTAAAGTATTAAAAATAATAAAAGTAAGACATTTAAAATACAAACTAGACGAGGAAACAAACATAATATTGTGAAAGTGTTTTTAGAAACAATATCTATAAACTTTAGAAAAAATATGTTTTTTAAATAAAAAGTAAAAAACAAACAAATTTTTTGAAAAAAAATGTCTGCAATTTTTTTTATACTTTTGAATTTGTTTTGTAACAAAAAGAATATTTTTCTTTTAAAAATAATGACTTATATAGGGGTAAATATGACAAGCTTTAATATGATTTTATAGAAAAGATGTATAAAAAGTAAGAGGAAGTACATTTAGTCTACTCTTTCAAAAATTGAAAAATATTCAAAACTAGGTGATATACCCGCGCTACGCGGCGGGTTATCTCGTAAAAAGGTGGTGAGTGCATTTTTAGGTTCGTTAAAGTATCAGTGTGATATTTGTACTCGGTATTGTAACCAAAAGATATAAATCTAAAAGGATATTAACACATTTTTACAATTATCGAAAACTATATATAGAAACAAATACCGGTACAAGTGCCAATGTTGTTCGGCGGAGCATCGGTTCCATCACTGGCATTCACTATTGTATATGGTAAAAAAAAAACTTTATTGCCAATAGAACTTTATATTCAATCACTTTTATACACTCATGTCAAGAAAACCATAAAAAAGAATACAATACTGGTACCGATGTAGTTCGAACAGTATTGGTTAGATCCGTCACGGTAAAGAACAAAAAAAAGTTAACTATATTTACTCGTTCAATTAAAAGTTTTATCAGATAAAAATAAGCATGTTGCAATGGTGTATTCAAAATTTTATATTATGTTACACAGGTAACAAAAAAAAAGGTAAACGGTGTAGCTATATATATACCTCAACGAATTTTGTATCACCGTACTGAGAAATCCATAAAACCAATTAAAATTTTATGAAATCGTAGATAAAACTAAACATGTTGCAATGGTACATTCAAGATTTTATTAAACGTTATATTATATTACTCAAATAACGAATAGGGTAAACGGCTTATAAAACATCGTATTATATTATATTCCTTAGATAATGAAAATGGTAAACGACATCACTTTATGTTACTGTATACAACTTGGTTTTTAATATAAATTTCATGTCTAAGCGTAGATAAAAACAAGGACATCTCAATGGCATACTTAGAATTTTAAGAAATATCATATTTTTAAGTTATAAAACAAAAAACGAAATCTACTCAAAAGAAATTATAACAATAAAATATTATAATAATTATAATAAAAATAGTTATAGGAAAAAAAAACTAAAAAAAAAACTTTTAATAGACTCTCTTGTATTAATTCTTTTCAAAAAGTAACCAAAAGAAAAAAAACTTATTTAAAATTATCTACTATACATGTACTTTGTATTTGTAAGATATAAGAATTGCTCATCCGTTGTCAAAACTTAGTTTCATCACATATCTTTCTTGAATTTTAATTCTATTATATGCCTTTTAATATATTTTTTAATAAATATGTTAAACCCCTTCTTTGAACAATTTGGTCAACTCTCCAAATGTTAATTAGTTCACACTTCACACGTTAACTCATGTTTACAATAAATTCCATTTTCTACATGGTTCACCATTTAGCATTTAATTGACTGGTTTTCGTGTTCAAAGCACTAGTGATAGTGACTTGACTTCAGCATAAATTGGGGTCTAAAACATTGTTTGCTTTAAATACACATTGTAGATCAATTTTGACCATAAATAACTACAACCTATGACATGCATATGCTTTAATCATGGTCGATTGTCAAATATAACTAATTACAGGTGTGGGGTTATGGTTATGACATGCTTCGTCACGTAGGAACATAAATAGATGGCTACAACACCTTTTTGTCTGATCTATCATGGTTCGCATGGATTAAACCATGACAACCATGGTCCTCTTTTCCATTTTCCAATATTTTCTTTCTTTTTTCTTTAGAAAAAACTAAATTAAAATATATAAGGGGATAGTGGTTTGGGTCATGACCACACCCTCAGGGTAGTGGTTTTGGATGGTGAATTAGAGGTGGGTGACATGACGCTGACGTGGAGGGTCATGACCACACCCTATAGCCTAAACATCATTTCTAAGACTAAAGGGTGTGGATGAAGCTAGACCTTTAGGGATGACCCGTCACGTAGGTTGCAACATCATCAGAGAGTCCTCCTCACACCTTGAGGTTGGGCCTAGAGTGTGGAGGATGATCCTCCTTTTTTATTTATTTTTGTTAAATAATATACAATAAATATAACTAATTAAATTAAACACTAAACTTAATAATAAAGATTTCATTTCATTAAAAAATTAAATAAAATCTAAACCTCTAAAAGGTCAAATAAAATTAAATAAAAAAACTAGGTGTCATCTTCGTCGTCGGTTTCGTTGTCATTTGCTTCGTTGTTTACGTTGTTCTAAATGTATTCCACCAAGTCTGCATGAATGTTTCCATGCATTTCTATGTATTTTGCAAAGCTTTCCTTTTTAATCCGCGAGTTGACGATTGTGAGAGTTAGAACACCAAGGTTACTCTACAATGGGGAAACAAAGGTGTGTGAGTTATTTGGATTTGGACGAAGGATTCGGATTGGAATTTTAAGTATAGAATGTATGTATACACGAAAATATATCTCGTCTAAGTACCCGTTCTGACACTAAGTTTTATGTGATTTCATGGGTCCTAACTTGCCCATTAGAATCAGAAACGAGAAGTTTAGAAAAGAGATAAAAAGGTAACCGAAGCTCATAACACTGTTCGTGCGAATGGAAGATCAATTTGGGCGAAAGGTGTCAGTTCGTGCGAATGGAAGGTTCCAGTTCGTGCGAAAGGGGCCTGTTCGTGCGAATGGGGGTCCTTTCGTGACACTTAACTATAAACTGGTTAATGTTATGATTTTGGCTAATATGTTTATATTTTATATCTTATATTATTTAGTATTATCAGTCCAGTATTGTCTCAGATTTCATGGAAGTCAAGCATGGAGGTATAAACACCTCATTGTATGATTCACCAAAGCTCAAAGTTTATTAACATAGTTGATCAACCCGGTTGGTCATGAACAAGTATAACATAAATAATTAATAAGTTATCCAAGCAACCAAATAAGAACAACCCGGGCGTGTTTTACCCAACATGGCAAGTGTTGGAGGCGAGGTGGGGTTAACTTACTTTGATTCTAAAAAACTGCTTAGGTGTTCATTTAAAAAGTACACAAGTGAGGTAGTGGAACTAGTTTGGAAACGCAGAGCTCCCACGGTTCACACTTCTACCAAAACACAAGTTCATCCATATTGGATATGGTGAATCTTGGATGGTTTCAACACTTGAAATTATGCATGAACGAAAAGTAACAGATTATCAGTTCGTGCGAATGGGCTTAGTTCGCACGAGTGAAGTCAGTTCGCACGAGGAGACTGGTTCGTGCGAGAGGGTCCTTGATGAAACACCAGATCTAATGACCGGAATCAATCAGATCTAGGGGTAGGGTTTCTGCATAAAAAGGTTAATCCTCTCGCCGATTGCGGATGGGAGCTGCTTCACCGGAGAACACTGCAAAACAGAAGGCCGTTAGACTCGCCACGGAGAGAATGGGGGTTCTCTCCGTTACCACCCTCCGGCGTGAGAATAAGTACAGTGATCTCGAGAAGTAGATGAAGTAGTAAGAGTTAAAGTGAGTGAAAGTGAATGTGGAGATTGTACCTGAATTCTCATATTTATAACCAAAGTTTGGCGCCAAAAGTATCACGGAGGTAATAACGGAATTCTCTTTTCCGTTTGTTAGTTATCTCCCCATCCATGCACACGTATCGTGATTTTGATCAATGCCTGGGGAGATGCCACGTGGAAAGTGGTTTGTTATAGATCTGCCTTTAAGTTGTTGCCATCATCGTGATTTAGATGAGTGTTTAGGATGTTGCCACGTCACATTCGGTTATAACTGAATGAAGCCATGCACGATGATCACTTAAGGCCTTCTAGAAGATCCACAACTGTAAACCATTTCACCTTTTCCACGTGTCCATTCTGTTATAATAGAAAATATTTCTTTTGTTTAAGTCCTTATTTCCTGCGCGCGGATATGCTCAAGACTTGTCTTGTTAAATCTTCAAGTTTAACTGTACCCTTGCGCGAGCCCATGCAAGGGTGTTAATTGAACATTTGTCTTTCCTTTCCCCGGCGCATGGTTACTGAGGAATGATCTTTCCCAAATCTTTACCAAGACAGTTGAGCGGCCGTGCAAGGTATGTTCAATACGGATTTGGAGTGTAATTATGGAATGGTCCTCTGTGCTTGCGCAGGGTTTTTAGGACCATACCCCTTCAAGTCCCCCTAGTCCAGTGGTGTTCATATGCGCAAATGGCAAGTAGGTGGAGCACTGGACTATAAAAAACGAAGTGTGCGCTTTTGCTGTTGAGGTGTAAACAAGTTGCTCTACGCAGGGTATGAAGAAACTTCTTGCAGAAGATATTTTTTGTTACATCAAGTTGAGGTTTTCATGATTTTGAATTTTGAAAATGTTTGTTTTGTGTCAGCCTTGATAACTGTGTTTTCCTGAAAAAGGGGGTTTACAGTTTTCGAGGGCATTAATGGAGATGAGTATATATATCCTTGTGCGGCTTCTTCTTTAAGCACCTGTCTGCAAAAACTTTTCGTCTTCCTCATTTCTCCTTAAAAGGTCTGCAATTGTGTTTCCAGATCTCCATGTCCACCGGCGAAAACCCAGAAAATATTGCCAACGAGATGTCTTCAACCCTGCCTCCATTGAAGTAGTCTGAAGGGACCTTCAATGATCTTGTAAAGAGCTTCAAGTTTCTTGATAGTTAGGGTGCCCTTTATCCCAAGGAAGGGCAAACGGCGGCACAAGCTCCGGCCGGTTACATCACCTTATTTTGGGATTATTTTGCCTAGGGAAATTTCCTGTTGCCAACAACAAAGTTTGGTCTCGAAGTTCTGGGTTATTACAAATTCTACATATCTCAGTTAAATCCTATGGGGATGGTTCGAATCCGACACTTTGAGTTCCTTTGCCAATCGATGCTTATTGAGCCCTTGGTCGATCGATTTCGAGTATTTTACCAATTACATTGTTCTCAGGGTTTCTATTCATTTATGCAACGTCCAATAGCCAAGAAGTTTCTGCTCATACCTTCGAAATTGTTCCACGAATGGAAAACCAAGTTCTTTTTCATCAAATCAGGAGTAATTCTAGTGAAGATGAATTTTCGAGGTGCAGAGGATATTTTGGCAGAGACTCTTGAAACTCCGATGACATAAATATGGTATCAAGATATTAAGGACATTCCTTCTATTCAACTGCCTGAAAGGGCTTTGGTTGCTGCAAAAATGAGTCTGCACTGGAAAGCAGATCGCCATGATAAGCCGGTGTATGTGGAAGACAACAAAAGTAAGTCATGAAATCTTTTTCTTGTATTATGTGAAACTGTTTATTATCGGTTTTTCCTTTTTCAGCTGTCGCCTTGTACGTAGTGGCGTATAAGAGAGAAAATGGCAAAATGACAACAGTCCAGAAAAGAGCTGATGAGGAGACATGGTACCATCAGATAATGAAAAACTTTGCGCTTCCCAAGGATGCGGATCTGAATGCGCAACCTTCTACTGATGTTGGTAAGTTTCTCTTTTGGATTTTTTAAACAATATTGCAATATTACTCTTTGCTGATGTTGCGCCTTGGGTAATATTGCAATATATCTTCTTTTGGATAGGTGAGTTGATCAATTTAAGCGTAGGCCCTGAATCAAAAAAGAAGAAACGTGGACCTGTTGTCTCTACTGCACCCAAGAAGACTGATGCGCCGAAGGCGGTTGTTCCAAAGGAAGAGAAGAAGAAAAGTACACGCCTTGTGTCTGATTCTTGGTGTGATTACGTAGTGGTGTCTGACTCATTAGAGGGTATTGCGCCTGTAGCTGTGAAACAACCCAAGGTGGAGCCCCGAGACACCGCTGACATCCCAGCATCAAACTCGGATGATCCAATTAATGTGGAATCTAGCCCTAAGCCGCTAGTGAGGGCTAAGGCGGTTAAAAGAAAGAAGCCTGAAGGCGAAGCTGCGGCGCAACCCGGAAAAAAGGTCTCAAGGAAAAAGATAAGCAAGAAAGGAAATCTAGATGCCTTCGTTGCGAAGCTTTCCCCAGGTGAGTGTCTTTTTCCTGATTCCGTCTTTACCATATTAGAAGGTAACCTTGTTAATTTTTCCTTGTAGAAAAACCCGTTCTATCCATCCAAGCGGAAACGTTTTCTGCTTTCCATGATGACCTTCCGCCGTCACCCCCCCCCCCCCCGGCGAGTCTGTTAAAGAAAATTTAGAGGGTACCAAGACTATGTAAGCAGATGTGAAGAAGACTGTGGAGGCGGAAGTGGAGAAGAGTGATGAAGCGGAGGTGGAGACAATTGATGTTGGTGTTACCAGACCAGTGTCTCCTGAAGTTGTGGCGGCTGTGCAAGGGTCTGAAAAGAAAAAATCTATCATTGAGGAAGAAGTACTTGTGGTAACCATTCCTTCTACCTCCGCACCAACTTCGGAGCCTCCCAAAGATAATGTTGAAGAAAATCCAGAAAATCTTGAGCATCAAGCCTTTATTGTTCATGATGAAGAGGAAGATTTTCCCATCCGTTCGGATGAGACTTCTAGGGATTATTATTATAGGACTTATTCGGAGAAGAGAGCTTCTGACATCCATGCGCCTGTATGGAAATTGAAACAGGGCGATACATTCTCTGATTGGCAAGTGTGCCGTGATTGGCTGTAGGGTGCGTTTCCGCTTGCTGAAATCAAGTTCCAATAAAATCAATCCCATGAGCGTACCTACCACTCATATCTTCAAGAGACTGCCAACTCAACTTCGATAACTCATCGAATAGTGCGCGAGTGGCGCAGTATGCACAAAGAGTGGGATGTTGTTGAAGCGTCCAAAAAAGAGATTGCTGAATAGAAGGCAAAGGTTGCTGCTCTGAGGACTAAGCTTGAAGCTGATCAAGCTAAGTTCGAAGATGAGCAAAAGACAGAAGAATGCTCAGCCATGGGATGGAAGAAGAAGGCTGAAGCTGAAGCTGCTCAGCTTGCGGAGGCTCGCAAGCGATGGAAAGAGATATGCGAGAAAGATAATAATGAAAAGCGGGTTCTTCGTAATGATGTAAACAATCTCAAGGCGGAGATTGAAAATTTGAAAAAAGAGAAAGCGGAAGCCGAGGCTGCCTGCGATGAAGCCCGTTCTCATAGAGAAAGAAGCGAGTAGAGAGAGGTACAAACTTGCGCAACTCTTGCCCTTAGAAATAAGGAGATTGAAGAACTAACCGCTTTATTAATTGATCAGGAACAAGCCAAAGCAGAACTTGAATCTGCGAAAAAAGATTTTCAACTTGCAAAGGTTAAAACAGCTGAAGCTACGCGCCGACTCACCGAGACTAAAGAAAAACTTGAAAGTTCCGAAACTGCCAGGGTGACGGCAGAAAGCTTGGTTGAACCTTTGAAGAATAACATGTTGTGGATGCAACACCATGGGATCATAAATGTAAGTATCTCAACCCCTTGATTTATTTTTTGAATAAGTTTGTAAATAAACTTATTTTGACTCTGTCTGTGCAGGTTGCAAATTCAATTCTGAACTCAACTGATTTGGATCAAACCGTTGCTAACCTGATAGTGACTGCGCGCAACGATGGCTATGCGCAAGGGTATGCAAAGTGTACCCAACATATTACCCATGCTTTGAAGGTTAACTGGGATACCAGCAGGGCTGCCACCCGTGGAGTTGACACACCAGTGCTGATCATGCAGCTGCCAAAGAAGAATACAATAATCTGCGCCTCCCAGTGATGGATTTAGTGACTACTGCGCTTCAGTCTGAGGACTTTGTGGATCAACTGAAAGAAATATTTCCTGATGAAGTGGATGCTTCAGATGAAGAAGACCTACATTAGGTCATAACTTGTAGAAGTTTTTGTTTTTTGAACATGTTTGGGATGTTAAATCCCCTTTTGTGATGTTTTATTAATGTGTCTTGTGCACATATAACTTTTGATATATATATATATATATATATATATAGTGTGTGTGTTTTTTGTTACAATATTTGCATGAGTACAATTACTTTGTTTAGGTGACACAAATAAAGATGATATAAAGCTCATGTGTGAACATAGGACTGGACCTTTGCGCAGTGTCATGTGACTGCAGCTGTTCATGAGACTTGTTTTAAGATTACCATAATGTTTTTGTGCGCACCAAAATAAATTGCATGCATTTGTAACAAAACATAAAAAGGCGTAATGTAAGTAACAGACTTTGCATTAATAGATGATAAGGCGTAGAGGCCGATAGGAACAAAGCTGCTAAGATTACATTTAGGATAATTAAGATAATTAAAGTTGATGCGCATGTAAGTAGCTATCCTTGTATTATATGTTGACAAGTTGTAGGAAACCTGTCAAATATAAAGGAAGCTAAGATTACATGCATGATGCACCACCTTGGACCATGCAAGTTTGCTTCGCCTTCTTGTTGCTTGGTCCTTCATTTCCGCGAGTTATTTGGTGAATCTCTTTCCGCACATTCTGCACCAAATGAGTAAGTTCCCCGCTTTTGAGTGCCTCTTCTATTTCGGTGCGCAGGCTGATACAGTTGTCAGTGGTGTGACCTGTATCCTTGTGATACTCACAAAAAAGATCCGGATCTTGTCCCTTCTTGTTTTTCATCTGCTGCGGTGGTTTAAACTGATAATTCTCAGTGCTGAGCACTTCTGCGGGAGTTGGTTAGAGGTGTCCATTGTCTTTCATGGTTTTCTTGCTTCACTTCTTTTTGAGACGCGATTTTGTTGATTGCCGCGCGGGCATCCTCTGAAGAGTATGCGCTTGAATTTGAATCTTTCCAATTTTTCTTAAACTTTCGACCACTGTTTTCGCTCATGTCTTGAGGACGATTTTGAGGCAACGGCGGTCGATTGGAGCTTAAGTTGCGCTCAGTTTGAGCATAAACTTTGCCTGCTGCCATTAATTTCTCCCAACTCTTTGGCAGCCCTTCAGTTCCTGATAATACTTTGATCATGTCATCACATCGCATCGCATATTTGAACTGTGAACGAATTAGATGTTCGTGCACATCACCAATCTCCAACACCCCTTTGTTATATCGCGTGATGAAATACTACAAACTTTCATCGTCTCTTCGCCATATGTTCATGACATCTACGAAGTCTCGGATAGAGCGCCGCTGTTGACTAAAATGGACCAAAAATTTATCCTTAAGATCAATCCAGGATGTTAACTTACCTATTGGTAGATTGTCAAACCAAAGGCGCGCGGCACCTATGAGGGTTTGAACGAACAAGTGACACCTCATAGGTTGTGTCCATCCACCGATTAGCCCTGCGCTAGTGAATAAGCGCAAATGATCATCAGGATCTGTCAGCCCATTAAGCTTTCCAACATTAGATGGTAACTTTGCGCGCTCAAGCGGAGCCAATGCAATTTACATGACGGACTTAGAATTTCTAGCTGCTTCGGCCGGTCGATAGATCAAATTGTAATCATGCTCTGCAGCTGGGCTGTAAACTGCACAAATTTTTAGCTTATAACTAGCATGATCCTTTTATAACTGATTGAAAACACTCATGCTATCACCTTCATCATAGGTTTCATCATATTTCTCGGTCTGGGTATCCCTCTTTTGTGACAAGCGCTGGCCCAGCATTGAATGAACATATTGTCTTCTTTGGAAATGTTGCTCTTCATGATGATCCCGACGTCTAGTGCCAGAATGAGTAGACTCATATCTAGTGCGAGACTGGGAATTAACTTCTGTATCTTCGACTGACATGTATGATAGTGAATCATAGTGCAATACTCGAGGTACCGATGGAGCTCGCACTTGAGCTGCAGATCTACGTGCCTGTGGTGCTGGTTGAGCAGTTTGTGCACAAAACTGTGCATAAACTGCGTTCAAGGAACCTTGGGATTTAACATACCAGGATATTGGAGTTTCACTAGGAGGTAAAATTGAACTAACCGGGATTTCAGGCTGAACTCCTGGGGTAACAGGATCGTTCACACGAGTTACATCATGTTGAACATTGTTATCATCAGATGCTTCCTCCACGATTCTGTCGACACGAGAAACATAAGTAAAATTGCCTCTGTTCTCGGATCGAGGACCCGGTGGTTGATTAGACGGACCTTCTGCCATCGAGACAGAAGAGAGAGAATCAAACAAGAAGATGAGAATAAAAGTAGAAATCGGTGGGTGCCAACGAAGAAACACCAGATCTAATGACCTGAATCAATCAGATCTGGGGGTAGGGTTTCTGCATAAAAAGGTTAATCCTCTCGCTGATTGCTGATGGGAGGAACACTGCAAAACAGAAGGTCGTTTGACTCGCCACGGGGAAAATGGGGGTTCTCTCCGTGACCACCCTCCGGCGTGACAATTAGTACAGTGATCTCGAGAAGTAGATGAAGTAGTAAGAGTTAAAGTGAGTGAAAGTGAATGTGGAGATTGTACCTGAATTCTCATATTTATAACCAAAGTTTGGCGCCAAAAGTATCACGGAGGTAATAACGGAATTCTCTTTTCTGTTTTTTAGTTATATCCCCATCCATGCACACGGATCGTGATTTTGATCAATGGCTGGGGATATTGCCACATGGAAAATGGTTTGTTATAGATCCGCCTTTAAGTTGTTGCCATCATCGTGATTTAGATGAGCGTTTAGGATGCTGCCACGTCACATTCGGTTATAACCGAATGTAGCCATGCACGATGACCACTTAAGGCCTTCTAGAAGATCCACAGCTGTAAACCATTTCACCTTTGCCACGTGTCCATTGTGTTATAACAGAAAATATTTCATTTGTTTAAGTCCTTATTTCCTACTCGCAGATATGCTCAAGACTTGTCTTGTTAAATCTTCAAGTTTAACTATACCCTTACGCGAGCCCGCGCAAGGGTGTTAATTGAACATTTGTCTTTCCTTTCCCCGGCTCCTGGTTACTGAGGACTGATCTTTCCCAAATCTTTACCAAGACACGTTGCGCGGCCGCGCAAGGTCTGTTCAAGACGGATTTGGAGAGTAATTATGGTATGGTCCTCTGCGCTTGCGCAGGGTTTTTGGGACCATACCCATTCAGTCCTGATTCGTACAAATAGGTTCATTTCTTGGTGGAAATCAATCTCAACACAAACCCACAGCTATAGACTTAGTTGTGAGCTCGGTGGGTACAAGATTTTACCAAGTTCAAGATCAGAAAAGTAATGTACAAGGATTTTCATAAAAACAGAATTCAAAGTCTTCGTTTGGACCTCATAAGTGGCGAGGTTTCACTTTAGTTTGCCATGGCAAGCTGGTGAAAACCATCCGAGAGGTTATCTAATGTAAGAAGATTTGAAGAAAGTATAAGAAATATAAGAAAATGGTTAAGGAAGTGAGCTAGGACTCACTTAGAAACTGTTGCAATATTAGGCCTGAAGTGTGCAAGTTCAGAGAGTTTAGAGAGAGTTTGGAAAATGTTGAGGAGTGAGGGTGGTAACGTATTTATAGGTGCGGATTATGACTGGTGCGGATGGAATGGCTCGTGCGACTGAAATCAGTTCGCACGGATGTTCTACTTCGCATGGAGGATTCAATTCGTACGAAGGGTTCCATTCGCACGAGAGAGTTATGTCGGGCCAGTTTTGCGTATTTTAGTCGGTTTTAAGTTATTTAAGAATAAAAGTGTAATCTATAAGTATAATGCATGTATAATTGATGTTTCAAGTATTCCAGGTATAGGTTTTCGAGTATGAGCATGTATTCAAGTTTGCAACGTATAATATAAGTATGTATAAAATCATGGATTTTCATTATGATCAAAGCCTCGGATTACAATGTTGGGAAAAGAAATACGAATATGATACAATTACAAGTTTCCAAAAATAAAAGTACGATTACACTTTCTAAATAAGGAAAGTACAAAATACGAAGCGCTACAATAAATAACCGACACATTAGTAAATGGTGACATTATACTTATATTATAAACATATAGCTAAAGGACCATATTGCATTCTAACGACGCAAGATATCTTGTTCGATCATCCTTCCAAACTCATCCACTACTTCCCAGCATCAACTCACTTGGACCCAACGTTATCATACCTGCACTTTTCATTCCATTCTCAATGATAACATGATTAGCAACATGTACCCTTAAACATATTGAAAACCCACAACTTCATATAAACACATTTTATTAATCTACATTCATTAGATTACATTACATGCGTACACGTTCATATATCTAAGCATATACTTACGTTTCCCATACACACGTATACACCTATAAGTTCATACTATATACACTCACTATGAATTCTTATTTAGATACACACATACAATCACATTCACTTAATTTCTTTCAAGCACATTACTTTGTTAGGCACACTATTTTTCGTATATAAACATGCTTATATACTAGTTATGTCCATTCACACGTGTGTTACATCCAAGTACAATCATTCCTACAAGAATCAGTCACATACATAATAAAATTCATATTTACACGCACCAACATACATGCTACATCTTCGTGCAAGCTCCCGTACGGGTTCCGTTCTTACTTGTACCCCCACAAAGCTCTATAGTAGGCTTGGGGTACCTTAAGGAAGCTTAATGAGACCTTAGGTACCAAGAAAAACGTGAGAAACTAGTTTCCAACGTCAAATCCATGTAGGCAGCAACTTAAGGCGTCGGCTGAAAAGGGGTATGGCGTCGGCGACGGCCTGCAGGGGCGTCGACGACGCGACTTGTAGGTTCGACGCTGAATTTCGTTCTTTTGAGCGTTTTGAACCTTTTTCACGCACCCCGAGGGTCCCGAAAGATGAATTGACATTTTTCCTAAGCCCCCAAATTATTCCTGCTCTAATTCTCATTTCCCAACATCCAATTTTCGCAACTTGGTTAACTACTTTCGTATTTGTGACCCGTTTACTTATTCCATATGGTTTCAAACATAATCAACTACATATAATCAATTTCCATCATACTTACCTTGATACTACAATTACATACCCATCTTTATATGGTTCCCAATAATCAAGCATACATAACTTTGTTTAAATAACTAGAAGTTACCTTAAGCGTCCGTACTCGTGCTTGCTTCCTTGCCTCCTCTTGACCCATTAGCCTTCCGTGCTTGAGCCCATGCTAATGTGGTTCATCCTTTCATGCCGTAATGTTTAAAACATTGTTAGTGTGTATGATGACTCAAATCAACATTCATTTCACCTCTTAGTTACATCGACTTTTATTAATAGTTCATGAACATGCATAAGACATGAATTGACAAGCACACTGTTTAACATCCACAAAACCCAATTTCATCATCATACATAATACATATTTGGTCTAACACATATCTCATAATCTCTCTAATCTTACATTTGTGTTAACATGCCTAACCATGCTATTTATACATTGTTGACTTTTGAAAAGTCAACTTTCTAGCATATATCTTCTAACTTATGAATACACACTTATCTTTATATGGAAGACCATTGTAATAATGTCATACGCATTTCATATTCAGGTTGTGTGGCACATACGACTACACGATCACTTGATTCCATACACGATATACACAAAAATCATTTTACATATACTAATGCTTTCATGATTCTACATTTGACAACCACATACCAAGTTAGCCAAGTTAATGTAATCATAACATCATCCTTTACTAGTAAGTCTAAAAGCTATACATTTAGTACACATTCTTTTCTAAATCACCATTAAGCAAGTTGTCTTACTCAAGATGTGCATCACCCATTGAAACATAGAGTACAATCTCCTATAGCATACTTCTTACTAAAATCATTTTAGCAAACTAGATAACCACATTAAATCCATCGAAAGCACATTTCTCATGCTAACCTATCATTAATTACTTCATTGGTACATTCTATACATATTCATCTACTACTTGCATACATTTTCACATAATATTGTCATTTAGACCTTTTATCAAACACTTTGCATGCGTACCACCATCTAAGCACAATGTACAAGTATTTCATGCCTATCTTCCAACTTCTTGCTTTCATTCATCAAATATAATAAAAACATTAACAATTTCATATCATATTCAATCTACCTACAAGAATCCATTACATACAACATGACACATAAAGATTGAATAAGGATTGGAGATGGGTGATCACCATCTTCACCACTACTAGTGGGTTTCACCTTCAAACATCAAATTACTTAGAATCATTCATAACACAAGTTCTATTTGGTGGTTCCAACACATACCCATGCTTAATTTCATACTAATTCATGGCTTAATCATAAAACCACTTCTTGCAAAATCACCAAATCAAAATTTCCAACTTACCTCATGATTGTTAGAGCTAGAAAGTGAGGAATCTTCGTTCATGCAAGGTTTATCATTCAATTTAACCTTGATTTGGGGCTGATTTTGCATTATAGTTTTGAGAGGATTTCTCCTCTTTCTCCATCTCTATACACGACACACACACAATACACACACCAAATTCTGAATTTTCTATTTAATCCAAACTTTATCTCAAATCTCTAAGTTCAACCCCTCATGTTTGTCACTTGATAAAAAATGTCCCAAATTTCATCCCTTACTTGTTTTAACTAAGTAAATAACTAGGTTAAAGAGCCTAGTTAATTTATTTCATGTTATATTATATGAAAACATATTAGCGAATATAAACATTCGAATTTTGGGGCGTTACAATCTTGCACCCCATCGTTATCAGTTATTCCTACTACCCTAGTTAGTTTTACCAACCATCCAAAATGTCTTCCCATGCTTGCAACGCATGATAGTTTAAATGTCAAGTCCAAACTCTAGCATCACGATACTCATCCGTCTAACCTGAACCCAAGCTTGGCCTTGGCCTACATGCACATATGCACACGGAATTGGGCACATGATCCAGTATCACACCCGTCACCCTATATACCCCTATTCGTAACCGCATTCCCACGCCAAACAACCTGAACCGTAATCACCTTAGACACCTATCAGTTGTCACCCATGACCTCAAGCCGTGACAAATTCTTAAACTTTAGACATGTAACGAGGGATCAAGCGAAGTACCTGCGGTCGTTTGCGATAATTTTCTGGAACCAAGATTGCCTAACAACCGTGTTTAATCACCAACTTGCATTTTTGAACCAAAACTAGTTCATCGCTCCATGTTCGACAACACAATTAATCAAGCCTCTTAAGGCAGTATGACATAAAAATACGAGGATGCCTTATCACGAGTTACGCACCTAAGACGCGTGTACCCGGTTGAACTTTTGAAACTAAGTGGAGATCGGGAGCAACTTCCGAGCACCAAGCGATACACCTAAACCTAAAAAAAAGATCCATTGAACGTTAGTTTTATCAAATCATCATCTAAATTTGTGTTTAAACAAGAGAGTTACCTTGAATCGTCAAAGAGAATGGTCGATTACTTCCTTTTTTTCCTTAGTTGCGGCGGTAGGTAGGGTTATTTGTTGTTGTTGATGAATGAGTTAATGGCGTGAAGGTGGTTTTTAAAAAGAAGAAGTCACATACACAATTGGACTTTGGTCCTTTTAGTTCTTCCCAATTGATAACTTGCTCCCAAAATTGATTAGCATCCAAGCTATCATTAATTACCATTTGCACCCCAAAGTTATTTGACATTCACTTCTTCGTCAATACATAATATACATATTGTACAAGATATTGAGAACTCGGGGCATTACAAGTTTGTAAACACCCCTCGGGGTAGTCTTTACAACAGCCAACCAGCCTTTTAGTTCCTTCGATTTTGAAGGATAAGATGTAAAATACACTTGTTGCGTTTGCGATGCTAAGATAAAGGGGTCATCCACACATCCTATAGTTGTAGGTTTAACATCAACCATATGAGTTTTGGGGTCTACCCTTCCCCCCTCACAGGATCAACCAAGTACACTTGAACAAAATAACCACACAACATCCTATGGTGCTATGATATTCTAACTCTAAGATCTCATCTAATAATCCAAAGTAGTCATTTTCATGTTCGTTTTATGAAGCCCCTTTAACACACACACACCACTATTTTGTGTCACCCGGCCCATACATAGGGACCTAGATGACTATGTGACATCAGGTTGGTGATAGTAGGTGTAAAAAGAATCAGCAGCTAGAATCTTATGTAATGTCAGGTTAGTTAAAGAATAAGCAGCTAGAATCTTATATAATGTTAGCTAGAATCACAAACAACAAGATAATAATACCTTCCTACTCCTACTGATGGTAGCTCTTAGCTCGATTCCCTCCAATTTCCATGTAACTTTTTTGTAGCTCTTGAGGTCAAGAACCACCTCAGGCCGTATACAACTATACATCATTATGTTAATGGCATTGTCATGTGGTAAACTACTGATCTTTCTTATACTTTATCTAGTTACTTTACAAATTAATCATTTAACTCTCTTATCAAACTATGAATATAAAGAGCTGAATACTCACTTAACACCATTATATGATAATATGAGTTAATTTGAAGAAAAACTATTCATTATTTATCAAGAATCAGCAATATAATCTCAATTCTATGAACTCTCTCTTCTAAAAACTACACATAACATACTTGAACATGTTACTGAAGAACTATAATATTCTATGCACGCTTAATAACAATCAACATTATTGTGTGACATCTGTGCCTCCACGGCCATCAAACAAATACCAAACCAATTAAATATTGTATTTCATACTTGTAATTTGTATAAATATGTTTATCATTTGCACATATCAATTCTCGTTCGATTTCGAGCTCTTAATCGCTTTCTTGAAAGTTATACGCGAACTGATGCGTAAACGTAATCAGTTTAATGCGACAAACACTCCGGAATAGTGACATGGGCTTAACATATCTTAAATAACCTTTACATAACTTAGAAATAAGTTTTGGAAGGTTTGGTGTGTCGAAATCAAGTTTATTCGATCGCAGGGACTATTTGCGTCAAACTGCAAAAGTCTGCTGATTCATATGGTAACAAACCTTCCAGAATATGATCATAAGTTAAACATACCCTAAATATCCTTTACATAGCTTAGAAATAGGCTTTGAGGGGTTCGGTATGCTAAAATAAACTTATTTGGTCAAACAGGGACTAAAAGCGTCAAAAAGTGCATAAGTTTGCATTTTCGCGCATAACTTTCGTTCTGAATATATCCGGACATCCAAAAATTTATGTAATCATTAAAATATTTTATATTAATTATTGGCATGATAAAATTCCATTCGTCGCGTAATATGGATCGTTATTCGCGTGCGTTCGTGTTTCGTCGTAATTAACCGAACTACGCAACCGTACGACCAAACGAACCGACATACGAGATATTTTTGAGCATATTTTAAGTTCCTTATACTTTAACTTAATTTTAGAGCCTTGAAATGGGGTTAACGGGGCTTAAACGTGTCAAAAACTGAGTTTATTTCATGCAGTGACCATTTCTGACATTCTGCCATTTTGGTCTCTGGCGGGGCGCGACAGGCCTCTCGCAGGGCGCCAGAGACTGATCTGGGCAGATTCTTTGATTCAGCAACTGGATCGAATTTCAGGGGTTATTTATGCAAAATTCTCAATACCATGAGCTGGTTTTGGACACCCATAGTATTCCAAATCAGTGGGTACACATGGAGGGCCAAGATTGAAGCTCATTTATCGAGGAACGATCCTAACGGTGGTCCGAAATCTATAAATACCCACTTGATTTGCTCTCATTTCTCACACTTGATCTGAGTTTATGCTCTAAGTTGAACTTTTGCTTCATACCTGAGTATCTTAGATCAAGTTCTTCCTCGAGTAAATTACAAGTTTTGTCCTTTATGTTTACACCAAATTGCAGGTGTTGTCCTTTTTTCCAAAAGTTTACAGGCGGTGTCGTTAACCTTTCCAAAATCTTGCAAGTTATGTCCTTTAGGCCAAACCCAGTTAGATTTTTTGGTTAAATCAGATTACATAAGGGTATTTTAGTCTTTTTATAAATTTATTTAAAAATATTTATTAAATAAAACAAAACAAAATAAAAAACTTAATATATATTTATAGTTTTATATACAACATATCCAAACACCATTTCAGTAGATTCATTCAACCCCCACCACCCACCACCACCAAAAGACCACCACTGACCACCAAATCCGGCAACCAAAAAAATCCCCACTATGTTTCCCTATGATCGTCATCACCAAACCCCCACCACCATCATTATCATCTAAAACCCAAAAACTTTCTAGACAGAGAAATCGGATAGATAAACAAATATGAGAAAGCAAAAAAGAAAACGTAGATTCTGATAACGAAATCAAACCCTTGCCGGTCGATTGGGTAGCTTTGATGGTGAATTGGACGGCTATTATGGCCGGAGACAGAGACCACCGACGCACTTAACCCACACCTACTGCCGCACCTTCACCCACCACCACCGACGCACTAACACCACCTCCGCCACCGCACTTAACCCACCGACGCACTAACACCACCTCCGCCACCGCACTTAACCCACACCCACCGCCGCACCTTCAATAACTTTCATTCTTATGTAATTCCTTTATCTCAAAGATGTTACCAGTACCTCAAAACTGTTCACCCCTAATCTTATCCACCCTAAAAACCTCATAACTTACCCACCAAAAAGCAAACACCTTTAACCTAAAATCCACAACAAAATAGTCTTTACACTCTTTAAAACTCATACAGTAGATATTTTCAAGAAAGAAAGATGAAATTGAAGCCAGCTCTGGAGCTTGTAGTGGTTGAAGATCGCTCCATTTTAGCCTTGGATCCTCCTCCACCTCTCTCCATGTACATGTTTGAAACCCTAATTTGAGTGATGAGGATAAAAATTAGCCTTGGATCCTCCTCCACCGCCGTACCTAACCCGCCGCCGCCCCTAACCACCGCTACACACCAGCTTGAATCTGTTACCACCACCGCCGTACCTAACCCGCCACCGCCCCTAACTCACCACCGCCACACACCACTTCAATATGTTGTTAGAGAGAGAAGAGAGAGAGAGAGAGAGAGTTGAGAGAGAGAGAGAGGAGAGAGAGAGTTTATCAGATGTTAGAGAGAGGGAGAGAGTTTATCAGAGAGAGAGAAGAGAGAGAGTTTGTATATATAGTGTTTTACTTTTAAGTTTATACAAAATGGCCCTTGAATAGAAGTTCTTTACAAAATAACCCCTGGGAAGGTGAAATGACAAGAATACCCTCATATGCATTGCACATGACCAAATTTAACCAAAAAATTTAACTGGGTTTGGCCTAAAGGACATAACTTGCAAGATTTTGGAAAGGTTAAGGACACCGCCTGTAAACTTTTGGAAAAAAGGACAGCGCTTGCAATTTGGTGTAAATATAAAGGACAAAACTTGTAATTTACTCTTCTTCCTAGCTTGGACCTTTTGTAAGTATTCTTTCATGCTTTTATGCGTTTTTAAGCACGAAAGTCAAACAATGTTTGACTTTCTGCTTTGACCGGTCAATGGTCAACACGAAGTTCGTTTGAACTTTGCAACGTGAGCGTAATCACGATGGTCATAGTCCTTTGTGACTATACCTACTGATTAGCATGTTATTTAGGCATGGTGACGAGTCATAGTTTTGGTCAAAATGCGTATTTTGCAACCAAACTATTCTTGGGTATCAAAACCCTTTGTTTTGATATCAAACTTGTTTTCTAACTTCATTAAACATGTTTTAACATGTTTAACTCGTCACTTTTAGTTTAGTGCTTATGTAGGGTCGTAAGATAAGCGGTCTAAACAACCGCTTAGACTTTTAAACCCGACCCGTTTGGTCGATCAATAGGATCTGACCAAACATATTTTGTGACCATAGTTGTATAGGAAATAACCTTCCGAGGTTATACCTTATGGTCACTTCGTTTAATCAGTTGTATGATAGGTAATTTATATGCCTTAGGAAAATGACCAAAATGCCCTTTTTACGCATAAATTCATTTTAAGCATATGTAATCTAAATTTTTACATCTAAACTCATTAGGTAACATTATTAGACATGTTAAGGCATATAATACTTGTCATAGGACTAGTTAGGTGGTCCGAACGCGTTTTACACGAACGACGCGTTAAAGTAGCGTAAGCTACCTAAACGGGTCGTAATGGGTCGTAAGCACTTAGGTTAGGTTTCGATTTAGTATGTAGCCTTTGTTAAACCATATCACATGAGTTCCAATACTCATTTGGTTTACGAAACCTCATCCTATCCGATCTTCCGATTTAGGTCCGGTTATTTATGTAGTTACCTATATTAGGTGCCGATTGATTCTGTGATCCTTCTAGCCTTGCTTGGTTGTTATTCAAGACTTCTAAGCATCTCAAGTGAGTACATAGTTCCCCTATTTTACTGTTTTCGATTGTTTTGGGGTAATTCATATGTGTTAAATGATTTCGATGTTTTTAAACGATGGTTTCGAAAATGATTAAAATGGTTTATATTAAATTAATAACAATTTCGATAATGTGAACAAACTTGTTAGGCGTAATTACATAACGAATAACATTCATTAGTTTTGGCCGAACCGACCAGTATTAGGTTATGGTATCATAGGATCTGACAAATCCCGTTATCAGACTGCACCCATGGTTATGTGTGGGGGTTATGTGGGTAACGACTGGATCTGTAATTGTTAACTTACCCTTTGGTGGTTTGTTAATGCGAGAAGCGAGAGGCGAGTTGCGAAGTTTTGGATGTTATTAGCGAGACGACCAAATGTAGTTTTCACAATTAAAACGAGAAGGATTTAAACGAATGAAACGATTTTTAACAAGTTAAACGAGTTGGATAAACGGCTGGTTTTTGGGTTGTGATTAGATAATGGGATGGGTGTGATATGATAAAAACATGGTAGATACGCCGCTGGTACTTCTTATATATAAGTGTTTTTATCATATTACATTCCATGGCATTATTTAGTTCACTTGGGCAAATGATTTTGAAACGATGTCACACAACGATGTTTTCTAAATAATATAAACCATACGAGTTTTATTAACGAGATGATTTACAATTTGGTTTTCTTAAATAAATGTTTTGGGTTAAGAATCATGGCTACGAGATTTTATAAGTTATAACCATCTTGATTTGAGTTGGTTAATTATGTTCCAATACTATACATTTTTCAAAACAAGGTTTTTACTTTTGACTCTTGTAGTCTAATGAGGTATTGCAACATGTAAACTATCCATGAATCTGACACTCTCATAAAACCTATGTGCTCGCCAACATTTCTTTGCTGACTTTGTTTTTACATATGTTTCAGGTGTTGATTGAATGATGTTGATTGCTAGGATGCAAGCTCACTTAGGACTGGACGAGGCCTTAGTGACTTAATAACAATAATAGACCATGTTTAACTTGTTTGTTTAAATTTCAAGACAATGTAAATGGTTAATCTTTAAATAAAACATAACTTCAAATTTCCGTGTGTTATGAAACAATGATTCTGTCACAACACTCCCCGACGTTTCCGCCGCGGTTTGTTGTTTTAACGCGGTCGGGGTGTGACATATTGTGAGCCTGTTACTGAAGAACTTTTGATTTATATAAAATTGTGTATTCATTTATTCAACTAATAATTTCCTAGCCGTAATTCGAAATTGCTAAATCTAACCGGATTCAAAATTGAACTCAGATAAAACCGAATTCATGTTTCTTAATAATTAGGGCTCCAAAAGGATATATAATAAAAAAAATACAACAAATTTAAGAACATTATGTGTAAATCGCAATCAAATTGAACTTCGGTAGGGGATTTCGGTCGGATTGTTAACGATGAGTAGGATTATGAAAGGATATGAAGTGAGAAACATACTAGATCTACCGTGAGTCGCAGATTTGTTTTGATGAACGATGAGCGGAAGAGGATGACGAACGATGATCACCGGAATCAGATCGCCGGAGACGCGGACCTGTATTGACTGAATCGCTGGAGTCACAGATCTGTTAATTGAAGTTGCAGATGAGGAACGATAAACACATTCACATATTTTAATTGATCTATTGGTGATTGTCATTTGTAACCCAGAAACTTATGACTGTTGCTAGTTTTTTTTTACCCTGAACATATTTTTAATCAGTTTGGCTTCTATAAGTTTGTGGTTCACACAATTAATTTAATGTTTTTTTAATTTACGGATAAAAATGGCAATATGTTTTCCTAAAAAATTCTAATTCATTTGAAATCCACGAACCAAACGACTCCCAAGTGTAAATGAGTTATCACATATTTCTCGTATTTGCGACCGCTTTAGACATTCGCAACTTTTCCTATCTTCTACTCTTCTCGTATTTGCGACCGCTTTAGATGGTCGCAACTTTTGTTTATTTATATATTTCTTGAATTTGCGACCGCTTAAGCGGTCACAACTTTTTTTTTCTTCTATTTGCAATCGTTTTCCGACCACTATTGAACTGATTTGCAACTGGCAAAATGCGGTCGCAAAATTTGCAACCGCTTTGCGACCGAATCTGGTTGGTCTTCAATTTTGCAATTGTTTTGGTTTTGATCGCAAATTGGTCGCTAATTTTACGACCGCCTTATTTTGGTTGCAAATTTTGGTCGTAATTGCCTAGTTTTGTAGTCGTGATGGACTTTGGATTCGTTTTTTTACTAAACAAGTGTGACAAACAACAAAATATCACGTAATTATGTACAACATAATCACCGTTTAATTTTACAAATACGTGCATTGGACTTAATTACATAATAACTGAGTCCAATAAGTCTAGTAATATTCATCAAGTGCATTACATTTGAACATTACATGTTCGTATTCGTTGTGTCGCGATATGATGAAAACAATTTCAGAAATTGTTGGTAGATTATCCGGTTACACTATTTATGTCAGGACGGTTCCTGTACACCCTGAAATGTCATACAAAAGACATTAAATCATGTCCAATGAAAAATATGAACAAAACCCTAAGTGATTAAACTTTTTTACATTTATCGTTATACCAGAAAAGTTCATTATATATACCCTCTATAGTACCAGACTACCAGTAACTATCACAGATTTGACATGTATAAATAATATGTATATACATTAATGCTTATTATATGTATATATGCACTATTGAGTACTTTGGATTACTAAAGAGGCTTACGTAACAGAAATGTTATTGATCACACGGATGTTATTCATCATCATCATACTCAGTAAATCATATCAATGGCAAAGTCAAAGTAGAGTCTGAGGAGGGTAGGATGTAGACATCCTTACCTCTATCCTGTAGGATAGAGAGACTGCTTCCAGTGAGACCCCCGGCTCGATTGTAGTTTTGCATCAAGCCTTAGACATAAGGCAGATAACACTTAGCAATCGGGAAAAAGACCGATTGGTGCATGCACCCCCTTTTCTTTCGGCTATTAACGCCATTATATGATGCATGATTAACCGTCCGTCGCTTTTAACGTTATTTTTACGAAATTAGTAAAATAACGTTAAAATTAGTGCAATTTCACTTTTTCCCTCAAAGCGACTAAACATATATACATTATATATACACACCGCAAGCAGAGCGTAATCACACCTATGTTATTGACTTATTTAATTGATCTGAAATGAAGCTGAAATCAGTCTTGTTGATAAACTCATCCTCAAAAGATTTCACGATGGACGAACCAATCCATAGGTACACGTGGAAGTTTCATCAAAATATCTTGCAAGCAATCTGTTAAAAAACATACTATGTTTCTATTATATTGTAAAGAAAAAAGAAGACCAAAATTATAACAACCATTAAAAATGTGTATAATACATGTGCAACAAATTGATAGTTAATAAACCTTTGAGTTAATTGCCAAAATCGTCCCTGAGGTTTGGGCACGTTTGTCATTTTCGTCCAAAATGACACTTTTGTACCAAATTGACTCCAACGTTTGTAACATTTTGCCATTTTCATCCAAATCACTAACTTAGTTTATTTTTTCTGTTAAGTTGAAGATATTTGGATGAAACTGGCAATATAAAACCACATGGACGATTTTGGTAATTTACTCAAACCCTTTTTAATTTCTTTTATTTAATTATTTTTGTTACATATATAATAAAAAAGAATATACATGGAGTTTTTAGAAAAAAAAAATTAATAGTTTTGTCATATAATTTTTATAAATTTTCATCCAAATCACTAACTCAGTTTATTTTTTCTGTTAAGGTGAAGGATGTTTTAAATTTTATAAATTAAGACAAAAATTAACTTACAGCTTCTTTATATAAATCAGTTTTATAAAGAGAAAGTGTCATTGGTGTGCAACACATAACAATCGATTACAACTTTTAGTATTTATCAGTTGTAGAGATAGAAAAAATTGTAAAACATTACATACTTTTTAAATGTGTTGAGCACATACGAAATATGTTGGTAGAAATAAAATATTTATTTAATTAAGATTATGAGGGTAACTAACTAATACTTATTCTGAGCGGTTCGAGTAAAGAAACTTTTGGTTCATAGCATTATAATTACAATTTGATGGGTAATTTAAAAGGGAGGGGAGCACTGGCTTCTGTTTTTCCTTAGGAGCGAATTTAAAAGAGTAGAATATGAATTACAAACTTGGTATATATGATAAGATTTTTTTTATTTGACCTTTTTCAATAAGGTCACCAACATTTTAGTTTTAGAAAATTTAAAGGTTTAAGTAGATTTTATTTTTATAAAACTGATCTATATAAACAATTAGAAATTAATTTCTATCTTAGTTTATAAATATCACCCGCCTTAATATAAAAATTAACTTAGTTAGTGGTTGGTTGAAAATTTATAAAAATTATGTGACAAAGCTATTATTTTTTTCATATAAAAATTGCTTGTATATTCTTTTTTATTATATATGCAACAAAATTAATTAAATAAAAGAAATTTAAAAGAGTTTGAGTAAATTGCCCAAATCGTTCTTGTGGTTTTATATTTGCCAGTTTCATCCAAATATCCTCAACTTAACAGAAAAATAAACTAAGTTAGTGGTTTGGATGAAAATGACAAAAAGTTACAAACGTTGGGGCAATTTAGTACAAAAGGGTCATTTTGGACGAAAATGGCAAACCTGCCCAAACCTAATGGACGATTTTGGCAATTAACTCTAAACCTTTTGTTAAAGAAATTGATATCATCAATGTCAGTTGATGTAAGGCCTAGCACACATATCAACTATCTGAAAATAAAAATATAAAGTAACAAATAATATATTATTCCATATAAATAAATAAGCAAGTTTTTTGTGTATAACCACTTGTACCTTGTGTAACAACCCGCTTTTGGAAGTCAAAGTCAAAGTCAAGATTGAAGTCAAATGAAGAAAAGATTGCTAATTGTGATCTGTCACTCCTTGCTCAATTACTGTTTTGACTTCTTTGACTTGTAATCGAATCTATTATATATTTGCTTTAGTTGTATTATGTGGAGTATCTATAAATAATCGAGGTTTAATCGCATATTAATCGCTAATCGACTTATCGCCATCGCATCGCAACTCGAATTATGCGTTCTGGATATTGTTTTACGTGTGTGTGCTAATTATGTGTTACTTGTGCATGTTATGTTTATGTTGAGGTGTTAATCGCTATCGCAATCGCAATTCTATCACATCGCAATCTAATTGGGAACGCTGAACGCAAGTTAGTTATAGTGATTGTATGTTAGATATCGTAGTTATGTTGTTTGTGTAGCTAATGGGAAATACTATCAC
The DNA here is from genome assembly GCA_030545235.1 of Helianthus tuberosus. Taxonomy (NCBI): domain Eukaryota; kingdom Viridiplantae; phylum Streptophyta; class Magnoliopsida; order Asterales; family Asteraceae; genus Helianthus; species Helianthus tuberosus. The sequence continues at coordinate 39,961,111 of CM060391.1, forward strand.
ATCGCTCACTAGAATCGCATCGCAACGCTCAACACGCAAATCGAAACGACAAAACTCGTCGCGCCGAACACCAGGATCGAGTGGCCAACCGATCGAGTGGCCATCCGATCGGATTGCCATCCGATCGGATTGTTATCCGATCGAGTTTTCACCCAATCGGCTTGCCACCTGATCGACCCGGCACTCCACTACTTTCCATTTTCGGAAACCCTATAAATACCCACCTGTCACATCATTTGTGATGTGACGACTCCTTGTTCGACCAGCCGCACTCAAGCTCTCATTTCTCTCGATTCTTGTAAGTTTCCGACCTAAATCTTGTACTTCTATGATCTACACACTTCTTCATCATTTTCACCTTTGAATCTTAACTTTTAACCGGGAAATCACCGGATTTGAGGTGTTCTAGGATGAGGTCAACATGAAGTTCTTATGAACTTCAATGTTTGGCTTCATTCCACCAAGAACAACTTAGTTCTGAAGGATTTCCACAAGATTAAGCAATGTTTTCGCTTAGATCTATACAAATTCATGGTTAAAAGGATTGAAAGAAAGTTTTCCAACTTTCTTTCAACTCTTTTACAATCAATGCACTCAAACCCGATAGAATCGGACCTCGTTCTGATCTTCTACTCGTTATTAGTGATGGGTTAGTTCAAGATCCGAATTCTATCTAGGAGATAACTGATTTCGGGTTTGAACATGAACAACCGTCTCGAACAATGAACTGGCCAGACTAGGGTGGTTCCTATTCGATCGGGTCACTTGGGTCGGGATGGGGTTTCTGTTGTTTAAGCAAGTATCATAACGTCTCGTTCGAACTGCAAAATCTTCAACGAAATCAAGTGTCAGGACGATCAGGATGTCGGGACGGATTGCCGCCCGATCGGATTGCCATCCGATCGACCGGCCATCCGATCGGCTTGCACTTGGTTCCATACTTATACTTTTTATTCAAACTTTTCAAGGATCTGAACGTCGAACGGATTACCGCCCGATCAGATTGCCATCCGATCGAGTGACCGTCCGATCATGTGACACTTGGACTTCAACACTTAGTCATTTTCAATTTTCAAAGATCATCAGTAACTATCGGGTTGCCACCCGATTGGATAGCTATCCGATCGAGTGACCGTCCTGCTGTGAACTTGTTCTTAACTATGAAGCCTCGTTAATCGGATCGCCATCCGATCGAACCGCCGTCCGATCGACCGACCTGAAGGGCAGAGATACTTCTCTATTTTTAAAATGCTACAACGAAAACTTCAAAGGACAAACCATCATACATAAACACATCTTTACCAAACAAGGTGTCAATCCAATCGAATGGCCATGCGATCGGATTGCCATCCGACTGGATTGCTATCCGATACTTGGTTACTTCTCACCGATTTACGCGTTGCTTATCGTTTATGCTATCGTTAACTATTCAGGCTAATCCCTCTCGGCGCTCCCTTCAATCTAAGAGAGTGTTTACTTGTTAAACACAATCTGTGAGTATGCTTGATCCTTTTTGCTTTATGCACTTTTGGGTGTTACATACGTTACCTATTCTAAATCACATCAATCACACAACGCAAACACTATTTATACGCTGACCTCTAATGCATGTTATACGTGACTCGATGAATGACTGTTTGTTATGTTTACACATTGATTGTTGTCTACCTGCCTTAGCAACGATAGTACTATAGTTTGGACTCAGCACATGTTCACTCAGGGGTTGTTAAGGACAATTACTTCACGTGTTCATAGTGGTTAACATGTGATGTGCACTTGCTACTCGCAGTCAAATCACAGTCATTGGTATTGATAGGATCTTTGTCGATAACTTACATGCTTCACATTATACGTTGCACATGCTGGTTATGTGTAAACAACTTCGAACTCTATTATGCTATTACCAAACTTGTATGCTCACATTTACACTATGTGTATTGACCTTTATTTTAACGTATGTGGCAGGTGTTTAGGATGCTGTGCTTTGCTTGCTATTTGATGGAACCGAGCTTAGGAGAGTCTAGAAACAAACAAAGAGAATTTATTTTTATTTGAATCTGAGTTGTCGGAACAGTTTTATTTGTCTTAGAGATATCTATGTCTGTAATAACTTACTTGCTTAATAGGTTATGGTATGGGACATAATGTTTAACTATTCGCTAAAGTAGTTGTTATGGAATTTCTCTTGAACAATCTGTTTCGCTCAGTGCCATGCCCCGATGTTTCCGTCATCGGTTGGGGTGTGACAGATTAGTATCAGAGCCATAACTATAGGGAATTAGGCAAGACTTGACCTAGTCCGGATCGATGTCTTAGAAATGACCTTGTCTATAGTCTAAGTACCAGCAGACCGACTTGTGCATGCCCAGTAGGGGTTTTGTATGAGCTTACTCGCTATTTCTGGCTCAAACTCGCTGTACACTACACACTTGCGCAAGCATCACATACTACAGTTCTTCGCAAGATCATCCTTTCCTAAGGCTGATAACACACATAAACAAATGATCTGGTTAAGATTAGGTGTGAAAACCGCAAACTCTCGACCAGACTACTCGTTTGAATTGATATTTTTACTATAAACAGGAGAAATTGCGTTGAAATAGGAGTGAAATCCATACTTCGACGCATATCTCGTTACCTATTCCGTGGTTTCATCACACAAACAGGAATGTAGTCGCTAAGTTAGGGGTGAAACCCGAACCTTGGTGACACATTCTACAACCTAATATTGTTTTACAAAACTCTCACCAAAGTCTCGACGGACTCCAATGACTTGAAGTCACACTATAGCTGGAGGGATGCATGCCGATCGCTCAAATTAAAGCGAGAGCACAGTCCCGAAGGCCAAAGTGTGCACTCAAAGTCCTTGTGAATAGTCGGACCACTTTGGGTAGTCAATGTCTACGCACACCCAAGACAATCTATCCTCAATTTTATGTGTTTTGATTCTGGAATACGCAGCCGCTGACTCTATGATTCATCGATTTTATGGGGGTTTTATGTGATTACATGTTTCGATTTTGGTAATTTATTCTCTTTCACTGCTCGCTTTAATTAACACGCATCACTCGCACTGCACATCTATCTCAACACGCTAACAAATCGCTGGTCATTATTCGCAATCGCTGCTCGATACTCGCAATCGCTATAATTAATCGCTATACTTGCTGTGAAGGATAGAGAATACGTGCAACATATAGAGAGGTTTCTGTGTTCTGACTGCCTTATGTGCTTCTGTGACTTACGTGCCTACGTGTTTTCTATGCCCTACGTGATTATGTGCTTATGTGTTTATTTGCTTATATGAATGGATGTTTTCCTGAGCTTTATGGTGAATCGCTAGACTATACTAGGAATAATCGAATAGTGTTTTGAATCCTATGGCGCTGTCTATTGCAGACAATGTCGTCATCTGTATCCCTACACTCACGAGCTGCTAGGCGTAAGCACGCCGACAAGCCACTTGCTTCTCTCGTCGCCAACCAAATCGCTAAAGTCATCCCCTAGATCATGAGTGAGCTAAACGAAAATGCAAGCAAGTCTTCTGAAGAGTCCAGGACCGATACTCCCAAGGCTGCTTTCAGCTTCAAACAATTCAAAGCCTGCGGACCGAAAGAGGTTACTGGTGAAGATGGTCCTACGGCCATGTTCCAATGGTTTGAATCTATCGAGGTCACCCTGCGCCAGAGTGGCTGTCCTGATGATCTCCGTACTCTCAACGCAACTTGCGTCTTCCAGTCCCGCGCTTTAGACAGGTGGACGGCCGAGAGAAACAAACGCGGAAATGATGCAGCTTACGGGCTATCATGGGATGAGTTGAAGGACATGATGATGCAAGAGTTATGCCCTCCCCATGAGCGCCAAAAGTTGGAGGATGAATTCTGGAACATTAAGCAGAAAGATGGTGACAACGCTGGTTAGACTGCACGCTTTAAGAAGTTGAGTATAATTTGCCTGGATCAAGTCAAGACGCCTGAAATCACCATCAAGAAGTATATCCGTGCTCTTCCGGATTGCGTGGCTGATTTTGTTCAAGCTGCAAAGACGACAACGATTGAAGAAACCAACTTACTCGCTGCTGAGATCAACGACAAGCGAGTCAAGTCTGGTGTCTGGGATAAAGCTCCCAAGAATCTGCATCCAGCTACCACTGCATCAACCGCTGAAACCGCCACCGCTCCTCAGTCATCCAAGCTCTCAAGACGCAAGAGAAAGAACAACAGCAGTTCCAGCAACAAGAACTGTGCTGTGACCAATGCTGCCCCGCTCCAATCAGTTCCAGCTCCTCAGCAACATCAACACTGCCAAGTAGTGGCCCCGGTTACCAACGCATCACCGACAAAGCGTGCGTATACTGGTCCTCATCCGGTTTGCCCTACTTGTACTTATCACCACCCAGTGGGAATCACCTGCAGATATTGTGTGCATTGCAACATGTACAGTCATTTCACCGCCAACTTCCGTATAGGTCCACGTCAAAACCCTGCTCCAACACAAGGTCAAGCTCTTGCTCATCAAGCTCTACTTGCTGCCCCTCTAGGCCATCAAGTGGCTCCTGCACCCGCAGTCAATGCTAGAGCTTGCTACGCGTGTGGTGATCCCAACCACGTCGCGAACATGTGCCCGAACCGAGTGGTCAAGCAAGAGCCACAACAGCAGCAGCCCCAGCAGCAACCACAGCAACAGCAGCAACAGCCAGCACCCCGCGGACGCACTTTCAACATCAATGTCCGCCAAGCTCAAGCCGATAACAACGTGGTGAATGGTACGTTTCTTGTGAATGGTATATTTGCTTCGTGTTTGTTTGATACTGGAGCAGATAACTGTTTTGTATCGTTTGAATTCGAAAAGCTCCTCAATCGTAAGCGCGCTCATCTCCCCTCGACGTTCGATGTTGAAGTTGCCACCGGAAGAACCGTCACCGTCAATTCTGTTCTTCGTGATTGTACTCTCGAACTGAACAATCACATCTTCCGCATCGATCTTATTCCGATGAAGCTTGGTAGTTTTGACATCATAGTAGGCATGGACTTTCTTCGTGAAAACCATGTTGAAGTTGTTTGCTTCTAAAAGATGATTCGATTCTCGCTCGCTAATGGTGATCAATTGTGTGTTTACGGTGAAGTCGCGTCAAAGAAACTCCAACTCATGTTGTGTGTCCAGACTGGCAAGTATCTCCGCAAGGAATACCAAGCTTTCTTGGCACACATAGTAGTAGCGGAGAAGGAAAAGAAAAGAAACACAGAGGTGAAAGACGTTCCCGTTGTTTGTTAATTCCCAAACGTTTTTCCCGATGATTTACCCGGCTAACCGCCAGCTCGTGATATCGATTTCAGAATCGACCTTGTAACACCCCGTGTTTCGAAAGTCAAAGTCAAGATTGAAGTCAAAGGAAGAAAAGATTGCTAAACACGATCTGTCACTCTTTGCTCAACTCCTGTTTTGACTTCTTTGACTTGTAGATAATCTATTTATCTTATCGCTTTAGTTGTATTATGTGGAGTACTTATTAATAATCGAATTCTAATTGCATATTAATCGTATATTTAATCGATTTATCTCTTATCGTTATCGCAATCGCAACTCGAATTATGTGTTCTGGATATTGTTTTACGTATGTGTGCTATTTATGTGTTACTTGTGCATGTTATGTTTATGTTAAGGTGATAATCGCAAATCATAAATCTATCACATCGCAATCGAATCGAAAACACTAAACGCAAGTTAATTATAGTGATTGTATGTTAGATATTAACGTTTAATACTATTGCATCGCTCTCTCGAATCGCATTGCAACGCTCAACACGCGAATCGAAATGCCAAAACTCATCGTGCCAGACTCGTGGATCGAGTGGCCAACCGATCGAGTGGCCATCCGATCGGATTGCCATCCGATCGGGTTGCCATCCGATCGGGTTGCCATCCGATCGACCAACACCTTCCCACTTTCCATTTCAGGAAACCCTATAAATGCCCCCTATTTGTCACATCACTTGATGTGACAGCTCTCAACTCGACTCAACTCGCTTTAGCCCATATTTCTCTCGATTTCTCGCGATTCTTGCAAGTTTTCAACCTAAATCTTGTACTTTCTTGATCTACACGCACTCCTACACCTTTCTATCTTTCAAATCTCAACTTTTAACCGTGAAATCAGCGGATATGAGGTCTTCTAGGATGATGTCATCATGGTGTTCTTATGAACTTCATGTTTTGGCTTCAATCCACCAAGAACAACTTAGATATGGACGATTTCCACATGAATAAACAAAGATCTTGCATAGATCTGAACATATTCATGGTGAAAAGGATTGAAAGATGGTTTTTGGCTTTCTTTCAACTCTTTTACACTCAATGAACTCAAACCCGATAGAATCGGAGCTCGTTCTGATCTTCTACCCATTCTTGGTGATGTATTAGGTCCAGATCTGAATTCTATCCTGGAGATATTGATTTCGGGTTTGAACATGAACTACCGACTCGAACCGAGAACCGGTCGGACTAGGGTGATTCCTGTTCGGTCGGGTCACTTGGGTGGAGATAAGGGTTCTGTTGTTCAAGCTAGTCATCAAAACGTCTCGTTCAAAGTCACAGAACTTCAAACGAAATCTAGTGACAAGACGATCAGATCGTCGAGACGGATTGTCGTCCGATCGGATTGCCATCCGATCGACCGGCCATCCGATCGGGTTGCACTTGGTTCCACACTTAAACTTTTATTTAAACTATTCAAGGATCTGAACGTTGAAACGGATTTCCACCCGATCGGATTGCCATCCGATCGAGTGACCGTCCGATCGTGTGACGTTGGGACTTTGACACTTAAACAATTTTCAACATGTTCAGTACGAATGGATTGCCACCCGATCGGATAACCATCCGATCGAGTGACCGTCCTGCTATGAACTTGTTCTTAACTGAGAAGCCTCGCCAATCGGAATGCCGTCTGATCGACCGACCGTTCGATCGACCGACCTTAAAGGTAGAGATACTTCTCTATTTTTTAAATGCTACAATGAAAACTTCAAAGTACAAACCATCCTACACAAACACATCCTCACTAAACGAGGTGACAATCCAATCGAATGGCCATCCGATCGGATGACCATCCGAACGGATTGCCACTCGATCGACTGGCCATCCGATCGGATTTCCATCCGATCGGATTACATCCGATCCTTGGTACACCTACACCATTTTACGCGTCGCTCATCGTTTATGCTATCGTTAACTATTCAGGCTAATTCTGCTCTAAGCGCTCCCTTCAATCCATTAAATCTACCGCTGTGAGTATACTCGAGCCCTTTTTGCTTTATGCACTTTTGGGTGTTACATACGTTACTTATTCTAAATCACATCGAACACACTACGTAATACTTTAATGCTAACCACTATCGCATGTTATACGTGACTCGATGAATGCTTGTTTATTATGTTTACACATAGATTGCTGTCTACCTACCTTAGCAACGATAGTACTATAGTTTGGACTCAGCACCTGTTCACTCAGGGGTTATTAAGGACTATTAATCACATGATTCGCAGTGGTGAATATGTGTTACAAACTACCTTGCGCAGTCAACCCGCAGTCATTGGTATTGATAGGATCATGTCGATAACTTATATGCTTCGCATTACACGTTGTACGTGCTGGTTGTGCGTAAACGATTTCGAACTCTATTATGCTATTATCAAACTCGTATGCTCACCTTTACACTATGTGTATTGACTTTTACTTTAACGTATGTGGCAGGTGATTAAGATGCTAGGATGCCTTGTTTGTTGTGTGATGAAATCGAGGCTAGGAAAGAGTCTAGAAACAAACAAAGACAATTTATATTTTATTTGAAATCTGAGTTGTCGGAATATGATGTGTTTTGAGATTATCACTGTCTGTAATAATTAGATTACTTTATGGGTTATAGTATGGGACGTAACATTAACAATTTGGTAATTTAGTCGTTATGGAATTTCTCTTGACAATCTGTTTCGCTCAGTGACGCGCCCCGATGTTTCCGCCGTCAGTTGGGGTGTGACAGACCTCATTCCTGGAGCAAACCCTGTTGCTAAAGCACCTTATCGTCTCGCTCCTTCCTAAATGCGCGAACTCTTTAGTCAGCTCAAGGAACTACTTGATAAAGGCTTTATTCCCCCTAGCACCTCTCCATGGGGCGCGCCTGTCCTTTTTGTCAAAAAGAAGGATGGTTCGTTCCGGATGTGCATCGACTATAGGGAGTTGAATAGGTTGACAATCAAGAATCGCTATCCTTTGACTCGAATTGATGATTTGTTTGATCAGTTACAAGGTGCTACGTGTTTTTCTAAGATCGATCTAGGCTCAGGCTATCACCAATTAAGCATTGAATAGGAGGATATACCCAAAACCGCTTTTCGAACCCGCTATGGTCATTATGAGTTCGTTGTCATGCCTTTTGGTTTGACAAACGCTCCTGCAGTCTTAATGGATCTGATGAATCGAGTGTGCAAACCCTTCCTTGATCGCTTCTTAATCGTATTCATCGACGATATCCGGATCTATTCCAAATCAAAATCCGAACACTCGCAACATCTACGTTTGGTTCTTGAGTTACTCCGGGGAAACCGTCTCTACGCCAAATTCTCCAAGTGTGAATTTTGGCTGGAGGAGGTCCAATTCTTGGGTCACATTGTCAATAGTCAAGGTATCCACGTTGACCCTGCGAAGATCGAAGCTGTTAAGAGTTGGGTTACACCCAAGAATCCGTCTGAAGTCCGCTCTTTCCTAGGACTGGCAGACTATTATCGCCGTTTTATTGAAGGTTTCTCTAAGATCGCCATGCCGTTAACCTCTCTTACGCACAAGGATAAACCTTTTGTTTGGGGAACTAAACAAGTGGAAGCCTTTCAAGCTCACAAGGCTATGCTTTGCAATGCTCCCGTGCTCTCACTGCCCGACGGAAATGACAATTTCGTAGTTTATTGCGATGCCTCGAACCTTGGTCTTGGGTGTGTTCTCATGCAACAAGAAAAGGTCATCGCGTACGCTTCTCGACATCTCAAGATCCACGAGAAGAACTACACCACACATGACCTCAAGCTTGGCGCAGTTGTCTTTGCATTAAAGATTTGGCGACACTACCTTTATGGTAGCAAGTGTACGATCTTCACCGATCATAGGAGCCTACAACATATCTTTGACCAAAAGGAACTGAATATGCGTCAACGCCGGTGGGTAGAACTACTCAACAATTACGACTGCGAGATCCGTTGCCATCCAGGCAAAGCAAATGTCGTTACCGATGCTCTCAGCCGACGAAGCTACTTGCTTAGCATTCGTAATTCTCAAGCCCAATTTCATCTCAAAACCCTTATACGTTACACGCAGCATGCTTGTTTTACCGAGCGAACTTTGAAGAAGGAAAGGATTCTAAACGATGGCGCCCAAATCGAGAATAAATCGAATGGTATCTTTCACTACTTGGACCGAATTTGGATTCCCAAGCGTACGAATTTGCGACAACTTCTGATGGACGAAGACCACAAATCTCGATATTCTATTCATCCCGGTGGTGACAAGATGTACCAGGACATGCGCTACAAGTACTGGTGGCCGGGCATGAAGAAGGATATCGCAATCTACGTTTTGAAATTCCTGACCTATTCCAAGGTCAAGGCTGAGCATCAAACTCCCTCTGGCTTACTCGTCTAACCCGAGATCCCGATGTGGAAATTGGAGAGTATACCTACGGACTTCATAACAAAACTTCCGCGTACTCAATCTGATCATGATAGCATTTGGGTTGTGGTTGACCGTTTGACTAAGTTAGCTCACTTCCTACCGATACGAGAAGACTATAAGGTAGAAAGATTAGCCCGGATCTACACCAACGAGATCATTAGTCGACATGGGACGCCTCGCGACATCATCTCTGACCGCCACAGTCGGTTTACCTCGTGTTTTTAGGAAACGTTTCAATCTGCTCTCGATACTACTCTTAATCTAAGTACCGCTTTCCATCCCCAAACCGATGGTCAGAATGAAAGAACGATTCGTACCCTTGAAGACATGCTCCTTCCGTGTGTCATAGATTTCGGTGGTAATTGGGACGAGTACTTACCTTTGGTCGAATTCTCGGACAATAACAGTTATCATTCTAGCATACAAATGGCACCATTTGAGTCTTTATACGGAAGAAAATGTCGATCACCTATTGTATGGCACAAGATCGGAGACGTGCAAATTACCGGTCCCGAGCTATTGCAAGAAACGACTGACAAAATCCTACAAATACGAGATAATCTGCTGAAAGCTCGGAGCCGACAGAAAAGTTACGCTGATAGACGCCGCAAGCCCCTTGAATTTGACGTTGGCGATCACGTACTCCTAAAGGTTGCACCTTGGAAAGGGGTGGTCAGATTCGGCAAGAAAGGCAAGCTCGCGCCTCGATATGTTGGACCCTTTAAAATTCTGGAAAGGATTGGGAAAATGGCCTACATACTCGAACTACCAGAGGAACTGAGTAACGTCCATCCGACTTTCCATGTTTCGAACCTCAGAAAGTGCTTGGCCGACCAGGAATTACATGTCCCTCTCGAGGATTTACAAGTGGACGAAACATTACACTTCGTGGAAAAGCCTGTCGAGATCATGGGATGAGAAACCAAGGTACTCAGACGATCACGCATTCCCATTGTGAGGATTCGCTGGGAAGGCAAACGCAGTACCGAGTTTACCTGGGAACTCGAAAGCTACATGAAGGCGAAGTACCCGCAATTGTTTGTTACGCCTACTTCTTAAATTTTGGGATGGAATTTCCTAAAGTAGGGGAGGCTGTAACAACCCGCTTTTGGAAGTCAAAGTACAAGTCAAAGTCAAAGTCAAGATTGAAGTCAAAGGAAGAAAAGATTGCTAATTACAATCTGTCACTCCTTACTCAATTACTGTTTTGACTTCTTTGACTTGTAATCGAATCTATTATTTATTTGATTTAGTTGTATTATGTGGAGTATCTATAAATAATCGAGGTTTAATCGCATATTAATCGCTAATCGACTTATCGCCATCGCATCGCAACTCGAATTATGCGTTTTGGATATTGTTTTACGTGTGTGTGCTAATTATGTGTTACTTGTGCATGTTATGTTTATGTTGAGGTGTTAATATCTATCGCAATCGCAATTCTATCACATCGCAATCTAATTGGAAACGCTGAACGCAAGTTAATTATAGTGATTGTATGTTAGATATAGTAGTTATGTTATTTGTGTAGCTAATGGGAAATACTATCGCATCTCTCACTCGAATCACATCGTAACGCTCAACACGCGAATCGAAACGACAAAACTCGTCACACCGAACACCAGGATCGAGTGGCCAACCGATCGAGTGGCCATCCGATCGGATTGCCATCCGATCAGATTGTCATCCGATCAAGTTGTCACCCGATCGGGCTGCCACCCGATCGGATTGCCACCCGATCGACTCGGCACTCCACTATTTTCCTTTTTGGGAAACCCTATAAATACCCACCTGTCACATCATTTGTGATGTGACAGCTCCTTGTTCGACCTGCCGCACTCAAGCTCTCATTTCTCTCAATTCTTGTAAGTTTCCGACCTAAATCTTGTACTTCTATGATCTACACACACTTCTTCATCATTTTCACCTTTGAATCTTAACTTTTAACCATGAAATCACCGGATTTGAGGTGTTCTAGTATGATGTCTGTAACACCTGTGCCTCCATGGCCATCAAACAAATACCAAACCAATGAAATATTATATTTCATACTTGGGATTTGTAAAAATATGTGTATCATTTGCACATATCAATTCTTGTTCAATTTCAAACTCTAAATCGCTTTCTGGAAGGTTATACACGCACCGATGCGTAAATATAACCAGTTTAATGCAACAAACACTCCGGAATAGTGACATAGGCTTAACATACCTTAAATAACCTTTACATAACTTAGAAATAAGTTTTGAAGGCTTTGGTATGGCAAAATCAAGTTAAATCGCTTACAGGGACTAAAGTTGACAAACTGCGAAAGTATGCCAATTTGAACTGTAACAGACATTCCGGAACATGACCATAAGTTAAACATACCATAAATATCCTTTACATAGCTTAGAAATAAGCTTTGAGGTGTTCGGTGTGCTAAAATAAACTTTTGGGTCTAGGCAAGCACTTCGTATACATCTCATCAGACGCGAGACCAGTTGTGCTTACCTGGGAATTCTTGGGATGAGTGTTCACTTATAGGCGAGCATGTCTTCGCGATACATTATTTTTGACCCATTTACTTTGATCAGTCACCGTCTCATTTGTTTTCCTTAGGTAACAAACAAATGATCGCAATCTTCATGCGTTATCATTCTGTTTTGATTGTCCAATAATCTTTCACCTGTTTCTCCCTACGCCTTTCTTTTTCTTCAAGAATGTCTCTTCATCACGATGACGCCCAGATATCTGAGCAAGCAGCCAAAATTCGCTCAGCGAATAGGCGAAGTAGTCCTGAAGACTGTTGAATTAGCTACTGCCATGTATCATCTCCAGGATGAAACCACTCAAGAGTCACCAAGACAGGCAGGACCTAGTCAGGCGACAACACCATCAGCCAATAAACCAATCGAGGAATCAAAGACCATGGATGAACGATCCCCTAAGAAGTCAAAGAAGCGAAAGGCTTCTCAGAACTTCGCCATGGTCGCTCACAATGGTAAAGCAGTCCCCAACCAACCAGCTCAACCCCCTGCTAGGTGTGTATGGCTTTTCCTATGATACCTACATCAAGGAACTATGTACCTTACAAACTACTCTTGTGATTTCTCTCTTTCAAGTGATTGCTCATGATTCCCTCGAAAATTTTAAGTACTCGTTTCACTCTAAGAAACAAAGTACAGAAAATTAAGTGACATTATGAGTAATCGTGCTTTTCGCACATCTGTGCCTTTAAATCCTTGGTTAGATAACTAAGGGTATTTTCAAATCTCATACCCATTACGTTTTGATTTTTCAACATACACAGTACCAGTATTTCAAAACAATCTTCATGATCTCAAAACATTTCATATAGTTTGAAAACAATTTTTCTAGATGCATTGTCTATGTTATTTCAAAAACATTGGCCATGTTATCAAAACCAACCTTTCTAATTTCAAAACATTTCATATAGTTTGAAAACAATTTTTCTAGATGCATTGTCTATGTTATTTCAAAAACATTGGCCATGTTATCAAAACCAACCTTTCTAATTTCAAAATATTTCATATAGTCTGAAGACAATATTAACACAATACATTTTCTGATCAAGTGCATGATTTCGAAAAGCATCATTCATGTCTTTCAAAAACCTTATACATAATTTCAAAATTCATCTCGCATGATTTTAAAACATTTTTGTAAATATATCTACCTAATACACCTACTTTATTTCAAAAGTATTGTATATAAGGTTTCAAAAACGTTAAACACATTTTTCTTAAAAGAACCCCATGCATAGTTTTCAAAAATATTTTCCTCATACATTGACTTAATCTTCAAAATTCTGCTTCATATGTCGCCTTGACATATCAAGCATCTCAACTTCATAAGCATTTTACATCATGTTTTGACCTAAGCACATCCAGTGCAAGGTTTCAAAACATCTTCAACTTCTAAAATTCATATGGGATCTTTTTATTAGATCCTTGTGGATGATTATCGTTCAAATCAGAGTCCTTAATTGGATTCCTTATGTACCATAATTCGAACACTTCGGTTCCTAGTAATCGAAATCGAATTTTCTTTTTGAATCTTTCTATCTTTATAGTTGGATTCTTGATAACGTTTAAAGTACCAAATGAAATCCACGGAATGGATTCCAAGTGTGCTTTAAATGCATGTACGCAATTTACAAGACAAATTAACGAACAATTTTGTGGTTATGTGATATGTGTTTATGTGTTCTCCTCTATGATTTTGTGTTATCCGATTTTCAAATCCTCATAGAATCTTTCATGTTTTCATATGAGAGATTCATAGTAGGATATTCAAAAGGTACTACCTTAAATCCTTATGGGCTTCTACGTAGTAGTTAAGACCCTTGGGTTATATAGTACCACTCCATGATTCATAAGAGACCCTCTTAGTAGTCTAGTCAAAAAGATTGATTCACAATTTGGTTAGAGAACGACATCTAGTGATGTAGCTGAACAGACTCCTTGATAGTCTATTTAGATCATTTATTGATTTAATTTAAAGGACTCTATGGCGGTCTAGTCACACTCATCACAGGTTCATTCATTTGGTTTTCCCCTACATATTATAAAATAGACTGTGTAAACTGTGCAAGGAATTGTCTGATTATGGACGCGTACATAATTATGAAATTTAGTGCACAGAAACCCAGTAAGGTTTATTATGTGTAAGAACCGATAGTGACAACAATAACAAAATGAGAACGATGTAATGGAGGTATGGTGGACGCACCAATGACGCTTCATATACTTGTATATAAGTATCCCTCTTACATTGCAATCATGATGTTATTAAGGTTACTAGAAGTTCAAGAACCCTAACCAATGTTGTTCGATCTTTTCAACTTCATGTTTTAAACTCTCACAAGTTTCCTCTAAATAAATTTCGGGACGAAATTTCCTAAAGTAGGGGAGACTGTAACACCTGTGCCTCCACGGCCATCAAACAAATACCAAACCAATGAAATATTATATTTCATACTTGGGATTTGTAAAAATATGTGTATCATTTGCACATATCAATTCTTGTTCAATTTCAAACTCTAAATCGCTTTCTGGAAGGTTATACACGCACCGATGCGTAAATATAACCAGTTTAATGCAACAAACACTCCGGAACAGTGACATAGGCTTAACATACCTTAAATAACCTTTACATAACTTAGAAATAAGTTTTGAAGGCTTTGGTATGGCAAAATCAAGTTAAATCGCTTACAGGGACTAAAGTTGACAAACTGCGAAAGTATGCCAATTTGAACTGTAACAGACATTCCGGAACATGACCATAAGTTAAACATACCATAAATATCCTTTACATAGCTTAGAAATAAGCTTTGAGGTGTTCGGTGTGCTAAAATAAACTTTTGGGTCATTCAGGGACTAAAAGTGTCAAAAAGTGCACAAGTTTGCACTTTCGCGCATAACTTACGTTCTGAATACATCCGGACATCCAAAAAATTTATGTAAGCATGACTATATTATATTTTAGTGTTTGGCATAAGAAAAATCCATTCGTCATGCCATTTGGATCGTTTTTCGCGCTTATGCGCATTCCGTCGTAATTAAGCGAACATCGCGTTCGTACGACCAAACGAACTGACATCCGACATATTTTTGAGCATGTTTCATGTCCACAATGTTTAGACATAATTTTAGGGCCCTAAAGTTGGCTTTAAGGGCCTTAGAAGTGTCGGAAATGGCATAAACACATAACAGGGACCAAAACTGTCATTTCTGAAAGATGTTTGCTTATACATCGAATCTAGTCCTTCCCACTTGTTGCACATGGTTTTGGGAATCTATGGGCTGGTATTTTGGGCACATGGTATTACAATACCATGGGTGCTAGTGTATGGCCAAGATTGAAGCACTTTTTCCAAGAAACGATCCTAACGGTTCGGGAAATCCTATAAATACCCCACCCCCCATGCTTCAAAATTACAAGAACTTTGATTTGAGAAAATCTAAGTTGAAACTATTGTTTCATACCTGAGATTTTTGAATCGAAGTTAGCATTCGGGGACCCTTCGTAAGTATTCTTTCGTTCTTTTATTGCTTTTCGAGTCTTTCGAGTCTGAAAGTCAAACTTTGTTTGACTTTCTACATTGACCAGTTATGGTCAATGCGAAGTTCGTTTAAACTTCGCAACGTGAGTGTAATCACGTTGGTTATAGTCCCTTGGGACTATGCCTACTGATTACCACGTTGTCTAGGGTCGTAGGGTAAGCGATCTAATAAATCGCTTATACCTCGAACCCGACCCATTTGGTCGATCATTAGGATCCGACCAAATACATTAGGTGACCATAGTAGGTAGGGAATAACCTTCCGAGGTTATACCCTATGGTCACATCGTTTGAGTAGTTGTATGATAGGTAGTTTATATGCCTTAGGTAAATTACCAGAATACCCTTTTCATGTATAATTGGTAATTAAGCATATGTAACCTAAACTTTTGTCACATAACTGATTATGTAACATGTTTAGGCATATTCTACTTGTCATAGGACTAGTTAGGCGGTCCGAACGCGTTTCACGCACACGACGCGTTAAAGTAGCATAAGCTACCTTAATGGGTCGCGATGGGTCGAAAGCACTTAGGTTTGGTTTCATTGTAGTATGTAGGCCTTGTTAAACCATATCATATGAGTTCCAACACTCATTTGGTTTACCAAGCCTCATCCTATCCGATCTCCCGATTTAAGTCCGGTTTATTTATATAGTTTTAGATTGTCGACTGATTCCGTGCTCTCTCTAGCTTTGTTTGGTTGTTGTTCAAGACCTCTAAGCATTCTCAGGCGAGTACATTATTCCCCTATTTTACTGCTTTCAATTGTTTTGGGGTGACTCATATGTGCTAAATGTTTTCGATGTTATAACGATGGTTTCAAAAACGATTAAGACGATTTATACAAAACTAATAACGATTTCATAAAGTGAACAAACTTGTTGGTTGTAGTTA
The DNA here is from genome assembly GCA_030545235.1 of Helianthus tuberosus. NCBI lineage: Eukaryota > Viridiplantae > Streptophyta > Magnoliopsida > Asterales > Asteraceae > Helianthus > Helianthus tuberosus. The sequence goes on from CM060391.1 coordinate 39,977,792, forward strand.
CATAACAAATGACATTCATTAGCAATGATCAAGCCGACCAGTATTAGGTTATGGTACCATAGGATCTGACAAATCCCGTTAGTTACTACACCCGTAGTTATGTGTGGGTGTTGTGGGTAGCGACTGAATCTGAAAATTTTAATTTACTCTTTGGTAAGGGTTTATTAATGCGAGATGTTAATCTATCCTTTGGTAAGGGTTTATTAATGCGAATTATTAATCTATCCTTTGGTAAGGGTTTATTAATGCGAGTCAAGAAGGTTTGAATGTTATTAGCGAGACGACCATTTAAGTAGTTTCACGACCTAAAACGAATTTAACGATTGGGTAAACAATTGGTTTTCACACGATGTTTTAACGATTGGGTAAACGATTGGCTTCAAAGCGATATACGATTGGGTTTTGGTTATACATATTACATGATTTACATTGGGCATGAACATTACTTTGGTGGTTTGGTTTGGCTAAGTGATTAAGTAACAATGCGTGTGGAATATGATACAAGCATGGTGGATACGCCGCTGGTACTTCCTATATATAAGTGTTTGTATGGTATTACATATTGTAGCGTTATTTGAATCATTTCAGTTTGAGACATAGAACATTTTATACAAGTAACATACTTTTCACAAGACAATCATTTACAAACAACTTATCTTATACAAACTCATTTTACATGGTTATTCATTTAATCATGCATTATTCTCTTATTTATACATATCACTTGAACTTATCGTTCTTCAAATGATTTACTAAGACAAAGCAAATTACAAGGTTCATGACTAAACATTTTCTTAAAACGGAAGTCATGAATCTTATTTTCACAAAACCTATGTACTCGCCAGCATTTCTTTGCTGACCTCGTTTTCACATATGTTTCAGGTAATTGTTGAATGATATCGATTGATAAGATGCATGCTCACATAGGACTGGACAAGGCCTTAGTGACTCAATAACAATGATAGATTATGTTTAAATTGTGTATTTAGATTTCCAGACGATGTAATTATTCAATGTTTAATAAAACGAAACACTTTTGATATCCATGGTTATGAAACATTAATTCTGTTGCAACACGCCCCGATGTTTCCGCCGCGATTTGTTGTTTTACGCGGTCGGGGTGTGACAGAAAGATGGAATCAGAGCCAATGGTTATAGGGAATTAGGTTATTAGTAATGCTTTGACCTAGTCTATAACCTTCTTAGGACCCTAACGCGAGTTTACTTGCATTTAGTCATAAAACAATACCGTCACCTATCCTTAGGCGACGACCACAACAAGAACATAAATTTCAAAACCGCTTTGAAAACTAATCATCTGTTCTAGGATGATTGATTACTAGGTTTTGAACTCTCTATTATATGGTTTTGAACCCCTTTGAGTTTTCAAAACTTCGTCAAGGTTTTGGGTTTTAAATAATGTGAACACGTGCAAACTGGAAGGGTGAATGCCTGTATTCTGGGTTTTCTGTCTAGGCAAGCACTTCGTATACATCTCATCAGACGCGAGACCAGTTGTGCTTACCTGGGAATTCTTGGGATGAGTGTTCACTTATAGGCGAGCATGTCTTCGCGATACATTATTTTTGACCCATTTACTTTGATCAGTCACCGTCTCATTTGTTTTCCTTAGGTAACAAACAAATGATCGCAATCTTCATGCGTTATCATTCTGTTTTGATTGTCCAATAATCTTTCACCTGTTTCTCCCTACGCCTTTCTTTTTCTTCAAGAATGTCTCTTCATCACGATGACGCCCAGATATCTGAGCAAGCAGCCAAAATTCGCTCAGCGAATAGGCGAAGTAGTCCTGAAGACTGTTGAATTAGCTACTGCCATGTATCATCTCCAGGATGAAACCACTCAAGAGTCACCAAGACAGGCAGGACCTAGTCAGGCGACAACACCATCAGCCAATAAACCAATCGAGGAATCAAAGACCATGGATGAACGATCCCCTAAGAAGTCAAAGAAGCGAAAGGCTTCTCAGAACTTCGCCATGGTCGCTCACAATGGTAAAGCAGTCCCCAACCAACCAGCTCAACCCCCTGCTAGGTGTGTATGGCTTTTCCTATGATACCTACATCAAGGAACTATGTACCTTACAAACTACTCTTGTGATTTCTCTCTTTCAAGTGATTGCTCATGATTCCCTCGAAAATTTTAAGTACTCGTTTCACTCTAAGAAACAAAGTACAGAAAATTAAGTGACATTATGAGTAATCGTGCTTTTCGCACATCTGTGCCTTTAAATCCTTGGTTAGATAACTAAGGGTATTTTCAAATCTCATACCCATTACGTTTTGATTTTTCAACATACACAGTACCAGTATTTCAAAACAATCTTCATGATCTCAAAACATTTCATATAGTTTGAAAACAATTTTTCTAGATGCATTGTCTATGTTATTTCAAAAACATTGGCCATGTTATCAAAACCAACCTTTCTAATTTCAAAACATTTCATATAGTTTGAAAACAATTTTTCTAGATGCATTGTCTATGTTATTTCAAAAACATTGGCCATGTTATCAAAACCAACCTTTCTAATTTCAAAATATTTCATATAGTCTGAAGACAATATTAACACAATACATTTTCTGATCAAGTGCATGATTTCGAAAAGCATCATTCATGTCTTTCAAAAACCTTATACATAATTTCAAAATTCATCTCGCATGATTTTAAAACATTTTTGTAAATATATCTACCTAATACACCTACTTTATTTCAAAAGTATTGTATATAAGGTTTCAAAAACGTTAAACACATTTTTCTTAAAAGAACCCCATGCATAGTTTTCAAAAATATTTTCCTCATACATTGACTTAATCTTCAAAATTCTGCTTCATATGTCGCCTTGACATATCAAGCATCTCAACTTCATAAGCATTTTACATCATGTTTTGACCTAAGCACATCCAGTGCAAGGTTTCAAAACATCTTCAACTTCTAAAATTCATATGGGATCTTTTTATTAGATCCTTGTGGATGATTATCGTTCAAATCAGAGTCCTTAATTGGATTCCTTATGTACCATAATTCGAACACTTCGGTTCCTAGTAATCGAAATCGAATTTTCTTTTTGAATCTTTCTATCTTTATAGTTGGATTCTTGATAACGTTTAAAGTACCAAATGAAATCCACGGAATGGATTCCAAGTGTGCTTTAAATGCATGTACGCAATTTACAAGACAAATTAACGAACAATTTTGTGGTTATGTGATATGTGTTTATGTGTTCTCCTCTATGATTTTGTGTTATCCGATTTTCAAATCCTCATAGAATCTTTCATGTTTTCATATGAGAGATTCATAGTAGGATATTCAAAAGGTACTACCTTAAATCCTTATGGGCTTCTACGTAGTAGTTAAGACCCTTGGGTTATATAGTACCACTCCATGATTCATAAGAGACCCTCTTAGTAGTCTAGTCAAAAAGATTGATTCACAATTTGGTTAGAGAACGACATCTAGTGATGTAGCTGAACAGACTCCTTGATAGTCTATTTAGATCATTTATTGATTTAATTTAAAGGACTCTATGGCGGTCTAGTCACACTCATCACAGGTTCATTCATTTGGTTTTCCCCTACATATTATAAAATAGACTGTGTAAACTGTGCAAGGAATTGTCTGATTATGGACGCGTACATAATTATGAAATTTAGTGCACAGAAACCCAGTAAGGTTTATTATGTGTAAGAACCGATAGTGACAACAATAACAAAATGAGAACGATGTAATGGAGGTATGGTGGACGCACCAATGACGCTTCATATACTTGTATATAAGTATCCCTCTTACATTGCAATCATGATGTTATTAAGGTTACTAGAAGTTCAAGAACCCTAACCAATGTTGTTCGATCTTTTCAACTTCATGTTTTAAACTCTCACAAGTTTCCTCTAAATAAATTTCGGGACGAAATTTCCTAAAGTAGGGGAGACTGTAACACCTGTGCCTCCACGGCCATCAAACAAATACCAAACCAATGAAATATTATATTTCATACTTGGGATTTGTAAAAATATGTGTATCATTTGCACATATCAATTCTTGTTCAATTTCAAACTCTAAATCGCTTTCTGGAAGGTTATACACGCACCGATGCGTAAATATAACCAGTTTAATGCAACAAACACTCCGGAACAGTGACATAGGCTTAACATACCTTAAATAACCTTTACATAACTTAGAAATAAGTTTTGAAGGCTTTGGTATGGCAAAATCAAGTTAAATCGCTTACAGGGACTAAAGTTGACAAACTGCGAAAGTATGCCAATTTGAACTGTAACAGACATTCCGGAACATGACCATAAGTTAAACATACCATAAATATCCTTTACATAGCTTAGAAATAAGCTTTGAGGTGTTCGGTGTGCTAAAATAAACTTTTGGGTCATTCAGGGACTAAAAGTGTCAAAAAGTGCACAAGTTTGCACTTTCGCGCATAACTTACGTTCTGAATACATCCGGACATCCAAAAAATTTATGTAAGCATGACTATATTATATTTTAGTGTTTGGCATAAGAAAAATCCATTCGTCATGCCATTTGGATCGTTTTTCGCGCTTATGCGCATTCCGTCGTAATTAAGCGAACATCGCGTTCGTACGACCAAACGAACTGACATCCGACATATTTTTGAGCATGTTTCATGTCCACAATGTTTAGACATAATTTTAGGGCCCTAAAGTTGGCTTTAAGGGCCTTAGAAGTGTCGGAAATGGCATAAACACATAACAGGGACCAAAACTGTCATTTCTGAAAGATGTTTGCTTATACATCGAATCTAGTCCTTCCCACTTGTTGCACATGGTTTTGGGAATCTATGGGCTGGTATTTTGGGCACATGGTATTACAATACCATGGGTGCTAGTGTATGGCCAAGATTGAAGCACTTTTTCCAAGAAACGATCCTAACGGTTCGGGAAATCCTATAAATACCCCACCCCCCATGCTTCAAAATTACAAGAACTTTGATTTGAGAAAATCTAAGTTGAAACTATTGTTTCATACCTGAGATTTTTGAATCGAAGTTAGCATTCGGGGACCCTTCGTAAGTATTCTTTCGTTCTTTTATTGCTTTTCGAGTCTTTCGAGTCTGAAAGTCAAACTTTGTTTGACTTTCTACATTGACCAGTTATGGTCAATGCGAAGTTCGTTTAAACTTCGCAACGTGAGTGTAATCACGTTGGTTATAGTCCCTTGGGACTATGCCTACTGATTACCACGTTGTCTAGGGTCGTAGGGTAAGCGATCTAATAAATCGCTTATACCTCGAACCCGACCCATTTGGTCGATCATTAGGATCCGACCAAATACATTAGGTGACCATAGTAGGTAGGGAATAACCTTCCGAGGTTATACCCTATGGTCACATCGTTTGAGTAGTTGTATGATAGGTAGTTTATATGCCTTAGGTAAATTACCAGAATACCCTTTTCATGTATAATTGGTAATTAAGCATATGTAACCTAAACTTTTGTCACATAACTGATTATGTAACATGTTTAGGCATATTCTACTTGTCATAGGACTAGTTAGGCGGTCCGAACGCGTTTCACGCACACGACGCGTTAAAGTAGCATAAGCTACCTTAATGGGTCGCGATGGGTCGAAAGCACTTAGGTTTGGTTTCATTGTAGTATGTAGGCCTTGTTAAACCATATCATATGAGTTCCAACACTCATTTGGTTTACCAAGCCTCATCCTATCCGATCTCCCGATTTAAGTCCGGTTTATTTATATAGTTTTAGATTGTCGACTGATTCCGTGCTCTCTCTAGCTTTGTTTGGTTGTTGTTCAAGACCTCTAAGCATTCTCAGGCGAGTACATTATTCCCCTATTTTACTGCTTTCAATTGTTTTGGGGTGACTCATATGTGCTAAATGTTTTCGATGTTATAACGATGGTTTCAAAAACGATTAAGACGATTTATACAAAACTAATAACGATTTCATAAAGTGAACAAACTTGTTGGTTGTAGTTACATAACAAATGACATTCATTAGCAATGATCAAGCCGACCAGTATTAGGTTATGGTACCATAGGATCTGACAAATCCCGTTAGTTACTACACCCGTAGTTATGTGTGGGTGTTGTGGGTAGCGACTGAATCTGAAAATTTTAATTTACTCTTTGGTAAGGGTTTATTAATGCGAGATGTTAATCTATCCTTTGGTAAGGGTTTATTAATGCGAATTATTAATCTATCCTTTGGTAAGGGTTTATTAATGCGAGTCAAGAAGGTTTGAATGTTATTAGCGAGACGACCATTTAAGTAGTTTCACGACCTAAAACGAATTTAACGATTGGGTAAACAATTGGTTTTCACACGATGTTTTAACGATTGGGTAAACGATTGGCTTCAAAGCGATATACGATTGGGTTTTGGTTATACATATTACATGATTTACATTGGGCATGAACATTACTTTGGTGGTTTGGTTTGGCTAAGTGATTAAGTAACAATGCGTGTGGAATATGATACAAGCATGGTGGATACGCCGCTGGTACTTCCTATATATAAGTGTTTGTATGGTATTACATATTGTAGCGTTATTTGAATCATTTCAGTTTGAGACATAGAACATTTTATACAAGTAACATACTTTTCACAAGACAATCATTTACAAACAACTTATCTTATACAAACTCATTTTACATGGTTATTCATTTAATCATGCATTATTCTCTTATTTATACATATCACTTGAACTTATCGTTCTTCAAATGATTTACTAAGACAAAGCAAATTACAAGGTTCATGACTAAACATTTTCTTAAAACGGAAGTCATGAATCTTATTTTCACAAAACCTATGTACTCGCCAGCATTTCTTTGCTGACCTCGTTTTCACATATGTTTCAGGTAATTGTTGAATGATATCGATTGATAAGATGCATGCTCACATAGGACTGGACAAGGCCTTAGTGACTCAATAACAATGATAGATTATGTTTAAATTGTGTATTTAGATTTCCAGACGATGTAATTATTCAATGTTTAATAAAACGAAACACTTTTGATATCCATGGTTATGAAACATTAATTCTGTTGCAACACGCCCCGATGTTTCCGCCGCGATTTGTTGTTTTACGCGGTCGGGGTGTGACAGAAAGATGGAATCAGAGCCAATGGTTATAGGGAATTAGGTTATTAGTAATGCTTTGACCTAGTCTATAACCTTCTTAGGACCCTAACGCGAGTTTACTTGCATTTAGTCATAAAACAATACCGTCACCTATCCTTAGGCGACGACCACAACAAGAACATAAATTTCAAAACCGCTTTGAAAACTAATCATCTGTTCTAGGATGATTGATTACTAGGTTTTGAACTCTCTATTATATGGTTTTGAACCCCTTTGAGTTTTCAAAACTTCGTCAAGGTTTTGGGTTTTAAATAATGTGAACACGTGCAAACTGGAAGGGTGAATGCCTGTATTCTGGGTTTTCTGTCTAGGCAAGCACTTCGTATACATCTCATCAGACGCGAGACCAGTTGTGCTTACCTGGGAATTCTTGGGATGAGTGTTCACTTATAGGCGAGCATGTCTTCGCGATACATTATTTTTGACCCATTTACTTTGATCAGTCACCGTCTCATTTGTTTTCCTTAGGTAACAAACAAATGATCGCAATCTTCATGCGTTATCATTCTGTTTTGATTGTCCAATAATCTTTCACCTGTTTCTCCCTACGCCTTTCTTTTTCTTCAAGAATGTCTCTTCATCACGATGACGCCCAGATATCTGAGCAAGCAGCCAAAATTCGCTCAGCGAATAGGCGAAGTAGTCCTGAAGACTGTTGAATTAGCTACTGCCATGTATCATCTCCAGGATGAAACCACTCAAGAGTCACCAAGACAGGCAGGACCTAGTCAGGCGACAACACCATCAGCCAATAAACCAATCGAGGAATCAAAGACCATGGATGAACGATCCCCTAAGAAGTCAAAGAAGCGAAAGGCTTCTCAGAACTTCGCCATGGTCGCTCACAATGGTAAAGCAGTCCCCAACCAACCAGCTCAACCCCCTGCTAGGTGTGTATGGCTTTTCCTATGATACCTACATCAAGGAACTATGTACCTTACAAACTACTCTTGTGATTTCTCTCTTTCAAGTGATTGCTCATGATTCCCTCGAAAATTTTAAGTACTCGTTTCACTCTAAGAAACAAAGTACAGAAAATTAAGTGACATTATGAGTAATCGTGCTTTTCGCACATCTGTGCCTTTAAATCCTTGGTTAGATAACTAAGGGTATTTTCAAATCTCATACCCATTACGTTTTGATTTTTCAACATACACAGTACCAGTATTTCAAAACAATCTTCATGATCTCAAAACATTTCATATAGTTTGAAAACAATTTTTCTAGATGCATTGTCTATGTTATTTCAAAAACATTGGCCATGTTATCAAAACCAACCTTTCTAATTTCAAAACATTTCATATAGTTTGAAAACAATTTTTCTAGATGCATTGTCTATGTTATTTCAAAAACATTGGCCATGTTATCAAAACCAACCTTTCTAATTTCAAAATATTTCATATAGTCTGAAGACAATATTAACACAATACATTTTCTGATCAAGTGCATGATTTCGAAAAGCATCATTCATGTCTTTCAAAAACCTTATACATAATTTCAAAATTCATCTCGCATGATTTTAAAACATTTTTGTAAATATATCTACCTAATACACCTACTTTATTTCAAAAGTATTGTATATAAGGTTTCAAAAACGTTAAACACATTTTTCTTAAAAGAACCCCATGCATAGTTTTCAAAAATATTTTCCTCATACATTGACTTAATCTTCAAAATTCTGCTTCATATGTCGCCTTGACATATCAAGCATCTCAACTTCATAAGCATTTTACATCATGTTTTGACCTAAGCACATCCAGTGCAAGGTTTCAAAACATCTTCAACTTCTAAAATTCATATGGGATCTTTTTATTAGATCCTTGTGGATGATTATCGTTCAAATCAGAGTCCTTAATTGGATTCCTTATGTACCATAATTCGAACACTTCGGTTCCTAGTAATCGAAATCGAATTTTCTTTTTGAATCTTTCTATCTTTATAGTTGGATTCTTGATAACGTTTAAAGTACCAAATGAAATCCACGGAATGGATTCCAAGTGTGCTTTAAATGCATGTACGCAATTTACAAGACAAATTAACGAACAATTTTGTGGTTATGTGATATGTGTTTATGTGTTCTCCTCTATGATTTTGTGTTATCCGATTTTCAAATCCTCATAGAATCTTTCATGTTTTCATATGAGAGATTCATAGTAGGATATTCAAAAGGTACTACCTTAAATCCTTATGGGCTTCTACGTAGTAGTTAAGACCCTTGGGTTATATAGTACCACTCCATGATTCATAAGAGACCCTCTTAGTAGTCTAGTCAAAAAGATTGATTCACAATTTGGTTAGAGAACGACATCTAGTGATGTAGCTGAACAGACTCCTTGATAGTCTATTTAGATCATTTATTGATTTAATTTAAAGGACTCTATGGCGGTCTAGTCACACTCATCACAGGTTCATTCATTTGGTTTTCCCCTACATATTATAAAATAGACTGTGTAAACTGTGCAAGGAATTGTCTGATTATGGACGCGTACATAATTATGAAATTTAGTGCACAGAAACCCAGTAAGGTTTATTATGTGTAAGAACCGATAGTGACAACAATAACAAAATGAGAACGATGTAATGGAGGTATGGTGGACGCACCAATGACGCTTCATATACTTGTATATAAGTATCCCTCTTACATTGCAATCATGATGTTATTAAGGTTACTAGAAGTTCAAGAACCCTAACCAATGTTGTTCGATCTTTTCAACTTCATGTTTTAAACTCTCACAAGTTTCCTCTAAATAAATTTCGGGACGAAATTTCCTAAAGTAGGGGAGACTGTAACACCTGTGCCTCCACGGCCATCAAACAAATACCAAACCAATGAAATATTATATTTCATACTTGGGATTTGTAAAAATATGTGTATCATTTGCACATATCAATTCTTGTTCAATTTCAAACTCTAAATCGCTTTCTGGAAGGTTATACACGCACCGATGCGTAAATATAACCAGTTTAATGCAACAAACACTCCGGAACAGTGACATAGGCTTAACATACCTTAAATAACCTTTACATAACTTAGAAATAAGTTTTGAAGGCTTTGGTATGGCAAAATCAAGTTAAATCGCTTACAGGGACTAAAGTTGACAAACTGCGAAAGTATGCCAATTTGAACTGTAACAGACATTCCGGAACATGACCATAAGTTAAACATACCATAAATATCCTTTACATAGCTTAGAAATAAGCTTTGAGGTGTTCGGTGTGCTAAAATAAACTTTTGGGTCATTCAGGGACTAAAAGTGTCAAAAAGTGCACAAGTTTGCACTTTCGCGCATAACTTACGTTCTGAATACATCCGGACATCCAAAAAATTTATGTAAGCATGACTATATTATATTTTAGTGTTTGGCATAAGAAAAATCCATTCGTCATGCCATTTGGATCGTTTTTCGCGCTTATGCGCATTCCGTCGTAATTAAGCGAACATCGCGTTCGTACGACCAAACGAACTGACATCCGACATATTTTTGAGCATGTTTCATGTCCACAATGTTTAGACATAATTTTAGGGCCCTAAAGTTGGCTTTAAGGGCCTTAGAAGTGTCGGAAATGGCATAAACACATAACAGGGACCAAAACTGTCATTTCTGAAAGATGTTTGCTTATACATCGAATCTAGTCCTTCCCACTTGTTGCACATGGTTTTGGGAATCTATGGGCTGGTATTTTGGGCACATGGTATTACAATACCATGGGTGCTAGTGTATGGCCAAGATTGAAGCACTTTTTCCAAGAAACGATCCTAACGGTTCGGGAAATCCTATAAATACCCCACCCCCCATGCTTCAAAATTACAAGAACTTTGATTTGAGAAAATCTAAGTTGAAACTATTGTTTCATACCTGAGATTTTTGAATCGAAGTTAGCATTCGGGGACCCTTCGTAAGTATTCTTTCGTTCTTTTATTGCTTTTCGAGTCTTTCGAGTCTGAAAGTCAAACTTTGTTTGACTTTCTACATTGACCAGTTATGGTCAATGCGAAGTTCGTTTGAACTTCGCAACGTGAGTGTAATCACGTTGGTTATAGTCCCTTGGGACTATGCCTACTGATTACCACGTTGTCTAGGGTCGTAGGGTAAGCGATCTAATAAATCGCTTATACCTCGAACCCGACCCATTTGGTCGATCATTAGGATCCGACCAAATACATTAGGTGACCATAGTAGGTAGGGAATAACCTTCCGAGGTTATACCCTATGGTCACATCGTTTGAGTAGTTGTATGATAGGTAGTTTATATGCCTTAGGTAAATTACCAGAATACCCTTTTCATGTATAATTGGTAATTAAGCATATGTAACCTAAACTTTTGTCACATAACTGATTATGTAACATGTTTAGTCATATTCTACTTGTCATAGGACTAGTTAGGCGGTCCGAACGCGTTTCACGCACACGACGCGTTAAAGTAGCATAAGCTACCTTAATGGGTCGCGATGGGTCGAAAGCACTTAGGTTTGGTTTCATTGTAGTATGTAGGCCTTGTTAAACCATATCATATGAGTTCCAACACTCATTTGGTTTACCAAGCCTCATCCTATCCGATCTCCCGATTTAAGTCCGGTTTATTTATATAGTTTTAGATTGTCGACTGATTCCGTGCTCTCTCTAGCTTTGTTTGGTTGTTGTTCAAGACCTCTAAGCATTCTCAGGCGAGTACATTATTCCCCTATTTTACTGCTTTCAATTGTTTTGGGGTGACTCATATGTGCTAAATGTTTTCGATGTTATAACGATGGTTTCAAAAACGATTAAGACGATTTATACAAAACTAATAACGATTTCATAAAGTGAACAAACTTGTTGGTTGTAGTTACATAACAAATGACATTCATTAGCAATGATCAAGCCGACCAGTATTAGGTTATGGTACCATAGGATCTGACAAATCCCGTTAGTTACTACACCCGTAGTTATGTGTGGGTGTTGTGGGTAGCGACTGAATCTGAAAATTTTAATTTACTCTTTGGTAAGGGTTTATTAATGCGAGATGTTAATCTATCCTTTGGTAAGGGTTTATTAATGCGAATTATTAATCTATCCTTTGGTAAGGGTTTATTAATGCGAGTCAAGAAGGTTTGAATGTTATTAGCGAGACGACCATTTAAGTAGTTTCACGACCTAAAACGAATTTAACGATTGGGTAAACAATTGGTTTTCACACGATGTTTTAACGATTGGGTAAACGATTGGCTTCAAAGCGATATACGATTGGGTTTTGGTTATACATATTACATGATTTACATTGGGCATGAACATTACTTTGGTGGTTTGGTTTGGCTAAGTGATTAAGTAACAATGCGTGTGGAATATGATACAAGCATGGTGGATACGCCGCTGGTACTTCCTATATATAAGTGTTTGTATGGTATTACATATTGTAGCGTTATTTGAATCATTTCAGTTTGAGACATAGAACATTTTATACAAGTAACATACTTTTCACAAGACAATCATTTACAAACAACTTATCTTATACAAACTCATTTTACATGGTTATTCATTTAATCATGCATTATTCTCTTATTTATACATATCACTTGAACTTATCGTTCTTCAAATGATTTACTAAGACAAAGCAAATTACAAGGTTCATGACTAAACATTTTCTTAAAACGGAAGTCATGAATCTTATTTTCACAAAACCTATGTACTCGCCAGCATTTCTTTGCTGACCTCGTTTTCACATATGTTTCAGGTAATTGTTGAATGATATCGATTGATAAGATGCATGCTCACATAGGACTGGACAAGGCCTTAGTGACTCAATAACAATGATAGATTATGTTTAAATTGTGTATTTAGATTTCCAGACGATGTAATTATTCAATGTTTAATAAAACGAAACACTTTTGATATCCATGGTTATGAAACATTAATTCTGTTGCAACACGCCCCGATGTTTCCGCCGCGATTTGTTGTTTTACGCGGTCGGGGTGTGACAATGTCATCATGAAGTTCTTATGAACTTCAATGTTTGGCTTCATTCCACCAAGAACAACTTAGATATGAAGGATTTCCACAAGATTAAGCAATGTTTTCGCTTAGATCTATACAAATTCATGGTTAAAGGGATTGAAAGAAGGTTTTCCAACTTTCTTTCAACTCTTTTACACTCAATGCACTCAAACCCGATAGAATCGGACCTCGTTCTGATCTTCTACTCGTTATTAGTGATGGGTTAGTTCAAAATCCGAATTCTATCCAAGAGATAACTGATTTCGGGTTTGAACATGAACAACCATCTCGAACCGTGAACTGGCCGGACTAGGGTGGTTTCTGTTCGATCGGGTCACTTGGGTCGGGATGGGGTTTCTATTGTTTAAGCAAGTTATCATAACGTCTCATTCAAACTGCAAAATCTTCAACGAAATCAAGTGTCAGGACGATCAGGACGTCGGGACGGATTGCCACCCGATCGGATTGCCAACCGATCAGATTGCCATCCGATCGACCGGCCATCCAATCGTCTTGCTCTTGGTTCCACATTTAAACTTTTTATTCAAACTTTTCAAGGATCTGAACGTCGAACGGATTACCGCCCGATCAGATTGCCATCCGATCGAGTGACCGTCCGATCATGTGACGCTTGGACTTCGACACTTAGTCATTTTCAATTTTCAAAGATCATCAGTAACTAACGGGTTGCCACCCGATCGGATAGCCATCCGATCGAGTGACTGACCTGCTGTGAACTTGTTCTCAACTGTGAAGCCTCGCCAATCGGATCGTCGTCCGATCGAACCGCCGTCCGATCGACCGACCTGAAGGGCAGAGATACTTCTCTATTTTTAAAATGCTACAACGAAAACTTCAAAGGATAAACCATCATACACAAACACATCTTTACCAAACAAGGTGTCAATCCAATCGAATGGCCATCCGATCAGATGACCATCTGATACTTGGTTACTTCTCACCGTTTTACGCGCCGCTTATCGTTTATGCTTTCGTTAACTGTTCAGGCTAATCCCTCTCAGCGCTCCCTTCAATCCAAGAGAGTGTTTACTTGTTAAACACAATATGTGAGTATACTCGATCCCTTTTTGCTTTATAAATTTTGGGTGTTACATACGTTACCTATTCTAAATCACATCAATCACACAACGCAAACACTATTTATACGCTGACCTCTAATGCATGTTATACGTGACTCGATGAATGCCTGGTTGTTATGTTTACACATTGATTGCTGTCTACCTGCCTTAGCAACGATAGTACTATAGTTTGGACTCAGTAGCTATTCACTCAGGGGTTGTTAAGGACAATTACTTCACGTGTTCACAGTGGTGAACATGTGATGCGCACTCGCTACTCGTAGTCAAATCGTAGTTATTGGTATTGACAGGATCTTTGTCGATAACTTACATGCTTCACATTATACGTTGCACATGCTGGTTATGCGTAAACGACTTCGAACTCTATTATGCTATTACCAAACTGGTATGCTCACCTTTACACTATGTGTATTGACCTTTATTTTAACGTATGTGGCAGGTGTTTAGGATGTTGTGCTTTGCTTGCTATTTGATGGAACCGAGCTTAGGAGAATATAGAAACAAACAAAGACAATTTATTTTTATTTGAATCTGAGTTGTCGGAACAGTTTTATTTGTCTTAGAGATATCTATATCTGTAATAACTTACTTGCTTAATAGGTTATGGTATGAGACATAATGTTTAACTATTCGGTAAAGTAGTTGTTATGGAATTTCTCTTGAACAATCTGTTTCGCTCAGTGCAATGCCCCGATGTTTCCGTCATCGGTTGGGGTGTGACACCTTGTGTTTTGGGACTTTTTCAAAAAAAAAAAACTTAATTTTTTACTTTTAATACAAAGGTTTTTAGCTTTTGCAATTTTAACCCTACATAATTTGTTTTTTTAACTTTAACCCAAAACTTTTCATTATTTGCAATTTAACTTCACAACTTTTGTCACTTATAATTTTAATCTTTGGCAAATTTTTGTTTTAAGTATAGTTCTAAATTTTTCGAGTTAATATGACGCAACGTACGAGTGTGGTTCAACTTTCTTATGTTTTGTTTCAGATTTTGCAAGTTAACACGGCGCAACGTGCATGTGTGGTTCAACGTTTTACTTTTATTTTTTCATGTTTGATAGGTTTGTCGCAACACGCAGATCCTAGGTCGCGTCAGTGTTGGTGGTCGATGACGGTTGTGTGATATTAGTACTATTTGACACCGTTTTACGCCCCGCCATGGTGTGCTTTGGGGGTTTTCCAAAGAAAAAATGGTTATGCATATGGTTATTGTAACCTTGGCTTTGGGGATTTAAAAAAAAATTGATTTTTTTTACTTTTCACCCAAAAGTATTTCATAAATTATTTTTAACTCAAAACTATTTGTTTTTTTACTTTTAACCCAAAACTTTTTATATTTGCAATCTATCCTCACAACTTTTTTTACTTTCAACTTTGATCCTTTATAGTTTTCATTTTCCGCAAATTTTTCGCTTTATGCTTAGTTCTAAATTTTGTGACTTAACACATCGCAACGTCCGTCTTTGGTTTAACGTTTTTACGTTTCGTTCTAAATTTTGCGAGTTAACACGACGCAACGTGCGTGTGTGGGTGAACGTTTTTACATGGTCTATTTTTTCCCGTTCGACAGGTTTAACATAACGTGCGGGTCCTAGATCGACTTAGTTATAACTAAAGAATCTCCGCCGCATTACGACGGGTCTCAATTCTAGTTATATATAATTTATGAAAGACAACAGAAAAGTAGAAACAATCCGTAATAAAAATAGAACATAATGTACCTTGAAAAACTTGACTATGCCAAATTGAAGAATGATAAAGACATTATTATCATTTAGATTGTTTAAAACACAAACAAACATCTACTCAGGATATTCATCCGACAAAGTAACATAAATTTGACAACTTCTATAAAATTATAAAGCATTAATGTTTAATTATGAAAACAAAAAAAAAGTTAAAATGAAATTGTACAAAAAAAGAAGCAATTGAAAATGATATAGGAAAATTGAATGGTATGGCTATTTAGGGTGTTGAGTGGGTAAACACTTGAGGAGTTTTTTCCCATAATAGTGTTGGTGGGAAAACTATTTACCAAAATAGTGTTGTTAAAAAAGTATTTACCAAAATAGTGTTTTTGAAGATTTTTTTGTTTCTCACTCCCAATCTAATTGAATGAATCCAATTCATTAAATAATTATTGATCTAATCATATTTTTTTAAGAATAAAAAAAAACAACTTTTTTTTATTGAAGCTACTTTGAAACAAAAACATATTTTAAAAATTTTAAAATATGTATTTTATTAAAAAAAAGGGATTCTTTTAGTCACACATTGCGTTAATACCTAATTTTCTTTTTAAATCAAGTTTTCAAGGTATGAGTTAGGCCATTTTTATTCCATCCATTAATAATATTAATAAACTTTCTGGTTTAACTAGTAAATAAAATGGCTTTTCTTTATTTGATTAAATATCTGTATTTGATTAAAACTTTCTAATATTTTGTAAGAATAAGCCACATAAAAATAAAGAAAAGCCTTTTTTATTTACCGGTTAAACTTAAACAATTTCACAAGTTTATTTAATATATTATGTTTTAAATCAATATATAAAATAATTATAACGTCCATTCTATTGGAAATATCTTTAAGTAATTTTATTTCGTTTTAAAAATTATACTATACTATTTTATTTATTGAAAATAAAATATTTATCAACGGAAATATATCAATGTCAGATTTGAGTGAATTTTCACTTTTTTGATTGAATAACTTAAACATGAATATGAGGGGAAACGAAAGTTATAAGAATCATAGTGGAGCTTTTTTTTAATCAAATACATATTTTTAGATTATAAATATGTTTTTGTTTCAAAGTAGGTTTAATAAAAAATTTTAATCAAATACAGATTTTTAGATTATAAAATATGTTTTTGTTTCAAAGTAGGTTTAATAAAAAAAAAGTAGTTTTCTTCTTAGATTCTAAAAAAAACATGATTAGATCAATAGTTATTTAATGAATAGGAATTATCCATTTAGATTATGAGTGAGAAACAAAAAAATCTTTAAAAACACCATTTTGGTAAATACTTTTCTATCAACACCATTTTGGTAAATAGTTTTTCCACTAACACCATAATGGGAAAAAACTCAACACTTGAGAGTGACAAACTAAAAAATCAACCAATGAGAGTGTGCTATGTCAAAGTGGTAAACTATGCTCAAAAGTGTTGGCAATGGTTAGACACTTGGTGAAGTGGTAAACTTTTTTTAAAAAAAGGTATTATTGGTTGAGAGATGGCATGGACCCCACCCACACACCCCCCCTCTCTCTCTCTCCTTCCTCCCCTCACCGCATCGGCATGCACTCCTCGATCCACACAAGTCACGGCATCGGCAAAGGGTTGGCGGCGGTGTTTACCGCGCGGCAACCCGCTTTACCGCACCCTTTGCCGACTCCATTCCTAACACCCTTATAAATTATGTAAAATGTCCAGTATTGAACTATTAGAATTAGTCATTTAAAAAAGAAAACAATTTAACTTTTAGCGAATAATGTGATACAAAAAAAAAAGTCTATTATACATATTAAAACAAAGAGCCCATGAACAGTGCCTTTTATTTTTTTAATATTGTTTTTTTTTCTTATATTGATTTATTTGTTTAATTGATTTAAATATATATTTTTATATAACTTTTAGATACGATCAAAGTACCCGTTATCAAACAAGAAATCATAAAAATAAATTTATACTGGTATTGATGTTGTTCAGTACGGTATGGTAGCGATATGATATTAATTCATCGAAAGCAAAACCACACGATATTAATTCATCGAAAGCAAAACCACTAAAAATAAATATTGGTACGGATGCAGATGTTATTCAATGGGTTTTAATTGAATTTGGTACGATAGCGACACAATATCCATTTAAAAAATATATATTGTAATGCTGAAATAAAAAGAGGGGAACAATTGTTTTTGATTTCTTTCAATATTGTTTTTTCTAAGGTTTTATTATTTTATTAGTTTATTATTTAAATTGATTTAAGTATAATTTGTTATCTCATATAACTTTTAAGATACGATCAAAGTACCCTTTATCAAACAGGAAACAATAAAACTGAATGTATACCAGTACCGATGATGTTCGGTACAATATAGTAGTGATACAGCATCAATTTATTGAAAACAAAAAAACTAAAAAAAAAATATTGGTATCGATACAAATGTTTTCAATTGGTTTAAATGGGCTTGGTACGATAATGGCAGAATATCTGTTTTCAAAAAAATATCGTAATGTTGAAAATAAATAAACATAAAATGCAAGCGAACTGAACCGATATCAACTGAACAACATATATAGGTACCATATCAATATGTGTTTTTTTTTCGATGGATGTAGTGCTTTCTCTTTCAATTACTATATCGAGTGCAGCTACTGTAACCAACCAAATTGATACCGACTTAATCCCCGCCGCGAAGCGCGGGAGAACATCACTAGTTATAACTAAATGATAGTGATAAAATGAGTTATTGTTTTGGACGTGAAAATTATGACGAGGCTTAACAACATGTGTCCTCCAACATTTTGTTTTATGTTATAGTATAGATAGATATAAATATAGAGGTGATGGATTATTTGAAAACGTAAGTTAATAAAGCTTTGTAAACTTTATGTTACAAAACTTTTAAAAAAAATTAGAGCATTTAATATACTTATTTCAGCCAAGAAAATGTAATAAGCGCCGAGTATATATTAAAAAAAACACAAACTTTTTTTAGTGTTTCTATAGGCAAAAAAAATGTAACACTGACAAAATATACTAGAAAAAAATGTAACAATTTCAATTTCGGTTTTGTGGTTTTTAATTTTTTTAGTATTTACCCGGCGCATGTTACATTTTATTGACTCGAAATGCTTGAAATTATATATAATACATGCCCTAATTTTTCAAAGAAAATAACAATAATAAATTGTTGTAACACAACTCAAATGAAGATATATATGGATCTTTACACTATTTATTAAATGAAACAAAAAAGATACTAAAAGAAGATATGATTTAACGACAAAAGGACAAACTAGAATTAAAATATAAAAACTGAAAACCATACATTTAACTTTTGAAAAGATATATATTTAAAAATAGAGAACGGTTTTTAAGAACATACTTTTGTAGAAAAAAAAACTATATATACTTTTGTAAAAAGGGGGTGTATATAGATTTTCCCATACTAAATACGTTTTGAAAACACATCATTATCACATATAGCATCATGTCAACGTCATCATTTTGTGCTGTTTTTGTATGTCAACACTCCAACATTTGTATGTTCACATGATCCGTCCATTTTAAGGATTTAATTTCACATGATTGTTAGGCTGAAAAAAAAAACAAAAGTTTCTTCTATGACATAATCAACCTTTCTCTAAGACAATAAAATGATTTGGTAATTACAATTGAGACCGTCTTAAACATTTGTTGTATTTTTTATTTATTCTTTTCTACACGGATATAAGTTGGGATTAAGAAATTTATGTATTATTTAAAGGGTTTTGATATATCTCAGTGTAGCTAATATATTCTGTTTAAATGCTAATCACCATATGATATGGCAATTCACAAGTCGGTAAGTTTATTTATGTGACCCCTTTACATGTAAATTGACATGATCACATTTGAACGAACAGATAATGTGTATGAAGTAGTCATTTTACTTATTTTATAAAGCAACAACGTGCTTTGCTAGCATCCGTTCTCACAGTTTTCATACTATCAGGCGTTTTGGTGTTTGTAGTTTTTGGCGTTTTATACTCAATTTTTTTTACTAGAAGAGAATTAGATAATAAATAACAGAGAATTAGATAACAAACAATAGAAAATGAAAAAAAAAATTAAAAATTCTAATCTAATTTCTCATCCAAATCTTCACTGTCATCAGCCTCTTATACTTTAACCTTTTTAGCGTTTTGAACCTGTTTTGAATACCTTATCTAGATCCTTATTTTCCTACACAACGCCCGTCTTTAGAAGATGCTTATTTTTAGTGGCATCCTGTATTGTGGTTTGATATATACTTGTTTGGTGACATGTTGAAGATCAACGCCTGCTCGAATGCATTGATCCCTTCATGCCATCCATATATCCTGTTTTAGTCAAAAATCACACAAGGATAATGTAACAAAATCTGATTTTTGTGAGGTTAGATGCTTGGTTATTGGACAATGAGAATATGAATTGCTTGATGAATGTGAAGATGAACACAACGATTTTTTTCAAGGAAAAGCCCTTGATCGCTAGCAGATCGCCGGCATAAAAACCTCGGATAGTGAAAACTATCACTATCAACTATATTGAACGAAAAAGATTACAACTTTGGATGTTGATCAAGTGTGTTACAACTGATTGGGTGCTATGTGCGTTGTGAGAGCTTCTGGTTTTCGATATATGCGAGTGTGTGTGTATGAAGGTGTTAAAAAACGTCCTACAACACTTGATCAACCCCTTATATCTTAGAGATAACAAAAAATCAAAAATTAAGCTAGTCCACGTTCTTTTCCCATAACCGTTGTGAAAATAGCACATGTGGGGCATCTTGAACGAATATTCCCGATATTCTAGCTGAGATTTAGTCCACTAAGTCAATTATCTGCGTATAAACATTAAAAACGTGACAATTGTTAGAAATCATAAGTAATGTTAAGGATCCTGGATCCTCAGACTCTGGATCCTCAGACTCCCTGCATAATCCGTTAAGGATCCGTGATCCATGCCCAGTTGTGATAGATGATCCTTAGCATAAAATCCATGCCCTAACAATTGCCCTAACAATATGGCAGTTGTGATAAAGATTCACAACTGTCATATTTCCGTTAGAAGCGGACTAGCCATTGTTGTTGGTATCTAGTCGTTACGCTGCTTGTCGTCACTGATAAGACCTGCTATAATCATCATTGCAAAACATAGAGTTAGAGATAACTCCCTTTTCTTAGAAGATCAGAAATCCCTTATGTTTTTGGAAGATGAACCCTTTTACACCCTTTGTTCTCAATCGTCCTGCACTTTAATTTCTGCATAGACACTTTAACTGTTAGATAGCCCTATCCGGCCTGGGTGGATGGTCCACGGTTTTGCTGGTGAAATCCAGGCCAAATGATTTTGATACACAATGAATCGGTAATAACATTATACTTTTTTAGCTACATCTGTTGTTGTTTCTTCCGTCTTTATTTTTCATGTATGCTTTCTATTTTCAAAGATATCATCGCCAAACAACTGGAAAGTTATTGGAAATCTGATGATAACGTTAAACTTTTTACAGAAAACTTGAAGTGTTCAGACAAATGTGGATCAATGATCCTTAACCAAAAAGGACAAGAGATACCTTGCAGCTTAGAAAAAGTTAGAATATAACATACCAGAGAATCCAAGTTAGGATTCTATATCCTTGTAAATTATTACTGAATAAACAAACTGTGAAAAGTAAAGTTTCAAGGATCCAGGATCCTTATTGTCAGAACTTGTATAACTTTAGAGCTCCAAGATCCTGTAAGAAAAACAAACTTGGGACCAAGCCAAATAATTGGGAATGAACCCATAATAACTGGGGACAAACCCAAATAAACTGGGGACAAGCCCAACAAACTGGGGACAAGCCCAACAAACTGGGGACAAGCCCAAATAACTGGAGTATGGCCCAAACTGGCGACTATCCAAACGTGAGCGACATGAAAATGCCGAAACCTTAGCTAACGTGAAAACGTTAGAAACCTTATGAACGGATGTATGGTACGTCTACCATTATACTTAGGATCCTAAATACAGCTAGTACAATAAAATTGTCAGCCCCTAAAGCGGGTACTGGTCCCATTGCCTTTAACTGCACTAGGATAATCGTGCGCAACTGGCGAAGGTGTAAGAACCTGATTAGTAGAAGGTAATAAATACCTTAGCTGGGGACACGCCCATAAACTTTGGAGATTTGGCCAACCACTTTGATCTTCTGTAAAATGATAACAACTCTGCTAAAGCTTAAACTTTATGAAAATAGATGTTAAATGCTTAACATATTTGACTTATGATAAGTAACAAGTATAAAATGAATGAAAATGAAAATGAAAGTAATGTGTTACCAAAGATAGGATCATATATCCTTTGAGGATCCCAGATCCTTAATCAGAATATTGGTATCGCTGAGGATCCATGATCTTTCCTACTTAAAGTATTTTTTGAGATGAACAGCATTCCAAGCTCTTGGTAGGAGATCACCATCCAATGTCAATAAACGATATGCCCCCTTTCCAGATTCAGCTTCAATTAGATAAGGGTCTTCCCACTTTGGTGCTAACAGTCCATCAGCAAGTTTTGTGGTATTTTGGAATGCTTTCCTTTATTCTATGTCACCAACTTGAAACTTTCTGACCCTGACATTCTTGTTGTAAGCTCCGGCTACTCTTTGTTGATAGTTGGCCATCTAGTAACTAAAGCAAGAATAGTTCTTTTCTCTGACTTGTGCAAAGGCTTCAGCTTCTATCCATTTGGAAAAGTAATCAGTCACAGCAAGCATAAACACTTTCCCTCCTGGTGCCTTTGGAAGTTTGATTATCATATCCATTCCCCATCTCATGAATAGCCAAGAAGAGGATACAGGATGTAGAGGTTATGCTGGTTGGTGTAGGATATTACTGTGTCTTTGACAAGCATCACATTTCTTTGTGTATTCCACAACATACTTCTTCATTGTGGGCCAATAGTATAGTGCTCTGCCCCCAAGTGTGATTTCCACAGTCTCCTTTATGAAAATCCTTTAAAACTTCTCAAATTTATGGATCCTCGATGCATCTTAAATATGCACCTGCAAGAGACCTTTTATATAAGATGTTATTTAATAATGTGAATTGAGATACCTTAGTCTTGAAGGCTCTAGGATTTTCTCCAATAGGAATTTCTCCATTATGTATATATCTCAAGATTGGAAGGATCCAGGATCCTGAATTTGACTGTGCACCATCATTGGGTACAATTGCAGAATCTTCCACTATCTTCATGGCTACGTGATCCTCAATTGCAGGAGTTAAAACATGGATGATGAGTATTTTCACATCCTCTAGAATCTTCAGTGATGATCCAAGATTAGCTAGAGCATCAACTTCTGCATTTTCTTCCCTAGGTACATGTGGTAGACTGAAAAAAGCAAAAGAATCTGCCAGTTTCCTGACTATTTCTAAGTACTTGATTAGCTTTTCACCTTTGACAGTGTAAGAACCGTTATAATGATTAGTAATTAATAGAGAATCTACATATACTTGAAGATACCTGATCCTCATATTGTTAGCTAATTACAAACCTGCTATCAAGGCCTCATACTCTGCCTCATTATTAGTGGTTTGGAATTCACATGCAATGGATTGGGGTATAATGTCCCCTTGTGGTGATTTTAGTAGTGTGCTTTGTCTAGTTCCTTTAACATTTGAAGCTCCATCCGTGAAGAGTGTCCAAGGATCCTTGGTCTTCTCGAGTTGTTGAACTTCTAATTCAGCTTCCCTTTATAGATCACTACTGAAATCAGCCACAAAGTCAGCTAAAGCTTGGGACTTGATGGCAGTCCTGGGTTCATACTTAATGTCATATGCAATAAGCTTGATTGCCCACTTTGCCATTCTACCTGACATTTGAATTTTCCTGAGAACATTCTTGATAGGAAGGTTAGTTTTAACAATAATGGTGTGAGTTTCGAAATAATGTCTATGTTTAGCGGAATCCATAATTAAATCAAGAATTAATTTCTCTGAATGAGAATATCTGGCCTCAGCATCAAGTAGAATTTTACTTACATAGTATAACGGATGTTGAGAGCCTTCATGATCCTTAACTAGGATCGCACTTACTGCTTTAGCTGAAACAACTAAGTATAAGGATAATGATTATCCATTTTCTGGTTTCATCTGGGCTGGTGCTGAGGATAGATAATCCTTAAGAGCCTTGAGTGCAGCTTCATGCTTATCAGTCCACTCAAACTTCTTATTCCTCCTCAATATGTCTTATCTGCCTTGAGCAATTTGTTTACCTCTTCTTGGATAATAGCATTCCTTTCAAGTGCAAACTTTCTCCTTTTTTGGTGTATTGGCTTGAAAGACCTGTCAATACCAAGTTTCTGAGTAATAACATCCTTAGATATACCTGTCATGTCTTCATGTTTCCAAGCAAAGGTAGATTTTATTCTTTTTAAGAAGGATACTAAATCCTGCTCAATACTGTCTAGGATCCCGGATCCTATAAAAATTTTGGATTCAGGATCCTCTGGGTTCAACAGAATATCCTTGACGTCTTGCTCTCTTGCCTCCATGACGTCTTGCTCCTTGGAGGCTGGCTTCATTGAAGAAGTGTAACAGTTCTTTGCCTCCTGCTGATCACTTTCTATCTTCACCACATCCCATAGAGTTGGAAGCTTGACACATTGATGATATGTTGAGGGGGACTGCCCTCATATCGTGTATCCATGGCCTGCCAAAGATAACATTACAACAAGATAAGCAATCAATAACATAAAATTTTTGAACATAATTCACTCCCTCTATATAAATAGGAAGTTTGATGTCCCTCAATGTAATCTTTGTCTCTCCACTGAATCCTACAAGGACAGATGATCTTGGGACAATATCAGATTCAAGGATGTTCATTCTTTTGAGGACATCCAACTGGATTATGTTCACTGAGCTTCTCCCATCAATGAGAATCCTGCGAACAAAATGGTTATATATAAATAATGTAATAACCAAACCGTCATGATGAGTGTAACGCCCAGCGTCCCTAAACTTTAGGCTCTTGGCAAGATCAGTCCCTGGACTTTTACCTATTGTCAATTATAGTCCCTGTAGTTATTGATAATTAATGCTTGATACTATGACGCTTGATTCTTTATTCTAGATGCTTGATTCTTGACACTTAAACTATGAGACTCGTACTTAATCTAGATACTTGACTCTTGACACTTAATCTAGACTCTTGATTTTTGATACTATGGAAACTAGATTCTTTATGATTCTTGATACTTGGACTCTTGATTATTGATGCTTGAGAAACTATGATTCTTGACTCTTGAAACTTATTTGGTGATTGACTCCTTAGACTCGTGAGACTTGATTCTTGGTTAAACGAGAGACTGGAGCCTTGTCACTGGCGGAATCTATGAAACTTGGAAACTTTTGGTTTGTAATGTAATCTAGATACTTTACCCAAACTATACGCAACGCAACGCTAAATATAATTCGCAAAACAAATCTAAGAAAGGAACGCGGAAAGAAGGGATTGGCAAGAGTGGCCGTCCGATCGGATGACCACCCGATCGGATGACCACCCGATCGGATGACCACCCGATCGGGTGACCACTCGAACGACCAGCCACCCTATCCGCCTTGCATGCACTCTCACCCTATAAATAGGCCTGTCACATCATCATTTTGAGTGATGTGACAGCTCTGCTCGACCAAGGCACGCGCACCCTTCATTTCTTCATTTTCTCATTAATTCTGGTACGTTTTCGGCTAGATTCTAGTACTTTCTTGACCTACACTTCATTCTCTACGTGATTCCCACTTGAAATCACGTTTTTCACCGTGAAATCTCTCAGATCTGAGATCCTAAGGATGACGTCATCATGGTGGTTTGTACAAACTAACATATGAGGTCGTTCTTGATGAGATCTAGCTAAGATCTAAGGGATTTGTTAGGAAACTTTAGTTGTAAGTATTGAAGAAAATCACAATCAACTGGATCTATGAAGAGATAACAGTCCTGAAGATCACAACAAGAAGAAGAAGATCATATAGGACAACTGAAATGCACAGCTTCTACTTCAAAGAATCACAAGTTGATCAAGAGCTGATTTGGATTATCAGAGAAGGTCATTTCTGATGGATCTAATGATATTTCTGATGAAATATCATCAGTTTCTAACGATTCTGATCATCAGGTTTTCTGATGATTTGTTCACCAGAATTTCTGATGAAGTGGTTTATCAGAAATTCTGATGAATACCCCACTTGTCTAAAAATCAGCTCTATCCTGCCACAATAACCGAAGCAACTTGACATTATTGGATATCATGATTACAAAGGCAACTTGACTATTGGATTCAATGAATATGTCAAATGGCTACTTTTTGCAGGACTTATTGCATGAATAAACTATTGTTTATTCATGCACCCAGCCCTCTATAAATAGAAGGCTCAACCAGCAGAAGTCAATTGAGTTTGAAGCTTAGCATTCACACATACTACAAAACTCCATTGCCCTCTCACCCACAGAATTCAAGATTCATTTGTATTAGATAATAATCTTACAATCACCTTGTAAACCATTTTGTTTCAAAGTGATATAAACTTGATAATTCTGTAGGTCTTGTTTCTGAAAGTCTGATTTCCATTTCCTCACATCTTTTTCACATCTACTGAAATCACTTGCCATATCACGTGAAAAGAAGTTGTTCAGGCCATACTGGGTCCAACAATTGGTATCAGAGCAGATTGAATAAACTATTTTCAAACGATCAATCGCTCATCTTCTTTTCTCTAAATATGGCCAGCTTTCAATCCTAGAATAATGCTTTTAACATTGGTTCTATGTCTAAACCTCCGACTCTGGTCAAAGAGGAATACCCCTAATGGAAAATCAGGATGGTCAATTTCCTTAATGGTCATGACCGAGCTCTGTTTCAATCCATTGAAAGGGGTCCACATATACCAATGACTGAAATACCAGCTATTCCAGCAACTGACCAATCACCTGCTATCCCTGCCTCCCGAGCTCCCAAAAGTGAAATACTTTAGAGTGAGGAAGACAAGGAAAAGGTGGCTGGGGATGAAAGGGCAAAGTCACTTTTAATAATGGCCATCCCCAATGACATATTTTCACAAGTTGATGCATGTGCATCAGCCAAGGAAATATGGGATCAGTTGGAAAATCTTTGTGAAGGAGGAGAAAGGATGAGAAGAAACAAAAGAACAAACAATGTCTCATCATATGAGAGGTTTAAAAGTTTGCCAAATGAAAGATTAAATGATACATATCTAAGATTCACAAAACTTTTAAACGAGCTAAAGAAATTTGGAATAACAAAGTCAAATGATGAAAGAAACGTAAAATTTCTTGATGCTCTTCCTAGAGAATGGAGAAGTCTAATCATGACTTTGTCCTCAACCTTAGAACTAGGAAATATGAGTCTTCATGACTTATATAGCATCTTGATCCCTAGAGAGGAAGAAATATTTGAAGAAACCATTCAAAGAGGGGGATCTTTAGCTCTTATCTCAAACTCACAAAGATCAACACCTACCAATGATCCACAACCATCAAACAGCCAAAGTTTTGAAACTTCCGATACTTCATCAGATTTTTCAGTTTTTGCTGAAGCAATAGCACTGCTCACCAAAATATTTGAGCAGAGGTTGAGGGGGGAGGCCAGAGATACCAGAGAAGTGACAGAGGGAGGATGGATGGAAGATCTAAAGAGGAGGTTAGATCTAAGGATAAAGGGAAGGCTGAAGTTGTGTGTTACAAGTGCAAGCAGAGAGGTCACTATGCATCAGAATGCAAGACCAAGAAGCTCAAAGATGTTGCTTGTTATGAGAAAAAACTAGAAGAAGCAAAGAAGCAGCAACAAGTCAGTTTAATTGCAGGAACAGATACATGGTTATCTGATGATTCTTTTGATGATGATGAAGAAGAATTGGCAAATTTCTGCCTCATGGCACTTTCTGAAGGTCTACCAGAAACTTCAGAACAAAAGGTAAATTTAGACAATCTTGATTTTGAACACAAGCTAAACAAGCTCATGTCAGATTTTCTAAATCTGCAAGAAAAACATCAATCAGATATTAGAAAATCTGATTAGTTGCAAAGGACTATGAATAAAATCATTCTTGAAAACCAATTACTCATAGAAGAAAGTTTAGATCACAGAGCTAAAATTGAGTTCTATGAAAATGAAAGAAAAGATCTTTACAAGAAAATCAATGATAAAGAAATTAATGTAAGAGGTTTTCAACAAGCCAAGGAATTTATAAATTTCATTGAGTCCACACTAAAGAACAAAGGAGAGGGTTTAGGATATATAAAATCAAGAGGAAATAAACCCACTGTCTTTGTAAAAGCAACTCATCAGATTTCTGATAAATTTTCATCAGAATCTGATTCTGAATCTTGCAAGTCAACCTGTTCTGAATACTCTTTTGAAAAACCAAACTTCAAAGCAAACATAAGTGAATGCAGTCAAGAATCTTTAAAGACTCCAGAAGCAGTTCACTCATCTTTTCAAAATTATCCATTCATTCCATCACAAGAAAAAATATCAGAAAATTCTGATAAATCTTGTATGTGTGTTGACATACTGAAGCTTGTTCAACAACATCTCCAAAAGAAAAATGAAAAATCTGTTTATGGCTCAGCATATAACCAAATTTCTGATGAAAAGCCAACAAGAAAAAATAATTTGATTAGAATCCCATCAGAAAAAGTAGCCAAGCATGCCTGGGTACCAAAAACCCTAAAATCATTCCACTTCAGGACCATCATGTGCAGCAGATCTGGTACTGCGATTCAGGAAGCTCCAAGCACATTAATGGGGACAGGAGCTTACTCAGCAACTTTGTTTCAAAGCTGGGTAGAATGGTAAATTTTGAAAATGGAGTAAAAGGGAGGATCATGGGATATGGATGCATAAGGTATGGATGTTTGACCATAGAGAAAGTAGCCTATGTTGAAGGCTTAAAGTATAATTTGCTAAGTTGTGGTCAATTCTGTGACAAAGGTTTTCAGGTAACCTTTTTACCAGAAAAATGCTTGTTAATAGGTATAGATGATAATAAAATCTATTTAAGTGGAAAAAGAATAAGAAAATCAATTTACTATTTTGATTTCAAAGAAGAAAGTGAACATCCAAAATTATGTTTATTTTCAAAAATCAACAAAGGTAGTAGTTGGTTATGGCACAAAAGGCTATCCCACTTAAATTTCAAAAACCTAAGCAAACTAGCAAGCAAATGTCTGGTAAAAGGATACCATTAATATCCTTAAAGAAGGATAAAATTTGTGAAGCATGTGAGATGGGTAAATCCAAGAGAAGCTCACATAAATCAATTTCTGAGTCTTCTATTTCACAAAATTTGGAACTTTTACACATGGATTTGTGTGGACCCATAAGTACAGAAAGTTTTTCTGGAAAGAAATACATACTAGTAATAGTAGATGACTTTTCCAGGTACACATGGGTAGAATTTTTGAGAAAGAAAAGTGAAACTCCTAATCTGATCATTAATTTTATCAAGAAAATTGAAAATCTGTTAAAACTAACAGTCAGAAGGATCAGATCAGACAATGGAACGGAGTTTAAGAATTCAAAAATTGAGAACTTTCTTGTAAGTAAAGGAATTTCTCATGATTTTTCTGCTCCTAGAACACCTCAACAGAATGGGGTGGTTGAAAGAAGGAATAAGACCGTGGTAGAAGCTGCCAGAACTATGCTTGCTTATGCTAAGCTGGCCACTCATGTTTGGGCAGAAGCTATAGCAAATGCATGTTTTACCCAAAATAGAACCATAATCAACAAAGGGCACAACAAAACACCTTACAACATTATCAATGGAAGAATTCCAAGTGTAAAATTTTTGCATACATTTGGTTGTAGATGTTTTGTTTTCAATGATTTTGAAAGCCTTGAAAATTTTGATAGAAAAGCAGAAAAAGGTATTTTTCTTGGTTATTCCTTGTCCTTAAAAGCATATAGAATTTTTATTCTCAACACAAGGACAATCAGAGAAAGTTTGTATGTTTCATTTGATGACTCATCAGAAACAGAGGTTTCTGATGAATACATGAAAGAAATAATTTTTTCTGACAATCAAGAAAATTATGAACATCTCTTTGAAATGATAACTGAAGATTTTCTAGCACATGAAAATTCTTTCAAAAACAAATCAAAAGATTCTTCATGTACTAACTCTGCAGAACAAATGTGTAGTACATCAGAAACTCAGAATTCTGATACTTTACACACAAATGAGGCACCTGTTCAGGGGGAAACTTCAAATCCATCAGAACCAACAACTTTTCACAACAAGTTAAGATGGATCAAAGGACATGTTCATTCTGACAATATTGGCAACCCTGCAGATGGTGTGAGAACAAGATCTGCAACTGCACATGAGTGTGCATTTGCTGGGTTCTTAAGCAAGGTAGAACCCAAATCTGTCAAAGAAGCTCTAATTGATCCAGACTGGATTCAAGCTATGCAAGAAGAGCTTGATCAGTTTGAAAGGAGCAAGGTATGGGATCTGGTACCCAAGCCAAAAGACAAATCTGTCATAGGTTCAAAATGGGTATTCAGGAATAAATCTGATGAAAACGGCATAATCACCAGGAACAAAGTAAGGTTAGTGGTCAAAGGTTATTGTCAGCAAGAAGGTATTGATTATCATGAAACTTTTGCACCAGTAGCTAGATTAGAAGCTATAAGAATTTTTCTTGCTTATGCTGCATCCAAAGATTTCAAAGTCTATCAAATGTATGTAAAATCATCTTTTCTGAATGGTAAAATTGAGGAAGAAGTTTATGTGCAGCAACCAGAAGGCTTTGTTGATCCAAAATTTCAAAACCATGTTTACAGATTAAACAAAGCCTTATATGGGTTGAAGCAAGCTCCTAGAGCCTGGTATGAAACCTTATCAAACTTCTTACTCAATTCTGGGTTTAGCAAAGGTACTATTGACACCACTCTTTTTCTCAAAACACACAAAGATCATACTTTGTTGGTCCAGATATATGTTGATGACATTATATTTGGATCAACAAATGAAAATTACTGTAAAAAGTTTCAAAAATTAATGACCAGCCACTTTGAAATGAGTATGATGGGTGAGTTGACCTTTTTCTTGGGCTTACAAGTAAAACAAAGAATTGATGGAATATTTTTTAGTCAATCAAAATATGTGAAAACAGTTCTACAAAAATACTCACTTGAAAACTGCTCTGTTTCAAAAACTCCCATGGCAACAGGAAACAAGTTGGATTCTGATAAAGATGGAATAAGTGTAGATATTAAAACCTATAGAGGGATGATAGGATCATTGCTATATTTAACTGCAAGCAGACCAGATATTATGTTTGCAACATGCTTTCTGGCCAGATATCAATGTGATCCTAAAGAATCCCATCTAAAAGCTGTAAAAAGGGTTTTCAAATATCTAAAAGACACATCAGAACTTGGTCTCTGGTATCCTAAGGATACAAACCTTGAATTAATTGCATACACAGATGCAGATTATGCAGGGTGCAAAATTGACAGGAAAAGCACATCTGGTGCTTGTCAACTCTTGGGAGAAAAATTGGTATGTTGGGCAAGCAAGAAACAAAACTGTGTTGCCACATCAACAGCAGAATCAGAAAATGTAGCAGCAGCAAGTTGCTGTTCACAAGTTCTGTGGATGCAAACTCAACTGAAAGATTATGGAGTATCTCTGACAAAAATACCAATTCTATGTGATTCAAAGAGTGCTATTGCAATAACAGAAAATCCAGTTCATCACTCAAGAACCAAACACATAGATGTCAGATATCACTTCATAAAAGATCATATGGAGAAAGGTAACATAGAAATGTATTTCGTTCCAACTGAAAACCAAATTGCTGATATCTTTACAAAACCTTGATGAAAAGAGACACAGTTTTTTTATCAACAAAATTGGCATGGTTAATTTAAATGATGAAGATTTTTCAGAAAACAAAAGGACACAAATTGTAAACCAAATTGATGATCATCAAAATTCTGATAATCAAAGAACAAATCAACTGGTTTCTGACAAAGAAATCCATCAATCTGATGGAACATCAGAAAATCCGATGAATCATCAATAAATGATGATTTATCAGAAAATATGAAGAAATATCAGAAACCATGTTGAAACATCAGAATGATTTGTATCATAATCTTCCATCTTCATGCATATCCCACACATTGTATATATTCATATATGTGTATAATTTGCTTTTGTATTTTTTTTCTTTTAATTAAAAAAACACAAAAAGGGGGAAAAGTAACATGCATTAAGATAAAGTTTTATATAGCTGAGAAAATCAACCGTCACTAGAATTTTTTTTTTCAGTTTATTGAATTTTATTTACACTGCCAATGCATGCAACGTCATTTTTTCATAAGAAATTCAAGAGACATGTAGGCACTAAATTGATTAGGAGCTATGAAAGTAGCCGCCTAGCTATTTAATGCTTACTCACACAAAGGGCTTAGTAGACTGTCACATTCTCTGCAACAGATATCGTCTTATTTGAAGAGATGAAAAATAAAAACCTTTTGCTGTTAATATCATTTATGAGGAACTATCACTTTCATCTATAAATATTAACAACCTGAAAAGGTCTTTCTTCACATCAAAATCATCTCTTCAAAAGCTCTTCGTCAGAAATCTCTTATTTTAAAATGGGTCGCCTAAAATTGATGAAAGCAACACAATTCCCTCTCCTACTTCACAGACTTCATAATCTTAGATTAAGATCTAACTTGGAAGGACCTGCATGGGAGGACTGCAGGTTTGTGTACAATATGATCATGCGAAGTCCTTTGGGCTTTGCTGTATCAACACATGTCACCATTTATCCAAAACTTCTTCAAGAGGTTTGGTGGAACTCTGAAATCATTTTTAGTGGTACTTCCATGTGGATAATGAGTGAGGTTATAGGGGTAAAAATTACCCTAAAGGAGGAAACACTCAGAAATGTCCTCCGACTGGGTAATGGTCATGAAAACGAATTCCTGGATAAGGCAGATGTGCAACAAACCTTGACTGAAATGGGCTATCATACATACAACTCGTCAAGGGCGGTTAGCAAATCTGGGTTTATACCAGTTTTTGGTAACACAGCTCAGTGTCTGCTTCTCCAAGAAGATTGGACACTTCAACGAGCTGTCCCATAGGATGATGGAAGTGATTCATGATGTTGTACAGGAAAAGCCTTACAACTTTGCAAAGTTTCTCATGAGAGACCTAGTAGCAAACATTCACGACCGTCAACCTTTTCTGATCTACCCTCGTTTCGTAACCAAGGTGATTACAAGTCAGCTGGACTTCAGAGGAGTAAGGAGCTGCTATCCAAGGGCCGAGCTGACACTTCAAGAAAACATAAGTGATCCTACCCTGGTGCCATCAACGAATCATACCGGTCTAATAACCAGTCTTTGGTTATATGTGAAGTGCATGTACTACGTGCTGGAGGAGGAGGAGGAGTAGCTGTTGTTTGCTGTTTTTTTTCTGTTGTGTGCTTAATGTTTTTTTTTATATCAAGTTTGCTTTAATTTATTTTTTTTTCTCTCAAATTTTTAACAGCACAAACATGTTAATAGATCTAGGGGGAACTAAAACAA
Organism: Helianthus tuberosus; assembly: GCA_030545235.1. Lineage (NCBI taxonomy): Eukaryota > Viridiplantae > Streptophyta > Magnoliopsida > Asterales > Asteraceae > Helianthus > Helianthus tuberosus. Next base: position 40,011,402 of record CM060391.1, read on the forward strand.
ACATGTCTAAACAAATAAAACCTGGTAAAAATCATATGAAATCTGATAGGAATAAAAGAAACTCAGAAAATCTGAAGCTCAATCAGAAAATCTGGTAATTTCTCCTATTATGACATCAGAATCTGTTCATTCACCAGAAATTTTTTTTATTTTCAACAGATCAGAAAATCAAATTTTTATCAGAAAAATCTCTTGAAAACCAGGAAGTCTGACAAATCATCAGAAAACATTGCCTTTAACCAGATTTAAAGAAACTTATGACCATCTAAATTTTTGAAATAAGTTTCTTTCAAAATATTTTTTTCTGAGGACTGGAACAAGCTGTATGAAAAATACTTCCTGTACATCAGAACAAAGGTGTGGAGTTTAGAACTGCAGAACAGCAATGTAAGTAAAAATCTCAGAACTCTACTCATTCCCTCTCATCTAAAAAAAAAATTGCTGATTCAATCTCTGTAAATGAATCAAATGCATTCTGATGATATATAAAGAAAATCCAATCCCCAAAAGATTTATTCAAAGATTTTCTGATATATATATCATTAAGAGGAAAACCTGAGAAGATACACAAACTCGGAAAAGGTTTCTATTGGACCTTTTTGAAACAAAAGGGATCCCACATGAAGAAAAGGTGCAAGTTGGACATTAGTGTTTATCTGCTAAATCCTTGGAATCTCTGATTTTCTTTTAAAAGATTTACACTAAATTAGAGATAAACCAAAGGTTTTTCAAAAACGGTTGTTTCCTAAACGGATTAAAACATCATTAAGGTGTCATTAACCACCTTGAATACAAACAACCCACGAAAAACACTCAATGATCTCTGTCTCTATTCCCTATAAATATCTCATTAAAAAACAGAGACTTCCATCGCCAACCTTCAAATTCAAAACCCTAAAACCCTTTTCCGAAACAAAAAACCCAAATTCTCAATGGCAGCTATCAACATCAACATGCCACCAATCGAACACTCTGTTCCTTTCATCACCGAAGCTGAATTTCTTCCATTAAAGAGCAACAATGAAGCAATGAATGATAACATTGAAGAGTATGATATAAAGTGTCAAATTCTCATTGAATTTCTAACCAGATGCCCGATAGCTCAAGCTCTCACAAAGACCAGAGAGGTACCGGAAGAACTCATACAACAAGTTGTGAAAACTCTCAAAGTCTCAAATCAACTTGAGCTAACAGCACATGTGTGGGGAAATATCTTTATTACAATCTCACCAGAGAAAATAAGGGAATGTTTGGAACTACCCTTAAACCAAAGCTATGAAGAAGCACCAGAAAAAGAAGATACGTTCTCACAACTTGATGCTGTAATGGGTTACAAGACAAAGATTTCAAAAATCAATGAATTCAAGAGAAACAAGCTACAAGCTACCTGCCTTCTAGCAAGTTTTAATGGAAATTATGAACAAGTGTCTATCATCAAAGATTGGAGGTACAGATCAGATAAATATGAACATTCTAACAATCATGTTCAGTCTCATCAATGGGTTGAACATTGATTTTGGAACAGAAATATTTATTCTGACTAGAAGATCAATTCTGACTAATGCTGGAAGGATAGATTCACATCTACCCTTTCCCAGATTTCTGTCAATCATAATTTCTGATGCTTTTTCTGAAAGGAACCTAGAAATTCCAGCATCAGAAAATATGTGGAGTACAGAAATTATAAGACCTTGGACTGCTGTAGGATCTTGGAAGTCAGATTATAATGTGCCTGTTCTGTCAGAAAAGGTGATGAAACTGATACCAGAAGATTCACCATAACGAGCAGAATACCTGAAGATGTTGAACAACAAGCCAGAAAACAAAGAAGTTTTTGAAAGTGTGTCCCCCATGGAGCATGATGCACAAGAGTCAAGCACACCAAGAATGGAACAGCAGGGTGAATATGATCCTCATCCAGCTGATGAAGATGTGAATATGAGTCCTGTGGCAAAAGAACATCATGCTGAAATCTCACATATGGGAGAAACAGGTGCACAACACTCTAAACTCAGTATATTTCATAATTCCGAGAGTGATTCTGATGATTCAATTCAAGGAAATTATGAAATTTTACACAGAGGCACTGTTTCTTCAAAACAAAATGTGAGTAAAACCAATGACCTATTTTCTGAATCAGATTCTGAGGAGGAAAATGTGATGGCACCAGGTGGAGATCAGTCTACTGATCAAGGAAACCTGGATGAGAAAACTAAGAGTTTCTCAACAACTCATGGAGAACCTGAAAAGGTTCAAGGATATGAGGAAAACCAGAACTTGAATGTGTTTCAATTTTCTGGTGAGGATACAGAGAATTTGGAATTTTCCAATCCTCTTAACCTCAGAACAGCAGAGAATGTTTTCTGCTAGTGTTAGAAGAGGAACATCTGTTGTTTCTCCTATTTACCAAGGACATCAATCTATGTCCCCTAAACAACTTCACAAGGAACTTGAAGACACAATTGCTACTGAGAAAACAGTCACAGAAGGAAAACTTGATCTGATACTGGAAGAAATCAGAAATCAAAAGTCAGATATCAAAGTTTTATCAGAAACTATCAAAGTTGTGCAGAAGCAAACAGAAGAGAATGCTGCAGCCCTCAACAAACTGCAAGAGTCATCAGAAAACAGAGAGAGCTCATCAGAATTCGAGAAAGCTCTCAAAGAACTGCAAGATATCAAGAAAAAGATGGCTGAGGTTGCAACTGCAGGAGAAATCTCAAGTTCAGGAAGAATTCTTGAAGAAATACAGTTCCTCAGAGCCAACAACAGCAACATGGCTGAGGCTTTTGAGAAGCTGATGGTGGAATTAACTGCACAGAAAAATCAAGAAAATCTGGAGTATCAGAAAATGAATAAACAAGAGGAAACAAATACTCAAACTCTTGCTAATATTCATCTATTAGTAAAGAGGTTGGAGTATAATGTTGCCAGGCTTACAAAAGTTGATCTTCATGAACTGAAAGCCCCAATTCCACAAGAGAGATAAGCAGGAAAATCAGAAACTCCTCAACAAGAACCAAAAACCATTCAACAAGATCAAACCAAATAAACAGAAACTTCAACAGCTCAAAAACAGAAGCAGCCCATGGGTCCACCTCCAGATAAACAAAAGTTACTCATGGGTCCTCCACCAAACATCCTAAAGCCAGATAGTTCAAGGGTCCAACAGAAAGAACATGTTCCAGTTCAATCATCTTCTACAGCCATCACAGGAGAAACAGAGTTCAGTATAAAGATGGATACAAAAGAGAAGAGAAGAATGGAACATGAAGTGACCTCCTCAAAAAGGCCAAGAAAAGAGATGATAGAAGATTCGGATGGGAACATCAAAGAAATGGATGTGCTGAAAGGTGATTTACACAAAAGAACATCTAAAACACTACTACTGGAAAGGTCCAGAAGACAACCCAAAAAGGCCACTCTCCCCATTGAGTAAAGGTATTGTTGAAATCAGAAACAATGGAGGCTGGGAAATTGTGCACAAACACATGACCAATCCAATAGTATCTGTTGAAAGAATCGATACTTTGACCACTGGAGGAGGCATCTTAGGTAATGAAGGACAAAACAAGTATACCCTGATCAGAAAAGATAACAGTGAACAAAAGGTTACTGATGCAAATCTGGCAGATGATATTCACCCAATGGGCATAGTCAAAATGAAGAATATCATTGATAGAGAGAAAAGTGGTTCAGTTGTGATCAGAAGAGCCCTTGACAGCCTCAAAAGTGCAGGAGCAAAGTTATACAAAAGGGCTGCAATGGCAGACTTTGATCTATGTATCAACTTTGAGTACAGCAACAAGGTATTAATACCTCCTCCCAATACCAGAATTCCAGCTGAAATTCCTTCTAAACTTGTAAGAATTAGAGCAATCTTTGACAAACCAGAAATGTGTGTAGTCTTCAAAGATGCTAATGAAGAGAAAGCTCTATTCAGAATCAGTGAAATATGCAGGTTTTCAAATCAAACTCTAAAATATATAAGGAACTGCATGAATGAAAAACAAGAGCAGCTCAAAAAGAAGGGAAAGAACAATGAACAACCGAGAAAAACAATTGAAGAATGCATTGAAAACTGGATGGAATCAAGAGGATGGTACAAAGAGATGTACAAGGAAACTCAAAAGGCAATTGATCACAAGAAAAGGCTGAAACCAGGAGACAAATACAGAAGTGGAGTGAAGATCAATTAATGAATTGATGAGATTAAATTTCTATTTTTGAACAATATTTTATTTTTGTCTGTTTTGAACAATGGTTGGTTTGATTATGTTCTGTGTTTCTGAACATAGTTGTTTTGAATTTTTATTTCAAGAAATAGTTGAAAGTTATTTATGTTAGATATAGAGATAGTTCATTTTCTTACAATACTTAGGGGGAAACTGTTAGGAAACTTTATTTGTAAGTATTGAAGAAAATCACAATCAACTGGATCTATGAAGAGATAACGGTCCTGAAGATCACAACAAGAAGAAGAAGATCAGATAGGACAACTGAAATGCACAGCTTCTACTTCAAAGAATCACAAGTTGATCAAGAGCTGAATTGGATTATCAGAGAAGGTCATTTCTGATGGATCTAATGATATTTCTGATGAAATATCATCAGTTTCTGACGATTCTGATCATCAGGTTTTCTGATGATTTGTTCACCAGAATTTCTGACGAAGTGGTTTATCAGAAATTCTAATGAATACCCCACTTGTCTAAAAATCAGCTCTATCCTGCCACAATAACCGAAGCAACATGGCATTGTTGGATATCATGATTACAAAGGCAACTTGACTATTGGATTCAATGAATATGTCAAATGGCTACTTTTTGCAGGACTTATTGCATGAATAAACTATTGTTTATTCATGCACCCAGCCCTCTATAAATAGAAGGCTCAACCAACAGAAATCAATTGAGTTTGAAGCTTAGCATTCACACATACTACAAAACTCCATTGCCCTCTCACCCACAGAATTCAAGATTCATTTGTATTAGATAATAATCTTAGAATCACCTTGTAAACCATTTTGTTTCAAAGTGATATAAACTTGATAATTCTGTAGGTCTTGTTTCTGAAAGTCTGATTTCCATTTCCGCACATCTTTTTCACATCTACTGAAATCACTTGCCATATTACGTGAAAAGAAGTTGTTCAGGCCATACTGGGTCCAACATATGACTAAATCCAACCTAAATCTAAGATAAAACTAAACTTTTTCCTATAAAACTTGTGTTTCTTCATCTTTTTCTCAAACCTTCACCATTAATCGGTGGAACCTGAGTCTAAACGAGCTGTGGACTGGATGAATAGTCTAAAGCCGGTTTGGATCTAAGTTCTTACCGGTAAAAGACGAGCATGGCAACAGATTCCGACATAAACCCATTAGAAACAAACAACCGATCGAACTGGGGTGGTTCCCACTCAATCGGAGTTTTGCAAGCTAAAGGGTTTTACCGTTGATACGTGTCGTGCCATCACCATTAATCTGGAAACTTAGAGATTTTACAAACATGTTAAACGAGAACAAGGGTCGCCCGATCGAGTGGCAACCCGATTGGACAGCCGTCCGATCGGACAACCACCCTATCAGGTGACACTTGCCACAGTCTTGAAACTTACAGACACTTGGTAAACAATCAAAACTTGGAAGTCTGATCGAATGGCAACCCGATCAGACAGCCGTCCGATCGATCAGCCATCCGATTGGGAGGACCAGGATACCTACACTCGGGTCGAGTGACAACCCGATCGGACTGCTGACCGATCGAGCAGCCACCCTATCCCTTCCATCCATGAACTTCAACACAAGTGGAAACCCGATCAGATGACCATCCGATCGGGCAGCTGTTTGTCTTTTCACACTCATGAGTCACCCGACCGGCTGACCATCCGCTCGGACAGCCATCCGATCTAGTGACTGGTTTGGCACTTTATTCAATCTCGTTACTCTGCCCAACCCTTATCCTATTGTAATCTAATCAGGCTAGTCCTACAAAGAGCTCCCTTTGATCCAATAGCAGTTTATACTGTTAAGCAATCACTGTGAGTATACTCGATCCCCTTTTTACTTTAAACTTTTGGGGTGTAACATGTATTCTATGAAACTTAAACTTGAATCTTTGAAACTTATACTCTATCCTATGTGAACATGAAACTTGTGATTCTTGATTCTTGACTCTTTGTGCTATGTGACGTTTAATCCAGGGTGTGTAGTTCCGCCTTAACAATAGTAGCGCTATAGGAGATGCACCTCTCTCATTATTCTCGAGGGGTATTGTTAGGAGGATTCTAGTTTACCTTGATTCTTGGGTAAACACTAAAGCATCGGGATACTTGGGCTATCACTGCGTGGACTGCGACACTAGCACGGCTGAAACTATTTTATTGTTTACACTGTGGATATGAGTTATTTTAATCTATTATTCTATTATCAAACTTGTATACTCACCAATACTTTTGTATTGATATTTTAATACATGTTGCAGGCTGATAGGATGCTTGGAATGCATGGAATTCAGCTAGGATATGCTTAGAAACGTCGCCTAGTTAATATTAGTCTTTTGAACAATTTGAAAAATTTATGATTTGGTTTGTAATGTGATACTTGTGATGACGTTGATAGACATTTGCATGAAAATAATTAATCTTTATTGAAACAATAGTGTTATGGAATTCTCATGAGCAATCTGAACGCTTAGTGCTCGCACCCCGATGTTTTTGCCATCGGTTGGGGTGTGATAATGAGGATCCTGTATGTCCACACGGTCATCCCCATCAAAGGATATGACTTTTCCTGGGTAAGAATGGAAGTTCGAACATGTCTGTCCCCATTCTCCATCTTTGTTTCCTTTGCATGTCTCTTAGCTGCTGAGAACCTCCGGAGATGAAATGGATGATTTGAGCATCAGCTGGTGGAGGAGGAGCTTTTCCAGGAACTTTCTCAGAATCCTGGATACTTGACTTTTTCCTTCCAAGCAATTCCTTCAAGTATCCTTTGCTCAAAAGATAACCTATCTCCTTCCTTAATGGTATGCACTCATCTGTGAGATGACCAAAATCCTCATGGTAAGCACACCATTTTGATTTGTCTTTGGTAGTAGGCGGTTTGTCATTCCTCCTTGACCACCTAGCCTTGTCACCTAAATTCTGCATAGCAAGGATTAGTTCCCTATTATCAGCAGAAAAACAATATTCAGAAATAGGAGGATAATCCTCATCATCTTCCGCTTGTTCCACAACATGCACATTCTGGTTGTCATGCTTGGAGTATTGCTTGGATCAGTTATTCTTGAAATAGGATCCTTGTTTGTCTTGCTTTAAGGATCCTGACAATCTCTCTTGGATCCTTTTGTCATCCTCTAAACGGATGAACCTAAGGGCCCTGTTCCTTACCTTATCTAGGTTCCTGCAAGGCGTCATAACAAGATCATCATAGAACTGAGAATCCTTAAGTAAACTGTAACAACCCTCATTAAAAGTCCTATTTATTTTATTATTTTATCCAATAAGAAACCCTAATTGAGACACCCAAGTGATTCTGCACAAACCCTAAAAATTTCAGAACAATCAGAATCAGGATCAGGGCCCCTAAAACTCAAGGGGGGGTAAACCCTAGTTACGATTATCTAAATAAAACGCTGTCAAATTCGAATTTTACGAAGTTATCAACTCAGCAGGCCTAGTCCCACACGTGGCAACCCTATGACCAGAACGTGTCCCTTGCGCACCGCAAGGGATTATGCTTACGGTGCGCAAGGGGGTCAAAATTCGAGTATAAATAGCAGGCATTGGGACTTGATTCTGTGCCTTTGTTCGACGTTCAATTTCAATTTGTACGTTGAGTTATAGTCGAAATAGTCTCAAAATCACTAATTAGTATAGCGGGGTGCTGCTACGATACAGGGTATTAACTCGATCGCTGCTACGATTCAATGTCCGATCGATTGAAACTATCCGACCGGATGTTTAAGCGCTATCCTTTGTCATTAGTCGTGATTCCGACAGGATGTTTGAGTACCACCCGATCTCGGGGAATACTCTGTCATTCGTTGTGAATCCGATGGATGTTTAAGTGATTGCATTTTGTCATTCGTTGTGAGGGTTTTAATCTCGTGAGTTATCGTAAATGCTGTATTAAGTTACCTACCTAGTTCATGTGCACTAGGTTACAATACTAATCAATGGGCTAAGCTTTGCCTGTATAAATCTGCAATATATCAAGGCTTATCTGTAGACTAAACTTTGGCCGTATGAATCTGCATGATTATAATATGAGTCATTCTCTTTTTATCAACTATTTTACAATACCTCAAATTATTTGCAAAAGTTATAATTACAGGGGCTAAGTCGTGGATATCTTGATTCACTGGCTAGTGGGGTATTGTGCACATTACTAATTTTCTCCCAGTTAGGTTCATTGACCTACTAGGGATAATCATCACTATTTAGGTTCATTGACCTAATAGTGGTATGACCATCGTCACCATTGTGACATGTCACCATTGTGACACAGCGCCAGATAAAAAATAAGATAGAAGCCATTGTAATCGCTCTTATGCTGTAATTAATAACTATGCATTATTTTATGTAAATAGAATGATTCACTCAGTATTTCCCGCTGACAAAACCTTTTTAAAACGCGTTTCAGGTAATTATAGTAGATTGGAGTAAAAGATGGATACGGCACTGAAAGGCATCAAGAAGCGGCTTATTTTATTAATTAAATCAAATTAAGAAATATTGTTTTATGTAATCAAATTTATCTTATTAAAGCTACCTTTGTAAAACATGGGTTTATCCCAATCTATTTAATAAATAAAATCCGGTGTTTTCTAAACTCTGATATTTTTCCTAACTCATGGTCCTGATGAAATTTCCGCTGCAACGTTTTCAAAATAATCACCGGTACCACTGGGCTGTTTGCGACTCCCGATTCCATCCAGGGTGGGTCGGGGGTCGTGACAGAAGGTGGTATCAGAGCCACTGATTTAAGCCTTTAGGTGTTGTGACAATAATACCTAAGTTTGTATAAAAGAGTTAGGATATTGTTGTTAACTGGTAGCACACATGATAGCATTTAGACTTGAACTTAAGAAAAGATGCCTTAGTATAAACTTCAAGATAAGTTGAGTACTTATGTGAATAAATTATGGTGGGTTTTTGTATGCCATAAGAATGGTAATTAGAATATTGCAAGATACGATAAATAAGCAATAACATTTAATTGCTATTAATCCTTGCTTATTGATATTACTTGATTTAGAATAAGATATGTTACGGGAATACAAGTTTCCTTGGTTCTGGATAAAAGCCCTAATAAAATAGGCACTTTTGAAAAGATACTATTTATGGGAAATATAAAATTTTCTCCGGCAAGACTGGGTATGGTGTAGCAAGACTCTCCAGTTTGTCCGGATATACTGAGGTTACCTCTCCGGCGCGAATCGGATAAGACGGGGTATATAATATGTCAAACATGTGACAAGATTTCCCTAAATAGTATCATGACCTGATATCTGACTTGTTTTTGGAAAGATGAATCTGTTAAATACATTGACCTTACTAAGGGTATGTATATTACAACATGTGAAATATATGATTATATAGATAGGTATATCTATAAGGAAATCCAAAAAACCATAAGGATTGACAATTTGGAATAAAGCACAAGCATCTGTGTCTAGATTTCTTTATTAGGAATCTCTTTTCTAATATCAAACATTATTTCGTTTGATCATCTGTCTCGTAGCTCGTGTGATAAAATAAATAATGGAAACCCTTTTAAGTGGAAATACCATCAAAAGTATAAAGAATTTCCAATGTGTTACCATAAACTATTAACGCAAGTAAGAAGCATGTAAAGTTGTGATAATGTACAAGAAAACACATGAAAATTTAATTATAAGTCCACAGAAGTTGAAATATATCACACACAACTTTCAAGACAAGACCTTTGGAAAATATAAATTAGACACGATGACACCAATGTTAATTCCGTCAGTAGAAGAATTACTAAAGAAGCACTTTGCTACATGATCTTACAAAATGAATATCGCTGAGGTAAGTTGTAACAAGATTTCACAACCATTGGTGCACAGTCTAATCAGAGTCATAATTATTATCACTGCAAAAGGAGTTACATACCTTTGCATATTCTCTATTTTCATTTTATTCATATTCCCTGGTACTGTCACTTAACAACAGTTATCACACGAAATTCCAGATAAAAGTTCTTATATTTCTTTCATTGAAATTCTGACTTCTATAAAGAGTTGACTTTCGTATTTCTACTTCCCCTAAAGGTCATCATACCATGAGGATTTCTTTCATAGTAGCGAATATTGATCTATTTCATTTCTTGGTAAATTCACACGTTACACATGCACTGTTTGTTGTGCATGTGATTCGCTTGCTTTATAAAGACCACTGGAGGGCTTCATTCCGATTTGTTATTTTTTTTCAAACTCAAATATCATTTCACTCTTTGTACTGTGAACCGCATTATTGCAAAGCAATAACTCCTTGATATCGAATCAATAAATTCTTAAAAAAAATTAATTTTCTTTGACATACATAGTTTCTATTGTGACCATGTCCGAACTTTATTATTAAAACTTGTTTTGTTTAAATCAAGTTCAAATTATTTGACTTACTCACATTACATATTCATTTCAAAATCCCATATGATGGATGGAAGCTATTATATTTAAAATAGTCCCAACAAGCACTTCATTTGTTTTGAACCATAATAGTCTTGTTTAGTCTTCGACTCCATTGAATCATTTCTTTGATCACGATCACCTTGTACTGACGTTTTCACAAAATTTAAAGCTTGCACTAATCTTGTTTATATATATCATATACGGATTTAATTATTTATATATTTATAAAAGCCATCTTAACACAAATCGTGTGCTAAAATAATGATTCACAAATTCTTGTCATACTTCAATGTATCTCTTAATGATTCTTACAACATCAATCTAGCCTTTCGTAATAATTATTGCTTTAACATCTTCAATCAAAAAGCATTATATAAAATTAATTAGATATGGAAACTTACATACGGGATTACCTAATTTACAAAATAATATATTCTTATTAAACCATTGAGGTGAAAAATTTATATTTTTATGTTTGAGTTATACTCTCATTTAAGTGTATGTTTAGATAATTATTAATAATATCAATTTTATTATTAGTAATAAAATATTAATAGTAATAGTGTTAGTATTATTTTAAAATACTAGGGTTATTGTCAAGGGCAGATATTGAATAGCCTAGCCTTAGTTAGGCATGGACTGATCACCTATGCTTAAACAAGGCAGCACTAACCAATGTCCAACCATGATAATGACTAATTATTAATATATAAATTAAGTCATCATACTTATTTAGCAAATTTTAAATATATATAAAAATATTTCTTTTATATATACTTTGTATTGTAAGAAGAAGACATATTTTCATAAAACAATACAAGAATTTGAAGGACGAATAAAATTTTATAAATAAATGTCTATCACATGTTTTGTGGTAACTATGTACCATAACGCTTTGGCAAGAAAATAACCATATAAGAATAATATGGTAGTCATCAACTAAGTTGGGTTAGGAGAACATTGTAATATATAAGAATAGTCTTCGTTTTCACTCATTTACAACATTTATAAAATACATTCACAACGTTATATGGTTTCAAAATGAAAATAAGTAATCACATAGAATCGACTCATTAAGTGTTATATATGTACAAAAGTATTTGTACAAATATTTTGTACAATAAATATTTTTACACCTTTATTTAACAAAAGTGATTTCTTTTACAAAATAATACTAAAATATTTTGTAATGTAATAAATTCATTGCGGTGTTTTGTAATATATATATTACATAGTAAATATAAGTTATTTTACATAGTATAGTAAGATACTAAAATAATATTTATTTGAAAGTGGTGACTATTTACATATAGTAAAAATGCGTAACAAATAATATATATTACATTTGCTTTACAAATATAATATAATGATTGGTCATGCCAAAACAACTTGTTCTTATTATATTTCGATCTCTATGACATAATGTGAAAAATATGGTCACTAATAATGTACTATCACATTGTTTCGCAATTAAAATAGCTTGGAACTCTAAATAATAATACACTAACTCTATTGTCTTTTGGTGTATCTTTGCAATTCACTTATCTCAACACTTCGATTTTCTCATATCATAAATATTTGACAAATCATTTTTCATGCTTTTATTTTTGAACCTGTTAATTCTAAGTCTTCCTCAGTTGCTAATCAAAGTAAGTTTCTTTTTGACAAAGGATTTTATTAAATTCTAAAAGTCCTTCACATTCATTTTAAATATCTATTGATCATATATCTTTTGGCTTGAACCTAGTCATCTTGGAAAATTATATCATTTCATCTCATTCGTTTATCATCAATATTCTTGAACTAATTCATTTTAATTCTACTTATTATACAACTCGTATTCACAAAATTTAATATTTAATTCTGTGTCATTTTTTTGACTAAAATATGACATAAATCTAAAAGAAATATCGTAACCCAAATCTCGAGGACGAGATTTTTATTAAGGTGGGGAGAATGTAACAACCCTCATTAAAAGTCCTATTTATTTTATTATTTTATCCAATAAGAAACCCTAATTGAGACACCCAAGTGATTCTGCACAAACCCTAAAAATTTCAGAACAAACAGAATCAGGATCAGGGCCCCTAAAACTCAAGGGGGGTAAACCCTAGTTACGATTATCTAAATAAAACGCTGTCAAATTCGAATTTTACGAAGTTATCAAATCAGCAGGCCTAGTCCCACACGTGGCAACCCTATGACCAAAACGTGTCCCTTGCGCACCGCAAGGGATTATGCTTACTGTGCGCAAGGGGGTCAAAATTCGAGTATAAATAGCAGGCATTGTGACTTGATTCTGTGCCTTTGTTCAACGTTCAATTTCAATTTGTACGTTAAGTTATAGTCGAAATAGTCTCAAAATCACTAATTAGTATAGCGGGGTGCTGCTACGATACAGGGTATTAACTCGATCGCTGCTACGATTCAATGTCCGATCGATTGAAACTATCCGACCGGATGTTTAAGCGCTATCCTTTGTCATTAGTCGTGATTCCGACAGGATGTTTGAGTACCACCCGATCTCGGGGAATACTCTGTCATTCGTTGTGAATCCGATGGATGTTTAAGTGATTGCATTTTGTCATTCCTTGTGAGGGTTTTAATCTCGTGAGTTATCATAAATGCTGTATTAAGTTACCTACCTAGTTCATGTGCACTAGGTTACAATACTAATCAATGGGCTAAGCTTTGCCTGTATAAATCTGCAATATATCAAGGCTTATCTGTAGACTAAACTTTGGCCGTATGAATCTGCATGATTATAATGTGAGTCATTCTCTTTTTATCAACTATTTTACAATACCTCAAATTATTTGCAAAAGTTATAATTACAGGGACTAAGTCGTGGATATCTTGAATCACTGGCTAGTGGGGTATTGTGCACATTACTAATTTTCTCCCAGTTAGGTTCATTGACCTAATAGTGGTATGACCATCGTCACCATTGTGACATGTCACCATTGTGACACAGCGCCAGATAAAAAATAAGATAGAAGCCATTGTAATCGTTCTTATGCTGTAATTAATAACTATGCATTATTTTATGTAAATAGAATGATTCACTCAGTATTTCCCGCTGACAAAACCTTTTTAAAACGCGTTTCAGGTAATTATAGTAGATTGGAGTAAAAGATGGATACGGCACTGAAAGGCATCAAGAAGCGGCTTATTTTATTAATTAAATCAAATTAAGAAATATTGTTTTATGTAATCAAATTTATCTTATTAAAGCTACCTTTGTAAAACATGGGTTTATCCCAATCTATTTAATAAATAAAATCCGGTGTTTTCTAAACTCTGATATTTTTCCTAACTCACGGTCCTGATGAAATTTCCGCTGCAACGTTTTCAAAATAATCGCCGGTACCACTGGGCTGTTTGCGACTCCCGATTCCGTCCAGGGTGGGTCGGGGGTCTTGACATAAACCCATTTTAAAAGCTTCAACAGCAGTAGCAATATCTAAGTTAGGGATTTCTAAGGATTCTCTACTAAATTTAGTTATATAATCCCTTAATGATTCATTATGACCTTGGGTGATCCTATATAAGTCACTAGTTAACCTTTCAAAAGTTCTACTACAGGAAAATTGACTATTAAACAAGTTAACTAAATTAGAAAATGAAGTAATAGAGTAAGGGGGAAGACTTAGCAGCCATTTAAGAGCTGATCCTGTCAATGTGGATTCGAAACCCTTGCAAAGACATGCTTCCTTTAACCTTTCAGGAATGGGATTGATCTCCATTCTCTCCCTGTATTGAGCTACGTGCTCTTCTGGATCAGCTGTACCATCATAGAGCTTCGTGTTTGGTGTTTGAAATCGCTTTGGTATCTCCGCATTACATATGGGTGGTGCAAAGCGTGACACTCTGTGACTCCCATCCGGGATCTCAGGAATGGGTTTAACCACTCCCGGGACACTAGATAACATATCCTTGATTTTTGCAATTCCTTTGCTATAGCTTGGTTGATCCCTGGTTCCTGCACGAGACCATGGTTAGTATTATAAGATGTATTGAAAGTGTTGCCTCCCTATTGATTCGAGACTGGGATTCCAGATGTGAATCCAAAATAGGCAATTCTGGTGCAACGGTGGGATCATATGAAGCGATAGTCTGCATGGGAATGAAGTCTCCCACGTGAATCTCTGAACTTCTAGGTTGTTGACTCCCTAAGGATCCTTTATCCTGGAAGATGTTGGATCCAGGATACATCAGTGCTGAAGGCCTTGGAGGATATTCCATAGATCCTTGTACCTGCGACGAGGATCCTTGACACTGAGGGTAGGATCCTCGATCTGAAAGCGTCCCCATGTATCCTCCCAAACTAAATAATGATCCTTGATGCTGAGATGAGGATCCTTGAGGCTGAAAAGAGGATCCTTGAGGCTGGAAGTAGGATCCTTGAGGCTGCGCTGACTCCAGTGATCCTTGCCGAAGGATAGAGGATCCTTGAATCTGGACACTAGATCCTTTGGAAAACTGGATTGTTGATGATGGAGTAGTAAAATCCAACGACCTGGGCATCAATGGGGAGTGATCCTCTGCTGATTTTTTCAATTTCTTGATTTCATCAATTTCGCGAAGGATCCTGCCATTAGTTTCGTCTTGCTGTTGCATGTATCCTCTCATCTGCAAAATCAAAGTATAAAGATCACTGTTAGTAGGTGTAGAGGAAGAAACTACAGTAGGGTTTGTGAAAACGGGGGTTGTCTTCTTCGGAGCATTCTCAGCTTTCTTCTGGAATGCAGGGGGAAGATGATGCAAAGGCGGAATGCCCTGTGATGTGGTAACCGCCGACATGGAACTTGAAGTAGTTTTTCCCTGAGAAGCCATGTGGTTGAAGGTAATGCACATAAATGAATGAAATGAACGAAATTTTCAGAATTGAAGCACCAATTTCCCCACGGTGGGCGCCAAACTGTTTTGGTCAAAAATCACACAAGGATAATGTAACCAAATCTAATTTTTGTGAGGTTAGATGCTTGGTTATTGGACAATGAGAAAATGAATTGCTTGATGAATGTGAAGATGAACACAACGATTTTTTACGAGGAAAAGCCCTTGATCGCTAGCAGATCGCCGACATAAAAACCTCGGATAGTGAAAACTATCACTAAAAACTATATTGAACGAAAAAGATTACAACTTTGGATGTTGATCAAGTGTGTTACAACTGACTGGGTGCTATGTGCGTTGTGAGAGCTTCTGGTTTTCGATATATGCGAGTGTGTGTGTGTGTATGAAGGTGTTAAAAAACGTCCTACAACACTTGATCAACCCCTTATATCTTAGAGATAACAAAAAATCCGAAAATTAAGCTAGTCCACGTTCTTTTCCCATTACCATTGTGAAAATCGCACATGTGGAGCATCTTGAACGAATATTCCCGAGATTCTAGCTGAGATTTAGTCCACTAAGTCCATTATCTGCGTATAAACATTAAAAACGTGACAATTGTTAGAAATCATAAGTAATGTTAAGGATCCTGGATCCTC
The DNA here is from genome assembly GCA_030545235.1 of Helianthus tuberosus. Classification (NCBI taxonomy): domain Eukaryota; kingdom Viridiplantae; phylum Streptophyta; class Magnoliopsida; order Asterales; family Asteraceae; genus Helianthus; species Helianthus tuberosus. The sequence continues at coordinate 40,027,561 of CM060391.1, forward strand.
AGACTCTGGATCCTCAGACTCCCTGCATAATCCGTTAAGGATCCGTGATCCATGCCCAGTCTCAGGATAGATGATCCTTAGCATAAAATTCATGCCCTAACATATCAATCAAGAACAAAGTGCCATGATGACATATCAGTGTCATCAATCCCTTTTTTCATGAATATTTGTCCATCTCATTCAGCAAAAGCTTATAGAGATACCCACCTCAGAGAATAATCCATTCAGTGAAACTTCATTCAGAACAATACTCAATATAGAAGAAACGAGGTTTCCCATATGTGGCTTTTTTAATTATTTTTTGGTGTTTTAAAGTGAATGGTTTCTAGGAAACATGGCGTTGTTTTTTGGGTGTGATCAATTGATTGTGCCGAGACGTCTCTCTTATAGGATGTTTTTGGCGCGTAGTTTAGGCGAGATTTTATTTATAATAAATGATATTAATAAAGTAGCCGTCTTTTCAGTTATTGTGTATATTTTGACTGTTTCTGTTCAGCTTTTTATGAGTTTTTAGGGTGATATGCGTGCCATCTTCCAAGTTTGGCGTTTTTAATGGCTTTAAGTAGGTTTTGGCGTTTTTTTTTTTCATTTTTAGCTTTTAATAATACTTGTCCAAATTACTTTTATTATAGTTTGGGAGTTTTTGGCGTTTTATTGCATTATGGCTGTTTTGGTCAAAAATCAAGCAATGATAATGCAACCAAACTTTCTGTTGTGAGGTATGATGCTTGAATTGATGAACAACAATAAGGATCACTATGAAATGTAATGAACAAGTGACACGAAGATTTATACGAGGAAAAAGCCCTTGATCAATGAATGATCTCCGGCATAGAAAACCTCGGGTGATGGAAACTACCGATCACCAACTCAAATTAAACAAGAAATGTAATACAACTTCGGATGATAGCGAGCTAAGTACAAGGATCACTATAGTGTATTGTGTAAAAAAGTGTGTAATCGCCAAGTGAGTTAACGAGAGCTGATGAGAGCAGTTGTACGAGTGTGTGTGTAGCCAAAAATAGCCAAGTGTTTTCTAACTAGCTCGCTACCCCTTTAAAAATGGAAAATATCTACACTAACTAACATTCCGCAAATGGTGCAAGTCCTCCACGACTCCATAACGTCCACTTTTGGTCAAGCACGTGCGGAATAAACATAGAATATGCTCCAGGAATATCGCCAAGACCAAGTCCAAATTGATACTCCTGCAAAACAATTTCGAATTCAAAGTAGACAACCGTTAGTACAAGGATCCTTATGATGATCCATGATCCTGATCCTGAAATACTTCTGAGGATCACCAATTCAAACAGAAGTAAGGATCACCAAGCCCAACAGCGATTGAGGATCACTGATCATTTAGAAATCCACCCCTAACAATTGCCCCCAAAATATAAGGAGTAATTATGTAAATAAATGAGTTATATTTTATTCTTATCCGCAATCAACCAACGGATAACTAGCCGTTGTAATCGGACTAGCCGTTACGAACATGACGTCACTGAGGTGACTATCCTGCAAAATCATCATTATAAATAGGAGTTAGAGATAGGGATCAATTCGCATTTAAATTCAAGAGAAACTCCCTTTAAATTCATATCCGAAGATCAATCAGGTATCTCTCTTCCTCTTCTTCCTTTACGTTTTCTTTCTCTGCTCCTTCTCTCTTCACCTTCTTCATAATCAAGATGATGTTAAGATCCTCCCCTGCTAAGGATCACAAGAAGGACAGTCCTCTTAAGAGCCAGGGGATCATCAAAGATCTGGCGAATGAAAGGTGTTGCTTCACTGATCCGCAAATAGACAGAATCCGGCATTGCTTTCCGGCGAACACCTATTTCAAACCATTTGATCCTACTGTTCTAAGTGATTACGTCTCTGAAACTTGGGTAGCCTTCCCGGTCACACCGTTCACAATAGGATACACATATCCTTTCCCTGAATTCACCCAGTCTTTCTTTTCTCTTACCGGCATCTCCTATATTCAAGCTATGCCAATGATCTGGAGGGTCTTATATACCCTCGAAAGGATTATTGAGCAAGAAGAAATTACTCTAGGAATGTCGGAGTTGGCAGAGATGTATAATCTCACCACATTTGGATCCCATGGATATCTATTCAAGCGTAAACCCGGTGAAGAACATCCCATCTTCAAAGCCACTAAGAACGATACAAACTGGAAATGGCGATTCTTCTTTGTCAGAAGGGATTCTATCCCGGATGGAAAGAATCTGCCAAGGAAGTGGAGCACCCATGGTAGGATATAGGATCCTGAGGAGGATCACCAGATAACCTTGTTTTTGTATAAGGATCACTAACACCCCTTTGTTTCTGTTGTACAGCTATCTCTGTTTCGCACCTTATACCATCACCTGCCACCAAGGAAAGGCTCGCTGCTTTCAGAAGACTTGATCCTGCAACAAGGTCATTCAAAACAAACACCCAGGATTCACAAGAAGTATCCTCAGGTTCTGTCACTATGTCAAGTAAGTATCCTGTATTTTGTATAGTCAAATATTTAAATAGTTGAATAGAAATAGGATAAGGATACTTATCTGTTTTGAATGTGTAGGCGCTGGGAAATCCTCAAAATCTGCCTCCAAGTTCAACATCACTGATCTTGACAATGTCAGATCCTCCAAGAAAAAGTCTGCTGCTAGCCCCTCCGTTGTAATCCCCAAGGCTACCACTTCGAAGGGAAGAGGTGGAAAGAAAAGAAAAACCTCTGAAGCTGATAACCTTCAAGGCTTGCCTCTGATCCGCCATCAATTCCTCGAGTACTTTAATGATGTAAGGATCACTGACTTAGTTTAGTTATCCTATCCACTTGAGGATCACCTGACTCTAATCTTTACATTGTCTTCTTTGTAGAAATTTGCTGAGATTGAGGACTATGTTGGGAATGTTGAAGAGCTAGAGGAGAAACACTCTGACCTCCAAAAAGTAGCAATGCTCAAAGACCTCAAGATCGCTTCCCTTGAAAAGGATCTCAACGATGCCAAAGCTCAAACAGCTGCCATTCTGATCAATTTTGATTATGAGAAGAGCGAGATCACGGAGGATGCTAAGGTCTCCGCTGCCATTGCCATGTACAAGACCAAGATACAGATGGCTCAAGAAGCTCAGGATCCCGCCTTTGATAGGAGCAGCTGGGACATGGAAGGCTGGAAGGCCAGGCTGGCTGAGTTGGAGGATGAGGATGAGGCTGACGAGGTCCTGGAAATCGAGGCTAGTGGTAGTGGCAAGGATCAGGCGAAGGATACTGGAGCTGGAGGGGATGATGATGCAGCGAAGGTGTAAGCTGCATGAATGGGCGATGAAGAACATTTCTAGACGTAGCCGGAGCCCATTTTTTAAGTTTGGTAGTTTGTTTTGGTTATGATGTTTTCTTGTTGAACAATGATGGGTTGTACTTAAGACAATAGTAATTAGGGCTAAGGATCATGGATGCTTTGAACAATAGGTAGGATTACAAATGGTGGAGGGATCCTCTGTTTGGGGGATGAAGCCATTGTGATCCTGCCATCTTTTGATTCCTGCACTACCAAGACCCTTAGACAATGGACACCCTTTGCCAACCCATGTGGACGGGCCACGTTTTGCTGGTAGAAACGTGGGATGGAAATTTTGACAACCTTAAAGGGTTTAATCTTTTGTGAATAAAATAACTTTAACTTTCTGGCTTATCCTGTGTTGATATCCTTGTTAACATTTTACTTTCCAACTGTCGTGATGTTCATTTTGTTTAAACTTATCAAGTAAAGAAAATTTAAGAAATATCCCCAAAAAGATTAGGATATGATGAAGGATCACATATCCCATAGCCGATTATTTTTTAAAAGTTATATAGTTTAAGGATCACAAGTTCAGTTGTCAAAAGATAAGGGTTACTCAAATAAATAATGAATAGAATCAAAATAGTTAAGGATCATACTTGAGAATCCAAGTTAGGATCCTAACCTTTAACAGTTGTAAACAGGATAATCCAAAAGACAAACCTTAGTAAAAGGTAAGGATCAAGGATCCTTGGTCATTTATCTCCAAAAACCTGAAATAAGGTACAACTTGGGACTAAGCCAACATAGGATAAGAGTTAGTAACTGGGGACAAGCCCAACAATTCTGGGGACAAGCCCAATATACTGGGGACAAGCCCAAAGGATAACTGGGGACAAGCCCAAAGGATAACTGGGGACAAGCCCAAAGGATCGTATGTAAACTGGAGTATGGCCCTCACTGGCGACTATCCAAACTTAGTGACATGAAAATGCCAAAACCTTAGCTAACGTGAAAATGTTAGAAACCTTAGGAACGGATGTATGGTACGTCTACCATTATACGTAGGATCCTGAATATAGCCAGCACAATGAAATTGTCAGCCCCTAAAGCGAGTACTGGTCCCATTGCCATGAACTATACCAGGATCATCGTGCGCTACTGGCGAAACTGGGGACAGGCCCAAACTGGGGACTAGCCCAAATAACTGGATACTTCTGTGGATACTCAATCCTTAGTTAAGGATACCTGAACCTTCAAAACTCAGAATCAAGTGAAAGGAGGATAAAGGATGCAGGATCCTTATCCCTATATAAGAGAATAAAAGAATGAAATAGTTTGAGATTAGAAGATTACCAAGATGAGGATCATCGTTCTGTAAGGATCCTTTAAGGATACTGGTCAGGAAAGGATCATGGATCCTTGTCACATAAAGTATTTCTTCAAATGGATAGCATTCCAGGCCCTTGGTAGCAAATCACCTTCCATTGTTAGCAATCGATATGCCCCCTTTCCTTCTTCAGCTTCAATCAAATAGGGGCCTTCCCACTTTGGTGCTAGCTTTCCATCAGCGGGATTGGTGGTATTCTGAAATGCTTTCCTTAACACCATATCACCAACTTGGAATTTCCTGATCCTGACATTTTTGTTGTAAGCTCCAGCCATCCTTTGTTGATAACTGGCCATCCTTATCCTTGCCAAGTCCCTGATTTCCTCTATAGTATCCAGGTCTTGAACCAAGTTTTCAGCATTTTCTTCAGGATCACGAATGCTTGTTCTTGCAGTTGGAACCACCATCTCTGTAGGGATCACTGATTCTGCCCCAAATACCAAAGAAAATGGAGTTTGGCCTGTAGCATTCTTGGGAGTTGTCCTATCAGCCCAAAGCACATAAGGTAGTTCTTCTGCCCATTTTCCTTTCTTGGATCCAAGCTTCTTCTTCAAATTGTTGATGATGATCTTGTTGGATGATTCTGCCTGACCATTAGCTTGTGGGTGGACTGGTGTTGATGTTATCATCTTAATCCCCCAACTGTCACAAAACTTAGTGGTTCTATTCCCAATAAATTGGGATCCATTATCACAAATAATCTCAGAAGGGATACCAAATCTAGTAATAATGTTTTTTTTAATAAAGGATATAACTTCCTTTTCTCTGACTTGAGAAAAGGCTTCGACCTCTATCCACTTAGAGAAGTAATCAGTCATAGCAAGCATGAATACTTTTCCACCAGGTGCCTTAGGAAGCTTTCCAACTATATCCATTCCCCATCTCATGAATGGCCAGGAAGAGGATATAGGGTGCAAGAGCTCTGCTGGTTGGTGAAGGATATTACTATGTCTCTGACAAGGATCACACTTCTTGGCATATTCCACAGCATCCTTCTTCATAGTAGGTCAATAGTATCCTGTCCTCAGGATCCTTGAGAATAATGCCCTGCCCCCAGTGTGGTTTCCACAATCTCCTTCATGGAAATCCTTTAGGAATTCTTGGATTTCAGGATCCTCAATGCATCTTAGATATGGTCTTGCAAGAGATCGTTTATACAGCATATTATTCAATATTGTAAATTGAGATACCTTGATTTTGAAAGCCCTAGGGTTTTCTCCTCTAGGAATCTCTCCGTGTTGTATGTATCTCATGATTGGAAGGATCCATGATCCTGAATGAGATTGAGTATCATCACTAGGGATGATTGCAGAATCCTCTCCTATCTCCATGGCTACATGATCCTCGATAGCAGGGGTCAGGATGTGGATAATAGGGATCTTGATATCCTCCGGGATCTTCAAAGATGATCCTAGATTGGCTAATGCATCAGCCTCTGCATTCTCTTCCCTTGGTACCTGTGTCAAACTAAAGGAAACAAAAGAGAGTGCCAATTCTTTGACTATCTCTAAATATTTGATTAGCTTTTCACCTTTAACAGCATAGGATCCATTAAAGTGATTAGTGATCAGTAAAGAATCTACATGTACCTCAAGATACCTGATCCTCATATGCTTTGCAATTTTCAAACCAGCTATCAAGGCTTCATACTCAGCCTCATTGTTGGTCGTTTGAAATTCACAAGCTATGGAGTGGGGTATTATGTCCCCCTGTGGCGATTTTAGTAGTATTCCAAGCCCTGTTCCTTTCACATTAGAGGCTCCATCAGTGAAGAGTATCCAAGGATCCTTAGTTTCTTCAAGCTGTTGGACTTCTAACTCAGCTTCCTTTTGCAAGTCACTACTAAAATCTACCACAAAGTCAGCTAAGGCTTCGGATTTGATGGCAGTCCTTGGTTCATATCTTATATCATATGCACTCAGCTTTACTGCCCACTTAGCCATCCTTCCTGACATTTCAGGTTTCCTGAGATCATTCTTAATAGGAAAATTAGTTTTAACAATAATGGCATGAGTCTCAAAATAATGTCTTAATTTGGTAGATGCCATTATTAATGCAAGGATAAGTTTTTCTAAATGTGAATACCTGGATTCAGCATCAAGTAAGCTTTTACTTACATAATAAACTGGATGTTGTGTACCTTGGTGATCCTTAACAAGGACCACACTTACTACTTTTGTGGATACCGCCAAGTATAAGGATAACACATCTCCTTTTTCTGGTTTCATCAAGGCTGGGGCTGAGGATAGGTAATCTTTAAGAGCTCTGAGGGCGCCTTCATGCTTCTCAGTCCATTCAAATTTCTTGTTCTTCCTCAGGATATCATAGAATTCCTTACACTTTTCTGAGGATTTGGATATGAATCTGTTCAAGGCTGCGATCCTGCCCGTCAATCTTTGCACATCCTTAGCATTGGCAGGAGATTTGATATTCACAATAGCCTTAATTTGTTCTGGACTTGCTTCAATTCCCCTCTTTGTTACCATATATCCTAAGAATCTACCTGCCTTCACACCAAAATGACACTTAGAAGGATTGAGTTTCATATTATATTTATCAAGGATATTGAATGCTTCCTCCAAGTCTTTAAGGTGATCCTCAGCCTTCTTGGACTTAACCACCATGTCATCAATATAGACTTCCATAGTGTGTCCAATTTGTTCCTTGAACACCATATTGACTAGCCTTTGATAAGTAGCACCTGCATTCCTTAATCCAAATGGCATAGCAATATAACAGTATATACCAGTTGGGGTCATAAAGGTTGTATCCTCTTGATCAGATGGTTCCATCTGAATTTGTTGAAATCCAGATGAAGCATCCATAAAAGTCAACAATTCATGACCCGCGGTAGCATCCACCATGGAGTCAATGTGGGGTAATGGGAAAGGATCCTTGGGACATGCCTTGTTTAAATCTGTAAAATCGACAAATACCCTCCACTTTCCATTTTTCTTTTGAACAACAACCACATTGGCTAACCATCTTGGATACTTAACCTCTCTTATCATACCTGCCCGAAGTAGTTTATCTACCTCTTCCTGGATAATAGCATTCCTTTCAGGTGCAAACTTCCTCCTCTTTTGATGTATTGGCTTGAATGACCTGTCAATGCCAAGTTTATGAGTAATTATATCCTTAGATATACCTGTCAAGTCTTCATGTTTCTAGGCAAAGGTGGATTTCCTTCTCTTAAGGAAGGATACTAGCTCCTGTTCAATGTCGCTAAGGATCCCTGATCCTATGAAGATCTTGGATTCAGGATCATCAGGATCCATGAGAATTTCTTTCAAATCCTGCTCTCTTGCCTCCAAGACATTTCTTGAAGGATACTTTAATTGCTATTGCTCCATTGGTCTTGAGGCTGGCTTCATTGAGGATGTATAACAATTCTTAGCCTCCTGTTGATCACTCTCAATTTTCACCACTCCCCATGGACTTGGAAGCTTTACACACTGATGATAGGTGGATGGGACCGCCTTCATGTCATGTATCCACGGCCTGCCAAGGATAACATTACAACATGATAAGCAATCAATAACACAAAACTTCTGATAAGAATGCAATCCTTCGATATAGATTGGGAGTTTGATGTCCCCCAATGTATTCTTAGTTTCTCCACTGAATCCCACAAGCACTGAGGATCTTGGGATAATATCAGACTCCAGGATATTCATCTTCTTGAGGACATCAAGCTGGATGATGTTCACAGAGCTTCCTCCATCTATAAGGATCCTGCGAACAAAGTGGTTAGAAATTAATAATGTAATTACAAGACCATCATGATGAGGATCTTGGACGTCAACACGATCATCCTCATCAAAGGTTATGACTTTATCCTGGGTGACAACGGAGGTTCGGACGGGTCTGTCTCCATTATCCATCTTGGTTTCCTTAGCATGTCTTTTTGCTGCTGAAAAGGAGCTGCCACAGATATCTGATCCACCGGATATAAAATTTATGACTTGTGGATCTGCTGGAGGAGCGGGAGCCCTTTCTGGGATCCTTTCAGGATCCTGTATCCTTGACTTCTTCCGTCCCAAGAGTTCCTTCAAATGCCCCTTGCTCAACAAGTAACCAATTTCCTTTCTTAGTGCAATACACTCTTCGGTGAGATGCCCAAAATCCTCATGGTATGCACACCATTTGGACTTATCCTTTGTAGCAGCTGGTTTATCACTTTTCCTTGGCCACCTAGCTTTCTCACCTAGATTCTGCATTGCAAGGATTAGTTCATTGTTATCAACAGAAAAACAGTATTCAGAAATAGGAGGATAATCCTCATCATCCTCTTCTTGTTCCACTGAATGCACGTTCTGATTGTCAGACTTATTGTAGAACTTGGATGTGTTGTTCCTGAAGCAGGATCCTTGTTTCTCCTGTTTTGAGGATCCTGCTAATCTATCCTGGATCCTTTTATCATCCTCTAGGCGGATGAACCTAAGGGCCCTGGTTCTTACTTCATCAAGATTCCTGCAAGGTGTCATTACAAGATCATCATAGAATAATGAATCCCTAAGTAATCCCATTTTAAAGGCTTCTACAGCCGTAGCAATGTCCAAGTTAGGAATATCCAAGGATTCTTTACTAAACTTAGTGATGTAATCTCTAAGTGATTCATTTTGACCTTGTGTTACCCTATATAGATCACTAGTTAATCGTTCAAACTTTCTACTACAAGAGAATTGACTATTAAACAAATTAACTAGATTAGCAAATGAAGTAATAGAGTAAGGGGGAAGACTTAGCAGCCATTTAAGAGCAGATCCTGTGAGTGTGGATCCAAATCCCTTGCATAAACATGCTTCTTTTAACCTTTCAGGAATTGGATTGATCTCCATCCTCTCCCTGTATTGAGCCACATGCTCCTCTGGATCCGTCGAATCATCATACAGCTTCATGGATGGTATCTGGAATCTTTTAGGTATCTCAGCATCACATAAGGGTGGTGCAAAACGAGATATCCTATGGCTACCATCTGCAATTTCAGGAATGGGTTTAACCACTCCCGGTACACTGGATATCATATCCTTGAGCTTCTGTAGCTCTCTAGCCATAGCCTGATTAATACCTGTATCCTGCATTAAGCCATGGTTAGTGTTAGGGGAGGATTTTCTAACAATTAGTGATCCTTATTCGTTATCCTAACTGGTGATCCTTACTTCTGTGACAGGTGGTGATCCTCAGAAGAGCTTCAGGATCAGGATCATGGATCACTTTAAGGATCCTCGTACTGACGATTGTTTACTTATGTATTATACTATCTCGCAGGTATGACGAGCTTGACCAGGTCTTGGCGACATTCCTGGAGAATATTCCTAAACTATTCTGCACGTGCTTGACCAAAAATAGACGTTGTGGAGAACGTGGAGGCTTGGCATGAAAGTCGAATAGTTAGTTTAGGTGGTTATTTCTATTTTAAAAGGGAGTAACGAGCTAGTAGAAAAGAGAGAGTCATTTTTTGCAGTCACACACACTCGTACAAACGCTCATGCAAGCTCTCGTTCAAACACTTAGCAATTTCATACACTTTCTACACATTTCACCGTAGTGATCCTTGTACCTAGCTCGTTACTATCCGAAGTTGTAAACATTAATTCATTTATTTGAGCTTGGTGATCGGTAGTTTCCATCACCCGGGGTTTTTTGTGCCGGAGATCAACTCTTGATCAAGGGCTTTTTCCCCGTATAAACCCTTGTTTTGTTTGTGCAATTTTTCACTAAAGTGATCCTCATCATTGTTACACATTTTAAGCATCATACCCCGTAATCTAGAGTTTGGTTGCAATATCCTCATCTGATTTTTTGACCAAAACAGTTTGGCGCCCACCGTGGGGCTGTTGGTGCTTTGTCCTTAGAAGAATACGCATTTCTGTGCTCATTCCGGTTCATTACAACCAAGCAAATGGCTTCTTCAGCGAAGAGTGCTTCAAACTTGATGCCCTCATTCACTTCTTCACAAGGCGTCCCTCCTTTGCCTCCACCACCTTCTGGATCCCAGAAGAATACTGAGAATGCTGCGAAGAAACCAACTCCCATTTTCTCAAAACCTCCAACTTCTTCTGCTTCTTACACTCCTACTACTAGTGACTTGTTTACTCTGATTTTGCAGATGAAGGACCATATCCAGCAGCAGGACAAGACCAATGAAAAAATCCTTAGAGAAATCAGAGACATCAAGAAACAAAAGAGATCGGCAGAGGATCATTCCCCACTGGTGCCGAAATCCTTGAATTTCGATACTCCAGTGATTACTTCTCAGCCATCAGCGGCTCCAGACATTCAATATGTGGGTGGACCAAAAGGAGTGCACTACAGAACAACAACAACGACCCAGGCATCAGGTTCATATTTCCAGCCAGCGGGATCCTACCCTCAGCATATGGGATCCCTTACGAATTCAGGAGGATATTCAGGGATGCAGCATTTTCAAGGATCCTCCTTCGTTCCAGGATCATCCCAGATCCAAGGATCCTCCTTCGTTCCAGGATCATCCCAGGTCCAAGGATCCTCCTTCGTTCCAGGATCATCCCAGGTTCAAGGATCCTCCTTCGTTCCAGGATCATCCCAGATCCAAGGATCCTCCTTCGTTCCAGGATCATCCCAGGTCCAAGGATCCTCCTTCGTTCCAGGATCATCCCAGGTTCAAGGATCCTCCTTCGTTCCAGGATCATCCCAAGTTCAAGGATCCTCCTTCATTCCAGGATCATCCCAGTTCCAGGGACCCTTCCAGATGCCAGGATCCTTAAGGAGTGTGCAAACAGGAAGTTCAGATGTCCATCAGGGAGATTTTATTCCAATGCAGACTAATGCTTCTGCTGGTCCCTCGATCATTCCAGAGCCTCAACAATATGGATTAACATCCATTCTTCCTAACTTGAATCCAATGGGAGGTAACACTTTTAACAATTCTCATACTACTAACCAAGGTCTTATGCAGGATCCAGGTATCAATCATGCCATGGCTAGAGAATTGCAAAAGCTAAAGGATATGATATCAAGTGTCCCAGGAGTAGTCAAACCTATCCCAGAGATTGCAGATGGGAGCCATAAGATATCTCGTTTTGCACCACCAATCTGTGATGCTGAGATACCCAAGAGGTTCCATGTGCCTACAATGAAACTGTATGATGGCTCAACAGATCCTGAAGAACACATAGGACAATACAGGGAGAGGATGGAGATCAATCCAATCCCAGAAAGGTTAAAGGAAGCATGCCTGTGCAAAGGATTCGGATCCACTCTTACTGGATCAGCTCTCAAATGGCTGCTAAGTCTTCCTCCCTATTCTATTACCTCATTTGCTAACCTAGTTAACTTGTTTAATAATCAGTTTTCCTGTAGTAGAAAATTTGAACGATTAACTAGTGATTTATATAGGATAACCCAGGGTCATAATGAATCATTAAGGGATTACATTACCAAATTCAGTAAAGAATCCTTAGACATTCCCAACTTAGATATAGCCACGGCTGTTGAGGCCTTTAAAATGGGGTTGCTTAGGGATTCGTTATTTTATGATGACTTTGTTATGACACCATGCAGGAACCTAGATGAGGTAAGAACCCGGGCCCTTAGGTACATCCGGCTAGAGGACGACAAGAGGATCCAGGAGAGGTTAGCAGGATCCTCAAAGCAGGATAAGCAAGGATCCTCATTCAGGAACAACAAGTTCATATCCTACAATAGATCTGATAACCAGAACGTGCATTCTATTGATCAAGAGGAGGATGATGAGGATTATCCTCCAATTTCTGAATATTGTTTTAGTGTTGATAATAATGAACTAATCCTTGCGATGCAGAGTCTAGGTGATAAAGCTAGATGGCCCAGGAAAAATGATAGGCCAGCTGCAACTAAGGATAAATCAAAGTGGTGTGCATACCATGAAGATTTTGGGCACCTCACAGAAGAGTGCATTGCACTAAGAAAGGAAATTGGATACTTGTTGAGCAAGGGGCATCTAAAAGAATTGTTGGGAAGAAAAAAGTCAAGAACTCAGGATCCTGAAAGGATCCCTGAAAAGGCTCCAGCCCCTCCAGCGGATGCACAAGTGATAAACTTCATTTCTGGAGGATCGGACATTTGTGGCACATCCTTCTCAGCAGCTAAAAGACATGCAAAGGAAACTAAAATGGATAACGGAGAAAGACCTGTTCGAACATCAAGTGTCTCAGAAGGGAAAGTCATAACCTTTGATGAAGAGGATCGTGTTGATATCCAGGATCCTCATCACGATGGTTTAGTTATTACTCTTTTCATATCTAACCATTTTGTCCGCAGGATCCTTATAGACGGAGGAAGTTCAGTAAATATTATCCAGCTTGATGTCCTAAAGAAGATGGGTATTCCTGAATCAGAGATCATACCAAGATCCTCTGTGCTCGTGGGATTTAGTGGAGAAACTAAGAATACCCTGGGGGACATTAAACTCCCAATATACATCGAAGGCCTACATTCTTATCAAAAATTTTGTGTTATTGACTGTTTATCTTGTTGTAATGTTATCCTTGGCAGGCCCTGGATACACGATATGAAAGCAGTCCCATCCACTTACCATCAATGTGTGAAGCTCCCTAGTCCTTGGGGAATAGTGAAGATTGATAGTGATCAGCAGGAGGCTAAGAATTGCTACACTCCATCGATGAAACCAGCCTCGAAGTCAAGGGAGCAATAGCAATCAAAGTATCCTCCAAGGGATGTCTTGGAGGCAAGAGAGCAGGATGTGGTAGAAATCCTCATGGATCCTGATGATCCTGAATCCAAAATCTATATCGGATCAGGGATCCTTAGCGAAATGAAAGAAGACCTCGTATCCTTCCTCAAAAGGAGAAAGACCACCTTTGCATGGAAACATGAAGACATGACTGGTATATCCAAAGATGTTATCACTCACAAACTCGGCATCGACAGATCCTTCAGACCAATCCATCAAAGGAGAAGAAAGTTTGCACCGGAAAGGAATGCCATTATCCAGGAAGAAGTAGAGAAATTGCTCCGGGCAGGTATGATTAGAGAGGTCAAGTATCCAAGATGGTTGGCCAATGTGGTTGTTGTTCAAAAGAAAAACGGAAAGTGGAGGGTATGTGTCGATTTTACCGATCTAAATAAGGCATGTCCCAAGGATCCTTTCCCTTTACCCCACATTGACTCCATGGTGGATGCAACCGCGGGTCATGAACTGTTAACTTTTATGGATGCTTCATCTGGATTTCAACAAATCCAAATGGAACCATCCGACCAAGAGGATACAGCCTTCATGACTCCAACTGGTATATATTGCTATATTGCTATGCCGTTCGGATTGAGGAATGCAGGTGCAACGTATCAGAGGCTGGTGAATATGATGTTCAAGGAACAGATCGGACAAACTATGGAGGTTTACATAGATGATATGGTGGTAAAATCCATAAGAGCTGAGGATCACCTAAAGGATTTGGAGGAAGCATTTGATATCCTTGACAAATATAATATGAAGCTTAATCCTTCAAAATGTCATTTTGGTGTTAAAGCAGGTAAATTCTTAGGATACATGGTGACTAAAAGAGGCATTGAAGCTAGCCTGGAACAAATCAAAGCAATAGTGAACATCAAATCTCCGGCCAATGCTAAGGATGTTCAAAGGCTAACAGGCAGGATAGCAGCTTTGAACAGATTTATATCCAAATCCTCAGAGAAGTGCAAAGAATTCTATGATATCCTAAGGAAGAACAAGAAATTTGAGTGGACTGAGAAGCATGAAAATGCTTTAAGAGCCCTCAAAGATTACCTATCCTCAGCCCCAGCCTTGATGAAGCCAGAAAAAGGCGATGTGCTATCCTTGTATCTTGCAGTATCCTCAAAAGCAGTAAGTGCGGTCCTTGTTAAGGATCATGAAGGTACACAACATCCTGTCTATTATGTAAGTAAAAGTTTACTTGATGCCGAATCCAGGTATTCACACCTTGAAAAACTTATTCTTGCATTAATAATGGCATCTACTAAGCTAAGACACTATTTTGAGACTCATATTATTATCGTTAAAACTAATTTTTCAATTAAGAATGTCCTCAGGAAACCAGAGATGACAGGAAGGATGGCTAAGTGGGCAGTGAAGCTGAGTGCGTATGATATGAGATATGAGCCTAGGACAGCCTTCAAATCCCAAGCATTAGCTGACTTTGTGGCTGATTTCAGTTGTGATTTACAAGAAGAAGCTGAGTTAGAAGTCCAGCAGCTAGAGGAGACCAAATTTCCTTGGATACTCCACACTGATGGATCCTCAAATGTCAAAGGCACAGGGCTTGGAATACTACTAAAATCGCCACAAGGGGACATAATACCCCACTCTATAGCTTGTGAGTTCCAAACCACTAATAATGAGGCTGAATATGAAGCCTTAATTGCTGGTTTGCAAATTGCAAAGCATATGGGGATCAGGTATCTTGAGGTACATGTAGATTCATTGTTAATTACAAACCACTTTAATGGATCCTACGCTGTTAAAGGTGAAAAACTAACCAAATATTTAGAGATAGTCAAAAATTTGGCACTCTCCTTTGTTTCCTTCAGTTTGACACAGGTACCAAGGGAAGAAAATACAGAGGCTGATGCATTGGCTAACTTAGGATCTTCCTTGAAGATCCCGGAGGATATCAAGATCCCTATTATACATATCCTGATCCCGGCTATTAAGGATCACGTGGCTATGGAGATAGGAAATGATTCTGCGGTTATCCCTAGTGAGGATACTCAATCTCATTCAGGATCAAGATCATGGATCTCACCAATTATGAGATACTTACAACATGGAGAGATTCCTACAGGAGAAAACCCTAGGACTTTCAAATCTAAGGTATCTCAATTTACAATTATAAATAGTATGTTGTATAGACGATCTCTTGCAGGACCATACTTGAGATGCATTGAGGATCCTGAAGTCCAAGAAGTTTTAAAAGACTTCCATGAAGGAGATTGTGGAAACCACACTGGGGGCAGGGCATTATTCTCAAGGATCCTGAGGACAGGGTACTACTGGCCAACCATGAAAAGAGATGTTGTGGAGTATGCTAAAAGATGTGATCCTTGTCAGAGACACAACAATATCCTTCATCAACCAGCTGAATTGTTACATCCCATATCCTCCTCTTGGCCATTTATGAGATGGGGTATGGATATAGTTGGTAAGCTCCCTAAGGCACCTGGTGGAAAAGTATTCATGCTTGCTATGACTGATTACTTCTCCAAGTGGATAGAGGCCGAAGCTTTTGCCCAAGTCAGAGAAAAGGAAGTTATATCCTTCATTAAAAGAAATATTATAACTAGATTTGGAATTCCTTCTGAGATTATATGTGATAATGGTTCCCAATTTATTGGGGGCAGAACCACTAACTTTTGTGACAGCTGGGGGATTAGGATGATAACATCAACACCAGTCCACCCACAAGCTAATGGTCAGGCAGAATCATCCAACAAGTTCATCATCAACAATTTAAAGAAAAAGCTTGGATCCAAGAAAGGGAAATGGGCAGAAGAACTACCCTATGTGCTTTGGGCTGATAGGACAACCCCCAAGAATGCTACTGGTCAAACACCATTCTCTTTGGTATTTGGGGCAGAATCAGTGATCCCAACAGAAATGGTGGTTCCAACTGCAAGAACAAGTACCCGTGATCCTGAGGAAAATGATGAAAACTTGGCTCAAGACCTGGATACTATTGAAGAAATCAGGGATATGGCCAGGATAAGGATGGCCAGTTATCAACAAAGAATGGCTGGTGCTTACAACAAAAATGTCAGGATCAGAAGGTTTCAAGTTGGAGATATGGTATTAAGGAAAGCATTTCAGAATACCACCAATCCTGCGGATGGAAAGTTGGCTCCAAAATGGGAAGGCCCTTATTTGATTGAAGCTGAAGCAGGAAATGGGGCATATAGATTGCTAACCATGGAAGGTGATTTGCTACCAAGAGCTTGGAATGTTGTCCATTTGAAGAAATATTTCATGTGAGTAGGATCCTCATGGCATAGATGATCCTCATAATAGGGATATCCTTAAAGGATCCTCAAAGTATCGGTGATCCTTACTTAGGTAATATCCTAAACTTGAGCTATTTCATTTCATTATTTTCTCTTATAAGGATAAGGATCATGTATCCTTTATCCATCTCTCACGTGAGTTTAAGTTTTGAAAGTTCAGGTATCCTTAGCATAACGTTGGTTATCCATAGAAGCGATCCGTCTTTTGGGTTTAACCCCAGTTATTCGGGCTTGTCCCCAGATTCCGCCTGTAGCGCACGATGATCCTGGTGTAGTTCAAGGCTTTGGGACCAGTACTCGTTCTAGGGGCTGATAATCCCATTGTTCTGGCTATGCTTAGGATCCTACGTATAATGGTAGACGTACCATACATCCGTTCATAAGGTTTCTAACGTTTTCACGTTAGCTAAGGTTTCTAACGTTTTCACGTTAGCAAAGGTTTTGGCATCTTCATGTCACTAAGTTTGGATAGTCGCCAGTTAGGGCCATACTCCAGTTTGCATACGATCCTTGGGCTTGTCCCCAGTTATCCTTGGGCTTGTCCCCAGTTATCCTTGGGCTTGTCCCCAGTTGCTAACTCTTTTCTTATATTGGCTTAGTCCCAAGTTATGCTCTATTTCAGGTCCTTGAAGATAGGCAGCTAAGGATCCTTGATCCTTACTTCACTCTAAGGTTTATTTTATAGTTATCCTTATAATGGTTAGGATTCTAACTTGGATCCTCAGGTATGATCCTTAACTCTTTTGATCTTATTTATTATTCTTTTAAATAACCCCTATACTTGACAACTGAACTTATGATTTTTAAATTGTATCACTTTTTAGAACTTATCGGTTATGGGATATGTGATCCTGATCATATCCTAAGCTTTTTGAATAATTTTCAAGGCTTGATAATTATAAACAGAATGAACATTACAACAGTTGGAAAGGAAGATATTAAAAAGTATAACAACACAAGATAAGCGACAAAAGGTTAAGTTTTTATTTATCAACATAAGGCTAACCCTTTAAAGGTTGTCAAAATTACCTACCCGAGCATCTACCAGCAAAACGTGGCCCGTCCGCTGGGGTAGGTAAAGGGTGTCCATGATAATGAGTTCAAAGATAGTGCAGGAATATAAAGGCGGCAGGATCACAATGGCTTCATCCCCCAAACAGAGGATCCCTCCACCAATTGCAATCCTGCCTATTGTCCAAAGGATCATACATGACCCTTAATCCTAAAAACCTATTGTTTAGTACAACCCATCATTGTTCAACAAAAAACACCATCACCAAAACAAACTATCAAACTTAAAAAATTGGGCTCCGGCTACGTCTAGAAATATCCATCATTGCCCAATCAAGCAGCCTAAACCTTCGCTGCATCACCACCTCCGGCTCCACTTGCTTCACCAGCTTCATCCTTGCTACCAGCCTCGATTGTCAAGATCTCTCCAGCCTCCTCTTCATCACCCAATTCAGCCAGCCTTGCCTTCCATTCTTCAATTTCCCAGCTACTTTTGTCAAAGGCAGGATCCTGAGCTTCCAAGGCCATTTGAAGCTTGGTTTTGTACATTGCTATGGCGGCAGAAACTTTAGCATCATCTGTGATCTCCTGCCTTTCATAGTCAAAGTTAACCAGCACCTTAGCCATCTTCTGTTTGGTATCCTGGAGTTCCTTCTGAAGATCAGCAAGTGCAAGATCCTTGAGCACGGCAACCTGCTGGAGGTCGGCAATCTTTTTATCTTGATCCTCAACGTGGCCTACGTAATCCTCAATCTCAGCAAATTTCTGCAAAAGAAAAGGATAAAGCAGTTCAAGACCAAGTGATCCTTAGATCAGCAGGATATGATAGCAGGATATACGAGCAGAGACAGTAATCATTACATCATTAAAGTACTCGAGGAACTGGTGGCGAATTAAGGGCAGACCCTGCAAATCCTCAGCCTCGGAAGTCTTTCTTTTCTTGATTCCCTTTCCTTTGAGGGGTGCCTTGGGGATTGAAGCTGTGGGGCTGGTAGGAACCTTTCTTTTGGAGGATTTGACAGTGGTGAGATCGGTGACACTGAACCTTGAAGCAGCTTTGGCAGATTTTCCAGCACCTACACAACCAAAACAAGATAAGTATCTTTTCTTAATATACATTTAACTATTTATTTAAATTTTAAACAAGGATACTTACTTGACATTGTGACAGAGCCTGAGGATACCTCCTGTGAGTCTTGGGTTATTGTCTTAAAAGTTCTAGTTTCAGGGTCGAGTCCCCAGAAAGCAGCAAGTCTTTCCCTGGTTGCGGGTGTTGTGATGAGATGTGAAACAGAGATGGCTGCATGACACAAGACAAAGAAGGGGTTAGTGATCCTATTACAAAAACATGACCATCTGGTGATCCTTCCCAGGATCCTCCGGCCTACCATGGGTGGACCATGTTCTTGGTAAATGCTCTCCATCTGAAATGCTATCCCTTCTTACAAAGAAGAAGCGACGTTTCCAATCTTTGTCGTTTTTGGTGACTTTGAGAAGAGGATGATCTGCACTGGGTTTTCGTTTGAACAAATAACGGTGGGATCCAAAGGTAGTAAGATCATACAGTTCCGCCAGTTCTAACATTCCTAAATCAACGCCTTCCTGCTCGATGATCCTCTCTAGGGTGTATAAAACCCTCCAAATCATCGGCATGGCTTGAATGTAAGATATGCCGGTAAGGGAAAAGAAGGATTGTGTTAATTCCGGGAAAGGATAGGTGTACCCTATAGCAAATGGAGTAACTGGAAAGGCAACCCATGTTTCTGAAACATAGTCGCTCAGGGCAGTTGGATCGAAAGGTTTGAAAAAGACATTCGCCGGAAAATGGTGACGGATGTTATCTATTTGTGCATCGTTAAAGCAACACCTCTCGTTCACTGAGTCCTTGATGATCTTCTGACTCTTCAAAGGGCTATCCTTTTTGTGATCCTTGCCCGGGGAGCTTCGGAGCAACATTCTCGAAGTGACGGAGATAAAGAAGAAAAACAGAGTAAGAGAGGAAGAAAGAGGAGAGAGAAATACCTGATCGATCGTCGACTGAGAATTTAAAGGGAGTTTCTTTCGAATTTGAATGCATAATGATCCTATCTATATCTCTATTTATAATTATGATTCTGCAGGATTGTCACTTCCGTGACATCATCATCGCAACGGCTAGTTCTATTTTAACGGCTATATATCCGTTAGTTTGTTACGGATAAGATCAAGAAAACATAACTCGATAATTTTACAATTTCACTCCTTATATTTTGGGGGCAATTGTTAGGGGAGGATTTTCTAACAATTAGTGATCCTTATTCGTTATCCTAACTGGTGATCCTTACTTTTGTGACAGGTGGTGATCCTCAGAAGAGCTTCAGGATCAGGATCATGGATCACTTTAAGGATCCTCGTACTGACGATTGTTTACTTATGTATTATACTATCTCGCAGGTATGACGAGCTTGACCAGGTCTTGGCGACATTCCTGGAGAATATTCCTAAACTATTCTGCACGTGCTTGACCAAAAATAGACGTTGTGGAGAACGTGGAGGCTTGGCACGAAAGTCGGATAGTTAGTTTAGGTGGTTATTTCTATTTTAAAAGGGAGTAACGAGCTAGTAGAAAAGAGAGAGTCATTTTTTGCAGTCACACACACTCGTACAAACGCTCATACAAGCTCTCGTTCAAACACTTAGCAATTTCATACACTTTCTACACATTTCACCGTAGTGATCCTTGTACCTAGCTCGTTACTATCCGAAGTTGTAAACATTAATTCATTTATTTGAGCTTGGTGATCGGTAGTTTCCATCACCCGGGGTTTTTTGTGCCGGAGATCAACTCTTGATTAAGGGCTTTTTCCCCGTATAAACCCTTGTGTTGTTTGTGCAATTTTTCACTAAAGTGATCCTCATCATTGTTACACATTTTAAGCATCATACCCCGTAATCTAGAGTTTGGTTGCAATATCCTCATCTGATTTTTTGACCAAAACAGTTAGTGTTATATGAATTATTAAAAATGTTACCTCCCGCAGGATTCGTGTTCGGAATTGCGGATGTGAATCCATATTGACGAGACTCTGGCATGATTGAAGGACCAGAGGGAGCAATGGTCTGCATTGGTATGAAGTCTCCTTGATGAACGTCCGAGCTCTGAGGCTGCATACTTCTCAAGAATCCTTGATCCTGAAGGACGTTGGATCCTTGAAGTTGAGATGATCCTTGAACCTGAAAGGATCCTGGAACTAGAGAAGATCCTAGGACCAGAGAGGATCCTGGAACCAGAGAGGATCCTTGGACAAGGGAGGATCCTCGGACCGGGAAGGATCCTTGGACCTGGGAGGATCCTTGGACCTGGGAGGATCCTTGGAACTGGGAGGATCCTTGGACCTGGGAGGATCCTTGGACCTGAGAGGATCCTTGGAC
The DNA here is from genome assembly GCA_030545235.1 of Helianthus tuberosus. Lineage (NCBI taxonomy): Eukaryota > Viridiplantae > Streptophyta > Magnoliopsida > Asterales > Asteraceae > Helianthus > Helianthus tuberosus. The sequence goes on from CM060391.1 coordinate 40,048,669, forward strand.
CTCAGAGGATCCTTGAACTGCATGCATTCCCATATATCCTCCTGACGTGAAGTATCCCTGATGCTGAGAAGAGGATCCTAATGGTTGAGAAGAGGATCCTTGAGGCTGGAAGTGAGAGCCAAATGCCTGACTCATAGTTGCTGTTCCATAACGCCTTCCTGGTAATTCACCCAAGTATTGCACGTCCGGAACTGCTAAGTGTTGGGAAGTTATGACTGGAGTGTCGAAGTTCAGCGACCTTGGCATCAGAGGGGAGTGATCCTCCACTGATTTCTTCTGTTTCTTGATCTCATCGATCTCCCGGAGGATCCTTTCGTTGGTTTTGTCCTGCTCTTGTGCATGATTCCTCATCTGCAAAATCAGAGCATAAAGATCATTAGTAGTAGGATTAGTTGAAACAGAAGAAGTAGGTGGTTTTTGGAAAAAGGGGGTTTGTTTCTTCGCAGCATTCTTAACATTCTTCTGGGATCCAGAAGGTGGTGGAGGCAAAGGAGGAACGCCTTGGGAAGAACTGAATGAGGGCATCAAACTTGAAGTATTCTTCGCTGAGGAAGCCATCTGCTTGGTTGTAACGAACCGAAATGAGCACGAAAATACGAATCTTTCTAGGAATGAAGCACCAATTGCCCCACGGTGGGCGCCAAACTGTTTTGGTCAAAAATCAAGCAATGATAATGCAACCAAACTTTCTGTTGTGAGGTATGACGCTTGAATTGATGAACAACAATAAGGATCACTATGAAATGTAATGAACAAGTGACACGAAGATTTATACGAGGAAAAAGCCCTTGATCAATGAATGATCTCCGGCATAAAAAACCTCGGGTGATGGAAACTACCAATCACCAACTCAAATTAAACAAGAAATGTAATACAACTTCGGATGATAGCGAGCTAAGTACAAGGATCACTATAGTGTATTGTGTAAAAAAGTGTGTAATCGCCAAGTGAGTTAACGAGAGCTGATGAGAGCAGTTGTATGAGTGTGTGTGTAGCCAAAAATAGCCAAGTGTTTTCTAACTAGCTCGCTACCCCTTTAAAAATGGAAAATATCTACACTAACTAACATTCCGAAAATGGTGCAAGTCCTCCACGACTTCATAACGTCCACTTTTGGCCAAGCACGTGCGGAATAAACATAGAATATGCTCCAGGAATATCGCCAAGACCAAGTCCAAATTGATACTCCTGCAAAACAATTTCGAATTCAAAGTAGACAACCGTTAGTACAAGGATCCTTATGATGATCCATGATCCTGATCCTTAAATACTTCTGAGGATCACCAATTCAAACAGAAGTAAGGATCACCAAGCCCAACGGCGATTGAGGATCACTGATCATTTAGAAATCCACCCCTAACAATGGCATTTCACAATCATTATGTTTGTTTGGTGTTTTTATTAAAATAATGTATTTTTTGTTTTAGCTGAAAAATACATAAAAAACAACAGAAAAAGAAAATTAAAAAAATAAAAATAGAAACAATTCATTTTCCAAATCTTCACTGTCATCAGTCTCTTTCTTCTTTGAAACATGTTCACTGGCAGTTTGACTTTGGCATGCTTGAGTTTTTGTTGTTGAAGTAGGCTTTTTTGTGGCCGTTTGGAAAGACAAAATGACGTGAGTTTTTTGTTTGAATATTTATCTTCAAACCACTCATCAGTGTCATTCGTCTCTGATCGGAGTGTCGCGCTCCGGTCAAAGATAATATTTATAAGCCCTAATTACCCTTAATAGATAGCTAGTGGTAGTGAGGGGTCGAACCACGAAGAGTATGTGGTTTGTGTACGGATTTGATTGAATTATGAAATGATGTCACTTTTATGAAGCTTGCTATCTTGTTTTTGTATATTTTTATTTGATTGAAAGAGGTGATTTAAAATTACTAAAGTAATTTGTTTGATAACTACTAAGAACTAACAATTGCAATAATGTAAATAAGGGTTTTGACAAGATAGAGAAAACAAGGTTCACACCCGGTTCGGTAATTGCACTCCTAAGGTTCTTACACGTTTTAGTTTTAATTCACTTGATTATGTTATTAACGGATTTCTATCATCAAAGCTTAGGTGCCAATTGCTATCGACGCATAACACGGACTACAATGCACTTCGTTACTTCGGACAAGTAAAACCTTTTGAATGACAAGGCATAATTGCACAAACTTGTTTCGCAAAGTCAAATTTCATAACTCACTCGACAATTCACAAATATAGTTCAAATGCAAGACAATTGTCAATCAATTCAAATACAATCCAAGTTGTCACAAAATCAAGCTAAAACATTGTTCAAACCCTAGACTTACAATAACCTACACCGGGGTGAAACCTCCAAAGAATTAGCCGCGCATGATCGAAGAAACTTGATCACCGGATGTTGAAAGCTTGACTTGGATCATCATGAAGCGTGAAGATGGAATGATAGATGACGGTTAGGGTTTTAATTGAATGATGTTGGTGAATGGATGCGTGGATTGATGGATTGGAGAATTGGTGAGGCTAGGGTTTCGGAATCAAGATGATGATGATGAATTGTTCTTGATTCGGGTTGTAGAGAGGATGGGTAGGTGAATGGTAGGTGATAGATGTGTGATAATGGCTCCAAGAATCGTTTTCAAACTCTAGAAGAAGTGTAACCCCTGAAAAATAATCCCCCAACAACCTCTTTGACTCGTTATTTTAACCCAAAACAAAATCAACCGCGCAGCAATATTGACGAGCCGTCGCCGACGGCCTGATGCCCCGTCGGCGACGGTCCTTAATTGTTGAGTTAGTGCCGACGGTGTATCTTGCTGTCTACGGACAAACCAGGCGACGGAAGTTTGTGCAAACCGTCAGCGACGGCCCATATGGGCGTCGGCGACGGTGCCCAGATGTTTGGTTTTCTGTTTCTTCCATTTCTTGAGTCCGGTTGACCCGTTTCGCATCCCGGTGGTTCCGTTTTCGCTCCGGTGACTCAAAAAGCTCCCGAAAAGCTCCTTAAACTCCGTTAAACCTGCAAAACACATATCTAATCAAGAGTAGGCAATTCGAACTAAAACTTGTGTAAAAACATCAAATTAAACAATTACAAGCACCGGATTTCGACCACGTATCACATCCCCACACTTGTCTTTTGCTTGTCCTCAAGCAAATCTGTTTTTCACTTTCACGTGGGTCGAACAACGAATACACTCCCCATTCCCGAGACGAAGGTTAAGGTCCAATGTCATGCTAAAGTTCAAACTCTTTACAATATTCAACGTATTTAGTGGTAATGTGATTTTATTTGCACAAATAGTTACCCAAGATTAACCCGCCCGTGAAACCAACAGTTCATGCACATCCCTCACAATGTTCTCTCCACTCGGCTTATAAATTGGCTAATATTTATAATGTATTAGCACTTCAAAGAATACGCACTCAAAACCGATTAGAACATATACCCGCATAAGCTTGCAACTCAATCATTCTCCACTATTGATCACGAGCACTAAGCACAAGTCATAAGGTCTTGTAAGGGTTGTAACGGGGCTAGGCTAAGGGTAGGAATTAGGATATTTTTAAAGTGGCTAAGGCGATGAAAATTTGATTTTTATTACAAACCACGAACCTAGACAAAACTAAAAACAACTATCAACTATAAGGCAACAACTTTCGCCTTTTATTCAACGACTACTAACACATCTTTTTGTATTTTTCTCAATGTCTTTTCAACTCTTTTTCATAACATTTTCTAATTTTGATTTTTTTTTACAATCATAATAACTATACAAATGTAATTCCTATAATCGAATTTTCATCACATGGGCTTAAAAGAAAAGGTTTAGCGGTTATGGGCTATAGGTGGTCAAACGAAAGGTTTAGGCTCAAATTGGGAAACTAGGGGATTATTTGGGTAAGGATAGATAAATGGTTTTAAGAGAAAAGGTTTACCTAATACCTTAATCATTCTCGTGCTTGTATTCGGTCTATAGTCTCAAACGTATCAAAAGTTGCAAGTTCTACAATATATGACTAATGGTCCACTCAAACAAAGAAACACAAACATGTAATCTATGATATAAAAGTGGCTCAAATTCTCACATATCTAGAAGGGTATGGTATGTGACATGCATAAACTACTAGTTCCTTAGGCGGATTATTCCCAAATAACTACCCACTAAATACCCGTCATGCTATTAACTTGAACTTGACCGTGACAAAAGACCAAATGGTTTGTGACATCCCTCGTTGACTTAGTTACTTGTGCTTTTAAGATCGCTTTTTTTTTTAGACAAGATATTTTGAAATTTTTTTTGAAATTTTCCCCCATCCCCACACTTGAGGTAAACATTGTCCTCAATGTGTAGTGTTTAAATGAACGGGTCAAAAACGAAAATTTTTACTACTCCCCCATCCCCACACTTGAGGTAAACATTGTCCTCAATGTGTAAAAACTAGAGTATTAGATGCACAAGGGATGTGACACGGCTAATTCCCCCAAATTTTCACCCCGGAAACATAATATACAAGATACATTCCACTTATTTGCTAATCTAAAGATCAAAAGTAAAAAGAAACGTATGCACCTGGATTTTTGGAGCTCATTCTTCATATGCTCCTCTCTTCTTCATGAAAGCGGTTGTCCCACGAACCTAATGTACCTACAAATCTTAACCCTTGTGTAGAAGCATGCTTCTCACAACCATCAAAATTTGTTAGTTACCTAGTTCTACCACTTTTATGAAATTATTACCAAGTCATACCTTATTTTACTTTGATTGGTGTGGAAAATAATTTACAACAACAACAAACCTAACTCACTTTCGTAGGAATCACGGTTGCATTTAGCTCATGCAACAAGCCCTTTTAAACCCCCCAATAGCTTGGGAGGACGAGAGGTCTCGTGAGGGTTATATAGGGAACACACCCACAACGTTCATTTAACTAGGCGAGAATTTAAATAACAAAATGAAAATAACGAAAATAAAATAATATACAACAACAACAACAAAAGACATACCTCGCCTCTACCGCTGATATCTCTCATTAGGGTTCACTGGCGGGTTCGGCTGGTACGGATAACCAGTGAGGGCCTCAAGCATATCCCTATAGTTATCTAATGGGCTCGACTCTCCTTGTGGCGGCGGTTGGTACGGCATCGGAACAAAACTCGAGCCGACTGCCTCGGGCCAATGAGGGGTTGGATCGGATGGGCCTTGCGGATGAGGAAGATTGGGGTAATCGGTCCACCCCGAGTGTTCAACATATGGGAGACCGGCTTGATAATCTCTTTGATGGCGCTCTTGATCATGGAGCACCTTGAAGTTATTAATCGCCATTTGGTTAGAGAAAGCCAACGCTCCCCATCGGCGTTGGTCCAACTCTCTTTGTGCGGTTTGGCTCCTAGCCGCCTCTTCTTCCCATGCCCTTCTATGGGCCCTTTCTTCCTCTTGCAACTGTATCATGCGTTCCATTTGTGACTGTTGTAACGCATGTTGCAGCTGTTGTTCCTCCAACTGCTTTTCCACCTTCTCGCGGAAAGATGCTTGAAAACCCCATTGTTGCTGCGAGTACGCCCCTTGCGCCTCTTCCCATTCGCTCCTACTAGCATGGTATTCTCTAGCTTCACCAATACCTGCCGATACATTGTCGTACACCGCTTGTGTCCCACGGACCCACAACCTGTACGACGGTGGTTGCCTTTGGTTCACGAAATTTGCAACATCATATGAGATTTCCCTATGCTGTTTCCGGTACCTACGCCTCGGTCCCCGTGGACCGGAAGGATCAGTCTCCTCCTCAACGTCAGGCATCTCCTCATCGCCCTCTTCTTCATCACCTTCTTCTTCGTCGTCCTCTTTATCATTAAACCGATAACTATCTCCTTGTTCGTCTTCGACCGTATGTAGGTGACCAAAAGCTTTCACTGTTATCTTCCAGTGTCGCCTCATGGTGGCGAAATTGAATTGATCAATGGGCTTAGACACCCACAGTGAATCTGGAGGCAATGCATTCTGTTGAAGAATCATGGCGCTAATCAACCTTGCATAGGGAATCATCTTCCGCTTAAACGATTCCCGTGTATCCTAGGTGTTGATCATAACAATTTGACGCCACGAGAGCTTTGGCGTCCCATATAACAAAGCGTGCAAAACCCGACAGTCGGGTGCCTTCACCATTCCCCGGTCTCCGAACCGTACCATAATGTTCTCTAACGAGATACCTTGAAGTATTTTTCCCATCAAAGACAAATGGGCTCTTGCATCGCTTGCACCCCCAGAACCCGGTAATGTATCCTCTAAAAGCCTCACTGGATCAGCATCATTTTTCTTGTTGTCCAAAAACTGATCATACCCATAATAGTCGTAGGCGTCCACCCCAAGCGAGTCAAACCTCGCAATAGCATTCATATGTTCGAAGGACATGACCATTTGATTTTTTCCAACGTTACCAATTAACTTCCACCTATGAGCCGGCCTATCCGAGTGTTCAAAACGAAGGGTGGATAGCCACTCACAAACTGCCCCCAAGTATACCCGAGTGGTGATGTCATCACACCAGTCAATCACCCGTTCCCAACCAAGTTTCTTAAACCTTTGCACTATACCAATCTTCCTAAACTCTTCAACATCTACCGTGCGCTCACAAACCGCCCTGTCGGGTATGGGTTTTGAAACACCCGTAACCATTTTCATCTTCCACATCTTGGCTTCTAACCTCTTATTGTTGTAACGAGAAAGAGCCTTTGTTTTCTCTTCCAGCCATACCGAAGCCGACCTACTATTCTTAGCTTCCACCCAATCCCAATCTTGCCGAATAAGTTGCCCATCGCCCTCTACTACATTACTTAGTTGTTCCCAACGTCTTTGATATACCCCGGAGCCCGAACCGGCTCCCGACGATGAACCTTGACCGGAAGTCTTTGCTTTCTTGCTTCCTCGAAACATGGCTACAATCACAAGACAAAGACAACAACAATTAGTACACCCCAAACTTTCAACAATCTCAAACTTTGAACATAGTATGTAATGTTGAATTTCAATCGAAATTTAGATGTAAAATCGCCTTTTTAAACTTCCCAAGTCGCTTATTTTATCATCTATGTCAACTAAACATGTTCAATCCTAAAATTTTGCAAAAGAAAATCATGATTTCAACACTGTTCAACATCACTACTATGTTCAATCATGCCAAAATTTTAGTGTAATCACATCACTAAAGCTAAAGCATGCTCAAAACCCACCCAAATCAAACAAACACCCTAAAATTTATGCTAACACATCCTACATTGTGATAAACAACCTACTCTTAAACAATAAGTTTAAAATTTCGGAAGAAATCAACAACACATATGAAAATCATGCATAAATTAAGTGAAAGTTCATACCTTTGGTGAAGATTGACAAGAAGAACTAAAGAAAAGTGTAAAATAAGAAGCTTGGATGAACACTCTTCAAAACCCTAAAACACACGTCCAGAAATCTTGCAAACGAGCAAGAATTGATGGAATTTGTTATGGGGGTTTTGTTCCTCTCTGAAAATCACTCAGGATAGGCTCAAGAAGTAAGTGATTTGGTTAAGGATTGAGAAAGTTATGAGTGAAGTAAGGATTAGGGTTCTAGAGAGAAGTTGGGGAAGATGAAGTTGGAATGCAATAGAGAAGGGGAAAAAAACGTATGAATCTGAATTGACAGTGATATTAGGTTGATTTCGGGTCAAAAGTGTGGTTTAAAGATGTTTCGGGTCAAGTTTGGGTACCCAATAAATGTTTTAAGTCCGATTTACGAGCCAACAACCGACCAGCGTCGGAACGGTTTAGAAGGACCGTCGGCGACAGTCAGTGCATCCGTCGGTGACGGTGTGCAAAATAAAAAACTGGGCCGACGGCTTAACTCGCTGTCTACGGTGAAATGTCATCTACGGAAGTTTTGGGGAACCGTGGGCGACGTCCAAACCCACCGTCGGCGACGGCTCTTGTATTTTTCAATTTTAAATTTTAATTTTTTTTTTTATAAAATGGAGGAATTTTATTAACTTTTAATAAAGGGGCTATGTACAATAAAAATTCCTAAAAATTATTAAAAATCTTTTTGTGATTTTTTTTTTATAAGTTAAACTTTTAAACATGAAAACCGTTAACGGCACTACCACCCCCCGAAAAAATCGTGTATTGTCCTCAATGCACATAAACAAGTCTAAAAACATACCTTGTATCTTCATGACCCGTTCGGGATGTCTGGACTTCACACAATCAGGAGAGATTAGTAGGAATTGAAAACGATTAACATCAAAGCACACAAACAATTAAATAATTGTACATAACTTTACACAAAATATTACCGGTCCTTTTCATTCGACCTCATAGGTTGGCACACTTACCACGAAGTTTACCAACTCCACATTCTCGTTCTTTTTCTCATTGTTACCATCAAGAAATGGTTTAAGGCGATGCCCGTTAACCGTTTGCTTCGACCCATCCTTCGGGTCCTTGATTGTAACATCTCCAAGCCTTCCGACCCGTGTAATCACATACGGGCCCATCCACTTACTCTTGAGCTTTCCGGGAAAATATTTAAGCCTTGAATTGTAGAGCCACACCTTTTGACCCACTTCAAATTCCTTTGGCTTTAACTTCGCGTCATGTGCCCTCTTCATGTCATCCTTGTATTTTGAGGCACACTCATACGCTTCTTCCCTAAGCTCCTCCAACTCGCAAGGCTTTAATTTCCGCTCTTTACCTGCATCATCGTATTTCATGTTAACTTCTTTAATAGCCCACCAAGCACGATGCACAAGCTCAACCGGCAAGTGACAATTCCGCCTATAAACTAAACGGTAAGGAGTGGTTCCAATAGGTGTTTTATGAGCCGTTCTATAAGCCCATAAAGCATCATTCAACTTCGTTGACCAATCCTTTCGGTCGGGTCGAACGGTCTTTTGCAAAATTTCTTTTATTTGCCTATTGGAAACCTCAACTTGACCGCTTGTTTGTGGGTGGTAGGGAGTAGCAATTCGATGGTCAACACCATACCGTTTCAAGAGTTTGCCAAAATTAAAATTCTTGAAGTGAGATCCCCCATCACTAATGATCACCCGGGGAACTCCAAATCTGGAAATTATATTCGTTTGTACAAAATTGCAAACAACGGTGTGGTCATTCGTCTTGGTGGCAATCGCTTCGACCCATTTGAATACATAATCGACCGCCACCAAAATGTATAAATTACCATGCGAATTAGGGAATGGGCCCATGAAATCGATCCCCCATACATCAAAAATATCTACAATGAGGATCGGTTGCATGGGCATTCATCCCTTTTTGATATACTCCCTAACTTTTGACACTCAATGCAATTTTTAGCGAAATTAAAAGCATCTTTGAAAATAGTCGGCCAATAAAGGCCGCCATTGAGCACTTTGTGCCCGGTTTTGTGACCACTGAAATGGCCCCCACAAGCAAATGAATGCAAGTGCGTCAAGACACTAGGAATCTCCTCGTCGGGTATGCATCTTCGAACGACTTGATCCGGACAAAACTTGAATAAGTCCGGTTCTTCCAATGTGTAGTACTTGATTTGAGATAGGAAGTGCAACCTCTTCCTTCTATCCCAATGAGCCGGCAAGTCACCTGTAACCAAATAGTTGACAATATTAGCATACCATGGTAATATTCCAACTTTTAAAATTTGCTCATCGGGAAAATTCTCATTGATCTCTTCACGGGAAGAATCCTCCACACTCAACTGAGACAAATGGTCCGCGACCACATTTTCACTCCCTTTCTTGTCTCGGATCTCCAAGTCAAACTCTTATAACAAGAGAACCCATCAGATTAGCCTCGGCTTCGCATCCTTCTTGTCCATGAGATACCTAACTGCAGAATGGTCAGAATAAACAATGACCTTAGTACCCCATATATAAGCACGAAACTTATCCAACGCATATACCACCGCAAGTAGCTCTTTCTCGGTAGTCGTGTAATTCAATTGTGCATCCGAGAGAGTCTTACTTGCGTAGTAAATGGCAACCGGTTTCTTATCTACCCTTTGACCCAACACGGCCCCCACCGCATAATCACTTGCATCACACATAATTTCGAATGGTAATGACCAATTCGGTGATTGCAAGATTGGGGCCTCAACCAACTTTTGTTTTAACACATTAAAGGCATTTTGACAATCTTGGTTAAATTCAAACGGTTGATCTTTTAGCAATAATTTACATAGGGGTTTGGTTATATCACTAAACCCTTTTATAAATCTTCTATAAAACCCCGCGTGACCCAAAAACGATCTAATACCCTTAACATTTGTGGGATAAGGTAAGGTAGAAATAACTTGCACCTTTGCACGGTCAACCTCTATCCCACGACTCGACACTACATGCCCCAACACAATCCCTTCTTGAACCATGAAATGGCTCTTCTCCCAACTCAAAACAAGATTTTTCTCAACACATCTTTTCAAAACTTTTTCGAGTTGGTCAAGGCATGTATCAAATGATGACCCGAATATTGAGAAATCATCCATGAAGATTTCCAAAGACTCCCCCACCATATCTGAAAAGATACTCATCATACACCTTTGAAAGGTGGCGGGGGCATTACAAAGTCCAAACGGCATTCGCCTAAATGCGAAAGTACCGTATGGACAAGTAAAGGTAGTCTTTGCTTGGTCTTACGGATGTATAGCAATTTGATTGTAACCGGAATAACCATCCAGAAAACAATAAATTTTTTGTCCGGCCAATTTCTCAACTATTTGGTCAATAAATGGTAAAGGGAAATGATCTTTGGAAGTTGCAGCATTTAACTTCCTATAATCAATACAAATACGCCACCCGGTTACCGGCCGAGTGGCGACCTCTTCACCTGCGTCATTTGTGACGACTTGAATACCAGCCTTTTTCGGAACTGTTTGTGTCGGGCTCACCCATTGGCTATCCGAGATAGGGTATATGATACCCGCATCTAGCCACTTTAACACCTCCTTCTTGACCACCTCTCGCATATTTGGATTTAATCTTCTTTGGGTGTCACGGGAAGGACTCATACCATCTTCCGTGATGATTTTGTGCATCACCACCGAGGGACTAATTCCCTTCAAATCCGCTATGGTCCATCCGATAGCGGCTCTATGGACGACCAATACCTTCATCAACTTCTCTTCTTGCTCCCCGGTTAAGTTGGATGCAATAATTACCGGGAGCGTGCTACCTTCTCCCACATAAGCGTATTTAAGATGCTTGGGTAGCACCTTCAACTCTAACACCGGAGGCTCTTCCAACGACGGTTTTAACTTTGTGTCGATGCTTTCCGGAAGACTTTCCACTTGGTGTGTCCAAGTAGGCCTTCCTTCCTTTGCCGCCATAACCTCCAATTCCTTCATCTCTTCATCCATGCTCCGATTTGTTTCTCCTTGTAACCTGTCAAACATGAAACACTCCTCTATTGTGTTTTCCTCTTCGACGCTAGTGTCGCATAGAGGTATACACTCGTCAACGATGTCCGCCATGTAACATTCATCGCCAACTAGAGGATCCGTTAATCTTGAAAAGACATTTAACCGCAACCGACGGTTACCAAAAGTCATGTCAACCGTGCCCGATTTGCAATTAATTTGGGCATTCGATGTTGCCAAAAATGGTCGACCTAGGATCACCGTTAGTTGCTTTGTTCGGTCCAAAGAAACATAATCTAATACAAGAAAGTCCACCGGATAATAAAAGTCCTCGACCTTGACTATTACACCCGTGACTATCCCACGGGGTAGTTTAGGAGTTAAATCGGCTAACACCACGGTAGTGTTAGACACTTGAAGTGGACCAAAATCGTATTGGTCATATAAGCTACCCGGCAAGATACTCACACTTGCCCCAAGATCCAAAAGTGCCCGTGTCATTTTAAATTCACCCACTTGTATAGAAATAATGGGCGCCCCCGGATCTTGAAGTTTTGGTGGAAGTGCACCCGAAAGAATTGAACTCACGTTTTCGGTTAAATCAAGTTTTTTAGGAAATTTGTGAGTCCTCTTTTGGGTACATAAATCCTTCAAGTATTTAGCATATGAAGGTATTTGTTTGATGGCATCCAAGAGTGGTAAATTAATTTTTACTTGTTTAAAAATTTCCCACATCTCTTCTTGATGTGGGCCTCTTTTGTTTACCACTTTCTTAGATGGTCCTAAAAGAGCTTCGGGAAAAGGGGCGGTATTAACCTCCACACCCTTGTCCTTAGCCTTTGGGACGGGAACGGTCACAACGGGTGTATCTTTATTAAATTCATTTTTATTTTGACCCGTTTGACCGTTACTACCTTCATCATCACTCGCATCTTCCACCACCCCTTCAACAAACTTGGGTGATGGTGGCTCAACACCATTATCTATCACTCGACCACTACGTAAAGAAATTTTATTTATCGGTACCTCACGTGTGTTTTTCGAGCTCGACCCATGATGCTTAGGGTTCACCGCGGTGTCACTTGGAAGCCTTCCCGTGCTTCCCCTCAATTGAGCCATTTCCTCCGCGAGTTGGCCCACTTGCTTTGCTAATGCCTCATGTGCTTTATCCCGAATCTCGTTTGTCTTCTTTATCTCTTTGATATCATTGTGAGATTCTTTTATGTTGTTTTGAGATTCTCTTTGCATATTCAATAAAGCATCCATTTTAGCACTCAAGTCATCGCCATCGGTTTGATTGTTTGACCCACTTCCATTGCCGCCTTGATTGTTGTAATTTCGTTGATAACCACCTTGGTAATTGTTGTCCCTACCTTGGTACCCTTGGTTATAATTTCGTTGATAACCTCCTTGGTTACCACCTTGGCGGTTTTGATATGATGATCCGCTTTGACCTCCTTGATTACCCGATTGGAAGTTCGGGTTCATTTGATTTGAAGCATTACCATATCAGAAATTAGGGTGATTTCTCAAACCCGGATGGTAGGTGTTGGAGTTCATGTCATATTGCTTTCTATCTCCATACACTTGATTGACTTCCTCCAATCCTGTTGGACATTGTTCCGCTCTATGTCCGATATCACCACATTCCTCACATACATCAAACTGGACCGCGTTAACCTCCTTCTTCTTCATTCGAGCCATTTCCCGCTCTAGAGTAGAAATCCGATCTTTAGAGTCAAGATCGGGAAGTGACCGGGAAACGGGATGTTTTTTAGCTCTATCGGCCGATTCTTTCTCTTTTGACTGCTTACTCATCCGCTCTAAGAACTCCCAATCATCGTCTCCGTGATTGCTCAAGAGAGTCCCGTTGCTCGTTGATTCAAGGCGATTCCATGTTGTGTCATCTAGACCCCGTACAAAACACTTAACCAACTCCCACTTCTCAATTTGATGATGTGGGCATCTTCGCATCATTTCCTTGAATCGAGTGAACGCCTCATGCAATGGCTCACCCGATAGTTGGCGAAAAGACCTAATTTCATCACGAGCATCACCGGTCTTCGCCATAGAATAGTATTCATCTAGAAATGCTTGTTGCATCTCTCCCAATGTGCGGATGCTATTGGCCGGGAGGGTAAGGAACCATTGCTTCACTTTGTCCTTCAATGAGAATTGGAACAAGCGAAGTTTGACTTCTTCTAACGCAAAGTTGTGCCCCCCAATAGTGCTACAAATAGAAGAAAATTCCGCCAAATGTGTGTACGGTTCATCATTGGATCTCCCATTGAAGTGAGGAAGTATGTTGATGTAATGAGGTTTACAATCAAACATCCTTCGCTCACAAATGATTGGCGAATCATTTTCAGTAACAATGGGCCTGAAACGGTCATTCACTCCCCGTGGAGGTTGTTGAGGACGATACGGACCGTTAACTTCTTGATCATCATTTCTCCGATTATCTCTTCTATCATCCCTTCTCTCATTCCTTCTTTCATCTCATCGCTCATCTCTTCTATCGCCCCTTACTTGATTCCCACCTTGATTACCTCTTTGATTGCCACCTCCCACGAAACGAGGAATCCGATTTGGGTTTCCATTATTATTGTTATTGTAATACCCGTCATTTCGATTCCGTTGGTTATTGTTTCGTGGTTGGCGGTTATTCTCATAACCGTCATTCCTCCTATTCCCATGGCCATAATCGTCTTCCCCAACGTAGTTGGCATTTTGGTAGCCAAACTCTTCATCTTCGTACCCTCTTGCACGATAGTCATTACCCCGATTGATGTATCCCCAATCTTCATCATCGTCCACTCTATCATCATAATAACCCCCATCGTCCGAATTTTCTGTATGAATACTTACGTGTTCCGGCGATTGATAACCGGGAACACTGTAAGGTTCATCATCGGGGATTGCATTTCTTAAGTCGTCGATATTGAAAAATGGGTCTTCATCCACGGGATTGCCGCGGTCTCGATTACCTCTACGATTGGAGTTGACATTCCGATCATCAAGGTTGATGGGTAACGAGGCTTGTCGATGAAGGGTTTGTTGTTGGGGTGTTCGTTGAGTGTTATTGGGATTTTGGTTTCGGAAAGGTGGAGTGGGTGGTCTAGCGTTGACGTTACCACCCGGTTGCTCTTGAGGTATAGGTTGGACGTTTTGGGCGGGATAAAAGGTTCCTCGGGATTGAAATTGATTTGGGTTGAGGTTTTGGTTGGAGTTGAAGTTTTGATTGGAGTTGTGGTTCGCCATTGAATCGGTTTCAATGGTCGGTGTGACTGGTGGTGTTTGGTTGGTTTGATTAGAAGCAAGTGTTGCTTCCAATCGGCTTGCTAGGTTTCTTCTTGCGACTCTTTCGATTTCCGGTTCGTAGACTAAAGGTGAAGTCCTCCCGGAGTTCCGCGTATGCATGCACTACCTGTAACCTGCACAAGTAACACACCCCGCGTAACAAGGAAAAAGACAAGTACAAAAAGAAAGCTAAACAAATTAAACAGATAATCACGCAAATTCAAACAATATCCAAACACAAAGCGCACGCACTCCCCGGCAACGGGGGCAAAATTTGATCGGAGTGTCGTGCTCCGGTCAAAGATAATATTTATAAGCCCTAATTACCCTAAACAGATAGCTAGTGGTAGTGAGGGGTCGAACCACGAAGAGTATGTGGTTTGTGTACGGATTTGATTGAATTATGAAATGATGTCACTTTTATGAAGCTTGCTATCTTGTTTTTGTATATTTTTATTTGATTGAAAGAGGTGATTTAAAATTACTAAAGTAATTTGTTTGATAACTACTAAGAACTAACAATTGCAATAATGTAAATAAGGGTTTTGACAAGATAGAGAAAACAAGGTTCACACCCGGTTCGGTAATTGCACTCCTAAGGTTCTTACACGTTTTAGTTTTAATTCACTTGAATATGTTATTAACGGATTTCTATCATCAAAGCTTAGGTGCCAATTGCTATCGACGCATAACACGGACCACAATGCACTTCGTTACTTCGGACAAGTAAAACCTTTTGAATGACAAGGCATAATTGCACAAACTTGTTTCGCAAAGTCAAATTTCATAACTCACTCGACAATTCACAAATATAGTTCAAATGCAAGACAATTGTCAATCAATTCAAATACAATCTAAGTTGTCACAAAATCAAGCTAAAACATTGTTCAAACCCTAGACTTACAATAACCTACACCGGGGTGAAACCTCCAAAGAATTAGCCGCGCATGATCGAAGAAACTTGATCACCGGATGTTGAAAGCTTGACTTGGATCATCATGAAGCGTGAAGATGGAATGATAGATGACGGTTAGGGTTTTAATTGAATGATGATGGTGAATGGATGCGTGGATTGATGGATTGGAGAATTGGTGAGGCTAGGGTTTCGGAATCAAGATGATGATGATGAATTGTTCTTGATTCGGGTTGTAGAGAGGATGGGTAGGTGAATGGTAGGTGATAGATGTGTGATAATGGCTCCAAGAATCGTTTTCAAACTCTAGAAGAAGTGTAACCCCCGAAAAATAATCCCCCAACAACCTCTTTGACTCGTTATTTTGACCCAAAACAAAATCAACTGCGCAGCAATATTGACGAGCCGTCGCCGACGGCCTGATGCCCCGTCGGCGACGGTCCTTAATTGTTGAGTTAGTGCCGACGGTGTATCTTGCTGTCTACGGACAAACCAGGCGACGGAAGTTTGTGCAAACCGTCGGCGACGGTGCCCAGATGTTTGGTTTTCTGTTTCTTCCATTTCTTGAGTCCGGTTGACCCGTTTCGCATCCCGGTGGTTCCGTTTTCGCTCCGGTGACTCGAAAAGCTCCCGAAAAGCTCCTTAAACTCCGTTAAACCTGCAAAACACATATCTAATCAAGAGTAGGCAATTCGAACTAAAACTTGTGTAAAAACATCAAATTAAACAATTACAAGCACCGGATTTCGACCACGTATCAGTCTCTTCATGCCATTATAATATTCATCAATAACAAAACACAAAAAATGACATAAGTCTGACACCGGCATCTTTTTGTTTAAGATTTGTCCATCTCATGCAGCAAAATGTTATTGAGTCACAGCACCTCAGGGAAGAATGCATTCTGCGAAACTTCGCGTAGAACAATATTGAATATACAAGAAACGATGTTTGTCATTTTTGGCGTTTTACTGAGGAAATAGTGTATCTAAAAAAAACGTCGCTTTTTTGGAATCTTTTGATGTTTGAGTGTTTTGGCGTTTTCTAAGATGATTGGTATATAGTAAAATATGGCGTTTTGAGTAGGTGTGTTTGATGTTTTGGGTTTTTTGGCGTTTCTAAGATGAATGGTATATAGTAGTAAATATGGCGTTTCAGTTTCGGGGGTGTGTTTAATGAATGTCTGAGATGTTTTGTTTATATAGGGATGTGTTTTGGCACGTAATGGCGTTTCATTCATTAGTTTGGCGTTTTTGGTAGAGAAGTATAAAGACCCTTTTACCCTTAATGAAGTGCGTCCACTTAATAGAATTCGTGTTATTTACGAAAACGCCACCGCGCCAATCTAGTCCATAGATTGTTTTGATCAGACGATCCATAAGCGTTCTCACCGTTCTCACACTTTCCACCGTTTTCTCTAAATGGGAACAGTGGGGAACCGACTCAAACGAACTCCGATTGGACTCATTCTAGCGGCATTGGAACCGACTCGTCGAACCCTAACTAGGATCTCTTAACCCTAAACCCTAAATCATAACCCCTAAACCCTAAATATATTAGGGTTTGGCTTTTAGGGTTTAGCTTTAGGGTTTAGCCTTAGGGTTTAGCCTTAGGGTTTAGCTTTAGGGTTTAGGGTTTAGTTTTAGGGTTTAGGGTTTAGCTTTAGGGTTTAGCTTTAGGTTTAGCCTTTAGGGTTTAGCTTTTAGGGTTTATCGTTTAGATTTTACGGTTTAGCTTAGGTTTTAGCTTTATTTTTTAGCTTTAGGGTTTAGAGTTTAGGAGTTAGGATTTAGGGTTAAAAGATCTTAGTTAGGGTTCGACGAGTCGGTTCCAACGCCACTAGAATGAGTCCAATCGGAGTTCGTTTGAGTCGGTTCCCCGCTGTTCCCCACTTTTTTAGTGTTCCCCAATGAACCTTCCCCTATATATATATAGGGAGAGGTTAACATACAAAAAGCCTTATCGTACTTCACATACGCGACAAGCGTAACCGTCGGATCAGGGTATAATCACGCATGGAACATATAATCACGCATGGGAACATATAATCACGCATGGGATCAGTTTTTTTTTATAATCACGCATGGAATCCAAAATCACGCACGTTATTTTGATCAAAATTGTAATTACGCATGTTATACACTTGGTCGCGTACGTTAATGTACGATAAGGCCTTTTGTACATTATACTTTCTCTCTCTCTCTCTCTCTCTATATATATATATATATATATATGGAGAGAATCATGAGAAAACTCGAGAGAACTCTATTAAACGATTGATATTTGTGTAGAATTTTTTATAGGGTTTAGTTTTTAGGGTTTAATTCTTAGAGGTTAAGGTTTAGCTTTAGCATTTAGTTTTTAGCTTTTAGACATTAGCCTTTAGGGTTTAGCTTTAACGTTTAAGGATTATTTCTTAGGGTTTAGTAATGATTAGATAGAGTTTTCTCATCAAGAAAGAGTTTTCTCATGATCCAAATCCCTTTTATATGTGTATGTATATATATATATACACACATAGGTTTAGGTTCTTGTAAAAAGAAAATTTTTCATGAGAAATGTGAGAAGACATAGAAACTGATATTTAGGCATATTAGGGCTGTAAACGAACCGAACGTTCAGCGAACAGTTCGTGAACCGTTCGGCGGGAAGTTCGTTTATGTTCGTTCAATTAGCTTAACAAACGAACACGAACAAAAATTCCGTTCAGTTAGCTTAGCGAACGAACACGAACACAGGCCTCGTTCGTTAGACTGCGTTCGTGAACGTTCGGTAATATGTTCGGTTACGTTCGTTCATATTCATTCGTATTTGTTTGATTATATTAAAAAATAATAAATAATAAACATTTTATCTATTGAAAACTTGAAACCCTATATTTTCTAAGTAAGCTAAAATTTGGACATTCTAAACCATTTTTTGGGATAATTATGTCTAAGTTAGTTAAACTTGATTCATTGTTTGATAGTGTAGTAGACTTCTTGTGTTTTGATTTATCATTTATTGGTTGTGTTTAACTACTTATATAATGTTTAAGGATGTCAATTTTTTTATTTTTTATTTTCAATTTAATGTTCGTTTTCTTTCGTTTTTATTTGCTTGTTTTCGTTTGTGTTCGAGACCAGTGTTCACGAACTGTTCGTGAACAACTGAATTTCCTTAACGAACGAACACGAACATAAACTTATGTTCGATATACGTTCGTGAACAGTTCGCGAACATGTTAATTTCCTTAACGAACGAACACGAACATGACCTTGTTCGTGTTCGTTCGGTTCGTTTACAGCCCTAGGCATCATGTTTTTGACTTAGTCATAGTGTTTTGGGTTGTTTTGACAAGAAAAACAACAAAGATGACAATTGAAGACATAATTCAATGAATTATATATAGGGGAGGGATAGAAAGAAAAAACCCGGGTGAGTTACAAAAACTCTAGAAACCTCATCTCCACCATCCATTAAAAAAATCAAGGGTTAAGATTTGTCATGTTACACTTTTCGCTTTTTCAGAAAGAAAGTCTGCAAAAGTTGTTACCCGTAACACGTGACAGTCCCTAGGGTTACACATAACACGTCTACAAAAAGTGTAACACGTGGCAAAAGAAGGTTCATTCATTTGGATTTATAGTTTTTTAACTAATATGAGATTTCTTCCTATAATTGTCCTATATGTATTATATATTTTATGGTTAGAGTAAACTGCCATTTTGGTCCCTGAGGTTTGGGCAGTTTTGGCACTTTAGTCCAAATCTCAAACCTTTTACATCTGGGTCCATATGGTTTCAGTTTTATTACCATTTTGGTCTAAAAATAAAATCAGGTCATATTTCTCAATTAAATCATGCTATTTTGTCTTTTTCCTTAGGGCAAAATGGTCACTTTATGTTTGAACCCTAATGCTATTTTGTCTTAAAATAAATAATTAAATCATTTTTATCGAGATTTAAATCAAAGATCTATTCACCAACTTATTGTTGACACAAAATTTATTTTACACATGATACAGGTACACAAGGTTGATGATTGATGAGAAAACGTTTGGGATGTGCCTTAGAATAATTAAACAAGAACTTATGTTTTGTATTTTTTTTTTTTTTTGGATTATTGTATTTGAATCTCATTTGAACTTATATGATTATGTGTGACGTTTAGTATTGGTGCTTTAAATATAATGAAACTTTTAATAGTGTCAAAAGGTATGGGCAATCTATCATGCCTCGTACCATTTCCGTTGCAGGTCGGGGTGTGACACCTAAATGCTTCTCATTCAACGTTAAAAAATGGATGTGGATAGCAAAGTGGATGAAAATGCAAAGAAGTGAAACCATATGGATTCAGATTTGAGGAAAAACATTAATTTGGATGAAAGTAGCAAAAACGATCAAAGTACGGCGATGAAAAATGACAGTCTACTCTTAATAAAGTGAAAAATATAATAAAAAGTATTAATGGGAAACGATAACAAACTGAGATTTAATAATAAACACTTTTGTCTTGAAATATTTTTATAAGAGTTCAAACAATAAATTAAAATCACACTAATTTTAAAGTTATAATTCAGTTATGCTTTGTGATCTTGTTTTTTAAGATAACAATATTTAAGAAGTATAAAAAAACTAAAAATTATATAAAAACAAAGGGTATGGAAAACAAATATTATTCTGTACAAAAAAACCAAAACCCACAGAATAGGTAAGATAATGAGCACAAGAGTTGAATTCAAACTCTTTTTCAGTCACTTTACTGTTTATACAAAATTACTTTTCCTGATAATTATTATCAATAAAATAAATTTAAGTCTCATGAGAAAGGTGGAAATTGGAAAAGACAATTTGGATGGTGTTCTGAGTTTAATTATTTTGTATGTTTGGTAGGGACTATCATTAGTAGGTCAAGAATATGTTTTGACCTTTTACTCCTAGTTAACTTTTTCTTTTTTAACAAATCAAATAGTCGTACCCAACAGTTTTTTTTAAATAAACTTCAATAAAACACACCTTCGACTCAAACGGGCAAAAGGCCAAACAAAAACAAAATCCCCCGACCAAAACAGGCACAGGGACAACAATTACAATATATACATAGAATATTTACACCACTTCTTCCGGTTAATACATCTACAAAAAGTTCTATTTTTAACCCAAGCATAACCCCTAGATTTTATCTCTACTGTAATATCTTGCGGGCTTCTCCTGACCTGGTTGAACACCAACTCATTCATACATTTCCAGATACACCAAACCGAAGTGATAATCAGACAAAGCATAATTTTTTTAGCTTTCTTTCCCATCTGACAGGAATTATGGATATCCAATGAATATTTGAAGGCGAAGGCGAAGATCGGAGGAATATTACACCAAGCACTGACAGCCGCCCAAACCCGGGTAGCCATCGAACATGCAGTGAATAAGTGATCCACCGATTCCTTGTACTCATCGCAGAAATGGCACATAATCGACGTAATATCCACATTCCTTCTTCTCAAGTTAACTCTTGTTGCAAGCATGTCTAAATTACCTCAATAAGCCATTATATTACATTTGAGAGGAACCCATTTGTACCAATTAAAGTTAGGGAGTAGGCTATTTCCTCTATCATTAATAAGCGTCTTTTTCACAGAGTTCACCGAGAACCCATCCTAATTGTCATCGTTCCAGTACCATGAATCGATATCGTTGGACATGCTTACCATGTTTATAACATCTTGACATTCATGTCATTCCTTTAGCTCGATATCCGACTCAGGTTGTCGTACCCAACAGTTGATGTGTAGAGTAGTTGAAGTCTTGGTAGATATTGTATTAGTGTTTTCTTATAACATAAAGTAATCAAATAACAATATATAACATGGGTGGAGATACAATAGGAAGTTTATTTGGCTAAGAATGCTAGGAAGTGATCTTGACCATCCATTTAGTTAATCAAGGGCTAAGATTAAATGATGGAAATTGAAGGGAAGAAAAGAGGCGCGTGAGTTTGTTTAGGGGTATTCTAGTCAATGCAAGGCAATAGTTTCTCTCTCCTCCAATTCCCCCCCCCCCCCCCATTTTTTAAACGTTAATAACTCTTTCATACGACATTATTTTTTTATAAAAATTGCACAAAAAAAAACGAGCGTTTTTTATCTTTAAAACGAGTATACTATTGCTATATTTTCAAAAAAAAATTAAAAACCCAGTTGCGTAAAACGCAATAGAAAAACCCCAGTTACGTAAAACGCAATGAAAAAAAACCTAAAAAATGACATTTTTCTAAAACGCAATGCACCAAAAACACAAAGAAATGTCTTATTTGTAAAACGCAATGGCCAGAAAACACAAAGAAATGTCTTATTTCTAAAACGCAATAGCCTAAAAACTCAAAAGAAAATGTACTTTCTAAAACGCAATGGACTAAAAACACATAAAAATGTGTTTTACCTAAAACGCAATGCACCAAAAACACTTCAAGAATGTGTTTTTCTAAAACGCAATGGCCAGAAAACACATAAAAATGTTTTAGTTCTAAAACGCAATTGCCTAAAAACACCAAAGAAAGTGTTCTCTCTAAAAAGCATTGAACCATGACAATAGTTTTGTCTTTGCTGTGAATTGTCTGTGCTGTGAACTGTCTGAACCAATGCAGTTTACGAATGCAGTTTCCGAGCTGACCTGGCAGCTCAACCCCAGCCAGGGGCTCTGCCCCTTGGACCCCGCCAGGGGCTGCCGCCCTTGGGACCCCGCTACCAGGGGCGCTGCCCCCGGACCCCGCCAAGATCGTAAAACGCAATGACTAAATCAAAAACCCAGATCGTAAAAATGAAATTAAAGAATTTCTTACATGGATCGAAGTGATTTCTTCAACAATTGACGAATTTTGAATGATTGAAACACTTATTAGCGCTCGAATCGAACGAATCGAGTGATTATCTTCAAAATCACCGGAAAAAAACGAGATTTGTATGAAATTAAACTGGGTTTTCTTCAAAAAAAAAAGCTGAAGAACACGTTGATCGGGTGTTTGAATCATCGATTGGTGATGAAAATCGAACTATAATGTAGTGATTATTGAGATAGAAAGTGAAGAAATGGTTGAAGATGGTGGGTTTTGAAGTTACTGGGTTTTGAAAAGGAAGAAGAAAGGGTTGGATTGACTAAAATACCCTTTTTCTTTATTTTAAATGTTGCCACATGTCCTAATCATATTGCTTCCTACACTTCCTAGCCAAAATAAACTTCCTATTTGATCTTTTCCCTATATAACATTATAGAATGTTATTTACGTTTATATAAAATTACAGATTTCATCCTTTATCTTTAAAAATCACACTTAATGTTAACTTTTTCTAAACATAATACAAAACTAATTGTTATAAAAAAAACTATAATTACTTTTTAAAAAAATAATAGTTGTATCCTTACACCTAAAATACCAAATATGTGATTTTCAATACTGTTTTTTTTTCTTTTCTTTTCTTTTAAGTTTTTCTTTCTTTTACATTTCTTTTCTTTTATTCTTTTCACTTCTATTTTATAAAATATTCTAAAACTAATTAATTAGTTGATAAATTTGCTCGTTTATAAATATATCTATACTATATTATAATGCATGAGTGAGTGACATTTTAAGATACCAAAAAGATAAGAACTTTTCCCCCTTAATTTATAAAATGAGAATAAATTGGTCTTTTAAACAATAATTATATTTTAGCCCCCCATCTTATTACACTAAATCCCTAAGTTTTAATATAATTATAGGTAATTAGTTACACTTTTCTCCATCCACAACCAACTTATAATTCTTTTACATATTATTTTCATATCTTATAAACTATAATGTTTTAAAAAAAAATCCAAAAGTACCGTGGCGACCTACTCATTTTTATCGACGTTTCGATAGTTGTCTTGGTCAGTATTAACGTGTAGATTAAAAGGTACACGTAGATGATGCTTTAGTGTACAAGTGATTAAAACCCAACGTATTTAGTTATTATCACAGAATGTCAAGTGATTAAACCCTCATCTTTAACAAAATTATAGATAATTAGTTAGTAGTTACCGTTATCCTCTTATAAAAAACTAACCTCCCCCTCCCCATTCGATTTTTAAACGGTCATAACTTTTTGGTACGTTAATATCTATTTTTTTTTTAGAAATTACACCATATAAACGAGTATTTTATTCCCTTTAATTTGAGTATAGTATTGCTATGGTGTTTTTAATTAAAAATTGATATGTTACATGATTAACAGTGCCTAAGGATGAGTAATAAATGAATAGTTAACCGAAACCGAACCAAAATCAACCAAAAATTTAGTTAACTGAAAATTGATTAACCAAAACCCGAAATTAACCAAAAACGGCTATCAATTTTTTTGTACCCTCATTTAACCAAAATTAACTAAACTGGACCATTCAAATTTTCATATATTTCTAGCTTTTATACCTTCAGTTCATGTATTTAATATTTATACCCCAATTTTATGTATTTATACCTCCATTTCATGTACCTATACATCCATTTCATGTATTTAATCAAAAGTTTTAGCCCAAATTTGGTTTTGGCTATTAACCGAAATTAAATGAATCAAACAAAAAACCGTCAATCTAACTGAATAAACCAAACCGATTAACTGAGAACGGATTGGTTAATAAAATAGACTAATCGATGACCTCGTTTCGGTTGAGGACAATAATCTAACCAACCGAACAATGCGCACCGTGACAATGCTGTGTTTCCGGCCGCATCGCGTGCGTACCATTCGGTTATTAACCAAAACCGGTCATTTATGTATATTTGTTTTTATTTACTTATATTTATCTTCTAGCAATGATTTATGAAGTTTTAGATTTATTAATTAAATAATTATCTACAATTAAGTAGGAGAGAAAGGCGGGAAATCTAAAAAATAGATGCATCCAGCAAATGACACGTGTCCCCCATTAATCAGTTAACACACATAGTCGTCAAGATACGTTTTTGAAAAAAAAGAACTTTGATGTAGTATTTACATATAATAACATTTTACTTTGTTTATTTATTTACTAGGTTAGAACCCCGTGTATTACACGAGTTGAATAAATATAATTTTATATACTAAATAATAAAAAAAAGTATATCTTTAAAAATCTTGTTTATTACATGGGTTGAATAAATGTAATTTTATATGTCAAATAATAAAACAATATATATTTAAAAATCTCGTTTATTACATGGGTTAATAAATGTAATTTTATATATTAAATAATAAAAAAGTTATATTTTTAAGAACCCCGTGTATTGTACGGGTTGAGTAAATTTAATTTTATATATTAAATATTGAAAAAAGTTACATATTTAAGAACATCATGTGTTATAATGGTTTAGCACATGTAATTTTATATACCAAACAATAAAAAGTTATATCTTTATAAACCCTATGTATTATATGGATTGAATAAATCTAATTTTATATACTACATAATAAAAAAGTTATATTGTTAAAAACTTTGTGTATTACACAAGTTGCATAAATGTAATTTTTTATAGTAAAAAATAAAAATGTTATATCTTTAAAAAACCCTGTTTATTACACGGGTTGAATGAATCTAATAAAAATTTATATCTTAAAAAAAACTAACGGATATACTTGATGTACGATGGATGAGGGTGATTGCGGTGATGGTTCTTATAAATGTCACGTAAACATAGTGATTACCGTATTTGAGTTGAGAGTTGAGCACGAAAATAAAAGTATAGAACCAATAAACATTGATTAATATTTTTGTTTACCCCTTATAAACATTTTTGAAATAGATTGTACCCTTAACTACTTTAGTTTAATAAAATGAATAAATCATTTACATTACATTATATTAATTTATATTTTGCGTACATCTTTTGTTAGTTTCATGATAAATAATTTTGAAATCTGATAAATATTATATTACCTCCTATACGAATTGTTTAAATTTATATTAAATTTAATTTTATAATTATCTTTTAATTGATATTAATTACCTATAAAAATAGATGGCTTCAATGAATGACATGTGTCCTCCCATTGGTTTCTTTTATTATATAGTACTATCGGTAAAACCCGTGTGCAAACACGGGTCATTTCTTAGAAAACCATGCATAAGAAATATAAATGGTGAGTATAGTTATATTTATATAGACTTATAAATAAAATAAATAAATAAGTCAGTCGGTAAATACTTAAAGTTTAGAGTATAAAAACTTAAAGTTTAGATTGTGTTGAGTCTTGTTTTTCTTCCATAAGTGTGTCTGAAGAACCATTTTGATGATGTATTCTTCTTGAGCCTTGTCTTCTTTTGTTAATTCATCCATCTGCTTTTGTTTCCTTCTTTGATAAAGGATGGTAGCATGTGGAGCAGTGGGTCTCCTGATTGCCAATTTTTGTTGTTTGACTGGAACCACTGCTTCCGGATAATCAGACTTTTTAGGAGCAGTGGGATCTCTCTTCCTTAACTCTTCCAACCTTTTGTAGGTAGCTAACACCTTTTGTTCTGGCCACCTTGTAACCTGGTTCCTTGACCCATAATCAGCAGTTATCAGCTCTTCTTTCATTCTTTTCAGTTTCAAGGTCCTTTCTGGTACATTTTTCTTGTAATTGGCCCAAACTGGAGGAGTTTGCTTTACCTTGTCTTGAATCATCTTTTGAATTCTGGCTGTCTCCTCTTGTAGTTCACTGATGGTCCATTCTTTGTATTGATACTTTTCTGCCCTGTACTTCTTGTATGCCATGATGTATTCAAGATAGTCATTTCTCATGCTTTCATCATCTTTTTCTAATAATTTCTGACAAAGGACTTTTGAGAACTGCTCTAAAGTTCTAACTTTGGTGAGCAAGTATTGATAATTTCTTTGAATCTCTTTGTCAGACTTTCCATATGTGTCTCTTTTAGATATATCCTCTGCTTGTTGGGCCTTTATTTTGAGATATTCTTCTATAGTTCTTGGCAAAGGATAACCTTGAACAGATGGGAGTTTCCTCTTTCCAGGATCATCTTCAGAGTAGAAGGATTTGATTTCCTCCCTGACTGCTGGAAGATCTAGAGGATATTGTACTCCTGCAGGGACAATGGCAGTGTTTTGATTGAAGGGTTGAACTGAAGATAATGGAACAGGGTTTGGAATGGTGACAAGGGATAGTGGTTGTGTAGATGTTAGAGTTGGGGAAGTGTCATCTTCCAGTACAATGTTTGTTATCCTTCTCCTTTTGTGCTTTGGAGAAGTTGGTGGTGTATTTGTGGGTTGAGTGGCAGTGATTGAAGTAGTGGGTATCTGACTAACAGCTGTTGAAACAACTGGTGTTTCAACCACTGTTGTCACTACAACAGTTGATGTGTCAACTGTTGTTTTCTGCTTTTTGACAGGTGGTTTTTGTGATGGTGATATTGTTTTTGGTATGGCAGTGGATTGAGTGTGGGTTGATGTAGTAGTGATGGCAGTTGTTGAGATAACATCTGTTGAAACAACTGAAGTACCAACAACTGTTGATACAACAGGTGTTTTAACATCTATTGGTTTGGAGGTTTGATGAGAGGAACTTTTGGGGATTTGAGGAGTTTGTTTGGTGGTTTTGGAAGGTGTGGTTTTAGGTTGGCTTACTTTTCTGGTAGGCTGTCTTCTTTTAGGTTTAGAAGTACCCTACTCTTCTTTTTCCATCAAAACTTTCTTCTCCTCCTCAAACCTTTTAGACACTTTTATTTCCATTGACTCTTTCATGTTTTCCTTTAATGCAGCAAATGCATTTTGAGTCTCGTCAACCTTTATGGAACCATCTGGCCTTGGGATTTCTACCACAAGTTTGGACATTTGTTTTGGTGGCATGTATAAACCATCTTCTTTTCCCTTCTTCCCTTTAGTTTTCTCCCCCTTTTTGACATCATCAGGATTTTCAACATAGATGAGTGAAGGAGGAGCAGTTCCAGTGGTTTGAAGCAGATGAGCTTTAATGGCTTTGATATCTACTTGAGTATCTTTGTACCTAGCTTCCATGACATTTCTGACCATTTGAAGTTGAACTTCATGCTGTTGATCTGCATATTGTCTTTGTTTGTGAAGCAGATGTTGAAACAGATGCCATAGCTCAGCAAGGGATGGAGCAGATGTTGCAGATGGTGCAGCAGTGGGTGTAGCCTTTTGAGCTTGTAACAACTGTTGCAGCATAGTTTTGATTTCTGCAACAGATGTGTCAAGCTTATCAACCCTCTCCGTCAATTCTTTGTATTTTAAACCATCACCCAAGTTAATGGGATTATCTGATTTCCCACCAGTGGTGGTTGTATCAGTGGTTGACTTAGGAAAAGTTTCCCAAAAATCATCCACTGATGCCCCTTGTTCTCGGTACTGGGGACTTCTTTCTTCAGCAGAGCTTACCATTTTAAGGTCACCAGTGTATAATGGAAACACACCAGTGGAAACTATGGTTCCCAAAGAAGAAATTGCCTTCAAGGGAGTCTCACTAATGAAACTACTGTCCAGGTGTAAACCAGTGGGTTCAACACCTGTAGTAGCTGCTCCACTTGAACTACTGACAGGAATTACTTGTAATTCCTGCAGTGTAGCCTCCTCAACTGTTGATAGGTTAGCAGAGATAGAGACACCAGACTCAGTCACTTGTTGTGGTATATTCTCATTGACAGGTGATTGAGAAAAACTGATTTTTATCTGGGCTATATCAAGTGCATCCAACAGAGGTATCATTGATGGTGGGAGTTGTGCAGTGAAGATAGGGGTAAAAAGAGAATTTTCCCCAAGAGCTGAGCTATCGAAGATAGATTCAAGTGAATCCATTCCTTCATATTGTGGGGTCCCTGTTGATACAACCTGATCCTTTTGAGAGGATGCCGGAGGAATTTTAGGCTCAGGTTGAGATCTTTCTTCCATCTGCTGTGAGGAAGTAGCAGCAGTGGTTTCAGGTGACTTTTGTGTTGTCACAGGTGTTACCTCTGGGATCTCATCTTCCAGAGTCACCTTTTTGGTGGGTTTGGGGGGCTTTTGTATAGTTTTATTTTTGGTCTTTCTGCTGATTTTTTGTGTGGGTTTCACAATAGGGGTTGTGCTTCTGTGATCACCAGGAGTAGTGGGCTCAACAGCAGGGGCCTGAGGAGCAGTTGTTGCTGCTAAATTCTGCTCAGGTACCTCTGTTTGTGTTTTTGAAGGTTTTGACAGCCTTGTGAATGTTTCAGAAGTTAGACTGTTTATTTGAATAGGATTTCCTTGGATAAGCACATGTGCATTATCCTTTGAAAATTTCTTTTGAAGATAAAAACTTAAAAACCTTGGAAACAATAAAAATGATTTTTTATTAACATTCTTAACCATATAATTGAAAATCTCCTGAGAGTAGTTAAAATTTTCTTCAGCCATGATAGCATAGCCCATGTATTGGATTTTCAATGGTATTTCATTAAAAGCTGTTGTTTTATTTGACACACACATGAGGATGGTATGGAATAAAAACCTCGGAGCAGATGAAAAACTGCCCTTTTATAAAGTTTCCTTTTTTCATTTCTTCTTCATACCCTCTCTCAATGAAATCAGTTTGGTACTCTGGTTTTGGAAAAGAGCTTTTACCTGTAAGATCATTGATTTCAAAAACCTCTGAAATGGTTTGAGGTGTGACGACCACTAGAATTCCCCTTATTGATGAAGTAATATCTAAGGTCTTTTTGTCCTTAGTTTCAAGCTTTGCATTTTTCCAGAACTCTCGTTGGGTATCCAGGTAGATGGTTTCATTGCAGGTCAACAAAGTTTTGTACTTTGAAGATGAAAGTGCATCAATCACGGAATGAAAACCTATGTTTTGACTTGTTTTTGCAAGTGTACACACGTAGTTATGACGGGTTTTGAATGGAAGATCCATGATAAATCAAAGGTAGTTAAGAACGAAGGAAGAAGATGAGTGATTTGAGACAATTTGATGAAAATTGCTTTTGAAAGGAATTTTGAATTCGACTCGACAGTCAAAACCCTGTTTGGGGTTTTGATCAGGGTTTTATAGGTGGAAAAAGTGAATGCTGACGTGGCAGCGGTTACAAAAGATCTGACGGCTAAGTACTGTCCATGTGACAACCTCTGATGAATAACGGATGACAGTTGTTAGGAAACCACTGATGAATCAATATCAGTAGTTTACAGTGCTGAAAATGAAAACAGTAGCTGACTATAACTATTAGTGGATAGCCTATCAGTGGATTAAAACACTGATCTTTAACAAC
The DNA here is from genome assembly GCA_030545235.1 of Helianthus tuberosus. Taxonomy (NCBI): domain Eukaryota; kingdom Viridiplantae; phylum Streptophyta; class Magnoliopsida; order Asterales; family Asteraceae; genus Helianthus; species Helianthus tuberosus. Next base: position 40,078,452 of record CM060391.1, read on the forward strand.
AGTCATTATATAAACAGTGGTTCAAGCATGTTCCTTCTCCAAAAAAAACAATATTTTAACCCAACAGTCGTTTCAATCCCCTTCAACCTCCACAAAACACTATTTTAACCCAACAGTGGTTTTAAACCGCCATTTTAACCAAACAGCGGTTTCAACCACAGTTTTCTCAATAGTAGTTCCAAACATCTGTTTTCATCCATCTGTTGACCAAAGTCAACAGATGTATCAACCACTGTTTTATTTTCAAAAATCTGTTCCCAATAACAGAGCTTTGATCATTTAAACATACCTTTGCCAATATTACAAGCTTTTACACTCTCAAACCTAAATATTTATTTACTTAATTTAAATAACAAACATGGTTAATAATTTTAACACAACTAATTATATAAAAACTACAAGTGTCAAATAGAGGTAACTATATAATAAACAAAGTTCAAAACAGCAAACAACAATCAATAGAATACAGCATACTAATTCCAAATCAATGGGTGAAACAACATACAAAGTTCATCCATCTGTTGACCCAAGTCAACAGATGTATCAACCACTGTTTTATTTTCAAACATCTGTTCCCAATAACAGAGCTTTGATCATTTAAACAGACCTTTGCCAATATTACAAGCTTTTACACTCTCAAACCTAAATATTCATTTACTTAATTTAAATAACAAACATGGTTAATAATTTTAACACAACTAATTATATAAAAACTACAATTGTCAAAACAGCAAACAACATTCAATAAAATACAGCATACTAATTCCTAATCAATTGGTGAAACAGTAGTCTCGATAAGTAAAGCTCCTTTCGGACCATTGTAGTTGTCAACATGTTGGAGGTATTTCAGAAGTTCGTTGCTCAGATCAACTTCAATCATATCCCCACAGATGCTTGTTATCAGCCACTTGTCGTCTTCAATTATATTAGTCCTTCGGCGCCTATCTACATAATCAACTACACGAGGATTATTGAAAACAAACACCTTCATCCAGCCTTCTTATTCATATCTGAGAAAATCAACAGTTAGCTCAGCAGACTTTCCAATAACAATCAAATGTAGCCTCTTTGCGATGGTCAAAAAATGCCCTTGGCAAGGATTGACTACAATACTCTCTGGAAAACGAAGCATTCTGAAAGTCTCACTCATAACATCAAAAGCAACGATGTTCCTCTCACCTAGTGGATACCAATAATTTGAAACCATAAAATATATGGTTTTATCAGCATAAACTCCTGTAGACCATGAATAACCACTTGAAGCATAATTGTTTACGCTACCGAAATTTATTGTTCTCCATGACTCACGACGTCGTGCGTAAACACGAGCAGCAGCTACATTACGGTAACATCTGATGTTCAGCACTTTCAGATCATTGAACTGGTCAAAATAAATTCCACCAGTATCAGAGTTTCGATCATGATTATAATTGAAGTAGTCATCAGACAAAACCTTATAGCGCCTGGTAGTTGGATTCCAAAGAATTAGCTCACAGCAAATCCCTTCATTGCAAACTAACAACAAACCATTAAATGACGATAGAATACGTAAGAAGCTAGGGTGGACATTGTTAGGAAAACTTAAGGTTTTGCTTCTAACAACATCCAAATTATCAGCAACTACGTCGTCAACGACAATTGACATGTCTTTAAAGGAGAGTAGTTTCTTTTGTACTGAATCTCCACTTCGGAGAGCATGCATCATCTGAAATCCATGACTTGACAATTCCCTATAAAAATTATTGGAAAGACATTTGAAACGGCCAATATCTTCTGCAGAGAGCCTTGTGAAAATCTCGTCAACAATCACTTGAAACCCAAATTTTTCCATTTTGCAGTAAACCAATGCGTCTTTGAAAGTAAAAGAAATTGTAATGATATTGATAAACAAAAAACTTTTGAAGATGATTGAGTAGATGGATGAAAACGGTAATGATCAAAACCTCTGCCCAATGTATTTTATATACCCAATGAAGGCGGTTATGACTGAATACATCGTCAGACGAAAGAATATGATGCGACACTCGTTAGGCTTTTAATGCATTTCCATGGGAAAAATATAAAATTAAACACGTTATTATAATTACAATTAACCTCTTCATTTACCTATAAGACGCCTTTACCATAAGACAGAACTGATTGAGTGACGTGCATTAATTGCAAAGTACATATTCCCAGGCATTTTGAATTTGAAATTACCGGCAATTTCAAAACCACTGCTATGGTATATGTTTGCCAAAGGAAACATCTGCTAAGTTATACTTTCTTGGCTATTGGCAGTAGTTTGCACTCTTGAATGTGGGCCAGACCTTTGAGATTTAAATATAGAGCAAGAGTTTGAAATTAAATGTATTTTAACTCAGATAAAAAATCTCAGATAAAAAGTTGGCACATCAGCAATCATCATTTAGTCATAACTCAGATAAAAAATCTATTCATTTGGAATACAAAGATATTACGAACATCTGTTAAAGCCTCTCCTGTTCGCAACAGTAGCAAGTCAAACAGATGTTGGTAATTGAGAGGAGGAAATTCTTCGAAAAGCTCTATTAGGCAACAACAGATGTTGGCAACAGTAGCAAGTCAAACAGCCGTTAGATCAGCAGATGATGATTTAGAGCAGATGTTCTCTTTTGGCAAACTTTAACTTTGACAGATCTATACACTAACAGAAATTGATACAACATCAACATAATCTAATTAAACTCAGAGACAATTTCACTTCTACATCAAAAGTACCGATCTGCAATAATCAGATGATATTAAAAATTACATAATAATACTTATTCAGCTTAAAATTACAATGAAACTTTAAAATCTAACAACAACACCAAGAAATTTACGAACCTAACAACAAAAATTTAGTGCTTTTAGCTTATAATTTAGTGCTTTTAGCTTTAAACTCCATCAATGTATATCTTCGACAATCGCCATGAACTCCACGAAAGTACTCAATGCATCAACATCAGGTTTCTAGAAACCTGATCTCTCATGAACAGACCAAGATGCAGTACACGAAAACACTTCTTCAGTTGTTGAAGAGTAGCCCTATCCTCATATACTTAATCCTTAACTTTGTTCATAAAGAGCTGCTTTAAACCAAACTTAATGCTTCTTTTAATACAAAAAAGGCATGAAAGACCATTACTCTAGTAAGATAAAATCTTATCTTACAGCAGTAGCAGATCCTTTCTTGCGTTTAGCAGGAACTACTGCGGCTTCTACATCATCATCATCTGCCCAAAGTCATATATAATCATCATTTAGTCATAAGCAAAAATTATTTTAAATGTACATTTAATAATCTTTCTTTGTGTTTAATTTAACTTTATGTTTCTTTTAATACAAACCTATAATAACCCGCATCAGATTGTATGAATTTCAAACAACTGTGATTAGACTGAAATATAAAGCGAGAATTAGAGTATATCACTTCAAAATAAAAAATTCAAAATTTCAAAATTGGATGTAGCAAAAAAACACATACTTTAAACGATGTTGGAACAATGATACTGGAAACAACCGTAGAACAATCATCATCATCATCTGCAGCAGATCATTCACAATCATCATTTAGTCATAACTCAGATAACAAAACTTCAGTAAAAAAAACAAACAAACATAATCATATATTTCAAACCATTACCATGATCAAGGCAAACCACATATCCCCAAATTTTTTTCTGAAAGTGGGTCAGAGAGAGCTTCAGTTTTCTCTAATCCTTTATGAACAAATGCCGAGTATTGAGAAGAAGGGATTTGAGGGAGAGACACATTAGAAATGTGGTTTGAAAATACAAAAGAAGAGAACACATTTATATAAGAAGATGATTGACACAAGTGAGTGAGTGACATGCATTAATTGAAAATTACATATCCCCATGCATTTTGAATTTCAAATTACCCGCAATTTCAAAACATCTGCTGCTGCTAGGTATACGTTTGCCAAATGAACCATATGTTACTTTCTTGTAGATGGGCAGTGGTTTGCCCTTTGGAATGTGGGTCAGACCTTTAACATTTGAATACACAATGCAGTGGTTTGAAATTAAATTAAATGTATTTTAAAGTGATTTATATATTAGGCTTTATGATGCGATAATGACATAAGAAAAGCCTTGTTGGAAAGCCTCTCCTGCTGACACATCAGCTTTTCTTATGTCATTGGGATTTCTCCTTTTATAGAAAGTATAGATAGATTTATTAAAGGGTTAGAAATGTGTGTGGATCAATACAATATTAAATAGTTATTATTAATAAGCGAAAAAAAATAAAAGAAATTGTTAAGAAAAAAATATTAAATAATTAAGAGGTAAGAATAAGATAAAGATAAAGATTATATATATTAGCAGATAAATACAAGTATATTTATGAAGTTTTAGATTTATTAAGTAGGATAGAAGGCGGGAAAACTAAAAAATATATAGATCCAGTATGACATGTGTCTCTCATTAGTTTACTTTATTATATAACATAGATAGATATAGATTATATTATATTTTTGGTATCGTAGGCTATAGTGAGTGCAGTTATGGTTGCGATACCATAACAAACCAAACTTATTATGAGCAAATATCATAGTTTTCGGTATTGGTATTATCGGAATCAGTATCGATATTGGCTTTTATAGTTTCCTACAAATCCAGTTTATAATGAACTAAACCACACCACGTAGCATGGAGAAAAAAAAAGACAAAACTCCTATTGAGTAGCATGGGAAAGAAACTATATTATTTATACATATGAATTGAAATTCATCATGAATAGTGATCTTGTATTTTATTTTAATATTTTAAATTGTTTATTTATTGTTTATAGGGTTATTGGATTTTAATAATCCTAAGTTTCGCCACTTGGCCGATAATAATCCCTTTAAAAATTCTCTCCAATAATCCCAACTTGTAAAAGTTTGGCCGCCATTGATCATTTTCAAACATATAAGAATTTGGTCTCCTCAATAGATTCAATTACACCTAGACTCTCCTTAATTGATTTAAGTGCACCTATGTTAGAAAAGGATTAATGGCGACCAAACTTTTACAAGTTGGGATTATTGGAGGGAATTTTTATAGTTGAGATTATTATCGGCCAACCGGTGAAACTTAGGATTATTAAAATCCAATAACCCTTGTTTATATCTATTTTCATAGTGATCATATATTTTATTTTAATATTTTAAATTGTTTATTTATTGTTTATATCTATTTTCTAGCTTTTTTTTAATATTTCATTCATCATTCAATTTAATATTTTTGTAATAACTTGCTTCCTTAATTTTTAAAAATTTAAATCTGCAACTATATATTTTTTACAATATTACAATACAAATGGATACCGTGCCGCTGTTGTATCAAACCAAACAAACCAAAACCGTCGATGAATTGTAGTTTGTTATTATGATGTACTTATTTACTTTTTTAGAATATTTTATTCATCATTTATTTTGATTTTTTTTTCTAATAACTTGCGTTTTGTGTTTATTTTTTGTCAACATCACGATAAAGAAATTATTCATAACGGCCATTGGGTCGTTAACATACCAAACGAACCGAAACGATTGAACAACATGTGTAACGCACCATAGCGTTATCATAACGTAACCAACCGAGCCGAGCAACATCGTTACCGGTACATGTACTCATTTTTATGGTTTCTTCACGGATAACGAATATTATGCCGCTACCGTAGTGAATGGAGCTACAACTGGACGAACAAAATTGATTTCAGTATTGGTATCTATTTTTATTGTTTTGCTTTCGATAAGCTAACACCGTGTACATATTGACATCCGGTATGACTTGTATTCGTTTTTTATGGTTTATGGTTTCGATAATTTTTCATTAAGGCAACTCTGTATGTGACGACAAATAAATATCGATACCAATACTTTGGTAATCTGAATTAATCGATATCGTTCGAACACCATCGGTGTAGGTTCATGTGTTTTTATTTATGGTTTTCGGTTAGTATAAAACACATGTTGCTTTCTGTATGAAATGCATGTATCGTATCAATACTATAATGAACCAAACTGATACCAATCCAATGCTTGCGGTAATGTATCGCCGCAACGCGCGATGAAATAACCTAGTTATACATATGAATAGAAATTGTCCATGAATAGTGATTGTTTTTTACTTAATAATTGTTTTTTTATTTTTTATTAATATTTTATCTTTTATTAATTTGTTTTTTTGTTTTTTATTAGTAGTAATAAATGATAATTGATCATTTTTAGGTATTTGTATTCTGGGTTATTGGATTTTAATAATCTCAAGTTTCACTGGTTGACCGATAATAGTCCCAACTTCAAAAATTGCCTACAACAGTCCCAACTTGTAATATTTTGGTCACCTGCCACATCACATTTAACTAACCCAGTTAGACAAGGATAATTGGTGGCCAAAATCTTACAAGTTGGGACTGTTGTAGACAATTTTTGAAGTTGGGATTATTATCGGCCAACTAGCGAAAGTTGGGATTATTAAAATCCAATAACCCTTGTATTTGTATATTTTATTAGTAGTATTTTATTTAGCATTAAATTTGATTTTTTATATAAACTTACGTTCGTTAACTTTAAAAAAGACTTTAAATTTGCATCTATATTTTTTTTTTAACATTCCATTTTATTTGCCCGTGCGTTGTGACGGTACGTTATCGTGGGCATTGGATCAGTATCGATTCGGTTCATTATAGTACCGATAGAATTCATGCACTCGGTTTAGAAATCAACACGTGTTTTACATCGACCAAAAATGGACACCGATACTGACACCGATGTTGTTCGAACAATATCAAGTGGTTCAAATTGTCAAGCTACTGGTGCTGATATTCAACTATCATCACACACAAAGTTGTATAAATAAAAACGTTTTGAAACCATAAAATAAATACAAGTCTCAGTACCGATGTTGTTTGATATGGTACGCTAGCGATACGATGTTAGTTTATCGAAAGAAAAAAACAATAAAAATAAATACCGATATTAAACCCACGTTGTTCGTTCGGTTCACTATGATAGCGACACAATATTTGTTATCAAATAAAACCATAAATATTAATACATACTGATGCCAATGTTGTCCAGTTTGGTACGGTATGGTAGCGATAGTATCTTAGTTTATCGAAAGTAAAAACAATAAAAATAAATACCGTTACCGATACAAATATTGTTCAGTTGGTTTCGATTTGGATTGGTACGATAGCAGTACAATAGCTTTTTCAATAAAGTTTGTACGACAATGTTGAAAAGAACAAACATAGAATGCAAACCAACCAAATCGATATCAACAGAACAAAATCGGTACCAGTATTGATATTCTTTATTATTGGTTTCAATTGACGTAAGGTTTTCTCTTTCGATTATTAAAGCGAGTGTCTATACCGTAATGAACCCAACATATACCAACTGAATTCCTGCCGCAAAGCGCGGGGGAAAATCGCTAGTTTTTAATAAATTAAAACGTAAGTTTGTAGATGTTTTAAATTTTATTTCCATCAACTTGTTAAAAATTTGGGAACAATTAAATAGCAAATGTTTTGTATTTTATTCTCTAATCTGTAATCACATATCAGTAGGGCTGTAAACGAACCAATCGAACACGATAAGACGTTGTTCGTGTTCGTTTATTAAGGAATGAACATGTCTATGAACTGTTCATGAACGCTTACCCAATGAGATTTCTTGTTCGTGTTCATTCATTGAGGTAGCAAACATGTTCACAAACCATTACCAAACTCAAATGAACTCATACTAATGTTCATGAGCATCAATGAATACAAACAACGTATAGAAGAAAATCTGCATAATTTGTCATAAAGATTATGAAGAACCCACCAAAAAATAAATAAGCACTTAACATAATTATCCCAACACACTTTACGTAATTATCTGAATCATGATTAACACAAAATTAAAAAGTTTGTCAAGCTTTAACACAAAGTGAAACTGAAATGGTCAAATGAGAGATGTTGGGGGAGGCATATAGTATAACTAGGGTTTCAAAAATACAAAAAAATAATGAGAGAACAAGAATAGAACATATAAAAACCTTTAAATGAACATATTACTGAACATTCACGAACGTAAATGAACGAACGCAACATCTGTTCATGTTCGTTCGTTTAACCTAGCGAACAAAATTTTTTATTCGTGTTCGTTTATTTATTAAATGATCTTCCAGTCGAACGGTTCACGAACTGTTCACAAACTGTTCGTCGAACGTTTGATTTGTTTACAACCCTACATATCATTATAGCTAAAAAGAAAAAAAATAAAGATTTATCGTAACCGACAAGCACAATGGTTCACCAAAATAAACAATGGTAATTAAATCTTTCTCAAAGGAAAACCGTACGTTTTCTCACGTTATTTCCCAAAGGGTGGTCGTATTATTGGCACACCTTGGGGGATTAAATCGACACCCTCAATACGCATCGTATAGGCCTATACGATGCGTATTGAGGTGGGTTCAAACTTCTATGCCTGCCAAAGGCTACCATTGTCCCCTAACAAAAAGTAATACGCATCATATAGGCCTATACGATGCGTATTGAGGGTGTCGATTTATTTTTTTAATTTTTGAAAGGTAGCTTCCTGTCACGCGGTAGCTTTCCGTCACGCGAACGAAGAAGCAGCACTTTGGACATTTGTTGGTCTTCAAACATCTAGGAAACATTATTTGAGAATACCCCTGAATTTATCGAAGCTGTCGAATGAGATCCTCCACTGTTGGGTTATCATCTTTCAACCCCATTTTCCCTAAGTTTATCGATTATGTTTTTCAACAGGGATGTAATGCAATGATTCCTCTCAATTGAATAGATTGACACTTGAATCATAGGACTCACTTGAATCGTCTCGGATGTAATAACAGTACGTTTAGCATCCGTGCCTGCTTGAATTGCAGAAAGCAAAGGATAACGAAGATGAACATTGTATTTATCACGAAAGTACTGAACAACCGAGATAACAGCTCCGGTTTATCAACTGCAATTGGAATTGATCTTGGAACAACATACTCTTATTACCATCAATAATCTTGGAATTGATCTTGGAACAACATACTATTGTTAACAACGGTTCTCCAATTCCAGATCAATAATGTAAGGAGAAGCGTTGAGATAACGGACATCCATCAAGCTCAAAAAGAAAACTTGTGTTTCCCATAGTCACAAACGATTGTGGTTTGTATTTCGCATAGCCACCGTTACGGTAGTAAAAAAAGGTTGCGGTTTGCAGATTCAATCTTCATTGCTTCATTAAAATTAACAAGGCGGTCTCTTTGCTTCGTCCACTAGAACTATTTGTGTATGCATTATTAGGGTTTTTATTATTTGATCAATGGAAGTTGAAATCGACATAAAGGACATCGATGATTCAATCGCAAACAAAACCAAACACGATCAGGTATCGGAGAACGTGTACTTCAAAAAGGTTATGTTTTTCAACAGAAATAAGACTCACTTAAATCGTCTCGGAAGTACTAAACAACAGAAATAACAGCTTCGGAGAAACCGGACCGGCTTTGAAACAAGCATGCCTTGACCGAGTCTAGAACACTCGTAATCCTCAACCGGCTTTGAAACCGAACGGAATCTACGAAGAAACTGTTCGATTTCACGGTTTGTTTGAGAACCTGATTCAGATACACAATGGTTTCTTTGCTTCGTCCACTAGAACTATTTGTGTATGCATTCTTTTGGAAGTTAACAACGCTAATTAGAAAAAAATCTGTAAAATTAATCATGCTGATTGCTATAACAGGATGGATGTGACACACACACAGATAGATAAGCTGTCACAGTTGTCAAATACTGTTTGTCGGGTTTCCAATGCTCACACAGGGTGATAAACAACGCTGATACGAACACATGTGTTTTGAAATAGGCTTTGTTCTTGGTTTAATGAAGTTACACATTACATCTAGTTATATTCAGATTTAAACAATGCACGCCTCAACTGAGATAACGGACATCCATCAAGCTCAAAAAGAAAACTTGTGTTTCCCATAGTCACAAACGATTGCGGTTTGTATTTCGCATAGCCACCGTTTCCGTAGTAAAAAACGGTTGCGGTTTGCACATTCAATCTTCAATACTTCATTAAAATACCACTAGTAGAAGAACCCGACACGTCTTCATGTTACAGAGAATGTTCTCGAAATTGAAGGAAAAGGAGTAAAAAAGATGAATCAGTTGTTAGAGAGAGAAAAGGAAGCTGTTATTTCAGTTATTTCTGTTGATCCACAAATTTCAACAAATTGTGTCTGTCTAAACCAACCGAAATCCACAAATTCCAACAGTTTCTCCGTCGCTAATTTCTCCACTCACCGTGAAATCGAACAGTTTCTTCGTAGATTCCATCCGGTTTCAAAGCCGGTTGAGGATTACGAGTCTTCTAGAGAACTTATCGTGTGTTGCAGTTTGGACATGTGTCTATTCCAGTGGTCCCGGTACTATTTGTGTATGCATTCTTTTGGAGAACTTATCATGTGTTGCAGTTTGGAAAGATGACCGAATAGAGATTTGAATAACAAACTGTGGAGAACTTGTTTGCGTTATCCATCAACATAAGCCAGTGAGGCATTTGAGCGTGAATGTTTCGAATCATCATAGAAGACGTGTCGGGTTCTTCTGCTAGTGGTCAGGCTTCCAATGCTTACACAGGGTGATAAACAACGCTGATATCATCATAGAAGCGTTGGGATTCAAGGGTTTATGAGACAAAGTTAACATTCAGATTCAGATTCAGAAAGCAGATGATTTTGTACTTGGTTTATTCTCTTTAATCTATTAGAACGATCCTTGTTTTGTCACGTACATGCGTTTAATTCCCAACATCCTTGTAGGGTTTAGAATGTTTGAAGGAAATGTTGGTTCAATACCACCGGTTTCTAACTTTATGCTTGCATCCACCACAGTGAATATTAACTTTGTTGGAATTTGTGGATCAACAGAAATAACTGAATAAATGTTTCTCAAATATGAATGCACGCAACGAATTTGACAACTTTGGGTATATTCGAAACCAACTAAAATATGTTACAATACGTTAAAATACGCTAAAATATGTTAAAATACGCTAAAATACGTTAAAATACGTTAAAATACGCTAAAATACGTTAAAATACGCTAACTTACGTTAAAATACGCTAACTTACGTTACAATACGCTAAAATACGTTAAAATACGCTAAAATACCTTAAAATACGCTAAAATACGTAAAAATACCCTAAAATAGGTTAACATAAGCTAAAATACGTTAGAATACGCTCAAATATGTCAAAAAAATACTATTAAATACGCAACAATATGTTAGAATACGTCAAAATAAGCAAAAATACGTCAAAGTACGCGACTAACGATATTTCCACACACATATACATATAATACGACACTATGGAGTACAGGTGGATTTCAAACAAAACTGTAGGTAATCATAGAATACGATATTCGCACGCAACCAAACGGCACTAAAACGACTTATGTTGAAGGTATATGTAATAAAACGACAAAATATGCGAAAGTTTGGCAAAAAACGAGACGTATACGCGTCGAACCGAGGGAAACACGATAACACTAAATTTGAAATAATGCCATATACGATCGTATAGGCCTAGGTTGTATCGTATATCAGTTTAATACGAATCGTATAGGCCTATACGATTAGTATTAAAATTTGAATTTTCTCAAAAATACCCCTGAATTTATCAAAAAACTTAGTAAAATCATCGATTAATACACATCGTATAGGCCTATACGATGCGTATTGAACTATAAATTTCTCAAAAATGTTTTTCAAATCAAGGGTTCCATCATTACAACCACTTGTTTTCAACAGGGATGTAATGCAATGATTCATCTCAATTGAATAGACAGACACTTGCTTCATAGGACTCACTTGAATTTGTGGATTTCGGTTGGTTCAGAAACTTAACAAGAGAAGCAACTAAAAAAGCGTTTGGTTCAGAAACTTAACAAGAGAAGCAACTAATTCGAAGATCCTTGCGTTAGACACAATTTGTTGGAATTTGTGAATTTCGGTTGGTTCAGATCTTTATTCGGTCATCTTTCCTCTCAAAGAAGGATAAGATATCGGCAGTTAGCTTGAAGAAGTTTCTCTCAATCAGGTGTTCCATTAGATTTTCCCTTTTAACAATGTCCTGCTAATTGTTGGAAATTTGTGGATTTCGGTTGGTTCAGACAGACACAATTTGTTTTCAACGGGGATGTAATGCAATGATTCCTCTCAATTGAATAGACAGACACTTGCTTCATAGGACTTACTTGAATCAAACAGTCATGCCTCAAACACTTAACATTTTTAGAAGTTTTCAATAAAATTTCATTCTGCTGTGAACTTGTTCTCTATGAAATGTCTCACTTAACAAGAGAAGCAACTAAAAAAGCGGTGAACGGTATTTAACGTACACACCTTGAAGTACTGAATCAACAGAAATAACACCTTCGGAATCTATTAACCCACAATTTGTTGGAATTTGTAGACAGACACTTGCTTCATAGGACTCACTTGAATCGTCTTGGAAGTACTGAACACCAGAAGGATGAGATATCGCCAGTTAGCTCGAAGAAGTTTCTCTCAATCAGGTGTTCAATTAGATTTTCCCTTTTAACAATGTCCTGTTAATTGTTGGAAATTTGTGGATTTCGGTTGGTTCAGACAGACATAATTTGTTTTCAATGGGGATGTAATGCAATGATTCCTCTCAATTGAAAAGACTGACACTTGCTTCATAGGACTCACTTGAATCGTCTCGGAAGTACTGAACAACAGAAGGATGAGATATCAGTAGTTACGAGATTCTTCGAGAATTAGAAAAGGAGAAAATACGGAACGGCAAGGGTAGTATGAGTCTGAGTCTATTGTGGTTCGTGTTAGGTTTGTATTTCCCATAGCCACCGTTTCCGTAGTAAAAAACGGTTGTGGTTTTCCACATTCTCGATTGAAGATGTAATTGCAAGATTGTTTGTCGAGCTTCCAATGCTCACACAGGGTGATAAACAACGCTGATATTGAATGGATTATTGAACCAAGAAAGTCATTGGACTGCCGCAGATGAAGTCAAATGTGATCAAACTTGGACATCAGACGTAAACCTAGAAGAAACGGAACATAATCCCAGATTGTCTAAAGAAGCGCTTTTATCATGTGTGATCCAGAGGTTGGTCTCGGGTGGGCATAAGATCAGTGGGCCCTATTGTCGGATATGTGACTCAAGAAAGTCATTGGACTGCCGCCAATAAAGTCAAATGTGATCAAACTTGGACATCAGACGTAAATCTTGAAGAAACGAAACATAATCCCAGATTGTCTAAAGAAGCGCTTTTATCATGTGTGATCCAGAGGTCGGTCTCGGGTGGGCATAAGATCCGTGGGCCCTATTGTCGGATATGTGACTCAAGAAAGTCATTGGACTGCCGCAGATGAAGTCAAATGTGATCAAACTTGGACATCAGAAGTAAATCTTGAAGAAACGGAACATAATCCCAGATTGTCTAAAGAAGCGCTTTTATCATGTGTGATCCAGAGAAGACGCATCGGGTGAGTTGTGGTTGATTTATAGGAGGAGGTTATGAAACGAATATATGTTTATGCAAATTTAAAGGACATTACTGACAGAGGTGCTGGTCTTTTCTCCCACTGTGCAAACTTGAAAAATCTCAACATAACACATCTAATATGACACATGATAAAAGCGCTTCTTTAAACAATCTGGGATTATGTTCCGCAAATTGGGAACCACATATTCGTGTGTAAAAGCTTGGAAAGATGACCGAATAGAGATCTGTATACACCCTTGGTATTTGTTTACCACATGACACATGATAAAAGCGTTTCTTTAGACAATCTGGGATTATGTTCCGCAAATTGGGAACCACATTGTAGACTGGTTGGTTTGAATGGTTTTAATAATACTTGAAAATGGAAATAATCATTTCAAGATCTTTATCAATCATATCATCGACCAACTGCTCGAAATCCCTTTTGTTTCTCGGGTTCGCATTCGACACAACACAACAAAAAATAAATTCAAAAAAATAGTGGGCTGATACGCATCGTATAGGCCTATACGATGCGTATCAAGCCCGACGTCAGACATAACCTGCACCTGTCAGTCTGCCATGTTTTTTACTTTAATTCAATACGCATCGTATAGGCCTATACGATGCGTATTGAATTGAAAAAGTGTGTAGATAGACATGAGGATGTGCCATTAGAAAACCCCTTCCCAAATTTGAAAAATGCAACCGAATTGCCAACACCTACCTTACAGATTTATTTTATGGTGTTTTCGTGTAAATTTCCCAAGGGGTCATCCATAACTAGATTGCTCCCGCTTAAACAAGTTTCACTATGAAGAAACTTTGTTGTAATTATTTTCGTTCAAGGTTAGTAAAATAAAATAACTGGTTTAACTCACTTGAGTGCTGATTTTTTTTTTTTAACAACAAACCACTTTATAACTAAATATAAAGAGCCAGTAAGCCGTTGGAAAGCTTACAATGAAATAGGGCACAAAACAAATTACAACATACTCGAAACATCAAACTCAAGCCAATTATTCCAAGACACGTCTCGAGTACTGATCTAATCCTAATTAGTAATTAATCTTTAATCTTTGTCGGAAAGATTACCAATTCACACTTTTAAATCTTTGTCGGAAAGATTACCAATTAATCTTTAATCTTTGTCGGAAAGATTACCAATTAATCTTTAATCCTAATTAGTAAACAAAGCCTGAATGCGAGGTTAGAAGAGTGGCGAGCAGCTTTAGAGGGAAGAGGTTTAAAGATTAGTCGATCTAAGACTGAGTACTTGTATTGCGACTTTAGTGGAGTAGACAACGATGAGGACATTCAGATCACCATTGACAGTCAAGCGGTCCCGCAGGTGACTAAGTTCAAGTATCTAGGATCGTTTGTCCAGAGGGATGGGGAGATAGATAGTGACGTTGCCCACCGCATCCAGGTCGGATGGTGTAGGTGGAGAGCTGCCACTGGGGTATTGTGCGATAGGAGGTTCCCAACAAAATTGAAAGGGAAATTTTATAGGGTTGCAATTAGGCCTGCTATGTTATATGGAACCGAATGTTGGGCCATTAAGGAAGTACAGGCACGCAAGATGGAGGTAGCAGAGATGAGAATGCTAAGATGGATGTGTGGCCACACAAGGTTAGACCGGATAAGAAATGAGGTTTTTAGGGAAATGTTAGAAGTAACTAGTATATCAGATAAGATAAAGGAGGGAAGATTGAGATGGTTTGGGCATGTGAAGAGGAGGCAGACGATAGAACCAGTTAGAGTGGTTGAAACCCTCGAGGTGGAGGGGAGGAGGAGTAGAGGCAGACCCAAAATTACTTGGGATGAGCGGATTAGGCAGGATTTGCAAAAATTGCACCTCTCTGAGAACATGGTCCATGATAGGAGCTCGTGGAGACGTAGGATTAAGGTTAAGGATTTATAGGAAAGGGTACAATTGTGTTTTTAGGTGTAGTGTATGGTCGTACATAAGTAACTATGTGTATAAGATGTTTTGTACAGTTGTGTTTCTAGGTGTAGTGTAGGGTCGTAGATATGTAACTATGTGTATAGACTGTTTTGTGTTGTCATATTTGTTCTGTTCTACCATACACTATTTCGCAACTCATACTACATTGGTAGCTTCATACACATACACACACACACCTCATGCTCTATTTATTTCTTTCCTGGGTGTTTTGGAGCCGAGGGTCTCTCTGGAAGCAGCCTCTTTATCCCTAGGGGTAGAGGTAAGGTGTGCCTACATCCCACCCTCCCCAGACCCTACAAATAGCTTTGCTATTTGTGGGATTTTACTGGGTATGAGAGCATTCACATTCTAACCATCAAATGATGTGAGAAGCGGTTTTTATATTATAAAGGGTATAAAAAGTGGTTGTGAGTAGAGGAGAGAGAAAATGTTACTGTTCATCTGTATATTTGGGGGGACACTGTTCACCCGTTATAATTTTTTAATATATTTTGAAAGTGGTTGTGAGTGGAAGTGAGAGAAAAATGTAATGATAATATTATTTAATTGAAAGGAGAGAGAAAAAGTATTTGTTTTTAGTGGAAATATATTTATATAGGAGTTGTTTTTTAGTGGAATGTATGTATAATTTGATGGTTTGGATGTGAATGCTCTGATTGATTGATTGATTGATTGACTTTTAAATCTTTGTCGGGGAAAAGGAACAGAAAAGGGAGGGAACTTCATGGTAAAACAAAAAAATAAGTAAACATATCTTAAATAGTTTTAATGTATTTCACAAGGATGTTGGAATTTACATGTTGATTAAAAAAACATGGTAATGGCAGACCAATTTGAGTGCCCTTTTCTCAAGTCTTGCATTTTAAGCACTCAAAAAAATCACTTTTTTAAAAAGTATGTAAATAGTATATATATAATGTACACACTGTAAACAAATTGTATTTCATGGGTGGATAATAGATTAATGGAATTAAATTAACGACGTTGATAAAAAGAAAGAAGAATATGCTAAATAATATTAAATACTTATTTTTATGTGTTATATTAGTAGTCAAATATTTTTTTTTTAAATTTACACCAATGAGTTTTTTTTTTTTTTTTTTGGCTCTGTACTACTAAAATGATATATAATATATACATAGGTGATTTAAATTATATTTATCATGAAAATTATGATGTTACTGTTTATTTACTCCTGTAAACATATGAAGAAGACAGGTAAATAGTTTTGCATATAGCTTTTGAGAACATGAAATAGTAATGATATGTCATGATGATCACTTAATTACGCCTTTTTAAATATAAGAGTAGAATAAAAGCAATTTAATTTTCAGAAAAGTTAAGAGGGAGGGGGAACTAAAAGCGTTTACCCCCGACATTTCAAATGTTACCTTTTTGTTTATTCCTAGTCACGCGATGTGGAAAATAAATAAAAAATCATGTCGACTTTTCTAATACAATATAATATATATTACAATATAATATATATATAAATATTAATAGATTAAAAAATAATGAACTATACCATGTGTAGTGGGGCATTATAGGGCAAAAAAAAACGCCCCCTTCCCCATTACATAGGGCATTATTTTTGAAAAAAAATTGGTGGGGCATTATATATAAAATGCCTAACATGGTTTGTGGAATGGTTGACCCACCAACGAGAAAATAGTTTGCTTTTTTTTTTGTTTAATGATTGGAAGGGGCATTATCAGTGGCGGACTCAGGAATTTTTCCATGGGGGTGCGGAAGATTTTTAAAAATTTTAGGCCCCTAGGTACATAAGTAAAAAAAATCGGTTGTATGGGTCGGGTCGGTTCGGGTCCTGTAAGTCAAAAGAACATCAAACTAAATTTTAGGCCCCTAGGTACATAAGTAAAAAAAAATCGGTTGTATCGGGTCGGTTCGGTTCATCGTTCCATAGCCTTTTTGTTTAATTTTAACTTTCAACCATTCAAGCAATCAAACCCTAGTCCCCTAGAATTGTGAGTGTAATCACCCCTAAAAATCATCTAAATAACATAATAATCATCTAAAGCAGTAAAGCAACGACTAAACACAAGATTTTTCAAACATATTTAAGAATTTTACTACCCCTTTCTACCTTAATATCAAGTAAATTCATAAAAAAAAAAAACAATAAAACTTACCGTTGAAGATCGCCGGTCAGTTTTGGGGCGGATTCCGGTCACTTTCCGGCTGTGATCGACCTGTGTTGTTGCTGCTGATGATGTCGCTTCGCTGGGCAGGAGGGAAAGAACGCAGGATCGTTGGGCGGGATGATGGGAATTGAAGGGGTTGGATTGATAAATGGGCTTTAGTTTAGTATTTGTATTTAAGTTATTTGGGTAATGGACATGGGCTACAACCTTGGGCTGCTGGGCTAATGGGCAAGAGCCAAGAGGGCAGAATTTGGTTTGGGTAATAATGGACTAAGTGTATATAATGTATTAAAATAGGTAGTATTTTTATAAAAAAATCAAACTTTACTAAAAAAATGTATAATATAAATCCATAATATTTTTTACCTATGGTGTGCGGACGAAAAATTCCAAGGGGTGCGCCCGAAAAATCCAAGGGGTGCGGACGAAAAAATCCAAGGGGTGCGGACGGGATTTTCGTCGGAAATTTACACTAAATTTTTTTTTTCTCGGGGGTGCGCCCGCCCACCTTGGCTTGGTGGTGGGTCCGCCCCTGGGCATTATCAGGCATTATTCCCACTACGCCACTTTTGCAATAACGCCCCATGCTGACTGGACTGCCACGTGTCGAATAATGCCCCATGGTGGGGGCATTATTTTGTTTAACCACTACACATGGTCTAAGGGGTGTCTCTCTCTACATATATAATATTTGATCAAATACGATTTAGAGCTAACATGATAAACATGCAAATAACTAGATCAAATACGATTTAGAGCTAACATGATGAACATGCAAATAACTAGAGTAATTTTTCTTCTTCTTTTCGAGCAGAGAGATCTTACAAAAGCTTGAGCTGCGGGTCACCGGCGATCAATGTTTAACAAATATAGTACATGCAAACTCGTGATACTAAGATTTGGTATATCGCCAGAAAACGAGTGTTGACAAGATATAAAGAACTAAGGGCTGTTGTGTAAGTGCTGAATCAGTAAGGGTCAGTATAATGTTTAACCATTAAGAGCCAACATAATGCTTATCCATGCAGAGACAAATATCTAAATTATACAGACTTTCGTTTGCGAAACAAACAGTCTGAACCATTAGATGCTCAGTATTGAACCAGTAAAATGTCTGAACCATTAAGAGCCCATTAAAAACAAGAGCTGAAACAAACAACTCCTATGATGAATTAAAACTATAAAAGGTTACTTCCATTGAATCCGCTTTAGGATAGATCAAGTATTTAATGATTGTTCCAGTTAGAAAAATTAAAAAGCAACATGCCATAATTCATGGTTCTGTAACGAACGTATATGATAGATAAATAACATGTTTACATTAGTATTTTCTAATTTTACCAGGCACAACCTCAATTTCAGATTATTAGTGTTTAACTGAGGAGAGATGATGTAATACATATAAATTATCATTTAACTCGATGAAATATTTGTAATCTTTGTCTCTATATATAATACTAGTTTAGAAGCCAATGTATTACACAGTGGCGGACCCATAAATTATTTGTTGGAGATGCGATAAGTGGTTCAAGCATATTTTCAGGGGGTGCGGTCGGGTTTTTTTGCCTAAAAAATAGACTAAATTTTTTTTTCAACGGGTACGCCCGCCCACCCAGGGCTTCACCTAGGTCCGCCCCTGGTATTACATGGGATGATAAAAATAATATTATAAATCGATTTTTGTACAATAATAAAAAATAAAATACGAAATGGTGAAATAAGAGAAGCGTGAAGAAATCTCAGGTTAACATAATTGTAACATGTGGCATAACAAGTTACTAATTTATGTAACACCCCAATTTTTTACCAAGTGATAACGGTGATGCTGACTTTATAAGTAAACATGGAATAAAAACCTAATAAGTCATGGAATAAAGGGATAACTATTTAAAAGCCCATAATTGGGAGAATTATATGGCAAGACCGTTGAGGGCAAAATGGTAAAAGGGCATATGAAAAAACCTATTATGGAAAGGAGGCTAGTATTGTCACACCGTGGTTTTTTGACACCCCGGGCATGAGATAATTCGATTGGTACTTGTTTTGATAAATACGTAGTAGAAAATGTTTGTGTCCATTTGATACATACACAACTTGTAAGTTGAATAAAACATGCTTTTTATGAACGGGGAATTAAACACCCCATATTTATACAAAACGTTTGGTTACCTAGGTAATAAAATTTCTATTGATAGTTTTACAAACACTATGCCTATGGAATTGTCATCCTTTTAGCACCTACCCTGCTAGTCTTATTCATTTATGATTACCTGAAAACGTTTTTAGAAAAATACATCAAAGAAAAGCTAATGAATAACATTTAACAAACACTAAACCATTATCAACATAAGCAATATTAAACTTATTTAAAACACATTAGTAATCTACACATTCAACGAGCTTTTCCCATTTTACTACCGAACTTCTAGCTCGGTTTTACACGTCTCCAACCAAACTTCGTGCCTGGTTTTATGGTTTGTAATACGTCTACATTTTAATCAAACTATATGTGCACTTATGGTTTGAATGCCTTTCATAGAATACCAAATGTGAAAAATATATATAACACAAACTCGTGTTATTTTTAAACATACAAAGCATTTCAAGTTAAAAAGCAATTAAATATATTCACCGTGATAACTTGCGCTTGGTAAAAGCTTAGAACTTATACACCGCGTAAATCATTGGACAACACTATTGTAACGTAACTTGCCTTGGTATATGCGTACTACGAGCACATGCCGAGTTGAACGAGAGAGGGAGAGTGTGACAATTGCGCCTTTTCAACCATTGTACAATCCTGAACAATTTTGAACCCAATGAAATCTTGTGTTTCATTTCCGGGATTGTATATTTACATGTGACAATTTCACGTTTTAGTTGTTGTTCGATTTCAAACTCACTAACCTTTTCTTGAAGTGAAATCGTAAACTGTTACGCAAAATGTAATCAGTTTAACGCAACGTACACTACGGAAGAATGAAATAAGCTAAACATATCCTAAATACCCTTTACGTAACTTAGAAATAAGTTTTGAGGGGTTCGGTATGGAAAAAACATGCTTATTCAATCTCAGGGACTATTTGCGACAAACTGTGAAAGTCTGTCGATTCTCGTATTTTTCAATACGAACCACGTACACACATCCAAAAGTTTTTGTAATAATTAATATCTTGTATTTTATTGATAAGAATGCAAAAATATCATTCGTTGTGAAATTCCGGTCGTTTTCGCGTTCGTTAAAGCGTTTGTCGTAATTAAGCGAAAAACGCAACCGTACAACTAAACGAACCGACATCCACGATATTTTTGGGCATAATTCAAGTTAAATATGCTTTAACTTCCTCATAGAGCCTAAAAATTTGGTTAACGGGTGTTAGAAGTGACAAAAAGCGACGAAACAAGTCCAGAGGCCAAAACTGTCAAAAGCTGAAAGTTTCTGCCCCTGACCAATTGTATACGGGCCGCATACAGGGATCATATACGGTCCGTAAACCTGTCCCAGCAACCAAAAAATGGACGACAGCTGGTTTTGACAGCCTTGGACCCCAAGTTTGAGTATTCACCAAGGTTAAATCTGCATAGGACACTTGTTTTAATCCCCTTTCATGTTTGGGGCATGTGGAATGATCCTAGACACCCTCAATTACTACAAATAGCAAGCTCTTCATTCATTTCAATTTGCTCATTTTCACTTCTTCTTCCCATCTGCTCTAGTTGGAGTTTGCTTCCCACTGGAGGCCTCCTACTGAGTATTCTTGCCATCCTTGAACATAAGTAAGTGTTCTATCCTAGTCTTGTTCATTATTTTCACTTATTTTGAGCTAAAATTCAAACAGTTGACTCTCTGTTTGACTTTCGGTTCTGACCATATTTGGTCAAGTCAAAGTTCAATTGAACTTTGCAACGTGATCTTAATCACGAAGGTTATAATCCCTTGCGATTGCACCTTCTGATTACCACATTTACTAGTCGAAGTGACGAGTCGATTGTTCACGTCGTTTGGTTAGTGTTATGATAAGTCGATTGTTATATGCCTAAAATGACCAAAATGCCCTTTTTGCGCATAAATCCATTTTAAGCATATGTAACCAACTTTTTGACATATAAACTGATGTTACAACTTTATTAAACATGTTTTGGCATTTAAGACTTATCATAGGACATGTTTGACCAACCGATCATACATTTACGCAAATGACACGTTAAAGTAGCGTAAACTACCTTAACGAGTCATAACGGGTCAAAAGCACTTAGGATCACTTCCAAATCAGAATGTTAAGTTTGTTAAACCATATCATATGAGTTCTGATGTGCGTGCGGTGTGATATATTTTTATGTATATTTTTAGCCCTTTTTAACACATTAGTCAAGTTTTAAATTTATAAAACACGATATTTACCAACACCAAACACACATATGGGCAAGTGCACCCATCGTGAGTGTAGTATAGTGTTGGTAAGATACCGAGGTCGTCCAAGGACACAAGAGCTTTTAGTACCGGTTTATCCTCAACGTTTAATCAAATCAAAAGTTTAGAAAAAGGTTTTAAACTGGAAAATAAAAACTAAAAAATGCTGAAAATAAAAATAAAAATAAAACAGATAGACAAGATAAATCACTTGGATCTGACTCGCCTTTAGTGTAACCTTTGATTATTTCCGCACTTTTGCACTTTTTAAGAGATTATCTTAGTTATAGTAGTAGGCCCCTCTTTTGAAGGTGACGTTACCCTCAACCCAGTAGTTTGAGTCAGCAAGGATACAATCCTAAAGGGTTGGATTATTGAAAGATAATTAATTAAGTTATTAATGCGTAATGTGGCAGGCCCCTCTTTTGAAGTTGACGTTACCCTCGGCTAAGTAGTTTGAGTCAGCAGGGATACAATCCTAAGTAGCCGGGTTAAAGTTTTAACAGTAGTTTACATATGAGGGGATCAAGGAGTTCGAATGTAACACCCCAAAAACGGGTTTGGTAATCGAACCACGTTAACACTAAAAGACGGCTAAAGAACCTTTAGTGGTAAAAGTTAAGCCAGAAAATATTAGAATTTATATAACTAAATCTAATATTAATAAAAAGAGAAAAAGAATATGTTTGGGAAATAAAATTTGTAGAAGGCCCGAGTTAACGGGACTTAAACTAAACTGGGTCATAGACCCCCAAAACCCACTAATTTAATTAGGAATGTTTAACCTAGTTAATAAGTGGGGAATATTGTTGGAAATAAGTAGGTTGTGCCCTACTTAATTAACTAATCAAATTAGAGGGACCAATGTTGTTAAAATGGAAACTTATATTATTAATTTTAATTAAAAACAAAACCAAACACCTCATTTGTGAGGTCTGGTCGAACAAGAACACAGGGGGCGACATATGCTCCCCACCAAACCCTAGAGCATGTCAAAATTGATCAGATTAAGGGTTCAAATCAGCTCCAAATCGATATTCAAGCACGAATTAGTGATCACCTTGTTGAGGGGATCATAAGGTATGCAAAAATTTGATGTTTTGATTCATCATTGAATTATAGGTTAATTGTGAAAAACCGAAATTTAGCTTGATTATCTCTTGCATGGATGAAACTAGAAGTAATATGGCATCTAGGGATAAACCCTAGATGATTTCTTGTTAAAACCTAGCATTATACTTGTGGGGTTTATAATCACCATTGTAGGTGATTAGTGAGTTTGTAGAAACCAAATAAACATTAGAATTATGACTCTTATTCTAGTGAAATCTGAATTTGTGTGGCGAATCTGAGATTATTGATGTTAAAAATTAGTATAGATTTGTTAATTGAAGTGAAAGTAGATGAAAGTAACATGTCAAGAACCTAGTAATGGTTATGTAAAAATTATGCCCACCAGGTGTTTGTTAAAATGCCTAAACGAAGCTAAAATGTTGAAATTCCATGTGAAGTGTGCATTTGAGTATGTTGATAGATCAATTGACTTCTAGGAAGTCAAACTAACCAATGATTTAATCAAGTGATAAAGTCGACATAAGACCCGTTAGATGGAGTAGTCATAATTGATAATGACTAATCTAACCATCTTATGAATTATGATGATAATTTGACGTCTAACGAGCTAGGTGGAAGCTTGATGAGTGAACGGGTCAAACGAATCAAGTGTGAAGTAAAAGCGTGTTTCGGATGCAAGGTAAGTAAAACTTACACCACTTGTAGTATATGTGTTTATTTTATAAGTGATGAATACAATAAAGGATTAGGTTCGAATCATGGGTTCCGACACGAAACGAAATGAGTCGGAACCAATAAAAATGTTTTAAACCATGATTAATGGTGAAAGAGGCAAATTGGTAAATTGGTCATGTAATGACTAATAACTAAAGAGTTTTCGTTAAGATCACTTTAAAGTGCAACTAATAACGAGAAAATAAGTAGAGATGAAAATTTAGTCAATTACCGACTAAAGTAAATTGTAGTTAAAAAGGGGTCTAGTGGCAAAAATCCGAAATGGGTAGGATGGGCAAATTGGTAATTATTAACTATGTTTTGCTACTTATGAAAATGCTTGGTCATATAGGCCAAACGGGTGAAATGGCGTGATAACACCATTTGACTATATCGACTGATGTGGTTGTCAAGTCTTGTGTTAACAGGAGCGATTAGTGATTCGGATACTCCCGTCGCCATAGAAAAATGTGATAATAAAAGCGAGGTATAAATCGGGTCTATTTGTTGATCCGAGCCAGGTACGCATATTTATGTTGTAGTTAAAAGTGCTATTTTGGTCGAAAAATTGGTGAGAGTCCTTCATTGTAAAAGAAGGACCAAAATCGACCAAAACGCCCTTGTAGGCTAAATTGAATAAACAACCCTTAGAGGTTGTTTGGAAACGAGTCTTATGATTAAACAAAAGCTTAGAACGAGTATGAGTAGTGAAAGATGTAATTCTTGGGCCGAAAGACTCCATATGAGTCTTTGCCGTAAAATGACATTCCTAGGGGTATAATTCGGAACACATAGATATCTACTTTAAATCCAACACACAATTAGTTGTGATGGAAGAATACTAGATAAGAAATATAGGTTACAATGCTAGAATAGAATGAAAGCGATTTTGAGTTTAAAAGTGCTTAAATACTCTTAATGGGTCAAAATAAGCATTTAAGCGTAAACGGGATTTTATTATGTAAGAAACCCGTGATTTGAGAGTAATATGATAGGAGATATTGAAATAATGAACTTCAAGAGTTTAAAGATCAAATAAACAAGTTGGTGCGATAAAATCATGAACGGGTCAATATTTGGTAAAAAGGATAATAATCCGAAGACTTAAAAGTCTGGAATTTTGTTAATCCGGATGTCGGATTTTAACTCCATAAGATGGATAATTAAATTACGGACGCGTAGGAAAAAGAATCGGGTGAAACGGACCAATAACGAAGAAGTTATGGCCGTTTCCGTAAAGTGTAGCGTTGCTGGGAAAATGCAGGTCACAGATCCGGACCTGCTGGAAAACGCGAACCCCCGCGCAACGCGACAGATGTGCTTAAATCTGTCGCGACACGCGACGACACGACGCGGCCCGCGTAAGATGATGTTAAGTATGACGCGGCCCGCGTGAGATCCCAAAGCTGGCAAATTTATTTCTTTTGTCAGTTTTCGTATCCGGACTTGTTCTAAACCCATTTTAAGCTCGTATAACTAATCATTTCATGGTTTATGAAATGCAGGTATAATTTGGAACTCCGAATGATAATCAAGCTCAACAAAGAACCGAACACAATAAAGAATCAAGCTTCCGCATGACGTTTCGTTATTTCTTTTAAATGACGAACTTAACTACATTTTGTTCTAAACTTTTAAATTGTAAAAGTTTTAGATTACTAGTATTTTCTAAGAATACTTAATCGTATTTACATGTTTATTTTCGTTATTTATACGAAAATCTTTGAAATAATAACAAGGGTGTTACAAGTTGGTATCAGAGCCTTGGTTTAAGAGATTCAAGTATGGTGGGAAAACTATGCTTGGACTTAAACCTTATGCTCTTAATAAAGATTGGTGTTCGGTTCGAGGCTTGATCACAAATCCGGTAAGTACAAGTATGTTAATAGTTTAGCATGCTAAAGTGTTGTAAACAACACAGAGGGCTATCATGTGATACACGTTACTCCAATTAAAATGATTGATATAGTAGACGAAGATACGCGCGTTGACGTTACTAACTTTTGTGAATTTTTTAATTGAAGGACACTCGCGTTTGAAGACGACGATAATCAAACGAATCGTGGATATGATAATGGAACGGTCCGAAGTATGACAAGAGGAGCATGCTCACCGAGGACTAAATCGCGAAACGACCGCGAATAAGGTTAATGGCAAGGAACGCCCGTCGGGGCAAACATTACCAGGTGCACATTTTAAATAATCGCACAAATAGTAATATGCAACAAATAAGTAGAAATTGAAAGTTGCATATGTAGATTAAAAACTTGGAAAAACCCGAATAGAAAATGTATTCGGGATATTGTTTCCAAGAGAAACAAATAGAGGCGTTACTTACATAGGGCGTGATGTGAAAACTATAAAAAGGTCATGTGTGTCATGTGTAAATCGCTTACTCTGGCCAAGTAAGTAGTGGCATGTGATACGATGAACTTCTTATGGCGGACACGTTTACATCCGATGTAGTAAGGGCGGGGAGAATGGGACTAACTTAAAAGTACCCAAATGAGTCAAATGAGCAAAATATTTAATAATAATGTAAACGCACAGCCGGGTGACGGAAGCGTATTACATTAGGATGATGAGCCCGAGTGAAGGGACAAAGATTAACGTAAAAGGATTAAGGTATGCAATTGGGAGGGGTGTGCTTACACTCGAACCCGGAGAATGCAAATATGACTCTTAACGGGCCGATTTTGTAAAACACCAAATTTGAGAACAAAGTAGGAATATAAAAGCGAAACGAAGTCATAATGCATACCGTAAGGGTTGCAATAATAACGACTTCGGTAAAACACCCGGTTGGTGGGTAAGGATTTAAACGCATGCGTAGACTGAGATACAGGAACGCGAAATAGAAAGTCAAAAGACTCGGAATATGAGTCATGACTAAAAGATGACAAGAATTTTCGCAAACATAAATTTTGATAAAAAAAAATTTACGTTCGACTAGTTAAAAGTCGAACGGGTCGAACAAAGAATGAAATTTGACGTTCACCAGTGATGAAATTTCACTCGAACAAGTCAAACGAATTAAATAAATGATGACGCTTGCTAATGTAAGTAGGCGCGGATTGAATAAGTAAAAGTGTGAGATGTTAACTAACCTATGTAAAGGGTTATGGGCGTTAAGAACATTAAGATAAAAGAACCCGAGTAATGGGTTGTATAGAAGTATAAGTATGAACCGGGAGACGGTAAGCGTAGAACAAACTGACGCGTAAATAACGTCAGAAGTCATAAAGTCGGAGGATTAGTCCAGAAGTAAACAAATGAAGCCTTAGACTACGGTCAAGGTCAACTAAAGTTCAAAAGCAAAATTTAATAATTCCAAACTTAACAAAGGATGCTTTAAAGCTATATATGTATAAATAG
This sequence comes from Helianthus tuberosus, assembly GCA_030545235.1. Classification (NCBI taxonomy): domain Eukaryota; kingdom Viridiplantae; phylum Streptophyta; class Magnoliopsida; order Asterales; family Asteraceae; genus Helianthus; species Helianthus tuberosus. The sequence goes on from CM060391.1 coordinate 40,105,723, forward strand.
ACAATGGAATAAAGACTAGAATAAAAAAATGATCTACGGGATCATCATAACCTACGGGACATTAATTAGTGTAAAGGTCTACGGAGCCAAAATGACTTATGGGTCATGAATAGAAGAAAAGGGATCATAAGGGCATCGTATTAAAGAGATGAAAGCCTAAGGAAATAGCCTACGAGGTTAAGTAAAGGAAACTACGGGTCAATTGTGTAAGGTGAGGGAACTTGTTACGATTCCCCGCATAAAACGAGAACGGAAGACAATAAATTATGGATTGTCAATTTCCTTGATATGAGTAATCGACATAGTTAAAGAGAGAAACGTTAAACTAAAATTCAGTTTTAGTAAGAAATAACGTTTTTACAAACATAAATTCTGATAGGAATTTAAATAATAAGTATGAAAGATACAAGTCTTGACACTGATAGGCGCAAGACAATATATTCGAAAAGTGATATTTTCGAAAATGAAAGGTTGATATAAATTAAACACGATGTGACATGATCACGGTCAAGAGGTACAATGTGAAGTAGAATCACATTATAACCAAGCGAGCGGTAAAAAAAAAGAAGAAACCGGACTAATAAGTCTAGTTAGCGAAACCGGTTAAGGTCAGCAATTCAAGTTAAGAAATTTGGTTTGCTTGTAAGCGGTAAATTCGGTATAACTGAACCGAATAAATGAATTTGAAAACAAAAGAAATTGTTGCTAAAAGCGAAATATTTCACTAAAGACCTTTAAACGGGTCAAGGTAACGAATTCATAAAGAATTCGATATTATATGAAAGCAACGGATATCGCTAAGTTAACTAAACTAGTGGAAATAACGAGATTACGTTATTTCAAGTTACACTATGTCGTATGAGTTAAGTAGACAATTAATAACAAAAAAGAGGTTACCATACTTTTCTGGTAATACAAACTATTGGATAAAAGTATAAGTGATGTTTAAAAGATTTCTCGAATTGAATACATTCGGTTAAACTCAATGAATTATGTAAGAAAATGTTTCGAGGACGAAACCTCTTTAAGGGGGGTAGACTTGTAACACCCCATAAACGGGTTTGGTAATCGAACCATGTTAACACTAAAAGACGGCTAAAGAACCGTTAGTGGTAAAAGTTAAGCCAGAAAATATTAGAATTTATATAACTAAATCTAATATTAATAAAAAGAGAAAAAGAATGTGTTTGGGAAATAAAATTTGTAGAAGGCCCGAGTTAACGGGACTTAAACTAAACTTGGTCATAGACCCCCAAAACCCACTAATTTAATTAGGAATGTTTAACCTAGTTAATAAGTGGGGAATATTGTTGGAAATAAGTAGGTTGTGCCCTACTTAATTAACTAATTAAATTAGAGGGACCAATGTTGTTAAAATGGAAACTTATATTATTAATTTTAATTAAAAACAAAACCAAACACCTCATTTGTGAGGTCTGGTCGAACAAGAACACAGGGGGCGACATATGCTCCCCACCAAACCCTAGAGCATGTCAAAATTGATCAGATTGAGGGTTCAAATCAGCTCCAAATCGATATTCAAGCACGAATTAGTGATCACCTTGTTGAGGGGATCATAAGGTATGCAAAAATTTGATGTTTTGATTCATCATTGAATTATAGGTTAATTGTGAAAAACCGAAATTTAGCTTGATTATCTCTTGCATGGATGAAACTAGAAGTAATATGGCATCTAGGGATAAACCCTAGATGATTTCTTGTTAAAACCTAGCATTATACTTGTGGGGTTTATAATCACCATTGTAGGTGATTAGTGAGTTTGTAGAAACCAAATAAACATTAGAATTATGACTCTTATTCTAGTGAAATCTGAATTTGTGTGGCGAATCTGAGATTATTGATGTTAAAAATTAGTATAGATTTGTTAATTGAAGTGAAAGTAGATGAAAGTAACATGTCAAGAACCTAGTAATTGTTATGTAAAAATTATGCCCACTAGGTGTTTGTTAAAATGCCTAAACGAAGCTAAAATGTTGAAATTCCATGTGAAGTGTGCATTTGAGTATGTTGATAGATCAATTGACTTCTAGGAAGTCAAACTAACTAATGATTTAATCAAGTGATAAAGTTGACATAAGACCCGTTAGATGGAGTAGTCATAATTGATAATGACTAATCTAACCATCTTATGAATTATGATGATAGTTTGACGTCTAACGAGCTAGGTGGAAGCTTGATGAGTGAACGGGTCAAACGAATCAAGTGTGAAGTAAAAGCGTGTTTCGGATGCAAGGTAAGTAAAACTTACACCACTTGTAGTATATGTGTTTATTTTATAAGCGATGAATACAATAAAGGATTAGGTTCGAATCATGGGTTCCGACACGACACGAAACGAAATGAGTCGGAACCAATAAAAATGTTTTAAACCATGATTAATGGTGAAAGAGGCAAATTGGTAAATTGGTCATGTAATGACTAATAACTAAAGAGTTTTCGTTAAGATCACTTTAAAGTGCAACTAATAACGAGAAAATAAGTAGAGATGGAAATTTAGTCAAGTACCGACTAAAGTAAATTGTAATTAAAAAGGGGTCTAGTGGCAAAAATCCGAAATGGGTCGGATGGGCAAATTGGTAATTATTAACCATGTTTTGCTACTTATGAAAATGCTTGGTCATATAGGCCAAACGGGTCAAATGGCGTGATAACACCATTTGACTATATCGACTGATGTGGTTGTCAAGTCTTGTGTTAACAGGAGCGATTAGTGATTCGGATACTCCCGTCGCCATAGAAAAATGTGATAATAAAAGCGAGGTATAAATCGGGTCTATTTGTTGATCCGAGCCAGGTACGCATATTTATGTTGTAGTTAAAAGTGCTATTTTGGTCGAAAAATTGGTGAGAGTCCTTCATTGTAAAAGAAGGACCAAAATCGACCAAAACGCCCTTGTAGGCTAAATTGAATAAACAACCCTTAGAGGTTGTTTGGAAACGAGTCTTATGATTAAACAAAATCTTAGAACGAGTATGAGTAGTGAAAGATGTAATTCTTGGGCCGAAAGACTCCATATGAGTCTTTGCCGTAAAATGACATTCCTAGGGGTATAATTCGGAACACCTAGATATCTACTTTAAATCCAACACACAATTAGTTGTGATGGAAGAATACTAGATAAGAAATATAGGTTACAATGCTAGAATAGAATGAAAGCGATTTTGAGTTTAAAAGTGCTTAAATACTCTTAATGGGTCAAAATAAGCATTTAAGCGTAAACGGGATTTTATTATGTAAGAAACCCGTGATTTGAGAGTAATATGATAGGAGATATTGAAATAATGAACTTCATGAGTTTAAAGATCAAATAAACAAGTTGGTGCGATAAAATCATGAACGGGTCAATATTTGGTAAAAAAGATAATAATCCGAAGACTTAAAAGTCTGGAATTTTGTTAATCTGGATGTCGGATTTTAACTCCATAAGATGGATAATTAAATTACGGACGCGTAGGAAAAAGAATCGGGTGAAACGGACCAATAACGAAGAAGTTATGGCCGTTTCCGTAAAGTGTAGCGTTGCTGGGAAAATGCAGGTCACAGATCCGGACCTGCTGGAAAACGCGAACCCCCGCGCCACGCGACAGATGTGCTTAAATCTGTCGCAACACACGACGACACGACGCGGCCCGCGTAAGATGATGTTAAGTATGACGCGGCCCGCGTGAGATCCCAAAGCTGGCAAATTTAATTCTTTTGTCAGTTTTCGTATCCGGACTTGTTCTAAACCCATTTTAAGCTCGTATAACTAATCATTTCATGGTTTATGAAATGCAGGTATAATTTGGAACTCCGAATGATAATCAAGCTCAACAAAGAACCGAACACAATCAAGAATCAAGCTTCCGCATGACGTTTCGTTATTTCTTTTAAATGACGAACTTAATTACATTTTGTTCTAAACTTTTAAATTGTAAAAGTTTTAGATTACTAGTATTTTCTAAGAATACTTAATCGTATTTACATGTTTATTTTCGTTATTTATACGAAAATCTTTGAAATAATAACAAGGGTGTAACATCGAACCCCCGCTATCCAATACCAGTGGGTATTGAAGGAGGTCCTACTAAACTTGACCCAGGTCCTTGCAGGATCTATACATTGAACAAGGCAAGACTCTTACCAAACCATTCCCTTAACCCCCGACCACGTAGCCAACATATCTCCATATAGACCGTGGAGATATGAATGGTGCAAATCTTTTATTTTATATTGACAATAAAATAACCCTAAGACACCACGGAAAAATGATAAGGAAGATTTACCTTCAACATAAGAAACTAGTTATTAAAGTCATTAATACATAACCAAATAAAAAGTGCGAAAATATTAAAAATAAAAAATATTACACTAAATGCTTGTCTTCACCAAGTGATGTAAGAGACTTAGGCAAACATGGCCTTTGATTGTCAAGAACTCTTACGATCAATCTTGGATCCCGAGACTACTCACACACTCTATGATGGATGATAGATGATGGTGGTGGATGTGGGTTGCCATGGTGGTGGTGGGTGGGTGAAGTGTGAGAGAGGTGGTTTGCCATGGGATGAGTTGCAAGTGAGCCAAGCACCCCTATTTATAGCCTGCACAGAAGCCCGGACACGGCCCCGTGTCCACCCATCTTCTCTTTCTTCATTAATTGCAGTTTGTCTACATTAGTTGACCATGCCCCCGTGTCCGCTGGGCACGACTCCGTGTGCAGAAGCGTATCTGTACTATCAAGATTTGCCTAGATTCTGCGAATATTCGCGTTGACCACGGCCCCGTGTCTGGTGGACACGCCCCCGTGTTGGGTGATAGAAGCTTTGTTGGTGCATACGTCTGTCGACTTCGTCTTGTATGTGTATAGATAGATCAGGGCACGTTGTTCGAGAAAAATGTAAAAAATAGGCTAGGTAGTAATTTCGCACGAAATTACCAATAGGTAATTCCACACGAAATTAAGTGGTAATTTCGCACGAAATTAGATTTCGTGTGAAACATAATTTCGCTCGTGTCAATTCCATGCAAAATTACACAACCTATATATAGGTGCTTCCCGATTTCGTTTGAAGGAGGTTCAACTTTCCGGTTTCAGTGCCGAACTGCTGCCGAAGTGTCTACTCACTGTAAATCTTTTTCAAATCAATCAAAAGACAGTTTAAAGTGAATTGCAATCTGAATTACCTCGATACGTTTGTTTCCGCCTCTCGTATTGAGCAAACACTCTTCTGAACGACTCGTTTAGTCGATAAAACGATCCTACAAGTGGTATCAGAGCTTAGGAGGAAGAGTTTATACCAATTTAGCTGCAAAATCTGATTTCTACACCTTCTTTTTCACAATTAACAAGTTTTCACGGTCAAAATGCTTTGAATTTCACACATTATGCGCGCAATAGTGTTTTAACAAACCCTTAAAAGTTTCAGACTTAAAATCGGACAAAAACCTGATCAATTTTGACAAAAAAACAGCTCGAGATGATGACATCAGCATAATTTCGCGTGAAATTAGGGTCTTATTTCGCATCAGATTATAATTTCGTTTGAAAGGTTCATACGAAATTAGGTATTTCGTTTCAAGTTGGTATTTCGTTTGGGTATTTCACACGAAATCACCTATTTCGTTTGAAAAGGGGCTATTTCGCACCAAAAGCTTATTTCGCTTGAAAGAGGATTGATTTCGTTTGAAACTTGATTTTGTGTGAGAAGGGTATTTCGTGTGAAGTTGATATTTCGCTTGAGTTGATATTTCGTGTGTAGTTGGTTATTTCGTTTGAAAGAGTATTTCGTTTGAAGAAGTAATTTCGTTTGAAAGTATCTGTTTTGTGAAATTTGTTACCGAAACATGGAAGAGGAATTTTATAACGCATTTGCTACTACCCCGACTACTCCGGCATCTGTTACTCAGAACTTGAACATGGAAAACGAAACAGGCACTATGCAAAAACCGCCTAAGCTCATGAATATCGAGGAGTATAAAGGATGGGAGGAACGATTTGAGAATTGGGTTCAAGTAAATTATTTGGATGCTTGGGAATGTGTTGAAATGAAATATATTAGACAGTTGAATGATGATGAAGAGGAGATTGCTATTAAAGATCTAAGTGTTAATGAGTGTTAATGATAGAAAGAAATACAAAAATGAAAAGATGATGATCAGTCTATTGCATCAAGCGGTTAAAGAAGATATCTTGGTTTTATTGCAACACAATGGGAGTGCATACTCTATCTGGAAAGCATTAAAATCAAAGTTTGTTGGAAGTAAAGAGATGATCAAGAACAAAAAATCACTTTTGAAGAAAGAATTTGATCTATTTCGTGGTTTGAGAACTGAGAGCACTAAGCAGATTGTCGAAAGATACTGCATTGCCACATGAAACTTGGGGCACATATCTCATGATGTTGAGAAATAAGAAAGATTTTAGTAATTTGACACTGAATAAATTCATTGAAAAACTTGAAGCTCAGGAAATGGAACAAAGGAAGATCTCAAGGATGAAAGATTTTGATGGTGAACAAGATATAGGTCTTTATTACAAAGGAGGTATCAGTGATAAGACCAATATGTCACCAAAGGTTGAAACTGCATTCAATGCTAAGAGTTCGTCTGGAGGGTCATCTCAAGGATCAAAAGCAAAACGGGATTTTCTTCATATTCATCATTTGATCCAAATTTTTCAACAACCAAGAATGGCAAGGGATTACAATGCAACATTGTTTTGAATCTTGAAAATGATGAAAATTTTTCAGAAGAGTTTGCAAAAGGTCACATGTCGTTGTTGGGAACTGTATTAGAATCATATGAAAGTTTAGTTGCAGGAAAGATCGGGAATCCAATGTTGACAAAAGAGGATTACGATCAGATTGATGCTGAGGAAATGGAATTGATGGATATGAAGTGGTGTTTGGCGAGTGTTTTGAGAAGAGCCGAAAAGTTTAAACAAATTACGGGAAGAGATGATTTCCGTGATGCTAATGTTTCTACTTTAGGTTTTGATAAATCTAAAGTTACTTGTTTTCGTTGCAGGGAAAAAGGACACTTCAAGAGAGAGTGCACAAATCGCGAAGCAAGTGGATCTCAAAATCCGTTCAACAACAATGATTATTATCGAAAAGCAATCTATCATCAAGTTTCTCAACAACCACAAACAGCTCATGCCAGGAAGGAGATTGAAGAATCATCAAAGAGAGCCTGTATGGTGAATCAAGAAGATAACAAATCTTCGAAAGGATTCAGTTGGGATAAATATATTTCAGCTGACCGCAAAGCATGTCTAATAAATCAAGATGATGAAAGACTACCAGAAGGTTTTAGCTGGAAAAATTTCAGTTGGGATAACTATGATCCTAACAAAACTACAAATCACAAAGCTTTTGTTGCTAGAGTTGCTGAAGACAGTGATAATGATGATGATTATTATGCAAGGAGAATGAAAGAGCATTTAAAATTGATGGAAGAGAGTGACAGTGATGATGAAAAAGCTAAAAAGAAAAAGAAGAAAGTTAAAAAACCTATCAGCAGTGATGATGAAGAAGTTCCTGTGATAAGGAAGAAAATGAAAGACATTCCAGTTTTCAAAGTTGAAGCAGAAGCTGATGCACAAAAGATTACTGTGAAATGTGAGAATTGTGAAGCAGTGAAGAAGCAAAACAGTACTTTGATTCATAACATGAACAGATTGAAAGAATCCTATGATGTTTTGAACAAAGCAATGAATCAGTACAATCAGTCAAGTAGTGAACAAGCAACAGCAATGAAGACACTTCAAGGAGCTTTCGTGACAAAGCATAAAGTGGTCAACAATTACATTGAGAAATGCGCTGTGCTTGAACAGAAACTGGAAACCCAAAGGATTGAAACAGAAAGAGTTAATAGGTTGTTAAAACGTTACTCATGTACTTCTTATGTTATTGACATGATTTATCCAACCGTTGAAGGCATGAAGGCATTTGATGAAGAGGAAGTATCTAAAGACAAAAGTTCTGAAAAGAGGAAGGATACTGAAATGAAGATTTCTGGTAAGAAACAAGATGCCAGTTACAACAAGTGTCCACCCCCGCTTGAAAATGGATATTCTCATAGAAATCCAAATTCAGAAAGAGTCAAAAAGGCAACCAATTTACAGTGGGAGTCTGAGTCTTCAGAAAATTTGCCAGACAACATTGATGTCACTTTCACATCGTCTGACACTGATCATGAGTCAGAATTAATAAAGAAAGTGGTCGATCAGGTGTTGGATAACGATGAAACCGAGGAGTCAAAGTCGGAGTCAAACTCAGAGTCAAAGTCTGATAAGTCAAAGTCAACAGTCAAAAAGGACGAACGGGTTTACAATAAAGAGTTTTTGTTATCAAAATCAAATTTGAATGATGAAACCGTCAAAGTAGCATATACTTTGAATGATTCTGACAAATTATATTCTGATGAAGAATTTCCAATAAGAGGTGTTAAACCTGACATGATCAAAAAGGTTTTCAAACTAACAGAAATTAATATTTCTGAAATAAAAGATGTAAATCTTTCTGAAAAACCTATAAAGTACACCTCAAGAGTTCAACAAAGAGAAAACAAGAAAAAAGGTTACAGTTCTGGTTCTGGTTTTCAAAAGAAACCAAACCATAACGGAAATTTCAAAAGAAAAGGTCTTGGATTTATTCCACCAAAAAATCATAAATATGAGAAAATTTATAAAACAAAAACTGTGTTTGTTTCAGGAATATCATCTGAAGAAGAAAATGAGCAATTGTTTAGAAAGCAGACAAACAAATAATTCCTTGCTAAGAAGCAAGAAGAAATGGAAATAGATGTTTCTCAACAAAAGAAGGAGACAAGAACCCGTTTTCGATGCAAAACAGTTGGTCATATTGCCAGGAATTGTCCAAAGGCAATCCAAACAAAACAGGGAGTTTCTGAAAAACTGAAAGAAAAGGCTGTTGAGAATGAACCACCAACAAAACCTTTTATAGTTTTCAAAAATTCAAAATTTGAGGTCGGTGAATGTTCAAAAAGATTTTACAAGAGAAAAGCAAATCTTGACAATAAAAAATGGGTTGTTAAGAAATCTGATGATGGTTCTAGCAATGATTCTGATTCATCAAAATCAGAGGAGCTATCGTCTGGCGATGAATCTGATTCCACAAAATCAGAGGAGCCACAAATTATGATGAAAGAAGAAAAATCAGTTCCGCCACTGGATGATGCAAATTTTCCACCTCTGCGGGCTGATATTTTAAAATCAAAGATTGAAAAAGTTGAAATTTCAAATCAATTTTTTTCTGAAAAGAAAGAATTTGATGTTGAAAAAGCCTTTAACCCCAAAGTGAAACACATTTTTGAAAAAATGGTTGACGGGAAGGTAAAAGGGGTAAAAGAATTTTATGAGAAGAAAACGAAGAAACCAGGTAAAGATGGGTCGTCCCAGGTTTGTGACTGGGATGGAACATATTATGATTGAAAACCAGGACTTACCGGAGCTCCCAAGTTGGTAATCGTGGAGTAGGAATCGGCATCTTTCTTGAGAAATTCACTATGGTGATATTTCGACTTACAAGTGGTAAATCAGGGACATTAAGTTGTACTTGATTTTCTACAAGTGGTATTTGTTGATTAAATTCAAAACTTTTATATTTTTCAAAAGGTTGAAAATGAAAGAACATTGTGTTGAAATCCCTAACCTACAAGTGGTTTGAGAAATCAACAAACTTTATTTTCCGGAAAAACCATTTGATTAAAACAAACTTAAGTGTTATGAAATCACAATGGGAAAATATTTTGTTGTGAGGGGGAGTTCTAATTGTTTATGCCAAGTGGATGGCGAATTGAAGTAATTCACAACAGTTGTCACTTTACTTGTATAGTTTATTTTCAAATTTCTTTTAAATGCTTTTGAATTTTAGGGGGAGTAAGAATTTTCAGAAAATCCAAAACATTTGAAAATTTGAAAAATCCAAAAACATGATAAAATAAAAAATGAGTTTTGTTGTGAAAAAGAGGAAATGATAGTACATCAGTGGACTATCACAGCATGCTAAAGAATTGGAAAGTCAAATGTGATAAACGGTCTCACTGATGATGTGCCAGTAGGTTTTCGCACATTTAGTAGATTGTGTCGAGATATAAACCTAAATTTCAAACTTACTTATATCGTGGGGAACATCTCTCGGATATATGGGTAACCCCCGAAATCTTGTTTGAAAGGTCCCTCTTTCTGAGATACTAGGTCTTTATGCTTAGTGATATCTGGGGTATTATCCCGGGACTTCTGATTTTGCGGAAGCAATGGCCTAGTCCCCGTATAATACTTTTCGCTTGCTTGAAATATAGCCCACCCTCAGCATAAAAAATGATGAAACATTGCAAAATGCAAATCATGTGCTGTTGAAGAAAAGATTCTCTAAAGGGAACCCACCAAAAGTCGAAGCCATCATCTCTCTGATTTTGCGAAAGCAATAGCCCGAGCTCTCACGGCCCTCGCATTTAACCCTTTACAGATATCATCTAGGTATACTCACCTATAAGACTGAATATTGGGATCTGGATACGGGAGTATATTCTGAGGTGGGACACGTGAATAAGTTTAAGTCTCTAAAACATTAATCACGTATCTCGAAACAGTTGAAATTTGTATGAAAATTTAAGTGGATCAGTATACTAACAATCTAAGTGAATCGTTTAGAACTTAAAATGTTTAAAGCTTAACGGTGTTGGTGATTTGTCTCATAAACTGATATGATCTTCTTACACAAACTTACAAAAATGTTGTTTGTAAATATTTCTTTATTGCATTTTCATATTAGTCAAAATTCCAAAAAGATTTTAAGTGTGTTTTAGCATAAATTTTTGAAAAATATAAAAAGATTTTCGACAACTGATGTTGAAAAGCTGATTTTCAAAATTCCAAGTGCTAAACATGATGAACAGGTTTGGGAGAATGTTGTTTGAAAAGAAAAATGTAGTTTCTACAAATGATCATCAGAAGTTGTTAAATGATAAATCATTATATTCATACAAGTGGTTCATCAGAGATTTATATTGAAAAATCTTTTATTGATTGATTAATACCTGCAAGTGGTATATAAATTTGTCATGTTTTCAATTTGTGAAATTTATTTTTGGGTAGAGAATGTGCAGGTTAGCCAGGTTCCGATACCTGAGTTGGATGAAAGCCAGGTTATGATCTTGAACCTATGGAAGCCAGACTGCGATCCCAGCTTATCGAAAGGGGGAGTCAGAAGCTGCTAATACTGATGATCTTAAGGAATCAAGAGACCTGATCAAGAGGAGTATAGAGCCAGGTTGCGATTCTAGGAGAAGGAGAAGATTGAGGATAATTTACATTGTTAGATATTTCGGAAAAGGTCAAGAAGACTGATAAAGATTGAAGATTGAAGACTCGACACCGAAGACTTCATCAACATCCGAGGGGGAGTCTGTTGGTGCATACGTCTGTCGACTTCGTCTTGTATCAAGTCTTGTATGTGTATAGATAGATCAGGGCACGTTGTTCGAGAAAAATGTAAAAAATAGGTTAGGTAGTAATTTCGCACGAAATTAGATTTCGTGTGAAACATAATTTCGCTTGTGGCAATTCCATGCGAAATTACACAGCCTATATATAGGTGCTTCCTGATTTCATTTGAAGGAGGTTCAACTTTCCGGTTTCAGTGCCGAACTGTTGCCGAAGTGTCTACTCACTGTAAATCTTTGTCAAATCAATCAAACGACAGTTTAAGTGAATTGCAAGCTGAATTACCTCGATACGTTTGTTTCCGCCTCTCGTATTGAGCAAACACTCTTCTGAACGACTCGTTTGGTCAGTAAAACGATCCTACAAGCTTCTACAACTTTGTCTTTTCTGCAGACACTTGGGCACGCCCCCATGCTCATTGAGCACGGGGCGTGTTCAGCCTTCTGTTCTCTTGTTTTTGCTTGGAAGGATGCTGTCGAGGGGTCGGGCATGCCACGTTTATCCCTTTTCTTGTATTTATGTTAGATTTAGCTGCCTTTTTGCTTCTTTTGTTCATTTGAGCTCATTTAATCCTGAAAATACAAAAGGAAGACAAAAACATACTTTTTCCAACATTAGTACTAAAAAAGGATTAGTTTTATGCCTTATTTGATGTAATTTATATGTTGCATTTTGCACACATCAAATACCCCCACACTTGAATCTTTGCTTGTCCTCAAGCAAAACTCTTTATTTTACGACTTACACACCCAAATGGAATGGGTAGAAGAGAAGGTTTTTGGCTTGTCATAGAGTGTTGAGATTCCAAGATTCTTTATTAGGTTTTATTTTTACTTTATTTACAATCATATTCGTCATGATTTATTTAAATCATTACATAAGAGAAATTATTTATTTGGGCATAACATGCCTCTTTAAAATTCCATTTATATACAAGTTCACATACCTCACGGGGGATCACTCAACACACGGCTGAAGATGTATTTTTTGTGAAACACTCGAGAGCGGCATTGAACTTACTTCTACCATATGCTTGCCAAGCAATTAATCCTCCTCCTTTTTATCTATAAACCTTTGTAGATATCAAGAGGACTTTGGGGAAGGGTTAGGCTTGGGTTAAAGGTATGTGGTTGGGTTAGTGGTTAGTAGAAAATGACGAAAGGCGTAAAAAGCGTCGGTTTATGTAAAACATTTTGTTTTCTGACTTTTTATTTCAATGAAGCATTATTCAAACAAGCCTTCTTTTGATGAGCTTTGTTTGTTTATTGCTAACTTCATTTTTCTTTTCTTTTTTTTTTTTGATAATGAAGTCACAAGAAAACTAAGCTTTGTTACTAAAATAAAGGGTTTAAAATGAAAAAGGGTTGTTGGTCCCCTTTGGCGCCCCTGTTAGAACGGTGCGGAAATCTTCTCTCGTTGAGACGGGTGTTTGTGAAGTGTATAAATATATAAAGAGTAAAAAATATAGACAGTGAGAGCGATATATCTTCAATGGTTAATCTTTATTAAACAAAGAAGAAGGGGTCGATCCGAGAATAAACTCGAATCTCAATGTCACCCCCTGGGCCAAACCAGGGGGTAAACTCTCATGAAAACTCAATCTATAAAATATTACAATACAAAGCACGCATAATTCCTACGAAGGAATTATGTATATATAGAGAATTTTCATATCATATCTCAAATGTGATTGGTTAATGGAAGTTGGTATGTGTGCCCATCAGTGGCTTATCTTCTTTTTGTCACCAACTTGCTTCTTTCTTTTCTGATGAAGCTTATCCACATATTAATATATTCTTTTTCTTTTATGTGAAAGCTCTTCAAACAATGAGATATTCTTTTCTGATGAAATGCTTTTCGAAAGGAAAGATTCCTTTTGTTCTTTCTGATGATTTCTTTTCCAAAGGAAAAGATTCCTTTTCTTTTTTTTTTCTTGTAAAAGCATTTTCATAGAGAAATACTTAATGTGTTAATAAGATAAATTATCTTATTAACACAATTCTTTGACTTTGTATCTTGTAAACTCCATAATGTCCTGCTAACATTTTGAAGTCTTGAAACCTTGTCGTGATCTTTCATCAAAGAATTAGAAGCTCCAATATTTAGTGCTTCTGGGACGGTTCGTCGGTCGCTTCGTGTTGACGGAATTATTTCTAAGTAACTTAAACTATTTTTAACAACAAATACAATAAAGTTTCCTAACAAGGGTTTTGGTGGGTAAAAGGGTGTTTGTTTTGGGTTTAGAAATAAAAAGGTTTAAGCTCAAAGGGGTTAACTAGGGGGATTTTGGGTAGGTGGTAAAAAAAAATAATGGTGTTGAAATAAAAAGGTTAATCCTAATGCCTCCATCATTTACTTACTTGGGTTTTAGTTGGTAAGGACCGGGAATGTATCGTCGTGGCAAGTTCTAGAGTCGTAAGAAACCAAGCAGCTATTCACACAAGAAACGAAAAATGAGCATTTAGTTTAAAGATGTGTATTTGTATGCTCAATAAAGGCTCAAAACTCACTTTTTGTGGGAATGGGTGTTAATGTGATCAAGTATATATAATCAAATTTTAACTAGATTTGTCATGCCGTTTCGTAATTTTCTTATGTTGGTTCTTTTTATCACGACGCTATCGGTTGTAAATTTGTAAAAATATAACCTTTTTAAAACTTGTAATTCCCAATTTAAACCAAGACAAGTAAAAAAAATGAAAACTTTTTGAAAAAAATTTGGGGGTGATTAGAGGTTCCAATAGAGTTTTGTGTAAGGCTTGTAATTAGGACTTGCAAAATTCAAGGTTTTAGCATCCCCCCACACTTAAATTACACATTGTCCTCATTGTGTCCCAAAAATAAGTTTTTAGGTTGATTGAATGTGCAAAAGGTGTGTTAAAGCAAAAATTTATGTTACTGGGCGTCTGGTGAACACGGCCCCGTGTCTGGCGAAAGTTTGCATATTTAAACAAATAGCAGGTATGGGCGATGGGCACGGGGGCGTGTCGATTGAGCACGTCCCCGTGTAGACAAACTTCAAAAGTGTAAAACAGGTTTCTGTCTTCGGTTTTGCTGTCCCGACTTTAGTAGCACTAATGTTTAGTGCTCTAAGCCTCGTTTGTACCTGTTTAACTAATAAATACAACACCAAAAAATAACAAACATCCTAATTTACCAACGTTAATCATCCATGCCACAAGTTAAAAAAATGCAGAAATTAAAGTGTTAGAGAAAGTAAATTGTTCAACAAGCGGCACGCAGGCCGGAAATTGTTCATAAGATAAAGGGGTTAACCTGTGAGTCCTTCCACCAAGAACCGCTACCTCCACTCATCCCGCTCAATCCATATCCTCGTCTTCATCATCATCACCTCCTCCGTGGCCCACTATATACTCCTGGATGTTCCCTATGTTATCCTGCATGTCGGAGATGTTTCTCTCTATCATTCTGACCCGGGCGTATGTGTTGCTGGCCATGTTGTAGGTGTTCCTGGTGCACATAAGGTTTTCCTGCTATAAATCATGTAAACTTTGAAAGTTAGGAAAACCGCCTCCTTGAGAGGAGGATTGACCCGGATCACCCTGGTGCTGGTAGTGGTACTGAGGAGGAGGACGGATATGTGGAACATGTAAGACGTGTGCTTCCTGCGGGTTCCATGCATGGCCTTGAACTCTTTGAAAACTGACCGTTCCATCTTCTGCATCGTAAATCAAATTCATGGAGCGGCAAATGATCATGTCCACTCTCCCCGAGCATGGTCCTTTGCAGAAGGACCTCGGCATGTTCACGAAGTTTTTGAAGAGGCGGTATATCCACCCTCCAAAGAAGATAGGAGTCGGGGGAGTAGCAAGTTGGTTCCAATGCATGATTCGGAGCATGAGGTATGGAACATCAAGATTGACCCGGTTGTGGATGCAATGAAGGACTAGTAGATCCCGCAAACCTACAACACCGCTGTTGTCGTGCCGTTGGCTAAGAGAGTAAGCGAGGACCCTGTGGATGTAGCGGTAAAGAGGGTCTCTCAACAGAGTGCTTTTAGTGCGGCTCGGGTTATAGTTGCCTTCTCCTAATTGAGCCCAAGCAGCTTGGCGGTCACTTTCCCTGATCTCGCGTAGACCGCCGGTGTTTTCCTCATCCCCAGCATCTTCTTCCGAGTACAACCCCACCAGAGCCCTAAATTGAGCAATTGAGATCCGGTATGTGGTTCCTCCACAGCGAAACTCCACCCCTTCATTGTCAAATGGCTCAGCTCTTGTGTTGAAAACGAGTGTGCTGTAGAATTCCATGTTGTATTCATGCACAGAGTGAAGCCGAGTGCAAAGGGCAGCTCGTAGTGGCCTGGTGACGATGTTGTTGAATCGGTCCAATTGGTTCACAGCCTCAAGAGTGTTTGTGCACACTTGTCTAGGGTTCTCCTCTGGCCTAGTTCTTAGCACATCGTATCTTGCTTTAGCATCCAACTCATTTGCATTGAATCGGGTGAATTTCTTGGCCATCTGAAAGAAAACACCAAACAACTAGCAAGAAACAGTGAAATTTTCGGAGAAAACCGAAAACAGTCAGCTGAACACGGCCCCATGTTCATCGGATACGCCCCGAGTTCGCCTGATTTTGACTGGACACGCCCCCGTGCTTAGCGAGCACGACCCTGTGTCCTCCACAGCGAAACTACACCCCTTCATTGTCAAACGGCTCAGCTCTTGTGTTGAAAATGAGTGTGCTATAGAATTCCATGTTGTATTCATGCACAGAGTGAAGCCGAGTGCAAAGGGCAGCTCGTAGTGGCCTGGTAACGATGTTGTTGAATCGGTCCAATTGGTTCACAGCCTCAAGAGTGTTTGTGCACACTTATCTAGGGTTCTCCTCCGGCCTAGTTCTTAGCACATCGTATCTTGCTTTAGCATCCAACTCATTTGCATTGAATTGGGTGAATTTCTTGGCCATCTGAAAGAAAACACCAAACAACTAGCAAGAAACAGTGAAATTTTCGGAGAAAACCGAAAACAGTCGGCTGAACACTGCCCCGTGTTCAGCGGACACGCCACGAGTTTGCCTGATTTTGGCTGGACACGCCCCCGTGCTTAGCGAGCACGGCCCCGTGTCCAGGCGTCTGTTTCCTAAAAATCCCATTTTTCGACCCGGTCCCGAAAACTTGAAATTTTTTGGTTCAGTAGGGGCGGTTTTCCCCGAAAATGAAACCCCAAGTGCCGTTTTTCCCAAAACAAACCGTTTACCCCTTCAATTTTATCTTTTTCGGTTCAAAAACAAGGGTTTGAGGTTTTTGTGAGAAATCAGGCAAATCTACAAACAATACAAGTTGTTTTACTTCCTATAATATGAATCTAAACTAATGCTAACAGATTTATGCAAAAATTTGAGGTTCGATCCGGTTCAAGTTGAAGAACCCTAGATTTTTCCCCAAATTTTTGGTGTTTTAACTACATGCAAATGCTTAATCTAACTACTAATGATGATAGAATCATACCTTGATGTTGTTAGAAGTAGGGGAGACGTCGGAATCTTGCAGAAAAAATCGCCGGAACCAGAGAGTTTTTGGGGAAACGGGGCGTGTGGAATGAAGAAACTGTTTTGAAAAGGGGGTTTTATCCCGACAGTTGCGCGGACACGGCCCCGTGCTCGCTGAGCACGGCCCCGTGGGCGGTCAAGTTAAATTTTTTTTAGTGCTCGTGTGAGTGCCCTGTTTCCCAAAATTGGTTTAGAGATCTTACCGATTCAGATGTTTTCCCGATTGTTCGTAACTTACCAGGTATGATGTTGATGCTTGAACCTTTGTGTCATTCTTCGACAGCTTGAAGCGAGATTTCTTCCTCCTCATCCTCAATGAATCCTTGATAGAGATTCAACCGTTGGCCATTGACTTTGAATGGAATTCCATTCCGAGATTTAATTTCGACTGCACCATGTGGGAAAATATGGGTGACGGAAAAAGGTCCTGACCACCTAGACTTTAATTTACCATGAAATAATCGAAGTCGTGAATTAAACAATAGAACCTGATCTCCTACTCGAAATTCATTAGGTTTAATATGTTTATCATGCAAATTTTTCATTCTTTCCTTATAAATTTCGGAGTTAGAGTATGCATAATTCCTTAATTCGTCTAATTCATTTATGTGGCAAAATTGATTTTTACCGGCAAATTCTAAATCTAAGTTTACATTTTTAATTGCCCAGTAGGCCTTGTGTGCAATTTCTACTGGCAAATGACAACTTTTTCCGTAGACTAGCTTATATGGGGTTGTGCCTATTGTTGTTTTATAAGCAGTTCGAAAAGCCCATAAAGCGTCATCTAACTTATTGGCCCATTCCTTTTTATTTAACCCTACGGTTTTTTTCTAGTATTCGTTTTAAACCTCTCTTAGTCACTTCGGCTTGTCCATTTGTTTGAGGGTGATATGCTGTTGAAACCCGGTGATTGACCCCATACCTTGTTAAAAAATTTCAAGTTGGTGGTTACAAAAATGGGTACCTCTATCACCTATTAATGCTTTTTGTGTCCCAAAACGAGAGATTAAACGTTTTAGAAATCTTACCACGACTCTTCCATCGTTGGTTGGAAGTGCCTTGGCCTCGGCCCATTTAGACAAGTAATCTACAGCCACAAGTATATATTTGTTTCCTTTTGACGGTGGGAAAGGTCCCATAAAGTCGAGTCCCCACACATCAAAAATTTCAAAAACAAGAATGCCATTTTGTGGCATTTCGTTTTTGGAAGAAATATTACCTGATCTTTGGCAAGCGTAACATGTCTTGACAAGACTTTGGGCGTCTTTGTAAATGGTTGGCCAGTAAAATCCTGAATCAAATACCTTTCGTGCGGTACTTGCGGCACCATGATGTCCTCCGTATGGACCTTCATGACAATGGCGGAGAATTCTTCTTGCTTCACTACCATGTACGCATCGTCGGATGAGTTGGTCGGCACACATTTTGAAAAGATAAGGGTCTTCCCAAAAGTAATGCTTTACATCAGCAAAGAATTTTTTTCTTTGATGATGTGGCCAACCTTTTGCGACTATACCGCTAGCTAGATAGTTAGCATAGTTGGCGTACCATGGTTCTTCTCGATATTCCATCATTTCCAGGGACTCTGTTGGAAAAGTTTTCATTGATTTGCTTGTCCCTGGTTGCCTCCAAAGCTGGGTCTTCTAAGCGCGAAAGATGATCTGCTGTGGTGTTTTCTGCTCCTCTTTTATCTTTTATTTCAATGTCAAATTCTTGGAGGAGTAGAATCCACCGAATCAAACGTGGTTTAGCATCCTGCTTCTTGAAGAGATATCGAATGGCTGCATGATCTGTATAGACTATTGTTTTAGAAAGAACAAGATAAGAACGAAATTTATCAAAAGCAAATACCACGGCTAGTAATTCCTTTTCTGTTGTTGTGTAATTTTCTTGTGCATCGTTAAGTGTTTTACTAGCATAATAAATTGGGTGAAAATGCTTATCTTTTCTTTGTCCCAAGACTGCTCCAACTGCAAAGTCACTTGCATCACACATGATTACGAAAGGTAATTTCCAATCAGGCGCTATCATGATAGGTGCATTGACTAGCATTTCCTTTAGGGTTAGAAATGCTTGATTGCAATCCTTTTCAAAGATGAAAGGGGCATCTTTTTCAAGTAATTTTGTTAGAGCCTTGAGATTTTAGAAAAGTCCTTGATAAATCGTCTATAAAATCTGGCATGCCCTAGGAAACTTCTGATAGCTCTACCGGAGGATGGGGGTGGTAATCGAGAAATAATGTCTATTTTGGCTTGATCTACCTCCATTCCCTCGCTCGAGATCTTGTGACCGAGTACTATTCCCTCCGTTACCATGAAATGACATTTTTCCTAGTTAAGGGCGAGGTTAGTTTCCTCACATCGGGATAGCATTCGCTCAAGATTATCGAGGCACTGGTCGTATAAATATCCAAAGATAGAAAAGTCGTCCATGAAGACTTCCATTGTCTTTTCTATCATGTCGTGGAAGATGGCCACCATGCAACGTTGGAAGGTTGCGGGGGCATTGCATAGACCGAATGACATGCGTCAATAAGCAAAAGTTCAATAGGGACATGTAAATGTTGTCTTTTCTTGGTCTTCCAGTGCTATCGGTATTTGAAAGTAACCTGAAAAACCATCCAAAAAACAATAAAATTTATGACCGGATAATCTTTCTAACATTTGATCAATGAAGGGTAAAGGGAAGTGATCTTTCCTTGTTGCTTCATTTAATCGACGATAATCTATACACACTCTCCATCCTGTGACGGTTCTCGTTGGTATTAATTCATTTTTCTCGTTAGTTATTACCGTCATACCTCATTTCTTTGGAACTACTTGGACGAGACTTACCCACGGACTATCGGAGATAGGGTAAATAAGTCCGGCCTCAAGTAATTTGATGACTTTGTTTTTAACCACTTCTTGGACATTTGGATTTACTCTACGTTGTGGTTGTATCACCGATTTATAGTCAACATTCATTAAAATTTTGTGCGTGCACATGGAAGGACTTATGCCTTTAATATCTACAAGCTTCCAAGCGATCGCATTTTTGTGTTTTTTCAAAAGTGAAATTAATTTTTCTTTTTTCTAAACTAGTTAATTTTGACGAAATAATTACAGGTGATTTACCATCCTTGTCAAGAAAAGCATATTCCAAACCTTTTGGGAGTTCTTTGAGCTCAAGAGGTGGGTCTTTAGGAGACTCCTTATTTGGTTGCTCATTTCGATCAAGAACCATAAAAGTTTTTTCTATGGCGACCTCTTCTTCAACAAAGTGGTCAATTTCTTCTCTTGTATCGGGTGGTCAATTAGGGGGTCATTATTGTCACACCCCGACCACGTAGGACAACCAAACGTGGCGGAAACGTCGGGGAGTGTTGTAACAGAATCATTGTTTCATAACACATGGAAATTGAAATATTGTTTTATTGATTAAAAGAGTTACAATGTCTTGACAATCAAAGAAACATAACAAAAATAACTAGTCTTGCATCTTTTATTGTCACTAAGGCCCAAGTCTGCCTATGTGTATCTTGATAAGTCCTATGCATCATATCCTGAAAACACATGTGAAAATAGGTACGTCAGCATAAAAATGCCTGTGAGATACATAGGTTTTGTGAAAATAGAATTCATGACTTATGTTTGAGAAAATGTTTAGTCATGAACCTTGTAATTTGCTTTGTCTTGTAAATCATTTGAAAAACGATAAGATCAGATGATATGTATAAATAAATGTAAGGTTAAATGAATAACCATGTAAAAATGAGTTTGTATAAGATAAGTTGTTTGTAAGACAATGTATTGTGAAAAGTATGTTATTTGTATAAAATGTTATATGTCAAAATTGAAATGATTCAAATAACGCTACGATATGTAATACCATACAAACACTTATATATAGGAAGTACCAGCGGCGTATCCACCATGCTTGTATCATATTACACACGCCTCGTTACTTAAATCACTTACTCAAACCAAACCAACAATGTAAGATGTCTATGTTTAAACCAATTGTCAAATGTATTGAATAATATACCAAAATGCTTATGTCAAGATGTAAATCATGCAACGTATAACCAATGTTGAAAATGTTTATGTGCCAAATGTAAATCATGTAATGTATAACCAATGTCGAAAATGTTTATGTGTCAAATGTAAATCATGTAATGTATAACCAATGTCGAAAATGTTTATGTGTCAAATGTAAATCATGTAATGTATAACCAATGTCGAAAATGTTTATGTGTCAAATGTAAATCATGTAATGTGTAACCAAAATGATATGTATGGCTAGTGAAATGTATCAACTAAACCATAGGTGAAATGCACAAAACAAAGTATTGAAGTAAAACTTGGTTTAAATCAAAGTTATGTTTTGTGTAGTAAATGCATGCTATACTGATATAGACAATTATGCGGTATTGTGAAAATTCATACATCCAAGCCTTGAGACAGTCGGATAACCATGTAAAAATGGGTTATCAAAAGAATATGTATTCGGATTCGGTCATTCCTTACGTCCAAACAAACCCGAGATTTCAGGAATGGGATTTGTCAAGTCCTATGGTACCACTACCTACTACCGAGCGGCATGATCGGTGTTAATGAATATACAGTATAGTTTAAACAAACCAAATGTCATACCAAAATGTAAGCAAAAATGTAATGTAAAATAATGTACTAAGTACGCACACAATGGGCATATATAGCATAGAATGTAATGTAAAATAATGTACTAAGTACGCACACAATCGGCATACATAGCATAGAATGTAATGTAAAATAATGTACTACGTATGCACACAATGGGCATACATAGCATAGAATGTAATGTAAAATAATGTACTAAGTATGCACACAATGGGCATACATAGCATAGAATGTAATGAAATCATGTACTATAATGTACTAATGAACATAGCAAGAATACGATGTGAAAACAGGAAAGCATGAAAGTAACAAGTAGGCACATGTGTTCCACCCCAAAATGTTTGTAAAACAGTAAAAGAGGGGTCTATGTACTCACTTGAGATTGTTCAGTAGTCCTAAGATAACCACCAAGCAATGCTAGAGATCTCGGAATCAAACGGCACCTAATATAGGTAACTACATTAATAAACCGGACCTAAATCGGAAGATCGGATAGAATGAGGCTCGTAAACCAAATGAGTATGGGAACTCATGTAGTATAGTTTAACAAAGCCTACATACTAAATGAAACCTAACATAAGTGCTTACGACCCATTACGACCCGTTTAGGTAGCTTATGCTACTTTAACGCGTCGCTCGCGTGAAACGCGTTTGGACCGCCTAACTAGTCCTATGACAAGTAACATATGCCTTAACATGTCTAATATTGTTGTCAAATCAGTTTAGATGTCAAAAGTTATGTTACATATGTTTAAAATGAATTTTGGCATCAAAGGGGTATTTTGGTAATTTACCTAAGGCATATAAACTACCTATCATACAACTACTTAAACGAAGCGACCATAAGGTATAACCTCGGAAGGGTATTCCCCATATACTATGGTCACCTAATGTGCTTGGTCGGATCCTAATGATCGACCAAACGGGTCAGGTTCGAAAGTATAAGCGATTGTTTAGATCGCTTACCTTACGACCCTATATAAGCACTAAACTAAAAGTGACGAGCTAAGCATGCTAAAACATGCTTAACTTAGTTTAGAAAACAGGTTTGGTATCAAAACAAACGGTTTTGATACTCATAAGTAGTTTGGTTACAAAATACGCAAGAATACGTATTCTGACCGAAACTACGGCTCGTCACTGAGCCTAGATAACGTGGTAATCAGTAGGTATAGTCACTAGGGACTATAACCATCGTGATTACGCTCACGTTATGAAGTTCAAACGAACTCCGCATCGACCATAAACTGGTCAATGCAGAAAGTCAAACAAAGTTTGACTTTCGGACTCGAAAAGCAATAAAAGAAAGAAAAGAACGGAAGAATACTTACAAAGGGTCCCCGAATGCTAATCGTGATTCAAGTAGCTCAAGTATGAAACAAAGGTTTCAACTTAGAGCTCCTCAAATCAGATTCTAGTGGGTTTAGAAGCAAATGGGGGGCGGGGTATTTATAGTTTTCGGGTAACCGTTAAGATCGTTTCATGGAAACCGTGCTCGAATCCTACCCGTACATGTGTTGGAAAGTTATGGTGCCTAAAAATGGCTTCTTATCAGCTGAAAGGTCAAGTGTGAACTTGTGGTTGTGGTTTAAACAGCTGGAATCAGCTGACTGTTCGATCTGATCTATTCTGGGAGGCGTACGTGGCCCGCTTCAGGATCAGACAAACCTCAGGCGGGCCGCCTGGGGCTTTTGATCAGAAAATAAGTTTCATAAATGACAGTTTCAGTCCCTGTTGTGTTTTAAGCTCATTTCCGGCACTTCTAAGGCCCGTCAAGCCAACTTTAAGGCCCTAAAATGATGCCTAAACATTGTGGACATGAAACATGCTCAAAAATATCTCAGATGTCGGTTCGTTTGGTCATACGAACGCGATGTTCGCTTAATTACGACGGAATGCGCACAAGCGCGAAAAACGATCCAAAATGCGTGACGAATGGATTTTTTTATGCCGAACACTAAAATAAAATATTTTAGTGCTTACATAAATGTTTGGATGTCCGGATGTATTCAGAACGTAAGTTATGCGCGAAAATGCAAACTTGTGCACTTTTTGACGCTTTTAGTCCCTGAATGACCCAAAAGTTTATTTTAGCACACCGAACCCCTCAAAGCCTATTTCTAAGCTATGTAAAGGATATTTATGGTATGTTTAACTTATGGTCATGTTCCGGAATGTCTGTTACAGTTCAAATTGGCATACTTTCGTAGTTTGTCAAATTTAGTCCCTGTAGACGAATTAACTTGATTTTACCATACCAAAGCCTTCAAAACTTATTTCTAAGTTATATAAAGGTTATTTAAGGTATGTTAAGCCTATGTCACTGTTCCGGAGTGTTTGTTGCATTAAACTGGTTATATTTACGCGTCGGTGCGCGTATAACCTTCCAGAAAGCGATTTAGAGTTTGAATTTGAACAAAAATTGATATGTGCAAATGATACACATATTTTTAACAAATCCCAAGTATGAAATACAATATTTCATTGGTTTGGTATTTGTTTGATGGCCGTGGAGGCACAGGTGTTACAGTTTCCCCTACTTTTGGAAATTTCGTCCCGAAATTTTATCTTGAGGAAACTTGTGTGAGTTTGAAAACATGAAGTAAAAAAAATGCTTATGAAGTTGAGATGCTTGATATGTCAAGGAGACATATGAAGCAGAATTTGATTATTTCGGCACTTTTGCACTTTTTAAATGATTATCTTAGTTATAGTAGTAGGCCACTCTTTTGAAGGTGACGTTACCCTCAACCCAGTAGTTTGAGTCAGCAAGGATACAATCCTAAGTAGCCGGGTTAAAGTTTTAATAGTAGTTTACATATGAGGGGATCAAGGAGTTCGGACCCCCGCCATCCAATACCAGTGGGTATTGAAGGAGGTCCTACTAAACTTGACCCAGGTCCTTGCAGGATCTATACACTGAACAAGGCAAGACTCTTACCAAACCATTCCCTTAACCCCCGACCAGGTAGCCAACATATCTCCATATAGACCGTGGAGATATGAATGGTGTAAATCTTTTATTTTATATAGACAGTAAAATAACGCCAAGACACCACGGACAAATGATAAGGAAGATTCACCTTCAACATAAGAAACTAGTTATTAAAGTCATTAATACATAACCAAATAAAAAGTGCGAAAAGATTAAAAATAAAAAGTATTACACTAAATGCTTGTCTTCACCAAGTGATGTAAGAGACTTAGGCAAACATGCCCTTTGATTGTCAAGAACTTTTACGATCAATCTTGGATCCTGAGACTACTCACACACTCTATGATGGATGATGGATGATGGTGGTGGATATGGGTTGTGATGGTGGTGGTGGGTGGGTGAAGTGTGAGAGAGGAGGTTTGCCAAGGGATGAGTTGCAAGTGAGCCAAGCACCCCTATTTATAACCTGCACAGAAGCCCGGACACGGCCCCGTGCCCGTTGGGCACGGCCCCGTGTCCACCCATCTTCTCTTTCTTCATTAATTGCAGTTTGTCTACATTAGTTGACCACGCCCCCATGTCCGCTGGGCACGACCCCGTGTGCAGAAGCGTATCTGTACTATCAAGATTTGCCTAGATTCTGCGAATCTTAGCGTTGACCACGGCCCCGTGTCTGGTGGACACGCCTTCGTGTTAGGTGATAGAAGCTTCTACAACTTTGTCTTTTCTGCAGACACTTGGGCACGCCCCCGTGCTCATTGAGCACGGGGCGTGTTCAGCCTTCTGATATCTTATTTTTGCTTGGAAGGATGCTGTCGAGGGGTCGGGCATGCCACGTTTATCCCTTTTCTTGTATTTATGTTATATTTAGCTACCTTTTTGTTAATTTGAGCTCATTTAATCCTGAAAATACAAAAGGAAGACAAAAACATACTTTTTCCAACATTAGTACTAAAAAGGGTTAGTTTTATGCCTTATTTGATATAATTTATATGTTGCATTTTGCATACATCAAGTTCCAACACTCATTTGGTTTATAAGACTTCATTCTATCCGTTTTGCCGATTTGTGTCCCGTTACACTGACATGTAGTTATCCGATATACTTGGAACCCATTCAACACTTGAACTCTTGAACCTTTGAGCTTTGTTTATTCATTTGAACAAGACCAATACGCAATCCCAAGTGAGTACATAGCTTCCCCTCTTTTACGTTTTTCAAATGTTTTGGGGTGATTCATATGTGTAACCAATTTATTTTCAAATGTATGGCATATATGTGTTTACTAAGTGCTTTTTGTGTATTATTCTAATTATGCAAACACGACGATTGAGAACATGAACCAAATCCTTGTAGGGTCTATTTATCTTCATAGTTAGATTCTTGTAGGATATTTGAAGTACAGTCTTAAATCTTTCTATCTAGTAAGATTTCTAAGAAGTGCTTTACACGGCTATGGTTATTGTTTATGTGTAGAGATTGTTGGTGATTTAGATAACGAAACTAGAGTAATACAATAAGGACATGGTGGATACGCCGCTGATACTTCCTATATATAAGTGTGCTTATTGTATTACCCTTCGTGACGTTATCCCGAATCACCATTAGGATTTAGGATATTATGATTCAAAGATTCAATGTGACCAAACCAAATCCTTATAACATCTATCTATCTATCTTCATAGATTAGATTTTTATAGGATGTTTAAAGTGCTAAATTAGAGTCCTTGTTTGGATTCGTTATGTACTTTAATGCGTATGTTATGATTCACTGTGACAAAACTGGATCCTTATAGTATTTATCTATCTTCATAGCTAAATTCTTATGGGATGTTTAAAGTACTATATTGAACTCCTTGATTGGATTCATTATATACTTTAATGCGTTTTTACAAGTTGATAACTGTTAGGGATAGAATTTCGCAACTTATGGATCACGGATCCTCAAATGCAGCTTGGATCACGGATCCTCAGTTCAGTTTGAATTAAGGATCCTCAGAAGATGTTGCAGGACTAAGGATCCAGGATCCTCATTATTATCCTAACAATAACAATTGTTTCCATCATTTTTAAACTTGTTTTGCAGGTGTATTCGAATAGGACTTTGTCCAACCGAGATTCTAGGGGAATATGCTTGATGATTCTGCAAGTGCATGAACTCTTCGACCGTTATGGTGATCGTGGGGGACTTGCATCATTTGCGGATAGTTAGTTAGGCTAGATAATTTCTAATTTTAATAAGGATACAAGTTTGATTTAGACATTATTATTAGCAACACAACTGCACTACACTCGAACTCTTAAGAACTCTCTGCGATTACACACTTTTGCACACTAGTGATCCTTGTACCAAGCTTGTTATCTTCCTGATTTGTAATCTTTCTTGGTTTAATATAGTTGGTGATCGGTAGTTTCCATCACCCGAGGTTTTTTTATGCCGGAGATCATTCATTGATCAAGGGTTTTTTCCTCGTATAAATCCTTGTGTTCACCACTCATTTCATACATTTGTTGTTTATACATTTGATCATTTAACTAAGCATCATACCTCACAAAATCAGATTTGGTTGCATTATCCTTGTGTGATTTTTGACCAAAATAGTTTGGCGCCCACCGTGGGGCAATCGGTGCTTCATTCTTGAAAAATTTTGTTCATTTCATTCATTTCTGTTCATTACCTTCAACTACATGGCTTCTCATGCGAAGAACACTTCAAGCTCCATGCCGACGATCACTTCTTCACAGGGCATTCCACCTTTGCCTCCTGTCCCTTCTGGATCCCAGAAGAATGCTGAGAATGCTGCGAAGAAACCAACACCCATTTTCACAAAAGCAACTACTGCTGTTTCTTCTAGTCCTACTAACAATGATCTTTATTCTTTGATTTTGCAGATGAAGGATTACATGCAACAGCAGGACAAAACTAATGACAGGATCCTTCAGGAGATCGATGAAATCAAGAAATTGAAGAGATCAGCGGATGATCACTCTCCATTGATGCCTAGATCACTGAATTTCGATACTCCAGCCATAACTACCCAGCATTCCACAGCATCAGGAGTCCAATACGAGGGTGGATCATCGAGTATGCACTATGGATCATCGGTAATGACACAGGCTCAAGGATCCTACTTCCAGCCTTCAGGATCCTCTCTTCAGCCTCAAGGATCCTCTTTCCAGCATCAAGGATTCTTTTCTAGTTCGGGAGGATACATGGGGACGTAGTCGGTTCAAGGATCCTACTCTCAGTATCAAGGATCCTCATCTTAGGCTCAATGATCCTCATCTCAGGTTCATGGATCCATGGAGTATCCTTCAAGACCTTCAACTCCGATGCATACCGGATCCAACATCTTTCAGGATCAAGGATCCTTAAAGAGTGTACAACCCAGAAGCTCAGAGATTCATTTGGGAGACTTCATACCTATGCAAACTATTGCTTCATCTGGTTCCTCAGTCATGCCAGAGTCACATAAATATGGATTCACATCAGGAATCCCAATCTTGAATCCATCATGGCTTTGTGCAGGAGACAGGAATCAACCAAGCTATGGCTAGGGAATTGCAAAAACTCAAGTATACGATATCCAGTGTCTCAGGAGTGGTTAAACCCATTCCTGAGATTCCGGATGGGAGTCACGGGATATCTCGTTTTGCACCACCCATTTGTGATGCGGAGATACCAAAGAGGTTCCAAACACCAAACATGAAGCTCTACGATGACACAACTGATCTAGGAGAGCATGTAGCTCAATACAGGGAGAGAATGGAGATCAATCCCATTCCTGAAAGGTTGAAAGAAGCATGTCTATGCAAGGGTTTCGGATCCACACTGACATGATCAGCTCTTAAATGGTTGCTAAGTCTTCCCCCTTACTCTATTACTTCATTTGCTAATCTAGTTAATTTGTTTAATAGCCAATTTTCATGTAGTAGGAGATTTGAATGATTAACTAGTGATCTATATAGGGTAACACAAGGTTGTTGGTGCACTAGTGTCTGTTAACTTCGTCTTAATCGAGTCTTATGTCTAGATAGGATAAACGAGCACACAACAGGTTAGAAATTAGGGCTTTATATGTGAAAGTGGGTGATTCCGCTTGAAAGTGACATAGATCAGTTCAAGCGAAATCAACATGTTGATTCCGCTTGAAATGGAATGTGACAGGTTCAAGCGAAATCAGAACCTTATATATATGTGTGTGCTGGTGTCATTTGGAGCGGAATCAGGTCATATGTTCTGAGCCGAGGTGCTGTCCGTTTGTCATTTGAACTTGTAAAAGCTCAGGAAATCAGTAATAGATAAAGATTAGAAAGGAACAAGTTGTGTTGACATCATTTACATTGATTCCACCTTTGTTTTTGATGATGAACTACTCAGATTGACTCGTTAGGGTCACACGACGATCCAACAAGTGGTATCAGAGCTCAGGACGAGGATTTCATACCAATTCAGCTTGATTTCATCGGATTCTCACACTTCTACTCTTCCTTTTCTGATTTGAACAAATTTTAACGGTTGAAATGGCTTAAAACTCACACATATCAAGCGAAACATAGTTTTAACTAATCCTTGAAAGTATTGGACCTTAATTCAAACAAAATCTGATAAAAACTTGTAATTCTGCTTGAACGGCTAATCGACTTGCTGACGTCACGTTAATCTCGCTTGAAATTGCCTTAATTCCGCTTGAGATTGTTGACTGTTTCATACGGAATCACTAATTCCGCTTGAAACTACTGTTGAGTTCAAACGAAATAACATATTTCGCTTCAAGTGACCTGATTTCGCTTGAACTGCTATTCTGCTTGAAAGATATTCCGTTTGAAAAGCCATAATTTCGCTTGAAGCTATTTCGCTTCAACTGATTCCGCTTGAAATTGTTGTTTTCAAAATTTCAAAAATTTTTCTAAGTGTTTGTTGACTGTTTCAGGTACTTGAAAGATGGATGATTTCATGAATCCTTTCTGTGATGTGTTTGCATTTACTGGTGGTTCGGGAGATGGCACTTCAGATAACACAAATGAAACTACACCAACACCGAGTGCAAAGAAGACTATTTCTGATGCATTAAGTGTTGAGAGTGCTTATGGAATGTACAATAAACCTCCCAAGTTGATGGCGATAGAAGATTACAATAGGTGGGCTACAAGATTTGACGAGTGGCTTCAAGCCTTTGCATATCAAAGCTGGAAAAGTTTAAAGATTGGTTATGTTATAGGAGATCGTTTTGGTGAAAGTCTGACAGATACTGATGAGATTGAAAGATATGTTGCTGAACAAAAGTGCATCGCGTTGATTCATCAGTCTGTGAGAGATGATATAATTTCGTTGATTGAATATGAAAATTCAAAAGATCTTTGGGAGAAACTGAGGGTAAAATGTGTAGGTAGTGCTGAGATAGTAAAAAACAAAAAGAAACTGTTAAGAAAAGAGTTTGATTTATTTGGTTGTTTAAAGAACGAGTCTGTTTCCAAGATGATTGAGAGATTCGGGCATCTGAAATTGGAGCTGGTAAGACACCAAATTGTATATACTCAAGAAGAGTTGGTTGACAAACTGTTCGACTCGCTGCCGAATGAACAAGATTGGCAGTACTTTGCATAAATGTTGAAGAATACAATCAAGTCTGAAGAGTTGACAGTGGATCTGCTTATCGAAAGACTGGAGAGTCACGTGTTGGAGATCAAGAAATCTAGCAAAGTCAACAACTCATCTTATCAGCAGAATGTGGAGTTATATTGCAGAGGAAATCTACCAAAGACTGGTTCTCCAAGAACAGCATTTTCTACAGAGAGTTCAAATAATGTGAATCAAGAAACTCCTCACAGTGGTTTTGATAGTGGATCTTCTTCAACAACTCCAAGTCAATCTGCATCAAAGAATCTGTTCCAATGTAACATTGCTATGGATCTGAAGAACGCTCAAAATTTCAGTGAAGAGTCAGCAAAACAACAGATGGTGTTCTTAGCGTCGGTGTTAGAATCGTACGAGAGCCTCATGGCGGGCAAGATTGGAAACACCAACCTGACTAAGGAGGACTATGATCAAATAGACCCAGAAGAGATGGAATTGATCGACATCAGGTGGTGTATGGCCAGTGCAGTTCAACGAGCACAACGGTTCATGGAGATTACGGGTAGACATTCTATCAGTGGGCCGTCTACAAAACTTGGCTTTGACAAATCAAAAGTCACGTGCTTCAGGTGTAAACAAAAAGGACATTTCAAACGTGAATGTCGTAACTCTCCAGCTGATGATACTGCAAATCCATTTCGCGAAGATTACTACAAAAGAGCAATCTACCATCAAAACAAATCTGAACCCCCCAGAATGAAGCAGCTTGAAGATACCCCCAAAGAAAAATCAAGAGCTCTTGCTATTATTCATGATGATGAGGGATACGATTGGAGTGATGTGCTACCAGAGGAAGATGCAGTAGGATATGCTTTCGTAGCAGAAAAGATTATTCCTTTCAAAGACACAAGAAATGAAGAACAAAAATACAAAAGCAGACAGCAGAGAGCAGAATTCAAGATGATGAGATTATCTAAGGTGTTCAGTGAAGCAAAGAGAGCAAAGAGGTGGGATGCTGATAGAGAATGTTACCTTGATCCTCAAGGAAACATTGCTATTGATACAAAAACTCTTAGTATTGAAGCTTTCATTGAGGAATTTGCTGAAGAAGAAGAAGCCTTACAGAGAGAATGGTGGGGAGGTGGAAAAGAGAAACAAAAAGAAAAAGAGAATGAGTCGCAGTCTAAGAAGATTGATGATGGGATTATTGATACTTCACAAGAATTCACCGCTGAAAACTTGGGGAAGATGGCTGACAAAGTGCTTGCTGCAAAGGTGCTTGAGGTAGACTCTAAGTCTGAAACTGAGTCTAAAAGCAAGGTCAGTCCAGACGATTCTACAAGAGAGTCAGGTAAGAAAATCAAAGGTGATAGTGACTGCAAAAGTTGCATGAAAAACTGCAAGTTTTGTAGGACACTCACTTACCTTAGTGATACAAAGGTTGAAGAACTGACAACAAGAGTTAGAAAGGTTGAAGATCAGATTCTAGACCATGATAAAATGTTAAAAGCTTCAAATGATCGAGCTAAAAATTTAACTGAGAAAATTGAAAATGATAAAATTGAAGTAGAAAGAATTAGGAAAGAGAATGAAAAGCTAATTCACGAAAATCGTCAACTTTCAGAAAATTTTGACAAACTAAAACGAACGGTAAAAGATTCTGATGAAAGAAACGGTAAAACCAATAAAGAAAATGAGCATTTAACTGTAGTTCTTAGATACAAAGAAGACCAAATCAACCAACAACTGGATGAGATTGCTAAATCTGAAATTAACCAGTTACACCTCCACAAGCTTTGTTTTACAACACATTGTTCCTAAACCCATCGGGAAAAACAAAGCAGGCGAAGATGTTTACTCAGATGGAACTGGGGTTGGGTATCATCAGGTTCCACCGCCAGTGTTAAACAATTTTTCAAAGAAAACATCTGGGTTGGTTAATGATGAAGATGAAACAAATGAAATAAAACTTCAAGAGTCAATTGATGTTACATTTTCTTCATCTAATGATAGTGTTCAAACTGAGATTGTGCAAGGCATGGTTGAAAGTGTTTTGAAGTCTGATAGTGATTCAGTTGAGGATGAAGAGTGTTTTCTGAACAATTACATTCCGAAACTAAAACCCAAAAACAACTTAAATGAAGAACCTACTCTTGTCATGTACAAGATGTCAGGATCGGATAAGTTGTATTCGGATTCTGAGTTTCCACTAGAGAATGTTAACGTTGCTAAATTGACAAATGTGTTCAAATTGGTTGAAATTGATCTGCCTGAGATTGAAGGTCTAAAACAGACAAAGAGGTAAATGAATTTTGAAAAAGATAAAGCTTATTACAAGAAACCTGTTGTTCCATCGCGTTTTTATAACAACAATCGAAATAGATGGTCGGGTGGTTATCAGGGTGGTAAGAATTATCAGAAAAAGAATGTTCAAAACAAGAAGTTTGCTGAGAAAAAGGTGTTTGTGAACAGTTCAAGTTCACTTTCTGATGAAGAATCTGAGATTTTTTCAAAATCAAACAAAGAGTTCTTTGAGAAGAAAGCATTGCAGCCTCAGTCTGAAGGCACAAGTTGGGTAGTTGACACCCGAACATGCTTCAAATGCAATCAAGTTGGACATATTGCACGAAAGTGTACCAACTTGAAGCCTAAGACTGAAGTTGTGATGAATTCAAGAAAGAAAGATGATGTGAAGGGAAAAGCTCCATTGGTTGTTGAGAAAAAGGTTTTGAAAAAATGACAACACCAAGATCAAAACTGAACTTGTTAAGAATATGGTAACTAAAATTGACAAGTTTTATAAACGGGTTGCATCGTCTCAACAAACATGGAAGCCAAAAGTGGTTAAAAAGAAATCAAGTGTTCCAAAACCAACGGTTTCAGAGTCAGAAAAACAATCGTCTTCTACCACTCCGGTAAAGATGGATGGTCCTTTGAATTATTATGAACAATTGGAGAAACAATCTTCTACTCCACCAGAGAAGAAGAATGTTCAAAAGAAAAATCAACCAACTGGTCAACCTAAGAAAGATGAGTTCTTCTTATACAAAAAGGTTGAGGTTGGATCTGAAGATAGCTTGAAGATGAATGAAAAAAAATTTCCGCCACTTTACATTGCAAAATCTCACATCAATGTCAAGTTACCCGAGTCAAAAAAGGCTTGGGTGGCATCAAAAACTCACTAAATGTTTTTGAAATGTGCAGGAGCTTCCAAGATCCGTTTCACGTTGGATTATGGATAGTGGAGCTTCTCGGCACATGACGGGGAAAACAGCCCTGCTGTATGATGTTAGAAATTTCAATGGAGGTTATGTAGGTTTTGCAGGAAATCAAGGTGGTAGAATAGTTGGTGAAGGAACGTTATTCAATGGGATTGTTACGTTTGAAAGAGTGAATTACATCGCTGAGCTTGAAAACAATCTTCTGAGCATATCTCAAATTTGTGATCGCATGTATACGACGCATTTTACAGACAAAGAATGTTTGATCTTGAAACCAGGATTTGTTGTTCCCGAAGAATGGATTATCATGAGGGCACCTAGAGTGAATGATCTGTACGTGTTGGACATGAGCGTAGCTACTACAACCACGGGTCAAGCTCACTGTTTTGTTTCAAGAGCAACGGAAAAAGAGTCAAAGTTATGGCATCGAAAAATGGGCCATATTCATCTCCGAAAAATGAATCACCTGGTACATAACGACTTAGTAACTGGTGTTCATGTGAAAGGTTTTCATCTGGAAGGAGAGTGTATAAGTTGCATCAAAGGAAAGCAAAAGAAGAAATCACATCCTAAAAAGAAAGTCAACTCAGTCTCAAGACCGTTAGAGAGGCTCCATATGGATCTGTTTGGTCAAGTGAACGTTAAAAGTATTACCGGGGATCTCTACTGTCTACTAGTAACTGATGATTATTCCAGATTTTCATGGGTTTCATTTCTGAAGTCTAAAGATGAGACGTTTGATAGTTTGATGGCGTTGTTCAGAAAAATTGAAAACTTGTACCAAAGGCGTATCAAAAGAATCAGAAGTGATAATGGTACTGAGTTCAAGAACAACAAGATGGATGAATATTGTGATGAGAGAGGTATATTGCATGAATTTAGTGCTCCTTACACTCCGCAGCAGAATGGAGTAGCTGAAAGAAAGAACAGGACACTAATCGAAACGGCCAGGACGATGCTTGCTGATTCCAAACTACCTGTAAATTTTTGGGCAGAAGCTGTCTCAGCTGCGTGCTATACACTCAACCGGGTTCTCACAGTGAAGAAATTCAACAAGACATGTTTCAAGCTGATCAACAACCGCAAACCGAACCTGAAGTATTTAGAACCTTTTGGGTCTCCCTGTACAGTTCTAGAGCTTTTTGGAAAGTTTGGTGTAAAGAGCATTGAAGGAATTTTCGTGGGTTATGCTAGTCCATTGAAACGAGTCTTTGTTCCAAGCTTGAAGCAGATCATCGAAGCACAACATGTTGAGTGTCAGAGGTATACTATGCCGCCTCAGAATCCCAGTGACTCATGGCGTTTTAATTACGATAAATTATGGGATTCGTTTGACATTGAAGAAGAACAGGATTTCTTTGACGAGTTGGATATTTTGAGAGAGTATGAAGAATCACAGGAAAGATTCCCAGCAGAAACTTTTGTTCGTCAACGACAAGCTTCGAACGAAGATGAAGCAGGTCCAAGCAATGCTGGTGAACATGATGATATTCAGGAATCTCTTGCCAATCAGACGGTAGTCAACGATAATCAAGAATCTGATGATAGACCGATTTTTTATCATAGTGATTCAGATTCTGAGGGGGAGCAGATCCAGATTTCAATTCAAACAAACCCAGTCAGTGAACAAGGTGCAAATCAGAATGTCACAAATTTGGAAGGCGAGGTAGATGTTCCAGGCGAGGTGATGCCAAGAAAACTTTCATACCATCCAGAGGAGCTGATAATCGGAGAATTGCAGTCAGGCGTCCGCACTAGACGACAACTTGATCAAGGGCTTACGTGTTTTTATTCAAAAGTTGCTCCATTACAAACTGAGTTTTCACTAAGTTTTTTTTATTTCGCAGATCGAACCGCGAACTTATAAAGAGGCGCTTACTGAAGATTCTTGGGTCAATGCGATGCAGGAGGAACTGAGCCAATTCGAGAAGTTTGGTGTGTGGAAGTTAGTAGACTTGCCTGATGGTCAGAGGAAGATAAACACCAAGTGGGTGTTCAAGTGCAAAAGGGATGATCGTGGATTTTTTGTTGGTAACAAAGCTCGACTTGTAGTTCAGGGCTTTAGTCAGCTGGAGGGTATAGATTTCGCTGAAGTGTATGCTCCGGTTGCTAGACTAGAAGCGATCAGAATCTTCCTAGCATTTGCATCTTGGAAAAATTTCAAAGTATATCAGCTAGATGTGAAATCGGCGTTTCTCTACGGGAAGGTAAAAGAGGAGGTATATGTCGGTCAGCCACCGGGCTTCACCGATCCAATCCACAAAGACAAGGTCTATTTGCTGGATAAAGCGTTGTATGGTTTACACCAGGCCCCGAGAGCTTGGTATGAGACATTGTCTCAACACTTGCTAGCCAACAACTTCATCCGTGGAAAAGTGGATGCCACTCTCTTCACCAAAGAGGTCGACGGGCATCTTCTGATCGTTCAAATATACGTGGACGACATCATATTTGGGTCAACAAATGAGAATCTGTGCAAAGATTTTGAAAGAGTTATGAAGCAGAAATTTCAAATGTAATCGATGGGTGAGATGAAATTTTTCTTGGGACTTCAAGTTGATCAACTGCCTAAGGGAATTTTCATACATCAAACGAAGTACGTTCATGATATCTTGGAGAAATTCAGGATGTCAGGTTCTACTCCAGTTTCCACCCCATTAGCGACGAACCATGGGATAAACCCTGATCTCACCGGAGAGAAGGTAGATGAAACAATGTATCATTCCATGATCGGATCGCTGATGTACTTGACAGCTTCAAGACCCGATATTATGTATCCAACCTACCTCGCAGCGCGGTTTCAGTCTAATCCTAGAGCTTCACATATGGTGATTGTGAAAAGGATATTACGCTACCTGAAAGGAACTCCAACATTGGGGTTGTGGTATCCAAAAGAAGGCGATTTCACGCTCGAAGGGTATTCTAATTCTGACTTCGGAAGTTGCAAAGTTAACGCAAAGTCAACAACAGCGGGATGCCAGTTTTTCGGACCACGATTGGTCACCTAGCAATGCAAAAAAGCAGACCTCTATAGCTTTATCCACATGTGAAGCTGAATATGTATCTGCAAGCAGTTGCTGCTCTCAGATCATGTGGATCCAGCAACAGATGCACGACTACTGTTTGCAATTTCTTAACACCCCTATCTTTGTTGACAATGAGGCAGCGATAAACATTACTAAAAATCCAGTTCATCGCGCTAAAACCAAACACATTGAAATTCGTAATCACTTCATTAGCGATTGTTTTGAGAAGAAGTTGATACGAATTGAGAAAATCCACACTGACGAGCAAAAAGCTGATTTACATACCAAAGCATTTGATAAAACTCGTTTTCAATATTTGCTAAAATTGAACGGTATGAAGCTTTTATCGGTGTTGGAGGAGATTCTTGGCGTTGATGAAGGAGACATTGTAGATGATGTTGAGAAG
Organism: Helianthus tuberosus; assembly: GCA_030545235.1. Classification (NCBI taxonomy): domain Eukaryota; kingdom Viridiplantae; phylum Streptophyta; class Magnoliopsida; order Asterales; family Asteraceae; genus Helianthus; species Helianthus tuberosus. The sequence goes on from CM060391.1 coordinate 40,142,508, forward strand.
CAATCTGCAATGGTTTGTCGATTTTTTACATGTTTTGGTATTTAGGGGGAGAGTAGGGTAATATTTTCAGAAAATTCAAAAATAGTAAAAAATTTCAAAAATACAAAAACATGAGATATTTTCAAAATCCAAAAACAATAGAAAACCAGAAAAGAGCTTGTGTAAAAAGGGAAAATGATAGTACATCAGCTTGACAGTTACCGTATGCTAAAGAAATGGAAAGTTTAAATGCGTTAAACAGTCTCGCTGATGATGTGCCGATAGGTTTTTACACATTTAGTAGGTTTGTTTGGGATATAAACCTAAATCTTTACTTACTTATTTCGTGGGGAACACTACTTGGATATATAGGTAACCCCTGAAATCTTGTTTGAAAGATCCCTCTTTCTGAGATATTAGGTCTTTATACTCAGTGATATCTGGGGTATTATCCTGGGACTTCTGATTTTGCGGAAGCAATGGCCTAGTCCCCGGAGAATACTTTACTGCTTGCTTGAAATATAGCGCCACCCTCAGCATAAAATGATGAGACAATAAAATTGTTAATCAATGATGTTGTAAAAAAAGATCCTCTAAAGGGGACACACCTAAAAGTCGAACCGTCATCTCTCTACTGAACGGAAGTTCTGACCTGAGCTCTCACGGTTTCGTACGGTTTCGTAATTTATTCCCTTACAGATATCATCTGTGGTATACTCATCTGTAAGACTGAATATTGGGATCTGGATACGGGAGTATATTCAAGAGGTGGGACACATGAATAAGTTTAAGTCTTTAAAACACTAAATTCGTATACTGGACAGATTGAAATGTGTGTGAGAATTTAAGTGGATCAGCATATCGACAATCTAAGCGAATTGTTTAATTCTGAGTATGAAATTAAAGCTTAACGGTACTTGTGACTTGTCGAACAGCTGATATGATTCCCTAACACGCTCACCAAAAATATGTTTGTAAATAGTTTACATTTACTGCATTTTATTTCTGTAATTCATTTCTAGCATAGAAACTTTATTAAAAATCCAAAAAGATTTTACATTTCTGCTTTATTTTCTGACAAACCAAAGTGGAAAGTTGATCTTCAGATTCAAATTGAAGCAGATGCAGGAAGTTTCTAAGCTGGATGATGAGTTTGGAGCTAATCATGTTAAACTTGAGAATTGAAAAGTCAAAACAAGTTCATTAATTTGAAACTTGTAATTTTCAGAAAAATTGTTTAAAAAAATGTTGAACAAATGTCAGTGTGATTTATCTCAGGTCAACCAAGGTCATTAAGTTGGACTTGGTAGATAAATTGAGTAATCAGGGTCACTAATTTGGACCTGAATACTTAAGTGGATTTCTAATTCTGACAAACTCTAACAAATGAGATTGAATGGTAAATTTGGATTGAAATTGTTATTGTCATATATCTTATATTTAGGTAGAGATTGTGCAGGAAACAGGAGTCAAGTTCCCCATGGCAAAGAAAATGTCAAAGTTTGAACCAGAATTCAAGTCCCAGCTTATCGAGAGGGGGAGTCTGCGAAAGGGGGAGTCAGAATTCTTGTAGGATCGTGAAACGACCAAACGAGTCGATCAGAAGAGTGCTCAGACAGAATCAGAGGCGGAATTCATTGATTCTGTCTTTGTTTAGCTTGTATTCACTATTAATTGTCTCGTTTATTGATCTAGAAGCAATTTACAGCACGTAGACACTTCGACAGCACTTCGGCGTCGGAAACAAGAAGATTACAACTGATTTCGTATGTAGGGTATTTATAGGGGACCTGATTTCGTTTGAAGGTGACATGGTGTCCTTCAAACGAAATTAAACATCTTAATTTCATTTGAAAGTGTCACCTGTCATGTTCAAATGAAATTAGCTCAATCACACATAAATCCTACCCTATTTCTCGTACAACGCGCCCTGATCTATCAGTTCTAATCTAAGACTCGAACGAAGATGAAGTCGACAGACAACTGCACTAACAGACTCCCCCTTGAATGTTGACAAAATCTTTAGTGAGAGTCTTCAACATGACGACTCTTCAATCTTGGTCGGTCTTCTTCAGGAATTTTTCCTGGAATCATGTACCCGGATCTTTTCTCTAGCTCTAACCTCGTCAGACTCCCCCTTTCATCAAGCTGGGATTTTTAGTCTGGAATTAGCTATCGCCTTTGAAATCAAACCCTGGCTTTAACTTTGATCAGCTCAACAAAACATAAGTTTTTACTTAAATCAATAAGAAAAACTTACTAGTAATAGTTACATCAAGTTCAAATTAATGACCCTGATTAACTAATCTCAACTTCTTTCTTAACTCAAAAATTTTTCAATTCAGCACACATACTCCCAATCCTGTTCATCATGTTCAGCACTTGGAATTTTGAATATCAGCTCTTCAACATCAATTGTCGAAAATCTTTTTGAATTTTTCAAAAACTTATGCTAAAACAGACGAAAATCTTTTTGGATTTTTGAATAAAATGAAATGAAATGCAGTAAAGAAATATTTACATACAATATTTTTGTGAGTTTGTTGTAAGAGGATCATATCAGTTTTTGAGACAAATCATCAGCACCGTTAAGCTTTAAACATTTTCAGTTCTAAACGATTCACATAGATTGACGATATTGTTGTCCACTTAAACTCAATCTAAAAACTTTCGACATGCTTACCAATACGTTAAGGTGTATTAATATTGCACTAAATTCTTATGGACCCCACGATCTCAGCATATCCCCTCATCATGCAATACACTGACTCAAGTAATGCCTTTTAAACTTTTATCAACTGTGATTTGTGCGAAAACAAAGCAGAATGTTTAAACATTAACAATCAGGTCGATACTTCCGTATGCGCAGAGAAAGTCCAATGTTTAAACAAAATAAGAAAATAAAAATAAGTTGAAGTTGTTTAGGCTTTAACCACCAGGTCGATACTTCCGTATACACAGAGGAGGTCCAAAGCTTAAACGAAACACCAAAGAAAATAAAGCAGAACGTTTAGGCAATAACATCCAGGTCGATACTCACGTATACGCAGAGGATGTCCAATGCTTAAACAAAATAAAGAAATCAAACAAGTTTAAATCTTTGCAAAATAAAATGCACAATCACAGCAACTTTTCAGTAAAGTTGTGAAAGTTCACAAACTTAACCAGTTTTATTTATAACTAAACTAAGTTCTATGCTTTCAACCATGTTTCCCACTAGAACTAGGCTTTTTCATTTAGGTTTGTATCGTTATCGCAAATCTACTAGTCTAGCTGAGCCTACCGTCACATCTTTAGTAAGATCGTTTATCACATTTTAACTTTCCATTTCTTTAGCATGATGTGACAGTCCAACTGATCTACTATCATTTCCTCTTTTTCACAACAAAACTCATTTTTGCATTTTTCAATGTTTTTGGCATTTTTCAAATTTTCAAATGTTTTTGGATTTTCTGAAAATTTCTTACTCCCCCTAAAATGCAAACACATTTAAGGAAATTTGAAAACAAACTATACAAGCAAAATTGACAACTGTTGTGAATTGCTTCAATTCGCCATCCACTTGGCATAAACAATCAGAACTCCCCCTGACAACAAAACATTTTCCCATAGTGATTTCAAAACACTTAAGTTTGTTTTAATCAAAATGGTTTTTCCAGAAAATTAGTTTTGTAAGTCATTTTTCAAACATGGGGATCATTCATCACCTTGTTTTCTTCAACCACTTGTATGATTTATCATTTCCTGATTTTCTCAACCCAATCTCTTGTAGAAAATCAAGTACAACTTAATGTCCCTGATTTACCACTTGTAAGTCGAAATATCACCAAAGTGAATTTCTCAAGAAAGATGCCGATTCATGCTCCACTATTACAAACCTGGGAGCTCCGGCAAGTCAGGTTTTTCATTTAAACAGATTCACCCAAGCCTGATGGTCCTTGGGTGCTTTTGAAATTCCATTTGATAATGATGGAAAATTTGCATCATTCATTTTCAAACCGGAATCTCCACTTTTTACCTCAACTACTGGCTCTTTTGGTTTTGACGAACCAGATTCATCACCTGAGCATGGCTTGTCTGACTTTGATAGGTCAGATTCATCGCCGACAACTGGCTCTTTTGTTTCCGAAGAAACAAATTCATCACCAGAAAGTGAAGATTTCACTTTCTTTTGTTTGTTAATATCTTGATTAACCCCTTTATCTTTTTTTTCATTCCCTCTTTCGTCCTCAGATTTGTATCTGATGAATTCGTTCTATTTTACTGATCAGTCTTAGGAGAGCAAAACGATTTATCAGAACTGTTATTCGCTTTGACGGCTATATCCGAGGACAAAATCCTTTCGAGATACTCTCTCGCTTTCTTCCTCTTTTTCCTCAGTCTGTCTTTTTGCCCCTGTGAAAGTTTCGCTTTCGGTTCTAGAACTTTCTGTTCTTTGGGCTTTGCTTTGACTGGTTTCGTCTTTGTCATTTTCTGAGATTCAGCCCTCGATCTTCCCATTGATCTCATTGGGCAATCTCTTGCAATATGACCTCTGATTTGGCATTCAAAGCATCTTCTTGTCTCATAACTCCAGTTCTGGCAGTTAAGAGCAATGTGTCCTCTCACACCACAAGTGTAACACACTCTGTTATCGTACCAATCACCATCTTCTGCCCAAACATTCAGATCATAACATTGTTTGGCTTGGTGATAATCATTTCTCCTCTTGAAAGCTGGATTTGTCTTTGAAGCACTGTGGTCAAAGCTGCATCACTTATTACCAACAGTTTTTGAGTTTTGATTTTCTAATTTTTGTGATTTTTTATCACGATTGGATAATTGGACTGATGAGCTTTTATTTTCTTTTTGAAATTTTTTTGACTTTTTATCTTTTTGTTTTTGTTCCACATTCTTCTTTACAGGTTTTTGCGTTGAGCATTCACCTTTCTCAGAAGAATGTAAAACAGTTTCTTGAAACATTTCATTTAATTTCAAAAATATTTTTCTTTTCTTAACTTCATCATCAGTTTTCTCATCACAATCTTCAATTTTGACTTTGTCAAAATTTGTGATATTGTCACTTATTGGAACAGGATTGATCGGTTTTGGACAGACATGTGATGTAGAATTCACAAAACCTTTCAATTTATTCTCAAGCTCATCAATTTTATTCCGAGCAATTTCAGCTTCATTTTCAAGCCAAATGATTTTCTGAAGATGAGAATTTATTTCAATATGTTTTTCAAGACTATTTTTAAAAATAACAGATTTTTCATCTTCTAAAACCTTCATTTGACTTTGAAAATCTTTTTCAATTTTTAATTTTTCATTTTCAAACTCTTTTTCTTTTTCTTTCAAAACTTTGTTTTCCAATGTCAAACTCTCTGCTTGTTTTAAGAGTTTGACATTTTCTGCTCTAGATTGATCACATTCTGAGCATTTCCCAGGCATCTTTTTAACCTCAGCTTTCTTCTCAGTCTTGAGAGCTGGAATTTCTTCAACATGTTCTTTCACACCAGGTTTGATTTGTTCTTTAGCTGTTGCTATTTTTTCTTTCTTCTCAACTTTGATCTCTTCTATAACAGTTGCTGCCTTTTGATTCTTTCTTTTTGCAGCTTGTTTTTCTTTAATCTTTTCAATTTTACCTGCATAAAACGACTTTCCATTATGATTTATAGGTGAAAGTTGTTGTTTAAGATATTCAAGTTCCCAGATTTCCTCTTCATAATTGTCACTCTCTTCATCGGACGAGTGATAAAAAACCGGAACTTTTTCCGAAGCTTCTTTTGCTGAGACTATTCTTTCTTCTTTGTTTATCGGAATATACTGCTGAGATTCATAATGCGCATATGCCAACACTTCTTCAAAATTCTTGTTTCGGTTTTTCAATGTTCACAAAAACAGTCCTTCAAACGGAATATCAAGCTTCAAACGAAATCCCCTTTCAAAACAAAACAACCACACTCAAACGGAATACCCTGTTCAATCAATCTACCTAATTTCGTTTGAAACACCCACTATTTCAAAAGGAATTGTTGAACTTGTATGACCTTTCAAACGAGATTGCAACTTGAAACGAAATAGTCAAGTTCAAACTAATCCCTCAAACGGAATATGATCCTCAAACGGAATTAACTAATCAGTTCAAACAGAATACATGTTTCAAGCGAAATCAACATGTATTTTCAAACGAGATCAGGAACAATGTACACTCTCAAATGAAATCAGCAAGCAATCTCAAACGAAATCAGCATGATGTCATCTTTTCGGTCCAAATTTTGTCCAATTGATCAAGTTTTAAGCCGATTTTAGGTCTGATACTTTCAAGGGTTTATTAAAACTAGGTTTTACACACAATATCAGAAAATCGGTTCTTTTTTTCCGTTAAAACTTGATTAAATTTGAAAAGAAGGTGTAGAAGTCAGAATTTCCAGCGAAAATGAACTAAACATTAAGAACTCTTCATCCTGAGCTCTGATACCACATGTAGGATTGTGAAACGACTTAACGAGTTGATCAGAAGAGTGCTCAGACAGAATCAGAGGCGGAATTCATTGATTCTGTCTTTGTTTAGCTTGTATTCACTATTAATTGTCTCGTTTATTGATCTAGAAGCAATTTACAGCACGTAGACACTTCGACAACACTTCGGCGTCGGAAACAAGAAGATTACAACTGATTTCGTATGTAGGGTATTTATAGGGGACCTGATTTCGTTTAAAGGTGACATGGTGTCCTTCAAACGAAATTAAACATCTTAATTTCGTTTGAAAGTGCCACCTGTCATGTTCAAACGAAATTAGCTCAATCACACATAAATCCTACCCTATTTCTCGTACAACGCGCCCTGATCTATCAGTTCTAATCTAAGACTCGAACGAAGATGAAGTCGACAGACAACTGCACCAACAATTCTGGATCAGCACTCAAAGGGGAGATTGAAGATTAAAGTCTGAAGATAAAGATTGTAGGAAGCTTTTACAATGTCAAGACAATTTGGAAAAAGACAAAGACAAAGACTAACGACTCGACACCGAAGACTTCGTCAACATCCAAGGGGGAGTCTGTTGGTGCACTAGTGTCTGTTAACTTCGTCTTAATCGAGTCTTATGTCTAGATAGGATAAACGAGCACAAAACAGGTTAGAAATTAGGGTTTTATATGTAAAAGTGGGTGATTCCACTTGAAAGTGACACAGATCAGTTCAAGCGAAATCAACATGTTGATTCCGCTTGAAATGGAATGTGACAGGTTCAAACGAAATCAGAACCTTATATATATGTGTGTGCTGGTGTCATTTGGAGCGGAATCAGGTCATATGTTTCTGAGCCGAGGTGCTGTCCGTTTGTCATTTGAACTTGTAAAAGCTCAGGAAATCAGTAATAGATAAAGATTAGAAAGGAACAAGCTGTGTTGACATCATTTACATTGATTCCACCTTTGTTTTTGATGATGAACTACTCAGATTGACTCGTTAGGGTCACATGACGATCCAACAAAGGTCAAAATGAATCACTTAGAGATTACATAACCAAATTCAGCAGAGAATCCTTAGAGATTCCTAATTTGGATATTGTTACAGCCGTCGAAGCTTTCAAAATGGGTTTACTTAAGGATTCACAATTCTATGATGATCTTGTCATGACCCCTTGCAGGAATCTTGATGAAGTAAGAACCATGGCCCTTAGATTCACCCATTCAGAGGATGATAAAAGGATCCAAGAGAGATTGTCAGGATCCTCAAAGCAGGAAAAGCAAGGATCCTACTTCAGGAACAACAAATCCAAATCGTACAACAAGTCTGATAATTAAAATGTGCATGTTGTGGAGCAAAAAGAGGATGATGAAGATTATCCACCCATTTCCGAATATTGTTTTGCTGTTGATAACAATGAACTAATCCTTGCCATGCAGAATTTAGGTGAAAAAGCTAGATGGCCCAGAAAGAATGATAAGCCAACTGCTACAAAGGATAAATCCAAATGGTGTGCCTATCATGAAGATTTCGGTCATCTCACTGATGAATGCATAGCACTCAGGAAAGAGATTGGTTACTTGTTAAGCAAAGGACATTTGAAGGAGCTATTTGGAAGAAAAAGGTCAAGGATCCAGGATCCTGAAAAGACTCCAGAAAGGGCTCCTGCTCCTCCAGCTGATGCCCAGATTATCAACTTCATTTCCGATGGATGAGATATATGTGGCACTTCCTTTTTAGCAGCCAAGAGGCATGCTAAAGAGACAAAGATGGAAAATGGGGATAGACCCATTCGAACCTCAATCCCTACACAGTATAAAGTCATATCCTTTGATGAGGACGACCGCGTAGATATTCAGGATCCTCATCATGATGGTCTTGTTATTACATTGTTTATTTCTAATCATTTTGTTCGCAGGATTCTCATAGACGGAGGAAGCTCAGTGAACATCATCCAACTTGATGTCCTCAAGAAGATGAACATCCCTGAATCATAAATTATCCCAAGATCATCGGTTCTTGTAGGATTCAGTAGAGAAACCAAGAATACATTAGGGGACATTAAACTTCCCATTTACATAGAGGGAGTTAATTCTTTTCAAAAATTTTGTGTTATAGATTGCTTATCCTGTTGCAATGTTATCCTTGGCAGGCCATGGATACATGTTATGAAAGCAGTTCCATCTACATATCATCAGTGTGTGAAACTCCCTACTCCATGGGGTGTAGTGAAGATAGAAAGTGACCAACAAGAAGCCAAAAATCATTACACTTCATCCATGAAGCCAGCCTCAAGACTCAGGGAGCAATAGCAATTAAAGTATCCTCCAAGAGATGTTCTGGAGGCAAGAGAACAAGATGTGAAAGATATCCTGATGAATCCTCAGGATCCGGGATCCTCAATAACATTGAACAGGATCTAGTATCCTTCCTAAAGAGGAGAAAAGCTACCTTTGCCTGGAAGCATGAGGACATGACAGGTATTTCTAAAGATATTATTACTCATAAACTTGGCATTGACAGGTCATTCAAACCCATACATCAAAAAAGGAGAAAGTTTGTACCTGAAAGGAATGCCATCATCCAGGAGGAGGTAGATAAACTGCTCAGAGCAGGTATTGATGTGCGTGTAGTGTTATAGATTTTTAATGTATATTTTAAGCCCTTTAACACTTTTTAGCCAAGTTTTAAATTTATAAAACACGATATTTACTAACACTAGACACACATATGGGCAAGTGCACCAATCGTGAGCGTAGTATAGTGTTGGTAAGATACCGAGGTCGTCCAATGACACAAGAGCTTTTAATACCGGTTTATCCTCAACGTCTAATCAAATCAAAAGTTTAGAAAAAGGTTTTAAACAAGAAAAATAAAACTAACTAAAATGCTTAAAAATAAAATAAAATAAAATAAAAACAGATAGACAAGATGAATCACTTGGATCCGACTCGTGTTTAGTGTAACCTTTGATTATTTCCGCACTTTTGCACTTTTTAAGAGATTATCTTAATTATTGTAGTAGGCCCCTCTTTTGAAGGTGACGTTACCCTCAAACCAGTAGTTTGAGTCAGCAAGGATACAATCCTAAAGGGTTGGATTATTGAAAGATAATTAATTAAGTTATTAATGCATAATGTGGTAGGCCCCTCTTTTGAAGGTGACGTTACCCTCCGCTAAGTAGTCGGAGTAAGCAGTGATACAGTCCTAAGTAGTCGGGTTAGAGTTTTAATAGTAGCTTACATATGAGGGGATCAAAGAGTTTGGACCACCGCTATCCAATACCGGTGGGTATTGAAGGAGGTCCTACTAAATTTGACCCAGGTCCTTGCAGGATCTATACACTGAACAACGCAAGACTCTTACCAAACCATTCCCTTAACCCCCGACCAGGTAGCCAACATATCTCCATATAGACCGTGGAGATATGAATGGTGAAAATCTTTTATTTTATATAGACAGTAAAATAATGCCAAGACACCACAGACAAATGATAAGGAAGATTCACCTTCAACATAAGAAACTAGTTATTAAAGTCATTAATACATAACCAAATAAAAAGTGCGAAAAGATTAAAAATAAAAAGTATTACACTAGACACTTGTCTTCACCAAGTGATGTAAGAGACTTAAGCAAACATGGCATTTGATTGTCAAGAACTCTTACGATCAATCTTGGATCCCGAGACTACTCACACACTCTATGATGGATGATGGATGATGGTGGTGGATGATGGTGTTGTGGTGGTGGTGGAGTGTGGGTGAAGTGTGAGAGAGGTGATGTGCCAAGGGATGGTTTGCAAATGAGCCAAGAACCCCTATTTATATCCTGAACAGAAGCTTGGGCACAGCCCCGTGTCCATTGGGCACGGCCCCGTGTCCATCCCCCTTCTCTTTCTTCATTAATTGCAGTTTGTCTGCATTAGTTGACCACGCCCCCGTGTCCGCTGGGCACGACCCCGTGTGCAGAAGCGTATCTGTACTATCAAGAGATCCTCAGATTCTGAGAATCTTAGAGTTGACCAAGACCCCGTGTCCGTTGGGCACGCCCCCCGTGGTGGGTGATAGAAGCATCTACAACTTTGTCTTTTCTGCAGACACTTGGGCACGCCCCCTTGCTCACTGAGCACGGGGCGTGTTCAGCCTTTTGTTCTCTTGTTTTGCTTGGGAAGATGCTGTTGAGGGGTCGGGCATGCCACGTTTATTCCTTTTCTTGTATTTATGCTGGATTTGGCTGCATTTTTGCTTCTTTTGTTCATTTAAGCTCTTTTAACCCTGAAAATACAAAAGGAAGACAAAAGCACACTTTTTCCAACATTAGTACTAAAAAGGGTTAGTTTTATGCCTCATTTGATGTAATTTATATGTTGCATTTTGCGCACATCAAATACCCCCACACTTGAATCTTTGCTTGTCCTCAAGCAAAACTCTTTATAATGTGGCTTTTACACTCCCAAATGGAACGGGTAGAAGAGAAGGTTTTTTGGGCTTGTCATAGAGTGTCGGGATTTCCAAGATTTTTTATTAAGTTTTATTTTTATTTATTTACAATCCTATTCGTCATGATTTATTTAAAACATTACATAAGATAAATTACTTATTAAGGCATAACATGCCTCTTTAAAATTCCATTTATATACAAGTTCACATACCTCACGGGGAATCACTCAACACTCGGCCGAAGGTGTATTTTTGTGAAAACACTTGAGAGAGGCATGGAACTTATTCCTACCATAAGCTTGCCAAGTAATCAATCATCCTCCTTTTTAACTAAAAACCTTTGTAAATATTAAGAGGACTTTTGGGAAAGGGTTAGGCTTGGGTTAAAGGTAGGTGGTTGGGTTAGTGGTTAGTAGAAAAGGGCGAAAGGCGTAAAAAACTTCGGTTTTCGTAAGACTTTTTTATTTTTATGACTTTTTAATTTGATGAAGCAATTACTCAAAAAAAAGTTCTTTTTGATAAACTTGTTTGTTTATTTCTTTTGGCTTCATCATCATTTTTTTTATAAAGTCATAAGAGAAACCAAGCTTTGTTACTAAGATAAAGGGTTTAAAATGAAAAATGGTTTTGGTGGGTAAAAGGGTGTTTGTTTTGGGTTAAGAAATGAAAAGGTTTAGGCTTAAAGGGGTTAACTAGGGGGATTTTGGGTAGGTGGTAAAAAAAAATAATGGTGTAGAAATCAAAAGGGTTAGTCCTAATTCCTCCATCATTTACTTACTCGGGTTTAAGTTGGTAAGGACCTGGAATGTATCGTCGTGGCAAGTTCTAGAGTCGTAAGAACCAAGCGGCTATTCACACAAGAAACGAAAAATGAGCATTTAGTTTATAGATATGTGTTTGTATGCTCAATAAAGGCTCAAAACTCACTTTTTGTGGGAAATGGTTTTTATGTGATCAAGTATATATAATCAAATTTTAACTAAACTTGTCATGCCGTTTCATAATTTTCTTATGTTGGTTCTTTTTATCACGACACTATTGGTTGTAAATTTGTAAAAATATAACCTTTTTAGAATTTAAAATTCCCAAGTTAAACCTAGACAAGTAAAAAAATAAAAAAATTTTGAAAAAAATTTGGGGTGATTAGCGGTTCCAATAGAGTTTTGTGTAAGGCTTGTAATTAGGATTTGCAAGATTCAAGGTTTTAACATCCCCCCCACACTTAAATTACACACTGTCCTCAATGTGTCCCAAAAATAAGTTTTTAGGTTGATTGAATGTGTAAAAAGGTGTGAAAAAGCAAAAATTTATGTTACTGGGCGTCTGGCCACGGCCCCGTTTCGGACGACGAACACGACCCCTGGTCAAAATGCCAGTAACGATAACTTACAGAAGGTGGACACGGGGGCGTGTCGGCTGAGCACGACCCCATGTCTGGCAAAAATCTGCAGAATTTTTACAAACAGCAGGTCTGGGGCAATGGGCATGGGGGCGTGCCGGCTGGACACGACCCCGTGTAGACAATCTGCAAAGGTGAAAAACAGGTTTCTGGCTCCGGTTTTCCTGTCCCGGCTTTAGTAGCACTAATATTTAGTGCTCTAAGCCTCGTATGTACCTGTTTTATCAATAAACACTACACCAAACCATAGCAAGCATCCTAAATTACCATTGTTCAAATATCCATACCACAAATTTAAAAAGAAAAATAAATGCAGAAAGTAAAAAGAGTTAAAGGAAGTAAATTGTCCAACACACGGCACACAGGCCGGAAATTGTTCATGAGAAAAGGGGGTTACCCTGTGGGACCTCCAACCAGCTGCTCCTACCTCTGCTCCTCCCGCCTAGTCCATGTCCTCGTCTTCATCATCATCTCCTCCTCCATGCCCCGTCATGTACTCCCGGATGCTCCCAATGTCATCCTGTATGTCAGAGATGTTTCTCTCAATTGCTCCGACCCGGGTGTACGTGTTGCTCGCCATGTTATAGGTGTTTCTGGTGCACATGAGGTTTTCCTGCAATAAATCATGTAAACTTTGAAAATTAGGAAAACCGCCTCCTTGTGAGGAGGATTGGCCCGGATCACCATGGGGCTGATACTGGTATTGAGGAGGAGGCTGGAAGTGTGGAGCATATAGGACGAGTGCCTCTTGCGGGTTCCATGCATGCCCCTGGACTCTTTGGAAGCTAACCGTCCCGTCTTCGGCTTCATAAATCAGGTTCATGGAGCGGCAGATGTGTATGTCCACTGTCCCCGACCATGGGCTCTTTTGGAAAGACCTGGGCATGTTCACGAAATGCTTGAAGAGACGGTATACCCACCCTCCGAAGAAGATAGGGGTTGGTGGAGTAGCGAGCTGGTTCCAATGCATGTTTCGGAGCAGGAGGTACGGAACATCGAGGTGGGTGCGGGTATGAATGCAATGAAGGACCACCAGATCTCTCAACCCTACAACGCCACTGCTATCATACCTTTGGCTAAGAGAGTATGTGAGGACCCTATGGATGTAACGGTAAAGAAGGTCCCTCAACTTAGTGTTCTTAGTGCTGCTTGGGTTGTAGTGCCATTCTCCTATTTGAGCCCAAGCGACTTGGTGTTCGTTTTCTGATAATTCACGTAACCCTCCGGTGTTTTCTTCATTACCCGCATCTTCCTCCGCATACAACCCCACTATTGACCCAAACTGTGCCATCGAAATCGAGTACTTAGTCCCCCCACATCGGAATTCTACTCCATCATTATCAAATGGGTCGGCTCTTGAAATGAACACGAATGTGCTATAGAATTCCAGATTATATTCGTGGACTGAGTGAAGTCGAGTGGTTAGGGCGGCTCTTAGTGGGCCGGTGACTAGGTTGTTAAACCGGTCAAGCTGGTTCACTGTTGCTAAAAGATCCATGCATACTTGTCGTGGGTATTCCTCCGGCCTGGTTCGAAGCACATCGTCTCTTGCTTTAGCATCCAACGCATTTGCATTGAACCTTGTGAATTTCTTGGACATCTGAAAGAATACACCAAACAATTAGCACGAAACAATGAAATTTTCGGAGGAAACTGAAAACAGTCGGGTGAACACGGCCCCGTGTTCAGCGGACACGCCCATGTTGGTCAGAAAATAGCTGGACACGCCCCCGTGCTCTGCGAGCACGACCCCGTGTCCAGACGTCTGTTTCCCAAAAATCCCATTTTCGACCTAGTCCTGAAAACTTGAAAATTTTTGGTCCAGTAGGGGCGTTTTCCTCGAAAATGAAACCCCAAGTGTCGTTTTTCCCAAAACAAACCGTTTACCCCTTCGATTTTATGTTTTTTGGTTCAAAAACAAGGGTTTGGGGTTTTGTAAGAAATCGGGCAAATCTTTGAACAATACAAGTGGATTTACTTCCTATAACATGAATCTAAACTAATGCTAACATATTTATGCAAAAATTCGAGGTTCGATCCGGATGAAGTTCAAGAACCCTAGATTTTTCCCCAAATTTTTTATGTTTTAACTACATGCAAATGCTTAATCTAACTACTAATGATGATAGAATCATACCTTGATGTTGTTAGAAGTAGAGGAGACGTCGAAATCTTGCAGAAAAATCGCCTGAACCAGAGAGTTTTCGGGGAAACGGGGTGTGTGGAAATGAGGAAACTGTTTGGAAAGGGGTTTTATCCCGACAGTTGCGCGGACACGGCCCTGTGGGTGGGCAACTTTTTTTTAGTTATTAAGTGCTCGTGTGAGTGCCCTTGTTTCCTAGAAACTTGGTTAGAAGACTTACCGATTTAGATGTCAACCCGTTTGTTCGTAACTCACCGAGTATGATGTTGATGCTTTTATTATTCGACCGTTTGAAGCGAGATTTCTTCCTCCTCATCCTCAATAAATCCATGATAGAGCTTCAGCCGCTGGCCATTGACTTTGAATGGAATTCCATTCCGAGATTTAATTTCTACTGCACCGTGTGGGAAAATATGGGTGATGGAAAAAGGTCCTGACCACCTAGACTTTAATTTACCAGGAAACAGTCGAAGTCGTGAATTAAACAATAGAACTCGATCTCCTACTCGAAATTCATTAGGTTTAATATGTTTATCATGCAATACTAAATAACATATTATACAAACGATCTCTTGCAGGTCTATATCTAAGGTGCATCAAGGATCCAGAAATTCAAGAAGTTCTCAAGGATTTTCATGAGGAGATTGTGGAAATCATACTGGGGGCAGAGCATTATTCTCAAGGATCCTTAGAACAAGATACTATTGGCCCACAATGTAGAAGGATGCTGTGGATTATGCGAAGAAATGTGATGCTTGCCAAAGACATAGCAATATCCTTCATCAACCAGCGGAGCTCTTGCATCTTATATCCTCTTCCTGGCCATTCATGAGATGGGGAATGGATATAGTTGGAAAACTTCCCAAAGCACCAGGAGGAAAAGTATTTATGCTTGCTATAACTGACTACTTTTCCAAATGGATAGAAGCTGAAGCCTTTGCACAAGTCAGAGAAAAGGAAGTTATATCCTTTATTAAAATAAATATTATTACCAGATTTGGTATTCCTTCTGAATTTTTTTGTGATAATGGATCCCAATTTATTGGGAGTAGAACTACTAATTTTTGTGATAGTTGGGGGATTAAGATGATAACATCAACACCAGTCCACCCACAAGCTAATGGTCAAGCAGAATCATCTAACAAGATTATTATCAACAACTTGAAAAAGAAGCTTGGATCCAAGAAAGGAAAATGGGCAGAAGAGCTACCATATGTATTATGGGTTGATAGAACAACTGTAACACCTCGAAAATTTATGTCCAATAATGTATCGACACGTGTCATAAGCTTTAAACGTGTAAAAGATTACTTTAGAGGGACTAAAGTTGACAAACAAAGAAAGTATGTGAATATAAGGGTTCAAAGTGTCAACAATGGGTAAATATACTTTACTGTAACCCTACACGATGTTTATACCCTTAAACAAATGAATCATGGATCATACGAAGCTAATTGTGGAAGAAAGTGAGAGATTACAAACTACAGGGGTTAAAAGTGTCAACATGTTTAAAGTATACCTCTGAGTGACCTTTTAGCAAACCCGAAGCTTTGTAACGATAAATTATACTCACTAGAATATGTGATAAAAATTTCACCAAGTTTCGTTATCGTATGAGAAAGTTATGACAATATCCGTATACGAGGGGTTAAAGGCGTCAACGTTGAAATTTATGACTTTTTGGGTGATCACAAAGTTAACCAAGGACTTAACAAAGTCTGTATAAGTCTTGGAGCCCTTAAAAGTTAAGTTAGAGGGTCAAAAATGCAAATTTGGAACTTAAAACCACGTTTAAAAGGACCAGGGGCTGAAATGTAATAAAGGAAACTTGTTTGGCTGGTTCTGATCACCCACACGGGGCGCGTAAGGTGAGACCAGAACCTTACGCGGGCCGCCTGGACCTCCCAGCATCAGAAAATGCGTACAGATGCCAGTTCAGGCCTGTTAACTGACTCAAAACCTTGTTTTTACATACCAGGGGCTGCCCCAATGGTATTTCATGCATAGGGGGCACTTGTCTTGATCTGGGAACATCAATAGACCTCCTTGGCATGATCTTGTTGCATCAATTTTGCTATATAAGCTCCCTTCATGTTGCAACTCTTGTGCCATTCATTTGCAAACTTTCACAAGTTTATTTCTGGAGCTCTCTGATCAGCAATCAAAGCTTCTTAGGCTTCCTAGTCGTGCTTAGGACCCTTGTAAGTGTCCTTAACTTTCCTTAATTCAGTTTAGCTTAGTTAATTAGCTTAAAGTCAAACCATCGTAATTAAGGTTTGACTTCGTCATTAGTCTTAATTTGTTAAGTCAAATTCCAAATTGAAAGTACCTATGAGTTGGTAATTATGTGGGGAATAAACCCTTAAAAGGGCACCCTCTGATTCCCACTCTAACTAGGCCAATTGTCGGGTCAAAGTTAATCTTAAAAAGTCAACAGAAAGCTTATTTTCAAATTAATACATAATTAGCAATGTAGGATCCATGCAACCCGTTTTATCATTAATATAACTTGGTAATTAATGTAAGAACATGTCTAAACATGTTCAACCCGACAATTTTCAGTTTAGGCTCGGTTCGGAATCGAAAGTCGCATAATTTGACTTCTGCTTTGACTTTCAGTTCTGACCCGTTTGAGCATAGTTTTAGAAATTCCTAAGAGCTTTATTTGGACAAGGTTTCATATTAGTGTAACCCTCTGAGGTTATACAACTTGGTTTATTAGTTATCCGATTCATATGCATGTTTCCGTTAAATGCTTAAATGTTGACTATTATGCCCATATGACCTTAAAACGTGATTTTTGAAAATGTAAAAGAATAGAAACCTTAGTTACTGATTTATAGACTTGTCCCTAAAATTTGACATCAGTTTGAGGTCTAGATTAGGAGTTATGCTCATTAGCGTAATTAGAAAGCTTTTTATTAAATAAACGGCGTAATTAGCATATAGCCTATCTAAACCCAATTTTTGATACCAAACTTTTTACCCACTGATGTAATATAATATTTTGGGATTTTAGAAGATTTTTATTTAATATTAGGCTGAGCATAACATAGAGTTCTATGCATGATTCGGTAATTGCCGGTTTTAACCTTTTGGGCTATAAAATGAGTTTTACAAATTATTTTGATACCAAACCTTTTTCGACTGATCTAATATGATAAATAAAACATTTTGAGCCTTCTGGAATAATAAAAATATCAGCTTTCCTTTAAAAATCCGGAAATAGCTCAAAATCGCCTTTTTAAGCGTTTTTAACGCATAGTATGTATTAAAACTATTTTAAACATATAAGATTTGATGCCTACTGATATTTTCAGTAAATTATTATATATTAACAGTAAGAAAATGTTTTAAACTCAGATTTCCAGTTTTGACATTTTAAGCCTATGTGAAATTACCAAAATGCCCCTAAGGTGCATAGTTTGGTTTTAAATGATAAATTTTACATATATGTAATACCCTACTGTTATAACTTATTAAATTAAGTATTTTTACTGATTATATTAGACCTTTAACTCAGATTAATATTTAAACTTTTTTATAACCTTTAAAATGATCAAAATGCCCCTACGGGGCATAGTATTGAGATTAAATCCATTTCGGGCATAATAGAAGATATCTTACTGATGTCACAACATATTTAAGGAATATTAACTTAGGAAACCTGTATATGACCCATATGATTACCCGTTACGCATCTTGCGCGTTCGGTTCGGTTTATGTAACTAGTTTGCATAAATTGACCGAAACGGGTCAAACCTTATCATTTTTGTCTCAAAATACAGAATGTGTTTAGTTTACCTATATTATACAAGTCTTCAAACTTGTCGGGTCTAAATCACATTCTATTCCGGTCTTCGCTTAATCGTGCGTTTGAACCGTATCTTCCTTTAAAACTAACCGGTCTAAGTTTAGGCTTAATTAAAGATCCGTTAGGAATCTAATAGGTTATTAAAAACCTTTGTTCCAAAATAGGAGACACGGTAAAAGCTACACGCACTTGCTATTTGTGATTAATACTTGCAAAGGTAAATACTTTTAACTTATTTTCCCTATACGGGCTTGGGGTACGGTATATAAAATACCGCTTGGTCGGGCATTGAATTTTTAATTGTATGAAGGTTAAATTATTGAAATGTCCCGTTTAAATTGTTTTGTTTGCTTAAAGCATTTGGGGGGTTAATGACCATGTCCCGGATATCCTTGGCATCATTTTACGAAATGGCCACGACCTAAGCACACGGGTGTAGGCGTACACCCGTTAGGGCATATATAAATAATAAGGTATAACCGCCGGTTTTGGGAATAACCCGCCGCGGGACTATATCATGTGGTGTGTCTATTAAGCTCTAACCCGGTGTCAACCCGGGCTACTGAACGCATAAGGAACATGTAATTCTTTTACAAGTTTATATATAAATAGTTATCCCAAGTTATAAAATATTTTGTGCCTTGTGCATTCAAATCAATTTTCTAAACCTTTTCAAAATGAGTCAGTTAATTGTATTTACCAGTGTAAACTGACGTATTTTCCCAAAAAGGTTAACTGCAGGTACTACGCGTAATAGGCTGGCCTCTCCTTAGCATCATTAAGAGTCTCGCAAGCTTGGATGCATTTTGAGTCTATTGAACTTCGTTTTCTGTTTATTTGATCCGCCTGTGGATCTGTTTCAACTACGTTGTGATACTTAATATTACAATTTTTATTCAGTTAAAATAAATCTATCTTTTGCTTCCGCTGTGCATTTAAAATTGTGTTGTTTGACTATGATGACATCAACTACGTCACGATACTCCCCACCGGTAATACGTGGAAATATCGGGGTGTGACAGGTTGGTATCAGAGCCAACACTGAGTGAATTAAACACTTGCCTTTTGTGTTTAATCTCAGTTACACAGTTGCACATTCCTAAATTTTCGAGTCTATACAAAGAACTTAGGACAAATCCCGATTTGTTTTTATTTTTGTCTTTTATATATATCCCTTGTTGTTATCTGTGTTTATGTTGACAGGTTAAAAGATGCCACCAAGAGTAAGAGGGAGAGGAAGAGGCAAGGGGCCACACGTTGCCCTGAATGACCATGAGGCCGGGCCTTCGCACCGGCAAACACCATCAGATTCACTTAACCCGAGTCCTCAAGATAACTGGAGGACCTATACTGAACCAGCAAGGCGCTCAGTTTCGTTGAGCTCCTCCCCTTTGTTTCAAAACTCCTTTGGGCCTCGCTCTGAAAATGAGCCCCATAATTCCCACCAATCTTACATTCCTCTCCAGGGCCACAACTCACCTTTTGATGACCCAACACCCTTTTTCCAGAGCCGGTTCAACCCGGCAAACTACCTTGGAGAACCAATGGGTTTTAACCCACTAGGACCTGAATACCATTTCTCAGGCGACCATGCAATGGACATGGATGAGGACACCGACCCCGCAGAGCCACCGTCCGGAACCCCTAATCACCCCATCGAAATTTCGGATGGGTCACCTTTCGTGGGATCACCTTATAATGGTCCCGACAGTTATGAAGAAAGGTTCCGACAGATCGACTGGGTGTTTACTCCCAGTTACCACAACTCTCCACAGCAGCAGCAGCAGCAGGATCCCTCCGAGGATTCTCGTTATGTCGCGGTCACTCCGCCACCACCACCAGTTCAGCAACTGCCTCCGGAGCCACCTAGGCGAAGGAGAACAACTGCACGGATGTCCCTGCGAGGAGGAGTGCATATCAGTACCCCTCACCCCTCAACCCTTAAGTGGCAGCCGCTACTCGGCACTCCATGAAGAACCGCAGATGGGTGATCCTTCAAACCCCGTCTCGGAAGTAAACTCTACACCTATCGCGCCACCACCGTTGGGCTTTGGCGACCCTATACCTACATACACCGGTGCGGCGACATATAATCCCTTTGAGCAGCCGATCCACACCAACTACAATTATGCCGAGGCTGACCCTTACTTGGTAGCAGCGGCAAACTACAATGCCCATCATCCGGAAGGATCCTTTGGGATCCCATATCAAGTCGGATACTCACACTATGGGTACCCACCTTATGGGTATCAGCAACCGCCGCCTCCTCAACCTCCGCTATATCAGCAACCCCCGCAGCCGCCAGTGATGTCATCTCCACAGCATCAAGAGATTCTCCAAAGGATAAATGAGGTGCGGCAGGAGGTACGGGAAGACCGTAGGCAAAACCGTGGAATGTTCAAGAGTTTGGCAAACTTAATCAAGGGAAAAAGCAAGAAGGATCATTAAATCCTTTATTTGTTTGTTTGTTATTTGTGTTGTAATCATGTCCCTGCGTGGAAATTTGTTTATGTATTCTGCCCCTGCGTGGGCATGTCTTTCTGTTTACCCCTGTGTGGGTATGTTATTTCTGTTTAAGCCCCTGCGCGGGCATGTTATTTCAGTAGAAGTCCCGTTTAGGGCAAATCTGTACTTGTTTAAATTTTGCAGTGGAATGATTTAATTCAAATTTTCTTTTTGCTAAATTATATACATAAATAGAATATGTGAAATAAATGAAAAATAGCATTCCTTTATATAAGATCTATCATTATAATAAAATGATAAAATCTAAAAAGGGACAAAACCTAGCCATGTGTCATTATAAGACAGGGCCAAGATGGTAATTCCTCAAATTAGATTCAGATCCTTATTAACACCTCAATTTAGGATTGTTCTGCGTTAAATATTAAAAAGAATCTTAAAGGTAAAACCTAAGTCTATATGTCGTTGCAGACATGACCAAGATGGTAAAACCTATTCGAAAGGTTCCAATCCTTGTTAACATCTGATAACATGTTAACACTCTTGACAAAATGTGATTCGATAAAATCGCATGAGTCATCCCTATATTGGATTCTCCCAAATACTTTTATTTAAATTAAAACGTCCATTAGGGATATAACGCCTACGGGCTATACTCATTGTCATATAAGACAAAAGACAGTCGTGGTCTTCAACCCCCTGTTAAGAAGAGGTAATGAATTATACTTAAAACCTCAATACCATGACCCTATAAGATCATGATTAAAAAAAATTTAAAACCGTCCACGTGACTAGGGCCTTTTTGCCATTAATATATTTTAATTCTAACTAAGGATTATTATAATATCCTGAATATATATATATATATATATATATATATATATATATATATATATGCTTAATTAATCAAAATGGTTTCTTAAATACCATGATTAATAAATCTTCTAGAATAATAAAACTATTATAGACCTCTGAATGATTTAAAATCATTATTTTATATAGCAAACAAGCTACATGGCTGGGTCAGACAAAGCCAACAGTCACCCTAGAGATAATCATGACACCTCCAGAGTCAACGTAGCAGGAGCAGAATTACAAGCATTAATAGATAATGCTCTGAAGCGAGCTTTGGAAAGGCAGTTCAATGAATCCAGTGGTACGCATGTCAGGACCCAATCTGTACCACACTCTAAACCACCCTCAAAGACTCATACTGCTCACAAGAGTGATTCCCATCACTCAACGAACCAGAGGAGTGTTCCATCCAAGAAAGTTGTGCTAAACCAAGAACCACGTGCTAAAGGTTGCACCTATAAGTACTTTGTTTCCTGCAAACCCATGGATTTTACTGGGGAGAAAGGAGCAGTTGATTGCATGTCATGGTTAGACGAGATGGACACTGTAGTAGATATCAGTGGTTGCGCTGATAAGGATGTGGTGAAGTTTGTATCTCAGCCATTCAAAGGTGAGGCACTAGCCTGGTGGAGGTCTTTGATCCAAGCCACTGGGAAAATCCCATTGTACAATCTGTCTTGGGAACAGTTTGTGACATTGATTAAGGAGAATTACTGCCCTCAGCATGAGGTTGAAAATATTGAAGCTGATTTCTTGTCTTTGGTTATGAAAAACCTAGATTGTCAAGCCTACCTTACGAGCTTCAACACTATGTTAAGACTGGTTCCGTATCTGGTGACTCCGGAACCCAAGAGGATAGCTCGTTTCATTGGGGGTTTGGCCCCAGAAATCAAGGCCAGTGTGAAGGCCTCTAGACCAGCTACTTTTAGGTCTGCAGCTGATATATCATTGTCACTTACTTTGGACGCGGTCAGGCAGAGATCGCTCAGAAACACAGATGCTGAGAAAAGGAAGCATGAGGATGACAACTCACGACGATCAGACAAGAAGCATAAGAGAAACAATGACCACAAGAAGAGTTCTGGAACTAAGAAGGATGGTCATCAGTCGGGTGATAAGCCCAAGTGTAAGGTCTGTAAGAAGCACCATTTCGGGAGGTGCAGATATGAATCGAAATCCCAATCACAGCCCAGAGTTTGTGGGATTTGTAAATCTTCTGAGCACAAAACCTTAGACTGTAAGAAAATCAAGGATGCTACATGTTATAACTGCAATGAAAAAGGGCATATCAAGTCCAACTGCCCAAAGTTTGCTAAGAAAGCTGAGGAAGGGAAAAAGACCAATGCTAGGGTCTTCCAGATGAACGCACAGGAGGCAATTCAGAATGATAATGTTATAACAGGTACCTTCCTTATTAATGATGTTTATGCAAGGGTGTTGTTTGATTCTGGAGCAGATAAGTCATTTGTTGATGATAAGTTTTGTAAGTTGTTAAACCTGCCTGTTAGAACCCTAAGCATAAAATATGAGGTTGAATTAGCCGATGGTACCACAGAAACCGCATCAACCGTATCAGATGGATGCTTCATATCCATTAGGAACCACTCTTTTCCTTTGTCCTTACTTCCTTTGAAGTTAGCCGGTTTCGATATAGTTATAGGCATGGACTGGTTATCTCGTAACCAGGCCCAGATTGTTTGCAACAAGAAGCAAGTAGTGGTCAAGACTCCGTCTGGTGAGCCACTTACCATTCAGGGAGATACTCAGTATGGAATGCCTGAGCAAGTGTCTATGCTCAAGGCATCTAGGTGTTTGAAGAAGGGTTGTGTCATTTATATGGCACATGTAACTATTGATGAGCAGAAGCCTAAGATTGAAGATATCCCCGTCATTTCTGAATATCCCGAAGTATTCCCTAAAGAATTACCTGGTTTGCCACCAGATAGGCAAATAGAGTTCAGAATTGACATTATTCCCGGAGCAGCTCCTGTTGCAAGGGCACTTTACAGGTTGGCACCAACAGAGATGAAAGAGTTGAGGACTCAGCTAGACGATTTATTGGCAAAAGGGTTCATTCGTCCTAGTTCATCTCCTTGGGGAGCACCAATCCTGTTTGTGAAGAAGAAGAAGGATGGGTCGATGCGTCTATGCATCGACTATCGCGAGCTTAACAATGTCACTATCAAGAATAGATATCCATTGCCTAGGATCGACGATCTGTACGATCAACTGCAAGGGGCAAGTTACTTCTCTAAGATCGACTTGAGGTCAGGCTATCATCAGCTGAAGGTTAAAGATGAAGATGTGCACAAGAGTGCATTTAGGACTCGTTATGGTCACTACGAGTTCTTAGTGATGCCTTTTGGGCTCACTAATGCACCAGCAGCATTCATGGATCTCATGAATCGCGTCTGCAAGCCTTACTTAGATAAATTCGTCATCGTCTTCATCGATGACATTCTCATTTACTCAAAGAGCCAAGCTGACCATGAGAAACATCTTCGATGCATTCTGAAACTGCTTCATCAAGAAAAGCTCTATGCCAAGTTTTCAAAGTGTGAATTCTGGCTTCGTGAGGTCCAATTCCTAGGACATGTTGTTAGTGAGCGTGGTGTCCAAGTGGATCCCGCCAAAGTTGAAGCTGTCATGAATTGGCAAGAGCCAAAGACGCCTACAGAGATTCGTAGCTTTCTAGGTTTAGCAGGATATTATAGGCGATTTATAGAAAACTTCTCAGGGATTGCTGCACCCCTAACTTCATTAACCCGTAAGAATATTAAGTTTGACTGGGGTCCTAAGCAGCAGGAATCCTTTGACATTCTTAAGTAGAAATTGAGCAACGCTCCAGTACTGACGTTGCCAGATGGAATTGATGAATTTGTGGTATATTGTGATGCATCGCACACAGGTATGGGATGTGTGCTTATGCAGAAAGGCAAAGTTATTGCCTATGCTTCTCGACAGTTAAAAGTGCACGAGAAGAATTACACCACCCATGATTTGAGGTTGGGTGCCGTTGTATTTGCACTAAAACTGTGGAGACACTACTTGTATGGAACCAAGTGCGTGATCTATTCAGATCACAAGAGCCTTCAACATCTGTTCAATCAGAAGGATTTGAACATGAGGCAGCGACGATGGATGGAAACTTTGAATGATTATGACTGTGAGATAAGATACCATCCAGGCAAGGCTAATGTGGTTGCCGATGCCTTAAGTAGAAAAGAAAGAGTGAAGCCCATAAGAATTAATGCCAAGAGCATTGAATTAAAGAATAGTTTAAATGAAAGGTTGTTAGCTGCACAAAAAGAAGTTGTATTAGAAGCTAACTATCCTGATGAAAAGCTAGGAGTAACTGAAGAGCAGTTATCCTATGGCAAAGACGGAATCCTAAGGTTAAATGGACGAATATGGGTTCCAGTGTATGGAGGACTTCAGGATGTCATCCTCCAGGAAGCCCATAGTTCTAAATACTCCGTTCATCCTGGAGCTGATAAGATGTACCAGGATCTGAGAGCAAATTATTGGTGGATAGGCTTGAAGAAGTCTATAGCTACCTATGTAGCCAAATGTTTGGCATGCGCTCAAGTCAAAGCTGAACATCAAAAGCTGCCAGGTTTGCTACAACAGCCTGAACTTCCCACCTGGAAGTGGGAAATGGTGACAATGGATTTTATCACCAAATTACCAAAGACAGAGAAAGGAAATGATACTATTTGGGTGATAGTAGATAGACTGACTAAGTCAGCACATTTCCTACCCATTAAGGAGACCTATAGCTCCGACATGTTAGCCCAATTGTACGTAGATAAGATTGTATCTCTGCATGGCGTACCAGTGTCTATTATCTCTGGCAGAGATACTAGATACACATCACATTTTTTGAATAGTTTCCAACAATCATTGGGCACGCGCTTAAACTTTAGTACGGCTTTCCATCCTCAGACGGACGGGCAGAGTGAGCGTAGCATCCAAACTTTGGAAGACATGCTTCGAGCATGTGTGATTGACTTAGGTGGTAGTTGGGATAACCACCTGCCATTGATCGAATTCTCCTATAACAATAGCTACCATACAAGCATTAAGGCAACACCTTTTGAGGCATTATATGGTAGGAAATGCAGGACGCCTATTTGTTTGGCAGAAGTAGGAGAAGCTCAGTTATCAGGACCTGATATAGTCCTTGAAACAACAGACAAGATTGCCCAAATTCATGACCGCCTGAAAGCTGCCAGGGATAGGCAGAAAAGCTACGCAGACTTAAGGCGTAAACCTCTAAAGTTTGAGGTTGGTCATAAGGTTTTCCTTAAAGTATCACCTTGGAAGGGAGTGATGCGTTTTGGTAAGAAAGGCAAATTAAGCCCAAGGTACATAGGACCATTTGAGATCATTGAATGTGTCGGATCCGTGGCCTATAAGTTAAACTTTCCTGAAGAGCTCAGTGGTATTCATAATGTATTCCACATCTGCAATCTAAAGAAATGTCTAGCTGATGAATCGCTAGTCATACCACATACGGATGTGCATATAGATGAGAGCTTGAAATTTGTGGAAAACCTTTGTCGATCGAGG
Source organism: Helianthus tuberosus (assembly GCA_030545235.1). Lineage (NCBI taxonomy): Eukaryota > Viridiplantae > Streptophyta > Magnoliopsida > Asterales > Asteraceae > Helianthus > Helianthus tuberosus. Next base: position 40,168,629 of record CM060391.1, read on the forward strand.
ATCGACAGGTTAAGAAGCTTCGAAGGAAGCATGTGCCGATTGTAAAGGTCAAATTGGGATGCCCGCAGGGGTCCCGAGTATACATGGGAGGTAGAGTCCACAATGAAAGAAAAATACCCTCATTTGTTTCAGTAAATCTCGAGGTCGAAATTTCTTTTAAGGGGGTGAGGATGTAACACCTCGAAAATTTATGTCCAATAATGTATCGACACGTGTCATAAGCTTTAAACGTGTAAAAGATTACTTTAGAGGGACTAAAGTTGACAAACAAAGAAAGTATGTGAATATAAGGGTTCAAAGTGTCAACAATGGGTAAATATACCTTCCTTAATTCAGTTTAGCTTAGTTAATTAGCTTAAAGTCAAACCATCGTAATTAAGGTTTGACTTCGTCATTAGTCTTAATTTGTTAAGTCAAATTCCAAATTGAAAGTACCTATGAGTTGGTAATTATGTGGGGAATAAACCCTTAAAAGGGCACCCTCTGATTCCCACTCTAACTAGGCCAATTGTCGGGTCAAAGTTAATCTTAAAAAGTCAACAGAAAGCTTATTTTCAAATTAATACATAATTAGCCATGTAGGATCCATGCAACCCGTTTTATCATTAATATAACTTGGTAATTAATGTAAGAACATGTCTAAACATGTTCAACCCGACAATTTTCAGTTTAGGCTCGGTTCGGAATCGAAAGTCGCATAATTTGACTTCTGCTTTGACTTTCAGTTCTGACCCGTTTGAGCATAGTTTTAGAAATGCCTTAAAGATTTATTTGGACCAGGTTTCATATTAGTGTAACCCTCTGAGGTTATACAACTTGGTTCATTAGTTATCCGATTCATATGCATGTTTCCGTTAAATGCTTAAATGTTGACTATTATGCCCATATGACCTTAAAACATGATTTTTGAAAATGTAAAAGAACAGAAATCTTAGTTACTAATTTATAGACTTGTCCCTAAAATTTGACATCAGTTTGAGGTCTAGTTTAGTTGTTATGCTCATTAGCGTAATTAGAAAGCTTTTTATTAAATAAACGGCGTAATTAGCATATAGCCTATCTAAACCCGATTTTTGATACCAAACTTTTTACCCACTGATGTAATATAATATTTAGGATTTTTGAAGATTTTTATTTAATTTTAGGCTGAGCATAACATAGAGTTCTATGCATGATTCGGTAATTGCCGGTTTTGCCCTTTTGGGCTATAAAATGGGTTTTACAAATTATTTTGATACCAAACCTTTTTCTACTGATCTAATATGATAAATAAAACATTTTGAGCCTTCTGGAATAATAAAAATATCAGCTTTCCTTTAAAACCCCGTAAATAGCTCAAAATCGCCTTTTTTAAGCATTTTTAACGCATAGTATGTATTAAAACTATTTTAAACATATAAGATTTGATGCCTACTGATATTTTCAGTAAATTTTTATATATTAACTGTAAGCAAAAGTTTTAAACTCAGATTTCCAGTTTTGACCTTTTAAGCCTATGTGAAATTACCAAAATGCCCCTAAGGTGCATAGTTTGGTTTTAAATGATAAATTTTACATATATGTAATACCCTACTGTTATAACTTATTAAATTAAGTATTTTTACTGTTTATATCAGACCTGTAACTCAGATTATTATTTAAACTCTTTTATAACCTTTAAAATGACCAAAATGCCCCTTCGGGGCATAGTATTGAGATTAAATCCATTTCGGGCATAATAGAAGATATCTTACTGATGTCACAACATATTTAAGGCTATTAACTTAGGAAACCTGTATATGACTCATATGATTACCCGTTACGCATCTTGCGCGTTCTGTTCGGTTTATGTAACTAGTTTGCATAAATTGACCGAAACGAGTCAAACCTTATCATTTTTGTCTCAAATCCAGAATGTGTTTAGTTTACCTATATTATACAAGTCTTCAAACTTGTCGGGTCTAAATCACATTCTATTCCGGTCTTCGCTTAATCGTGCGTTTGAACCGTATCTTCCTTTAAAACTAACCGGTCTAAGTTTAGGCTTAATTAAAGACCCGTTAGGAATCTAATAGGTTATTAAAAACCTTTGTTCCAGAATAGGAGACCCGGTAAAAGCTACACACACTTGCTATTTGTGATTAATACTTGCAAAGGTAAATACTTTTAACTTATTTTCCCTATACGGGCTTGGGGTACGGTATATAAAATACCTCTTGGTCGGGCATTGAATTTTTAATTGTATGAAGGTTAAATTATTGAAATGTCCCGTTTAATTTTTTTTTGTTTGCTTAAAGCCTTTGGGGGGTTAATGACCATGTCCCGGATATCCTTGGCATCATTTTACGAAATGGCCACGACCTAAGCACACGGGTGTAGGCGTACACCCGTTAGTGCATATATAAATAATAAGGTATAACCGTCGGTTTCGGGAATTACCCGCCGCGGGACTATATCATGTGGTGTGTCTATTAAGCTCTAACCTGGTGTCAACCCGGGCTACTGAACGCATAAGGAACATGTAATTCTTTCACAAGTTTATATATAAATAATTATCTCAAGTTATAAAATATTTTGTGCCTTGTGCATTCAAATCAATTTTCTAAACGTTTTCAAAATGAGTCAGTTAATTGTATTTACCAGTGTAAACTGACGTATTTCCCCAAAAAGGTTAAGTGCAGGTACTACGCGTAATAGGCTGGCCTCTCCTTAGCATCATTAAGAGTCTCGCAAGCTTGGATGCATTTTGAGTCTGTTGAACTACGTTTTCTGTTTATTTGATCCGCCTGTGGATCTGTTTCAACTACGTTGTGATACTTAATATTACAATTTTTATTCAGTTGAAATAAATCTATCTTTTGCTTCCGCTGTGCATTTAAAATTGTGTTGTTTGACTATGATGATATCAACTACGTCACGATACTCCCCACCGGGCCCACCGGTAATACGTGGAAATATCGGGGTGTGACAACAACTCCCAAGAATGCTACTGGTCAAACTCCATTTTCTTTAGTATTTGGAGTTGAATCAGTGGTCCCTATAGAGATGGTAGTCCCTACTGCGAGAATAAGCATCCGTGATCCTGAAGGAAATGCTGAAAACTTGGTTCAAGATTTGGATACCATAGAAGAACTCAGGGATTTAGCAAGGATAAGTTTGGCTAGCTATCAACAAAGGATGGCTGGAGCATATAACAAGAATGTCAGGATCAGAAAATTCCAAGTTGGTGATATGGTGTTAAGAAAAGCATTCCAGAATACCACAAATCCTGCTGATGGCAAGTTGGAACCAAAATGGGAATGCCCTTATCTGATTGAAGCTGAGGCAGGAAAGGGGGCATACCGTTTACTAACAATGGAGGGTGATCTATTACCAGGAGCTTGGAATGTTGTCCATTTAAAGAGATACTTAATGTAGGAAGGATCCAGGATCCTTGGTCATTCTCATATCTGATGCACATTAAGGATCCTTAGAGGATTTATGATCCTCATCCTGGTAATGATTTGATTCTTTTTTATTTATCTAATCCTTTAATTTACTTGATTACAAGGTGAAGGGTCTAGGATCCTTTATCCTTTTTCACTAAATTCTGAGTTTTGCAGAAGTTAGCACATCTTTGACAATGGATCAAGTATCCACTTAAATCTCCTAAGGCTTTGGGTTTATCCCCAGTTTTTTAGCTTGTCCCCAGTTTTTGGGCTTGTCCCCAGTTTAAGGTATCTATTACCTCCTACGAATCAGGTTCTTACACCTTCGCCAGTTGCGCACGATTATCCTAATGCAGTTAAAGGCAATGGGACCAGTACCCGCTTTAGGGGCTGACAATTTCATTGTACTGGCTGTATTTAGGATCCTAAGTATAATGGTAGACGTACCATACATCCGTTCCTAAGGTTTCTAACGTTTTCACGTTAGCTAAGGTTTTGGCATTTTCATGTCACTAAGTTTGGATAGTCGCCAGTATGGGCCATACTCCAGTTTACACAAGATCCTTTGGGCTTGTCCCCAGTTTTTGGGCTTGTCCCCAGTTTTTTTGGGCTTATCCCTAGTTTTTGGGCTTGTCCCTAGTTTTTTTTGGGATTGTCCCCAGTTTTTTGGGCTTGTCCCCGGTTTATTGGGCTTGTCCCCAGATTGTTGGGCTTGTCCCCAGATACTAACATCTTCTTTTACAATTGGCTTAGTCCCAAGTTATATCTTATTTCAGGTTTCTAGAGCTGAATAGTTAAGGATCCAGGATCCTAACTTTATACCAGGTTTTATCTTTTGATTGTCACAATTGTATGTATTAAGGATATAGGATCCTAACTTGGATTCTCTGGTATGATCCTTATTTACTCTAACTTCATTCTTGGTTTATCAATCATACCCTTGTTCTTTGACAACAGAATATATGATCCTAAATCATTTCATTTTTCAAACTTTTTGATTAAAGGATATTTGATCCTTGATCATATCCTAAATTCTTTCACATAAACTAATTTTTATACTTGTAAATTATGAAACTATGTGACAACAACTGATAAGTAAATATACACAAAATGAACAACACCAAGATAGCCAAAAGTTAAAAGTTTTATTTATTTATCATAGTTAACCCTTTAAAGGTTGTCAAAATTGCCTACCCAAACATCTACCAGCAATACGTAGCCTGTCCGTTTGGGTAGGCAAAGGGTGTCCATATTCATAAGGTTCATTGAGTGCAGGAAATCAAAAGATGAGGGGCATCAAAGGCTTCATCCTCCACAAACATAAGGACACATCCACCTTTGCTACCCATATTGTCCAAAGGATCCGTGATCCTTAACCCTAAAAACTACTGTTCAGTTACAGACCATTGTTCAAAACATCACCAAAAAACTAATAAAAACCATAAAAAATGGGCTCCGGCCACGTCTAGAATTTTCCATCATCGCCCATTTATGCAGCTCACACCTTCGCTGCCTCCTCAACCTTCTCCTCACCACCTTGACCACTACCTCCAGCCGCTACATCCTCAGGATCCTTAACTCCACTGCTACCGGCTTCAAGTGCCAACACCTCCTCAGGCTCCTCATCATCTCCGAGTTCATCCAGCCTCTTGGTCCATCCCTCCAGATCCCACTCAGACCTATCAAAGGCAGGATCAGCAGCCTCCTTAGCCATCTGGAGTTTGATCTTCAGCATCACAACAGCGGCAGAGTGTTTGGCCCCTTCCATGACTTCTATCCTCTCCTTTGGGGCTGTCATTTCAGCAAGAAGCAGCTCCTTTTGCAGTGCCTTATTCTCTTTTTCCAGTTGGGAGATCTTTTTATCCTTGGCGACTGCAATGGCCTGGAGGTCAAGGCACTTTTGTTCAGCTTCAGCCACATGTTGGTCAATGAGGATCTGGACTTCAGCGAATTTCTGCAATAGAAGAACTCAAAATTCAGGATCCTGTATCCTCAAAGGAAAGGCAAATTTAAAGATATGAAATCCTTACCTCGGAGACATATTCTTGAACCTGGTGTTCCATCAGAGGCAGGCCATCAGCGGGTTCAGCAGGCTTCTTCCTTTTAGTTCCTTTACCCCTGGTGCTGACTCCTTTGGTCTCAGGGACGCTTTGGCTTGCAGCCAGCTCCTTCTTAAGAGACCTAGGGGAGGCATATTCCTGGATGTCAGTCACACTGAACCTTGAAGCAGACTTGGAAGATTTGGTAGCGCCTACAAACATAATTCACAAATAAGTATTTGTTTTGGTCAAAAATCAGACGAGGATAATGCAACCAAACTCTCTGTTACGGGGTATGATGCTTGAATTGGTAAACAACAATGAGGATCACTATGAAATGAATTGCACAGGAGACACAAAGATTTATACGAGGAAAAAGCCCTTGATCAATGAATGATCTCCGGCATAAAAAAACCTCGGGTGATGGAAACTACCGATCACCAACTCAAATTAAACAATAATCCTTTTACAACTTCGGATGATAGCGAGCTAAGTACAAGGATCACTATAGTGTATCGTGTAGAAATGTATGAAAAAATGCTAAGTGTTTTGCCGAGAGCTGGTGAGTGTAGTTGTACGAGTGTGTGTAGCCAAAAAATAGCCAAGTGTTGTCTAATTAACTCGCTACCCCTTTTAAATTTAGTAAAATATCTAAATAACTAACTATCCGCAATTCATGCCTTCTCCCCACGATATCCATAACGTTCACCATGGTCAAGCACGTGCGGAATAAACGTGGAATATTCTCCAGGAACGTTACCAAGACTAAGTCCAAGCTGGTACTCCTGCAAAACAATACCGAAATCATAGCAGACAATCATTAGTATAAGGATCCTTAGGATGATCCATGATCCTGATCCTGAAGCACTTATGAGGATCACTAACTGACACAGAAGTAAGGATCACCAAGCAGGATAATAATTGAGGATCACGGGTTATTAAGAAATCCTCCCCTAACAATTGCCCCCAAAATATAAGGAGTAATATTGTAAATAAATGAGTTGTATTTTTTTGATCTTATCCGCAACAAACTAACGGATAAATAGCCGTTAAGATCGAACTAGCCGTTGCAAACCTGACGTCACTGAAGTGACTATCCTGCAAATCATCATTATAAATAGGAGTTAGAGATAGGATCAATTTGCATTTAAATCCAAGAGAAACTCCCTTTAAATTCTCATCCGAAGATCAATCAGGTATCTCTTTTCCTATTTCTCCTTCTCTTACTCTGTTTTTCTTTCTTTACCAACATCATGTTAAGAATGATGCTCCGGTCCTCCCCCGCCAAGGATCACCAGAAGGATAGCCCCTTGAAGAGTCAAGGGATCATCAAAGATTCAGCGAATGAAAGGTGTTGCTTTACTGATCCACAAGTAGATAAAATCCGGTACTGCTTTCCGGCGAACACCTTTTTCAAACCCTTCGATCCCACTGTTCTGAGCGACTATATTTCTGAGACATAGGTAGCTTTTCCTGTTACCCCATTCACCATAGGATACACCTATCCTTTTCCAGCCTTTACCCAATCCTTTTTCTCCCTTACCGGCATCTCCTACATCCAAGCTATGCCGATGATCTGGAGGGTCTTATATACCCTTGAAAGGATCATAGAGCAGGAAGGGATTGATTTAGGAATGTCGGAACTGGCAGAGATGTATGATCTCACAACGTTTGGATCCCACCGGTATCTGTTTAAGCGAAAACCCGGTGAAGAACACCCCATTTTTAAAGCCACCAAGAATGATGCAAACTAGAAACGACGTTTTTTCTTTGTCAAAAGGGATTCTATTCCAAACGGAAAGGATCTACCAAGGAAGTGGTCCACTCATGGTAGGACAGAGGATCCTGAGAAGGATCACCAGATAGTCTTGATTTTGTATAAGGATCACTAACACCCTTTTGTTTTATGTTATACAGTTGTCTCTGTTTCGCACCTCATACCATCACCTACCACCAAGGAAAAGCTTGCTGCTTTTAGAAGGCTTGAACCTGTAACCAGATCATTCAAGACAGACACCCAGGATTCACAAGAAGTATCCTCAGGTTCTATCACCATGTCAAGTAAGTATCCTGTTCTTTGTATAGTTAAAGACTTAAATAAATAGTTAAATAGAAATAGGATAAGGACACTTATCTATTTTGAATGTGTAGGTACCGGAAAAGCTTCCAAGCCTGCCTCCCAGTTCAACATTGCCGACCTCAACACTGTTCGATCCAGAAAGATGAAGGCCACTGCCAGCCCTAGTGTCTCCATCCCCAAGGCACCCACTAAAGGAAGGGGTGGCAAGAAGAGGAAAAACTCTGAGATAGAGGATCTACAAGGCCTGCCATTGATCCGCCACCAGTTCCTTGAATACTTCAATGACGTGAGGATCACCAATTCTGCCTAGGTATCCTACTTATTTGAGGATCACCTGATCTTGAACTGCTTTGTCTTTTTTGCAGAAATTTGCTGAGATTGAAGACTACGTGGGGAGCGTTGAGGAGCTGGATAAGAAGATTGCTGACCTCCAACAAGTTGCAGTGCTCAAGGATCTTAAGATTGCTGATCTCGAAAAAGCCCTTCAAGACGCTAAGACTCAGACAGCTAAAATCTTGATCGACATTGACTACGAGAAGCATGATCTCATAGAAGGTCCAAAGGTCTTCGCTGCCATCACAATGTACAAGACAAAACTGAAGATGGCCCAGGCAGCTCAAGATCTTGACTTTGACAGAAGCAGCTGGGATGTTGAGGGCTGGAAGGCGAGGTTAGCTGATCTGGAAGATGATGAGGAGGCTGAGGAGGTTTTGGCGATCGAGGCTGGAGGCAGTGCGAAGGATCAGGTGAAGGGTACCGAAGCTGGAGGGGATGAAGATGCAGCGAAGGTGTAGGCTGCATGATTGGGCAATGATGGACATTTCTAGACGTAGCCGGAGCCCAATTTTTTAAATTCGGTAGTAGTTTGTTTTGTGATTGTGCTGTTTTAAAACAATGATGGTCTGTATTTGAACAATAGTTTTAGGATTAAGGATCTAGGATCCTTTGGATAATAGGTAGGATTACAAATGGTGGAGGGATCCTCTGTTTGGGGGACGAAGCCATTGTGATCCTGCCGCCTTTGATTTCCTGCACTTGCTATAACCGCATAAACAACGGACACCCGTTGCCAACCCATGTGGACGGGCCACGTTTTGCTGGTAGAAACGTGGGTTGGCAATTTTGACAACCTTCGACGGTTAAACCTTTGTTAATAAAATAACTTTAATCTTTTTTGGCTTATCTTGTGTTGTTATCCTTGTTTGTCCTTTTAATTTTCAATTGTTTTGATGTACACTTGTCTGAGTAAGAAAAGTTGAACAAATTAGATAAAAAGAATTTAGGATATGATCCAGGATCAAATATCCTATAGTTGAAAAATTCCAAAAAGTGGTATATTTTAAGGATCATGAGTTCAGTTGTCAAAGTATAAGGGTTATTCAAATAATCAATGAATAAAATCAAAATAGTTAAGGATCATACCTGGGGATCCAAGTTAGGATCCTAACCCTTAATACTATAACCAGGATAACCATAGGACAAACCTTAGTAAAAAGTAAGGATCAAGGATCCTTGGTTGTTTAACATCGAAGACCTGAAATAGAACATAACTTGGGACTAAGCCATTATAAGATAAAAGTTAGCAACTGGGGACAAGCCCAAAGGATAACTGGGGACAAGCCCAAGGATAACTGGGGACAAGCCCAAGGATCGTGTGTGAACTGGAGTATGGCCATAACTGGCGACTATCCAAACTTAGTGGCATGAAAATGCCAAAACCTTAGCTAACGTGAAAACGTTAGAAACCTTAAGAACGGATGTATGGTACGTCTACCATTATACGTAGGATCCTAGGTATAGCCAGTACAATGGAATTATCAGCCCCTAAAACGAGTACTGGTCCCACTGCCATGAACTATACCAGGATCATCATGCGCTACTGGCGGAACTGGGGTCAAGCCCAAATAACTGGGGTCAAACCCAAGTAACTGGTTGCTTTTGCGGATAACCATCCTTTTGCTAAGAGTACCTGAACCTTCAAAACTCAAAATCACATGAAAGGGGGATAAAGGATGCAGGATCCCTATCCTTATGTGAGAAAGTAAGGAAATGAAATAGTTTAAGATTAGAATGTTACCAAAATGAGGATCATCTGTGCTTTAAGAATCCTTTAAGGATATTTATCATGTGAGGATCATGGATCCTTATCACATGAAGTATTTCTTTAAATGGACAGCATTCCAGGCTCTAGGTAGCAAATCACCTTCCATTGTTAGCAATCGATATGCCCCCTTTCCTGCCTTAGCTTCAATCAAGTAAGGTCCTTCCCATTTTGGTGCCAACTTTCCATCAGCAGGATTGGTGGTATTTTGAAATGCTTTCCTTAGTACCATATCACCAACTTGGAATTTCCTGATCCTGACATTTTTGTTGTAGGCTCCAGCCATTCTTTGTTGATAACTGGCCATCCTTATCCTTGCCAAATCTCTGATTTCTTCTATAGTATCCAGGTCTTGAACCAAGTTATCATCATTTTCCTCAGGATCACGAATACTTGTTCTAGCAGTTGAAACCACCATTTCTGTAGGGATCACTGATTCTGCCCCAAATACCAAAGAGAATGGAGTTTGGCCTGTAGCATTCAGAGGAGTTGTCCTATCAGCCCAAAGCACATAAGGTAGTTCTTCTGCCCATTTCCCTTTCTTGGATCCAAGCTTCTTCTTCAAATTGTTGATGATGATCTTATTGGAGGATTCTGCCTGACAATTAGCTTGTGGGTGGACTGGTGTTGATGTTATCATCTTAATCCCCCAGCTGTCACAAAAGTTAGTAGTTCTGCCCCCAATGAATTGGGAACCATTATCACATATGATTTCAGAAGGAATACCGAATCTAGTTATAATATTTCTTTTAATGAATGATATAACTTCCTTTTCTCTGACTTGGGCAAAAGCTTCAGCCTCTATCCACTTGGAGAAGTAATCAGTCATAGCAAGCATGAACACTTTTCCACCAGGTGCCTTAGGGAGCTTACCAACTATATCCATACCCCATCTCATAAATGGCCAAGTGGAGGATATAGGATGCAAAAATTCAGCTGGTTGATGAAGGATATTGCTGTGTCTCTGACAAGGATCACATTTCCTAGCATACTCCACAGCATCTCTCTTCATAGTTGGCCAATAGTATCCTGTCCTTAGGATCCTTGAGAATAATGCCCTGCCCCCAGTGTGGTTTCCACAATCTCCTTCATGGAAGTCTTTTAAAACTTTTTGGATTTCAGGATCCTCAATGCATCTTAAATATGGTCCTGCAAGAGATCGTTTATACAACATATTATTTAAAATTGTGAATTGAGATACCTTAATTTTGAAAGCCCTAGGGTTTTCTCCTGTAGGAATCTCTCCATGTTGTAAGTATCTCATGATTAGGAGGATCCATGATCCTGAATGAGTTTGAGTATCCTCACTAGAGATAATTGTAGAATCCTCTCCTATTTCCATAGCCACATGATCCTCGATGGCAGGAGCCAGGATATGGATAATGGGGATACTTATATCCTCTGGGATCTTCAAAGATGATCCTAGATTAGCCAATGCATCAGCTTCTGCATTTTCTTCCCTTGGTACCTGTGTCAAACTAAAGGAAACAAAAGAGAGTGCCAATTCTTTGACTATCTCCAGATATTTGGTAAGAATGTAGGCCTTCGATATAGATTGGGAGTTTAATGTCCCCCAGAGTATTCTTAGTCTCGCCACTGAATCCCACGAGCACAGAGGATCTTGGTATGATATCGGATTCAGGAATATTCATCTTCTTGAGGACATCAAGCTGGATAATGTTCACAGAGCTTCCTCCGTCTATAAGGATCCTGCGAACAAAATGGTTAGAAATAAAAAGAGTGATAACCAAACCATCGTGATGAGGATCCTGAATGTCAACACGATCATCCTCATCAAAAGTTATAACTTTTCCTTAGGAGACACTGGATGTTTGAATGGGTCTATCTCCATTATCCATCTTGGCTTACTTTGCATGTCTTTTAGCTGCGGAGAAGGATGTTCCACAAATGTCTGATCCTCCAGAAATAAAGTTTATAACTTGTGCATCTGCTGGAGGGGCTGGAGCTTTCTCTGGGATCCTTTCAGGATCCTGAGTCCTTGACTTCTTTCTCCCCAATAATTCTTTCAAGTGTCCCTTGCTCAACAAGTATCCAATTTCTTTTCTCAGTGCGATGCATTCTTCTGTGAGATGCCCAAAATCTTCATGATATGCGCACCACTTTGACTTATCTTTAGTTGCAGCTGGTCTGTCATTTTTCCTGGGCCATCTAGCTTTATCACCTAAATTCTGCATCGCAAGGATTAGTTCATTGTTATCAACAGAAAAGCAATATTCGGAAATTGGAGGATAATCCTCATCATCCTCTTCTTGTTCAACAGCATGCACATTCTGGTTATCAGATTTGTTATAGGATCTGAACTTGTTGTTCTTGAATGAGGATCCTTGCTTCTCTTGCTTTGAGGATCCTGCTAACCTCTACTGGATCCTTTTGTCATAATCCCTTAATGACTCATTATGACCTTGGGTTATCCTATACAGATCACTAGTTAAACGCTCAAATTTTCTACTACAAGAAAACTGGTTATTAAATAGGTTAACTAGATTAGCAAACGAGGTAATAGAGTAAGGGGGAAGACTTAGCAGCCATTTAAGAGCCGATCCAGTAAGAGTGGATCCAAATCCCTTGCACAGACATGCTTCCTTTAACCTATCTGGGATGGGATTGATCTCCATCCTTTCCCTGTACTGTGCTATGTGTTCTTCAGGATCTGTTGAACCATCATACAACTTCATGGTAGGCACATGGAACCTCTTGGGTATCTCAGCATCACAGATTGGTGGTGCAAAACGAGATATCTTGTGGCTCCCATCTGCAATCTCCGGGATAGGCTTGACCACTCCTGGGACACTTGATATCATATCCTTTAACTTTTGCAATTCTCTGGCCATGGCATGATTGATACCTGTATCCTGCATAAGGCCATGGTTAGTGGTATAAGAATTATTGAAAGTGTTACCTCCCATTGGATTCAAATTAGGAAGAGCGGATGTGAATCCATATTGTTGGGGCTCTAGAATGACTGATGGACCGGTAGAAGCAATGGTCTGCATTGGAATAAAATCTCCCTGATGGATATCGGAACTCCCTGATTGCAAACTCCTTAAGGATCCCGGAATCTGGAAGGATCCATGAAACTGAGAGGATCCTTGGACCTGGGAGGATCCTGGGACGTAGGAATATCCTTGAACCTGGGAGGATCCTTGAAACTGAGAGAATCCTTGAACCTGGGAGGATCCTGGAACATAGGAGGATCCTTGAACCTAGGAGGATCCTTGAAACGGCCAGAATCCTTGAATCTGCTGCGCTCCTGAGTATCCTCCTGAGCTTACGAAGGATCCTATATGCTGAGGATGGGATCGTACTGGTTGGAAGTATGACCCTGAAGCCTGAGTCATTGCTGATGATCCGTAATGCACTCCTTTTGGCCCTCCCATATATTGAACGTCTGGAACCGCTGACGGCTGAGAAGTTATAACCGGAGTATCGAAATTCAAAGATCTGGGCATCAGTGGGGAATGATCCTCTGCCGATATCTTCTGTTTCTTGATGTCTCCAATTTCTCTAAGAATCCTTTCATTGGTCTTATCCTGCTGCTGTATATGCTCCTTAATCTGCAAAATCAGAGTAAACAAGTCACTAGTAGTAGGAGTATAAGAAGCAGAAGCAGAAGAAGTTGGAGGTTTTGAGAAAATGGGAGTTGGTTTCTTCTCGGCATTTTTCTGAGGTCCAGACGGTGGTGGAGGTAAAGGTGGAATGCCCTGGGATGAATTGACTGCAGACATCGCACTGGACGTGTTCTTTGATGATGAAGCCATCTGCTTGGATGTAACGACCCGAAATGATCACAAAAATGAGAATTTCTTAGGAATGAAGCACCAATTGCCCCACGGTGGGCGCCAAACTGTTTTGGTCAAAAATCAGACGAGGATAATGCAACCAAACTCTCTGTTACGGGGTATGATGCTTGAATTGGTAAACAACAATGAGGATCACTATGAAATGAATTGCACAGGAGACACAAAGATTTATACGAGGAAAAAGCCCTTGATCAATGAATGATCTCCGGCATAAAAAACCTCGGGTGATGGAAACTACCGATCACCAACTCAAATTAAACAATAATCCTTTTACAACTTCGGATGATAGCGAGCTAAGTACAAGGATCACTATAGTGTATCGTGTAGAAATGTATGAAAAAATAGTAAGTGTTTTGCCGAGAGCTGGTGAGTGTAGTTGTACGAGTGTGTGTAGCCAAAAAATAGCCAAGTGTTGTCTAATTAGCTCGCTACCCCTTTTAAATTTAGTAAAATATCGAAATAACTAACTATCCGCAATTCATGCCTTCTCCCCACGATCTCCATAACGTTCACCATGGTCAAGCACGTGCAGAATAAACGTGGAATATTCTCCAGGAACGTTACCAAGACTAAGTCCAAGCTGGTACTCCTGCAAAACAATACCGAAATCATAGCAGACAATCATTAGTATAAGGATCCTTAGGATGATCCATGATCCTGAAGCACTTCTGAGGATCACTAACTGACACAGAAGTAAGGATCACCAAGCAGGATAATAATTGAGGATCACGGGTTATTAAGAAATCCTCCCCTAACAGTATTCATGCCTTATATTCATTTAAACACTTATTTACACATAAATATGGATACTTACTCGACACTGTGTAGGAACCGAATGAGATCTCTTGAGAATCTTTTGTTTTGGCTTGAAATGTTCTTATAGCAGGGTCAAGCTTCCAGAAAGCAGCAATCCTCGCTCTTGTGACAGGAAATTCTTGGATGCTAGAGAATGAGATAGGTGCACACAAAAAAAGGATCAGTTATCCTCAACAGAGAAGAAGAATCCTACTATGATCCTGGTCCAAGGATCCCATATCCTACCCTGGGTGATCCACTTCTTGGGAAGATGACTCCCATTTGGGATGGAGTCCCTTCTTACGAAGAAGAACTGGTTCCTCCAGTTGGAGTCGTTCTTAGTGGTTTTCAGAATTGGATATTCTTGGCCAGGTTTGTGCTTGAAAAGAAAACGATAAGAACCATGGCTAACAAGATTATACAACTGGCTCAATTCAGATAAGCCTATATCAATCCCCTCTTGTTCAATAATATGTTCAAGCGTGTACAAGACCCTCCACACCATCGACATGGCTTGGTTGTAGCACAAACCAGTGAGTGTAAAAAAGCTTTGGGTTAGGAAGGGGAAAGGATATGTGAAGCCAATCTGGAAAGGGCTTGCAGGAAAAACAATCCAAGCATCAGAAATGCAATCACTCTTCATGGAACAGTCAAAGAGTCTGAAAATGGTTCCTTCCGAAAAACAATGGCGTAACCGATCAATCTCATGATCGGTGAAACGACAGAGTTCCATTGAAGGATTTTTAGTTATGCCCTGACTCTTCGGAGGGCTCTCTTTTTGGGGATCCTTAGCAGGGGAGGATCTGAGATTCATCTTTGCCATGGATTGATCGAAAAACAGGGTACCGGAAAGAAGAAAATTTAGAGAGAAGGAAAGAAGAGATACCTGATGAAATCTTCGAATGAGGATTTAAAGGGGAAGGGTCTCGAATTTAAATGCAATTTCCATCCTTATCTCTAACCCTATTTATAATGATGATTGTTGCAGGAAGTCTTATCGCTAATGTCAGCATCGCAACGGCTATATCTTTTAGCAACGGCTAGTCCGGAAATCGTTCAAACATGACTATCTAATTGGATATTAACTAATCATGTTTGGGGGCAATTGTTAGAGATAGAATTTCCCAGCTTATGAATCACGGATCCTCAAATGCAGCTTGGATCACGGATCCTCAGTTCAGTTTCAATTAAGGATCCTCAGAAGATGTTGCAGGACTAAGGATCCAGGATCCTCATTATTATCCTAACAATAACAATTGTTTCCATCATTTTTAAACTTGTTTTGCAGGTGTATTCGAATAGGACTTGGTCTAACCGAGATTCTAGGGGAATATGCTTGGTGATTCTGCACGTGCATGAACTCTTCGACCGTTATGGTGATCGTGGGGGACTTGCATCATTTGCGGATTGTTAGTTAGGCTAGATAATTTCTATTTTTAATGGGGATACAAGCTTGATTTAGACATTATTATTAGCAACACAACTGCACTACACTCGAACTCTCAAGAACTCTCTGCGATTACACACTTTTGCACACTAGTGATCCTTGTACCAAGCTTGTTATCATCCCGATTTGTAATCTTTCTTGGTTTAATACAGTTGGTGATCGGTAGTTTCCATCACCCGAGGTTTTTTTATGCCGAAGATCATTCATTGATCAAGGGATTTTTCCTCGTATAAATCCTTGTGTTCACCACTCATTTCATACATTTGTTGTTTATACATTTGATCATTTAACTAAGCATCATACATCACAAAATCAGATTTGGTTGCATTATCCTTGTGTGATTTTTGACCAAAACAATAACCAAGTTGATGATTATGTGTTTATGTGATTAGTAGTGATTTAGATAACGAAACAAGTGTAATACCATAAGAACATGGTGGATACGCCGCTGGTACTTCCTATATATAAGTGTTCTTACTGTATTACTCTTGTAACGTTATCCGAATCACTTTAGGATTTATGTGTTTAGTTGATTCAATGTACGATTATCCAAATCCTTATAGAATCTTCCATATTTTTCATATGTTAGATTCTTAAAAGGATATCCTAAGTATTATTATAATCATTGATTTGATTTCTAATAATACTCACACAATTTATGACCGATTTCAATACTGTTATTATTAATCCTTGATTGGATTTCTAATAACACACTCACAAATTTTATGACCAATTTCAATGTGATTGCAAAGATCAAAGTACAAATTTCAATGGCATAAAAATTACCTAGTAATAATCATGTTGTCATATACAAAGCTCTTTTATCACAAGTTTCACAATCAAGATAATGTATTGCAATACTAAACCTTTTTGCCATTCCTTGGCTTCAAAGAATCCATTTACAATTGACAACTCTCGTAGTCGTCAAAGTATTGCATTATCAAACTTTTTGCCATTTATTTGGCTAACAAAACCTATATACTCGCCAGCTTTTATGCTGACTCTCATTTTCACATATGTTTCAGGATTTGATTATTAAAGCATGCTACACATAGGAACGCATCCGGGCCTTAGACCTCTTTAATCAAAAGACAATTACATGTATTCTTCGTTTTGTAAAACAATGTTAACATTAATGAAACAATTTAGTACCAGTTGTTGTGAGCAATTTGTAACGTGACTCCCCGATATTTCCACCGCGTGTTACGCGATTGGGGTGTTAGAGAGAGTCGAGATGAAGGCTTCTATTTATACTTGGGCTTTTACGTAGTTCGAGACAATAAGTATTACGTAGTTTATTAGGATCATTATCAACACATATTTTAAGATGATACTTATCAACACGTATTATAAGATGATAGTTATCAACACGTATTATAAGATGATAATTATTAACACATATTTTAAGATGATAACTATTAGGGTGTACGATGTGGGTGCGGTAAAGTATGTGGTAAACTAGTTTACCTCGCGGGCACATCGCCGCCATCAATAGTTTACCTCGCTGAAGATGAAGATATCGGTGAGGAATCACCGCACAAGGGAAGAGGAGAAAGAGGGGTTAATGGTGGGATTCCCTTTCTTCCAACCAATCACATATTTATCCTTTTTTCTAGAGTTAAATGCCCGGATAGGCCCTGTGGTTTGCCCTTTTTCACCTTTAGTCCCTAACTTTCTAAAATTACAGTTATAGTCCCCAACTTTTGCAATTTCGTTCCCGGATAGTCCCTAGGCCTAACATCATTTATTTTTCTCAGTTAAGAGGATGTGACATGACAAAAATACTCTTACTATAAAATTACAGCTATAGTCCGTAGGCCTAACATCGCACTCCCAATCACCTCCTGAATATTAGCTCTAATCAACGCCACTTCCGCCATAACCCACAACAACAATCTGGTCCACTTATCATACTCCTCTCGATAAAGCTCTGATAAATGCTTCCCTGTAGCTGGAAACACAACTCATTCAATTCGACAAACAGCAGTACTTGCAATAGCACCAGCCTGAAGATCCCCTTCCAAATTGCTCGGATCTAAAAACGCAATACTCATCAAAAACCCTGGACCTGTAAACAACCATAGTTTCCTCCATGAAAAGGGTGGTGTGGAGGTGTAATCGGATGTGTCATCAAGGCCATCGATTATGATCATTTCATTGGATTCGTATGCGACTTCTTCGTCGGAGATAAGGGGAGTGTTGTCGGTTGATAAGGGGAGGAGGTGTTGGTGATCTAATTCTGGTTGGTGGTCTTCGTTTGAGGATTTTGAATAATTTGATTGAGGTGGAGATGAAGCATTCATTGTGGTCGCCGGCAGGAAGAGGTGATCTCCGGAGACGGAAAGATCGAATGTTAGCGTTTGTTGTTTGTAGGGTGCTCCATCGGCAATTGGTTCAACATCTTTTCGTTTCTTTTGTTTTCTTTTATAGTTAAAAGTTAATTTAGTTATATCCCACATAAATTATTGTGGCAGTGGTGGTTACGGTGAAGTGGGAGAGGGTTAGATGGTGGTGGTGGTTGAAGGTGGAGATGGTGGTGGTGGTGTGGAGTGGAGTGGGGAAGATGAAGTGGGTAGGGTGGGTGGTGGATCCCACATAAATTGTAAAATATTAATTATATTTCTTGTAACTTTTTAGCTATTAATTTGACAGTAAGGGTATTTTTGTCATTTCACACACCTAACACCAAAAACTAACCCCCATTATTAGTTTCCATCATTTCTTCTTGATACCAATTGTTTTGGTCAAAAATCAGACGAGGATTATGCAACCAAACTCTCTGTTACGGGGTATGATGCTTGAATTGGTAAACAACAATGAGGATCACTCAGAAATGAATTGCACATGAGACACAAAGATTTATACGAGGAAAAAGCCCTTGATCAATGAATGATCTCCGGCATAAAAAAACCTCGGGTGATGGAAACTACCGATCACCAACTCAAATTAAACAATAATCCTTTTACAACTTCGGACGATAGCGAGCTAAGTACAAGGATCACTATAGTGTATCGTGTAGAAATGTATGAAAAATGCTAAGTGTTTTGCCGAGAGCTGGTGAGTGCAGTTGTACGAGTGTGTGTAGCCAAAAATATCCAAGTGTTCTAAAAATTAGCTCGGTACCTGTTAGGGGTCATTTTCTTTGCATACATATCCTGACCAATATCCTGCCTTTGTTTGTTTATTTGTGACCAGGATGCTGGAAGAGGATATTGCTGACATCTTGGGCGATGTCCTCTGGTTTATTGAATTAACCACGTGCAGGTTAAAGGCTGAGACTTGCTAACGGTCAAGTGGACTTCTTCTCCTCAAGACTCGGGCGAGTTTGTTGAAGGAAAGACGTTGAGCCCGAAAGACCAGGTCTACAACGTTCGATGAAGGAATATTCGGTGGATCCCGGAAGTTTAGGGTAGTTTGTTATTTTATCTTTACTATAAATAGATGGGGGCGGATCAGTTTAGAACACACAATTTTTTCACTAACACTCTCGAACACTTTCACTCTCTAGCTCATTGCAAACACCACACTTGTATTCAAATTTCATTGTAACACGTAGTCGATCCGCACCACATCCTGCACTGTATCCAGACGTTTGAAGTAATAAGAAGAACAAGGCAGCTGCGATTATCAGCTCCCAAGGTTTTATGCCGGCGATCTAGATTGATCAAGGGCTTTCCTCGTACATCTCGTATCGTTTACTTTACTTTTGCTCATTGTTTGATCATAGATACAGCTCAATATCCTGAGCCGTATCCTGAATACTGATTTCCTAATTAACACAACAAGCATATTTTCAAACACACTTTCTAGCACACTACCTCACTTTACTAATTTGATCACTTAATTGCTTCGGTAATTTTTGACCAAAACAATTTGGCGCCCACCGTGGGGCAAGTGGTGCTCTCTTTACTAAAAAATTTTGTGAAATCGCTAATCGGCTTTCTATTTTCAAAACTTTTTGCCACATTGTCCATAATAGCCTCAAGATCAAACATGAGTTCCTCTACTGTGTCTGCTATGACTTCTGCTACTACTGGTTCGGTGCTTCCACCACCTCCTCCAAGGACACCAGCCTCTTCACGACCTCAGGATATCATCCCTACTCGCAGTGTTCAGGAGTCTGCTCCTGTTCTAGCTTCTAATGATGAAATTCTCACTTTATTTGGAAGTGTGCAGGAACAAATGAGGCAACAACAGAAAACAAACCAAATGCTTTTAAGGGAAATACAACTCCTGAAGTCTGGCCCGAGCAGATCTGCTGAGGATAATGTCACTCCATTGCATCCCAGAACGTTGAACTTTAGTTCAGCTGTGTATACTGAGGATAACAGGGGGAATATTGTGCCCAGCCTTCCTCAGAATCATACTCCTGAAATACCCTCCTCGGTCAGGATGTCAACCATGAGGAGCTCAGGATATGCTTCAGGATATGGGCAAAATCCTCCAACGGGTAACGTGTCAAATAATAATAATACTCATGCTACTAACAATAGTGGATCTTTGCAGGATACAGGTGTAACATCAGCACTTACTAGGGAACTTCAGAAGTTGAAGGACATGATATCTAGTGTACCTGGGGTGGTCCAGCCGATCCCGGAAGTGTCCCAAGACAGCCACAAGATATCTCGTTTTGCATATCCTATCTGTGATGCTGAGATCCCAAAGAGATTCCAAACCCCCAACATGAAGCTTTATGATGGGACTACGGATCCTGAAGAGCATATTGCTCAGTATAGGGAAAGAATGGAGATTAACCCTATCCCTCCGGAGCTCAAGGAAGCATGCTTGTGCAAGGGATTTGGTTCTACTCTAACAGGATCAGCCTTAAAATGGCTGTTAAACGTTCCTCCTCATTCGATTACTTCGTTTGCTCATTTGGTTAATTTATTTAACAGTCAATTTTCTTGCAGTCGGAGTTTTGAGAAGCTAACCAGTGATCTTTACAGGATAACTCAAGGGCCTCAGGAATCCTTGAGGGATTATGTGAACAAATTCAGTCGAGAATCCTTGGATATCCCACATCTTGATGTTGCAACAGCTGTGCAAGCTTTTAAGATGGGATTACAAAAGGATTCTCAGTTTTATCAGGATCTTGTAATGAATCCCTGCAGGAATCTAGACGAAGCTCGTAACAGGGCTTTGAGATATATCCGTCTGGAAGATGATAAGAAGATGCAAGAAAGGATGAACTAGTCTAACACTTATGAGTCAACTAACAGGAAGTCAGAATCCTCATTCAAGTCATATCGGCCTAAGCCATATGGTAGAAATGAAAACAAGAGAGTGAATGCTGTCGAAGATGAGGATCCTGAAGAGTATCCTGAGTTGTCTGAATACTGCTTTTCTGTTAACATTCCTGAATTAATGTATGCCATGCAGGGTCTAGGAGACAAGGCTAGGTGGCCTCGGAAGAATCCACAAAAGGCTGACTGGAAAGATAAGTCAAAGTGGTGTGCTTTCCACGAAGATTTCGGACATGTAACTGAGGATTGCATTGCTCTAAGGAAAGAAATAAGCTATCTTCTAAGCAAGGGATATCTGAAAGATCTCTTAGGAAGAAAGAAGAATAAGGGTCAGGATACTGAGAAGGATCCTGAACGAGCAGCATCACCTCCTGCGGATGCCAAGATAATCAACTTCATTTCAGGAGGATCCGACATTTGTGGAACTTCGTATTCGGCAGCAAAGAGACATGCAAAGGAAGCTAAGGCCGAAAGGGGAGACAAACCTGTCAGAATGACTACCCTCACAACTGACAAAGTGATCACTTTTGATGCTGATGACAGGGATACTGTCCAGGATCCTCACCATGATGCTCTGGTAATAACATTATATGTGGCTAACCATTTTGTACGCAGGATACTGGTTGATAATGGCAGCTCCGTCAACATAATCCAACTAGAAACTCTGAAAAGAATGAATGTATCTCCGATGGATATCACTTCAAAGTCTACCGTGCTTGTTGGATTCAGTGGAGAGGCTAGAAACACAGTGGGAGAGATAAAGTTGCCAGTATACGTTGAAGGAGTCAACTCGATACAACGTTTCTGTGTGATGGATTCTCTATCCTGCTATAACATCATACTGGGAAGACCGTGGATTCACGATATGAAGGCCGTGCCATCAACATATCACCAATGCATCAAGATACCTACCCCTTGGGGAGTGGTCAAAGTTGATAGTGATCAGCAGGAGGCGAAAGAATGTTACTCATCCTCGCTGAAATCCTCAACCAAACCTAGTGCAGCATAGCAATTAAAGACGCGGGCCCAGGATATAGTGGAGGATCCGGAGCAGGATGTGAAGAAAATTATCCTGGACCAGGATAATCCCGATATTTCGGTGCTCGTAGGGACCAATATCCCTCAGGGTATTGAAGAACAATTAATTAACTTTTTGAAATGCAGGATGTCTACGTTTGCATGGAAGCATGAGGATATGACAGGCATATCCAAAGATATTATCACTCACAAGCTTGGGATTGATAAATCATTCAATCCTGTGCAGCAAAAAAGAAGGAAGTTTGCTCCTGAGCGGAACACAATTATCCAAGAGGAAGTTGAGAGATTATTGAAGTCCAGAATGATCAGGGAGGTTAAGTTCCCAAGGTGGCTAGCAAACGTGGTTGTAGTACAGAAGAAAAATGGGAAATTGAGAGTTTGTGTGGACTACACAGACTTGAACAAAGCTTGTCCTAAAGACCCATTTTCTCTTCCCCACATTGATGCAATGGTAGATGCCACTGCCGGGCATGAAATGCTAACCTTCATGGACGCATCTTCAGGATTTCAACAAATCCAAATGGAGCCTTCTGACCAGGAGGATACTGCCTTCATGACACCAACGGGTATTTATTGTTATACAGCTATGCCTTTTGGTTTGAAAAATGCAGGTGCAACATACCAAAGATTGGTAAACATGATGTTCAAAGATAAACTGGGGGACACCATGGAGGTATATATCGATGATATGGTGGTAAAATCTAAAAAGGCTGAGGATCACCTCCAGGATATCAAGGGAGCATTTGATATCCTGGATCGATACAACATGAAGCTGAATCCTGCTAAATGCCATTTCGGAGTGGGGGCAGGAAAGTTTCTTGGATATATGGTAACAAAAAGGGGGATAGAAGCAAGCCCAGAGCAGATCAAAGCTATCCTGGATATAAAATCACCCTCAAATATGAAGGACGTACAAAGATTAACAGGCCGAGTAGCAGCTTTAAACAGGTTTATCTCGAGATCCTCAGAGAAATGCAAAGATTTTTATGATATCCTGAAGAAGAACAAAAAATTCGAATGGGGTGAGAAGCATGAAGCGGCCCTACAGGATTTGAAGCGATATCTCTCAACCGCACCTCGATTAATGAAGCCTGAAAACGGTGAACCACTATCCCTATACCTTGCTGTATCAGGGAATGCTGTAAGTGCCGTTCTTATAAAAGACCATGAAGGTCAGCAATATCCTGTTTACTATGTTAGTAAAAGTTTGTTAGATGCTGAAACTAGGTACTCTCATATAGAAAAATTAATACTAGCATTAGTCATGGCATCAACGAAACTTAGACATTACTTTGAGACACATAGGATTCATGTTAAAAAAATTATCCTGTTAAAAATGTACTTAGGAAGCCAGAAATGTCAGGCAGAGTGGCTAAGTGGTCAGTAAAGTTAAGTGCTTATGATTTAGTATATGAACCTAGAAATGCAATAAAATCTCATGCTTTAGCTGACTTTGTGGCTGACTTTAGTAGTGACATTCAGGACGAGGTAGACCTAGAAGTTCAACAGTTAGGAGAATCCACAGGATCCTGGACATTATATACTGACGGTGCATCTAATGTAAGAGGAGTAGGATTAGGAATACTACTAAAATCGCCACAGGGGGACATATTACCCCAGGCAATTAGGTGTGAATTTCCTGCTACTAATAATGAAGCAGAGTATGAGGCTTTAATTGCAGGATTAGAGTTGGCTAAGAGCATGAGTATCAAAAATTTGCAAGTATATGTTGACTCTTTGTTAATTACTAACCATTTTAATGGATCCTATGCAGTTAAGGGTGAGAAATTAATTGAATATCTCGATATTCTCAAAAAATTAGCAGGATATTTCGATGTTTTTATACTTGAACAGGTACCGAGGGAGGATAATGCTGAAGCGGATGCCTTAGCAAATTTGGGATCATCGATCAAGATACCTGAAGGGACCCAAATACCAATATTACATGCAACGAATCCTCAGGATAAAGAAGTAGTGGGTATTCAGGATCCTGGAGCAGAACATCCCGAAAAGGATCCTAAATCCTGGACGGCTCCAATCATGAGATATCTCAAAGAAGGACACATTCCTGGAAATGAGAATCCGAAGGCATTCAGGATGAAGGTATCACGATTCACTATTATAAATAATATTTTATACAAGAAATCTCTTGCAGGACCGTATTTGAGGTGCTTGGAGGATCCTGAAGCCAAAGAAGTACTTCAGGATATACATTAAGGGGATTGTGGTAACCATGCTGGGGGCAGGTCGTTATTCTCAAAAGTGTTAAGGACAGGATATTATTGGCCAACAATGAGAAAGGATGCAGCAGAATATGCTCGAAGATGTGACGCATGTCAAAGACATAGTAACATACTGCATCAACCTGCTGAACCATTATATCCTATTGTTTCCCCTTGGCCGTTTATGAAGTGGGGTATGGATATAGTGGGAAAGCTACCAAAAGCTCCGGGAGGAAAAGTCTTTATGCTAGCAATGACGGATTATTTCTCTAAATGGGTTGAAGCAGAAGCATTTGTTCAAGTGAGAGATCAAGAAGTAGTATCCTTCATAAAGAGGAATATCCTAACCAGATTCGGAGTACCAGCCGAGATAATCTGTGACAATGGTTCTCAATTTATAAGCAAGAGAACTACTGACTTTTGCAAGAGTTGGGGAATCAAAATGATTACATCTACTCTGGTACATCCTCAAGCAAATGGACAAGCAGAATCCTCAAACAAGATAATTGTCAATAACTTAAAGAAGAGACTTGAAGCCAAAAAAGGAAGATGGGCAGAAGAATTACCCTTTGTTTTATGGGCTGATAGGACAACGGTGAAGAATGCAACAGGCCAAACCCCATTTTCCTTGGTATTTGGAGCAGAAGCAATGATTCCAACGAAAATGACAATACCTACTGCAAGATCTACCCTAAGTGATCCTGAGCAGAATCCTGAAGCCTTGAGTCAGGATTTAGACACTATAGATGAGAAGAGAGAAGCGGCAAGGCTAAGGATGGCAGCATATCAACAAAGAATATCCAGGGCATATAACAAGAATATTAGGACCAGAAGATTTAAGGTTGGAGATTGGGTGCTAAGAAAGGCTTTTCAGAATACTACTAATCCTGCCGATGGCAAGTTAGCTCCAAAATGGGAAGGACCATATGAAGTTGAATCAGAAGCAGGGAAAGGAGCATACAGACTCAAGAATATGGAGGGGGATATGCTACCGAGATCTTGGAATGCTATACACCTTAAGCTCTATTTCAAGTGAGTTTAGAATTCAATTTCTAACCCAGGATGGTATGAATTCTATCTTTTTTAAATATGTTTTGGTTTAATTTATTCTTTGAAACCCAATACTAACTTAAGCATCGGAGGGGTGTTAGCCAAGCTAACACCCACCTTAGTTTACAATTTTTTTGCAAGATATGTTTCAGGATATGGATCCAGGATATGTACTCAGGATAACTCGAAAGATTAGAGGATTGGCCCCCTCTCTCACGTTTAAGGGGATACTGATCCCTTCACAGGTTTAAAGGTATTCACCTTTCTTCCGAATTGGGTTTAAACACCCCGCCTGGAGCGCAAGTTATTCAGGGATAGTTCAAGGTGGCGGGACCAGTCCATGTAAAAGTGGCTGACAATTTCGTTACTGTTGGCTATGTCCTGAATCCTAAAGGTATATGAGGATTGATCACCCTCTCTCACGAAAGGGTATTTTCATACTCTCTAAGGTTTAAAGGTTTTCACCTTTCTAAGTCTTGAAGTTTATACACTCCCGCCTGTAGCGCATGAAAAATTGGGATTTTCCCCAGGATACAAGGGATTTATCTCCAGTACATCCTTGGGTTTTACCCTTGGAACCTAAAAAAATGCCTATACAATGGAAACTGACATTCAGAAGATTTCTAAGTGTTTGAAGACATTGTACACAGGGGACATTCCTACCAAAGCAGTGATGTAAAGCTCAAAGGCTAAAGTTCGGAACTAGTATTCTGAATATCTCACACAGGGGACATCTTCATTGGAAAAGTTGCAAGGAGATTGAGGTTTAGTAATAGGGTTATATACTACTCCGGGTATGATCTTTCCTTTGTAAATATCGTCTAAGTTTTTAGTAACATTATGTTAAGTATCCTGATATATATTCTCAAAGTCCTTTTAAGGATATTTGATTAGGGTGTTTGAAACCAGTATTAGTTTGGAACTTTGATCATTTAAAGCTTGGTTTTGAAAAGATAGACTGTTTTTCACTTTCTAAAGAAATTTTTACAAAGTTGAAGGAATGTATGGAAGTTCTATCTAATAAAAGGTTTTTACAGTATATCGCTGAGCATACTGATCAGGATATTTTATAAGATAACAATATAAAATTTTTTACAAAGATAAGAGTTATACTAAATAATGCAAGGCAATAACAAACAAATAAAAAGATGAAATTATTCTTGAAGCAATCAATACTGGTTGATAACCGAAGATTTCATCCTGAAACCCAGGACCCATCCACCTTCGGCTATCAAATTGTTTCGACACAGAAATAAATTGTTCATAAAAACATAAAATTGTTCGAATGATTTAAAGGAAATAAGCTCTAGGGGGTAGTGCCTTCTTGGTCCATAGTGGTTTCAGCAACATCCGTCTTGGGATCCGCCTCAGCATCCTTCTCAGCATCGGTTGCTTTTTCAACTGCTTTGGAAGGTTCGTCGACAGTTGATTTGGAAGAGGTGCCGCCGAGGTTCTTCAGCTTGGTCTCCCAAGCACCAACATCCCAAGAAGGACATTCGAAGCCTAATGTTTTGGCTTCATGAGCCATCTTCAACCTGGCTTGAAGGAGAGAAATGACGACGGAACTTTTGAGGCTCTCCCGGTAGCTGACCATATCCCATTCGTACTGCACATGGGCGGCTTCCAGATCGGCTTGAGCTTGAAGAGTAGCTTTGTTGAGAGCAACTTGGTGTTCCTGGTTCATAGCTTTGAATTTCTCCTCGTAGTGACGAGATTTGGCGGCAGCAATCATGCCTTGGTCGGAGATTGTGATTTCTGCTTCCTTTAGCTTAGATTCCATCGTTTTGTTAAGCTTGCAGGATTCTTGATACAAATGAACCAAACGCTCAAGACCCTACAAAGGTAAGAGGACAGGGATTAATATTGTTAAATCTTTGAGAATAATATAAATTGCAGGATATGATATGAGAATACTAACCTGGTTAAGAAAAGAAGTCATGAACCCGCTGGCTTCGATGAACCCGTGCTTCTCATAAGGAAAGGTGTCAGAAATGACAGGGGAATCAGGTTCTTTCCTTTTGCGGGAACTGGAACTCCGGGGTTTGGTAGCCGGTGAAGGTTTTGGAATAATGATGGCTTTGGAACTGCTAGGTTTAGATGTGGCTGTGGTCTTGGGGCTAGGTTCTTTCTTGACCTGGATCTGGTCGGAATAGCTGTCCAATTCGTCAAGGTCAAAGACCTTAGGGATCTTAGCTGGTACTGCATAAAGGGAAAAGTTTTACTCTTTATCTTATCATTATACTGTTTTGACTAATTATTTTGAAAGAAGTTCTTACCAGACATCTCGGATGATGAGTATTGACTAGAACTCGGGACGTGTGTGGTGAAAGTCCTGTCTATTGCAGGTAACTGGTAAACAGTATTGATTCTTTCTTCTGACTCAGCAGTAGGGGGAGCAACTTCCTTGAAGTTCACTGTATAAAGATCAAACAGAAGAGTATTAATAGAAGATAACAATCAAATGGCCTATGAGGATATTTATGATTCTACCGGTGGTTAACCACTCCACCGGAAGGCTGGCACCCTCAGCAATGGAGTCTCGTTTGACAAAGAAAAATTTGCGTTGCCATCCGTCTTCGTTTTTGGTGGCCTTGAGAATCAGGGGTTTGCTGGAGGTCGAGAAAAGCAAGAACCGGCTAGAGCCGTGAGATCGGAGGCGATAAGCAATAGGCAGGTCCTCGATGCGAAGGTCGGAACAATGGAGATTTTTGATTTGATTAAGTACAATTAGTACTCTCCAAACCATGGGCATGGTTTGAGTAAAAGAGATGCCGGTGGTTCGAAAGAATTGCATCATGAATTCAGGAAAAGGGTATCGAAGACCTAGTCAAAAAGGGTACGCCGGAAAACAAACCCATTCAGTGGAAGAAACATCTGATCGGATTGACTGATCGAATGGTCTGAAGATTGTGTTATCAGGGAAAGCGCCGGAAGCTCTTAAAGCTGCAATGTCTGCGTTATCAAAAGCACAGATCTCCTTTTCGGGATTTTTGAGGAGATTCTGCTGGGTGAAGGTTCCGGCGTCCATTGCGAGTAAGGTGATGTAAATTGATAAAAAGTAAATCGGAAATGGAGGATTACCTGAAGGTTTTGTTGAAGATATCTGCTTTTCAAACAAGAAAAGAGAAGATATAGGGGCGTTGTGGATCTCCATTGAGTAAAAAACGCGTTGGAGGTTACGATGTGATCTTGACCGTCGCTTCGTTTTAAATGTCTTGAATTATGGGATAAGATTTTTGAAATATATCCGTTGGATTGGTATACCAACTGATATATTTGGGGACAATTGTTAGGGGTCATTTTCTTTGCATACATATCCTGACCAATATCCTGCCTTTGTTTGTTTATTTGTGACCAGGATGCTGGAAGAGGATATTGCTGACATCTTGGGCGATATCCTCTGGTTTATTGAATTAACCACGTGCAGGTTAAAGGCTGAGACTTGCTAACGGTCAAGTGGACTTCTTCTCCTCAAGACTCGGGCGAGTTTGTTGAAGGAAAGACGTTGAGCCCGAAAGACCAGGTCTACAACGTTCGATGAAGGAATATTCGGTGGATCCCGGAAGTTTAGGGTAGTTTGTTATTTTATCTTTACTATAAATAGATGGGGGCGGATCAGTTTAGAACACACAATTTTTTCACTAACACTCTCGAACACTTTCACTCTCTAGCTCATTGCAAACACCACACTTGTATTCAAATTTCATTGTAACAAGTAGTCGATCCGCACCACATCCTGCACTGTATCCTGACGTTTGAAGTAATAAGAAGAACAAGGCAGCTGCGATTGTCAGCTCCCGAGGTTTTATGCCGGCGATCTAGATTGATCAAGGGCTTTCCTCGTACATCTCGTGTCGTTTACTTTACTTTTGCTCATTGTTTGATCATAGATACAGCTCAATATCCTGAGCCGTATCCTGAATACTGATTTCCTAATTAACACAACAAGCATATTTTCAAACACACTTTCTAGCACACTACCTCACTTTACTAATTTGATCACTTAATTGCTTCGGTAATTTTTGACCAAAACACTACCCCCTTAAAATTAGAAAATATCTAGCCTAACTAACTGTCCGCATTTCGTGCCTTCTCCCCACGTTCTCCATAACGTTCACAATGGTCAAGCACGTGCAGAATTGAAGGGAATAAGCTCCAGGAATATCGCCATGACCAAGTCCAAGCCGGTACTCCTGCAAAACAATACCGAATTCAAAGTGAACAATCATTAGTATAAGGATCCTTAGGGTGATCCATGATCCTGATCCTGAAGTACTTCTGAGGATCACTAATTGTCACAGAAGTAAGGATCACCAAACAGGATAACACTTGAGGATCACAGGTCATTAAGAAATCCTCCCCTAACAATTGCCCCCAAAATATAAGGAGTAATATTGTAAATAAATGAGTTGTATTTTGTCGATCTTATCCGTAACAAACTAACGGATATATAGCCATTAAGATCGAACTAGCCGTTGGAATCCTGACGTCACTGAGGTGACTTATCCTGCAAAATCATCATTATAAATGGCAGTTAGAGATAAGAGCGAAAGGGCATTTAAATCCGAGCGTTTCCTCTTTAAATCCTCATCAGAAGACTTATTCAGGTATTCTCTTTTCCTTTTCTTCCTTCTCTTACTCTACTTTTCTTTCTTTACCATCATCTCGTAAAAAATGATGCTTCGAAACTCACCGGGCAAGGATCACAAAAAGAACAGCCCCTTAAAAAGCCAAGGGATCATCAAAGATTCCGCAAAAGAACGCTGTTGTTTCACCGATCCACAAATTGATAAAATTCGCTATTGTTTCCCAGCGAACACCATTTTCAAATCCTTTGATCCCACTGCTTTGAGTGACTATATCTCTGAAACTTGGATTGCCTTTCCTGTTACCCCATTCACCATAGGATACACCTATCCTTTTCCAGCCTTTACCCAATCCTTTTTCTCCCTTACCGGCATCTCCTACATCCAAGCTATGCCGATGATCTGGAGGGTCTTACATACCCTTGAAAGGATCATTGAGCAGGAAGGGATTGATCTAGGAATGTCGGAGTTGGCTGAGATGTATGATCTCACAACGTTTGGATCCCACCGATATTTGTTTAAACGAAAACCTGGTGAAGAACACCCCATTTTTAAAGCCACCAAGAACGATACAAACTGGAAACGACGCTTTTTCTTTGTCAGAAGAGACTCTATCCCAAACGGAAAGGATCTACCCAGGGAGTGGCCCACCCATGGTAGGACAGAGGATCCTGAGAAGGATCACCGGATAATCTTGCTCCTGCAATAGGATCACTAACCCCCTTTTGTTTTATATTATGCAGCTGTCACTGTTTCACACCTCATACCGTCTCCTGGTACCAAGGATAGGCTTGCTGCTTTTAGAAGACTCGGTCCTGAAACAAGATCATTCATGACAATCACCCAGGATTCTCAAGAGGTATCCTCAGGCTCAGTCACCATGTCAAGTAAGTATCCTGTTTTTTGTATAGTTAAAGATTTTAATAAATAGTTAAATAGAGATAGGATAAGGATACTTATCTTGCTTTGAATGTGCAGGTGCTGGAAAAGCTTCAAAATCTGCCTCCAAGTTCAGCGTGACCGATCTGGACAACGTACGATCCTCCAAGAAGAAGCTTCCTGCTAGCCCAACTGCTTCGATCCCCAAGGCACCCGTTAAAGGAAGGGGTGGCAAGAAAAGAAAAGCCTTTGAAGCTGAGGATCTGCAAGGTCTGCCCCTGATCCGCCACCAGTTCCTTGAATACTTCAACGATGTAAGGATCCCTGTCCCTGCTTTAGGTATCCAACTTATGTGAGGATCACCTGTTCTTGAACTGTTCTTTATCTTCTTTGCAGAAATTTGCTGAGATTGAAGACTACGTTGGGCATGTCGAGGAGAAGGACAAGAAGATTGCTGACCTCCAACAAGTCGCATTGCTCAAGGATCTTAAGATTGCTGACCTCCAAAAAGACCTCCAAAATGCCAAAGCTAAAACGGCCAAGGTTCTGATCAATGCTGATTACGAGAAGCATGGCATCACCCAGGATGCTAAAGTCTCTGCTGCCATAGCGATGTACAAGACCAAATTACAGATGGCCTTGGAAGCTTAGGATCCTGACTTCGACAGGAGCAACTGGGATGTGGAAGGCTGGAAGGCAAGGCTGGCTGAGCTGGATGACGAGGAGGAGGCTGAGGAGATCCTGACGATCGAGGCTGGAGGCAGAGGCAAGGATCATGGTGGTGAAGCTAGTGGAGCTGGAGATGGTGATGCAGCGAAGGTGTAGGCTGCAGCAATGGGCAATGATGGACACTTCTAGACATAACCGGAGCCCATTTTTTTTAGGTTTGGTGGTAGTGTTGTTTTCGTTAAACAATGGTTGGTTTGTATTTGAACAATAGTTTTAGGATTAAGGATCTAGGATCCTTTGGATAATAGGTAGGATTATAAATGGTGGAGGGATCCTCTGTTTGGGGGATGAAGCCATTGTGATCCTGCCGTCTTTTGATTTCCTGCACTTGCTATAACCGCATAAACAATGGACACCCGTTGCCAACCCATGTGGACGGGCCACGTTTTGCTGGTAGAAACGTGGGTTGGCAATTTTGACAACCTTCGATGGTTAAACTTTTGTTAATAAAATAACTTTAATCTTTTTTGGCTTATCTTGTGTTGTTATCCTTGTTTGTCCTTTTAATTTTCAATTGTTTTGATATACACTTGTCTAAATAAGAAAAGTTGAACAAATTAGATAAAAAAAATATTTAGGATATGATCCAGGATCAAATATCCTATAGTTGAAAAATTCCAAAAAGTGGTATATTTTAAGGATCATGAGTTCAGTTGTCAAAGTACAAGGGTTATTCAAATAAACAATTAATAAAATCAAAATAGTTAAGGATCATACCTGGGGATCCAAGTTAGGATCCTAACCCTTAATATTATAACCAGGATAACCATAAGACAAACCTTAGTAAGAAGTAAGGATCAAGGATCCTTGGTTGTTTAACTTCGAAGACCTGAAATAGAACATAACTTGGGACTAAGCCAATATAAGATAAAAGTTAGCAACTGGAGACAAGCCCAAAGGATAACTGGGGACAAGCCCATGGATAACTGGGGACAAGCCCAAGGATCGTGTGTGAATTGGAGTATGGCCCTAACTGGCGACTATCCAAACTTAGTGGCATGAAAATGCCAAAACCTTAGCTAACGTGAAAACGTTAGAAACCTTAAGAACGGATGTATGGTACGTCTACCATTATACGTAGGATCCTAGGTATAGCCAGTACAATGGAATTATCAGCCCCTAAAACGAGTACTGGTCCCACTGCCATGAACTATACCAGGATCATCGTGCGCTACTGGCGGAACTGGGGTCAAGCCCAAATAACTGGGGTCAAACCCAAGTAACTGGTTGCTTTTGTGGATAACTATCCTTTTGCTAAGAGTACCTGAACCTTCAAAACTCAGAATCACGTGAAAGGGGGATAAAGGATGCAGGATCCTTATCCTTATGTGGAAAGTAAGGAAATGAAATAGTTTGAGATTAGAATGTTACCAAAATGAGGATCATCTGTGCTCTAAGGATCCTTCAAGGATACTTATCATGTGAGGATCATAGGTCCTTATCATATGAAGTATTTCTTCAAATGGACAGCATTCCAGGCCCTGGGTATCAAATCACCTTCCATTGTTAGCAATCAATATGCCCCATTTCCTGCCTCAGCTTCAATCAAGTAAGGGCCTTCCCATTTTGGTGCTAACTTTCCGTCAGCAGGATTGGTGGTATTTTGAAATGCTTTCCTCAACACCATATCACCAATTTGGAACTTCCTGATCCTGACAATTTTGTTGTAAGCACCAGCCATCCTTTGCTGATAACTGGCCATCCTTATCCTTGCCAAATCCCTGATTTCTTCTATAGTATCCAGGTCTTGAACCAAGTTCTCATCATTTTCCTCAGGATCACGAATACTTGTTCTAGCAGTTGGAACCACCATTTCTGTAGGGATCACTGATTCTGCCCCAAATACCAAAGAGAATGGAGTTTGGCCTGTAGCATTCTTAGGAGTTGTCCTATCAGCCCAAAGCACATAAGGTAGCTCTTCTGCCCATTTCCCTTTCTTCGATCCAAGCTTCTTCTTCAAATTATTGATGATGATCTTATTGGATGATTCTGCCTGACCATTAGCTTGTGGGTGGACTGGTGTTGATGTTATCATCTTAATCCCCCAGCTGTCACAAAAGTTAGTAGTTCTGCCCCCAATGAATTGGGGACCATTATCACATATAATTTCAGAAGGAATACCAAATCTAGTTATAATATTTCTTTTAATGAAAGATATAACTTCCTTTTCTCTGACTTGGGCAAAAGCTTCAGCCTCTATCCACTTGGAGAAGTAATCAGTCATAGCAAGCATGAACACTTTTCCACCAGGTGCCTTAGGGAGCTTACCAACTATATCCATACCCCATCTCATAAATGGCCAAGAGGAGGATATAGGATGCAAAAATTCAGCTGGTTGATGAAGGATATTGCTGTGTCTCTGACAAGGATCACATTTCTTAGCATACTCCACAACATCTCTCTTCATAGTTGGCCAATAGTATCCTGTTCTCAGGATCCTTGAGAATAATGCCCTGCCCCCAGTGTGGTTTCCACAATCTCCTTCATGGAAGTCTTTTAAAACTTCTTGGATTTCAGGATCCTCAATGCATCTTAAATATGGTCCTGCAAGAGATCGTTTATACAACATATTATTTAAAATTGTGAATTGAGATACCTTAATTTTGAAAGCCCTAGGGTTTTCTCCTGTAGGAATCTCTCCATGTTGTAAGTATCTCATGATTGGGAGGATCCATGATCCTGAATGAGATTGTGTATCCTCACTAGGGATAATTGTAGAATCCTTTCCTATTTCCATAGCCACATGATCCTCGATGGCAGGAGCCAGGATATGGATAATGGGGATACTTATATCCTCCGGGATCTTCAAAGATGATCCTAGATTAGCCAATGCATCAGCTTCTGCATTTTCTTCCCTTGGTACCTGTGTCAAACTAAAGGAAACAAAAGAGAGTGCCAATTCTTTGACTATCACCAAATATTTGGTTAGCTTTTCACCTTTAACAGCATAGGATCCATTAAAGTGATTAGTGATTAACAAAGAATCTACATGTACCTCAAGATACCTGATCCTCATATGCTTAGCAATTTGCAAACCAGCTATCAAGGCTTCATATTCAGCCTCATTGTTAGTAGTTTGGAACTCACAAGCTATAGAGTGGGGTATTATGTTCCCCTGTGGCGATTTTAGTAGTATTCCAAGCCCTGTTCCTTTGACATTTGAGGATCCATCAGTATAGAGTATCCAAGGATCCTTGGTCTCCTCTAGCTGTTGGACTTCTAATTCAGCTTCCTTTTGAAAATCACTACTGAAATCTGCCACAAAGTCAGCTAATGCTTGGGATTTAATGGTTGTCCTGGGCTCATATCTTATATCATATGCACTAAGCTTCACTGCCCACTTAGCCATCCTTCCTGACATTTCAGGTTTCCTGAGGACATTCTTAATTGGAAAATTAGTTTTGACAATAATGGCATGAGTTTCAAAATAATGTCTCAATTTAGTAGATGCCATAATTAATGCAAGGATAAGTTTTTCTAAGTGTGAATACATGGATTCAGCATCAAGTAAACTCTTACTTACATAATAGACAGTATGTTGTGTACCTTCGTGATCGTTAACAAGGACGGCACTTACTGCTTTTGAGGATACCGCAAGATATAAGGATAACACATCTCCTTTTTCTGGTTTCATCAAGGCCGGGGCCGAGGATAGGTAATCCTTAAGAGCTCTTAGGGCATTTTCATGCTTCTCAGTCCACTCGAATTTCTTGTTCTTCCTTAGGATATCATAGAATTCCTTGCACTTTTCTGAGGATTTGGATATGAATCTGTTTAAAGCTGCAATCCTGCCTGTTAACCTCTAAACATCCTTAGCATTGGCAGGGGACTTGATGTTCACTATAGCTTTGATTTGTTCTGGACTGGCTTCAATGCCTCTCTTTGTCACCATATATCCTAAGAATTTACCTGCTTTAACACCAAAGTGACATTTTGAATGATTAAGCTTCATGTTATATTTGTCAAGGATATTGAATGCTTCCTCCAAGTCCCTTAGGTGATCCTCAGCCTTTTTGGATTTTACCACCATATCGTCTATGTAAACCTCCATAGTTTGTCCAATCTGATCCTTGAACATCATATTCACTAGCCTTTGATAAGTTGCACCTGCATTTCTTAGTCCAAATGGCATAGCAATATAACAGTATATACCAGTTGGAGTCATAAAGGTTGTATCCTCTTGATCGGATGGTTCCATCTGAATTTGTTGAAATCCAGATGAAGCATCCATAAAAGTTAACAGTTCATGACCCGCAGTTGCATCCACCATGGAGTCAATGTGGGGTAATGGGAAAGGATCCTTGGGACATGCCTTATTTAAATCAGTGAAATCGACACATACCCTCCACTTTCCGTTTTTCTTTTGAATAACAACCACATTGGCCAACCATATTGGATACTTGACCTCTCTAATCATACCTGCTCGGAGTAATTTCTCTACCTCCTCCTGGATAATGGCATTTCTTTCTGGTGCAAATTTCCTCCTCTTTTGATGGATTGGTTTGAAGGACCTATCAATGCCAAGTTTGTGAGTGATTATATCTTTAGATATACCTGTCATGTCTTCGTGTTTCCATGCAAAGGTAGTCTTTCTCCTTTTAATGAAGGATATGAGGCCTTCCTTCATTTCGCCAAGGATCCCTGATCCTATATAAACTTTAGATTCAGGATCATCAGGATCCATAAGGATTTCTACTACATCCTGCTCTCTTGCCTCCAAGACATCCCTTGGAGGATGCTTTAATTGCTATTGCTCCCTTGACTTTGAGGTTGGTTTCATTGATGAGGTGTAGCAGTTCTTAGCTTCTTGCTGATCACTATCAATCTTCACTATTCCCCAAGGACTATGAAGCTTCACACATTGATGATAAGTGGATGGGACTGCCTTCAGGTCATGTATCCAAGGCCTGCCAAGGATAACATTACAACAAGATAAACAGTCAATAACACAAAATTTTTGGTAAGAATGTAGGCCTTCGATATAGATTGGGAGTTTAATGTCCCCCAGAGTATTCTTAGTCTCGCCACTGAATCCCACGAGCACAGAGGATCTTGGTATGATATCGGATTCAGGAATATTCATCTTCTTGAGGACATCAAGCTGGATAATGTTCACAGAGCTTCCTCCATCTATAAGGATCCTGCGAACAAAATGGTTAGAAATAAAAAGAGTGATAACCAAACCATCGTGATGAGGATCCTGAATGTCAACACGATCATCCTCATCAAAAGTTATGACTTTTCCTTCGGAGACACTGGATGTTCGAATGGGTCTATCTCCATTATCCATCTTGGTTTCCTTTGCATGTCTTTTAGCTGCAGAGAAGGATGTTCCACAAATGTCTGATCCTCCAGAAATAAAGTTTATAACTTGTGCATCTGCTGGAGGGGCTGGAGCTTTCTCTGGGATCCTTTCAGGATCCTGAGTCCTTGACTTCTTTCTCCCCAATAATTCTTTCAAGTGCCCCTTGCTCAACAAGTATCCAATTTCTTTTATCAGTGCGATGCATTCTTCTGTGATATGCCCAAAATCTTCATGATATGCACACCACTTTGACTTATCTTTAGTTGCAGCTGGTCTGTCATTTTTCCTGGGCCATCTAGCTTTATCACCTAAATTCTGCATCGCAAGGATTAGTTCATTGTTATCAACAGAAAAACAATACTCAGAAATTGGAGGATAATCCTCATCATCCTCTTCTTGTTCAACAGCATGCACATTCTGGTTATCAGATTTGTTATAGGATCTGAACTTGTTGTTCTTGAATGAGGATCCTTGCTTCTCTTGCTTTGAGGATCCTGCTAACCTCTCCTGGATCCTTTTGTCATCCTCTAGCCGGATGAACCTAAGGGCCCGGGTTCTTACCTCATCTAGATTCCTGCATGGTGTCATAACAAGATCATCATAGAATAATGAATCCCTAAGCAATCCCATTTTAAAGGCTTCAACAGCCGTAGCTATATCCAGGTTAGGAATATCTAGGGATTCTTTACTAAATTTGGTGATATAATCCCTTAATGATTCATTATGACCTTGGGTTATCCTATACAGATCACTAGTTAAACGCTCAAATTTCCTACTACAAGAAAACTGGTTATTAAATAGGTTAACTAGATTAGCAAACGAGGTACTAGAGTAAGGGGGAAGACTTAGCAGCCATTTAAGAGCCGATCCAGTAAGAGTGGATCCAAATCCCTTGCACAGACATGCTTCCTTTAACCTTTCTGGGATGGGATTGATCTCCATCCTTTCCCTGTACTGCGCTATGTGTTCTTCAGGATCTGTTGAACCGTCATACAACTTCATGGTAGGCACGTGGAACCTCTTGGGTATCTCAGCATCACAGATTGGTGGTGCAAAACGAGATATCTTGTGGCTCCCATCTGCAATCTCCGGGATAGGCTTGACCACTCCTGGGACACTTGATATCATATCCTTTAACTTTTCCAATTCTCTGGCCATGGCATGATTGATACTTGTATCCTGCATAAGGCCATGGTTAGTGGTATAAGAATTATTGAAAGTGTTACCTCCCATTGGGTTCAAATTAGGAAGAGCGGATGTGAATCCATATTGTTGGGGCTCTGGAATGACCGATGGACCAGTAGAAGCAATGGTCTGCATTGGAATAAAATCTCCCTGATGGATATCGGAACTCCCTGATTGCAAACTCCTTAAGGATCCCGGAATCTGGAAGGATCCATGAAACTGAGAGGATCCTTGAACCTGCGAGGATCCTGGGACATAGGAAGATCCTTGAACCTGGGAGGATCCTTGAAACTGAGAGGATCCTTGAACCTGGGAGGATCCTGGAACATAGGAGGATCCTTGAACCTGGGAGGATCCTGGGACGTAGGAAGATCCTTGAACCTGGGAGGATCCTGGAACATAGGAGGATCCTTGAACCTGGGAGGATCCTTGAAACTGAGAGGATCCTTGAACCTGGGAGGATCCGTGAAACGGCCAGAACCCTTGAATCTGCTGCGCTCCTGAGTATCCTCCTGAGCTTACGAAGGATCCTATATGCTGAGGATGGGATCCTGCTGGTTGGAAGTATGACCCTGAAGCCTGAGTCATTGCTGATGATCCGTAATGCACTCCTTTTGGTCCTCCCACATATTGAACGTCTGGAACCACTGAAGGCTGGGAAGTTATAACCGGAGTATCGAAATTCAAAGATCTGGGCATCAGTGGGGAATGATCCTCTGCCGATCTCTTCTGTTTCTTGATGTCTCCAATTTCTCTAAGAATCCTTTCATTGGTCTTATCCTGCTGCTGTATATGATCCTTCATCTGCAAAATCAGAGTAAACAAGTCACTAGTAGTGGGAGTATAAGAAGCAGAAGAAGTTGGAGGTTTTGAGAAAATGGGAGTTGGTTTCTTCTCGGCATTTTTCTGAGGTCCAGAAGGTGGTGGAGGCAAAGGTGGAATGCCCTGGGATGAATTGACTGCAGACATCGCACTGGAGGTGTTCTTTGATGATGAAGCCATCTGCTTGGATGTAACGAACCGAAATGATCACAAAAATGAGAATTTCTTAGGAATGAAGCACCAATTGCCCCACGGTGGGCGCCAAACTGTTTTGGTCAAAAATCAGACGAGGATGATGCAACCAAACTCTCTGTTACGGGGTATGATGCTTGAATTGGTAAACAACAATGAGGATCACTCAGAAATGAATTGCACAGGAGACACAAAGATTTATACGAGGAAAAAGCCCTTGATCAATGAATGATCTCCGGCATAAAAAACCTCGGGTGATGGAAACTACCGATCACCAACTCAAATTAAACAATAATCCTTTTACAACTTCGGACGATAGCGAGCTAAGTACAAGGATCACTATAGTGTATCGTGTAGAAATGTATGAAAAATGCTAAGTGTTTTGCCGAGAGCTGGTGAGTGCAGTTGTACGAGTGTGTGTAGCCAAAAATAGCCAAGTGTTCTAAAAATTAGCTCGCTACCCCTTAAAATTAGAAAGTATCTAGCCTAACTAATTGTCCGCATTTCGTGCCTTCTCCCCACGTTCTCCATAACGTTCACAATGGTCAAGCACGTGCAAAATTGAAGGGAATAAGCTCCAGGAATATCGCCATGACCAAGTCCAACCCGGTACTCCTGCAAAACAATACCGAATTCAAAGTGAACAATCATTCGTATAAGGATCCTTATGATGATCCATGATCCTGATCCTGAAGTACTTCTGAGGATCACTAATTGTCACAGAAGTAAGGATCACCAAACAGGATAACACTTGAGGATCACAGGTCATTAAGAAATCCTCCCCTAACACCAATAGTAGTCTAATTAATTATATTTCTTTTAACTTGATACCGCGATGTCCTCCAGATCCTATTTCACATTATTAGTTTCCATCATTTCTTTCAAACAGGTGTCGAGAATTATTTCAACTCATTTCAGCTTTAACATTTTTTCAAACTTTTCAGTTTTTTCAACTGATTGCCCAACACATCTTCTGATTTTCTTCCCCTAAAACTTTATTTCCGTACGCCCAATTACCAAAAACTGAAATTTTAATATTCAGCAAATGTTTTTGTTAGACACAAATCACAAAATGACATCTACTTTTTTGAAAATCTTTTTGGATATTTTAGGTTTAAGACAAAAACACAAAGGATAAAGCATAAAGCCAATAAAGTATGTACAAATGGTAAACACATAACAATTACTCAAAATTCAACATTCCCAACCAGGTTACCAACCGGTTGAAATGTGACTTATCGAAGGCCTTTGTAATGATGTCAGTTTTTTGCTATGTAAAATCCACTTGAAGCACTTGAATGTAGTCTTTTTCATAAGCATCTCGAATTGCATGAATTCGGATCTCGATGTGGTTTGTTCTTGAATGATAAATGGTATTCTTCACGATTCCAAGACACACCTCGTTGTCGATGAAAATAAGAGTCTTCATGATGTTTAATCTATAATCCGTCAACTGATGTTGTATCCAGAAGTAGCAATATATTTAGCCTAAGCAGTAGAAATGGACACCGACGTCTGCTTTTTTGCATTGCCACGGAATCAAACAATTCCCGAAAAACTAACAGCCGCCTAAAACATATTTCCTATCAACATTGCACCCGCCATGGTCACTATCAAAGTAAGCAACTAATTCAAAGTTGTTATCCTTGGGATACCATAAATCGAGCTTAGGCATCCCTTTCAAGTAGCGGATAATTCGTTTGACCACGATTTCATGGGATTTTTTATGATTGGTCTAAAAACGGGCACAGTAACAGACTGCCCACATAATGTCTAGACGATTCGCCCTCCGGTACATCAGCGAGCCAATCATAGAAAGGTAATGATGCTTGTTAACATGGGTTCCTTGGAGATCTTGTGTGAAATTGGTTTGAGCTGCAATTGCAAAAAGGGTGACGACTGTTTTGCAATCAGAAATGTTGTACTTTGCCAGAATATCCCGCACATACTTGGCTTGATGAATTAGAATACCATCATGACGCTGCTGCACCTCCAATCCAAGAAAGAAAGTGAGCTCACCCATCATACTCATTTCAAATTTGGCTTTCATGATCTTCTCAAATTCCCTACACAAATTATCTTCAATTGACCCGAAGATAATGTCGTTTACATAGATTTGGACGAGCATAACATCATCTTCGACCTTTTTTTGTGGAAAGTGTCATATCGATTATTCCTTTTTCTAACCGTTTTCGAGCAGATATGTTACAAGGTTTCGCACTATGCATGTGGAGCTTGGTGCAGACCATAGAGAGCTTTGTCAAGCTTATAATAACGCTTTGGGAAGTGCAGATCTTCAAAACCTGGGGGTTGACAAACGTACACTTCTTCCTTGACCCTACCATAAAGAAATGCACTATTTACGTCCATTTGAAAAACCTTGAAGTGTTTATATGATGCGTAAGCCAAAAAGATTCTGATGGCTTCCAAACGAGCTACAGGAGCAAACACTTCTTCATAATCTATCCCTTCTTCCTGACGAAAACCTTGAAATACTAACCTCAACTTGTTCTTGATCACAACTCCACGACCATCCATCTTGTTACGAAATACACACTTTGTGCCGAGTGGATGCTTTCCTTCTGGTAAGCCAACCAATTCCCATACTTTGAGCTTTCGAAACTGAGATAACTCTTCCTGCATCGTTTCAATCCAACTAGCATCTCTAACAACATCTTCAATGTCACTTGGTACAGACTATAATAGAAAAGCATCATAAAGACCTTGAATATCTTTCTTGTTTTGGATCATATCTTCATTCCCTTCGTATAAGTCACACAAATCTTCCCATAGAGAGTGTGTTTTGGTGTATTCTTCGAACATGTTGTAATCGTCGGTAGAAAGAGCCATGGTAAGGACATCATATGCTTTGTGATCACGTTGAAGGAACAATTTATCATTGTCAGTATGAATGGAAAGATCCATGTTGATTTCATTACCGTCTGTTAAAACCATTGGAATGTAGAGTCCAATGGTAACAGACGTCCAATATGTGTAACTATGAAGTAGTAAAAGGATCTCATTATGTTCTTCCATGAGCCGAAATCATGAGCACCCTTGAGTTTGGATAGACGAGTTGCAGTTCCAGTTTCAAGTTCAGCTTAGGTAATGGGTGTTAACTAATTTA
This sequence comes from Helianthus tuberosus, assembly GCA_030545235.1. Taxonomy (NCBI): domain Eukaryota; kingdom Viridiplantae; phylum Streptophyta; class Magnoliopsida; order Asterales; family Asteraceae; genus Helianthus; species Helianthus tuberosus. The sequence continues at coordinate 40,210,697 of CM060391.1, forward strand.
GTGACAGTTTCAATTTTTATGTATGTTAATTTGTTAAACAGAAGGTAAGTATGCTGGCAAACACGCTGGTAAGTACGCCGGGTAAATATGCCGTGAACTTTTGGATGTGTCGGGGCGTTTTGCATGAGGTACACCGCACTGGTAGGCATAGAGGGCGAGGCATGGTTCGAAAAGGGTGTTTTGTTGCTGGATTTCGATGTGGTGTGAATCATTTGACATGACGAAGAAAAAGCATGAGCTCTACACCTCGGGCATGGAGTAGACCTGGTGGTCTTAAGGTGTTGGTTATGAATTATGATGATGTGAATATAATACCCTTATACTATAAAATATATATAAACCAACTAGTTATGTGATGAACATGCATTACGAAAGAAAATGATGCAAGTGTCATTAGAATATGTTCACAACATATAAGTTTGGCCTGAAATGATAAAACATGAAATAGTTTAAAGCATGTGCAATGAAAAGAAGGGAAAGGAGGGTGAGAAAGTATATTGACTTTTGACTTTTGTTTGAAACAGGGTTGACCAGTAGGTAGTGGTGAATGACTGTATGGCGTGCGCTTTACGTGAGACAGACAAGCAGGCTGCAGACCATACCTTTGCCCTGCTGACCCCACACGCGTGACTCGCATACATGGACACCAAAACACTTTTCATCTTTTTTTATTTATATATCATTACACATATATTTTTAATGATTTTTGTGCTGCATAATACATATTAGGGATTTAGGGGTATGCAAATATGTTTGGTTTACTATTCATTTCTAACAAATAAGTTGCATTGGATGACTGTGCGTTTAGATATCTATTGCACATGTCTAAGTTGCACTAAAAAGATGACCATATAATATTTAGGAAAAAGACTTGTACGCGAGTTAAAATTACATGTTCACTCTTTTTTAATTATAAAGATGATCAGATAACAATAGGGACATTAACAATGTTTATACACACTGTTGTATGTTTATCATATGTGTGCCCAATGTTTATATACACTGCTGTATGTTTATCATCTATATCCATTGTAAGGTTTGGTTCAATGATAGAAGCTTGGAAGCATCTAAGTGCTTTACAGATTTTAGAGAAGTTTTATTTAACACTCAGCTTCTCCTACCACCTAATATTGCCCATTTACTAGAAGGGGGCTCATAATTTGGTTTTTGGTTGCTATAGTAGAGAGTCGGAGATTTTCCAGAAAGTCACTCATCCTCGAATTACTCCTACCAAAGCATGATAAGCGGTGGTGTTATCCTCTCATCCACACCCAACATGTGCTCATAACGTGTTGGTGATATTTGACATGGGGCATTCACATGGAACAATGTCAGATTTGCCTAAAGATGTCACAAACATCTCCTCTGACATTGTGAAAAAGAACATGAACGACTTTGATACCATTTGTAACAATTACCCCACAAACTGTCCACTTTGCCCACAAGGAACATTGCAGTTCTCCTCACATCCACATCTAATGACCCCAAAAACATGTTATTAGGTAGTACATTAGTATCTCTCATGCGGATGGAATAATGTGAAATTGGCCTAAGGTGTCATATTTCACGCACGCTTCGGAAAACTTAAGATGAAACAAAGTAAAAAAATTATATTGTTGAATAAAGAGGGAAAAGAGTCCATAAAAGATTACATTGAAATAAGTATGAGCAGTCCAACATGTGGAAGATCGGTTGAAGCAAGTTATTCGTATCACAAAAGTTAATCTAGAAAAAGATGAAGTGTATGAATCACTGTCTTCCGTCCATAGAAGCAGTGATAGCAAAAAAACTAATGAACAAAAATGAAGGGGAAATTGGGAAAGATACATTTGATAAGAGAAATCATATTCAATTATAACTTTATAAATTGTATGCAATTATACTTGGAAGTTATTTACTTCTTTGAGGCTATAATTTGCTTGACAAAATTAAAGTGTCGAGCATAATACCTATTTGCCACCAATATAATCAAGCAAGTGTTTGTCAAGTTCAAAGTGCCGGCAAAGGCGTTTCTGCAACAAAAACAATCACAGATATTATATTTAAAAAAAATATATCCACCCATTTACTTATGAATGCATTGACTTGAGTTGCGTGTTATCTATAATAGGTTACAGGTCGGTAGGTAAAAATAAACAAATAGCTAACACAGGCTAAACAGGTCAAAGGTCATCCAAAGTGTATTTTTATTGCAAATAAGACTGTGGGGTATGGGCCATGGGGCTTGGGTTGGGGCGTGGGTTGGCTGAAAACGCCCAAGCCACCACCCCGGGGGCTTGGGTTTGGGCGTGGCCCCTTTGGCGTGGGTTTGAAGCCGGGCGTGGGGCGGGCTAGCAAGGTGACATGGCGGGCTCCCAATGGCCAAACCAAACTAGCCATTTCACATGCCCCCATGTGTCAACTCATGCCCCCAACCCAAGCCCCACCATACCCCATGGGCGTGGGTTTTTTTTCCCATTCCACGTGTCAACAAATGCCCCAACCCAAGCCCACCATACCCCACGGTCTAAACTCCTAAGTCTATTAACTCAAAATTTTATAATATTACTGATTTTTATTATAGTTTTTGTAACTAAAACTAACACATTACTAATTTATTAAAAAATAAAAGCAGATAAAAAACGGTTTTGGATGGCCCAATCTGACCGTGTGAGCTAGAATACACTTAAGTTTTACGGTATACCTTCGTTACATCTGAAGATTTAGTTGCCGAATGCATATCTGGAAAGCGGGAAACCTCTTCCGCATTCTCAAATAAAATATAAGTTGGGAGTTGATCAGGTACTCCTGCACATTATATTTTAAAAAATCAGTTGACATATAAATATATAATGTATTCAACACATTACATAATAAATAACTAAACCAAACGACAATACACACCAAGAGAGATTCCAAATCTTGCAGCCGTATTCGGGAAAAGCCCAAGATCAACTACTCCAAAAGATATATTTTTATTCGAGAAGCTGTTGCAGAAATATATATACTCAACGTATAAGAAAACATTTTTTGATTAATAATTAATGTTATATACTCACGTAATAGAAAGTTCGGGGAGAACACGACTGGTGCGTATACAGGATGATGATAATGAAGAGCGGAATTCCACCTGCCAAATAAGAAAACAGAACGACAGCCCAGATTAAATTTAAAACAACAAAACGCATCAAGAAAAAGATGTCGAAATACTGTGAGCGGGCCTAACCAACCAAAATCTTGATGTGCCACCTTCAGTTAATAAAGACTCCAACTGCAGTGGTGTTAATTGAGTTGCAGAACCTAAAATCACATGATTTAAAAAACTTTGAAACGGGGGAATTTAGATGAGTGTAGAAATGCAATATATAAAATATAGAAAAGCGTAAAATGCCATTCTCGTCCTTGAGGTTTGACCAGTTTTGCGACTTTCGTTTGTTTTCCGCATCTGGATCCAAAAGGTTTAAAATCTTGCCATTTTCATCCGGCTTGTTAACTCCATCCATTTTTCTCCGTTAAGTCATGGGTATTTCCGTCTTTTTTGCTAACTTAAAGGGCAATTCGGTCTTTTTCACTTTATATAAAAAGACCGAATACCCTGAAAAAGACAGAATTGCCCTTTAAGTTAACAAAAAAGACGAAAATACCCCTGACTCAAAGGAGAAAAATGGATGGAGTTAACGAGCCGGATAAAAATGGCAAAGATTTCAAACCTTTTGGACCCAGATGCGGAAAACCAAACCTTTGGACGAAAGTAGCAAAACTGGCCAAACCTCAGGTACGAAAATGGCATTTTACTCTATAGAAAATAAAACCAAATTTAGTGCATATGGCGTACCTAGTCCCATGTAGGCAGGTTGTTGTGTAAAGAGATATATAACTATGAGGAGAGAATAAAAATAACAATAGTATCAAATTTCTAATGCATCTTATCACCAACCAAATTTAAAATGATAAAATCTAAGGGACTAAATATTGTAGAAGAGAAAGCATCTTATAAAAATAAGGCATACCTAAGAATGTAAGCATGTACCAGAGTGCCAGGTGAAAATCCACAACCAATGAAATGCCAACAAGAAAAAGCTAATATAAACATATCCAAACAAACACTATGTTAATAACAAATTTATCTTTTTCTTTGACGTAAGAACAAGTTAGCATTCTTTCTTTAATGGACTATAGTGGTTCTTACTTTGTCTATTTAACCTAAATTGGCGACCATACTATAAACGCAGTCACTACTTCTCCTTTATTCTTACTTTTTTTCTTGTTTCGACTTTAAAGTTTGGTGTAAGTGCATAATTAATTGTAGTTAATCTGTGTTATGCTTACTTGTTATGTTATGTATTTGTTATGTTTCGCATTGTTGTTTCCAGATTTTGTTTATGTTTCCCATTTTTGTTTCCATAATTTGTTTTATGTTTCGTATTCTTGTTATGTTTGGTAATGTTCTGAAAATAGTACTCAGAAACGAACTTGTCATTTCACTGATTTCTGTTGTGTATACATAGTTACATGCGGGTCATGTTTGTTAATTTGAAGCACATAATTCAAATGAACTTGAGAATGAAAGTTTGGATTGTTTTGGTGATGATCAACAATGAATTATGAATGTTTGTATCAATTTTTATTACTTTTGAACTTTTGGTTTTAACCGGATGACTTTAATTACTAATGATATTAGTTTTTTTAACTGCATATGTGGAATAATATTAATTACTGCCTGTCATATATATTTAAACTTAAGCACCTACATATATAGTTTAAGAGTCACTCCTAATAATACAGTATCTACAAAGATCAACGATTCGGGACTTTTGGGTGCCTTACAACCTATTTCATATGTGTTAGCGAGCAAAGATGTGATAATGAAACTAAAGAATACCATGTTGCCTGTCATCTAGCAAACACTCTTATCACTATCCAAGAGACCAAGATAATGTATAAGAATGTCTGTTAATTTTTATATTAATGCTATCCATGCAACCATTGATGCCTTGTATTCTCTGTGCAAAGAGATTCTTAAATTTCCTTTTTCTGTTGTGTTACAAACAAACATAATAATTTCAGGTAAAATCTAGAAGAGTATGCAAAGAATAGCTCAGCTAGGCTTGATGTGGTTGGAACTCATGATATACCCAAGATTCTTTTCATTTTCCGTAAATGTAAACTAGTAAAAGTTGTGTATCAAAATTTTCATAAATGAACAAGTATAGAAACGGAAAAAATTAAAAGGCATAAATAATAATTACTAAGAGTCTAAGACCACCTTAGCAAATAAGAGCGTGTCAGCAATAAACCCATCCCAGGTTTCTTCTTTCACCATCTGCAAAAGCAAAAGAGTCTATTAAAATCCTTCATCATCACAAAAAAAAACTATAGTAAAATCCCTTCATGCAACTTCTTTATCATACAACCTATACGTATTTTCTTAACATCATACTATGGACGCCTTCCTAACACTTTTTCCTATACAATCATTTCTAAACTTAATTATTAACGAAAGAACTAAATACTAACACCATCAAGCTTCTCAATATCATTCTAGCAACGACAAGTGCATCAAAATTTTCGGATACATAACACCTATCGCATAGCTTTCCCCTGTAATGCAAGCAAGTCGAATAAAAATCACTAGCGTTGTAAAAATCAGGATAAATCGCGGTAGTTTACCGATCAACTTTCACCTAGTCAGACTTGAAATAGGCGATCGGTCAAATTTCGGTCAAAATCGATCAAAATATTTGAAGCATCTGAAAACTTATACTTGTTAATCCAATCCGATCAATAAGTTTCGTAAATTATATATAAAATTTTGAAATCTAGTAGCTATACAAATTACACAGGATTTAATCAGTAATCAATAATCACATATTACACCTAATGAAGTTGTATTCAGCAATTCCATATACAACATTACATACATCATCAACAATAACTATATACCTTGACAACCGCTAACGTAACAAAGGCAACAACCGCTTGAAATTCCTGCAATCAATGAATAAATTAACAGATCAACACATAACAATTAACAAATCATGGTGAATGTGAGTGAGAGAGAGTGAATTACTCGGTGAAGAAGGTATCCGGCGAATTGATCGGAGAATAAGTGAGAAGTGGAGAGTCGAATGGAGAAATAGGAGAAGAAAGTGAGGAAATGGAAGAGGTAATAGGGCTCCGATACTATTGCGAACAGGATGTTCATTGTTATGTCGTAGTACTCCATTGGATTAATGGAGTTTTCGTTGTTGTTGTTGCTTGATTTTGCTTTCTTCCCCATGGCTTCTAGGGTTTCAGATTCAGAGATTGATAACAGGAGTTTGAACTTTAAACAGAGGTAGACAACAGCAAAACGAAATGGGGAAAAACAATGCAAATGTCTTCATCAATTAACCATTAACGTGTAAACCATTCACACATCTGCTCGTGAAAAGAAGGACCATTAAGTGTTAAATCAGTAAAATGTATGAACCAGTAAAAGGTCGTTAATAGCTTAAACAAATAACTTTCGTCATTAATACACTGCGTATAAGTAGGGCTGGCATAACAGGCCAACCCTCTGTTAAGACACGAACACGATAAGCCACGAACCCGAAACACGTAAACACGAACACGACACGAAATCTTATCCTGTCAGATTTTCGAAACACGAACCTGTTAATAAACAGGTCACACGAAATGACCTCTTAAGACGCGAAAAATTACCAACGTATCTGTTGGAACTGAGTTTGGTTTTGATTGTATTTTTCGTTTGAATTAAGATGAAGATAGATGAGTTGTGCAGCGGAATTAAGATGGAAACAAACTTTGCATACAATCAAACGAGAGTATTGCTTTGATCAAACATTTTTCACAAAGAACCGAAAGATTGAATTTATTTCAATTACGATTACAATGCAATGTTGAATACAAACTCCCCCTCAGCCAGAGCTCAGTGTTTGTTCGTGCAGAGAAGACGATTTTGCAAAGAGCTAATAGAACAGTACAGAGCACTGTTCTATTTATAGGCACTAGCAAACCACTGAGCATCTAAGCTGACGTCACCATGAAAGTGACATCTAACCTCCTAACAAACTCTAACCTCTGATCAACACAAACACTGCTATGCTAACTACTGCTATTACATTTCATTACATAAAAGACATCTAATAACTGCTGCATCCTTCCACTGCTGTGAACCCAGCAGTACTTGTTCCGGATCAGCAGTGCTTGACTCAAGGCAGCAGATTGAACAGCAGAGCTTTAGTCTTTCATCAGGCCTTTACTTGATCAGCAGTTTGTAGGTAAGCAGTTTGCAAGATCAGTAGATAGGAGGTCAGCAGATGTTGAAACCACTTTCAAGGGGAGAGACTTGTATGTAACATCTGCTTATTCTGGATCCACTGCTCTGATCCAGTTTTGGCTTTAATTATCTGTTCCTCGGGTAGGGTTGAATCCCAACAATCTCCCCCTGGAACAGATAATGCCAAAACTCTTCATTATTGTGGAACTTTATTGCCTCATCAACAGTTCCCTTATCTGACCTTTAAGTTGTAACTCAAAGTCTAGGGCATTTGTATCATCTTCATCCCTACCAAGTGGAAGATCAAGGAGATCCTGCATATCTTCAAGACTCAGACCAAGAGCTTGTTCCCTTGATATTTTCTTCACTTCTCCACCAGACCTGAACATAGTCAATACATGGGTCTGTTTGTCAGTTTCCCATTTTAGTACTTTTGAGCCTGGTGGGTTTCTTAGGAGATTTTTATTAGATGAGGTGTTTGGTGAAGCTGGCCTATTGATGACTGTCTGAGCAGTACTTGCAGGTTGATCCAATCCAAGAGTTTCTACAATCATTTTCTTAATGCCTTCTTTTACAAGGGCATCTCCCTCTATGAGCTCTTGAATGGTTTCAGCACCCGACTGTTTGTGTGGCCTTCTTTTATAGATGGCTGCACCAGTTGGAGCAGTGGCTCTCCTGATTTGCAGCTTTGATGGTCTTTTTGGAACCTCTGCTTCAGGATAGTCAGGTTTTTGTGGAACTGTGGGATCTTTCTTCCTTAATTCCTCCAACCTTTTGTAGGTGGCCCTCACTGTATATTCTTTCCATCTTGCCACTTGATGTTTTGACCCATAATCAGCAGCAACCAACTTCTCTTTCATTCTCTTCAGCTCAAGTGATTTTTCAGGCACATTCCTTTTGTACTTTGACCAATCAGGAGGAGTGTGTTTGACCTTTTTGTTTATCATCTCTTGAATCCTGGCTGCTTCTTGTTCAAGCTCAGGAATGGTCCACTCCTTGTACATGTGTTTCTCTCCCTTGTATTTCTTTGTTGCCATAATGCTTTCAATGTAGTCTTTTCTCAGAGTTTCATCTGCTTTTTCTGAAATTTGTTGACATACATTTTTTGCAAATTGTTCCAGGGATCTGACTTGTGTGAGCAAGTATTGATAGTTCTGCTGTATTTCCCTATCAGATTTCCCTTGTGTATTTCTTCTTGAGATATCCTCTGCTTGCTTAGCCTTGATTTTCAAGTATTCTTCAATATTGTTAGGCCTGGGATATCCTTTAACTGACGGCAATCTCCTTTTAGCAAGGTCATCCTCATAGTAGAAAGATTTGATTTCCTCTCTGACTGCTATAAGTTCAAGAGGGAATTGAACACCTGCAGGAGCTAAGGGTTGTTGAACTTGTGCTGATGAGAGAGGAACGGGTTTGGGTATTGTAACAAGTGATAGAGATATTGAAGATGTTGGTGGTGGTGATGGTGAATCATATGGTATGAAAATCCTTCTCCTTTTTATTTTAGGAGAGGCAGATGATGTTTTGGGTGGATCAGTGGTGGTGATTTGAGTGGCAGTGGTTTGTGGTTGACTAACAGTTGTTGAAACAACTGGTGCTTCAACCACTGTTGTCATTACAACAGATGTTGTAACATCTGTTGTCTTCTGCTTTTTGGCAGGAGGCGATGGTGGTGATGTAGTTTTTGGTGGTGATGGTGGTGGTGGTAAAGCAGTAGTTGTGGTATGTGTTGAAGTGGTAACAGATGTTGAAACCTCTGAAGTACCAGCAGTAGTTGATACAGCAGGGGTTACAACAGCTGTTTGGGTGGAGGTTTGATGTTGGAGGCTTTTGGATGGTGGTTTTGGAGTATGCTTTGTGAGTCTGGATGGGATGGACTTGGGTTTTCTTTTTGGCTTAGGATTTTTAGCATCCTTTGACTCAGAACAACCCTGCGCACTCAGCTCCATGTAAGCTCTTTTCTCCTCATTCCACCTTGACATATCCTTTGCCTCTCTGTCCCTTTTTACACATGCTATAGCTTCATCAAGTGCATTTTGGGTAACATCAACCTTTTTGCTACCATCTGGCAAAGGAATATTTCAGGTCATAGCATCTTTTTCTGGTTCAATGTAAAGACCATCATCTATTCCCTTCTTCTTCCACTCCTGAATTTTCTCCCCCTTTTTGGCATTATCTGGGGGAAGTTGATCAATAAAAAGAACTGTTGGAGAAGCAGTGCCAGTGGTTTTCAATAAATGGGCCTTGAGAGCCTTGATGTCTGCTTGTGTGTTCTTGAACCTAGACTCCATGATGTTTCTCAGCTTTTGGACATGTATTTCATGTTGCTGATCAGCTATTTTCTTTTGTTGTTGGAGAAAAGGTTGAAATAGATTCCAGAGCTCATTTGTAGCAAGTGCTTGTGGTGGAGCAGGTGCTTGAGGTGGAACAACAGTGGATTGCATCTTTTGTACCTTCAACAGCTGTTGCAGCATTTCTTTGATATCTGCAACTGAAGTATCCAGTTTATCAACTCGGTCCGTCAATTCCAAATATTTTAAACCATCACCCAATTTATTGGGATCATCTGATTTCCCACTAGCAGTGGTTTTATCAGTGGTTGAGGTAGGGAGTGTACTCCAAACATTAACCACTGATGCCCCTTTTTCTTGGTACTGGGGTCTTCTTCCTTCAACACTTGATAACCTTTTGATGTTGCCAGTGGTCAAAACAAATCCACTGGTGGATGTCAGAGGTGCTATGGAAGGAATTGCCTCCAAGGAAGTCTTATGGATGTAACCACTGTCCAAATGTAAACCAGTGGGTTCAACATTTGTAATGGCTGCTTCACTTGGAATACCACCAAGAGTTACTTGTAACTCAAGGGGTGTAACCTCCTCAGGTTGTGTTGGTGGGTTAGCAAAGATTGATACATCAGACCCAGTCATTGGTTGAGGCATGTTCTCAGTGATAGGTGATTGAGAAGGACTGGTTAGTGCCTGGTTCAAATCAATTGCATCCAACAGAAGTTTAGTTGGTGGGGGAATTGTGGATGTGATGTTTGGTGTAGAAAGAGAATTTGCCCCGGGCATTGGGCTGTGGATGATGGAAGCGAGTGATTCCAGAGCATCATATTGTGGAGTCCCTATGTGTACAACCTGTTCTTTTTTAGAAGAAGCAGGAGGAGTTTCGGTTATGGGTTGAGATATTTGTACCAACTGCTGTGAGGAAGAAGCAGCAGTGGTTTCTTGTGACTTTTGTTTTGTCACAGGCAGTTGCTCTGGTATCTCATCCTCTAGAGTTGCCTTTTTGATGGGTTTGGGGGGTTTTTGAGTTTTTCTTTTTGTTGGCTTTTTGGTGATTGTAGGTGTGGGTTTCAAAGCAGTTGTTTTGCTACTTTGATCACCTTGAGCAGTGGGCTCAGCAGCTGATACTTGAGGAGCAGTGGTAGCTGCTAAATTCTGCTCAGGCACCTCTGCTTGTGTTTTGCAAGGTGTTGACATTCTTGTAAAAGTTTCAGCAGTTAAGCTGTGCATTTGTAAAGAGTCACCTTGGTTTATTTCAGAAATATCATTCTTACTGAATTTCTTTTCAAAATAATAACTTAGAAATGTTGGAAACAGTAAGAATGATTTTGTTTCAACATTCTTAACCAGATCATTAAAAATTTCCCGGGAATAATTAAAATTTTCTTCTTGAAGAATAGCATATCCCAGATTTTGAATTTTTAATGGTATTTCATTAAAAGCAGTGGTTTTGTTTGAAACACACATTAGAAGGGTATGAAATAAAAACCTTGTTGCAGAAGGGAAGTAACCTTTTTGTAAGGTGTCCTTTTTCACTTCTGCATTATACCCTCTTTCCAGAAAATCATTTTTAACTCTTTTTTGGGAAAAGTAATTTTACCTTCCTGATCGTCGAGTTGAAAGACCTCTGAGATGGATTGTGGTGTAATCTTGACGGCTTTACCCTTTAGAGAAGATTTGATGGCTATTACAGTGTCTCCTTGTTTTTCAAGGGTTGCATTCTTCCAAAACTCTCTTTGGGTTGTCAAGTAAATTGGTGCATCTGCTGTTAACAAAGTTTTGTACTTCGATGCAGATATGGTATCAATGATGGAGTTGAAGATATTTGTGGTGCCGGGTTTTATGAGAAGACCCAGTAGATTGTGAGATGGTTTGTGTGGAATTTCAGTGGGTTTTGCCTTTTGAGAGGCTTGTTTGGATGTTGATTTGGAAGTGGGTTTTGCAGATGACTTCGATTTTGTCATTTTGGAGATGATGATCGAAGAAGGTTGTGAAGAAATTTGAAGAAAAACTGCTTTGAGAAGAGAATTTTTGAGAATTCAATTCGACAGTAAAACCCTGTTTTAGTGTGAAGTGGGGGTTATATGGGGAAAAAGTGAATGCTGACGTGGCAGCGGTTACAAAAAGTCTAACCACAATGTACTGCCCACATGCCAACCCCTGGTGAAATGAAGGACAATACTTTTATGAAAGATACTGATGAAGGCAGTGGTTACAACGGTAAAATGAAAGCAGTGGATGATTTTCACTATCAGTGGATAGCATATCAGTGGATAAGACACTGCTTTTGAACAACAGAGTTTATCAAGGAAATGAGAGGACAGAGGATGGCTTTCAGCAGTGGACAGACTTTGAAGTAGAGCAGACTTTTGAACAAGCAGTGGTTATGGCAGACTTTTAAGGATTTTAATGAAAACTTCATTTTTAGCTATTTTTAAGGATGGATTTTTTTATTTTCCGAAAACATTTTAATGCTTTTATTCATAGAAAAACAAGATGTTGCTTGTTATTCCATATTTAGCATGCCAATCCTAGAGACCAAACTTTCAAAGGTGGCAGTATCTAATGCTTTTGTGAGCACATCTGCCAGCTGGTCTTTAGTTGGAACATGATGTAGAGAAATCAAACCTTTTTCATAGCAATCCCTCACAAAGTGATGTCTGATGTCGATGTGCTTGGTGGTTGAAGGGGAAACTGGATTTTTGATGATATTTTCTGCTGCCTGGCTATCCAACATGAGTGGTGTCTTTAAGGCAGTGATACCAAAATCCAGCAACTGATTTTGAAGCCACATGAGTTGGGCTGTACAGCTTGCAGCAGCAATGTATTCAGCTTCAGCAATGGATGTTGAAACAGCTGCTTGCTTTTTGCTTTTCCAAGAAACCAAGCAATCACCTAGAAACTGGCACCCTCCTGAAGTGGACTTCCTTGTGGAGTGACATCCAGCAAAGTCACTGTCTGAAAAACCTGAAAGCTTGATATTCCCATTAGCTGGATACCAGATACCAAGTGTGGGAGCACCCTTTATGTATCTGAAGATCCTTTTTACAGCAATGAGATTTGATTTTCTGGGAGCTGATTGACTTCTTGCACAGACACATGTTGCAAACATGATGTCTGGTCTAGATGCAGTTAGGTACAATAAAGACCCAATCATGCTTCTATAAAGTGTTTGGTCAATCAGCTCATCCTTTTCATCAGACATGACAAGCTTATTTGTTGCCATGGGTGTGCTGCATGGTTTACAATCATTCATATCAAATTTGTTTAAAAGTTCTTTAGCATATTTGATTTGATGAATGAAAGTTCCATTTTGCATTTGCTGAACTTGGAGACCAAGAAAGCATTGCAGCGCACCCATTGCACTCATTTCAAACTCAGCTGTCACGAGTTCCCTAAACTCTTCACACATTTTGTTACATGTGCTTCCAAAAATAATGTCATCCACATAAATTTGGACAATCATTAAATCCTTCCCTCTCCATTTTAGAAACAGTGTTTTATCAATGGTACCTCTTTTGAAACCATTTGAGAGTAGGAAGTTGGAAAGAGTTTCATACCAGGCTCTAGGTGCTTGTTTCAGGCCATACAAGGCTTTGTTTAGCCTGTAGACATGATCTGGATAAAATGGATCCTCAAAACCTGGAGGTTGACACACATACACCTCTTCTTGAATTGTACCATAGAGGAAAGCACTTTTGATATCCATTTGGAACACCTTCATGTTGTGGTTGACAGCAAAGGCCAGGAACAGTCTTATAGCTTCCAATCTTGCTACAGGGGCAAATGTTTCATCATAATCAATCCCCTCTTCCTGTCTGTAACCTTGAACCACAAGCCTGGCTTTATTCTTGACAACAATACCCCTTTCATCAGTTTTGTTTTTGAAGACCCACTTTGTGCCAATAGGACTTACATCTTCTGGCAGTGGTACAAGCTCCCATACTTGTTGTCTTTTAAACTGTTGGAGCTCCTCTTGTGTAACGCCCTAACACGTTTTAACCAAAAATCACAGCGGAAATACGAACTTAAATATTTTCTTTCATTATATTCATTCTAACATACTTAGAAATACATTAAATCACTCTTTTACATTAAATACATTAATGCTTTCTATAAATTTATAAAATCTGGCCTACTTATATTAAATTACGTGACCACATACACACCCACGTACAATCCATGTCTTGACTCGATCTTCAACCGCGTACACTTCTTGATGAAACATCCATAAACCTGTACAGCCTGCAGTCACCACATTCAATCACATCATTAGTAACCGGTGACATAATACAAAATCTTATCACATGCATAATAAGGCGTTAACATATCATGCTTTCTCTTATACTAGCCCCTTCATCCATCCATTCGATCACTCGCATCAGATTGCGGAGCCAACCTTCACTTCCATTGTTAACATGCCTATATTTCACATTAATTCTCAATAGAAAAATGGTTAGTATCATTAGCTTTTCTTTATATGAACATATCCTCGAATACACATAACTCATCTTATTCACTTTCGCATATAATTAAATACTCACTCAAGCATGTATTCACTTTCTATTCATACACGTACTTACAATTTACATCCTACATGTATAACTCCTTAATTCATCTTTATGCATAATTCGTTATGTAAGTTCCCTTTTCTTACCCAAACTTAACCGAATCTCTTTCTTAACCACCTCCGACCCATTTCCACTAAAACTTAACTTAGTAATCACATTGATCCATATCTTCTTACATTACTTTCAATAATTACCGTATATCATAAATACATTACCAAACAAAAGGGTAAGTTCGGAGTTCACTTACCTCGTGCGTCCGAGTTCGAGCATAGCATCCGTGTTTATCCTTGGCCCGTTGCCCTTCCATGCTTGTGTCCATGTTGACATGACTCCTATTCGTACATGTCATCACATTCATCATAACATGATTAGCATACATGAGCATACATACCTTTTAATGAAGGTTTCTTGCCATATCATCTTATCAACTAATTTCTCACTTGTAATTCATTCAAAACACATTCCTTATACAAATCTATTATTTAATTCATCATCATCACATTCTACATACATTTATTCATTATTAGCATACAATCTCACTTATCATTTTCTCCTAAGCATTTCATCAAACACTTGGTGTGCATATCACTTTCTAAACATAATGTACAAGTGCTTTAAGCATGTTCTTCCCTATTTCATCTTATGAACCATCACATTCAAGCAAAATCTCATAATCATAAATTCCACATCAAGTTTATCTATCTAAGTCTATCATATAACACCTTATACATCACAAGATCACACTATAACATCTACAAGTTCATCATGATCATCATCTTCACACTCATGCAAATGGGTTTTCATTCTAAATCACTCAATTACTTGAAATTACTCATAACACAAGTTCTATTTGGTGTTTCTAACACCTCTACAAGCTTAATTGCATACAAATTCATGTATTGATCATAACCCACTTCAAACAAGATCATCAAATCTAAGTTTTAAGATATACCTTACGATCCCCTTGTGAAGGTGATCGTTAATTCATGTTCGGTTGTGAATTTGGACTTCGTTTAGCCTTTCAATTTGGAGAATTTGTGAAGTTTAGGGTTTTGGCTCCATGGGAGCCTTCCCTGCTCGTTGATGAACACACACACGATGTGTGTGTATGTGTGTGTTGTTTTCTTTTTAATAAAACAACTTTCAAGTTGTTCACTTTGGTCCCTCATGTTTCGTTTTAATTAAATAAGGCTACAACCCTTCGTTTAATACCAACGATACTAATATTCAACTAGGTTAATTATTCCTAGTTAATAATTATTTACAGGTTCACTTTTACCCCTAACGGTATTTTTACCCGTTCCTCTATATTAACCGGGTTTAAATTACCAAACCCATTTTTGGGGTGTTACATCTTGCATGGCTTCTACCCAGCTGTTGTCTTTCAGTGCCTCTTGGTACTTGACTGGCTGATGGAGTGATAGAAAACCAGCAAAAAGACAAATGTTTTGGGTTTGGCTTCTTGTGAGCACCCCTTCATTGATGTTGCCAATGATTTGGTCAGGTGGATGAGATCTCAAGTAGATTAAATCTCCTTGGTATGGAATGATGGCATTTGTTGGTGAAGGCTGCAAATGTGTATCATCTGAGCTAACCACTGCTGGTGACTTTGATGACCCAACAGTGGCTTCAAAAGGTGGTGGAATAGGAGGTAATGATGTGGACACATGCTGACTTTTATCCACTATTTGGGGACTTTTGTCAGCAGTGTTTGTTGATGTGGAAGCAGTGGTTGATGTGCTACTTTGGTCAACAACTGTTGAGGTAGCAGTGGTTGAGCATTGACAGTTGTTTTGAACATCTGCTGCTCTACCCAATGAGACAGACTTTTGTTGAGGAATGATGATCTCATACCCATAGTCTGGTGATGAATCCTTTGATGGACCTGCACTGTTAGTCTTGACAGCAGTATTTTCAAAAGTGAATTTATCAAGATCAAACAGATCTGCAGGATTTGCTGGGATTTTCATTGATGAAAGTTCATTGAACTTTACATTTAAGGTCTCCTCCACTGCCTTGGTCCGTGTATTAAACACTTTGTAGGCCTTGGCAGTGGTTGAGTATCCCAGATGATAACCACAGGCAATTTTGGCTGCAAATTTTGAAATGGAATCTTTTAAGTTCAAAATAAAGCATGGGCAGCCAAATACCTTGAAGTATGAGATCAGTGGTTTGATTTTATACAGAATTTCATAGGCAGACTTTTTATGCCTGGGGTTTATTAAAACTCTGTTTTGGACATAGTAAGCAGTGTTTACTGCCTCTGCCCAAAAAGTTAATGGCAAACCTGAATCAGCAAGCATGGTTCTGGTAGCCTCAATCAAAGTTCTGTTCTTTCTTTCAACTACCCCATTTTGCTCTGGTGTTCTAGGGATGCTGTACTGCCTTCAATCCCTTTCTTCACACAGAAGGCATCCAACTCCTTATTTTTGAATTCTGTGCCATTGTCACTCCTGAAGACTTTTACTGGAAGGTCAAATTGCTTTTCAACCTGTGTCACAAAGTCTTGCAAAATGGCTGCAGTCTCATCTTTTGAGTGTAAAAAGAAAGTCCATGTAAACCTAGAGAAGTCATCAACAATAACCAAACAATATCTTTTTCTTCTTGAGACTCATGACTTGAACTGGGCCAAACAAATCCATGTGCAGCATTTGCAAACACTGGGTTGTTTTGGACTCTTCAATGGACTTGAAAGAGCTTTTATGCTGTTTTCCTTTTAAACAGGAAACACAATGCTCAGGACATGAAAACAATTTTTGTGGTAAGCCTCTTACCAAACCATTTTTTGAAATTTCAGTGATTGTCTTAAGATTTGTGTGCCCCAGTCTTCTGTGCCAAAGTTCTGTCTCTTTGTTAGAGGCAGCTGAGAACAGACAGGTGACGGGTTGTCCGTTGGACAACCCTTAAATGGTTTAAAAAGATTAAAATTCCATGCTTTACTTGGTTATTTGCTTGAACTTAGTAACTACGAGTGTTCGTGTGTTTTGCAGGTAAATCGCTTAATTCGGTTAAATTGGAACCCGTAGACTACGAAATAAATACACTTCAGCATAAATATGGGGATGGCATTTAATATGTTTTAAAGGAAAAAGGTTTGACCAAAACACTAAAGTGGATGTGACTTGAGGGGGAGTTGATTATTTACTTCATCAACAATTAGGGGGGACATGATTGACATGAAACATCATCATCATCATCGAAGTCAGCAAGGTTGGAAGACTTTTTGGCACAAGTCACATAAAAAAAAGTCCATCAACAACATCTAATCATCACATTGGACTCCTTACATGCATATAGAGTGGATTGTTATTTTTTTTTTTTATATATAATAAGCACAATTCTCATCATCTTGGAGGTTGGGCTTGGGAGTCTTGTACGCAGATAAGAGAAGACAAGGGAAAGTAGAGAAGTCAACAACCTCGTCATTATTCTGATACACACACGTGAAGATTGGCAGCAATTCAACACAATTAAAAATTCATTACAATCATCACACGCATACATGAGAGGAAGCAGACATCATCATCATCACTTTTTGGGCCGACTTCCTTGATTTGGCATGCACATGGGCCGATTTGGACAATTGAGGGGGGCGTGGACTTCTGATACAAGCAGGTTGCCACCGTAATTTACGGTTCCACCGTAATTTACGGTTCCACCGTAATTTACGGTTCCACCGTAATTTACGGTGGACCTGATTCTTGCCATTTTCTCACCGTAAATCAGTCTCCAAGCGCCGTAACATATTGAAGGTCACCGTAAATTACGGTGATACCGTAATTTACGGTGGAAGCTGCATCTGAAACGTAACTGCCTCATTAAAGTTAGTTTTATTTGTGTCTTTTCATTAATCTCAGGATTGGTCGGTTTTGGGAGATCCTAGGGGCGATTTTGGCTGTGGGTACTTGGTTGCAAACATTTTCTAACATTTGGTTTATGTTTTCGATTCATATGAACACTAAACTTGTTGTTATGATGATTCACCAAGCTATGTCCGGCTAAATTTATGGTGATCATCCTGAATTGAAGGTTTGTCTATGACTTTTGTGTTTGGATTCGTATTTCTAGAATAATAGACTTGCAATGCATTTGTTTATTATGGTGTGTGAATGTTTGTTTGTAAATTGTTGATTGATGTTATAATCATATCCTAAATCGTACGTTCTTGGTGTTGTTAACAATCGAGATATCACGGGAGGGATTAGGGTTGGATATTAATCAATTGGTTATCGGGTAACAACCTCGCATTTTCATAATCCGAGTACTTAGTTCCCTTTTATCACAACAAACAATCATACATGAATCATGTCTATGTGATTCTTTCTAGTGAATTTAACACAATTGTCAAAAGCAAACCGAAAGTTTAGGATGATCGCTTTCTCTTAATCTGCTTAACAACCAATTTTGATTCGCAATTAGTTATTAATTTAGTTTTCTTAAACAACAATCCAAATCATTGATCTTTATTTTTCTGCAAATTAGGTTAATTGTAGTTAATTGCAAAGCTATAAAATCCACACACTTTCCACATACTCCCTGAGTTCGATACCCTATTACCGCTATCTACAGTTGTTATTGGGATTAAATTTGCGTGACCCACGACAATCACGTCAAATTTTGGCGCCGTTGCCGGGGAGTAGTGCGCAACGTGTGTCAGTTTGTTAGTTTTGCTTTGTTATTTTCGGGTTTACACTGGTGTGTTTAGTGTGCAGGTTCTACAGGTGCATGCATACTAGAGGCTCTCACAAAGCGTCACCATTGTCATTTGATCCGGAAATCGAAAGAACGCTAAGGCAAAACCGAGTTTTACTACGCGAAAACAGAATCATTGGTTCACCTACTTCACCCATTACACCAAGAAACATCATGGACGAAACACAAGTACCACCCACAACGGGTCAAACGACCTCATCATTTATACCTACTTCCACACAACCATCACCAAACACAACCATACCAAATTCCACTACAATTCCTACTCCACTTCATGATACTACACCAACCAACACCACACAACCGATTACTACTCAAAATGAACCCAATCTTACCTTTAGTCCTTCAGCCACAATCCCACCATTATCACACTTCTTTCCTCCATCTACAGGTCAATCATCTTCTCATTATTCAATACCACCAAATACAACCATTGTCCATACTACCTCTACGTTTAGACCATCAAACCAGTCGGGTTTTCAATACTCGACCATTCCATTTGGGCAAACTTCGGGTATAGGGGGAGATGGATATGAGGAAGGATACGAAGACTTTGAGGGCTATGATGAAGATGGGTACGCTTATGAAAGTTACGGTGATCAAGGAGAGTTCGGTTATGTGCAAAGCCAATCTCAAGGGATGGCAAGTGTAGGTGGAGTACAACAACAACTCATACCGCAACATATTCGGCCAAGACCACAAGGGCCACCAATGCAACGCCCTATCCCATTGCAACAAGTTCGGCCACAACAAGTACAACCACAATTTCAAAGGCCGATTCAATACCCACCGATGCCCCAACAACAATTTCAACAACCAATTGCACCACATGGGCCTATACCAAGACCAATGGGTCCTATTCGTCCAAGGGGTCGATTGGGTGTTCCAAGAAGGCATCTTAGGGAACAAGCAAGGGGAATAGAGGCACATTTCAGGCCGATAATTACTCAAAACCCTTCGCCGGTGGTTATCCCTCACAACAACCAAGGGAGAACCTTTGAAGTAAGAACGAATTCTTTGCAAAGTTTGCCGAAATACAAAGGGCTAGCAACGGAGGAGCCGTATTTCCACTTAGAGGCCTATGACTCAATTTGCAATACTCTTGGGAGTCAAGGTTTTTCGGCCGATGATATCAAGTTGGTATTATTTCAATTTTCTTTGGAGGACAAGGCAAAGAAGTGGTTCTACACTTTGCCTTCAGCATCTATTTATACTTGGGCGGAGATGCAACAATTTTTTCTAGACGAATTTTACACCGCCCAAAAGACTAATGATGCTAGAAAAGGGTTGAGGAGCTTCCAACAACAACATGGTGAGATGTTCCATGAGGCATTTGAACGTTTCAATATGATGATTAAAAATTGCCCTCACTATGGGATTGAACTTTGGGAGTTGATGAATGCCTTCCACGAGGGGTTGAGTGCCGAAGATGCTCGCGATTTAATGTCCATTACCGGTGGGACTTTTGGCACAAATTATGAAAATGATGATTGGGAGTTCTTGGAGAATATGGCAAGTACATCAAAGAGAAAGGCTCAAGCATCGAGGAGAGCGCGACCGGCCATTGCCCGACCTCAAGTGCATGCAATAGATGATGGTAATTGTCACACCCCCAAAATCCACCTGCGGAGTACTACCGCTTAGAGGCGTGACTGACCAGGATCCAGCCACCAATCATATTGAACAAGCATGTAAGTAGTTATAAAAATCCAACCAATACAATTGGTGTTCAAACAAAACATAGTTAAGTTGCAAGCGGAAGCATAAGTCTTAAAACAAAATATGAGTTTAATTGTTCCAAAGTTTAACGTGGCACACAGCCGTCCATGTCCCACAACGATCCTCCTCCATGCAAGCTCCAGTTGAGAACCTAAGGACCTGCAAAGCATGTAGTAACGAGTCAACAACTAGTTGAGTGAGTTCACGGTTGGGTGTTCGTTTTAAGTTGTTTCGAAAACAGTTTCCTTTATCTGGCATCCTGCCGTGGGGGTTACCCCATAGTTAAAAACGTGACTTGTTTATTCCCGGTTACTCTGGCAATCCAGCCGTGGGGGCTACCCCTTGTTAGTTATCTGGCATTTCGGCCGTGGGGGCTACCCCATGTATACACTAGACTCGTTACCATATCGACTGCTGACTGTAGTCATGTTTATGTGCCCTGAAACTGTCAATGTCTATCAGCATTGACGTGCCCCAGATCCATTAGTTCACGCCCGTCCTCTGCGGCACGGTGTGAGGTTTGTCAAACCTAAATAGCGCTATCTAACTAATGACCCGCTCGCCATTGGCCCGGCGATTAAGTCGATATAAAAAGGAGGGACTTCGTGATAGAGTTTTGGTCTAGTACGAGTTATCTGTCCGTGAGGACGAGGAATTACATTCCTGAACCTTTGCTGTCCTACCCAAGGAGGACGAGGAACCCAGTTCCTTAACCCCATTCCCAACCCAGGGAATCCCATGCTTTGTAGAGGGTGTGAACTCACCTTGGTTTGCTCGGTAGAAACACAGAAAAGTCAAACAAGCAATGTTGTGGCTACTCACGTCCTATCATAGTTGTATCATACAAGTCAGGTTCCAACCATGTATTGCACGTATGTTCTACACGTATGCTAGCACGTTGCATGCAAGTTCATCTATAGCAGCCCAAATAATCGTTCATAAACAACAGTACGTATGAGGTCCGTGTAGTAGGCCCAAAGGTCCGGCCCAAACAATTAAGTCCGAAATGGGGTGCAAGCCCAAACAGCGAGTATCCGTGTATAGTCTCGAGTCGCAACTAGGTGTTTGCGACTCGCAACCGGAGTCGCAACCATGGTTTCGGTTCATGCTGTCTTGGTTACGAGTCGCAACCGGACTCGCAACAATGGTTTCGAGTCACAAAGTTGGTGTGCTGATCATGTGTGGTTTCGAGTCGCAACCAGGTGTTTGCGACTCGCAACCGGTGTCGCAATCGGGGATCTCGACTCGTTGTGCTTGGTTTCGAGTCGCAACTGATGGTTTCGGTTGGACAGGAGCTGATTCGGTACAGTGTACTACCCACTAACATTCTGATTTCATGTAACAGTTTGTACTATCCAACCAAAATCCTTAAACATGTTTCTTGTCTAGCAAATTACTAAAAATGGATCAAACATATCAGATTTCAAATATTCAACATGTTCATATGATATTCAACAAGTTCTTCATGTGTTCATCATGTTCATCTTGTTCTTCAATATTCAAGTAGTTCATCTTCATTCCTATGAACCTAGGTCTAACAAGAATCATGAACAACTTATCAACAAATCACCCTAATAGCAAGCTTTCGGTTCTTAACACAAGAGTACACAATCCGATTTATATGAACATCAACAACTAGTGTTTTAGACTACATTTAAACACAAAACATCATGAGTTCATTATGCCACATATCCGAAATCAAAGCATGTTCCGATTATCAACATCATACACACGATTCACAAGCACATCATCATTGTACAAACGGTTCTAGTTCAATCATGTCATCCATAACATCAAACATCAAACATCATAAACACTAACCAACAAACATCATAAACACTAACAAGCATCATAAACACTAACAAGCATCATAAACACTAACAAACATCATAAACACTAACCGGTTGTGAGGTGGTGAAAGATGAAGCTTTGTTTGGTGTGAACAAGCAAATCCGAGAAATCCTTTTGAGGTCGGTTGGTTTGATCCGAGAAGAAGGAGAAGAGTGTGATGCTTGGTGTCTAGGGTTTTAGTGAGAGAATGGAGAGTGTGTGTGTAGAGGAGAGTATGAGTGTTATCAAAATGGCAACATGTCTAACTATCAAGTTTATATATCCGCTCCTAGTAATACACCCTAGTGGGCTCTCGGATAGGCTAAGTGTGGGTGTGTGGCCCAACCGGCCCAATGTTGCATCGTTCACTCGAGACCACATGGTCTCGAGTCGGGTTCTTGTGTCTCGGTTCATATATACATACATCGCATACTCACAAGCACACACAAATAACACATAATCACGTAAAGGTTCATTTGTCATTAATCACATAAGCTAACTAGCCACGCGTTTAAGCATACACGAAAGGTTCTAGATTTCGAGTTGTCACAGTAATGTTCAAACTACTAACCAAATTTATGATGTTTGTGCTGTGTGTAATGAAATAGGTCACGCGGCTGAAAATTGCCAAGGAATGGTGGAAGGGCAATATGAAGAGATTCATGCGGTTCAAGGTTAAGGTCAAGGAGGGGGTGGTAGAAACTACAATAACATGAATTCTAATACCTACCATCCCGGGTTGAGGAACCACCCAAATTTTCGGTATGGGAACCCTTCAAATCAAGCTAACCCGAATTTCCAAGGAAACCAAGGATTTCAAAGGCAATATCAAACGGGTCAAAGCTCTTTGGGTGGAAATGAGATGATGGAGATGTTGAAGGCGATGCAAAGTGAAATGCAACGAATGAACCATCGTGATGAGGTTCGGATGCAAAAGGACGAGGTTCGTGACAAAAGCATCCAATCGTTGACCACTCAAATGGGTCAACTTGCGAGTGACGTGGCGATATTGAAGAAAGCAAAAGGTCAATTACCAAGTGACACGGTGACAAATCTCAAGAACACAAAAAGCATTAACATCAATGTGGTAAGCACCGTTCCAAATACTAAATTTAATGAAACATTGCTAACTTCTTCGTATCAAGTGAATGCAGGTTTGGAAAAAGATGCCGAAGTCGAGAATGATAAAGAGTATGAAGCGCCAACCGTGCCTATCCGTGTGGGAAAATTAAAAATCCCTCACGCATTGTTGGACTACGGGGCAAGCATGAGTGTGCTACCAAGCGATCTATACGATATGTACGACTTTGGTCCACTTGAAGGTATAGACACCATGGTGAGCTTGGCGGATGGAAGTTGGAGGCGTCCACGGGGAATGGTTAGGAATGTTAAGATTCAGTTGGGAGAATTTGAATATCCGGTGGATTTTCTAGTTTTGGACTATGCTTCTACCAACATGGCATCACAACAAAGGGTAATCTTAGGTCGACCGTTTCTATACACAGCAAATGCTCAAATTAATTGTAGAGACGAGATTATTACCATGACCGAAAAGAACCGTAGGTTGTATTTTGATGTTCAAACTAGAGTGATTAGTTATGAGCCCATTGAGAGGAAGGGTGGTGAGTCTATTGATTGTATGAAAAATGTGTTTCAAAGATTGAGAAAAAAGCACCCACCGGACCGTGAAGAAACACATATGGGTTCAAGCAGGAGTGTATTTGATTACCCACTGAGTCAAAATGAGACGGATGCATTTTGCCCAATGACAAGCTACAGTGGGGGAGGTGATAGGAACCGATTCTTTGAGCCACCATAAATGGTGGTGGCACGGTCTGGCTGAAGACTCGAAATTTAGCGCTGCTCGGGAGGCAACCCGGGGTTTTATATTGATCTTGTTGTTTTTATCTTTCTATGTTTCAGGGCCATGGCGACATTCAAGTGTGGGGAAGATGTGCGGATATTTGGGTGAAGGTGGTGATAGGAAGTCAGATTGTCTACAACATCTGTTGTGGCAAACTTCACCAGGTCAATGTACTCTGTCCTTAGTCTTGTTATGTCCTTTAGTTTTGAAATATTGGTAGTTAGTTCGTTTGCTTTATGATAAAAAAAAAGAAATTTGGGGTTTGAGAGTTTAAGCAAAGGCTGATGTTGTGGGTTAAAAGCGATCATTCCCTCAAAGCCATACATTGGGACAATGTATCCCAAGTGTGGGGATGGGGGAAATTTTTGAGAGTTTTAAAAAATTTTGTAAATCCGAGCAAAATTGTTAAAATTTGAAAGCTTAATATTGTACCATTTGACACACCGACACCCATTCCTAGTCTTTTCTTGGTGAGGATTTGAGCCACACATGATTGTTATTGATATTTCATTGTTTGAGTGGCGTTGTGTGTTGTGTGTTAATAGAACTTGTGTGTGAATACTTGTTAAATCCTAGAATTAGCATGCTTTTGAAAATGATAGGGGGACTTTTAGGAAGCCTCCTCTAGATGTGTGAGAGTGCGGGATTGGTGGGTTGGACCTCATACTTTACATATATGAGCTTGGTATTGTGAGGGGTGGGGGTTTGGTCCTTAGAAAGCCATGTTGAGCCTTAGACCATTCGATTATGACCCGAGCCTACTTCCTACAAAAAATTTACCTTTTGAGATGACCCGGTTTAAGAGATTTAGTATGTAGTATTGATGTTCTTGTATATATTGTTGAGTTTGATGAGTTAAAAAAAATAAAATAAAATAAAAGAGAAAAAAAAAGAGAAAGAGAAAAATATGAAAAAGAAAAAAAATGTATTTAGTTGCAATAGTAGTTGAGAATGTTGAAGAAGTTGTGTATATAATTGATGTTTGCTTTGTTTAGTGGTAGAAATAAAAACCGGGTCAAATCAATTAGCTCTCGCATATATATTCCACCATTCTCCTACCTTTGCACCTAGCCCCGTTACAACCCGCAAGTCCCTTTGATTCTAAAGCATGCTAAATACTCAATAGGAGGAGACTTGATTTTTATACAAGCTTGTCGCACAAACACACACACGCGTTGAGTGGTTTAGCATTATGTGCTAATATTTCTTGTCACCGAGAGTTTTTGTGAGGGGTGTGTCTTGTGGTATGATTGAAGGTTAGTAGAAGGACGATATATTTTAGCTTGGTTTGCATGTTGATCGCTTGTGGTTTTGAAATAATTTTCGAATGGGTTGCTTGGGACAAGCAACAGGTAAGTGTGGGGATGTGACGGGTGGTCCGTTGGACAACCCTTAAATGGTTTAAAAAGATTAAAATTCCATGTTTTACTTGGTTATTTGCTTGAACTTAGTAACTACGAGTGTTCGTGTGTTTTGCAGGTAAATCGCTTAATTCGGTTAAATTGGAACCCGTAGGCTACGAAATAAATACACTTCAGCATAAATATGGGGATGGCATTTAATATGTTTTAAAGGAAAAAGGTTTGACCAAAACACTAAAGTGGACGTGACTTGAGGGGGAGTTGATTATTTACTTCATCAACAATTAGGGGGGACATGATTGACATTAGGGGCGTGAATTTCTGACACGACCCGAAAACCCGACACGAACCTAACACGAAATTCGCGGGTTTAGGTTTAGTCTAAACGGGTTCGGGTCAGTTTCAGGTTGAACCCGCGAACCCGTTTAGGTTAACGGGTCGGGTTCGGGTCAACCTGGTCGGGTTGGCGGGTTGACCCGTTTAACACATTTATACTATATTATTTTTTTTTTACAATATATTTTATGTCATAAATTAAATGGGGTGTGTATTTTATGCAATGATTATAACTTAAAAAGAGAAATTAACATAGATTTTATAATTTAAATATGATATTATTATATACATTTGTATTTTTTAGTGTAAATTTTAATTTTAATATATTAATTTCAGAAAAAAATAAAAAAATTCGGGTTGAACGGGTCGTGTTCGGGTCAACCCATGAAACTTCGGGTCGTGTTCGGGTTCTTATGTAGGATACGATTTTCGGGTTCGGGTCAGGTTCGGGTTTGTGTAAAATTTTCGGGTTCGGGTCGGGTTGAACCCGCCAACCCGCGAACACGACCCGTTTAGCACCCCTAATTGACATGAAACATCATCATCATCATCGAAGTCAGCAAGGTTGGAAGACTTTTTGGCACAAGTCACATGAACAAAAGTCCATCAACAACATCTAATCATCACATTGGACTCCTTACATGCATATAAAGTGGATTGTTATTATTATTATTTTTTTTATATAATAAGCACAATTCTCATCATCTTGGAGGTTGGGCTTGGGAGTCTTGTACGCAGATAAGAGAAGACAAGGGAAAATAGAGAAGTCAACAACCTCATCATTATTCTGATACACACACGTGAAGATTGGCAGCAATTCAACACAATTAAAAATTCATTACAATCATCACACGCATACATGAGAGGAAGCAGACATCATCATCATCACTTTTTGGGCCGACTTCCTTGATTTGGCATGCACATGGGCCGATTTGGACAATTGAGGGGGGCGTGGACTTCTGATACAAGCAGGTTGCCACCGTAATTTACGGTGGACCTGATTCTTGCCATTTTCTCACCATAAATCAGTCTCCAAGCGCCGTAACATATTGAAGGTCACCGTAAATTACGGTGATACCGTAATTTACGGTGGAAGCTGCATCTGAAACGTAACTGCCTCATTAAAGTTAGTTTTATTTGTGTCTTTTCATTAATCTCAGGATTGGTCGGTTTTGGGAGATCCTAGGGGCGATTTTGGCTGTGGGTACTTGGTTGCAAACATTTTCTAACATTTGGTTTATGTTTTCGATTCATATGAACACTAAACTTGTTGTTATGATGATTCACCAAGCTATGTCCGGCTAAATTTATGGTGATCATCCTGAATTGAAGGTTTGTCTATGACTTTTGTGTTTGGATTCGTATTTCTAGAATAATAGACTTGCAATGCATTTGTTTATTATGGTGTGTGAATGTTTGTTTGTAAATTGTTGATTGATGTTATAATCATATCCTAAATCGTACGTTCTTGGTGTTGTTAACAATCGAGATATCACGGGAGGGATTAGGGTTGGATATTAATCAATTGGTTATCGGGTAACAACCTCGCATTTTCATAATCCGAGTACTTAGTTCCCTTTTATCACAACAAACAATCATACATGAATCATGTCTATGTGATTCTTTCTAGTGAATTTAACACAATTGTCAAAAGCAAACCGAAAGTTTAGGATGATCGCTTTCTCTTAATCTGCTTAACAACCAATTTTGATTCGCAATTAGTTATTAATTTAGTTTTCTTAAACAACAATCCAAATCATTGATCTTTATTTTTCTGCAAATTAGGTTAATTGTAGTTAATTGCAAAGCTATAAAATCCACACACTTTCCACATACTCCCTGAGTTCGATACCCTATTACCGCTATCTACAGTTGTTATTGGGATTAAATTTGCGTGACCCACGACAATCACGTCAACAGGCATCAGCTCTGGGACACTCTTTTGACATATCAACAACATAAACATTGCCACTTCTTTGAGCAACAAGTTTTGTTTGACCAGTTTTGATTATTGCTTCAATCTTTTTGACCATTTCTGGTCCAACAATCCTACAACACTCCTTTGTGAAGAATGACCCATACCCCTTGTCACTCATTTGTGAAACACTCAGGAGGTTGAATTTCAGACTGTCTATCAGATTGACATTTTCAAATTTTACATTGCCAGACTGTACTGTACCAGACCCCAGAACTTTCCCTTTACTGTTATTCCCAAAGGATATATCACCCCCTCCATGAATTTTGAAATCTTTGAGTAGGGCTTTACATCCAGTCATGTGCCTGGAGCCTCCACTATCAACATACCAGAGGCTATCTAAGCAGGCAGAAGCTCCCTGCACATGAAGTAAAAGGATTAGTTCATTAGGGTTTCCAAAGCCAATAAGGCTTTGGATGGGGTCTCCACAGTGTCTGGGATGGATGCAGATTGATGGACAGTGGTTAAGTCAGGGGTTTGGACAGTTTTAGGACTGTTTCTTGCTAACCACTGTTGGGGGTCTTGACCAATCACCTGTTGATAACCAAAAGGATGCCTATTCACTTTAGGTTTAGAGAGCCTTTTGTAGGTCTCATAAACGTGTGGAATCCTTTGGTAAGATGATTGTCCCTTACCTCTTCTGAACTGGTTGGCGGGGGGTGCATCAGTAACCTGAACATCTCTTTTGACAGATGTTTGGTTCAGCTGTTTTGTGACAGCTGTTTGAACTGGCACAAACAGTGGTTGGTTTTTGGTGAATTTGACAGATGATGTTGATGGACTCAAGGATGTTTTTGCAGTGTATTCATTCTTTTTCACATCAAAGTTTTTGAGATACACACATGCTTGAGTTTTGTGGTTTGATTTACCACAAAAAATGTAGCTTTCAGCAGAAACAATGACACTTGTTTTGTTCAAATCATATGCTTTTAAATGGAAACAGTCTTTTGTTAGATGATTCCTTTTCTCACAAAATTCACAAAACAGGTTATTGATCTTTTCTCTCTTCTTTCTCTTTTCAGACTCCTTTGCAACAGAGTTTTTAACCTCTGTTGGGATGTCCTTGAGAGGAATGATTTTAGCTTTTGGAGTTTTAACACCATCAATGGTTGTAAAGTCCATTGGCTTGAAATTTTAAAGAATATCACACTCATCAGACCATGTGGGTTTAAACTGATATTTCTCAATCTCCTCAAAAGTAGAGGATCCCATTGGTCTATCAAGTGTGATTTTGTTACCAAGTTTGTCAGTGATTTTCACTTCTTTTCCATTCTTGTTTGTGTGGATGAACTCAGTTGTTACATCAGTGGTTTGAACAGATTTTTCAAAAGCAGTGTTTTCATCATCATGTTTTCTATAACCAACACCAAATTTCACATTGCTTTTAATTTGTTTTTCAAGCATAACCTCATACCCCTTACATGACTCCACCCATTTTTCACAGGTGATCTGGGTGGACTCCAACTCCTTTTTGCAAACTTGGTATTTTTCTACCATAGTTTGGAGTTGGGTTTTGGTTATGCTCTGCTCTTCTTTCAGACTGCTGATCTCTTTTTCTTTTTTAGTCAATTTATTTTTAAGTTCTTTTAAAGATCTTTCAAATTTGACTTCATCAGTTAAGATTTTATCCCGAAGGTTTTCATTTACCTATTTGATGTTAGCAAAAGCAATAATGCAATTGTCAGAACACAGTTTTTCAAGAACTTGAGGAGATACCTTGGCAGCAGCCATCATTGCACAATCACATTGATGATTTTCTTCATCATCAGCTCTTACTTCTTTCTCACCTGCTTTCTTCTCTTCCTTTTCTTCTTTATCCTCTTCGGGCCATGGATTTGTCAGTGGTTCAATCAGGGTTCCTGAACTTTCTCCCAGCAGTAGTTCACCAGCCACAGCAGTAACCACTGCTTCAGTCACCTCATCCACTGTTTCAGCACTTAGCTGTTCACCTTCAGTTTCAATCCCCTCTGGTATTGACTCTAATGCCATCAAACAAAATTCATCATTAGAAGGTTCATTAAAGGCATAGAGTGCAAAATTTTCATCACCAAGATCATCAGGCATACTGCTCCAGTCAACAAAGCCTTGAGTGAAGAAGCTTTGCTGATCTGGTTGTACTGCTACTAGAGCAGCTGTTTGAGGTGCAACAGTTTGCACTTGTGCCTGAGGGACAGGGGTTTGAACGTACTAAATTTGTGGAACAGTGGTTTGGACATAATGCACAGGCACAGGGGCAGCAGCATAGTGAGCAGTGTTAACATGAGCTGCAGGGGTATATTGGGTATAGTGCACAGTGCTTTGATTTTGTGGTCTAGGGTTTGAGCTGGGATGAGTGATTATAGGACCAGTAGTTTAACTCCTGCATTCCCTAGCAAAATGACCTAGCCTATTGCACTTGTAACACTTGATTTTTGATTTATCCAACCCCACCCTTAAATTCCCATGTAACCCTGGGAATTTTCTCCCTGTTCTTTTGTAGAATTTGCTTGTTCTTACACTAAGCAAAGCCAACTGATGCAAAATGTCCATCTCTTCTAAGTCAGTGGGATCAAAATGTTGCAAATCATTAAGTTCAAAGCACAAATTATCTGACATCTGGTTTTCACAGTTTGCAGTAAAAGCATAATTTGCAGAGTGAGGATCAGGGTTGTTAAAATTACCACCAGCAGTTATATCAATGAAGTGATCATAACCCTGATCCTTACCACTGCTACCAGATTCTTCCTGACCAAAAAGAGCTGTGTTACCGAATGAATAATCATCAGCAACTTTTCCAGACTCTTGCAACTTCTTTTTCTGGTTCAACTCCCTTTCATAGGTCAGGAGTCTACCATGAAGTTGGGTCAGGGTCAGATCTTTGAACTCAGCAGAGTTTCTAGTGACAAAAGCTATGGTGTCCCATTTTTCTGGTAGTGACCTAAGGAACCTGCTATTTTGAGTTGAATTTGGAAAAGTTACTTTAACAAGCCTTAGTTCACTAATGAGACAACTGAATCGTTCAAATTGCTGAGTTAGTGATTCACCCTTGATGTGACAAAATGTTTCATACTGTTGATTCAGAATTTCCCTATTGTTCTCAATGACTTCTTATGTCCCCCCAAACTGTTCCTTCAATGCATCCCATAGCTCTTTGGCACTGTTACAGTGTAACAGTCCAGCATAGATCTCATTAGGTAATGCGGATGCTATGATGCTAAATGCTTTGGCATCGAGTTCGAACTTTTGAAAATCAGTTTCAGTATAGTTTTCAGTTGGTTTAGGAACGAACTTCTTTGCGTCCTCAGTGTAACACCTGTGCCTTCACGGCCATCAAACAAATACCAAACCAATGAAATATTATATTTCATACTTGGGATTTGTAAAAATATGTGTATCATTTGCACATATCAATTCTTGTTCAATTTCAAACTCTAAATCGCTTTCTGGAAGGTTATACGAGCACCGATGCGTAAATATAACCAGTTTAATGCAACAAACACTCCGGAATAGTGACAAAGGCTTAACATACCTTAAATAACCTTTACATAACTTAGAAATAAGTTTTGAAGGCTTTGGTATGGCAAAAACAAGTTAATTCGCTTACAGGGACTAAATATGACAAACTGCGAAAGTATGTCAATTTGAACTGTAACGAACATTCCGGAACATAACCATAAGTTAAACACACCTTAAATATCCTTTACATAGCTTAGAAATAGGCTTTGAGGGGTTCGGTGTGCTAAAATAAACTTTTGGGTCATTCAGGGACTAAAAGTGTCAAAAAGTGCACAAGTTTGCATTTTCGCGCATAACTTACATTCTGAATACATCCGGACATCCAAAAATTTATGTGAGCATGACTATATTATATTTTAGTGTTCGCCATAAGAAAAATCCATTCGTCACGTCATTTGGATCGTTTTTCGCGCTTATGCGCATTCCGTCGTAATTAAGCGAACATCGCGTTCGTACGACCAAACGAACTGACATCCGACATATTTTTGAGCATGTTTCATGTCCACAATGTTTAGGCAACATTTTAGGGCCTTAAAGTTGGCTTTACGGGCCTTAGAAGTGTCGGGAATGGCCTTAAACGCGTGCAGGGGCTGAAACTGTCATTTTTGAAACTTATTTTCGGATCAGAAGCCCCAAGCGGCCCGCATTAGATTTGTCTAATGCTGAAGCGGGCCGCCTCAGCCTCTGCAGACCAGATTCATTGTTTTTACAGCTGGTTGCAGCTGTTTAGCACCTCCAATCCCTCTTCCACATGTCAATTCCCTATGGTGAGTGGCCATTTGACACACCACAACATTCCAACACATGTACGGCCTTGATCGTGCCCTCTTTTCCATGAAACGATCTCAACGGTTACCCGAAAACTATATATACCCATCCACCCCCATTGCATTTTCTCACAAGATTCTTGATTTGAGAGCTCTAAGTTGAAACCATTGTTTCATACCTGAGTTCTTGAATCGAGATTAGCATTCGGGGACCCTGGGTAAGTATTCTTTCGTTCTTTTCCTTATTTTACTGCTTTTCGAGTAAGAAAGTCAAACTTTGTTTGACTTTCAGCGTTGACCAGTAATGGTCAATGCGAAGTTCGTTTGAACTTCGCAACGTGAGTGTAATCACGTTGGTCATAGTCCCTTGGGACTATGCCCACTGATTACCACGTTGTCTAGGGTCGTAGGGTAGGCGATCTGATAAATCGCCTATACCTTCGAACCCGACCCAGTTTGGTCGATCATTAGGATCCGACCAAATACATTAGGTGACCCTAGTATAGGGCATAACCTTCCGAGGTTATACCCTATGGTCACATCGTTTAAGTAGTTGTATGATAAGTAGTTTATATGCCTTAGGTAAATTACCAGAATACCCTTTTCATGTATAATTGGTAATTAAGCATATGTAACCTAAACTTTTGTCACATAACTGATTATGTAACATGTTTAGGCATATAACACTTGTCATAGGGCTAGTTAGACGGTCCGAACGCGTTTCACGCGCACGACGCGTTAAAGTAGCATAAGCTTCCTAAACGGGTCGTAATGGGTCGAAAGCACTTAGGTTAAGTTTCATTTAGTATGTAGGCTTTGTTAAACCATATCATATGAGTTCCTACACTCATTTGGTTTACAAACCCTAATGCTACCCAATCTTCCGATTTAGGTCCGGTTAATTAACATAGTTACCTATATTAGGTGCCGTTTGATTTCCGTGATCTCTAGCTTTGTTTGGTTGTTACTCAAGGACTACTGAGCAATCTCAAGTGAGTACATAGACCCCTCTTTTACTGTTTTCCAAACTGTTTTGGGGTGGAACACATGTGCCTACTTGTTACTTTCAAGCTTTCCTGTTTTCACATCATATACATGCTATGTTCGTTAGTACATAATAGTACATGATTTCATTTCATCTTATGCTAGGTGTGCCCATTGTGTGCATTACTTAGTACATTGTTTTACATGACATTTCATGCTAGGTGTGCCCATTGTGTGCATTACTTAGTACATTGTTTTACATGACATTTCATGCTAGGTGTGCCCATTGTGTGCATTACTTAGTACATTGTTTTACATTACATTTCATGCTAGGTGTGCCCATTGTGTGCATTACTTAGTACATTGTTTTACATTACATTTCATGCTAGGTGTGCCCATTGTGTGCATTACTTAGTACATCGTTTTACATGACTTTTCACGCTACGTATGTTCATTTGATTACATACTTAGTGCATCGTTTTCACATGCTTACATTTTGTTATGACATTTGGTTTGTTTACATGGGACAATACATTCATTAACATTAGCTACGCCGTTCGTTAGTAGGTAGTGGTACCATAGGAATTGACAACTCCCGTTCCGGACATCCCAGGGAAAGGGGACAGAAAGGAATGACCGAATTCGTTGACATTAAGACAGATAGACCTTTAATTTGTTTAAAGGGTTTATCACCACAGTCGCCAGGCTTGGATGTATGCATTTTCACAATACCGCATAAATGTTCATATTCAGTATAGCATGCATTTACACAAGACATGATATTGATTTAAACACAGTTTTACTTCAATACTTTGCTTTTGTGCATATGGTTTAGTTGAGACATTTCACTAGCCATACATGACATTTTGACATAGACATTTGACATAGACATTTCGACATAGACATTTTAACATGATTTACATTGATCATGCATTTACACATTACATGATTTACATTGATCATGCATTTACACAAAACATAACGTTGATTTAAACTAAGTTTTACTTCAATACTTTGTTTTTGTGCATTTCACCTATGGTTTAGTTGATGCGTTTTCACTAGCCATACATATCATTTAGGTTACACATTACATGATTTACATTGATCATGCATTTTGACATATTATTCAATACATTTGACAAATTCATTTATACATGGACAATCTACATTGTTGGTTTGGTTTGATTAAGTGATTAAGTAACGATGCGTGTGTAATATGATACAAGCATGGTGGATACGCCGCTGGTACTTCCTATATATAAGTGTTTGTATGGTATTACATATCGTAGCGTTATTTGAATCATTTCAATTTGAGATATATAACATTTTATACAAATAACATACTTTTCACAAGACATTGTTTTACAAACAACTTATCTTATACAAACTCATTTTACATGGTTATTCATTTAACCTGACATTTATTTATACATATCATCTGATCTTATCGTTTTTCAAATGATTTACAAAACAAAGCAAATAACAAGGTTCATGACTAAACATTTTCTCAAACATAAGTCATGAAACCTATTTTTCACAAAACCTATGTATCTCACCGGCATTTTTATGCTGACGTACCATATTTTCACATGTGTTTTTCAGGAGCTGTTGCATAAGATGATCAAGATACACTTAGGCGGACATGGGCCTTAGTGACAATAAAAGATGCAGACTAGTTAATTATGTTGTATTTCCATGTTTGTTTAGACATTGTAACACTTCTAATGAATAAAACGAAACTTTAATTTCCATGGTTGTGAAACATTAATTCTGTTACAACACTCCCCGATGTTTCCGCCACGTTTTGTATGTTCTATGTGGTCGGGGTGTGACACTCAGCACTTGGCACCATAGGAACATGGGGACCAAAAACAACAGACCTCCAACATCCAGTGTTCTGTTGAGCAAGGATGTGACCCATCCTTCTCTCCCAGATGTTGTATTCGTTACGTTTAAGCATGGGTGGTTTAAAAAGTGAGCCAATGTTATTCTTATCATCTTGTGATTGTGACGTCATCCTGGTTGTTTTACAGACACTGATTAATCAACTTTGATGGTGATTAAACATTGCTCTGTTTTTCAACACAAACGAACAAACTATCAGTATCAACTTTTATGAGCTGAACTATTTACGTCAAAATGATTGTTAAATCAAATTTGACTGTACTAGCTCTGATACCAATTGTTGGAACTGAGTTTGGTTTTGATTGTATTTTTCGTTTGAATTAAGATGAAGATGGATGAGTTGTGCAGCGGAATTAAGATGGAAACAAACTTTGCATACAATCAAACGAGAGTATTGCTTTGATCAAACATTTTTCACAAAGAACCGAAAGATTGAATTTATTTCAATTACGATTACAATGCAATGTTGAATACAAACTCCCCCTCAGCCAGAGCTCAGTGTTTGTTCGTGCAGAGAAGACGATTTTGCAAAGAGCTAATAGAACAGTACAGAGCACTGTTCTATTTATAGGTACTAGCAAACCACTGAGCATCTAAGCTGACGTCACCATGAAAGTGACATCTAACCTCCTAACAAACTCTAACCTCTGATCAACACAAACACTGCTATGCTAACTACTGCTATTACATTTCATTACATAAAAGACATCTAATAACTGCTGCATCCTTCCACTGCTGTGAACCCAGCAGTACTTGTTCCGGATCAGCAGTGCTTGACTCAAGGCAGCAGATTGAACAGCAGAGCTTTAGTCTTTTATCAGGCCTTTACTTGATCAGCAGTTTGTAGGTCAGCAGTTTGCAAGATCAGTAGATAGGAGGTCAGCAGATGTTGAAACCACTTTCAAGGGGAGAGACTTGTATGTAACATCTGCTTATTCTGGATCCACTGCTCTGATCCAGTTTTGGCTTTAATTATATGTTCCTCTGGTAGGGTTCAATCCCAACAGTATCATATGACCTGTTTAAGATACGAACACAATCTGTTAAGACATGAACATGACTTGTTTAAGACACGAACACGACATGTTAAGACACGAACACGACCTGCTTAACACATGAACACAACCTATTAAGACACGAAAACGACCTGTTTAAGACACAGACCCGACCGAATTGGGGAAGCTGTGAACTGAATTAGGAATGGCGGTGTTTGTGAGAGTGATTTAAAAATTAGGGTTTAGATTGTGAAAAGAACCGCGTGTATTTATATATAATTCATCCCAGGTCCCACGACTGATGACCCCATGTCCACACCCACATATAAAAAAATTTAATTTTTAATTATTAATGTGTACTTAACGGGTCTTAACAGCTTAACGAGTTTTAACCTGTCTAGACACGAAACCTGTTAAGGTCTTATCTTGTCGACCTGTTTTAGACACGAAACTTGTTAAGGTCAAACACGAAACATGATAACTTCGTGTAGGTTCGTGTCGTGTTATCGTATTTGTGTCAGAATTACCAGCCCCACATATAAGCGTGTTGTGCTATGCTTGTTCTTATAATTTCCAACATAATACTTAATCTAAAAAGAATAATACTTGTGTAAACTATTTTTTATTGATAAGTATGTATCAAATCTATTTTCTGACAATTTTACACCAATTGATTTCAAACGGGAAATTAAATATTCACCTTTATAGTTTTGATATGGATTAAATTGCATTTCTTGATGTGGATTGCTCTCTTCGCTAATTTCAAGTCACAAATTTTTAGTTGTTGATTGATTATAAACAAAAGTATGGTTGTAAAAATTCTGACTAG
Organism: Helianthus tuberosus; assembly: GCA_030545235.1. Classification (NCBI taxonomy): domain Eukaryota; kingdom Viridiplantae; phylum Streptophyta; class Magnoliopsida; order Asterales; family Asteraceae; genus Helianthus; species Helianthus tuberosus. The sequence goes on from CM060391.1 coordinate 40,247,587, forward strand.
TCTTTGATTAATACCCAATTAGTCGCCAATTAATTACAATTAATCCCGATTAATTCCAATTAATCGTTAGTCCCCACCCCACTGGCCAATTAACGACTAGCGATTTCTACAACCATGAACGGAACCAAGAATGAGAAAAGTGTTTTCGACATTCAAATCACAATTAACATCCACACCATGATCTTGTCTACTCTTTATGACCTAATAATCTTTAAACCTCCACTTGCTACGTCTTCATAACTTACGGTCTCCAAGCAAAATTTAAAAGGAAGAACATGATTGAAATAGCGAATATGTATAGGGGCGGAGCTTTTAAAGCATAAATCATAATGTGATTTATTTTATAGTTAATTGCCATTTCCGTCCATGTGGTTTGTCCAATTATGTCAGTCCAAACCAAATTTCAAATTTATACCATTTTCGCCCCTGACATTCTGGAAACATGTCAGTTTCGTCCAATAAACTAAGGTTGAATCGAATAAATAGCTAAACCACATGGACGAAAATGACAGTTAACTCATGTTTTTTGGACGGAACTAACATGTTTCAAGATTGTCAGGACGTAAATAATACAAATTTGAAATTTGGCTTGAACTGACATAATTAAACAAACTATAGGGACATAAATGACAGTTAACTCTTTATTTTATAGTTAGGCCCTTTGGTTATTCTAAGAACAAGGAAACTTTTAAAACAATTTAAAGTCAATATCATACATTTCGTTAGATATTGTGTTATATTATTAATGTAGTTATATATTATTAATGTACTAAAGAATTTGAAGTGTTTGTGTGTGGCAGCGTTTCAAACAGGATTTACCCAAGATTTTTGGGAATTCCATAATTGATTTCCCGGGTTTCATTTTTTTAATAGGTGATGGCAAACCAATCGATTCATAAATTCCGGTTATTTCAAATATGTAGATAAAGGTTGTTAGTCATCATAGTTATCAAGCTATGGAGTATATATATACACACACAAATATGAAACTATTCAACTCAAAGAGAAGTATTATTCAGTAATTTTTTTGCTTATGTTCTGTGATTTTTTTCAACGATCATACTTCTAGTTAACCCAATCACCTTCATATCTCCCATGAACATAACTCACCCTCATAAACATTGCCCTTGCACCAAGAACAAGATCTTTAAGCTTTATTAGATTAATATATTATGGGTTCTTGGTGAAGTGTTCTGAAAGTGGGGTTTATTACTACAACTTGAATGGGATATATGGAGGTGATTGTGTTCACCAGAATATGATGGTTATGGTGTCAAAACTTGGGCGAAAAGGATTCGATATTCATATCCGGAATGTATAGACTTGGTTATGGTGTTTATAGATTCTACAAAGGGGATTATGTATGTTGGAGAATGGACATGGAGTTGTTCATACATGTGTAGATGGAGAAATCAAAGGAGGTATCTACATGAACTTATTTAGTTTAACATCTTTTGATTAATATAATACGCAAATGTTTGATTATAGATCGTCATGTGTATTATATACATGTTATCTTTCATATTTTAATAAACCATTTATAACAAGTTGACTATGTAACACTGAAAAAATAACTTTAATAAAGTTTTAGAGGTCGTACGATAAGTATGTCAAACTTGGGGGCACCAAAGTAAATTACTTAAAAAAAAATTAAGAGATAATATTTTACTAAACGTACATTTTACTTTCCATCCATTTTAATGTAATATTTAAGTTACAAGAAATAGAACATAAACAAAAATATTATTCATAATAAAATAGATTGAAGTTACAAGAAATAGAAAAAAAGTTTATTGTTCATAATAAAATAGATTGAAGTTAAAAGAGAAGAAATAGAATAAAAGACTAATGAAATTACTATTTTCGCTCTTCCTAGTTAAAAGAGAAGTTGGTCTAGTGGTAAATTGGTCTACTCTCTAGTGGAGACATAAGTTCGATTTTCGCTTGGGCCATTTTTAAGGGACGGACGAGTCGGGACTTTAATCCCGGGTTCGAACCTGATGGGGGCGAGGGTTTACAGATTCAATCCGGTTCACGCGCATCGGGAGGACACGGTCTCATGGCGATCGAAGAGTCGATCTTGGACATAGGCCAAAGCAAGATGAGTTTACACGTGAGATTCTTTTCAGTTCTAAAAAAATGAAATTATATTGACAGAATGCTTTTAATATATAGATAATAATTCTTGATTTTGGTATTTTAGGCGTATAAGTTAAATGGGCGATTAGACTACTTCTGAGTTACTAATGGCCTAATGGGTTGTTAAGTTACTTGATTCAAGTCTATATTCTATAATGGTTGTATACTGACAGCCCACTATTAGTAATCCAGGTTCATATAAAAATTCATAGTCTACTTTTTGTCGAATACACATTCTAAAGTGTTATTTATAATTCTGTTATCTATAAATTATAATCCAATAGGGAAAGGTTCATTGGGGAACACTAAAAAAATGGGGAACAATAGGGAATAGACTCAAACGAACTCCGATTGGACTCATTCCAGCGGCGTTGGAACCGGCTCATCGAACCCTAACTAAGATCTCTTAACCCTAAACCCTAAATCCTAACTCCTAAACTCTAAACCCTAAAGCTAAAAAATAAGGCTAAAACCTAAGCTAAACCGTAAAATATAAACTATAAACCCTAAAAGTTAAACCCTAAAGGCTAAACATAAAGCTAAACATAAAGCTAAACCCTAAACCCTAAAGCTAAACCCTAAAAGCCAAACCCTAATATATTTAAGGTTTAGGGGTTATAATTTAGGGTTTAGGGTTAAGAGATCCTAGTTAGGGTTCGACGAGCCGGTTCCAACACCGCTGGAATGAGTCCAATCGGAGTTCGTTTGAGTCGGTTCCCCACTGTTCCCTACTTTTTTAGTGTTCCCCAATGAACCTCACACTAATCCAATACTTATTATTAAACCCTAGTGATGATGGTCACTTTTGCACAAGATGTTCATCATTTGTTTATTAATAACCGTCATTGAACCTTTTTTCATGTGTAAAAAAAAACTGCTTTTGTTTTGTAAAGCAAGTAGATTAAATGGATAATTTTGATTTGGAGTGTCATTCAGAAAGTTTAAATGGGTTAAAGATAATTAAGGTGTTTTTGAAATAAATATAATTTGGTTTATTTACATAAACTAGGTTATAACCCGTGACTGTGTTACATGGGTTGAATAATTAAAACGATAATATTCATAAATTTGTAAAAAGTTCTTATAACGAAAATTACAGATTATGTATAAAAATGAAAAAGAAAAGTTGCACTTATAATTCACAAATATCCGAATTCACAAAACTTCATTTACGGATTTTGACAAAACTACAAATGGATCTTTCAAATTATGACTTCCTGTTAATATAGTTTCGACTGGTATTTTGCTAATAACCCCCTTAAAGGTCACATACCAACGTAAGTTACGTTTGACTTGACCCCATTAGTTAGTATGGTATTGATGGGTCTGTGAATATACTGGTAATGGGTTCTCACGGTCACAAAAAAAATTGAAACAAAGTAATCATTTTATGCAATTACCACTTACTATAAAATTGTGATAAAACCACTTTTTTGGTTTCAGTAGAGCATGATGAAATTGCAACTTTTAATATAAAGGAGTTAACTGTCATTTTCGTCCCTGTGGTTTGGTCACTTTGGCCATTTCAGTCCATTTTTCAAAAATACGCCATTTTCCTCCCCGACGTTCTGGAAAGGTGCCATTTCAGTCCAAAAATCATAACCCAGTTAAGTCAGTTAGTAAATAAGGACTGATTGTGTAAATTTGTAACATAAAGGACTGATTGTGTAAATTTGTAACACCACCACCACTAGCCCTGCCACCACCACCACTCCGCTGCCACCACCACCACCACCGCCACCACAGCCACTGCCACCACCACCACCACCGCCACCACAGCCACCACCGCCACCACAGCCACAGCCACCACCACCATTAGTTTTGTTCGAAAATTAAATTCAGAAGCAGCATCATGCCACCTTTGATAAACAGACAAAGGAGAAAACAAACCAGAAAGAATAGCATCAACGGTTGCTTCCAGACTGCTGTGAACTCTCAACTCGAGCCTAGAAATAATCTCAACCGCACAATCAAAAGTGGAAGGACCTTTTCTCTCCAGCACTGATTTCTGTACGCCCCTACGGTTTGCCTCTTCATCTCCTAGTGTCACACTCTGCCAAACTGATACATTAATTCCAAAACGACTATCTAATGAAGGGTTCGTTACTAAACTCTCAATGGTATAAACTGAATTACCTGTATTCCTCCAACAAGCATATCCAATGAAGGATTCATTACTAAATTCTCGATCGTAATACCATGAGCAGTTGCAACTAACTGAATCCCACGTTGTGCAATAGTGCTTGCAGCTGCTGCTTCAAGTTTTGTACCGATTTCATCGATTACAATCACTTGAGGCATATGATTTTCAACTGCTTCTATTAATACCTACATTACATCAAATATCAATAACAAACAACCTAGTATTCATGTTTGGAACCATATATAAGATGCAAAACCTTATGTTGCATGTCGGCATCAGGAACTTGCATCCGTCGAGCATTACCTATACCAGAATGTGGTATATCACCGATTCACCATCACATTCTCGTTCATCACCGATTCACCATCACATTCTCGTTCCATCGTCATTACTCCGACACGCTCCTCATCACCGCACAATCCGAACACCGCAGTCACCTCCGACAACCATTAACACCACCGTCTCCTCACCGCTGCACCATCACCATAACCCACCACCACTTCACCGTAAACCACCGTTCACCTCTGTCATCACCTCCGTTCACCGCTGTAAAACCGACAACCTGCAACTCATCTTCATCAATCATCATCACAGTCGGAGAGAGAGAGAGAGATAACGACGAGAGAGAGAGAGAAGGAGGCGGGAGAGAGAACCGGCGACGGTGGGGGTGGTGGTGGTGGTGGCAGCGGAGTGGTGGTGGTGGCGGTGGTGGTGGTGGTGGCAGCGGAGTGGTGGTGGTGGCAGGGCAAGTGGTGGTGGTGCTACAAATTTACACAATCAGTCCTTTATGTTACAAATTTACACAATCAGTCCTTATTTACTAACCGACTTAACTGGGTTATGATTTTTGGACTGAAATGACACCTTTCCAGAACGTCGGGGAGGAAAATGGCGCATTTTTTAAAAATGGACTGAAATGGCCAAAGTGACCAAACCACAGGGACGAAAATGGCAGTTAACTCAATATAAAGTTTAGCTTTTAACTATTGGTCCAAGTTATCTTAATCACCCTTAAAGAAAGAATTCAAAGAATCCAAAATAACCTTTTGGACCTAATCAAAATCAACATCGAAACTTTCTTTGTTTTATTTATATTGAGCAAACAACTTATACTGTTTCCCAAAAAAGATATGTTCCAAAATGTGTTGGGTTGGGAGTTTACCATTTCCTTGTATTAGAGAATTCTCATATTCAGACTTGATTTTGCAATACGAAATGATAAGATCCTGATCACTTGTGATGTAAATGTTATTCGTGTTGCAGATCGAATACTGATCCTCAAGTGAAGTCACAAGTTCCCCATGAAAGTGCCAGACAACTACTGTCCGGTTTTTGAATGTGAAAAGATGATTCTCATACCAGTGGCGGATCCAGCCAGTTTTTTCACTGGGTTCCTTTTTCCAAATCATACAAGGTTTACACTACAAAAAAACGTTTTTTTCCAAATCGACTGGGTTCCCGGGAACCCGGTGAACCAGCCTGAATCCGCCCCTGTCTCATACAGAAGTATGAATGCTAATGGTGTCATGAATTCCATCTTGCTAACTTTGGTTAAGACAGAGTTGTACCTAAATATTAATAATAAATCAGACTTCTCTATTTGACCCGGTTACTTATAAATGGGTCGTGTGAAGTGAAGTTTATTTTAAATGAGTAAAACCTCATACATCAACATTATGAAAATAAGAGTATATTATGCGGAAGATCATTATAAATGGAATTGATCATTAGCATTTAGCACTAAACGTTACAGATGCTTATTGATGTTTATTTTGTACTCGCAGCAAGGAGTATCATTCAAAAAGTTTAAATTCGTTAAGATAATTCAAGTGTTTTCGAAATAAATATAGTTTGGTTTATTTATATAAATAGTTTTGGTTTATTTGATTATCAAAATAGAGTTTGAGTTAGGTTAGGATTAATATGAGCATAAATAGGGCTATTGTAACTTGTGTCCCTTCGTTTATAATAAAAGAGTCGAGCGAGTTCGTTCATATCGTATTTGTTTGTTCGATCAAGGGTCTGATTTTCCGACTTAGATTATTGTGTTCACAACTTAGTTTTAAGGAAATTTGACGGTGGGTCTTGATTTAGTGAGTACATAAAATGTTTGTATTTCACATCATACAAAATGCTCATGCATAAAATATGGGCTCTAATGATAAGTTAGACAAGCATGCTGAAATTATATAGTACCTGTAGAAGAAGCGAAAGAGCCTAAATAAAAACCTTGAATGATCTTGTTTATATAAAGTATTAAAGATTAAAAACCTTGTAATGTTCTTGTTAAATCTCAAACTATAAGACAGTGAGAGAATAGTTATAGGAAAATAATAACAATTGGGTATTTATATAAAGTATTCAAGATTATTTTCAAAAGGAAAAGAGAAATAAATCAAAATAACCATGTTAAGGTGTTATTAAAAATATGATACAATATGAGTAAATTAATTTACTCATTTTGTATGTTTAGATGAAAAAAAAAAAAAAACTTATTTAGCAGATGAACAATTGATGTATGTTTAGATGAAAAAAGAGAAAATACTTATTTAGCAGATTAACAATTGACAAAATGAAAATAATGTTACACAAAAAAAAAAAAAAAAAAAAAAAAGCAATCCATTGGTTATTATCATTTATTTTTTTTATCTAATAACTAATGTTTGTTACCTTTCTTAAAAAAGTTGAATACGCAGGTTTGTTTCTTGACGTTCCGGTATAAGCTTTGTTGAAAACAGAGTTGTATAAAAAGAACTATATTTTTGGCATTGTAAGATATAGTGAGTGTCGGTATCATACCGGTGTCGTGAAGAACCGAACCGACACTGACATGTACCAGTATTGGGTATTATTACGGACCGGTATTTATTTATATGGTTTTCAATCGATGTAAAACACATGTCGGTATCTTTTTGTGCATATCACAACTTTAAATTTCCATTTCTATACTAGGTGTCAATGTCGCCTTTTTGGTTTTCGATCGAAATTGGGTTCCCGCCGCATCAGGCGGGAAAGCCCACTAGTTTATATATAGCCTACTTAAGATTATCCAAAAATAATAAAAAGAAATGTTTTTATATTATGGGTTGAATGAAGTGGGCCAGCTACTCTTGATCCGAGAAACACGAAGCAGGCCAGGCCCTCTGGATATCTGAATCTGCGTGGGCTAGATTCAGGTCCGGTTTTGGACCCTTTCAATAAAATACACTTTAATTTAATAAATTGTTAGTTACTAACTTTTGCACAACATCCCTTGATTATTATTATAGTTTTTATTACACACCACTTTTACTATTCAAACTTTGTGTGTATTTGGCTGGCAAGATTTAATAAAATCAGGATATGAATTTTAATTCTAAATATGTATGATTCACAAAATTGTGATATTGAATCTAGTGTAAGGATTAAATATAAATAGATGTTAACATATAAAATTATCTTAATATGAGAAGTGAAAGAAGTTTTTTTTTACATTAAATGAAGTATAATGTTTAACTGTAAAATGTAGAAAAAAAATCGTGAGTTTACTCTTGTAGAGTAATTGTAAAAATATGAGTACTTTTTTAAATTTTGGGACTAAAATACGTGCTTGATAAGATGTGGAAAAAAATCAAAAAAAAAAAAAAAATTCCTTCTTCACTTCTCACGTGGTTCAATTTGTAGTTTAAACCCATTTGTGCCGAAACCTAACTCATTGAATCTAAATACATTTCTTAGTGTGTGAGACATATAAATTGTAATTAGAATTGGTTCACTTAATTTGTAATATATAAAAAATACTACAACGTTCTTTCCAAAATGTGAATGAATTCAACCAAAAGAATTGTAATCTTTTACCACTCACCCTCGTCGCATCCGTTATCGCCTCAACCCACACCCAATCTCCTCCCATGCCGCTACCCCCACCATTGCCACCACCCACACATCAATCACCATTTTCATTGCTAGCACCCCCACCCTCCGCCACTACTGACTATTCAATCATCTCCCCACAATTGCTTACAACCGCCATTGCTCCTCCCACCACCTCTAGTCTCCGTACCAGCTTTAGGATTTTATGTCACTCGATTGTGTTACAAATTTAAATTCCTTTTATAGAATACAATTCATTCGAATTCCATTTCATTCTCGCAATTTTTTAAATCAAGTTCAATTATTTCTTACCACCTCTGTTTCGAGGTAAGTTTTACATCAATGGACTCGTATCGTCGTTCTGATCAAAAGCCATAAAAAACTGTTTGTAATTTGGAAAAAACATAACTCCGTTAATTTTTTTAACGGGAGACAGGTGTAGGAAAAATAGATGAAATGTGAGACTGGTGAGGGGAATATTTAAAGATGAGACTGTCAATTGCCAATGATCTCTAATTGGAATTATTACAACCAATACCCCTAAACTTATTTCATTTCGTATTTTGTTACCTTTATGCTATGGTTCTAACAACAAGACCACATAACAAACATAATAGTAAATTCATCAATTAAATGGTATGGTATTAAACTCCCACGTGAGTCATAATTATGTAATGGAATTATGACTCGGAATCGTCCGTGAGTCATAATTATGTAATGGAATGGTGTGACTGGACTCCCGATAAATGCAACATTCTCTTATGGAGAGCTGAAATGGAAAAAATTCCGTCTAAGTTAGCTTTAAAGAAGAGGAATGTTCTTCAAGGCGATCCATTATGTCCGCTGTGTTCTGCTGCAGATGAGTCCGCTGAACACCTGTTCACGGCCTGCTTTGTTATCTCGAATGTTTGGAATGGGATCAGCCAATGGTGTAGGATCCCCTCTATTTTCGCGTTTTCGATTAAGGATTTGCTTGGCTTTCACAAGGCGCTTCGGGTCTCAGACAAGAAAAAAGAGGCGGTGCACGGTATCATTATTACTGCCTGCTGGGTTTTATGGCGAGCCAGGAATAAGCTGGTTTTTTCCAACTGTCCGGTAAGGATTGATAGGATTATTAGTGATATAAAGGCTTTAGGATTTTTTTGGTTTTCGATTAGATCTAAGCACAAAGGGACTACTTGGAACGAGTGGGCCTCTTTTGTAAATATGTAATTTTTTGTAGTGTTTGGGCTGGCCCGGTTTGGGTCGGCTGTTGTTAATGAAGTTTACTTTTCAAAAAAAAAAAAAACTCCCACGTGAGTTGCCGCCAGAAAATGAACCACAAGTCACGTGACAGGGTAAGACACATGCTTTCACGTTCAAGGTTCATCATAAAAAAAAAAACACCAAACCAAAACGTAACAAATAAAACATCTACGACCAAAATACAAGAATGATTTGATATTAAGCAAACCCAATCCATGTCCGCCACGTGGCATATTTCCACCGTCCGCTTTGGCTTTTTACACGGGCTAAAACACTCACATGCTCACCTGACACCCTCACGTGATCTTTGGTCCTACGTATTTTTTTTTTTCCTCTGACATAAAAAAATTGAAAATTACGCTTCCTACCCAATAAAAACGTAAATACGTTATGTTTTTTAAATAGTTTATAACTTTTTAACGGCAACTATATTTTAACAAGCCGGTGAACATTAAATATGGTGCACAAAGTTACTTTAGTTATTTTATTCAATGTCTTAAAACTTGTTTTTAAAACAAACCGGATTACGCTAAAAAAATGGTTCAACTGGTTAAGTCAGGTTGTACCGAACGGTTCAACCGGATTGACTAGTTAACTCTATAATTTCACAAATTATAACAACATAAAAGTTAATCCAAAAAATACATGATTACATATTAAAAGATGATTCAAAAGTAAACCCATAATAAAAAATAATCCAAAAGATAATCGAAAATCATTCAATTTTCCAACAAGCTCTTTTAAATGAAAGTGTACGATATGTTTAAACAATTTGGGTGTTGAATACATCAAGTTTACGATCGCATAAAAGATGAAATTTACTATTATCGCCATCCTCATCAACTAGAGGATAACTATTTTAAATAAGAACTTTTAGTTACAAATAATCATAATATATAAAAATTACGTAAGATAAGTAACATATATAATAAAAATAAGTAACAACCCAAACTAAAATAACCCTGAGCCGGTATCGGTATTATGTTTCAAACCGGTATACCGAATTTTACCGCCGGTACAAATTCTATGTCGTTTCACTTATTTACCGGGGTGTTACGTACCGGATTTACATCTGGAAACGGTAATATCGGTATAACCGGCCAGTATTTATCGGTTTTTAAAACATTGATTTTATTTTTTTGAACGACCAACAAATCCTTCAAATGGGTAACTGGCGAAATTCATCACATCGGAATACACTAGTCTTCCGAACCGGGGAAAACCCTCACCTAAGACCGAAGCCCGTGAACACTCGCCCGAAGACACGACAGTACGGTGAGGTAAAACAGACTCAGTTCAAGGATCGAACTCAGGGGCAGACCCACATAGAACGGGTCGAGCTCCCCAGACCCCAATGTTTATAAAAAATTATTAGATTCGATATATTAAATTCTATAAGGACTCCATAATATAATTAGGTGGACACCATATAAAGAAGGAAAGTTGGGGTCGGGCTCCCCGGACCCCAATGTTTTTTTTTAAATCTAATTCAATCCTCGCTCTGACCCGACCTGAACGAGTACCGACCCGAAAATTTTAACGTTTTGTTATGAAACTTTTGAACACTAAAAAAATGGACCCCATTTGAAAAAAATAATCCTAGGTCCGCCACTGATCGAACTAGCGATCGCCGCCTACTCGCCTAGTCTCCCATCATCACCAGGCGCTGGAGAAACTAAATGCTAGGGGCATAAATTGAACCTGGATCATTTGTAACACCAAGTCTCTCCCTTACCACTCCACCATAGAGGTGTACAAATCGGTTTTTTTCAAAAACCGGTTTCGGTTTTTTCACCCAAAATAAAAACCGGTTTTTTTATAACCGGTTCCGGTTACTAACCAGTTTTTGAGGTCTAAAACAATAATCGGTATAACCGGTTGGGACCGGTTTTTTAACCGGTTTTTCCCAAAAAACCGGTTTTTTACCGGTTTTAACCGGTTTTTTAATAACCGGTTCGGTTAATAACCGGTTTTTGAAGTCAAGAATAGTAACCGGTATAAAAACCGGTTAAAAAAAACCGGTTATAAAAAAACCGGTTAAAAAAAACCGGTTTCGGTTTTTTTTCCGGTTTCGGTTCTAAAACCAGTTTTTTTGTACACCTCTGGAGTCCACCACTAGTTCATTGACCTTTAGTTATTGTAAAGCCCATAAAATTTTCAAAACATTCTTACTATGCGGAATGTAGGCCCATTTTTTTTTTATTTTAGCTTCAATTTCTAGAAACAATTATAGTGTCTTGACTTTCATTTGATAGTTACCATCATTTAAACACTTACATATTTCATGCCAATTTTTATAAAATTTCGGCATGACCCGTTCGTAATACGGATAACCGTTACGGTAACAAAACCTATTTACAATCCATTTTACAACTCTAAACTTGAACATAAACAAAACAAGACACTACGTCTGACTCATGAAGTTTACACGGTGTAAAACTACCTAATGCCTAAAAAGGCAAGTAAAACATGATGACCCGTCTAAGTCGGCGATATAACCTGACGGATGGACGAACCGACATTGCTGACCCGATCTCGGATTTGTCGCCAAACCTTGTTCCATTCATCAGTCCGCGAACCTCTAGTTCCCATTATACCTGAAACCCAACATGCACGTTATGAGTTCTATATATAATATATATTAGATAACTCAAATAGGTGGATTCTGATCTATATTTTTCACAAACTTCCAATGAACTCGTATCCATTAATTTCATAGTCAACTATCGCTTCCAACTTATGAATCAACCTCCACTAGAATTCACAATTAAGCCACCTGTGATAAAAATCTCATTCAACTATTAGACCATTAATATTTATTTCTAACAGATCCAAAGATTTCATTAATGCTTTACTTAGCCAGAATCCAAATCTTTTTCATTCATGTGGATCGAGTGACCCAAATCTACTTGCTTACCCCAAGTTAAATAATTCGAAACAATAGTTTAACCAGTTACAACTGTAATCTAATCCACTTACTAAATAAACATCATGGTTATGATATTTGTACACAACTTGAAATCATGTGCATATGTACTTATTTAATCCAAAGCATCCCGGTTATTAATATTGTGGTTTGGAAGCTACGTACCAATTTGACTTTTAATAAGTCAATAACCCTTTATTAGATTAACCGATATCAACACATCTAAAATTCTACCCTTAGTTTAAAAAAAACATAATAATCACCAGGCAAGTCATGTACCCATGACTTGAATTCATCTTACCAATTAAATAATTTCAAATCTATGATATAGATACTTATCATACCCGTGGGTTATGATTCCCTTGTCCATGGTATTCTCCTATGAATACCTCCAATTTAACATTTCATACTTTAATATTCTCATATAAGTTCCACATTAAACCACAAAATGTTCTACGTATACAAGTACAAGAACCTGCAAACAATAAACCTATGTTCCTGCATACAACTATTAAGTTCAAGAAGCACTTACCTTGACCCGTAAGTAGTTGATACGTATTCCATATGTTCGTCTCGTTGCCTCCCGAGTTCGCGCCCAAAATGGCATGTACCTATCCTTTCATGTCCACGTTTACATGTCATTATTAGCAAACGTTATAACTCATATTATCAATTACTTTATTCATACATCGATAAATTCTACACATGGTTCTATATACCACATACGCGTGTTATAGTACAAATTCCACCATACATTAAATTAAATACATTCATACATGCATAATTACCAATGATTACATAACAATACATACAATTTACAATTCGTAATGCCATAGACCATTACTAGTAGGCAACTGCTAACATAATATGGCATAGATCCATTATCACATCATTCATAACATAACCAATTCAACTTACCGTCATGTACGTCATATAATAATCTAGCAAATATTCACATGATCTCCTTATTCTCACAATAGTGTTAGGAAGTCTAACCTTATTATTCATACCTTGTTGACTTTCTAAAAAGTCAATTGTCAATCATACACACTTCCAATCCGATAAACATATAACCACTTAGTCACATTTCTTTCATTAATCAATCATTCACTAACATGTATAGCTCAATTCACTGAAAATAGGCTGTTTTGTGACGTCCGTTTACTGTACTTACGAGCTTGCAAAAATTACAATATTTGTATGTGACTTGCCCCTCGGAGGGGTTATCATTGTGTTAAATTTTTACAGTCTAACTCTCTACCAAAAATTTATAAAAATTCATTTACAAAGCTGCAATCTGATTCGTCACTTCTGACTGCAGCTTACGGAAAAATTCATTTAAAATTCCTCGTTTATCCGATTGACGAAATTCCAGTTGGAGATTTTTGGAATCACCTGAAGCTACCTACAGTAAAAAAAATTGAGATCATAACTCAATTCCTAAATTGAGTTATGACATTCGTAATGGGCTGCAAATTCTGCCAGAAAACGCAGCCTGAACCTTCGATACGGAAAAATTCATAAAACGTTCATTTTTCGTCGAAAAAATGCAATTCCAGTTGGGTTTGAAATGTTTTTCCTGGAAGTTCATCACAAACTCAATAAACATCAGTTTTTGACCAGATTTGACCTGGTTACAACCGATTAAATTCGGCTGTAACTTTCTGGACAGATTCTTTTTCATCAAATCTCTTCCAAAATCTCACATATGCATTTTATCAAACACTTGGTGTGCATACAACTTATTAAGCATAGTGTACTAGTATTTTAAGCATGTTTCTTCCCAATTTCATCTCATGAATTATCTTATTCATAAAAGATCACATTATCAACAATTTCTACATCATGTTTACTATCAAAACCTACTACATAACATCTAGTGTATCAACATAATTAAAACTACTAACATTCACATGTTCATCACAATCTTTCTCATACTCATACACATAGGGTTTCATCCTAAATCACCAAGATAACTAAAATTCAGCCATTATTCAACTTAAACATGATAACGTTAGCAAGCATTCATCATAATTCAGATCGAACTCACATATTCATCAACACCCACTTAATGGTTGTTCACCAAAACTGAAAATTGAAACATACCTTGGCTAAAGCTTGCTTAGATGATCACTATTAAGGTTCATGCAATCCGATTTTGGCCAAAAATCCATTCAATTTCTTGATTTAGGGTTTGAGAGGGGAAACCCCTTCCTGCTTCTTCTCTGGTCGAACACCCACACACGCCCAGATGTGTGTTTGATGTTTTAATTTTAATTTTTATATTTTATCTTTCCATTCTTTACAATTTAACCCCTCATGTTTGTATATTTACAATATTATGGCCAATTTGCATTCTTTTTAGGTTAAAATATTATTTACCCCTTTAACTAGGTTCGTAATTCTAGTTACCATTCTAACGACAATTATATTCATAAATACTTATTTCGTCATATTTACATATACGACTTTTGGGGTGTTACAAGTCTACCCCCCTTAAAAGAGGTTTCGTCCCCGAAACATTGCTTGTTCCTACTTGACCAATTCTACCTTTAATCCATTCATTTCTTCATTCATGATGCTCCTTACATTCCAATAACACTTATCGACTTATATAAGAGGTGGGATTCGTTTTCAACCATAAGTATATATCTTGTTCTTGCCCTATAATTCAGGCGTTGGACTTTCATGCATTTACCATTCGCAGTGGGTTATACCATCTCCACCTCACTCATATAATAAAGAAAATATTGCATTCTTGCATTAGCCCTACGAATACTTATTGTAATTTTAACTCTGTGTTCTATCTTTATTAACCTTTCTAGGCACTTTCGCTAACACATAATAATTTGGACCATCTACTTACTAACTCTTTATCTACATTCATTTGAGTTTAACGTTATCACTGGATACTTATTATTATTCCATTCCCGCTTATCTAGGACAACCACTACATTCCATTACTAATGTTGCTCCTAATTTCTTTCATATCTTCATGGGAGGTGAGCATATACTAATACACATTACTGTAGACATTCGGATATTAATACACTAACATAACTATCATTTTCATACTCCCTTACCCATACTCGTCACGTGATTTAGACATTAAGCTATATTTCTACCGTCACTTGAACTACTTACAACTTTATGTCTAACCTCAGATTTAATCATTCGCATTACTTTATTATACTAATTTGGTATGTCGTGCGAGGGCACCATACGAGCATTAACCAATTAGTCCAAATTTTCATTCAAGGCCTTTAGATCTTCCTCTTAATGACATAAGTACTTCCTTAGGCTGGCCATTACAAGTCGATTATTTCATACCATACCATAATTAACCTACCATTTATTTCACTCACACGTACCAATAAATTTACAGATTCTTGCTTATCAATAAGGAATTAAACATTTTTACTAACCTCGCCTTCATTGCGTAGATCAGTGATCCGGGAGCCGGATCGTTCCGCTTCTTTACAGGTACCTTCCGTACCAGAATTTGGTCTCATTCATTCGTGAAATATGCTCCCACTCGTGAGCATCCTTCCAACAGCTTTTTTTTTACTATCATTATACTAATAATTTCATCATTCTTATCTATAAAAATTAACGCTTAGCACATAACTTTTCATATTTGCATTCCACATGCTGTTTGTTCGCCTATGACTATTTCACAATTTCTTACGTACATGTTTTAAACATATCACATTCCATTTCTTGCATACAGTCTTTTCATTTTATTGGTTATTTCATCAACCTTTGCAGTTTGACTTTTCAAGGTCAAACTGGCACTTCTTACTTATCGCAGACGTATCGAAGTACACGTTCGTCCTTCTTTTCCATTCATGCATACTTGTAAAGACTGCATTACATTATTTCTGTATCCTTGTCAAGACCTACCCTTCCCATCCACTCTTAAGTTATTGTCTAAGTCGTAACCCGTCATTCATTCTGACCCTCAAGAGTCATTTAGTAATATGTCTAATACGTAACATGTTTCAAAGTTTCTTTCTTCCAACTAAATTTTGCTACAACAACCGTTTTCAACGGTTATACTCACTTATTTAGGGGGGTGGGGGCAAAAATTTTCTTTCTATTTTTCTATCACTTGCTTTCTTAATTTTTATTTCACTCCATTTGAGTTTTTGGAAGTTTAATTTGTAAATACATCCTTACATATACGTATTAGTTATCTTATTCTGCCACATCACTCTCTAGTTGAGCCACAAGCTCCTATTAAAAGCATAACCTTTATACATACCTGGCGCGAGTCAAATCCATTGACTCGTTATCCATGCCTTGCGTTGACTATTTCCTTCCAATTTGTGACATTACATGACCATACATTATGCTCACCTACAAATATATGACTTGACCATTTTAAACATTAAATACCGGGTACAAATGGCAAGCACCATTTGACCCGCATAACTCATTTGTCCCTCTTAACCATCTTGCATACAACGCATTTGCATAATTATATTTATATATAGTAAAAAGTTTTAAAACATAACTAAAATGGCAACGGTAAAACCTTTTTGGACCCACAGAAGAAAAATGAAACCTTTGTACTAAACTGGCAAAATGGCTCAAACCACAAGGCCTAAAATGGCATTCAACTCTATATATATATTGCATTTTTAAGGGTAATTGTGTCACACGAAATTAATAATGGAATAATGGATTTTAATAATTCCAATTATTGTCCGTTGACCGGCAATGATTTCAACTTAAAAAATGCCCACTGGTGGTCACATCTTTTCACATATTGACCTTCAATGGACCCTGACCTAAACACTTTACAAACTCATCTATATCTTTCTCAAACCATCAAAAACGCAGTTGAATTTCCAGATTCGAGCAGATTACTATCTCTTCACTAAAGTGAGCATAACTCACTCAATACTTGTCCGATTTAGTCCATTCTTTTTCTTATGTGCTTGGATTGACCTTAGCTTCGATTCCATGGGTTTTTCACAGTAAATAAGTCCATGGAACTCCGGCAAAAAGGCTTCAAAGTTCACTGTTCATTTCTGATTTCATCTAATTTTTACTAAACTTGTTCAACTTGAGCCTAACTCATCTCAAACCTATGTCCTTATGCGTATAACCACTTCTATGGTTAGTTAGGCTTAAAAACAAGGTTGAGACATTCAAAATCAGAGGTTAAACCTCATATACATTCTGTTTTGTTTAGGGTTTTTAACCCACAGGTAATGTTTAAGTCCAAGACTTAATGTAGGTGTGATTATGGACTAACTTGGGTTGTCTAACATAAAATCCCCACATTACTTAATGATTTCTTATAGAGTAGTTGTTTATATTCTTGTATTATTCATAGTTCATAACCCTCCTTGTATGTTTTTACATCAAGTGTAGTGGTGAACACTTAGAGGTACCTAAATGGAAGACTACTCTTCCTACCTCCTGCATGACTTCCATGAAACTTAGAGGTACCGAAATGAAGATTTAATCTTCTACCTCATGCTTGAAATATTGGACATAATAATATGTATACAATATATGTAATATACTTAACAAACCGAACCTTTGATGATGAACAAGATGGACATTGTCAAGTAGTAAGTTTACCATCCAAACATCACATGTTAAGGATGGTTATTTTCATATGTTTAAGTTTATGATGTTTACATTCCGAAATCTATAATCTTCCGTTATTCCCCAAACTCATACATCTATGTTCCTTTGTGTAGAAGGACAAGGTGCTCCAAATTAATCAACCAACACCACTCGCGGGATTCAAGTAGGAAAGCTTGCAAAAACCGTGAGCATACTCGATCCCTTTTTCCTTTTATATCACTTTGGGTGCAATATGTATATTATACAAACTACACTTCACTTTGAAACTATTTTAAACGAACTCTATCCATTGTTGAAACATAAAACTATGTGTGATGCTTGTTAATCTCGTATGCCATGTATACTATTTGTGTTGATATATGCTCATTAACTTTGCTAGCCTACCTTAACAATTATAGCGCTATAGGATTAACGCACCGCCCAAGATACTTGGGGTATTGTTAAGTGGTGCGTGTCTATGTATGCATATTTATACAGTGAATTTCCACACGAACTTTGGTTTTAAATTTATAAAAATGGTTTATACCTTAACATTAAAACACACACAACAAATGACAATTGTATCCCGTCATATATGCAGCAAAGTATTGGTAAGAGCCAGATATCGATCCATGGAACACGGGCGTTATAATGTACTAAATCTTTGTCAGTATTTTACCAGATAAAAAGATAAGTGAATGGTTGTTCAACTAAATTATCTAAATTACAACTAAAATAAAAATATACTACTATCTTGTTTCATAAACAACCTAAACATGTTATCTATCAAATATGTTACAAAAGCACTTAATCAATTTTCCAATTTCAAGACAGTTAGTCATCCGCTAGGAGTTTTCTAACATGATGCTTCTTCGGAAAGTTAACGCGATAATCACACGTTAACCACCTAAAATCATTCTTTAGCGAGCTATTGATATTCATTCATGTAAACCTTTAAAGATAGATTAGTCATCCGCTAGGAGTTTTCTAACCTCACTTATCAAAGAAAGCAATACCGATGGTCACAATACAGCCACGAGGATAAGCATTTAAGTAGATCATATAACAACATATTTCACCTTTACAAGTCTTGAATACAAATCTACCATGTCAGCAATTTCAGACCAAAACTACTAAACAAGGATCATAAACTGCATGCAAGAACATGTAATCAACACCATATAATTCGTTAGAACCCTTACGTGCAAGAAAGTATTCCTAATCAAAATAAGATACATCTTAGATAAAACCAATACCCCTCTTGAGTCTCATGGTGTAAACAAGTTTACAAATAAGTGATTAATCAAGAAATAGTTACCATCCCACTAACCACAGATTCATTATCCAAGGCAATCAAACATAATAAGGAACTCAACATCAATGAAACGTTCATTATATAATCATGAAGATTTAAACATGAAAAAGTACTAAAGTTCCATATAAACAAGATTACAACATAAAGTTCATTCAAGAAACAAGTTTATAACTATTATTACATAAACTACATTAAACATAAACTAACATCAGCTCATAACTTGCATAATGATCAGAATACATGTTCAAGAACAAGGAATCGAACCATAAACAAGCAAGGAAATCATGGGTTGGATCGGTTATGCTTCCACTCGATCTTTAAGCTTCAAATGGGTCTGATCAGGACTGCTTCGGAACCCAGAAATCGGCCAGAAACATGGAGAAAAACCCAACATTTTGATCAGTAGCGAATGCTGCTATTTATAGGCAATTTTCAGTTTGGCACGGTCGTGCCATCGGGTCGCACGGCCGTGCGGTCAGGTCTTGTCGGGTGAGGTAATTTCACTGATCCCAGGTCAGCCAAGTGGACTAGTGGACAAGTTGCCTGAGTCATCAGATCGGCACGGTCATGCCGTTGGTCGCACGGTAGTGCGAGGTCATCAGAATGTTGATCAGAAAGATTGATTTGGCATTGGCACGGTCATGCGCCGGGTGGCACGGTCATGTGGCCCGGGAACAGATCGGCACTGGCTGTTGCACTGGTAGTGCTTCCGAGATCGAATGATCGGCACGGTAGTGCCGATGGATGCACGGTAGTGCCAAACCTGGCAGTCATCAGAATTTTGCCCGTTTCATCAGAAATGCATCAGAATTTGTCTGTTTTCATTATATTTTTATTTTGTGCTCCGTTTAAGACCTGAAAATATAAAAGTACCGAATTTGGTACCTAAACGTTGCGGTTTCGGTCAAAAATGCTTAAAACGGAAGTGTTTTGGGGTATAAAAACATGTATAATTTAACGTATATCAAACATCCCCACACTTGAACTTTGCTTGTCCTCAAGCAAACTTAAAATAAAACACGGAATCAAATCTGAATATTTACAAAGTTGCTAATTTCTTTGGTGGTCAAATTGGTTTTCAAAAAGTCATCATCAAAGATTTAAAACAAACAAGCTTTGTTGGATGTATGAAAGGATAACCATAAAGCAATGATTCTACGTTCGATTGACTAAGCATGCAAATCTTTATATTTCTCACAATGTTCACACACACTCGGTTAAATTTCTGAATCATACATATAATGTGTATGTAAAACACTCGATGCCTAGTCAATGAATCATGCAATATCATAAGCTTGTCAAAAGATCTAATCTCTCCCAATTAATAAGTGAAAAACATAAATCAAGAAGTCTTTGATGGGTTGAAACATTAAGCTAAGGTTAAGGGTATGGAATGGATATTTGAAAGTGGCTAAATGGTTAAAACTCGGCGGTTATTTGTAAC
The DNA here is from genome assembly GCA_030545235.1 of Helianthus tuberosus. NCBI lineage: Eukaryota > Viridiplantae > Streptophyta > Magnoliopsida > Asterales > Asteraceae > Helianthus > Helianthus tuberosus. The sequence continues at coordinate 40,268,234 of CM060391.1, forward strand.
TAGCGTAAATAAATCAACAACTACACATAAATAACGCTTAAAGACGATTTTACCCTTTTCGAGCTATACAACATATCTTGTACTATTTAGCGCTTAAAATTGCTCTAACTTGATCGTCTTTGATCTGTTTTTCGATCTCTATTTTCTGTTTTTTTTTTTTTTTTTTTTTTTTTTTTTTTTTTTTTTTTACAATGAAACAATTACAAACAAGCTAGTTGGATAATAATTTTGACCGAGTTTTAACACAAAGGTTTAAAAATAAAAAGGCTAAATTTGGCTAAGTAGGCTAAATAGTTGGGTAAAGTTTGAAAAATACGGAAAATAGGCTCAACATGGCGAACTAATGGATAATGTTGGGTGCGGGATATAAATAAGAAAAAGGCTAACACAAAAGGGTATCCTATTTGCCTCTATCAAATTCATGCAATTTCTCATATTTATGATTTTGAAAAGTATACAAATGACAAGTTCTAAATTACATGAAACATCCGGCTCACTCATTTTCCGCAAAAACAAAGAAGCATTGACAAGAAAGCAGTAAAGGCTCAAAAATATGCTCACGTAAACGGAAGGAATGGGTATAAACATAAAGGTAAACATGCTAGTCTTTCTTTTATTTCGTCACGCTTTTAGTTATCTTTTTTCAAAAATCAATTTGGCTTGTCGATTTTGATCAAACCTGATGCTTTCTAAAGAACACAACTGACCGTTTTTGTATTTTGTATATTTTTTTAAACGAAAGGACAAACAAAGTTAACCTTAACCTCTCCCCACACTTGAACTTCACATTGTCCCCAATGTGAAACACGTATTAGTTAAGCGATTATGAAGAGCTAAACTAATAATGTGAAAAAGGATAGAGGTACTCCCTCAGAGTTGGAGTAGACTTGTATGAAATAGATTTTGAATATAAGTCTTCTCGACTCTGCGTGCATTCCTTACAAACCTGCCACGTACGTCACTTAACTAAAATAACAAACACTACTATTGATCAAACCGTTAGATGAGTAAAACCAAATCCATTATTAAACAAAAATAAACACACACTAAAAACAAGTAAGGAATCATACCTTGATTGAAGATTTGAGTTAAATCCTTGCAAAAATTGGTTGTTTTTAAGAGTGGGAGAGCCAAGAACGGGTGTGCGGTCAGGGTTAGTAATTTTGAAGGTTTTTTTTTTATTATTTTTTTTATTTTTAGAAAAGTCGTTTTTATACCCTGAAAAATTACTGTTGCTAAAAAGTCGTACACGGTCGTGCGCGTTAACTTGTGTACTGTGGTTCGCAACGTTGTGCCGCTGTGCACGGTAGTGCACTCGGTTCGCTTGGTAGTGCGTGTCTGACGACCACCTTATGCACGTTGTTCTTGGTCGGATGTGATTATGAAGTGTACGGTCGTGCGGATCAGGTGCACGACCGTGATTCATCTGTACATTCTGCAGACAGAAGTAACAGAATGCTCTTCAACTCCTTTTTCCCAATAGATTTCACCATTTTTGCAAGGTTTTTACATGTTTTAACTTTAAACTATCTTCAAAACTTCCTAAGACATGAATCAATCTTGTTCAAATCTACTAAAAACAGGAAAAGTTAACGAACAAGGAAATTAATGCGATAAAGTTAATATTTACAGAAAATACCCTTAGCGTGTGAAAACACGCTCGCTAAATTTGTCAGCGAGTCGATAGCTAGACTCCTTCTCTTTCCCACACTTGTTAAACGTGCGGGGCATTGACACGCCCTTTTGGATTCGGCTCCGTGTTTCCTGGAAGACCACCCGGGGGTCTCTCAGACAACATTTTAGCCAACTGTCCCACTTGATTCTCAATGGTCTGTATAGAAGCTTTCTGAGTCCGCATCCCCCTTTCTTGGGCCATGAAGCGTTCCTCGTGTTGTTGGTAGCGGTTCTCAGCTATCTGATTAGCACAATTGAAGTTTCCTAACAGCTGTGCCATCATCTCCTCTAGCTTAGAGTTACTCTGAGAGGCGTGAGGCTGGGAACTGCTCCCGGAGCCTTGATGATGGTAATGAGGCTGGAAGGATTGACCTTGAGACTGGTAAGGTTGTGCCTGGGGCTGCTATGGTGCGGGAGAACGCTGAGCGTATCCGAGTGGGTTTTGGTTTCCAGAACCGGATTTCCACCCAAAGTTTGGATGATTCTTCCACCCCGGATTGTACGTGTTGCTGTAGGGGTTATTTTGGGGCCTGATTTGGTTGCCCAGATAGTCCACTTCTTCGTGGCCAGTAAATATAACACCCTGCTCACAAGTACCTGGCTCGTGCGAAACTCCACACTGCTCACATGATGATTTTACCTGCGAAACGTTCTGAGCTTTGTCAAACCTTGCTGCCAAAGCTCCAATCTGTGCTGCAAGAGCCGTATATGTATCCACTTTATGAACTCCAGGAATAGATGATGCTTTATTTCGCACTCCACCGTGACGAGAACTCGACTTTAAGGTAGCTTTCTCTATAATTGTGTAGGCTTCGTTGGGTGTTTTTGTTCCAAGATCGCCTCCTGCATATACATCTAAACGTTCTTGTGAGTCGTAGTTGAGTCCTTGGTAGAAGTTCAACACAAGTTGTCTTTTGGACAACCCATGATGTGGAACATCGATCAGAAGATCTTTGAACCTCTCCCAAGCTGCGTGTAGAGATTCTCCTTCATCTGTTTGAATGTCATTATACGGTTCTTAAGCTTAGCTGTCTTTTCTGGCGGGAAGTATTTTTGCATAAAAAGATCTGCCATCTCGTTCCAAGTCGTGATGGACCCTGCTGGAAGTGACAAAAGCCAAGATCGGGCTTTGTCTCGCAAAGAAAATGGAAAGAGCCGCAAACGGATTGCGTCTTTAGAAACGTCTCGTATTTTGAAAGTCGAACATACTTCGAGAAACGAAGCAATGTGTCGACCCGGATCTTCGTGATCCTTTCCATCGAACTGCACAGAATTTTGTAACATGTTAATTATAATAGATTTAATTTCAAAACTCGGTGCTGCTATAGTAGGTCAGGCGATGCTCGGCCGCAAGCCCTCTCCTCCTGGATGGCCGGTCTCATTCAAAGGCTGGTCGTCCTCTGCCATAATGCTTCCTGTGTCGTCCTCTGAACTCTCGCTGTCAGAAAGTATCACTGGTTCGTCGATTGCGGCCGCAATCCTTTGTGCCACGATAAGTGATCTTTTGCGAAGCCGCCTGCTTCTTCTTAGGTTATTTTCTGGTTCGTTGGCTAGCTCAGCAATAACGGGTACAGGGGTTGTGGACATTAACCTGCAAGTAATAAGGAATGCATTATACGGAAAAATAACATAATAATAATATAAGTAATATAAATATAAATAATAATAATACTATTATATTATAAAATATACATTTATTTACAATTTATTATACATAACTATATAATATTTACTTACTTATTTACATCCGAAAATTGGTTTTTTTTTTCAGAAAATCAGATGAGATCTGATAAAAATCTGATGAAATCTGGTTATCTCATTGAAAATCTGAAACGTTTATATTTTACTAGAAATTCTGATAACTTCATCAGAAATCTGATAAATTCATCAGAAATCTGATGATTTAATCAGAAAATCTTTTCTCTCTTTTTTTGTTTTATATGAAAATCTGATAAGATCTGATAAAAATCTGATGATTTTTTTTTTCAGAATTTCTGATAAATCCATTAGAACTTCAAAAATGCCCACTGGTGGTCACATCTTTTCACATATTGACCTTCAATGGACCCTGACCTAAACACTTTACAAACTCATCTATATCTTTCTCAAACCATCAAAAACGCAGTTGAATTTCCAGATTCGAGCAGATTGCTATCTCTTCACTAAAATGAGCATAACTCACTCAATACTTGTCCGATTTAGTCCATTCTTTTTCCTATGTGCTTGGATAGACCTTAGCTTCAATTCCATGGGTTTTTCACAGTAAACAAGTCCATGGAACTCCGGCAAAAAGGCTTCAAAGTTCACTGTTCATTTCTAAATTCATCTAATCTTTACTAAACTTGTTCAACTTGAGTCTAACTCATCTCAAACCTATGTCCTTATGCTTATAACCACTTCTATGGTTAGTTAGGCTTAAAAACAAGGTTGAGACATTCAAAATCAGAGGTTAAACCTCATCTACAATCTGTTTTGTTTAGGGTTTTTAACCCACAGGTAATGTTTAAGTCCAAGACTTAATGTAGGTGTGATTATGGACTAACTTGGGTTGTCCAACATAAAATCCCCACATTACTTGATGATTTCTTATAGAGTAGTTGTTTATATTCTTGTATTATTCATAGTTCATGACCCTCCTTGTATGTTTTTACATCAAGTGTAGTGGTGAACACTTAGAGGTACCTAAATGGAAGACTACTCTTCCTACCTCCTGCATGACTTCCATGAAACTTAGAGGTACCGAAATGAAGATTTAATCTTCTACCTCATGCTTGAAATATTGGACATAATAATATGTATACAATATATGTAATATACTTAACAAACCGAACCTTTGATGATGAACAAGATGGACATTGTCAAGTAGTAAGTTTACCATCCAAACATCATATGTTAAGGATGGTTATTTTCATATGTTTAAGTTTATGATGTTTACATTCCGAAATCTATAATCTTCCGTTATTCCCCAAACTCATACATCTATGTTCCTTTGTGTAGAAGGACAAGGTGCTCCAAATTAATCAACCAACACCACTCGCGGGATTCAAGTAGGAAAGCTTGCAAAAACCGTGAGCATACTTGATCCCTTTTTCCTTTTATATCACTTTGGGTGCAATATGTATATTATACAAACTACACTTCACTTTGAAACTATTTTAAACGAACTCTATCCATTGTTGAAACATGAAACAATGTGCGATGCTTGTTAATCTCGTATGCCATGTATACTATTTTTGTTGATATATGCTCATTAACTTTGCTAGCCTACCTTAACAATTATAGCGCTATAGGATTAACGCACCGCCCACGATACTTGGGGTATTGTTAAGTGGTGCGTGTCTATATATGCATATTTATACAGTGAATTTCCACACGAACTTTGGTTTTAAATTTATAAAAATGGTTTATACCTTAACATTAAAACACACACAACAAAGGACAAGTGTATCCCGTCATATATGCAGCAAAGTATTGGTAAGAGCCAGATATCGATCCATGGAACACGGGCGTTATAATGTACTAAATCTTTGTCAGTATTTTACCAGATAAAAAGATAAGTGAATGGTTGTTCAACTAAATTATCTAAATTACAACTAAAATAAAAATATACTACTATCTTGTTTCATAAACAACCTAAACAAGTTATCTATCAAATATGTTACAAAAGCACTTAATCAATTTTCCAATTTCAAGACAGTTAGTCATCCGCTAGGAGTTTTCTAACATGATGCTTCTTCGGAAAGTTAACGCGATAAACACACGTTAACCACCTAAAATCATTCTTTAGCGAGCTATTGATATTCATTCATGTAAACCTTTAAAGATAGATTAGTCATCCGCTAGGAGTTTTCTAACCTCACTTATCAAAGAAAGCAAAACCGATGGTCACAATACAGCCATGAGGATAAGCATTTAAGTAGATCATATAACAACATATTTCACCTTTACAAGTCTTGAATACAAATCTACCATGTCAGCAATTTCAGACCAAAACTACTAAACAAGGATCATAAACTGCATGCAAGAACATGTAATCAACACCATATAATTCGTTAGAACCCTTACGTGCAAGAAAGTATTCCTAATCAAAATAAGATACATCTTAGATAAAACCAATACCCCTCTTGAGTCTCATGGTGTAAACAAGTTTACAAATAAGTGATTAATCAAGAAATAGTTACCATCCCACTAACCACAGATTCATTATCCAAGGCAATCAAACATAATAAGGAACTCAACATCAATGAAACGTTCATTATATAATCATGAAGATTTAAACATGAAAAAGTACTAAAGTTCCATATAAACAAGATTACAACATAAAGTTCATTCAAGAAACAAGTTTATAACTATTATTACATAAACTACATTAAACATAAACTAACATCAGCTCATAACTTGCATAATGATCAGAATACATGTTCAAGAACAAGGAATCGAACCATAAACAAGCAAGGAAATCATGGGTTGGATCGGTTATGCTTCCACTCGATCTTTAAGCTTCAAATGGGTCTGATCAGGACTGCTTCGGAACCCAGAAATCACCCAGAAACATGGAGAAAAACCCAACATTTTGATCAGTAGAAAATGCTGCTATTTATAGGCAATTTTCAGTTTGGCACGGCCGTGCCATCGGGTCGCACGACCGTGCGGTCTGGTCTTGTCGGGTGACGTAATTTCACTGATCCCAGGTCAGCCAAGTGGACAAGTTGCCTGAGTCATCAGATCGGCACGGTCATGCCGTTGGTCGCACGGTAGTGCGAGGTCATCAGAATGTTGATCAGAAAGATTGATTTGGCATTGGCACGGTCATGCGGCGGGTGGCACGGTCATGCGGCCCGGGAACAGATCGGCACTGGCTGTTGCACTGGTAGTGCTTCCGAGATCGAATGATCGGCACGGTAGTGCCGATGGATGCACAGTAGTGCCAAACCTGGCAGTCATCAGAATTTTGCCCGTTTCATCAGAAATGCATCAGATGATCAGAATTTGTCCGTTTTCATCAGATTTTTATTTTGTGCTTCGTTTAAGACCTGAAAATATGAAAGTACCGAATTTGGTACCTAAACATTGCGGTTTCGGTCAAAAATGCTTAAAACGGAAGTGTTTTGGGGTATAAAAACATGTATAATTTAACGTATATCATTAAGTTAAACATGTAACCTCCCGCGATACTATGGGATAGGCAAAATTAAACGCGTTGGAAACTTGGGTTTGAACATATTGTTACACAATCTAGGCATACTAGTAACACCGCATATTATGATTCCTGTGGATACGAGCAACTTTTTAGTCTATATTATGCTATGTAAACAAACTTGTATACTCGCCAACTTTTTTGTTGATATATTTTAATAGATGTTGCAGGTTGATAGTTTGATGATGATGCGATGAAGAACAAAGATTAGGTGGACTTAGATACACACCTAAATTTAAATTATCTTTTGATGTTATGTTTATTTGAACAATGTTGTATTTCTTTGGAATCTTGTATGACATTTAGTCCATTTATGAAATTCGAATTTTAATTATATTGTCACATAGTGTTATGATGTCTCTTGCAATCTATTTCGTCTCATCTCGATGTTTCCGCGATCGGTTGGGGTGTGACAGATTGGTATCAGAGCCATAAATATAGGGAATTAGGAATAAGTAGGAATGCTTTGCCCTAGTCTATAGTTTTAGGAACTTTGTCTCTTATTTGTTGTTTAAAACTTATGCATTCTACCTTACATGCTTCCTAGCAACACTTCTTGTTTGTTAAACTTACATGCCTTTCCTAAGGCTAACATGAATACACTTGTTCTTTGAAGACACTCGTAACATAAACGAGACGACTTTACGAAAATAGGCGTGAAACCCAAAATTTGGTAAACGACTCTCATTCTACCTTAAACTATTTTTGCATGAAATTACACCATTAAGCTAGGAGTGAAATCCACAACTTAATGGTAATTTCCATTTCAACTCTAGTGGACCCTCGTCAAAGTGTCAAAATTATATTTTGACCCGACGAGTACCAACCACATTTAGGGTACGAAATCGTCAAGTTAGGGGTGAAGCCCGCATCTCATCGATTAAGTCCCATTCCTCGATTTGCAATCTCGCCAAAGTCCCGATTGTTTCAATCGATTAGAGACGTGTAGTAATTGGAAGGGTAAGATACCGTTAATTGCTTCTCGACGAGAGTATCTTACCTATAGGCCAAAGCACGTTTTCTCTAATTCGAAAGGCTTTCGACCCACTTTGGAATAGTAGACGTTTCTCTACCCGAAACAATCCAATGTTTTATTGAGCCTCTCTTTTATGTATCTCAATTTATATGTGATTTTTATACTTGAACATTCGTTCATTTCAAACTTTTTACTCATTTCGCACGTTTATCGCAATAAAAAACAATAATAATCTCTCGTGAACAAACTAAATTTACGATGCTTTCATTATTCATGATTATGCTATGTGAAAACAATTGAACATTTTATGCTATGTGACACTTTATGCTATGTGATTCATTTTATGAAAACGATTTTTCTTAAACAAACATTATGATCAAGTCTCACCCTTTTCGTTCTTTTGAATCCTAGATGTCTTCTCATCTCTCCAACTCGACTAAGAAGTCGAAGACCATCTCTCAAAAGAAGATGATGGCATTCATGGCCAATCAAATTACGCGTATCGTCCCTAAGATCGTCACTGAGATTCGAGCTTCTGATACTCCAAACTCCTCCGTTGATTCAAAGGTTGAAGCACGCAAGCCTGTGTTGTTTAACTACAAGCATTTTTCGTCTTGCAACCCCAAACCATTCACTGGTAACGATGGGGTGACTGCTATGCTCGAGTGGTTTGACAACATAGAAGTCACGTTTATCAACAATGAATGCCCTGAGGAGCTCAAAACGCGTAGTGCGACTGGGGTATTTCAAGCCCGAGCTCTCGAATGGTGGACAAACGAAAGGAATCTTCGTTCTAACGAAGTTGCTTATGCCTTACCTTGGGAAGAAGTTAAGACACTTATGATGGAAGAATTTTGCCCACCGCATGAGCAACAAAAGTTAGAAGAAGAGTTTTGGGCTCTAAAGCAAGTTGATGATGATAACCAAGCCTATACTACCCGCTTCAAACAGCTTAGCTTCATTGTTCCCCATCTCGTCTTGACCACCGATCGTAAGATAAGGAAATACATCAATGGGTTACCTTCTGGCATGCGCAATTCGATCGAGGCAGCCAAACTCGACAATATCGAAGCCGTTTACCGTTTGGCCGCTTCCTTGAACAACAATCGCATTCGCGATAAACAAGCTGCAAAACCTGTTTCATCCAAGCCAGCCAACCAAATTACCCAACAGTCGAGTAGCAATAGGGGAAAGAAGCAAAAGCATCAGAACCCTGTTTGCAATGCGATTGTACCAGCTGCAAACCCAAACCCTGTTGCTCCCGTTAACACTCAAAAGTCATACGTTGGACCTCATCCCAAGTGTACCACTTGTAACTATCATCACACGACCAATGTCAATTGTCGCCACTGTACCATTTGTAACCGTTATGGGCACAATACCACTCATTGTCGTAACAAGCCACAACCGCAAGCCCAACAAGCTCAACCCGCTCCTCAAAACGCCAAACCAGTCAGAGCCTGTTTCAAATGTGGTGACACCAACCATCTTCGTCCTCAATGCCCGCAATGGAACCAAAAGCAACAACAACCTGCTAGAGGTCGAGCTTTCAACATTAATGCGAACCAAGCACGCAACGACAATGAAGTCGTTAATGGTTCGTTTCTTGTTAACAACCTTTATGCTTCATTGTTATTTGATACTGGTGCGGACAAAAGCTTTGTGTCCGTTGAATTTGAACCTTTGTTAAATGTTACACGCTCTAAACTGCCTAAGTCGTTCTCTGTCGAAGTTGCCAATGGCAAATCTGTTTTAGTCGATTCCGTTCTTCGCGATTGTCTTCTTACTCTTAACGATCATACTTTCACTATCGACCTTATACCCATGCAATTGGGTAGTTTAGACATCATCGTAGGCATGGATTGGCTTCGTGAAAACCATGCTGAAATTGCTTGCTACGAGAAGTATGTTCGTCTACCTCTTCCATCTGGCGACACTTTGCGCGTCTATGGAGACCGACCTTCAAAAGGAATAAGGTTAATGTCCTGCACACAAGCGAACAAATATAAATCCATCCAAGAGGTTGTTCAAGTAATAATTTGAAGAAAAGTAGATGAAAATAGAAGAAAAGTTGTAGAAATGGAAGGAGAATGACTAAGGAAGTGATTTATAACTCACTTGGGGGCTGCTGTATGGTTCTGTACGAAATGCCCAAGTTCAGTAAGTTGAGAGAGAATTGGAGTGTTGGAAAGCGTTTGGGAGTGAAAGTGGGTTCGTATGTATAGAGGCAGACGAGTGTTGGTGCGGATGGGAAGCTTTGTGCGACTGAGGCCAGTCGCACGAATGGTCTCTTCACGCGAAGGAGCTTAACTCGCACGAAGGGTTTAAGTTTGGTAGACTTCACGTATTTTAACCGGTTTCAAGTAAGCATACAGGTATAGTGTATATGTATATACTAGGTATAAATGATGTTTCCAAGTATTCCAAGTATGAGTTTCGTATATGAGTATGTTTTCAAGTTGCACATATACTACAAGTATGTATAAGAGAATGTATCAAATGTTTATAACGTATAACAAGTATAACAGAACTCTAATGCCGTTAGTCTCCGGTCACAGGAAAAACGTTTTTGGCCGGAAAACTCCATTTTGGTCGGAAAACTCAACCTTTTCGTCTCAGACCTCTTTGTAACCTTATTACGTGCCTTTAGGAACCTTTTCTAGTAAAAAGCCCCAATTATTATGGTCGCCGGAAAAACTCATTTTTCTCCAGAAAACTTCTTTTTGGCCAGAAAACACAACCTTGTCGTCTCAAACCTCTTTGTAACCTTATTACGCGCCTTTAGGAACCTTTTCTAGTAAAAAGCCCCAATTATTATGGTCGCCGGAAAAACTCATTTTTCACCAGAAAACTTCTTTTTGGCTAGAAAACTCAACCTTTTCGTCTCAAACCTCTTTGTAACCTTATTACGCGCCTTTAGGAACCTTTTCTAGTAAAAAGCCCCAATTATTATGGTCGCCGGAAAAACTCATTTTTCTCCAGAAAACTTCTTTTTGGCCAGAAAACTCAACCTTGTCGTCTCAAACCTCTTTGTAACCTTATTACGCGCCTTTAGGAACCTTTTCTAGTAAAAAGCCCCAATTATTATGGTCGCCGGAAAAACTCATTTTTCGCCAGAAAACTTCTTTTTGGCTAGAAAACTCAACCTTTTCGTCTCAAACCTCTTTGTAACCTTATTACGCGCCTTTAGGAACCTTTTCTAGTAAAAAGCCCCAATTATTAAGGTCGCCGGAAAAACTCATTTTTCGCCAGAAAACTTCTTTTTGTCAGAAAACTCAACTTTTTAGCCGAAAAACTCAAAGTTTTCGTCCTAAACCTGTTTGTAACCATAGATCGGACCTTTAGGAACCTTTTTCCGACCAAAAAAGTTTTTCCGGCGACCGGAGATTAACGGCGTTAGGGTTCTGTTAGTCAGGGTCCATTGAAGACCAATATGTGAAAAGATGGGACCGTCAGTGAGAATTTTTAAAGTTGGCACCATTGTTGGCCAACAGGCAATAGTTGGGATTATTAAAATCCATTATTCCATTTTTTAACGGCAAATTTGGATCACTGACGGAACATTGAAGTATTATCGTTCCACCAGTGGAACTACCTGATCATATCCATTTCCACTAGGCTATAATTCCTATATACCAATTCAGTAGAAAATCCAATAAATCTGGGAAAACCCTCTTGTGGGAATTGAACACAGGACCTAATGATCCCTAAACCTTATCTCACCCCGAAGATGTCACTAGGCTACAATGCTATGGGCTCACACGAATTTAATTATCTCATTTATCGTATGTGGTGTTAAACTAATTGCGTTTAAGTTGATAAAACAATTGTATATATCAGTTTAATTACAAAAAGTAAATTTTAAAATGCATTTTTCAGTATTCTAAAAATCATGGTAGTGGAGGGTTGAGGAGCAACGATGCTTTGGTGGTTTTAAAGAGTGTGTGACAAATGTGTGTGATTTGTATTAGCTCTAAAAATTGTATAACTTTCAGCACACTCTTAAAGACGTAAAGAGTCATGTAACCAAATGTGTGTGATAGGTTACTAGGGTGACCTGAGAGGATTACGAAAAAAAGTTAAATTATTTCTTAAATAGTGAGCGAGCAATATGGACTATAGGTGTGATTTCTAAAAAGTTATAATCAAAACCATAATATAACCCTATCACAGACCATCTGTGTGATCAACTTAGAATCCATTGGACTAAATTGTGTAAAATGAAGGGCTTTAGCAATGGATTATAAACAGGGATGAGCTTGGTATCGGTATCGACAATACCGAAAATACCGATCCTGAAAATCTTTAAAAACGGGTACCGGTACCAAAAGTGTTCGATACGGTATGGTAATGATACGGTATATGATGGTAAATCAACCCAAAATACCGGTACTATATCGAACCGAAAGTACCGATCTTGAAAAAATGCAAAAAGTCGGTATCGAAAATTGTTTGGTACGATACACTCGATACCTGTACTGATTCGATTTCAATACCCAGTACCATTTACTCATCCCTAGTTAGGCTATGGGGTTTGGACATTGTCGCTTGGGTCATGGATTGCCACGTGGGACATGCTCTACGTGATACACCACCCCCTTCCCAAACCGTGTTGGTTCGTGTGATTTAATCCATGACAACCATGACCTTCATTGAATTAAATAAGGGGATTTTGATTGGTGGTGGAGGATAATAAGGGTGAAGGGAGTGGGTCGGCAAAGGCATCGGCAAAGCCGATTGCCGAGCGGCAACACCGCCGCCACCCCTTTATCCCGCGCGGCAAACTAAGGAACTCGGCTAAGCCTCACCGATCGACAAACATGCAAAGCATGTTGACCGTTGCCACTTTAACGGCTATAATGCCGTTCAAAATAAAAAAAAAATTAAAATTTTCAACTTTTACCCTATATATTCAAAACAAACCCATTTTAATCCTATATATTCTACAAAATCACCCCCAAATCAAACCAAAAAATACAAAACACTAACCCAAGTATTGCCACGCAAAATGGCGGATGATTTCCCGTTGTGGTTTCCACCCGATAGTAGCGACGACTCGTCCGATGATAGCATTCTTTTTTTCCAAAATCTACTCGAAGAAGCCGAACTACAAGACACCGGTACATCAAACCAAAGGAGATACATTGAACGTCAGCGGGAGGTTGGGCACGAGACCCTCATGGCGGATTATTTTGTCGAAGACCCGAAATACAACGACGCAATTTTACGTCAACAACCATTATTACAAACGTGGTTATTTGCTCGTGGATGGAATCTACCCAAAATGGTCCGTGTTTGTGAAATCGATCCCATACCCTCAAGAAGTAGACGAAAAGATGTTCAAAAGGCAACACGAGGCGACAAGAAAAGACGTCGAAAGGGCTTTTGGGGTTTTGAAGTCAAAATGGGGTGTCTTGAATCGGCCGATGCGAGCAAGGACGGTTAAAAAAATTAGGAATGTTGTGTACACGTGTATTATTTTACACAACATGATTTTAAAAGACGACGGAAACGCGATTGCACCGGTACACATTCGGGATCCTCCGGTCGAGCCCGCGTTTGATGATAGGGTGTTGGGCGAGCTAATGGATGAAGATACGCATTGGAGACTTAAACACGATCTCACGGTTCATCTCGCAAGTCAAGATTTGCCCCACCTGTTGGTTGATTCTGACGAAGAGTAGTGTAATTTTTAATTTTTTTAGTGGTTGCGTTGTTTTAGTGTCGTGTAATTTTTATGAATTTTAAGTTTTTTTTTTTAAGTTTCATTTTAATGTAATTGTTTTTTTTATTAATTTAATGTTTTATTTGTTTTTATTTAACATATAATTTAAAAAAAAAACAAAAAAAAAGTTTGCCACTTTCAAGCGTCTAAACTATTGCCAACACATTTCAGCAAAGTTTAAACTTTTTACCCTCTCTGGCGTGGCAATCTCTGATTGGTCCATTTTAAAGTTTGCCACTTTCACCTGTTTAACCACTCCCTTCACCCTAATAGTAGATGATTGTGGAGGATAATAGTAGATGATAGTGGAGCTAGAGACTGACCACACCACGTAGCCTTATAAATGATAAAATAAAATTATAATACCAAGAGTGAAAAAAGTATTCGGATTGACTTTCTATAAATATTAGACAAATGAACTTAAATTAAAGATTGGAGGAGCAAGTACAGGCCGACAGGGTTAGATTACAATTCGAGGACGAGGACTACCATTCCTAGGGATTTGTTCTCCGGTAAATATAGATAAATATTGGAGAAATTAATATTTAATACATTTAATTCACTTAAAAATTAATACTAATCATTTTTCTTTTAACCACTCTTTTTATAATAACTTTTTTTAAACGGTGAGAATCTTTAATTTTTAATTTGTAATGAGAGAGATCTATAGTTGTTAGTTTACTTATCTACACTACTATTTGTTTGTTGGGTTATTTTTAGTTTTTAAATATTATTTTAATTTAATAACTAAAACTAAAATGCTGATCGGTAAAATACGAGAAAGACTTTTATTTTATTATGTTTAATATTTCTTTATCGTATAGGTACGATAAATATAATCATAAATGTCTTTTTTTTTTTTTCATAAATTTGAGATATTATATACTCCTAAACTCTTAGGGGGAGGGGGTGGTCACTAGTGATAGATTTCTATCACTCCCAATATCCAATCAAATCATGTCATGTCATCACACAATATTCTATCACTAGTGATAGAATTGTAGTGGGAGTGGTATTACTAGTGATGGGATTCCAAGGTACAAGTATTAATACACAATGTATAAGTCATACACATTCATTCATCAAATGTTCAACGCGTTATACAATCAACGAGTTATTCCTATCACTCGTGACCAACATGGAGGCGGCGGTGTTAGTGATACTATCACTCGTGATGGGGAGTCCATAACGGACCGCCCCCTCCCCCCTTACTAAATTATATTTACCAAAGGGTGGAAGGAGTGCTCCCTAAATGGGGAGTGGTAAACACTTTCGCTCCTCAATAATCTCATGTCATGTCAACTCCCTCCTTCATCCCCATTGTACTTAATCATTGGGGTGCTCGAACACAGAGAGAGTAGTAATAAACAATTTAAAAAAAATGTTTGATTGGTTGAAAGGGGTTGGAGCCCATCAATAACCCCTCTCTCTCCTCTCTATCTTCTCTTCCCACATCGGTGAATACTCACCACAAACATCACTCACCGCTCACCGATTTCAGGGTGGCGGCCCCTCACCGTGCGGCAAACATAACTCACCGAAGGGGTCACTGATGGTGCCCCTTCCACCCTAATAAAAAGTTTTATGTCAACAGTGTTTAATTATTTATTTAATTTAGAGTAAACTGCCATTTTGGTCCCTGTGGTTTGGGCACTTTTACCATTTTAGTCCAAATCTCAAACTTTTTACATCTGGGTCCCTGTGGTTTGCATTTTGTTGCAATTTTAGTCCAAAATCCAAAAACCCTCTATTTTGACTGTTGAAAACTGATTATTTTGTCCTTTAGTGCAGGGGCATTTTGGTCATTTTGCTTTTCATTTAACATTTTCTTAATTAAAAAATTAATATATATAAATAATCCCTTTATCATTTCCCTATAAAACATCATCTTCTTCACACCCAAACCCTTCCAAACCAGATCTGCAGTGCCACCACCATCACTCCTCTCCCCTTTTTCTATCCTAGCCACCACACACACCCGCCACCACTCCTCAACCCGCCACCGCCCCACCACCTGCCCTCTCTCTAAACTCATAAAAAAACCCCATCAAACCTCGTTATACATCATGGGTTCATCAAGTGGCAGAGCAGACGTCAATAGTCTCAAAGCTCTGAACACCAATAAAATGGTAATCGAGGACGAATGGTCCGTAAAACCATCCAAAAAAGACGCACAGCCGCCGGAGCTCCGGCAACATCCACTTAGGGCACCAGTACTCACCTTTATAGATAGATCTTCTTATACATCATCATGAGAGAGAGAGAAAGAAGGTGGCCGCCGCTGCGGTGGTGCTTCTGCTTCGACGAATTTCCGCTAAGAACTGGGTTTCTGGTTCGACGAATTTCCGGTAAGAACTGCTTCTGCTTCTGCGGCGGCGGTGGTGCTTCTGTTCAGTTGATTCGTCATAGTTGCAGGTGTTGATGTTCATAGTTGTTGATTCATCATTGTTAGAGGGGTTGTGGCAGTGAGAGTGAGAGTGGAGGTGGTTTTGAATGGTAGGTTTAGAGAGAAGAATGGTTGTGGATTTGAAGATGAAAGGTTGTGGGGAAGATGAATATATTAATTGGGGAAGATGAAGATATTAATAGGGTACCTTTAATAAATTAGTTTTATTAATTTTAATAAAAAATCAGTTACAATAAAATCAAAATACTAAAAATACATCTGAAGATAAGGACAAAACAGGGGGTTGAAATTGGGGATTTTGGTCAAATTTCACTTTTTGATTAAAATGGCAACAAAATGCAAACCACATGGACCCATATTTAAAAAGTTTGAGATTTGGACTAAAATGACAAAACTGCTCAAACCACAGGGACTAAAATGGCAATTTACTCTTTAATTTATTACTAAAAGTTTCCTAGTTGAACCGAACTCTCTTTAAACATATACAGTAATAATTAACAAAATTAGTCCCAAAAAATATATATATTATGGTTCTAAACTGAACCGAACTCTCTTTAAATATATATACTAATAATTAACAAAATAATATAACTTTTTAGTTACACAAATCATGATCTGCAACATATTAATAATCTCATTTCAAAAACATACTACAACACTATCTTTTTTACCTTTTTTTTTTAAGGTGTGAAGTATTCGCGAATGTTGGGAGGTCTAGTATGTGTTGGGTCCGCGTTTAGAGAGCCCCCTCGTACAAAAACCCATCAATGAGAAACCCCTATCATCCAGACTCGAACTTAAGACATGAAGGGGAAAACTTACCTGAACCCACCATAGATGGAACTTAAATACTCGTGACCACCACTACAGAAGCAGTGATAATTCACTATTTTTTTTTTTACCTAATGTAGCTTTTAAAGAACTCATGTATTCCTACTTTATATTTTCCATTCCCCAATACAAGTGTGATTAAATGTCATTTTCCTACGTTAAAAACAAAACAAAAGAGTTTGACTTAACCGTCAAATCAGGTAAACCAAACCGACTTTTCTCGTTTGACCGGTTTACTCCTAAACCCTAATTCAGTAACTCGACCGGTTTTATTTATTTAAGAAGATATCAAACCTAAGTTACCACCCTAACCGATATTCTAGACCAAAACTGGTCAAACAATATCACCACCTCCACCATCCCTACCCCATACCATTCCAACCATAATAAATTCTCTCATTTTTCACACACACACACAAACACAAACACACACACACACATTTTCTCTACGTAAAATTATCAACAATTTCCTATGGAGTTTTTTCAAGGATCTTCACCATATTATCATTCTAATAACCAACGATTTACGTCCGAAAAAACCGACCATTTCATCGTTGATGACCTTCTAGATATCCCCACCGACGACTTAGCGACGGAGGATTCCTCCGCCGCTGTCGGCAGCTGCAACTCTTCCTCACAGTGTGGGACCGCAGAACCTAGCCTCGCCGGAGATGATGGTTGCCGGAGTTTTGTTGACAATCAGTTCTCTAACCTATGCACTCCGGTAATTCATTAGTTATTGCTGTTACTTGTTATATATATGTATATATATCATATATGATATATGTATGTATTTATATGTGTATGTATGTGTGTGTCATCATAAGATTTAATTCAGAATTATGTAACACAAAACTTGCACCAAATATTTGATACATATATACTATCACTACTAAATAAATGAGTATCGTTATTACCGACAGATTCTTCGTTAGTAATCCGCTCCACCGACGGTTTACTGACAAAATGGTATTTAGGTTATACTCATTTGTTTGGTAATGATTATGATAACGGATCTTCTTTTATTTTCTTGTTAATTTTAAAGTTGTAAATTCACAAAAAAAAAAAAAGTTAATAATTTAATTTTGTCTTTTGGATATGTTTATCATTTATTTTGTTATAAATGATTAATTAATTTGAATTAAGTAATTAATTTGCAATATTTTCTTATCAATGTTTAATTAATTTAAGTAATTAATTTGCAATATTTGTTTGATAGTACGATGATTTAGCTGAATTCGAGTGGCTATCGAATTTTGTTGAAGAATCTTACTCCAATGAGGATGTGCAAAAGCATCAGTTACTATCTGGAGTCGAAGCCCCACCCGAACAACCCGAAATGTACCCGTTTAAATCTCGGTCGTCTATCAACCGAACCAACAACTCGTTATTCAACTATGACATGACCATCCCGGGTAAGGCCCGGACCAAACGTTCGCGTGTCACATCTCACAATTGGGCCTCTCGGCTTCCGGTTATGGGATCAACAAATTCTAGACCGGATATGGTCTCGAATAATTCAACCGAACAGAAGAAAATAAACATTCAATCAAAGAATGAAGAAGGGCGAAAGTGTCTTCATTGTGCCACTAACAAGACACCTCAATGGCGAACCGGACCCATGGGCCCACGAACCCTGTGTAATGCTTGTGGGGTGCGATATAAGTCGGGCCGGCTCGTGCCTGAGTATAGACCAGCTGCAAGTCCCACATTTGTTCTTGCCAAACACTCCAATTCCCATCGAAAGGTGCTTGAGTTACGAAGGCAGAAAATGCAAAAAACAATGCACCATCAACAACCATTTGTGAATCATCAAGATGTTATGTTACAAATGCCCAATGCGAATAATTACTATTTCATCCCTCACCCTTGATGAGTTCCATATAGATAGGTTTAAACTTTAAAGTTCAAATAAAGATGAAAATTTTAGTACTTAATTTCTTGAAGTTTTTTTATGTTCTTGCTTCTATTTTATGGTATTTTTCATGATAATTAAACGAAAATTAATATATAAATAATTATATAACACACACGTATTGTCTATAAAATAAAATACCAAAGATTGAACCATATATATGTTCACATTTGCATATCTTAAATTATTATTCATGCATTATGAGATTAAATGAGGAGTGGCGCTATAATTATAAAATAAGTTATTTATAAGGATTTAGATTTTGTTTATTAATGATAAACTAAAACGTTTATAATATCTTAAATTATAGATGATTTGAAATATCTACATGTATATATGTGTGTGAATATGATTTTATAAAGAGTTAACAAAGTTTGATTTAAATTAAAAATAAAAAATTGATGCGTTTCAAAAGTAAAACATTGAAAGGTGCATGCTTGAGTTACGAAGGCTCCTACTATCATAACTATAATGCAACAAGTCATGCACTATCCTACATTATATATAGTAAATTTATTTTAGAAGTGTTTAAGAATAATACTAATTAGAAAACTTATTACTATGAACATGATGATAAAATAAATACAGTTATAAAAATTAATTTTCGATTCGTAGCCTAAGTATACCGCTACTCGTTGATTATTTAATAAGAATCAATCTTGGGTTGGATCGAGACACGTACATGTGCACTTGTTCGATTTGGCAAATATGCTAGATAAAATATACCCAAAAGATTTTTAATTGATAGAAATTCATGTGATCATGTGCCTTTATGTGATCATGTGCCTTCATCACCTTCAAGATACTCAATATTATTATCATTGATATTTTAACAAGTTTAATAAGTTATCGGTTTTGTTGAATATAGTTTTCACGTTACGTTTACTACTTAAAGACCAACTTGATAAAAATCAGACTGTACTAGAAAATCAAATCGGTTGAGCCCTAAACTATAGAGTGTGGTTTCACTTTCTTGATGGTCTTTGGAGAAGGTCGTGGGTTAAAGCCAGATCAAAACATCCAGGTCTTGACTGGAAAATTTGGAGTGGGTTTAACATGTATCAGCTGGGTTGGTAGTTTGCCTTTGTTTGGTGTAGACTCATGCTCTGTTGGTTTAGTTTTGGTGACACCGTAAATATTTGGCTAGTAATCTCTCTAGCTTTTGGCAAAGTAATAAATATTTGTTGGACAATAAAAAAAAAACCAATAAGGGTAATTTTGTCTTTGACACTATAGAAGGATTATATAAAGGGAAAATAGCCAAATTGGCCAAGGATTGGTCAACATTTCCAAATTAGCCAATTCGAACGTCTTGTGGAGACGCCACAAAAACCCTTTAGCGTCTTGGCGGCAGACCAACGAAACGCTGCCACGTGTCAGACACTCAGCTCAGACCTCTTAACGTCTTAGCTGAGACGTTTCAGGCGACTTGAGCCGTTTCCTCATGGCTGCTAGTTGAGTTGTTAAGCCGAGACGTTTGCATGGCTTGAGACGTTTGAACGCGGCTTGAGACGCTTTGACGCGGCTTGAGACGCTTGAGACGTTTGCTTGAAAAGGTGAGCCGTTTGAAAGGTATCACGAATTTCAAAATTTTTTTAAGATGTTTCATTCAAAAGTTGAGACGTTTGAGACGTTTCCCGATTTTCAAAGTTGTTTTTAAGACGTTTCATTCAAAAGTTGAGACGTTTGAGACGTTTCACGAATTTCTAAATTGTTTTTAAGACGTTTCATTCAAAAGTTGAGACGTTTGAGACGTTTCACAAATTTCTAAGTTGTTTTTAAGACGTTTTCTATAAAAGTTGAGACGTTTGAAACCTGTTTTTAAGACGTTCACAAATTTCAACCCTGTTTTTCAGTTGTATCAACGAAGCTGTTTTTTGTTGCCCTATACATACAACCTTTTCTTCACCATATCCTCTACCCATTAGTGTCCACAGCTTCAAAAAATGGGCAGACCCCCTGAAAATTATTTCTTCGAATTCAACAAACGGGTTTAAGAACTGATCTACAACGGACACGGATGTCATCCGATTTCATCGGATGTCATCGGATTTCCCCTTCCACGTGCTCTGCAGGGTCAATCGGGTTCAAGAACTCATCTACAACGGACACGTGAAGGGTCTAACGGGTTGTTCGGCACATGACGGTTCTGCCCCTTTAGGGTGGTTGATGAGACCGTGGCTAACACATTGGACTCGCCAATGTGTTAGCCCGGTCTCCAAATATCACTGAAGCCGCAGAGCCGTTGAAGAAAATGTCAACAACTCGTTCCATATCACCTAGGCCAATATAAATGTAGGTTGATGGAACTTGTCAGTTCACGACCCATCTTTATCACTGCTAGGTGTTTCGATGCAAATTCCGGAATGAGAATCCGGATCTCCTACCCAGTTGGAGGTAGCGGTTTGGTGTATCCTAGTTGAAATGATTATGTTTGTATTTTTTTGTGTTATGTTTTTTATGTACTTTGTATTGAATAATAATAAAGTTATAAAGTTTACTGATTTACATTTGAATATGTTGTTAAAGCAACCCACAATTGCAGTAAAATTCAATGAAAAAAAATTACATAATAAAATTCAACAGCAATTTAAACATTAAATATTTATTTAAACTAACATTAAATATTCATTTAACCCCCCATATTAACCAACTATATATACCCTCTTACACACGCCGTTTAGCCTAGGTGTTTCATATTCTCTTGAACCAACAGCCGTTTCCAAGTATTTGTTGTTTAACAGACGCGATTAAGTTTTTCCCAACATGGCTAGTCTACCGTGGACCGATGTGGAGGACATTGCGTTGGTGGAGGCTTGGGAGGAGGTGTATACCGAACCTCCTCGTCGAGGGCAGGGGGTCTATGGGTCCGTGTCCAACAATACTTTACACAACTCCGTGGTCCGGACCACGGCCGCACCGTTGACGCCTTATCTTCAAGGTTTCGCGTGATCCGCTTGGACTGTGAGACATTCGAGCGTTACTACAAAGCTGTGGAGCATTCATCTCAGAACCTTGGCGAGGAGGACATAAAGGCGGTTTCCCTCATCAACTACCGCCACGAACAAGGACATGA
Organism: Helianthus tuberosus; assembly: GCA_030545235.1. Lineage (NCBI taxonomy): Eukaryota > Viridiplantae > Streptophyta > Magnoliopsida > Asterales > Asteraceae > Helianthus > Helianthus tuberosus. Next base: position 40,290,035 of record CM060391.1, read on the forward strand.
ATTCACACACGTCTCGGAGTGGGAAACGATGAGGGTTTGGCTTTAGGTGTTTGGTTTTTTATTTTTTTTAATGTAATGTTTAATATTTTCTTTTTTTAATGTATTTTTTAATATTTTCTTTTTATATTTCTTTTTATTCACCGTTTACGTGGTTTGGGCTTACGGGGTTTGGGCTTACGGGCCGTTACGGGGTTTGGGCTTACGGGGTTTGGGCTTAGTTTGGGCTTACGGAGTTTGGGCTTTTAAATTAATGGTCAAGCTACTTAATATTTTAAAATAATAACTTTAAATTCAAAAAATATAACTAACGGTCCAAAAGGTTAATGTTAAAACAAATTTAAATTATATTATTTAAAAACGTTAATGTTAAAATAATGTTAATGTTAAAAAATAACAAGTTTAAAAAATAATGTTAATGTTAAAAATAACAACTTTAAATTATATTATTTAAAAACGGTCCAAAAGGCCCTTGAACCTTAACTACTTAAATTATAAATATTTATTTACTTCATTAAATATTAAAAGTTTTTAAATATGGGCTTTTAAAAAAAATGAGTGTATAAATAAAATTAAATCTAGATATAACTCGTTCTCAAGGTCACGCTGTAGTGGCTTGTGATATGTTGGTTAAGTCGTTGGTGTGTGTTTGAACCGGGTTTGGCGCGGGTTCGATACCCGGCGTTCCCTTTTTTTTTTATTTTTCATACTCAGCAAGTTTTTAAATATGGGCTTTTAAACAAAATAAGTGTATAAATAAAATTTATTCTGGATATAACTCGTTCTTAGGGTCACGGTGTAGTGGCTTGTGATATGTTTGTTAAGTCGTTGGTGTGTGCGTGAACCGGGTTTGACGCGGGTTCGATACCCGGCGTTCCCCTTGTTTTATTTTTCATATTTATAAGTTTTTAAATATTGGCTTTTAAACAAAATGAGTGTATAAATAAAATTAAATCTAGATATAACTCGTTCTCAGGGGGTCACGGTGTAGTGGCTTGTGATATGTTTGTTAAGTCGTTTGTGTGTGTGTGAACCGGGTTTGGCGAGGGTTTGATGCCCGACGTTCCCCTTTTTTTTATTTTTCATATTTATAAGTTTTTAAATAATGTTAATGTTAAACATTTTAATAACTTCAAACATTTTAATAACTTCAAACATTTTAATTTAAAATTTTTTACCATTACGAATATTACATCCTAAAAAACATTACAAGATAAATTTAAATTAACATCCTAAAAACGTTAGCTAAATATAATTTTTCAAAGTTTCAAACACGGAAATGTGTTCAAAGTCCTCGTCATAAATTATTGCGTAGTCTAGCAGGGTTTCTTCAATGACCTCTTCTTCAGCAAGGTTGTTGTGCCGATTTTTTTAACGTTTTCGTACCTTCCTAGGAAACAGCTACATTTGAAGCGTAGGAAAGCACACCGAGTGTTGAGGTCATCGACGCTCCGGGTTGTTTGTTGCACGTGAATGCAGAAATAGTTCATAACCTGACCCTAGAATGCGGGATCTGAAGTTGAGTAAGTGCCTTCATCACGAGCGGCGGCGTACGAGACGGCAACAGCAATGTCTTCTTCGACGGTCCAAGAATCCATGTTTTTTTAGCAACTTTCAAATTTGAGGTTAAATTGTTATTTGTTGTTGTTAAATGGCAACAACAATGCCTATTTATAGTGGGTTCGTTGATCACCATTTGTTAAATTAATAAATTAAAAACAGGAATTTAATTGCATAACTTACTCAATACAGACAACAGTAATTTAATTGCAAAAACTAGACAGTATTTGGACGGGGTAAACACCGCCAAAAATACAGTCTTTCTGCCATGAATTGTTTGTACGACATAAAAGTTCTACGAATGTCTCCAGTTATATTTATTGGTTTGTCCGTAACCAGATGCTCCATAAGCATACACAGGTAGACAACTTCATTCCCTGCGATTGATGTGCACGTAGTTATCATTGAGCTCGGCACAGATACATTTTTCTGGTTTCCCCGTTTTTTCCAGTATCGCAAATGCACTAGTAAAGCTCCTAAATAAACTTTAATCTTCTTCAAGCGTGGGTGAATAACGTTTCTGTATTTATCACCGACACAAACATTTTCACACGGGTAAAACACCAACTCCTGTGATGATAACTCTATGCGAGCTAGGAGCCATTCGTTATTTTCTAACGGTAACGAAAAGAATACGTAATCCACTTCGAAGAAAGAAGGAAATGGGTGTAATTTGCCATTGGCATATGTAACAACGTTTTTAGGAGTAGAATCTACCAACGTTTCATAAAATTGTGGTGGAAGAATTGTCCACCGCAAGTTTAACAACGGATTCCTTTGAATCTGTCTATTCCTCCAAGCCATTAGTCTTCCCACCCATCCTTCAATATGCTGTATAAGTTGTAATTTAAAATAAATTAATAACGGGGAAAAATTCAAGATCTAATAAAAATATTAGGAAGAATAATTAACTGTTGACGTTAGGTAGCCGCCACAGCGAAAACCTAATAGAGTCCCCCAAAATTTTTTGTCCAACTCTATTGATCTTGTGAAAACTTCTGAATAACAGAACGGCGCGTCCCCATTTGTGTAGAATGTTGCCACGTCTTTAGACCAGTTCTCACTTTCGTCGTCTGGAATTGCCCATGTACCAGCCCGGTGGACGTGAAAACTTTGTCGATTGTGTACAAAGTGGCTTTCTTCCGAATCATTTCGTTGTGAAACTTCAGAAGAACTTTCACCCTTGGAACTTCTCCATTTTTTTTAGAATCCAAGATGATGATTTGTTTGCTGGTTGCGAGCAATATACATCATTTTTATTTTTTTCAGACATTTTGCGAGCTCTAGAAATGTACTCCAACAAGTATTCCCAATACTATACTTAAAGGGAATTCTAATCTAATTTATTTAACAAAATTTGGATAATAAATAAATTAAAGGGGAATTTAATTCCAAGACATTTCAACCAAGACGTCTTTATTTGTGTTATATTTCCAAGACGCTTGAAAAGATTGACACGTGGCGTGTTTGAGACGTCTTAACAGGTTTGAGACGTCAGACCCACCTTTTTGAGACGTTTCAGTTGATGCATGAGACGTTTCATTGAAGACATCAACGCTGACATTTAAGACGTCAACGCTGACATTTAAGCCGTTTCCAACATGCACGAGACGTTTCCTTCTTGAGACGTTTGTTCTGAATTTTAAGACGTCTACACTGGTATTTGAGACGTTTCCTAACGTCCACCGTTTGATCAACGACACGTGTTACGGTTCATTTCCCCGTGTACCCATCGCGTGACACGTGTGACAAAAGAGGTTTTGACCCAAAGTGTGGGTTCTAGTGTTTCATTTCTGCCGGCAAACGTCTTCGGGACCACATGCATCTTTAGGACCACCGTTGAAGATCCGACGAAAGACCGGAGCACCGTTGAAGATCCGATGACAAAACCGAGCATTGTTGACCCGAACTACCACGTTTACCGTTGACTCGGAATGGATCCAAATTACCACGTTTACCCACCCATGGGTCGTCCCGAGCACATGCAAGCTGATCACGTGATGCATGACGTTGGACAAGATCCTCTCCCATGTGTATCGGTGATACTTTATCCCTTTTGTATCCTTTATTATATTGTTTTAGTATTTTACTATTTTTTGTAACGCAAACATAAGATTCTATTGTTTTTTCTTTCACTTGTTACTTTACAAGGCCAAAAAGATCAAAGTTCGACAAAAGTGTAATATAGTAAAGACTTTGAACGATAGAATGACGACAAGTATTGAATCCCGGATTAGGCAGACCTGTTTTGTGCCATATTTAGATATTAAGTGTGTTATGTGTGACAACCTACTTTTACTCGGTGTTGCACAATCACAAGTGCATACACCTACACCCAAATTAGGTATTCCATATCGCCTAGACCAAGAAACTTTAATGTTTACACCGAAACAATTTTGTCTTATAACGGGGTTAAGGTTTGGGCCCACTAACTAGACACCAAGGGAGCACCCTAACTCCTTTAAAAACTGATTTTTCCCGGGCCGTGAACGTATTGGTTTCAAACGAATAGTAGATATATTTGAAGGTCCGATGAAATTTAACGACGAAGATTGCACAAGGATATGTCTATTGATGCTTTTGGGCCAAGGGTTTTTAGGGTTGCAGGATTCAAATGCGATCGATAATAAACTGTTACACCTGGTGGATAATCTAAATGACTTTAACCAATATTCATGGGGTATTTTTTTTTGGGAGAGCACGTATACGAACGTGTATGATATGCACGTTCGTCAAAAGGAAGACGCGAAGGGTTTTTCGTTAGACGGATTTGTTTGGCCATTTAAGGTACCTTGGAAATTCCTCTATATATTTTAAGTGTAATGTTCGTTTTAATTTGTAGACTAATCCCCGTTAAATATGTTAAAACATTTACAGATGTGGATTCTAGAGGTGTTTCCGGAATTCAAAAAAAGAAGGGGGTATTTCGAAGGTCAGACCATTCCGAGATTTTTAGGATGGCGAGAAGGACAAAAGCTGATGAAGGATAGTGTTGATGGAATCTTTGCGAATGCAATAAAGGTAAATTGCTAAATTGTCTCTTAAATTGTTTGACAAATTTTATAAAATTATAAAATTTTATAAAAATAAATTTTTATAAAATTATAAAAACTGTTAAAATTATAAAATTATAAAAACTATAAAAATTATAAAATTATAAAAACTGTTAAAAGTATAAAATTATAATAACTGTTAAAATTATAGAAAAAAATATTTTCAACCGTTAACAGTTTTTGACATTTTTATATATGCATTTTCAAATTATAAAATTATAAAATTATAAAATTTTATTTAAATTATAATGTTATAAAATTAGATTTTTATAAAATTATTAAAAAAATTTCAACGTTAACAGTTTTTGACATTTTTCACATCCGGTCGGATAATTAGCTAATCAAATTATTTTGTTTGACAAATTTTATAATTTTTTTTTTCAACCTTTAATACTTTTTAACATTTTTTTGTAAAATGTTTGCTTTCAATCTGATAGAGACGTGAATATAAACCGCTAAACTTCATACTACCTACTGAGTTTGAGGCCGAAACACAGTGGTTCATTTCAAGCTCGGATTATTTAGACCATGAACGTCAAATTTATCAACCTCCTATGCCGACTGAATTACCCCCTCAAATGCAACATCCAATCCAGTCGACTGAAAACTGCGGCCAACCAAAAATAAAGGACTTCATTGACCACTTGTTCGGCGATGATCCTGGTGAATTGAATTCGGAAATACCCGGTCAGGTGCCTCAAATACACAGATTAGCACCTGAAGTACCGGTTCAGATGCATGATATTCCGTTACACACGGCTGACTTGCAACGGGATACTACTCCCGGTCCGTTTTCATCAGGATTTTATTCTGAAGATCAGCTTGTTTCTAAATTTCAGTCACTGATGATTGCAAACAACCGGGCGTTGACTGACATGATCAAGTCGGAGTTGTTACAAAGTTTTCGTATGGCTCCGGTTAATACTCCAAGCCACATACGAACACCGAGGGAACAATCGTAAAAACAAGATGATAATGTATTGATCCAAAAATCCTGTTTATCTGCTTATAAAAATCTAAAAAAATTATTTAAAAATGTTTCTAACATTTTTTAATTTGCAGGCTACAGCTTATTGGTATTTTAACTATGACGATGATGCGTATCATGTGTCAATGAATCCCGAAAATCATACGGAAGAAGCCGTAAGTTTTTACTTCATATATGTTTATTTTAGTTATCCATGTACGTTCTGTTAATTGATTCCCCTTAAATTAATGTTGTTGTAGAATGAGGATCCGGAGATGATCAAACTGAGGTGATCCGAAAGGCTTGTGAAGCCCGCCAAGTTTCTGCTATCACCGTTTGTAGTTTTCAAAAACATGATGCGGAGGCAAAAAAAGATAGCAAATGATGAAGATAATTTAATCAAAACGATACAAGATTGGGCACCAAGTAGTGGCACTAGAGAACTAACCCTCATGGCAGGTGGAAGAGTTGGTCCTGATTTCTGGGCGGCATTGCTAGGCACCGACCGTAGTGTCTGGTTAAGCGATGATGTAAGCACTATAGATAATTTTGTTAATACTAAATATACTAAATTTCCTATAAACTTACACTAAAATTGTCCAACCCTATAACAACACATTTTTGAATGGATGATCCACATGTATCATTCAAGAGTTGAAACCGACCGTTGGTCCATTTTACCCCCATATTTCCAGATTCATTGTTAAACTATGGATCAGACGTTCAAAGGTTACTTCACCGGTGTAACACCTCGCAAAAATCATGTCCAATATTATAAAGACATGTGTCATGAACCTTAAACGTATAATGATTTGAAATCAAGGGACTAAAATTGACAAACAAAGAAAGATGTATGTAGAAGGACTAAAAGTGTCAACATGACAAACTTGTGCCTCTGAATGACCTCACACGACGTTCGTATTCTTTCATAAATAAATTATCAAACGTGGAAAGCCGTTGTGCTAAAAGATCAAAAGTTTACAAAGCATAAGGGTTAAACGTGTCAACATGTTAATTCTTACCTCTGAGTGACCTTTTAACAATCCCGAGACTTTGTAATACTTTATTAGGCTCCCATGTATAACGAATAATGATTTCGTGGGGTTTTTTTATGCACGTAAGTACATTTCTGGAGGTTTAGTAACTAACCGGGAACTTAACGAAGTTAAATTATAACCCAAGGCACTTGAAAGTTAACTATGGGGATCATTAGTGCAATAAAAGAAAGTTAAATAAACTTAAAATGGACCAGGGACTGAAAATGCAAAGATTTCAAACTTTTTACCGGAATTACAGGTCCTCGTGGGCCACGTAGACTTCCCTTAAGGTCTACGCGGGCCGCGACAGAGTCACCAGCGACAGTTCCCTGCACAGCTGCATGTTGCAGCCTGTTCCACCGCCATTGCATGGTTGTTTTTGATACCAGGGACTGAGCAACTGGTTTTTACTTCCCTAGGGACACTTGTGAACATCTGGTAACCCCCTAGGTACAAATGGATTGATCTTAGAGCTTCCAAAATCCTATATAAAGGGCCTTGATGTTCACTTGTTCTTGCACACTTGAAGTTTTCACTTCACAACTCACTCTCTGAAGCATCCTAGTCTTCTAGGAAGCTTTCTCTAGTTCAATTTTCGTGCTAAGGACTATTGTAATTGTCTTAGCTTCCATAGTTAAGTTTTCATTAGCTTAATGACTGAAAGTCAAAGTTATCGTAATGACGCTTTGACTTTGTGATTAATCACTAACGGTCCAGCCATTATTCGAATTGAAAGTGGCTATGAGTTAGTAATTATGTAGATAATAAACCCTTAAAAGGGCACCTACTGATTATCACATTTACTTGGTCAAATGTCGGGTCAAACTACTTAACAAAAAGTCAAACGAGTCAATTTTTACAAAATAATTCATAACTGATAATGTAGAAGTTATGGAACATGTTTTAACACTAAAATAACTTGGTAAATAATATAAGAACATGTTTAGGCATGTTCAACCAGACAATTATGAGTTTAGGCTCGGTTCGCAACCGAAAGGCTCAAAAGTAGACTTTTGCTTTGACTTTCAGTTCTGACCCGATTTAGCTTAGTTTAGTTATGCCTTAGGGTTTCTTTAGGACCATATTATATGTTAGTATAACTCTCTGAAGTTATACTACATGGTTCCTTAGAAATCATAGATTGCATGCATGTTCCGTTATTGCTTAAAATTGACCATTTTGCCCTTTTAATATAAAAACGAGATTTTTGGAAATGTGAGTGGACAAAAATCTTCATTACTAATTTATAAGTATGTCCTAAAAATTTGACATCCGTTTCTGGTCTAGAATGAAAGTTATGCACGATATCGTAAAACTAAAGCTTTTTATTAAGTAAATGGCATTTTTGGCATAAATCATATTTAAACCCAATTTTTGGCACCAAACTTGCTACCCACTGATTAAATATAATATTTAGGGATTTTTGGAAATTTTTGTCAAATTTTATACTAATCATAACATAGAGTTCTAGTGTAAATTCGGTATTGACGATAATGCCCTTTTCGCTAGTAAAATGAGTTTTACATATCATTTTGATACCAAACCTTTTCCTACTGATTTCATATGTTAAATAAAATAATTTTAAGCTTTAAAAATTGATCAAGACTTCAAAATTTTATAAACATTTCAAATATCGTCAAATACCGACTTTTACGCTAATTAGGCGCGTAGTATGGTTTAAAACCATATTTAACGCCTAAGACTTATTACCTACTGACTTTATAAACAAATTTTTATACTTTAACAATGAGTATAAGTCTTGAACTCAGATTTCCAAATTTAACCTTAAAGCTTACGTGAGATGACATAAATGCCCCAACGGTGCATAGTTTGGCCATAAAAGATAAATTTCACATATGTGCGATATCTTACTGATGTAACTTGATAAAATAAATATTTTTACTGATTATTTTAGACCAGAACCTCAGTCAACTATTTAACCTTTTTATAAACTATAAAATGACCAAAATACCCTTACAGGGCTTAATTTGGTTTTAAATTCGTTTTGGGCATAATGAAAGATATCCTACTGATATCATAACATATTTTAGGCATAATAACTTATGGAACTTGTTCATGACTCATTCGGTTACCCGTATGCATATACGCATTCGGTACGGTTTATGTAACTAGTTTGCAAGAATTGGCCGAAACGGGTCAAACCTTATCTTTTTTACTTCAAAATACAGAATGTATTTAGTTTACCCATTACATACAAGTCTTCATACTTGTTGGGTCTAAATCACATTCCAATCCGGTCATCGCTTAATCTTGCGTTATGAACTGTAAACCTTTCTTTAAAACTAATTGGTCTAAGTTATAACTTAAATAAGACCCGTTAAAACCTTCGTTCCAGATTAGGAGCCCAGTAAAAGCTCCCTGTACTTGCTGATTTGAAATTACGACTGAGAATAAATTACTTTTAGCTCAGGTGAATACTTTTAACTTATTTACCCTTATTCGGGCTTGGGATACGGTATTATATAATACCGCTTGGTCGGGTATGAAATCATTTAATCAGATTGTGATTAATAAATTGCATAACCCATTTTAATCTGTTTTGTTTGATGCAAAGCCTTTGGGGGGTTAATGACCGTGTCCTGGATATCCTCGGCTCATTCATTTGAAATGGCCACGACTTAAGCACGGGGTGTAGGCATACACCTGACAGTTGCGTATGTAAAAGATATAACCACTTGTTGAGGATAACTCGTCGTGGGATTATATTAGTGGTGTGTCTATTTATCTTGTCTCGTCTCTTCTAACCGGGCCCTGAATGGACGACAGACATATAAATCTGTATACAAGATTATTTTAATAATTGTCCCAAGTTATGAAATATTTTATGCCTTGTGCATCCAAATCAATTTTATAAACACTTTTCAAAAGAGTCGGTTAATTGTATTTACCAGTGTAAACTGACGTATTTTTCAAAAAGATTAAGTGCAGGTACTATACGAAATGGGCTGGCACTCCTGAGTATTACTTAAAGAGTCTTGCAAGCTCTTAATACTTTAAGTCTGTTGAACTATGTTTACTTTCTATTTTAGATCCGCCTGTGGATCCACTTACAACAGTTGTGTAATATTTTGTTATACTTTCGAATTCGGTTTGTAGTATTATTTTTAGACTTCCGCTATGCATTAAACTGTGATAAGTTGTCTATGATGATATCAACTACGTCACGATACTCCCCACCGGGCCCACCGGTAATACGTGGAAATATCAGGGTGTGACAACCGGGGCGGTCGAACCTTTTCCTCCGATATTTAGCGTTGACGAGGTGTACGTACCGTTATATATACAATCAATTAACTGGATTTTAGGCGTATTCAACCTGGTTAACCATACCCTCACTATTTACGACAGGTAAAAATTTATAAACACTCGTTTTTTGTAGCTGGTTATTTAATAGTTTTAGTTAACGGTCTCTCAAAATGTATTATAAATGCTCGTTTTTTTTGTAGCTTGATAGGCATGCAACAATTGGAAAAAGGAAGAACAGAAGTGGTTTGTTTTATAAATTTTGTTTTTAACCATTGGCTTCGTATGCATGGTTATTATAACAACAAACCTTTACCGTTAACTTTTCCGTTTCAAATAATATATGCAAATGATGTGCCACAGCTGTCAGGTCCATTAGGGGACTGTGGGTTTTGGGTTTGCATATTTTTGGACCGGTTGATTAACAAAAAACCACTAAATGATGGTGAAGACACAAGCATAACGGCTACAAGGATGAGGCGCCACCTTGCAATACTTTTCTACAACTCGCTTATACCTAAAGATACAATCGACGAGATACAAGAGGACGATCTTGAATATTTTCAATGGTTTGTATTAATTTATATTTTATAAAAGAGAAATACATTATATATAGTTATTTGTATATATGTTTCATTGACATATTAAGTAAAAATTTATTATATTATATTATATTTATTTGTCAACATGTGTATATATATGTGTCCTCACTATGTCAATAATGCCATACCGGATGTCTTACTCAAACATTCCTCATTCCGTGCAACGCACCATTTGGATCAACCAAAATGATCGGTTTGAACATTGGTCGCCAAATATTCTAGAGTTTTACTATGACGACGATACTCCAACTTGCTACTCAACCTACATGGGTAAAACACCTCTCGGAAAAGAATGGTGGGGCGGATTACTTGGATTTTGTGGAAACAGATTTATTCAGCAAACGGTACCTTCGAAATACCTTTCCTGTTAATGATAGTGTTTTTATATTTTTTTAAGTCAAACGTTTACCATATTTTTCTCAGCATATCAATGCATGGTGTAACAAGCTAATGTATCAACGGGAGCTTCACAGACGGTCAACGGCGATGTCGTCAAAGGATTATCATTGGACAGTACTTCCGCCTAGTTTTTTTAACATGATAATAGAACAAAATAGAGAGGCCTACGGATATGCAGACAGTTCAAAAGAATTTTTTCCTCCCTTTTGGGACGTTGATACGGTACATTGTTAAATATGCTTATTCGTAGTGTACGTTTTTTTTTTTATAAATTTGTAGAGCTTTACATTTTTACACCAACATTTGACAAGGAAATATTATACAGGTCTACATTTTTAAAAAAATAAAAAAAAAGTTTCTGTTTAAAAAAATTCGAAATTTTTTATATTTTATGTTTTATAAAAAAAAATATTGATTTCTTTTAAATAATTTGTAATTTTAAAAATATTCCCTACAAAGAATACCTTTTCCGGAGCTTATTTACGTTTCATTTTTTGCAGATTTACATGCCCATAGCGCACAACGAAAACCACTGGTTACTTCTAAAAATAAATATGCGTTCGCTTAAAATAAATGCTTATTTTCCAGATAATTGTAACCAAAGTAATTGCGGAGATGCATTTTGCATACACAGGAAAATACATCAAATTCTTTTAGAATTTGAATCTCCACTTGTATGGTTTCTGGGCCGTATATCATACTGGCAGCACCCGAGGATAGATAGTGTAGAAGCCTTAGAGTATTGCGGGGATGCTGTGTAGCCTGAGCACGGAGCTTATATTGGGCGAAACTCAGGTGTTATCATATGTATGCTAGTGGAAAATCTAGTTTACAACCGTTCATTGACATGGAACGAAGTAAACATATAGGATGCTTGTGTCAGATATAGACGCTACATGGCTGATGAACTCTATGCCGGGCGCTACACACCAAGTAATTTTTGAAGGCTGGGCGTACGCATTGTAAAATTTAATTCTTATATAAATTAGATGTCGCAACCCTCGTCCCTTAACTACCCGGGAACGGGCGGCCGCAGCCATTTTCGGTGGTATCGGTGTTTACCATTTTGGCAACGGAAATTACATCAGGACCGTAGTTAGGAAATATTTTATCAGAGTAAAATACCACGCTTTTATAATATTAAACACATGGGAAAATCCCAAGTTTCAAGTACACACATTTTTTATAGGGATAAACCCTATTTTATTTAAATAAAACATCTGTTTATTTTAGGTAACTTTATAGCCACTTTTCCAAGCCTTCAGTGCTGTCCAGCTGGCTTCTATTTGGCTTTCACATTTTGTTACCTGAAACGCGTTTAAAAACATTTTGTCAGTAGGAAATACTGGTGAGTGAATCCCAGTTTAATCAAGTTAAGTAAAACCATTGTACAGTATTGAGGGCGGTCGCGCAATTACATTTGTTTTCATCTACTTTAATTACCACCCACGGTACTGTCAACCCGACTTGTGGTTATGTTACTACTCACAATGTAGTAACAAATTTTGTATAGAAAACCCCAACATACCGACGATAATTGTAGAATACAAATACTCAACCACTATTTAAACCCCAACATTTTTTTTACTATTCAAAGACAAAATCACTGTTTAATATATTATTAATTAAGTGAGGTTTTGTAAAAACAGTTTGCAAAAAGGAGATTACTCATATTGCTGTCTTAGGGTTTTCCTTAAGGATTTCCTGGTGATTATCTATTAATTACATATATGCACACGCGTTAGTATAATAACCCAATATTTACATTAGTAATACCCTCCCCGAGACGGTATTCCAACGACTACGTCGGGCAGAACCACGACAGCCATTACGGAACCCTGGATCAATCGGGCAGCGTATCTAATACGTAACCGGGGTTATAATACTTACAACGGGGCAGAACTTCGTTATTTAGAGGGGTATTGTGCCCGAGAATAGCTTATACTATGTAAAATTTAGAGAGAGAGAAAGAAATTGTGGGGAGAGTTAGGACTGAAGGCCGATGGCCTCTATATATAGTGCCTGATTCGGACCTTGTCGCGCCCCGCGTAGAACTCGGCCAAGGGCTTCGCGGCCCGCGTTCGGTACAATTTCGAGAGAGAAAGAAATTGTGGGGAGAGTTCATGACTCATTCGGTTACCCGTATGCATATACGCGTTCGGTACGGTTTATGTAACTAGTTTGCAAGAATTGGCCGAAACGGGTCAAACCTTATCATTTTTACTTCAAAATCCAGAATGTATTTAGTTTACCCATTACATACAAGTCTTCATACTTGTTGGGTCTAAATCACATTCCAATCCGGTCATCGCTTAATCTCGCGTTATGAACCGTAAACCTTTCTTTAAAACAAACCGGTCTAAGTTATAACTTAAATAAGACCCGTTAGGAATCTAATAGGTTATTAAAACCTTCGTTCCAGATTAGGAGCCCAGTAAAAGCTCCCTGTACTTGCTGATTTGAAATTACGACTGAGAATAAATTACTTTTAGCTCAGGTAAATACTTTTAACTTATTTACCCTTATACGGGCTTGGGATACGGTATTATATAATACCTCTTGGTCGGGTATGAAATCATTTAATCGGATTGTGATTAATAATTTGCATAACCCGTTTAAATCTGTTTTGTTTGATGCAAAGCCTTTAGGGGGTTAATGACCGTGTCCTGGATATCCTTGGCTCATTCATTTGAAATGGCCACGACTTAAGCACGGGGGCATACACCTGACAGTTGCGTATGTAAAAGATATAACCACTTGTTGAGGATAACTCGTCGTGGGATTATATTAGTGGTGTGTCTATTAATCTTGTCTCGGCTCTTCTAACAGGGCCCTGAATGGACGACAGACATATAAATCTGTATACAAGATTATTTTAATAATTGTCCCAAGTTATAAAATATTTTATGCCTTGTGCATCCAAATCAATTTTAGAAACACTTTTCAAAAGAGTCGGTTAATTGTATTTACCAGTGTAAACTGACGTATTTTTCAAAAATATTAAGTGCAGGTAAAATAAGAAATGGGCTGGAACTCCTGAGTATTACTTAAAGAGTCTTGCAAGCTCTTAATACTTTAAGTCTGTTGAACTATGTTTACTTTCTATTTTAGATCCGCCTGTGGATCCACTTACAACCGTTGTGTAATATTTTATTATACTTTCGAATTCGGTTTATAATATTATTTTTAGACTTCCGCTGTGCATTAAACTGTGATCAATTGTCTATGATCATATCAACTACGTCACGATACTCCCCACCGGGCCCACCGGTAATACATGGAAATATCGGGGTGTGACAGGTTGGTATCAGAGCCAACATTGAGTGAATTAAACACTAGCCTTTTGTGTTTAATCTCAATGACACAGTTGCACATTCCTTGACTTCCGAGTCTAGGCAAATGACTTAGGATTAATCCCAATCTTAATTGTTTTCTTTGGTTTGTTTCTTTTGTTTGTTTTGACAGGATCAAAAACAAGATGCCGCCAAGAGTTAGGGGCCGAGGAGGTAGAGGAAAAGCACCAATGAACTGCTAGAAACGACCATGAAGCCGGGCCATCACACCGGCGTACTATATCAGCAACCTTTAGCTCTAGTCCTCACAAAGACTGGAGAACTTACATGGAGCCTGCGAGACGCTCAGTCTCACTTAGTTCCTCACCGTCCTACCACCATGGGTTCGGGCCACAACAAGACGAAGAGCCCCAGGATTCGCATCATTCTTTTATCCCGTTGTAGCATTTGGGTTCTCACAGTTCTTTCCAGAACCCAACTCCCTTTTTCCAAAGCCGGTTCAACCCGATGAACCAGGTACAAGAACCAGAGGGTCTAAACCCTTTGGGACCAGCTGACCACTATCCTGAGATGCAGGATATGGATGTGGACGAAGATCCAGATCCAGAAATGCCACCATCTGGGATGCCCACGCATCCCATCGAGATATCTAGCGGATCATCCTTCCATGGTTCGTCTTATAGAGGCCCAGACATTTTTGCTGAAAGATGGGCTACATACAAGTGGGAGTATACTCCCCCTCACCGCTACTCACCACCACACCAACAGGTCCCCTCTGAGGACCCACATTTCGAGGTGGTCACGCCACCGCCACCGCTAGAACAACTGCCTCCAGAACTACCCACCGTTGTTTGAAGACCCACAAGTGGGTGGGCCTTCAAATCCAGTTTCTGAAGTCGACTCTGCACCAGTCGCACCAGCACCATACATGGGTTATGATAACCCAATTCCATCGTACCCAGGTGCAGCCGGGTACAACCCGTTTGAGCCGCAAGCTTACTCGGGTTATAATTACAACAATGCCCCTGCCGTTGACCCGTACCTTGAAGCGGCAAACTACAATGCTCTCTACCCTGGACCATGGTTGCAAAAGTCGCTAGGCGCTCCCTCGTCGGTTGACCAGGGAGTTAAGAGTACTCGGCCTAGGCGGAGAGTACACGGGGAGTACTCGGACATGCCAAATTATAAAGAAATTAGTTTTTGGAAATTAAATATGTTTCAAATAACATAAATTTACTAATATTTATTACAAAATACGTGAAATTGATATTCATTCTTTAATATGATAGGAATAGAAATTGTGTTTTATTTATTTTAAGTCAAAATCGGACCAAGTTGACCTATTAGATCCGATTTTGGCCGATGTTGACCGAATTTGATCGATTCCGAGTAATTAGTCGGAGTTGAAGAAAGTCGCTTCAGCAACCTACCTTGTAGCGACTACTCGGGGAGTACTCGGCCTTGGAGACCCTGTTTTACAACCATGCCCTAGACCCTATCCAACTATGTGACAACCCTCAAAATTTCAGGTATCCGTACAATTAATTAATATTAAATTGGTGCTTAATGACTGTGCTTGATTACAAATGCTGATTAAACTGCTTTATGATTTTTGCATCATACATACATATGCATCACATTTCATACTGTCACTCCATTTATTACACACAAACTTTAGTGAGAAACTTGATGCACAAAGCACAATTAGCACAGTGAGCGGATAACTCAGAAACATGCTGACAATACCAGCACAAAGACATACAATATATTGAGGCCCAGTATGAGCTGGAAACAGGGTACTACACTAGTAGGGAGTGTAGGAAGTAAGGACCATAAAACTACGTCACTATGTGATAGTTTAGGTGCCAGAAAGTGCCTAAAACCCACTTTAAGTGCAGAATTCTGCACTTAATAACAAAATTCAGCATTTAATCATGCTAGTCACTTGCAAAAATGGCAAAATGGTCCTGTATACTTTCCTAAGTGTCGGGAATTGAAAATGTCACTAAAAGTTACATAAAGGACACTTTACGATATAACTTAGCACTTTAACGGAACAGTATCAAACTGTCACGACCCCCGACCCACCCTGGACGGAATCGGGAGCCGCGAACAGCCCAGTGGTACCGGTGATTTATTTTAAAAACGTTGCAGCGGAAATTTCATCAGAACCGTGAGTTAGGAAAAATATCAGAGTTTAGAAAACACCGGATTTTATTTATTAAATAGATTGGATAAACCCCTGTTTTACAATGGTAGCTTTAATAAAGATAAATTTAATTACATAAAACAATATTTCTTAATTTAATTTATTTAATAAAATAAGCCACTTCTTGATGCCTTTCAGTGCCGTATCCAACTCTTACTCCAATCTACTGTAATTACCTGAAACGCGTTTTAAAAAGGTTTTGTCCGCGGGAAATACTGAGTGAATCATTCATTTTGCTAAAATGACTCTTTTGTTATAATTCACATTATTAAGAGAGATTACAATGTTTATTTCAACCAAATACCCACAGTACTTGTCATCAACTTGTTTCGGTGACTGTGGTCATATTACTATTGAGTCCGTTCACCCAATAGTAACGAGTATCATTATTTAGGTTCGCCCACCTAAATTGATAAAAACAGTAATGTGCACAATACCCTACATACCGGCTGTAATTTGGTGACTACATATACTTAATCACTGTAATTATAATCTTTGAAAATAACATGCTTTTTGTAAACAGATTTGATAAAAAGAGAATGACTCACATTATAAGCATGCAGATTCCTATGGCAATGTTTAGTCTACAGATAAGTCTTGATAGATTGCAGATTTATACAGGCAGAGCTTAGCCTATTGATTTAGCCTTGAAACCTAGTGCACACTAACTAGGTAGATAACTTAATACAGCAATTACGATAACTCACGAGATTAAAACCCTCACAACGAATGACAAAGTGCAATCACTTAAACATCCATCGGATTCACAACGAATAACAGAGTATTCCCCAAATTCGGGTGGTACTCAAACATCCTGTCGGAATCACGACTAATGACAAAGGATAGCGCTTAAACATCCGGTCGGATAGTTTAAATCAATCGGACATTGAATCGTAGCAGCGATCGAGTTAATACCCTGTTTGCAGCAGCACCCCGCTATACTAATTAGTGATTTGTGTGTGTTTTGAGAGTATTCGGATGATATCTCCGTGCCTGAATTGAATTTTATCGTCGTTCCAAGTGCAGAATTCAAGTCCCAACTCCTGGTATTTATACCCGAATTTGGAACCTCCCGCGTGTCGCGAAGGAACCAAGGGTCCCTGTCGCGTGTCGCCTGAGATGACAAAGTAGGCTAGGCCTGCTTTGTCACCTGGGTAGCCCTGCTGAGTCGACGGAATCGAGAAATTGAATTTTGACAGCGTTTTGTGAAGATAATCGTTAATAGGGTTTTATCCCCCTTGAATTTTAAGGCCCTGATCCTGATTCTGATTATTCTGAAATTTGTTGGGTTTATGTAGAATTACTTGGGTGTCTCAACTAAGGTTTCCTAGTGAACAAAATATAATAATAATAAATAATATTTTTGGTGAGAGTTGTTTATGGTTTGGGACATTTTTGAATATAATTATATTATAAAGAAATAGGGAATAAAATAATGAGAAAAGAGAATGGACCCACTTGGTAACTTTAGGGTTCAACTAGAAAGTCTCTGGGTAGAATATTGGGTATAACTTGTGAGCTATTTTGAAAATATATAAAGCACTCGTGTTAAGTATAATACCCCTAATTTCAACCTTGTCCCTATGTCACGAGACAGAACCCCAATAACTTAGTCGGGCAGAGCCCTGACATATGTTATGAGGCTCAGATCAATCGGAAAGGGTAGCGGTGATCGGGAGTTTAAAACACTTAAAACGGAGCATGGCTTTATTATTATTATTATTATTATTATTATTATTATTATTATTATTATAAGTGAAATATTCCAAAAATAAAAGGAATATATATATATAGAGACAGAAGTTGGCGATATTAAGGGAATCAAAATGGAACACTTCATATTGATAGAATGGCTTCTATTTATAGTTACTTAGAATGCACATCAGAAAGACACGTTCCATCTTTCATTTAATGCAAATTCATAAAATTCATACACGTCCCATATTGGGTGTATTTCTTTTGAAGACACGTGCATCCTACTCATATATGTAATGTTAAGATTTCTTTTTAATTATTATTATTTCATTTTAAAATTGGTCATGAAATTGAAATACGAAACAGTCCATATTTCAAATATATATTATTATTATTATTTTATTATTATAATTAATTTAACTGCTTTACTTATTGGCGTTTATAACTTCTAAAATATGGCGTTCTAGAAAATAATAAATATGTCATTAGAACGAGTATATTTTTGTCTACATTTGGGTCTAAGTTTTATTAAAAATAGAGTAGGTTCAAATATAATGTATTTTTATAGTTTAATTATTAAACGGTTACTAGGTCCGTCTAAATACTTCATATTTCTAACCTTTAACTTACCCGTAATCTACCCGTCTAATAGTAAAAGTTTTTGTATACTTTTATTTTATTTTAGAAAGGTCACCCATATACAGGCCAATAATATTTCAACCAACTATATATAAAATAGTGTTTAAAACTATTTGGGTTGAATAATTATGCTAAAAATAAAACTAGTTAATAGTGGGTAATAAATTTAAATAAACCTATAATTATTATATGATAAAAATAGGGATGTTACACAAACCGAACAACCGGACATTACCCGGAACACCAAAATAATGCTAGAAGCATTGTCTTTATTTTTCTAAGCTAGTTATGGTCTCCGAACACCCTAACACACTATATATTACATAACACACATAAAACACTAACTTAACCTTGGATTTCAATCAAGAACATTAACTAATTTAGTTGAAACCCAACTAGACCCCCCCCCCCCCCCACCTTACGGTTACAAGGGTGATACCCCACCCTTGATTTTCTTGATTTGTTTATTGAACTTGTTAAGTACTTAAGGAACATTTTAACTAATGGATATTAGAATGTTGGAGAATTAGTTATAACCACAAGCCTTTCACTTCTAACATCTTCACATCAACAACACCTTCAAACTCTCTCTTCCTCCTCCCTTGGCTCGGCCGAGAACCACCACCACCATACCTTCACCACCACTTCACTTCCATTCATTCTACATACTCTCAAGGGTGTTAAGGGTCATACAACGAAGCTTGGTGTTCTCGGAAGTTCAAGGACCTTCTCTGTTTGCTATTAACCACCTCATTTCTACTCTTGATCTTCCCTAGCTTAAAAGCTAGTAGTAAGTCTCTTGAATCCTCATTTACTTCTTGTTTATGGTGGTTAATAGTTAAATTATGAAGAAAACTGAAGAACACTAAAAATCATAAAGATAAGTCTTAAACATAAGCTAACTTGATGATGAAATCTTGATGATATAAAGTTGTTTTGAATATGTAATGATTATTTGATGATTTCTTGGTGATATGATGAATGATCATCATAGTAAACTTGTTAGATCATGATTAAAAACATGGTCTAACAAGATGAGAGGTGGTTATGTGTTACAAGAAATAATCATCTTTTAGAACTAAACATGGACTTGAAAGAAAAATGTTTTTCTTGTAAAATAACAAACAAAGTGAACTAGTAACCTTGTAAATCTAAGGCTTGTGAATGATTTTCCAAGGAAACTAAGTTTAAAAAGATGGTTTTTGAAAGATTATGATTTTTATTAAACATACACTATTTTTAGTAACAAGACAAGTGCGGAAATACTTTTAATAGTAAGAAGATCCAATAAACACACATTTTTGCAAAACTAGTTTACAAGTTGTAAAGACTTAAAATCTTTAAGAATAAGGTTTTAACAAAAGTAAACACACTTCGGAGGGTAACTAAACCCACTAAACCCCCCACTAAGTTACTACGCGTTTTTATGAAAAACCAAGTTCATGTTATTATGTAAAGTGCATTGTCTTTGCACTTGGTTAGTGTAATGTTGTTTAATAATTTGTTGTTGATTGATTGAATGAATTTTTGAAAAGAAAATGATATGCTAATAAGCATGGACATCTCTGTTTACAAAGGAAACTCTAGCGAAATTTTCTAAAATTCCAACACTTAGAAAATATTTTTCTAACAAATGTTACAAATATATTTTTTACAACTTGTGTTTCGAATATAAACTTCGCCATGGGTTTTGCCACAAGAATACAAAGTATCGGAGGACGATTTTATAAATAAAAACGGATAAATATATATTTAGAATATATGTATTACACTAAGACACTTGTACGAATATTTGTATATATTTTGTGAACTAGTTATATTATTTTAGGGTAAAATAATATAACTTAACAAATACCATGGAAATTACAACTCCAAAATAATACCAAAAATATCAAGGAACAGAATATTTAAGTGACACACTAGGTATCAAGAAACCGAACGTTAAGACATAACTTATAAAATATTCCAGAAAATACTCTTACATAAATATTTTGGTAAAATATTATTTTGGAAACTATAGAAGTAAAAATATATTATTTTTGGGAAAAATACATGTATTTTGGAAATACGTTATTTTTGGACAAATGAGTTAAATATATTTTTTCTAAGTCGGACTTAAGATATTTTTTTTTTGAAACTACAAATAGACATGTATAAATACCCCCATCCTTGGGAAGGAAATGCGCATATAAAATACTTGAGAAGTATGGATACGAAATAGTTGCCTAACTATTATTCCTAAAACCCTAAAAAAAACTTAAGTTAAAATAATTATTATTATTTTAACAAGAAGTTACAACTTGGAATAATATCAAAGTAATGTAACTCAAACCCGTAAATACAAAAGCAAGGCACGACCCGTTCGTCTAATAGACAATAGTACGTTGTAGGTTGTCGCGTAGCGGACCAAGTTTGAGTTGACGATACGATTGAGGAGACGCACTACTGTGAGTTCATGTCCCCCTTTTCTCTTGACTGTTTTCAGTTTTATACTTCGGGGGTGGAATACATGTTACAATTATTACAGACGCTTTTATACATGGTATGGTTAGCTTAAGGAGGGTTTACTACTTAGATCATGTGAAAGGTGGGTACAACACTTAAGGCCATTAATCCTCGTTGTTAGGATCGAGGGATATGAGTGATAGATCTATTTGGGTGTAGCGAGCCCACACCCATGAGGCCGGGGCGGCCCATAGTGGTGACTGTGTCTTACAGCCGGAGGCCCGGTACAAATTTGCTAGGTTTGAGTACTTCCTGCACCATTTCACACATACCAGTGGCTTTGCAACCCATTGGTGATCTTTTTTTCCTTAATTGCTACATACCAGGGACTTTCATACATACAGATACATTACAAAGGTTTATACATACTCACTTACACATGAACTCGCTCAACTTTTGTTGATTTTTCAAACTACATGTATTTTAGGAAACTAGCGGATCTGGCGGGATATGCATATGTCTAGCTGCGTTGAATAAAATATGTCATCTAGGGTAGTAGGTTTAGGAGGTGTAACCCTTACCTGGACGGGTTACATGTCTTTAAACCACGTTTTATTTAAAGTCTTTTGTTGTGTCTCATGAACACGTCGTAGACAAGTATGGTTTGTAACTTATTTTAAGTATCGACATTTTTAAACAATGATGTGGTGGTATTTTTAAACTTAATGAATGGATGAACATCTTGTGTTTTTATCATATAGCATTGTTATGATTGTTGCTATGGTATTAAGAAGTCACACCAAATAAACCCACGCTTCCGCAAAAGCCAGGGTGTGACAGCTTGGTATCAGAGCCTCGATCATAGCGAACTAGGATTCTTTCTCGAGTCTAGACTATGATCATCAGGGCTCTCACGAAAATGTTTTCAAACATTTTTACATTGCATACACTAAACGTCCAGATCCAGGGAACAAACTTTTTACAAACAAAAGGCACAAATACACATTTCAAAATTTATTTTTCCGTCTTAGAGACTGAGGGAGTTCAGTCTTAGAGACTGAGGGAGGATCAGCCTTAGAGGCTGAGGGAGGATCAGTCTTAGAGACTGATGAAGGATCAGTCTTAGAGACTGAGGGAGGATCAATCTTAGAGGCTGAGGGAGGATCAGTCTTAGAGACTGGGAGGTCGGTCTTAGAGACTGGGAGGTTGGTCTTAGAGACCAGGGAGTTGGTTTTAGAGACCAGGGAGTTGGTCTTAGAGACCAGGGAGTTAGTCTGAGAGACTAGGGAGTTTAGTCTTAGAGACTGGGTGGGATAGTCTGGGGAAGACTAGGATGATTACTTGCGTACATTATTGTGACTTACATGCTTATTTGATTACATATTGATATATGTGCATATGTGTGGTTGTGTTATAGACACCATGCCATCATCTTCTGATACCGGAGTGTCAGACACATTGGATCCTATGGCGATTGTGTCAGACGACGAGATTGTCTCTGAGGATGAGGTCTATACATCGGATACCACTAGTACGGACGATGACGATTTCCATCCTTTTGCTTTGCCGGATCTCGGAGACGATGTTCAGCTCGCTGATGGTATTCTAGTCGGGGATCTACCTCTTGTTGAGATCCCTGCTCCCATTCCCCTTGTTACAGTTGGAGATCTGCCACTTGATGATGATGTCACCATTCCTTTGGTTAAGGTTCCGGTTGCGGATGCTGTAGTTTTACCACCTGTTGAGGCTCCCGCTGAGGAGATTTTGTCTGATCAGCCCGGTACTGATTCTTTTAAGTCAGTATCATCTTCTACTTTGCATGCTGTCGGATTGCGTCGATATCCTACTGACTCCGAATCCGATACAGCTATGCCAGCTGCACCTGGTTCGCCTCACGAGTTTGAGTTTGATCCTGAGTTCGAGGATGAGTTTGATCCAGTTTTTCCTCCTGATTTTGATCCTGATCACGAGATCGAGTTTATTCCTGATGACCAGCCCTTGGAGACACCAGTGGTTCCTATTGATCAGCTTCTTGGTGTACCTGCCAACCTTGATATAGCCTTTGCTGACCCTGAGTCTGTCATAGCACCAGAGCCTGTTATTGCTCATGACCCTGTACTTGTGCACGACCTTGTTCTTGATGATGCTCTAGTCGTTGCGCTGCCTGTTGTGGATGCACCAGCCATTGCACCACCCATTGTTGATATTCCCATTGTTGCACCACCAGTGGTGGATGTTCCTGTTGCTGATGCACCTCTGCCTGATCATGTGCCGGCGTTTTGTTGACCGTGCACCTTTTGCCACACATATTGATCTGAGATATGCCGACACCCGTAACGGGTGGATCGAGGATGATGATTATCCTCCTTTTGTTGTACCAGTTACACCCCCTGTTGCACCTGTTTTTGCACCTCTCGATGTTCCCCAGTTGCACCCGCACATATCTGATATCCATCGCACCGACCTTCCTATCACTTTTCTCCAGGACATTCCTCCACCTCGTCATGGGGAGGGATCTTCGTGACAACAGCCTGCTTTTGTCCCGCCTATTTCGTCAGCTGTTCCATTCATGTCTCAGCTTCTTCGCACTACATCACCTATTGTACCCTTAGGCGAGCCATTTCTATGGTCTTCGCCCAATATCATGCCTCTGTCAGACCCCTATCATCCTTACAATGTTGGATATACCACAGATGACATACTTACATCCCTGCAGATACAGTAGGATGCTTTGAGCCGTCGAGTCCAGGAGCTGGAGAGGACTCCGCGTCCTCCCCCTTGTCATTGTCAGTCTCCATTTGCTACACCACCAGCTCCCCTCGGACTACCCCCGGATTCTGATGTCCACTTCTTCACTCCTGAGCAGCAGATTGCTTACTTGCTGCGCGTTATCCACGCCCTCGAGGAGGATTGGGTGCATTTGCGCCGTTTGCTTTTCTTTCCTCCACCTCCTCCTCCTCCGCCATCAGCGTCGCTATATTTTTGGTTTGGTGCAGGTAGATCGTTTTGGTGAGAGAGTCGCAATTGGGCCAACATCTGAAGACTTTTGGAAGACCACGTTTTTGTATATGATTTGTGTAGACTGACTTGTATTTTGGGGTGATGTAACCCTATGATTTTATTTTGATGTATGATGTACTGTGAAACATGTAAAACTATATTGTGGTCATGATTAAATGAAAGTTCAATGGCAACGTTCTCACTACATGCATTGTTGAATTATTTGTTTTATATTATAACATGGGATGTAATGTGTTATGAGGTTGATGGATGTCATTACATACGCATATTACTTACTTACTAAACTTACCATGACCTGACCAATATGATCTTCTTTTAGAAGTTGCCTCCACGACGAGACGCACGTTTGCCTGCCACTGAGGCCGAATTGCAGGCAAGAATTTCGCAGGCCATTGCTGATTACGAGGCCTCCCACGTTGAGACCAGCAGGAATACCTCAAGAAACAACAACACACCAAATGGTAATGTTAAGTCACTCGAGACACATTACACTACATTTGGACATTTCATGTGCAAATGCTAATGTTTTCTATGAATAACATTGCTTGGACAGGCTGCACCTACAAACAATTTCTTGACTGTAAGCCCTTAAATTACGACGACACTGGAGGTGCTGTTACATTCGTCAGATGGGCAGAAAAGACGGATTCTATTTTAAGGATGAGCAAGTGTGCTCCTGAACAGCAAGTTACATACATCTCAGGGCTCTTTCTTGATGGTGCTTTATCATGGTGGAATCTTCAAGTACAGACCCTGGGAGAAGCGGCAGCATATGCATTGACGTGGACTGAGCTGAAGGAGCTCATGAGGAAGAAATATTGTTCATGGGCCGAAATACAAAAGCTGGAAACGGAATTCTGGAATCTAAAAATGGATATCCCGAAGATCGCCGAGTATGTTAAGAGGTTTCATGATCTGTCCCATGTGGTACCTTACATGGTTACGCCTGAATTCAAACGCGTGGAACGTTTCATCTGGGGGTTGGCACCCCAGATTATGAGCATGGTAACCTCTTCAAAACCGGAAACAATTACTGAAGCCATCGATCTGAGCGTGTCACTTACTGAGGAAGCTATTAGGCTCAACAAGTTTTCAATTTCGGATCCGAAGAAAAGGAGACACATGTTGAATCATCGGGAGAGAACAAAAGAAAGTTCTCCAACTTTAAAAAGGGTACCAGCAGCACCAGCAGGAAGAAGGAGGTGAACCCACCAGTTGAAGCTAAAACTGGTGCTGAAGTCAAAGGAAAAGGATACATGGGCGCTTTGCCCAAATGTGACATATGCCTGTACCATCATTCTGGTCAGTGCAGGTTAAGGAAATGCGAGTCTTGCGGGAAGGAGG
The DNA here is from genome assembly GCA_030545235.1 of Helianthus tuberosus. NCBI lineage: Eukaryota > Viridiplantae > Streptophyta > Magnoliopsida > Asterales > Asteraceae > Helianthus > Helianthus tuberosus. Next base: position 40,315,560 of record CM060391.1, read on the forward strand.
GCCATTCGAAGAATACATGCTGGGTTGGTACAGGTGCTGGTCGAGGTAACAATGGTCAAAGGGGTTTTGGTAACAACAATCGCAGTGGTAACGGAAATGGGAACCGCAACGACGGAAATGGTAATCGGGGGAATGTTGGGAACCAAGCTAGGAACCGGGGAGCAAACAATGCTCAAGGTGGTAATGGTAACGGTCAAGGACCGGGATGTTTCAACTGCGGAGACATCGGGCACTTCAAGCACGAATGCCCAAAACTCAATCAAGCTCGTGGAAGGGTATTCAACATTGGAGCAAGGGAAGCACGACAGGACCCGAATGTTGTCACTGGTACGTTCCCTATTAATCAAAGCTTTGCGTCTGTGCTATTTGATATTGGTGCCGACTATAGTTTTGTATCGCTAGAATTTAAGAAAATGCTTGGGTTAACTGCTAGTAAATTAGACATTCCGTACTCAATTGAACTGGCTAATGGAAAGCTAGTTGAAATGAATGAAGTTATCAGAGGTTGCGTAATAGAGCTGGGAGAACACGAGTTTACACTGGATCTACTGCCAGTCGAGTTGGGAAGCTTCGACGTGGTAGTAGGGATGTATTGGTTGTCAAGCAACAAAGCCGAAATTGTATGTCACGAGAAGACCATTCGCATCCCATTAGCGGATGGAGAAACGATTGTGGTACATGGAGAGAAGCGCGATACGCCTCTGAGGATCATTAGTTGCTTGAAGGCTAGAAAAAGTTTGAAGAAAGGATGTGTTGCCTTCTTGGCACACATCATGGATAAAGAAGCAGCTGAGCCGAGGCTAGAAGATATTCTAGTCGTAAAGGAGTATCCTGAAGTCTTTCCAGAAGACTTGCCAGGATTGCCGCCACAGCGACAAGTCGAGTTTCACATTGACTTGGTTCCAGGTGCCGCGCCTGTGGCTAAGGCACCCTATAGACTTGCGCCTTCGGAAATGCAGGAGTTGTCGACGTAACTTCAAGAGTTGCTAGACAAGGGATTTATCAGACCAAGCTTCTCGCCTTGGGGAGCTCCAGTTTTGTTCGTTAAGAAGAAAGATGGTAGTTTTTACATGTGTATCGACTACTGGGAGCTGAATAAGCTGACTATCAAGAACAGATATCCTTTGCCAAGAATTGATGACATGTTCGATCAGTTACAAGGTTCAAGTTTTTACTCAAAGATCGACCTTCAATCGGGATATCACCAGTTGAGGATACAAGAGGAAAGTATTCCCAAGACTGCTTTTAGGACTCGCTATGGACATTACGAGTTCCTGGTCATGCCGTTTAGATTGACAAACGTGCCAGCAGTATTCATGGACTTGATGAACAGAGTTTGTAAGCCGTACCTCGATAAGTTTGTGATTGTGTTCATTGATGACATTCTGATCTACTCAAAGACGAAGGACGAGCACGAACAACACTTAAGAGCTATTCTAGAGCTACTTAAAAATGAGAAGTTATACGCTAAGTTCTCGAAGTGCGAGTTCTGGCTGCGTGAAGTTCAGTTTCTTGGTCACGTGGTTAATGGAAATGGAATTCATGTGGATCCCACAAAGATTGAGGCAATCAAGAACTGGGAGACTCCTAAGACACCAACCGAAATTCGACAGTTTCTAGGTTTGGCTGGTTATTATCGAAGGTTCATTGAGGATTTATCAAAAATTGCTCAAACTTTAACCACTCTCACTCAGAAAGACAAGAAGTTTGATTGGGGAGACAAACAAGAAGAAGCGTTTCAACTGTTGAAAAACAAGCTCTGTGACGCACCAATCTTATCTCTACCCGAAGGCACTGACGACTTCGTGGTATATTGCGACTCCTCACGTCAAGGTTTATGCTGCGTTCTGATGCAGAGACAAAAGGTTATAGCATATGCATCTCGCTAGTTGAAAGTCCACGAGAAAAATTACACCACGCATGATTTGGAATTGGGCGCGGTGGTGTTTGCAATGAAAATCTGGTGACATTACTTATACGGCACGCGATGTACAATCTTCACTGATCACAAGAGCCTGCAGCACATGTTTGATCAAAAAGAGCTTAACATGAGACAAAGACGCTGGGTAGAACTATTGAACGACTATGATTGTGAGATCAAGTATCACCCGGGGAAGGCAAATATGGTCGCTGACGCCCTAAGTCGAAAGGAAAGAAGCAAACCCATAAGGGTTCGAGCTTTGGAAATGATCATACAGATGGACCTCTCGTTGCGCATTCGTGCCGCGCAGAGAGAAGCTCTTAAAGAAAGGAACCTTGAGAATGAGTATCTCCGTGGGATGGAGAAGCAGTTGGTACCAAACGGGGAAGGAACGTTGTGTTTCATGAAACGAATTTGGGTTCCTTTGTTTGGTGGTTTGAGAAATGTTATTTTTGATGAAGCTCACAAGTCACGGTACTCGATTCATCTAGGAGTGGATAAGATGTACCAAGATCTTAAGGATTTCTATTGGTGGCCAAGGATGAAAGGCGATGTTGCGGTATATGTTGGCAAATGTTTAACTTGTGCCAAGGTAAAGGTTGAATACCAGAAGCCTTCAGGTCTCTTGCAACAACCTGAAATACCCCAATGGAAGTGGGAACATATTTCGATGGACTTCATAACGAAATTGCCAAGGACGCCCAAGGGCCACGATACGATTTGGGTAATAGTAGACCGTCTAACAAAGTCTGCGCATTTTTTGCCAATTAAGGAAAAAGACAACACGAGTAAACTTGCTGAAATATACATGAGGGAGATTGTTGCACGACATGGAGTACCTCTCTCAATTATCTCGGATAGAGATGGACGCTTCATGTCAAGGATTTGGCAATCCTTTCAAGAAGCATTTGGTTCTCAGTTAAATCTGAGTACTGCATTTCATCCGCAGACAGACGGACAGAGCGAACGAACTATTCAGACATTAGAAGACATGCTACGAGCTTGCGTAATGGATTTAGGTGGAAGTTGGGACACTCACCTACCATTGGTTGAATTTTCATACAATAACAGTTACCATGCAAGTATTCAAGCCACACCTTTCGAAGCTCTCTATGGGCGTAAGTGTCGATCACCCTTATGCTGGGCTGATGCGGGTGATAGACAGCTTGTTGGCCCGGAATTGGTCCAGGAAATGACAGACAAGATTGCATAGATCCGAGAGCGCATCAAAGCGGCTCGTGATCGACAAAAGAGCTATGCGGACCTGAGAAGGAAACCTCTGGAATTTGAGGTTGGTGATATGGTTTTGTTGAAGGTTTCACCCTGGAAGGGTGTGGCACGCTTTGGGAAGCGTGGAAAGTTGAATCCCCGATACATTGGTCCATTCAGAATCCTGCAAAGGATTGGGCTTGTAGCATACAAATTGGACTTACCTGCTGAACTTAATGGCATTCATGAAACATTTCATGTATCTAATTTGAAAAAGAGTCCAACTCAAGAAACAGTTGTCATTCCTGCCGACGAAGTTCATATTGACGACACGCTCCACTTTACTGAAGAACCCGTTGAGGTTACGGATTGGAAGGTTAACAAGACACGCCGGAGTAGTGTCAAACTCGTCAAAGTTCGATGGAATGCACGACACGGGTAAGAATTCATGTGGGAGCGTGAGGATCGTATGAAAGCCAAGTACCCACATTTATTCCCCAAGACCCCTGCATCTAGTAGCAGAACTAAAATTTCAGGACGAAATTTCTGTAACAGGGGGAGAATGTGACAACCCTCAAAATTTCAGGTATCCGTACAATTAATTAATATTAAATTGGTGCTTAATGACTGTGCTTGATTACAACTGCTGATTAAACTGCTTTATGATTTTTGCATCATACATACATATGCATCACATTTCATACTGTCACTCCATTTATTACACACAAACTTTAGTGACAAACTTGATGCACAAAGCACAATTAGCACAGTGAGCGGATAACTCAGAAACATGTTGACAATGCCAGCACAAAGACAGACAATATATTGAGGCCAAGTATGAGCCGGAAACAGGGTACTACACTAGTAGGGAGTGTAGGGAAGTAAGGACCATAAAACTACGTCACTAGGTGATAGTTTAGGTGCCAGAAAGTGCCTAAAACCCACTTTAAGTGCAGAATTCTGCACTTAATAACAAAATTCAGCATTTAATCATGCTAGTCACTTGCAAAAATATGGCAAAATGGTCCTGTATACTTTCCTAAGTGTCGGGAATTGAAAGTGTCACTAAAAGTTACATAAAGGACACTTTACGACATAACTTAGCACTTTAACGGAACAGTATCAAACCGAACAACCGGACATTACCTGGAACACCAAAATAATGCTAGAAGCATTGTTTTTATTTTTCTAAGCTAGTTATGGTCCCCGAACACCCTAACACACTATATATTACATAACACACATAAAACACTAACTTAACCTTGGATTTCAATCAAGAACATTAACTAATTTAGTTGAAACCCAACTAGACTCCCCTACCTTACGGTTACAAGGGTGGTACCCCACCCTTGATTTTCTTGATTTGTTTATTGAACTTATTAAGTACTTAAGGAACATTTTAACTAATGGATATTAGAATGTTGGAGAATTAGTTATAAAACCACAAGTCCTTCACTTCTAACATCTTCACATCAACAACACCTTCAAACTCTCTCTCCCTCCTCCCTTGGCTCGGCCGACAACCACCACCACCATACCTTCACCACCACTTCACTTCCATTCATTCTACATACTCTCAAGGGTGTTAAGGGTCATACAACGAAGCTTGGTGTTCTCGGAAGTTCAAGGACCTTCTCTGTTTGCTATTAACCACCTCATTTATACTCTTGATCTTCCCTAGCTTAAAAGCTAGTAGTAAGTCTCTTGAATCCTCATTTACTTCTTGTTTATGGTGGTTAATAGTTAAATTATGAAGAAAACTGAAGAACACTAAAAATCATAAAGATAAGTCTTGAACATAAGCTAACTTGATGATGAAATCTTGATGATATAAAGTTGTTTTGAATATGTAATGATTATTTGATGATTTCTTGGTGATATGATGAATGATCATCATAGTAAACTTGTTAGATCATGATTAAAAACATGATCTAACAAGATGAGAGGTGGTTATGTGTTACAAGAAATAATCATCTTTTAGAACTAAACATGGACTTGAAAGAAAAATGTTTTTCTTGTAAAATAACAAACAAAGTGAACTAGTAACCTTGTAAATCTAAGGCTTGTGAATGATTTTCCAAGGAAACTAAGTTTAAAAAGATGGTTTTTGAAAGATTATGATTTTTATTAAACATACACTATTTTTAGTAACAAGACAAGTGCGGAAATACTTTTAATAGTAAGAAGATCCAATAAACACACATTTTTGCAAAACTAGTTTACAAGTTGTAAAGACTTAAAATCTTTAAGAATAAGGTTTTAACAAAAGTAAACACACTTCGGAGGGTAACTAAACCCACTAAACCCCCCACTAAGTTACTACGCGTTTTTATGAAAAACCAAGTTCATGTTATTATGTAAAGTGCATTGTCTTTGCACTTGGTTAGTGTAATGTTGTTTAATAATTTGTTGTTGATTGATTGAATGAATTTTTGAAAAGAAAATGATATGCTAATAAGCATGGACATCTCTGTTTACAAAGGAAACTCTAGCGAAATTTTCTAAAATTCCAACACTTAGAAAATATTTTTCTAACAAATGTTACAAATATATTTTTTACAACTTGTGTTTCGAATATAAACTTCGCCATGGGTTTTGCCACAAGAATACAAAGTATCGGAGGACGATTTTATAAATAAAAACGGATAAATATATATTTAGAATATATGTATTACACTAAGACACTTGTACGAATATTTGTATATATTTTGTGAACTAGTTATATTATTTTAGGGTAAAATAATATAACTTAACAAATACCATGGAAATTACAACTCCAAAATAATACCAAAAATATCAAGGAACAGAATATTTAAGTGACACACTAGGTATCAAGAAACCGAACGTTAAGACATAACTTATAAAATATTCCAGAAAATACTCTTACATAAATATTTTGGTAAAATATTATTTTGGAAACTATAGAAGTAAAAATATATTATTTTTGGGAAAAATACATGTATTTTGGAAATACGTTATTTTTGGACAAATGAGTTAAATATATTTTTTCTAAGTCGGACTTAAGATATTTTTTTTTTGAAACTACAAATAGACATGTATAAATACCCCCATCCTTGGGAAGGAAATGCGCATATAAAATACTTGAGAAGTATGGATACGAAATAGTTGCCTAACTATTATTCCTAAAACCCTAAAAACAAAACTTAAGTTAAAATAATTATTATTATTTTAACAAGAAGTTACAACTTGGAATAATATCAAAGTAATGTAACTCAAACCCGTAAATACAAAAGCAAGGCACGGCCCGTTCGTCTAATAGACAATAGTACGTTGTAGGTTGTCGCGTAGCGGACCAAGTTTGAGTTGACGATACGATTCAGGAGACGCACTACTATGAGTTCATGTCCCCCTTTTCTCTTAACTGTTTTCAGTTTTATACTTCGGGGGTGGAATACATGTTACAATTATTACAGACGCTTTTATACATGGTATGGTTAGCTTAAGGAGGGTTTACTACTTAGATCATGTGAAAGGTGGGTACAACACTTAAGGCCATTAATTCTCGTTGTTAGGACCGAGGGACATGAGTGATAGATCTATTTGGGTGTAGCGAGCCCACACCCATGAGGCTGGGGCGGCCCATAGTGGTGACTGTGTCTTACAGCCGGAGGCCCGGTACAAATTTGCTAGGTTTGAGTACTTCCTGCACCATTTCACACATACCAGTGGCTTTACAACCCATTGGTGATCTCTTTTTCCTTAATTGCTACATACCAGGGACTTTCATACATACAGACACATTACAAAGGTTTATACATACTCACTTACACATGAACTCGCTCAACTTTTGTTGATTTTTCAAACTACATGTATTTCATGAAACTAGCGGATCTGGCGGGATATGCATATGTATAGCTGCGTTGAATAAAAGATGTCATCCAGGGTAGTAGGTTTAGGAGGTGTAACCCTTACCTGGACGGGTTACATGTCTTTAAACCACGTTTTATTTAAAGTCTTTTCCTGTGTCTCATGAACACGTCGTAGACAAGTATGGTTTGTAACTTATTTTAAGTATCGACATTTTTAAACAATGATGTGGTGGTATTTTTAAACTTAATGAATGGATGAACATCTTGTGTTTTTATCATATAACATTGTTATGATTGTTGCTATGGTATTAAGAAGTCACACCAAATAAACCCACGCTTCCGCAAAAGCCAGGGTGTGACAAGCTACGTACCCAACTGGGTACCCTACTTATGGGTATTAATACCCACCACCTCCTCAACTACAGCAGCAGCAGCCGCCGCAGCTGCCACAAATCCAACCCCCACAGCAGCAGGAAATCCTTCAGCGGTTGCACGAGGTGGAGCAACAGGTAAACGAGGAGCGTAGGAGCCGCCGAGGTCTACTAAAGGGTTTGGCAAACCTAATAAAAGGGAAGAAGAAGAAGGATTATTAAAAATCCGATTTATTGTTTTGTAATTTTTAGATTTCAATTAAGTCCCTGCGTGGACATCTTATTTATGTATTTAGTCCCTGTGTGGACAATTTTGTTTCATTAAAGTCCCGTTTAGGGCAACTATGTACTTCTTACAATTTATGGAATGTTTCATTTTAAAAATTTACTGTCATTGAATATATGCATATACTATATAAAAATAAATCAAAATGTCATTCCAATTTAATTGCTCTGCCATTATATATTAAAGAAAAATCTAAAAGGTGTAACCTAGCCTATGTGTCATTTTAGATATGGCCTTTATGGTAAAACCTTTTTAAGATTCAAATCCTTGTTAACATCTGAAAACATGTTAACACTCCTGGCAAAGGTGATTCGATAAAGTCACACATGTCATCCTCAAATTTGATTGTCCAAGTTCCTTATCTAACCTAATGATCTAGAAGTCATGGGTTCAAATCATCAACTAAAGATTATCATATATTAAATATCCATTAGTAATGAAGTGCATACGGGCCACACTTACTGTCCTAAAAGACAAATGACAGTTGTAGTCTATGACTCCCTGTCAAGAAGGTTGATGAACTATGTTCAAACCGCAAATGCCTCGAATCTTCTAAGATCATGGCTTATAAATTAAAATTGTTCTTGTGACTAGGCCTTTTGTGTTACTCTAATATCCTTAATGATTATAACGGGGATTAATTATAACAAAAAGTTTAAAATAAAAACTTGTTTTTCAAAATTAACCAAATATGGTTTATATTACCATGGTTAATGAATCATCAAAAATGATGATTCCATAATACACGTCTGTACAAATTTTTGTTAATTATGTTATAGAAAACAAGCTTCAGTATGTCCGAATCAGACGAGGTTAACAGTCATCCCAACATAAGGAATGACAACGCAAGAATGAATGTAACGGGTGCAGACTTACAAGCAATGATAGATAATGCTGTCACTCGAGCCATTGACCGGTAATTTAAAGAACCAAGTAATACTCACTCAAAGACTCTATCCGTGGCTCATAGTAAGACCCCTCCTAAAACACACGAATCGAAGAAGGACGATTCTCATCATTCATCGAATCAGAAAAGTATTCCATCCAAGCAAATTGTGCTTAATCAAGACCCACGTGTTAAGACTTGTTCCTACAAATACTTCGTCTCTTACAAGCCAAGGGACTTCACAGGAGAAAAAGGAGCCATTGACTGTATGACATGACTTGATGAGATGGATACCGTGGTTGATATCAGTGGTTGTGCGGAACAAGATATTATGAAGTTTGTTTCGCAATCGTTTAAAGGAGAAGCATTGGCTTGGTGGAGATCGTTGGTTCAAGCCACAGGGAAAATCCCACTTTACAACATGACTTGGGATCAGTTTGTTGCGTTGATCAAGGATAACTTCTGTCCTCAGCATGAGGTGGAAAGGATTGAAACCGAATTCTTGACTCTGGTCATGAAGAACTTGGATTGTCAGGCATACCTTACCAGCTTCAACACCATGTCCCGATTGGTTCCTTATTTGGTCACATCGGAACCGAAGCGCATAACACGTTTTATTGGAGGTCTAGCTCCAGAAATCAAGGGAAATGTGAAAGCATCCAGACCTACCACATTCAGGTCAGTGGTGGATCTGTCTCTATCTCTCACACTCGATGCAGTCAGAAGCCAGTTTGCCAAAGCTTCTGATAATGGAAAGCGGAAACGGGAGGATGAAAATTCTCATCGCTCTGGTAAGAAACGTAAGGGGAACTCTGAGCATAAGAAGGGTTCTGGATTCAAAAAGGACAACCAACAGACAGGTGAGAAGCCCAAGTGCAAGGTCTGCAAGAAACACCATTTTGGAAAGTGCAGATTTGAATCACAGTCGCAATTGCAGCCTAGAGTTTGTGGAATCTGCAAGTCTAAGGAACATAAAACCTTAGATTGCAAGAAAATGTAGGACGGAACCTGTTATAGTTGCAACGAAAAGGGGCACATAAGGACCAATTGCCCCAAATTTGCGAAGAAGCCTGAAGAGGCTAAGAAGACCAATGCTCGGGTCTTCCAGATGAACGCCCAGGTGGCAGTGCAGACTGATAACGTCATAACAGGTACTTTCCTCATCAATGATGTTTATGCAAGAGTTTTGTTTGATTCTGGCGCAGATAATATAACAACCCTCAATAAAACCGACACCCTCATAATTTTTTCGACACCCTAATATATTTTAAAACATCCCAATATGTCCCTAAAATACACCCCATACGTGAAAACAAGCCTCGAATACCCTAAATATTAATAAAAATGATTAAAAATCTGATTTTTAAGCTGAGGCGGGCCGCGTAAACCCCACCCCAACCTTCACGCGGGCCGCGTGAACTTAAAATCTAGCGCGACCCTGGGCCGCCACGTGGCCCAACACTTGGCGGGCCTACCTGATGACCCGGATAAGCTAGTCCGCTGACCAGCTTTGACGCGGGCCGCGTAGACCCTCGTCTACTTTTACGTGGGCCGCGAGAGGCCCAGAGATCAGCACTATAAATAAGAGCCATCGGATTTCAAATCAAATCGTTCACTTTCTTTCTGTATCTCGACTTTCTGAAGTAGTAAGCTTAATATTCGAGTATAATACCCCTTTATTAGCGAGGTTCTGCTCCGTTGTAAGTATTATAACACCAGTTTCGTATTTGATACGCTGCTCGATTGATTTAGGGTTCCGTAACAACTGTCGTGGTTCTACCCGACGTAGTTGTTGGAATACCGTCTCGGGGAGGGTATCATTAATATAATCAAAGGGTTATTATACTAACCTATGTACATTTGTGAAAATTATAGATTAATCCCAGGAAACCCTTACGTGAAGTCTAAAATAGCAATGTGAGTTTATCCGATTTTTGTTAAACTTTTTGTAATATTTTACAAAACCTTAATTGTTTTACAATGTGATTAAGCGGTGATTGAGTATTTGTAATTCTTCAATTACTGCCGGTATGTTGGGGTTTTGTATACAAAATGTGGAACACGTTACCATTGGACGACGGGTTAGCCAAAGTGTAATATGACCCACCAGTCAGGATTGACAGTACTGAATGAGTAATTATGTAGAAATAAAAATTGTGATCGCTCTCAATATTGTGTTAGTTGATAAAATATTTCTTGATTAAACTGGGATTCACTCACCAGTATTTCCCACTGATAAATGTTTTTAAAACGCGTTTCAGGTAACACAATGTGACAGCCAATTAGTAAAAAGCCAGCTGGAGAGCACTGAAGGCTTGGGAAAAATGTGGCTATAAAAGTTACCTAAAAGACGATGTTTTAAATTCAATAAAATAGGGTTTATCCATATAAACATGTTGTAATAAGAAACTTGGGTTTTACCCATGTGATTATTAATATCAAATATGGTGGTTTTACTCTGATAAACATTTCCTAACTACGGTCCTGATGAAATTTCCGCTGCCAAATTAACAAACTGATACCACCAAAATTCTGAGTTCGCGTCCGCCCGTTCCCGGGACAGATAAGGGATCGGGGGTTGCGACAGAAGGTGGTATCAGAGCCTAGCCACTGGTCTAAGCCAAAGAAGTGTTCTGCTGACACTTAAATTTTAATTTTTGTGTTAGGAAATAATTTATGTGATTATCTGTTTTGTATTATTTGACTATTTGTTAGTTTACAGTATGAGTGATCAAGGACCCTCAGACATGTGTCGTCAGTTGTCTGATTCACCTAGGAGTGAAGGTACCTCTTCCCAGCCTACCCTTTCTGGGTAATCTGCTGATCAGGAAGAAGGGATGTTTGCCTTTAAAGCTCAGTCGGAAGAGCCATTCCCTCATAAAAAGAGAGGATGGTTCAGTAAGGAAGCATTTGCGCGTAGGAAAAGAATGCGAAAGTTGCAACAGCAAAGAGTTCTAGCGGCTGGTAAGTGAGAGTCAGATGCCCATACACAGGATATGCTTAATAGAAGCCTAGCCAATTTCCATATCTTAGCTACAACTGCTGCTGACCCAAGTCTGGAACAACTAGTAGCCCCACAACCCTTACCTTTGATTCCCACTCAACCGATGGAGGTAGAAAAGCATGATTTTAACCCTGAGGAGATACCTAGGATACCAGCCCCTAATCCTTTAGATCCAAATTATGATCCCTGGTTTGATGATCTTCGGGATTATGTGCCACGCTATCACTTAAACGAAAAAACCTTGCCAAACTTAGCAGCATATCCAGGTCTGGACCCTCTAGATCCCTATTTTGACAACGATGAATACATTAGGGAGATTTTGGAGAATCCCTACCCTCAGGAGAATCCAGTACCTCAGTACCCAGAGCCAATACCAGTACCTGCACCCCCAATGAGTGCAGAGAGCTTGCAAGAAGTCCGGAATTTTGGAGAAGAAATCATAGAAAGTAGTGAGAGGATGAGGTATGTAGGAGAGCAACTCGTATGGAAATACGATGAGCGTCAGATGGATTTCAGGGGAAATCCATAACCGTGAAAGTGATGGTAAAGTTGGTAACAATAATAAATAAAATATGTGTAATAATAATAAATCTATCGTAGTATAGACCACTTTGTGGTTAACGAGGCATAGTGGTATTATAATTTTTAATTCCTGTTTTAGTATGTATTTGACGCATACTATATAGAAAAGAGTAAAGTCGCAATGCACGACGTTTTTGACCAATATGTGTATTATGTGGTTGTTACTTAAACTATTTAATTATTCTATTAATGATTGGTAAATGTTTAAAATTCAGATGAACGACGAAGGAAATCAAGGAAATCTGAATAATGATAACCAGAGTAACATTAACTTGGTTAATGAGAATCCAAGCATCAATAACAATGGAAATCAAGTGGATAATAGTGCTATCCAACACATAGTCGCACAAGGAATAATAGATGCAATGCCATATATTATTTAAACGGTTAGGGAAGCCGATAACAAGAGTAAACAAGATAGCAAGCGACCCTCTGAACCTGAAAACAGCGTAAATAATGGACCTGTACTTCAAATGCCCATTCCTAAAAGAAGAAGAACCGTGTCTTACGGTTGTTCTTATAAAGAATTCTGGTCTTGTAAACCAATGGAATTCTCGGGAAACGAAGGGGCCATTGCAACCCTACGCTGGATAGAGAAGACTGAGGCAGTCTTAACAATAAGCAAGTGTGCTGAAGAAGATAAGATAATGTTTGCTTCTAATCTGTTTAAGAATTCAGCACTAGAATGGTGGAACACTATCCTCCAATCAAGAGGAAGTGATAGAACTTACAATATGGAATGGAAGGAATTTAAGGACAAGGTAGAAAGGAAATTCTGCCCACCCAATGAAAAGGAACAAATAGCAAACAAATTCCTAAATCTTAGAATGACTGGTGTGGATATTAAGGGATACACTAAACTATTCTTTGAATATGCTAGGATAGTGCCAACCCTTGCTTCACCTAAACCAGTATTAATTTCCCGTTACATCTAGGGATTAATCGGGGAGATAAGACACGTAGTCAAGGCAGCTAGACCTCAAACCATAGAAGAAGCTGTAGAACTAGCCAATACCTTGACATATGAATTAGTCCGTACCCGAGAAGAGGTTCAATGGAGGAACCTAACCCAGAAGCTCACACAAGAATTTCGTTCTGGAAATTTTAATCGTGAGAAAAATATAGGTTCTACCTCTACACCTTACTGTAAGAATTGCAAAAAGAAGCATTCAGGAAGATGCTCCGTATACTGTAACTTTTGCAAAATATCGGGACACAAGGAAGAAGACTGCAGGAAGAAAGCTAACAACAGGATATGCTATAACTGCGGAGAACAAGGTCATATCAAGCCTAACTGTCCGAAATTAGCTCCAGCTACAAACAACAAGAATACCAAAAATGCTAGAGCATTTGTTCTAACGGCAGAAGAAGCAAAGATGATCCCGGATGTGATCACTGGTACGTTTTTAGTTAATGATATTTTTGCTAAAGTATTATTTGACTCTGGTGCAAACCAAAGTTTTATTGATACTTCATTTTGCAAATTACTTAAGCAATCATTAACTAAACTTCCACAAGAATGTCTAGTAGAGATAGCAAATGGGGAAACCATTAAGATTTCTGAAATCTTGCAGGGAGCAAGAGTAGAAATTTTAAACCAAAAGTATATTGTAAATCTTTACCCCATGAATCTGGCAGGATACGATGTCGTTCTAGGAATGGATTGGTTAATAGCCAATAAAGCCAGTATTTTATGTGATCAAAAATCGATACAAGTAAATTCACCAAAAGGTGAAAAGATCACAATTAAAGGATATAATACTTCCAAATCTACTAAATTCATCTCTGTAATGAAAACGGCAAGTTACATAAGAAAAAGGATCATTAGTGTATTTGATTTCTATAATCACTAACACTAAAGGAAAGGATTTGAAGGATATTCCAGTAGTATCCCAGTTTTCAGATGTATTTCCAGAAGAATTGCCAGGGCAACCTCCAGATAGAGAAGTTGAATTCAGAATCCATTTAATACCAGGAACAGCACCGATTGCCAAAGCACCTTACCGTTTGGCACCTGCAGAAATGCAAGAATTGAAGAAACAATTAGACGAATTATCGGAGAAAGGATTTATACAGCCAAGTTCATCGCCGTGGGGAGCGCCGATACTGTTCGTCAAAAAGAAGGACGGATCAATGCGTATGTGCATTGACTACCGTGAATTAAACAAGGTCACGATTAAGAACCGGTACCCATTACCAAGAATTAATGATCTGTTCGATCAATTGCAAGGAGCTCAATTTTTCTCTAAATTCGATTTAAGGTCAGGATATCATCAACTAAAGGTACAGGAAGAGGACATTCCTAAAATTGCATTTAGAACAAGGTATGGTCATTATGAATTTACTGTCATACCATTTGGTTTAACCAATGCCCCAGCTGCATTTATGGACATGATGAACCAATATGTAAGCCATATTTGGATAAATTCATAATTATTTTTATAGATGATATTCTAATTTACTCTAAGAGTAAAGAGGAACATGGAAAGCATTTGCACGCACTTTTAAGTTTATTAAGAAAGGAAAAGCTTTACGCTAAATTTTCAAAGTGCGAGTTTTGGTTAGAACAGGTACAATTTCTCGGACACCTAGTCAATCATGAAGGAATTCATGTGGATCCAACAAAAATCGAGGCAATTACTAAATGGAAAACCCCTGAATCACCAATCGAGGTTAGAAGTTTCTTAGGATTGGCTGGTTATTATAGAAAATTTATTCGAGATTTTTCAAGAATAGCCATTCCCTTAACTAAGCTAACCTGTAAATCTGTTAAGTTTGAATGGGGATTAAAACAAGAAGAAGCTTTTAGAATCCTTAAGCAAAAATTAACCCATGCACCTGTACTAGCGTTACCAGAAGGAACTAAAGACTTTGTAGTCTATTGTGACGCTTCCAAATTAGGTTATGGATGTGTATTAATGCAACGACAAAAAGTTATAGCCTATGCATCCAGACAACTTAAGAATCATGAAGAGAATTATTCAACCCATGATTTAGAGTTAGGAGCTATAATTTTTGCTCTTAAGATTTGGAGACATTACCTGTACGGTAGTAAGTTTACTATATTCACTGATCATAAGAGTTTAAGATATGTCTTTGTACAAAAGGAATTGAATATGAGACAAAGACGCTGGATGGAAAAGCTAATGTAGTGGCATATGCTTTAAGCCAAAAGTATCATGAAAAGCCAAAAAGGGTACGTTCTCTTAAATTAAATCTGCAAGTAGATTTAAATGATCAGATAAGAGAAGCACAAGAATCAGTAATCAAGGATGATCTTGAAAAACTAAAAGGTATGCTAAAAGAATTAGAACAAGGAATAGATGGAATTTGGAGATTTCATAAGAAGAGTATGTGGATACCTAAATTAGGAAACCTACGTCATCGTATATTAGAAGAAGCCCATAAGTCTAAGTATACGATGCATCCAGGAAATGATAAGATGTATCAAGATTTAAGAAAGAATTTCTGGTGGATAGGAATGAAAAAGGACATAGCAGCCTATGTTTCTAAATGTTTAACCTGTTCACAAGTCAAAGCTGAACACCAGAAACCCTCAGGCTTGTTACAACAATTAGAAATGCCAGTGTGGAAATGGGAATTGATAACAATGGATTTTGTTACTAAATTACCCAAAACAAGGAAAGGTAATGATACAATCTGGGTGATTGTAGATAGGCTAACTAAGTCAGCTCATTTCCTACCAATGAAGGAAACTTTCAGCATGGAACAGCTAGCTAAATTGTTTGTAAATGAAACGAAGGGAGTTTTACTTCGTTTCAGGTGCGGAATAACAAGAAACGAAGGTAGAAACAGCTTATTCTTCACTTAATCTACTGTTTATATTGATTTAACAATGTTTACAGCTTGATCTTCACACCGGCAGCACTTCGGTCTGGAATACAAGGCAACAGTTACTGATTTCGCTCATAGGACCACTATATATAGGCCTGGTGGTTTCGCTCCAAGTGACATGTTCACATGAGCGAAACCTAATGTGTACAAATAAGAGAAACCCCTAGCTATGACCATATGAGCGAAACCCTCTCACTAAACTCATATACTCTCCTATTTTCTCGTAAAACGCACCCTAATCTATATAATATAATGTAAGACTCAATACAAGACGAAGTCGACAGATGTAGTGCACCAACAGACTCCCCCTCAGATGTTGACGAGTCGACTATCGAGTCACGACAATACTGTGTCTTCACATCTTCATTCTTGAACAGTCTCTGGGCTTTTCTCTTTCTCTTTCTTCATCAACAGACTCTCTCTTTAACAGTATCTGCTAGACAATCTTCAGACTCCCCTTCTCGATTTGCTGGCATTCCTTTGTTCTTCAGCAACATCTGGCACAAACTACAGAGTCTTCAATTTCTAGGATTGAAACTTGGCTCTAGTTCTGTCCATAGAATCTTCAAAATCGATCAGCCTGGCTTTCCTCAATCAAAGACCTCAGGTATCGTAACCTGGCACTCTATCTTCAGGCTCAAAATCGAAACCTGGCTATTCCTGCACATTCTTAACCCAGAAATAAATTTTCTATATTTAACAATTTGTATGCACCAACACTGACTCTCTCTCAAATCACTTTCTCTATGATGAACCACTTGTTGATTTCCAAAACACATTTGATGTTCAATATACACTCCCCCTCACAACAATGTCATCATGTTTAGCACTCGAAATTTTGACAATCAGCTTTCTAATATCAGTTGTCGAAAATCTTTTTGACTTTTTCAAAAGTTTAAGCTAAAACACACACAAAATCTTTTTGAATTTTTGAATGTAAAGAAATGCAGTAAAGAAATATTTACAGACAATATTTTTGTGAGTTTGTGTAAGAGGATCATATCAGTTTCTGAGACATATCAACAACACCGTTAAGCTTCATTTCATTTTAAGTTCTAAACAATTCACCTAGATTTTCAGTATATTGGTCCACTTAAATTCTCACACAAAGTTCAACTATTCCGAGATACGATATTAATATCTTAGGAACTTAAACTTATTCGGGTGTCCCACTACTTGAATATACTCCCGTATCCAGATCCCAATATTCAGTCTTACAGGTGAGTATACCACAGATGATATCTGTAAGGGGTTATAAATTATGAAGAATCATGAGAGCTCAGGTCAGAACTACCGTTCAGCAGAGAGATCATGACTCAACTTTTGGGTGTGTCCCCTTTAGAGAATCTTTTTTTACAACAGCATTGCTAAGCAATTTTATTGTCTTATCATATATGCTGAGGGTGATGCTATGTTTCAAGCATTTCGGAAAGTATTATTCGAGGACTAGGTCAGAACTTCCATTCAGCAGAAGTCCAGGAATAATACCCCAGATATCACTGAGTATAAAGACCTAGTATATCAGAAAAAGGAATCTTTCAAACGAGATTTCGGGGGTTACCCATATATCCAAGAAGTTGTTCCCCACGATATAAGCAAGTTTGAATTTAGGTTTATATCTCGTCACAATCTACTAAATGTGCAAAAACCTACTGGCATATCCGCAGTGATATTGTTTATCACAATTTAACTTTACATTTCTTTAGCATGTTGTGACAGTCCACTGATGTACTATTGATGTGTGTAAAATGCAACATATAAATTACATCAAATAAGGCATAAAACTAACCCTTTTTAAGTACTAATATTGGAAAAAGAGTGTTTTTTGTCTTCCTTTTGTATTTTCAGGATTAAATGAGCTCAAAAACGCAAAAGAAGCAAAAAGACAGCTAAATCCAACATAAATACAAGAAAAGGAATATTGGTGGACTGCCCGACCCCTCAACGGCACCTTCCAAAGCAAAAAAGAGAAATCAGAAGACTGAACACGCCCCGTGCTCAGCCAGCACAGGGTCGTGCCCAAGAAGCAGCAGAAAAGACAAACCTATAGAAGCTTCTATTGCCCACCACGGGCCGTGCCCAGCGGACACGGGGGCGTGTCGAAAGTACAGCAGGCGCATTTATTGTAGTTGCGAATTACAATTAATGAGGAGAGAGAGTGTCAGACAGGCACGGGGCCGTGCCCAGCGGACACGGGGCAGTGCCCAACTCTCTGTTCAGCCTATAAATAGGAGTGCTTGGATTCATTTCAACTCATCCCTTGGCACACCACCTCTCTCACACTTCATCCACCACCCACCACCATCACAACACCATCATCCACCACCATCATCCATTGTCCATCGTAGAGTGTGTGAGTCGTCTCGGGATCCAAGATTGATCGTAAGAGTTCTTGACAATCAAGGCCATGTTTGCCTAAGTCTCTTACATCACTTGGTGAAGACAAAGTGTCTAGTATAATACTTTTTATTTCTAATCTTTTGCACTTTTTATTTGGTTTTGTATTAATGACTTTAATAACTAGTTACTTATGTTGAAGGTGATCTTTCCTTATCGTTTGTCCGTGGTGTCTTGGCATTATTTTACTGTCTATATAAAATAAAGGATTTTCACCATTCATATCTCCACGGTCTATATGGAGGTATGTTGGCTACCTGGTCGGGGGTTAAGGGAACGGTTTGGTAAAGGTCTTGCCATTGTTCAGCGTTTAGAGGTCCTGCAATGGACCTGGGTCAAATTTAGTAGGACCTCCTTCAATATTTCACGGTATTGGATGGCGGGGGTCCAAACTCTTTGATCCCCTCATAAGTTAACTACTATTAATACTATAACCCGGCTATTTAGGACTGTATCCTTGCTGACTCAGACTACTTAGCCGAGGGTAACGTCACCGCCAAAAGCGGGGCCTACCACAATACTGCATTAATAACTTAATTCATTATCTTCCAATAATCCACCCTTTTAGGATTGTATCCTTGCTGACTCAAACTACTGGGGTGAGGGTAACGTCACCTTCAAAAGAGGGGCCTACTACAATAACTAAGATAATCTCTTAACTATGTGCAAAAGTGCGGAAATAATCAAAGGTTATACTAGATACGAGTCGGAACCAAGTGATTCATCTTGTCTATCTGTTTTTATTTTTATTTTATTTTCAGCATTTTAGTTAGTTTTTATTTTTCTTAGTTTAAAACATTTTTCTAAACTTTTATTTTGATTAGACGTTGAGGATAAACCGGTACTAAAAGCTCTTGTGTCCTTGGACGACCTCGGTATCTTACCAACGCTATACTACACTCAACGATGGGTGCACTTGCCCATATGTGTGTTTAGTGTTAGTGAAATATCGTGTTTTATAAATTTAAAACTTGGCTAAAATAAGTGTTAAAAGGGCTTAAAATATACACCTAATATATACGACACTTCATGCGCATGACGAAATGCTGGAACCGCATTCCGACAACCTCGTTGCTCCCGAAAATACCTTCGTTCCTAGCAAAGACTTGGACGATAGTCGTCCCTGTGTCGATTGTGCCGTGAAGGACTCTCCATCGACTTCGTTCGGTGCATACATAGACCTGATCGATTCGGCATACACCTTCTTTAACAAGAGCCCGGGAAAGGGTTGGACTTGTCCACCTAGAATGAAAATAGGAATTACCCTCACCGACAACCTCTTGCGTTCTCGCCTTAGTCTAGGACAATTAAGGTATCTTAGGCACTTTGGGGTTGTTCCAACCAGTAAGGAACCACCCGATGTCGATGAGATCCTTAGAAGTAGCGAAACTCCATAAGACAGCCTCCAGACACGGGGCCGTGTCCAGGTCAACACGCCCCCGTGCTCACTAAAAAGATTCTCTGCTGATTTGGTCAGAATACGGACAAAATGTGTCAGGATTTTCTCTGCATACGGGGCCGTGTCCACTGGACACGGGGCCGTGCCCAGTGCGCTGTCGTTTTCTTTAAATACAGCCTGATTCCTGCTCATTTTTTACCACTTCAATTGACAGAGATCCCTGGGATTTTCACTCATACCAACCTAGGTAAGTGCTAAAAGAAGGTTCCAAAGGACCCTCTTGTCCCTTCCACTTTTACTCATTTCCTCCTCTTTCAAAATTTTTCAAAATTTCCTCCATGGAAGCTTGGAAATCCCTTGATTCCAACCCTCTATGTGAAGTTTGTAAGATTATTTGCTAAGGATTCTTGTTTAAAGTTAGTTGTATAACTTTATTTTAAATTATCTAAGCCTAAAAACTAGCTAAAAATCAGGAGAATAATTTAAAACTCCAAGACTCCTTAGCATAAAATCCTGCAGACAAATGGACACGGGGCCGTGCTCAGCGAGCACGGGGCCGTGTCCGGGGCTCTGTTTTGTAAAAATTTAGCTTTCTTCGGTTTCCTTCACAGAAAATGGCAAGCAGAACAAGCGGATCATCTTCAAGAAATAACCGACAAGGGAGGAGATCTTCAACAGCAGAAGACTCTCTTGTAAACTATGTTTACGCTCTAAGGGAGGCTATTGATGAAATGACGGGAGTGGAGGAAGCATTGGTCGACCGTATCAACCATCTTACAGTGGGGCTGGAGGGCTGTCTCCATGAAGTAAACCTCTTGCACCAGAGGTTGAACCTTCTCGCCTCCCCGCCTTTGGTACCTATAATAACCCAAAGAGCGTGGAACATGGTACCCGAAGTTGTCATTCCAGCCGAATGGTACGCCATGCACCAAGAGCCTCCGCGAAGAGTGGTGCAAGGAGTCCCGGTGAATGTTCCCCCTCAACCACCAGCTGCGGAGGAAAATGAAGCCGCATTCTTCCTTCCTAGGGAGATCGAAGAATGGCTTTAAACAACGTTTAGGGAAAAATTCATTCGGCTAAAAGTCCTACCATATCGGGATACTATTCTCGAAATTTTCTTAAAATGGTAGAACTCCTTATGATAACCTCGTGTACCTGCTGACCTATTTAGTTAAGTTTTTATTTAATTTAGGATTATGTAAGTTCTCTCTATGATGAAATGAAATGATGGTTTTAAGGTTTGGATGGTTTGTAATGAATAAAACACACTCATGGTGGTAAAGGATGAAAAGGGGAACGAGAAAAATGAACTCATGCACAAGAACAAGGCAACCCGACAATTCTCTCCAGTCCAGAAGGTTCAACACGGGCCGTGCCCAACCAACACGGCCCCGTGCTGAACCACCTGCAGAAAAAGGCCCAGTTCAGGTACCTGGACACGGGCCGTGTTCACCCAACACGCCCCCATGTCCAGACTTCTGTATCTCTTATTTCAATTTTGTTACTGGCACTTGAACACGGGGCCGTGCCCGGATAACACGGGGCCGTGTTCAGTGCCCAGTAACTCAAAATTTTGCTTTTTAAACACTATTTTACACATCTAATCAACCTAAAAATTTATTTTTGGGACACATTGAGGACAATGTGTAATTTAAGTGTGGGGGGGGGGGGGGATGCTAAAACCTTGAATTTTGCAAGTCCTAAATACAAGCCTTACACAAAACTCTATTGGAATCGCTAATCA
This sequence comes from Helianthus tuberosus, assembly GCA_030545235.1. NCBI lineage: Eukaryota > Viridiplantae > Streptophyta > Magnoliopsida > Asterales > Asteraceae > Helianthus > Helianthus tuberosus. The sequence continues at coordinate 40,337,044 of CM060391.1, forward strand.
CCCCAAAATTTTTTCAAAAATTTCATTTTTTTTCTTATTTGTCTAGGTTTAATTCGGGAAATTCAAGTTCTCAAAAAGGTTATATTTTTACAAATTTACAACCAATAGCGTAGTGATAAAAAGAACCAACATAAGAAAATTATGAAAAGGCATGACCAACTTAGTTAAAATTTGATTATATATACTTGATCACATAAAAACCCATTCCCACAAAAGTGAGTTTTGAGCCTTTATTGAGCATACAATTACATATCATTAGACTAAATGCTCATTTTTCGTTTCTTGTGTGAATAGCCGCTTGGTTCTTACGACTCTAGAACTTGCCATGACGATACATTCCCGGTCCTTATCAACTTAAACCCGAGTAAGTAAATGATGGAGGCATTAGGACTAACCCTTTTTATTTCTACACCATTATTTTTCTTTTTTTTACCACCTACCCAAAATCCCCCTAGTTAACCCCTTTGAGCCTAAACCTTTTCATTTCATCACCCAAACCAAAAACCCTTTTTACCCACCAAAACCTTTTTATTTTTAACCCTTTGTTTTAGTAACAAGTTCGGTTTTTCGTATGAAAAAAAAAATTGTTGATGATGAAGCAAAAAGAAAATAAACAAACAAGTTCATCAAAAATAACTTTGTTTGAATAAAAGCTTCATCAAAATAAGAAGTTGCAGAAATAGAAAATCTTACGAAAACCGACACTTGTTACGCTTTTCGCCCTTTTTCTACTAACCACTATCCCAACCACCTACCTTTAACCCAAGCCTAACCCTTAACCCACAAAGTCCTCTTGATATTTACAAATGTATAAAAGTTAAAAAGGAGGAGGATTGATTGCTTGGCAAGCCTATGGTAGGAATAAGTTCCATGCCGCTCTCGAGTGATTCACTAAAAATACACCTTCGGCCGAGTGTGAGTGACTTCTCCCGTGAGGTATGTGAACTTGTATATAAATGGAATTTTAAAAAAGGCATGTTATGCCCAAATAAGTAAATTCTCCTATGAAAAGTTCTAAATAAATCATTACGAATAGGAGTGTAAATAAATAAAAATAAAACCCAAAAAGATCTTGGATATCCCGACACTCTACGACAAGCCCAAAACCTTCTCTTCTACCTATTCCATTTGGGAGTGTAAGCCACATATTAAAGAGTTTTGCTTGAGGACAAGCAAAAGTTCAAGTGTGGGGGTATTTGATGTGTGTAAAATGCAACATATAAATTACATCAAATAAGGCATAAAACTAACCCTTTTTAAGTACTAATATTGGAAAAAGAGTGTTTTTTGTCTTCCTTTTGTATTTTCAGGATTAAATGAGCCCAAAAACGCAAAAGAAGCAAAAAGACAGCTAAATCCAACATAAATACAATAAAAGGAATATTAGTGGACTGCCCGACCCCTCAACGGCACCTTCCAAAGCAAAATAGAGAAATCAGAAGACTGAACACGCCCCGTGCTCAGCCAGCACGGGGCCGTGCCCAAGAAGCAGCAGAAAAGACAAACCTATAGAAGCTTCTATTGCCCACCACGGGCCGTGCCCAGCGGACACGGGGGCGTGTCGAAAGTACAGCAGGCGCATTTATTGTAATTGCGAATTACAATTAATGAGGAGAGAGAGTGTCAGACAGGCACGGGGCCGTGCCCAGCGGACACGGGGCCGTGCCTAGCTCTCTGTTCAGCCTATAAATAGGAGTGCTTGGATTCATTTCAACTCATCCCTTGGCACACCACCTCTCTCACACTTCATCCACCACCCACCACCATCACAACACCATCATCCACCACCATCATCCATTGTCCATCGTAGAGTGTGTGAGTCGTCTCGGGATCCAAGATTGATCGTAAGAGTTCTTGACAATCAAGGCCATGTTTGCCTAAGTCTCTTACATCACTTGGTGAAGACAAAGTGTCTAGTATAATACTTTTTATTTCTAATCTTTTGCACTTTTTATTTGGTTTTGTATTAATGACTTTAATAACTAGTTACTTATGTTGAAGGTGATCTTTCCTTATCGTTTGTCCGTGGTGTCTTGGCATTATTTTACTGTCTATATAAAATAAAGGATTTTCACCATTCATATCTCCACGGTCTATATGGAGGTATGTTGGCTACCTGGTCGGGGGTTAAGGGAACGGTTTGGTAAAGGTCTTGCCATTGTTCAGCGTTTAGAGGTCCTGCAATGGACCTGGGTCAAATTTAGTAGGACCTCCTTCAATATTTCACGGTATTGGATGGCGGGGGTCAAAACTCTTTGATCCCCTCATAAGTTAACTACTATTAATACTATAACCCGGCTATTTAGGACTGTATCCCTGCTGACTCAGACTACTTAGCCGAGGGTAACGTCACCGCCAAAAGCGGGGCCTACCACAATACTGCATTAATAACTTAATTCATTATCTTCCAATAATCCACCCTTTTAGGATTGTATCCTTGCTGACTCAAACTACTGGGGTGAGGGTAACGTCACCTTCAAAAGAGGGGCCTACTACAATAACTAAGATAATCTCTTAATTATGTGCAAAAGTGCGGAAATAATCAAAGGTTATACTAGATACGAGTCGGAACCAAGTGATTCATCTTGTCTATCTGTTTTTATTTTTATTTTATTTTCAGCATTTTAGTTAGTTTTTATTTTTCTTAGTTTAAAACATTTTTCTAAACTTTTATTTTGATTAGACGTTGAGGATAAACCGGTACTAAAAGCTCTTGTGTCCTTGGACGACCTCGGTATCTTACCAACGCTATACTACACTCAACGATGGGTGCACTTGCCCATATGTGTGTTTAGTGTTAGTGAAATATCGTGTTTTATAAATTTAAAACTTGGCTAAAATAAGTGTTAAAAAGGGCTTAAAATATACACCTAATATATACGACACTTCACGCGCATCAACTATCATTTCCTCTTTTCTGACACTAAAACTCATTTTTGATTTTATCATGTTTTTGCCTTTTTCAAATTTTCTAATGTTTTTGGATTTTCAGAAATTTCTACTCCCCCTAAAATGCAAACACATTTCAAAGGAAATTTGGAAACTACTAGACAACCGACATCGAATTGCATCAAATCGCCATCCACTTGGCATAAACAATCAGAACTCCCCCTTTCACAAAACTATTTTCTCATAATGATTTCAAAACACTTAAGTTTGTTTTAATCAGAATGATTTTTCCGAAAAATAAGGTTTGGTTCATCATTTTGTCCATTTAATCTCTTGTATCAGGATTACATCAAGTTCAAACTAATGACCTTGAGTAATCACTTTGTCAGAATCAACCTCTCACCACTTGTAAGAATATCCAAAACATATAACTACATGTAGGAATAAATCATCTACACAAACCATTCTACCAATCAAGATGCCGATTCCTGCTTCGCACTTACCAACCTGGAAGCTTCGACAAGTCACACTCATCCTGTAAAAATTAAACACATTTAAAAATCTTTCACAAAATCTATCTTAACAAGAATGATGCCGATTCCTGATCCACGATTACAAACTTGGGATCTCCAGCATAGTCCTAAGACTTTACGGGAAACAAACTTCCATCCAAGTCTTCTCAGACTTGATGGCTTTCAGTTCTTGCGCAGTAGGGTTGTAAGTTGCCTTTTTAGTTGCATAAAAATCTTTAACCCCCTTAGCTTTCCCATTCAACATTTTCCCAAAAATTTTCTTAACACTTCCATTGAATGTTTTCTCGACATCTAACTTAGTATTCTCGTTGTAAAACTGATTCGAGATATCAACCTTGCCAACTTTCTGTTTAACTTCTTCAAATTTCAGTGATGGAAAGTCATGATCATTCACTGAAATTTTCATCTCAACCTGTGGCTCTTCTGGGTTTGTGGAACCAGATTCATCGCCGACTTTCTCATCAACTTTCTTAACAACCCACACTTGGTTGTCTTTTTCTTTCTTTTTATAAAAATTCTTTTTAGAACACTCACCAACCTCATAAATTGAGTTTTCAAAAATTTTAAATTTTTCAGTTGGTGGTTCAATATCAACAACTTTTCCTTTCAACTTGTTAGAAACTCCCTGTTTTGACTTGGCATTTTTCGAACAGTTCCATGCAATATGACCAGCTTCATTGCATTTGTAACAGGTTCTAGTTTCTTTTGAGTGACAAACTTCAGTTCCATTCTTCTTCTTTTCAGCAAGAAACTCTTGATTTGACTGTCTTCAGAATGGTTTCTTCTGTTACTCTTATGCACTTCCACCTGACACAAATTCTGTTTTTGTTTTAGAATTTTTCAAATTTTTATGATTTTCTGGTGGAATAAATCCAAGACCTTTCTTTTTGTAGCTACGATTTTGGTTTGGTTTCTTTTGAAAACCAGAACCAGAATTGTAACCCTTTTTCTTGTTTAGACGTTGTTGAACTCTCGAAGTGTATTTTTTAGGTTTTTCAGTAAGATTTAAATCTTTTATTTCAGAAATATTAATTTCTGTCATTTTGAAAACCTTTTTGATCATGTCAAAACGAACACTTCTTATTGGAAACTCTTTGTCAGAGTATCTAATCTGGTCCTCTTGACTTGGGACCCTTCTGTCATTGTTTGTTGCTGTAGCCGTTGGTCTCCATAAGGGTGGTGGCTGGTCTGTTGATCTTCTACTCATCTTTGGATCTTAGCAAGTTCTTCTTGAAGAATCTTACTAGGGTCTTTGTGTACATAGAACGGGCTTTTTACTTTTGGAATTACTGACTTCCCCTCAATCTTAAGATTTTTAAGATTTTCAAGGCCTTCAAGTAACTCTTTTGGATAGCCTTCTATTACAGCACCTTTTCCTTTATTTAGCTCTGTAATAGCCCTTTTCAATTCACCAACGTCTTCTTTTATTTCTCGAAGTTCTTCCGAGACTCTTGTAACTTCCTGGATGAGGAAATTATTCTGCTTGATTAGAATTGCTGTTTGTTGAGCTGGGTTACCTATACCAGTGGTTTTGCTAAAACCAACTGAAGGTTCGTCTATATTCCAAGTTGCTGCTGCTGCTGATTTATAAGACTCAGTTTCCGTAGTGGCTTGCCACCTATTCATAGAGTCATAGACTCTTCAAGTCTTACAATTAATCTTTCAACTTGGGTAACCTTTTTGGTAAGCTCTTCTGTGAGTCGGAGAGCTTCTGCTTCAACAATCTTTGGTTGTTTTGCTATTTCTTCAACCAAACTTCGAACTTGAACTACCGTGAGTGGTTGGTGAGACTGTAAAGTCACACCTATTTGTGTTACTTTCTTGGAGAGGTTATTAATGGCAGTATGAATACCACTAATTTGTCTACCAAGACTCTCTTGCTCTCTAAGAATCTCTCTAAATCTTTTTATGTTTAAGTGAGTGGCTAACAAGTGACAATCATAAAAAGCTTGCAAATTATATTTTAAAATATTTAAATCATCCGATATTAGCAAATTCGGATTAGTAGAGTGATTATTTACGTTAAAAGCGTGTGAAACACTTTCTCCGTGAAAACACTCATACTCTAAACCAAAATTTGTTCGTCTATGGATGGGTCTAGAAAACTCTAAATTAAGATAATCTAGTCTATTATTATTTTCACAAAACGTACTAATTTGTCTTTCAAAGTTTTGAAAACTTCTTTCAACACTTGGATTCATAAAAATACAAAGAGCATATTAAAATTTCTGGATTAAAACAATATTTAAAACAAAAGAGGACTTAACAGTTACTTGGTTCTGGGATTTTCCTTATTTCTTAATAAACTTCCTAATCTTTCATAAAGCTTTACTTTGTTTGGGAAAAGATTGTTGTATAAACACTATTTGTTTCTGATTTATAAGTTAAACAAAGGATATTTTCTTTGGTGAATACCTCTTGGTTTTTATTAAAAACTTTAATACTTTTTCAAAAATCTTTTGGTTCTATCACCACAGGGGATCTGCCTATCTTCGCCTACTCTCTGGCCTCTGCCTGTGTCTTTTTAAAACATTTTCCTTTTGAAAACCATTTAAAGAGTTAATAATTTTGAAACCAATTGCCTTTCACAAATTCCAAAAATTCCGCCTATGCTTTCTTCCGAACTAAACTCACCATGGGGTGCTACTTACTGCTCTTCGGTAGGCGCCCATGTCTTTTGTAAATTTTCTTTTTAAAACATAGTTTAATTTTTCTTTAATCAAGAAAACAGTAATGTTTATAATGTTATTTTTCCCAGAAATTACTTACCAGAAGTAATTATAAAACTTTTAATCAGGATTAAGATGCTTATTTATGAATTAATTCATTCCCAGGCCTTTCACTATTAAGCCTTCTTTAAGGCTTCAGCCTGCCATATCGGAGCTTAAAGGCAGAAGAAAAATCTGTAGTGTCCCATAAGGGAAAAACCCTTATGCAAGGTACAGATAAGAAGAAGCAGAGACAAACCAAGAAATGGGTTGTCAAAAGTGCTCAGAAATCTAAAATAGTAAGAACTGGAAGTTCTAGTAAACAGAGCGTGCTGAAAGATGTGCCGTCTGATACTAAAACTGAAAGTGATTATGAAACAGAATCAATTGAGCAAAGAAGTGAAAGAATCTATGCAGGAGGAATTGATGAGGAATCTGAAATGGAATATCCTTCTCTTGCAAGATTAAGAAAGGAGATAACTGGAAAAACGAAGACTGAGCATGCAAAAATGTCATCATCTTCTAATGTTTACTATGGAAGACCACCAGATGCAACGATGACACCAGTTATTTACCCTCCAGCTCAAGCAATAGGACAAACAAGATCAATGTTTCCATTCGACCAAGCAAAAATAAAACAAAGAACTGAAGCAATGGCGTCTGCAATACCTAATAACATGTGGAGCCTACCTCCAGCATGGTCAAACCAGGGAAGCATACTAGTCCTACCGTTTGATATTAGTCTCTGGGGAGATGTAATATCAAGATGGGAATCGAGTACTCTGAATGTGGTTGATGATCCAACAAAAAGCTGGCCAAATGAAAGATCAAAAATCAATTTCATTGAAAACCTCATGGGAGAAGTTGAAAAACTCACATGGAACCAGTGGAAGAATGTATATAAAGAGGAGTATAATGCTCTTGAAGAAGCAGCAAGTGATACTCAGAATATTCTTTCCACAATAAGAAAGATATTCACTCTGGAGGATCCATACCAAGGGAGTACCGCAGAACAAGATAAAGCTTATAGGAATTTGGAGCAATTACAATGCCAAGAAACGAAGAACATATGGAAATTCCTAAGTGACTACAAGAATCTTGCAGCAAAATCTGGAAGACTCTTTGTGGGAACATAGCTTTCTGACAAGTTATTCAGTAAACTTCCACCAATACTGGGGCAAGACATTGAAAAAGCATGGAATGAAAAGTACCCTGGTGCAACAGCTGCAGTATTTCCAAGAATTAAGTTTATTGGAGAATATTTAGAAGAAGCATGCAGAAGAGCAGCATTGCAGAAGGAAGTAAGAGCAATAGATTTTTGTGGAAATATTCCAGTCCCGGGATATTATGGTAATCCAAGAAAAAGAACGTTATCAAAAGCCAAGAATTACAATGGAAAGCCACACAAAAATCATATACGAGCTTTCAAAAGCAAGTATAAAGAGCAAGAAAGAGTTCGGAAGTGCAAGTGCTTTAGATGTGGAGAAGAAGGGCACTATGCGAGTGAATGCAGAAAAGAAAAAGCTATAATAGCAAGAGCTGCTATATTAGACAAAATTGAAATTCCGAACAACTGGGATGTTGTGTCTGTAGATCCCGGAGATGATGCTGATGATGTATACTCTTATTCTGAAGAAGAAAATAATAATGCAGAAGAAGGGTATGAATATGCATTTGCAGGAACAATTGAATACATACAACCACAGTATGATTGGGCACCAAGAATGAAGTTGGATGAAGATATGGAGAAATGTATTCACAATCTCAGAATGAATCAAAGAAGAATTAATGGAAGATGTTCCTACTGCAAATATGAAACAACAAACAAATCAAGGGCAACCTGTGATGAATGTGGTTTGATTGCATGTACACTATGTGCATTTAAACACCTGAAGTATAAGGTGATTCCAGAAAAGAAGGAAGTTTATGGTTATGCTAATAAAGAACCTCTTATCAAAGAATTTCTTCAGTATACTATGTACTTAACAGAGAAGAATGAAGGTCTGGAAAATCAGATTCAGAAACTCCAAACAGAAAATGATGAAGAAAAATTAAAGGAATTAGAAAAGGAGTTAGAAGATCTGGAAATACCCTTAGCCCATAGAGAAGGAAAAGAGGAAGAAAAGCCCAAAGAAGAGCCCAAAATGAAGTGGACTAATCTGTTTAACCCAGTAATGAAGCCCTTAATTATTACTGAGCCCAAAGAATAGTCTGAATCAGATACAGAGTTAGTCTATGAAGAACCGAAGCCCAATGAGGAAAAGGCTATGATGGGTCATGAAGGAAGAAAATCCTGGAACAGGCTGTATAATATGAAGGTTTATTTTGAAATCAAAGATGGACCATCATTTGAAATACAGGCCATACTAGATACAGGAGCAACAACATGTTGTTGTAACATCTTAAAGGTTCCAGAAGGGGCAATGGAGCAAAGCCCATGGATAGTAAATTACAAAGGCATTAACTCAGATCAGAAGGCAAGAATGAAAATCAAGCAAGATGGAAAGATGATTATTGCCGGAGAAAGCTATCCGATTCCGTTCACTTACTGTTTTGAGATGAGAAAAAGTGAAGGAATAGACATGCTGATTGGTGCAAACTTTCTTAGAAGCAAGAAAGGAGGTGTTAATATAGAAGGTGATACTATTACCTTTTATAAAAATACATCAAAAGTGGTAACCCAACCGTACGCTGTGATTGCCAAATGTGCCATTGAGGAACTAGATCTTGAATACCAAGATTATAGTGAAATTAATGAATGGTCATACAAGACGGTTGAAGCCAGAATCAGCAGAAATGAGAAGTTTGAAGTAAAATTCAGGGATCTAATCAAAAGACTGAAAGATCAAGGGTATATTGGAGATGATCCGCTGAAGCACTGGAAGAAAAATAAGGTTATTTGTGAATTAGAAATACTTAATCCAAGTATAACAATTCAAGATAAACCTTTGAAGCATGTAACACCCGCCATGAAAGATCAGTTCAAAAGACATACAGATGCTCTGCTACAACTTGGAGTTATAAGGAAAAGAAAAAGCAGGCACAGAACGATGGCAATGATGGTAAACTCGGGAACATCCATTGATCCAGCAACAGGAAAAGAAGTCAAAGGAAAAGAAAGAATGGTGTTTAATTACAGAACACTGAATGACAATACCAAGAAGGATAAATATTCTCTCCCTGGAATCAATACAATAATCCAGAGGATAGGATACTCTAAGATCTATTCAAAATTTGATCTTAAGAGTGGATTTCATCAAGTAGCAATGGCAGAAGATTCAATTGAATGGACAGCCTTCATCACACCAGAAGGGTTATATGAATGGTTAGTAATGCCATTTGGCTTGAAAAATGCACCTGCAATTTTCCAGAGAAAGATGGACAACTGTTTTGAAGGAACAGAAGAATTTGTGGCAGTATACATTGATGATATACTGGTTTTCTCTGAAAATGAAGTTATGCATGAGAAGCATCTCAGGAAAGTCCTGGAGATATGTGAGAAGAATGGTTTAATCCTTAGTGCGAACAAGATGAAGATTGCAGAAAAGGAGATTGAATTCCTAGGGGCAGTAATAACTAATTCATCAATTAGATTACAACCTCATATTATTAAAAAGATTTCGGAATTCAAAGACGAAGATCTCAAAGAAAAGAAGGGGTTAAGATCATGGCTAGGAATACTCAACTATGCAAGAAGTTATATTCCAAAGTTGGGAATTATGCTAGCACCACTATATGAGAAGACATCCCCTCATGGAGATAAAAGAATGAAAGATTCTGATTGGAAGCTTGTAAGAGAAATCAAGAAGCAAGTTCAGAATCTCCCAGATATGAAGCTACCTCCAAAGGAAGCTTACATGGTAATTGAAACAGATGGCTGTATAGAAGGATGGGGAGCCATTTGTAAATGGAAAAAAGAAGGAGAAGGCAGATCTAAAGAAGAAATATGTGCTTATGCAAGCGGAAAGTTTCCTGTGATCAAATCAACTATTGATGCAGAGATAAATGCTGCTATTAATGGTCTGAATGCATTCAAGATTTATATCTTGGACAAAAAGGAAATTACTCTTAGAACAGACTGCCAGGCGATAATATCTTTTTATAAGGCCGCTCAGAACCTACAAAATAGGTTATCCAGGGTTCGTTGGATGAATTTCATTGACATCATAAACAATACTGGAGTCAAAATCAACATGGAGCATATTGATGGAAAACAAAATGTTTTAGCTGACCAATTATCAAGAATTTGTTGTTTAATGACTTTACAGGAATGAAACATGTCAGGAGAATATACGGAAACAATGTCAATGTTGAGCGACACCTTAGAAGAGGTAACATATGGCGCCAAGATGGGTGCAGACGTGACTATGGAGGAAGAGGAACTTTGCCATCTTCTGGAGCATTTCTTGTCAACAGCTACGCCAGAATTACAGAAGAAGATATCCTCGACCAACTCAGGTTACAATCATCGGAAAGAATGGAGGCCCTACAAAGGATTACAAATCAGCAAAGGGATAATACCCTTGCAGAATTGGACCTCTACAGAACAATGGTGGAATACAACTTGTGCAGATGGTGGATACGAACAGAAGGAACAAGCCCACACATCTTCACAACGAGAGCAGAACAAGCAGCTAACAAATTGGCCCAAGCAAAAAGGCTTATTTGTGAAGCCCACCAAGAAAACCAACACTAGGATCCAAGCCCAACAAGTCCAGCTTCGAGAAGACAATGAGCTAAGCAATGACGAATTCTCAGGCAATAATTCGGAAGACTCTTGTGAAAGTGGCGGACCCTACGATCATGAAACACGACAAGAGATAAGGCGATTATGGAACGAATGGCCAGGACGCATGGCCCACTAAAAAATGTGACTACCCACTATCTCCATTATTTCACCCACTATCTACAGTAACGCGGACTTGTGTGCCAAAGTAGTTTGTCCGTTTGTATTAGTGTCCTTTATGTCGTTTTCAGCTTTTGTTAAAGTATAACAGCTCAGGCATCACGATAAACGATATCGATAATTGACTATGGGGCCCAATGTGCACCCGGATAATCGGTAGACGGTTTCTATCGTCCCTCTATGCCTATATAAGAGTTATTAGTTCATAAGGATTCACATGTCAGAATCATTTAAAGTGTATACTACTTCAAATGTTTCATCATCCAAATTTGCTTTTGATAACAAAAATTCTTTACTGTAAGCCTTTTTGACCGACGACTTTTGACTGTTGACTGACGAATTTGACCCTTCAAACTCAGACTTTGACTCGGACTCCTCATCAGTATCCAACACTTGATCGACCACCTTTTTGATTAACTCAGACTCATGATCAGTGTCAGACGAGGTAAATGTGACGTCAATGTTTTCTGGTAATTCATCAGTTGTGTCGGTTTTTAGCTTTATATTGACTGCTTTTTCAAGTTGCTCCTCGTTTGGTTTTCTAGGAGAGTACCCTTCCCAAATTGGAGGCAGACACTTGTTATAGCTAACAGTCGGTTTCTTACCACTATCTTTCTTTTTCTTCGGCTTCTCGTCTTGAAAAGCTTCCATACCTGCAACAGTTGGGTAAATACGATCAATGAGATAATCAGAACTAGAATAACTTTGTAATAAACGTCTAATTCTCTCATTCTCGATCTTTTCTGTCTCCAACTCTTGCTTCCATTTAGCACTTTCTTCGATGTAAAAGTTGATAGCTTTCTGCTTTGTCATCATTACAGCATTCATCATCGTTAGTGCTTGTTCTCTTTCTGAATTTGTCTTTTGGAGACCAGCTACTGTTTTGTTCAAGACATCATAAGATTCTTTCACATAGTTGAGGTTGAACAGTATCTGCTCTTTCTTCTTTTCAAACTCAGCAATTATCTCGTCTTTTTCTGCACAACCCTTGCATGCTTCCAAACACTTCTCGCAAGGCTTTACAACTTCAACAATCTTCTCAATCTCGATTGTCTTTACAACTTCAACCATTTTTTCTTCTTCAATCACCTTCTCTTCTACCTTCACTCTCTCAGACTCAACCATCTCTTCAGTAACACTTTCAATGTTCTCTTTCTGAACAACATTTTCAGCCTTCATTTCCTGTTGTTCTTTTGCAGTTCTTTTCTCCTTCAGCTTCTCCATGCGATCTGCAAAATAGAAATGAAAACTTTCAGGAGAAAGATGAGTTTTAGCAACATTAATGTGTTTTTCCTCCTCATTATCACTGCTACTATCATCTGGAGGTGACTGATCAAACTGTGCAGACTTTTCAGAACTGGTATCTGATAATCCAGAATCAAATGGTGTTTGATCAAAAACAACTTCCTTTTCTGAACTAACAACATTTTGTACACTCTCATTTAAAATTTGTGAACTTTCATCAGAACTTTCTGAATTTTATCTGATCTTTGTGAGCTTTCATCTGATGCAACAGACTCTTTATCCACATTCTTCACAGTCTCACCAATAAACTTCATCCACTCGGTGAACATGTCTGGTTCTTTCATAATCTTGGCAATGAAAGCTTTGAAATTTCCATTCTCATCTGCAAACATATCCCAGCTGAAGCCTTCAGGTAGCCTCTCATCATCTTGATCGACTATGCATGCTTTGCTATCAGGGAATATATAATTGTTCCAGTTGAAATCTACCAAACACGCTCTCTTGGAATCTTCAATCTTTCTACCATGAGCCGTCTGTGAATCTTGTGATTGACCAACCTGTTGATAAATGGCTTTCCGGTAGTAATCATCTTTTCCAAACGGATTCTGAGCACCACTAGCTTCCCTGTTCTTACATTCCCGTTTGAAATGGCCTTTCTCCCTGCATCGAAAACAAGTAACTTTAGATTTATCAAAACCTAAAGTAGATACATGAGCATCAAGAAAGTCATTTCTCCCGGTAATCATTTTGAACTTTTCAGCACGTCTAAGAACACTAGCAAGACACCATTTGATATCCATTAATTCCATCTCTTCGGCGTCTATCTGATCGTAATCCTCCTTTGTAAGCATAGGATTTCCGATCTGACCTGCAACTAGACCTTCATACGAGAGAAGCACGGAACCAAGTAATGCCATGTGATCTTTCGCAACCTCCTTAGAAAAACTTTGTCAATCTGGAAGATTCAAAGCAATATTGCATTGTATCACACAACCATTTCCCATTTTTGAGCTTTGATGCTGAAAACTTTCTGATGAACTCTTTGGATTGACACTCGGATATAATGAGAAACCACTGCTGCTTTTGTTTGAACTTTGATCAGCTTTTTCCGATGAATCTCCAGCACTAAAAGCAGTCTGAATTTTCGGGCTTCTTTCAGTTTCTGGAACATTACCTTTGTAGTACATCTTTACATCTTGTTGACCACTTGGACTATTCATCCTATCGATCTTTTGCTGTTCCAAATCCTGACTTTCAATTTTCTCAATAAACTGACCAATTGTTAACCCATCATAAACTCCTGTGTTTTTCAGGATCATCAAATAAGTTCCCCACTCTTTTTGCGGTAACGCATCAGCTAATTTGTCTACCCACTCTTCAGAATCCTTTTTTATACTAAGCATTGACATAGATCGCACCAAGTGACAATAACGTTCAATCAGCTTCTTCGTATCTTCTCCCGGTAAACTACTGAAAAGATCAAACTCTTTCTTGAGCAACGCCTTCTTGCTCTTAATCATTTTCTCACTACCCTCAAACTTAACACGTAAAGCATCCCAGATTGACTTTGAAGTTTTGTCATGCTGAAGCAGTATGAAAATGTCTTCTTTGATAGCTTGCTGAAATAGACTAATCATCATCTTTTCAGCTCTATACATATCACGTTCTTGATCACTAAATTCAGATATTGCTTTGTCAACTTTCAAATCAGTCTGTGGCAAAACATATTTCTTCAAAATACATTCCCAAGACCTAAGATGGTTTGCCTGAACCCAGTTCTCGAATCTGTCTTTCCACCCGTAGTATTCTTCAATACTCATCAATTTCGGGGGCTTTTGAGTGGTTCCCGTCTCATTTTCCAAACTCATGGCTTGAGCAATAGTAGCTGGACCAGACGATGTTGCAAACACATTATAGAACTCAGTATCCATGATGACTCAGTACGTTTTTCAAAATCAGTAACTAAAAAGCGAAATCAGGTGATTGTGCACTAAGAGCGAAATCCCAGATGACCTTAAAAGCGAAATAGTGTTCCAGATGACCAGATAAGCGAACCCAGATGAACCTTAAAAGCGAAACCTCTAAGTTCAAATGAGCGTCACCTTGGATATTGACACAAGAGCGAAACTAGATATGTTTTATGAACGAAACCTCAAATAATGGTGACACAAGAGCGAACCTAGTTGTACTTATCAGCGAAACCCCTCAATTATGTGTCACAAGAACGAAATATGATGTACACAAGAGCGAAATCCAATGACCTTTGGAGCGAAATCAGAGTGTCAAATAAGCGAAATCATGAACTGTCCGTAAGAGCGAAATCATGTTCGAAGGTTATTTGGTTCATTTTTAGTCCGAATTTCAGTCCGAAACTTTCCAGGGTTTATTTATGTCCAATTGTCTTTGATCTGTGAAAATTTGAGCGAAATTCGACCGGTAAAACTTTCTGAAATGATGAAAGAAGGTGTAGAAGTAAGAAATCTTGACGAATTTCAGCTATTCTCTGCAGAACTCCTCCTCCTGAGCTCTGATACCACTTGTAGGATCGTGATCTGACCCGAACGAGTCGTTCAGAGGAGTTTTACTTCGTTTCAGGTGCGGAATAACAAGAAACGAAGGTAGAAACAACTTATTCTTCACTTAATCTACTGTTTATATTGATTTAACAATGTTTACAGCTTGATCTTCACACTGGCAGCACTTTGGTCTGGAATACAAGTCAACAGTTACTGCTTTCGCTCATAGGACCACTATATATAGGCCTGGTGGTTTCGCTCCAAGTGACATGTTCACATGAGCGAAACCTTATGTGTACAAATAAGCGAAACCCCTAGCTATGACCATATGAGCAAAACCCTCTCACTAAACTCATATACTCTCCTATTTTCTCGTAAAACGCGCCCTAATCTATATAATACAATGTAAGACTCGAAACAAGACGAAGTCGACAGATGTAGTGCACCAACAAAAGTGCCGAACCCCAGTCTGTTGGGTAGAAATTGGGGAAAAGCAACTATCTGGACCTGAGATAGTGCAGGAAACGACTGACAAAATTATTCAAATCAAGGAATGACTAAAAGCAGCACGTGATCTGAAGAAACACTAGATAAACGACCGGGATCGAAATATCTAGGGGGTTTGGATCTGCATAAAGGGGTTTGTTCTCTCTCGTTTGATTCGATTTCAATTGATCTCCTTCTCCGGTGAACTCTGCAAAAAAAGAAGCACCGTTAGCCTCGCCAAGGGGAGAAAGGGGTTCTCTCCTTTCTCCCGACTCCGGTGTTAGAATAAGTATGGGTTATGAAGAAGAAGATGTATTGTAGAAGTGTGTGTAACTTAAATTCATACCTGAGTTGTTTCTCATATTTATAACCGAGAGTTTTGGGCGGGAAAACCCGTTAGTGAAAAGTTGACGGAAGATGCTAACCCCGTGAGCGGTTACATTTCCTTCCGTTTAAGCTTCTTGATCCGACGTGAATGCACACGGATCGCTGTGTAGATCTATGGCTGGGGATATGCCACATGGAAAGTGATCAAGTAGAGATTACTCTCCAATTACATGTTATCGTTGTGATTTCAGGGACGTCTGAGGTGCTGACACGTGTCCAGACGGTTATAACCGTCTTAGTGGTGCACGATTGAACTCTTCTAGAAGATTACTGCTGTAATTTGGTGTGACCCTTTACCGTGTGGAGTCATCTGCATAAATAATATCCAAGTTTGGATATTAGGCGGAAGTGTTTATTTTAGGATTTTCATCCTTTGTTTTATGGAGGAAAGCGCAAGGATTTATAATGTCCTTTTGGCGCGCAAGTGTTGACTGTTGTTGGTACCTTAAGCCCTTTTTTTTTGTAAGACCAGTGCGCAGCCGCGCAAGGTAAAAAAGGTTGAAAGGCGAGGTAATGGTATGGTTCCAAGCACCTATTATTAGGTTTTTGGGACCTTACCCCTTCAAGTCCCCCCAGTCTAGTGTTGCACTTAAATAAGTGAAGCACTGGACTTATAAGAGGGAAATGCTTTTTGGCGCGAAAATGTGAAATCTTCTATGAGAAGATTTTGCTTTGTTGATTTTTTTTATAAAGATTTTGAAAATCTTTGACCTTAGATGGGACCGGTACAGTAAATACTGAGTGACAGGCTGTCACTGTCAGTTGTTCCTTACTGTCCGTGTTCTGCACGCGCGCGTGTAATTGCGTTCGTGTTGATTTTCACTCGCTCTGTTGCTTAGAAAACTGTGATATCCGAAAAAGGTGTTATGGCGGTTACCGATGCTATTTATTGTGGTGAGTATATAACGTTTGAGTTTCCCCTTTTCCGTTTAATCATTGTTTTGTTGAAACTTTTCCTGTTCCTTTCTTCATTAACCATCTAAGAAAAGGTTTATCATTTCTTCCTCTTATGTCAACCGGAGAACAACAGGAAGACTTATCTGAAGAAATGTCGGCTGAACTTCCACCGTTAAAGTTGTATAGAGTGACCTTTGATGGTTTGGTTTGGAATCTTAAATTTCCGGAGAACTGGGGTGCTCTATACCCTGAAGAGGGGCAGACAGCAGCGGATGCTCTGGCTGGGTATATCACCATTTTTTGGGATTTTTTTATGTGAAGGCAACTTTCGTTTGCCTGTAACCAGATTCTTCCTTGAAATCCTTGAGTATTACAAGTTACATATTTCCCAATTGCACCCTATTGGCATGGTTAGGGTTCGACATTTCGAGTTTGTGTGCCGAACGATGCATATCGAGCTGACAATCCCTCGATTTAGGGTTTTTTTACCAAATGCATTGTATTAAAGGGTTATATTCTTTTGTTCAGAGAGCATCTGCAAAGAAGATTTTGCAACATCCTCCAAAGTCCTTCCATGACTGGAAGCAAAAATTTTTCTTTATCAAAGCCGGAGTGATTCCGGTGAGGATGGTTTTAAGGGGAAAAGAAGATGTTCCTGTCGAAACAATTAAGACCCCTGTTGACGAGAACTGGTATCAAAATCTGAAGGATGTTCGTAATATTGCTTTGCCGGAGAAAGCTCTTGTTGGGGCCAGCATGAGTTTGAATTGGAAGATGGACCGTGATGACAAGCCGGTGTATACCGAGGGTGGTCATGGTAAGTTTGGGGTTTTTCCCCTTCTTTTTTTTTTTTTTTTTGAATTTGTCTTTCTTCCCTTGTAGTTGTTTCGCTGTATATTGTCGCGTTCAAGAGAAAAGGCGGAAAGATGGGTACCATTAAGAAGAAGCCTGATGAAGAGCTTTGGTACCATCGTATTGTGAAGAATTTCGTTCTTCCGCGAGATGCAGATCTGTCTGTTCAGCCTGCTGCTGGCGTTGGTAAGTTATGTGCATACTGGTTTATTATTCACTTTTGCGCTTTTGAGTAAAAATGTTTTCTACGCTTCCGTAGGTGAGTTGTCAAACTTGGGCATAGCCCTGAGAAGAGGAGGCGCGCGGCGACTTCTACTTCCGCGTCGAAGAAGAACGAAACTGATAAAGCTCAATCTTTGAAGACAAAAAATGTTGGAGGAGAGAAGAAAGGTATGCGCCATTCCTCTGACTCCTAGTGTGATTATGTGGTGGTTTTTGACTCTCTGGAGGGTCTTACGTCTGCAGTTACTGTTAGGAGGCCAAAACCTGAACCGAGAGATATTGCTGATATTCCTCCATCCAACCCAAATGATCCCATTGACTTGGAATCTAGCCCTGAACACTTAGTGCCGAGGAAAACGGGCAAAAGAAAACAAGCTGATACTGACGATGAGGGTCAGCCCTCAAAGAAAATCCAGCGGAAGAAAATTACCAGGAAGGGTAATCTAGATGTTTTTATTTCGGAATCTGCTCTTGGTAAGTATCGTCTTTTGCTTTTCCTCCTTATGCGTATCAGATATTTACAGGTTTTGTTGTTTTTTCCAGAAACCCATGTTTCCCCTGTTCCCACAGAGCTGCAATCTGTGGTCAATGAAGAGCTTCCACCCACCCCTCCGCGTGCTTCTGTTGTTGACCAGTTAAAGACTACGGAGGTTGCTGATGGTGGTGTGGAGAAGACTGTTGAGGTTGATAGGCCTGTTGATGTTACTACAGGTGCTGAAAATGTTGTTAATCTAGGGGTTGTAGATGGTGCTGAGAATCCACGAACCTCTGAAACTGTTGCTCAGGACCTGGGGAAAGAACAAACTGCTGACAAAACTTCAACTTTTCCCCCTAAACCTTCTGATGCTATGCCTGAGTGTGCTGAGAAGGTTACTGTTGAGGAGCAAAGCGCGTTTTCTGATACGGGCCCGAGTTCTCTAATCCGCCCAGAGGAAACTCTGGGGGATTATTACTATAGAACTTATTCAGAAAAAGATGCTTCTGAGCCTCATGCCCCCGTTTGGAACTTGAGAAAAGGTGACACTTTCTCGGATTGGCGCGTGTGCCGAGACTGGTTGCAGGGAATATTTCCGCCCGGGGAGATCAAATTCCAAGAAGGCCGGTCCTATGAACAAACTTATGAAGCTTACCTTGAGGAGACTGCTTCTCATGCTTCTACCAATCATCGCATAGTGCGTGAGTGGCATAGCATGCATAAGGATTGGGAAGCTTTTAGGGTATCCCAGAAGAAGGTTGCTAGTGATGAGAAACGCTTAGCTCAGCTGAAAGCTCAATTGGAAACTGATCGAGCCAAGTTTGAGGCTGATCGTAAAACCGAGGAATGGTCTATTGCTGGCTGGAGGAGGAAGGCGGAGGCTGAAGCTGCCCTCCTTTCTGAAGAACGTAAAAACTGGAGGAGAATTTGCGAAAAAGATAATGCAGAGAAGGTAAATCTTCGCAATGTCATTAATAATCTCAAGGCTGAGATTGAAAAACTGAAGAGACAGGATGCGGAGATAGAAAGGTTGAAAAAGGAGAAAGCTGATGCAGAAGCTGCGCTAGAAGAAGCGCGTTCTCATAGGGAGCGTAGTGAGCAACGAGAGGTACAAGCTTGCGCCACTCTTGCTCTTAGAGATAAAGAGTTGGAAGAACTTACTGCTTTGCTTTCTGACCAGGAACAACTTAAAAAGGATCTGGAGCTTGCGCATTCTGAAAAGGCTGAAACCTCTCGCCGTTTGATCGAAACTGAAGAAAAATTGGAAAATTCCGCAACGGCGCGAGCCACAGCGGAAAGCAAGCTTGAACCTTTAAAGAGTGATATGGCGTGGCTGAAAGATCGTGGAATTGCTTGTGTAGGTTGCTTGTTCTTTTATGTTGTGGAACTGTTCATGCGCTTTGTTATTAACCCTTTCCTTCTTTCACGGGTTGCTGAGTCGGTGCTGAACTCTGAGGAGTTGGATAAAACTGTTGCGCGGTTAGTTGTTGCTGCGCGAAAAGATGGGTATGCCCAAGGATATGCTGAGTGTTCGCATCATGTAAATAGTGCTTTGAAGGTTGATTGGGATATCAGCAAATCTGCTACTTATGGCGTGGATACTAATGTTGTGCTTGTTGCTTTAAAGGCAGAATTTAACAACTTGCAACTTCCAGTTATGGATCTGATAAATGTTACGCTGCAATCTGACGATCACGTAGCGCAACTAAAGGAAATCTTTCCGGATGAGGGTGAAGATTTAGCGTAGGTTGAAAAATGTATTGAACAATTTTCTTGTAATATTTGGGATGTATATCCCTGTCTTTGTTGGTGCGCTAATGCGTAAGTAACTAAAACACTGTCGTGTTTGATAGTTTTTTAGGCGTATTTGTACGCCGAGAGTAGTATGCTATGTTTTTCGTTTTACAATATTTTGCATGAGTACGATTACTTTTATTGAGTAAGGCAAATGAAGTTGGTATATAGCTCATGTGTGAACTTGTGGTCGCTTATGACGTAATCACTGACCGTTCATGAGGCTTTGTTTTGTAATTACCATAATGTTTTTGCGCTTACTAAAAGAAATTGCATGCACTTTGTAAGAAAAATACAAGAATAATAGAAACTTTGCTATTTTATTTAGGGATAGAGCACAGAGGCTATTACAAAGTTTGCTAATATAATTATATGAAACTTAACTTACTCTCTAACTTTTCCGCTTTGATAGATCATGTTTTTCCGCCGGAAATTCATAGAGTTGTCTCTTAAGTTTTCGCCCTTTTGCTTGGGCCCTCCTCACCCCGAGTTATCTGCTTTATTGCTTTGCGCACATTTTGGAGCAAATGTGTGAGCTCGCCGCTTTTGAGGGCTTTCTCTATTTCTGTGCGTAAAGAAATGCAGTTGTTAGTGGTATGACCGCTGTCCTTGTGATACTCGCAATATTGGGCAGGGTCTTGTCCACGCTTGTTTTTCATGGGGATCGGAGGTTTGAATTGATAGTTGATGCGTGCGAAGTGTTATATATATTAGGTGTATATTTTAAGCCCTTTTTAACACTTATTTTAGCCAAGTTTTAAATTTATAAAACACGATATTTCACTAACACTAAACACACATATGGGCAAGTGCACCCATCGTTGAGTGTAGCATAGTATTGGTAAGATACCGAGGTCGTCCAAGGACACAAGAGCTTTTAGTACCGGTTTATCCTCAACGTCTAATCAAAATAAAAGTTTAGAAAAATGTTTTAAACTAAGAAAAATAAAAACTAACTAAAATGCTGAAAATAAAAATAAAATAAAAACAGATAAACAAGATGAATCACTTGGTTCCGACTCGTATCTAGTATAACCTTTGATTATTTCCGCACTTTTGCACATAATTAAGAGATTACCTTAGTTATTGTAGTAGGCCCCTCTTTTGAAGGTGACGTTACCCTCACCCCAGTAGTTTGAGTCAGCAAGGATACAATCCTAAAAGGGTGGATTATTGGAAGATAATGAATTAAGTTATTAATGCAGTATTGTGGTAGGCCCCGCTTTTGGCGGTGACGTTACCCTCGGCTAAGTAGTCTGAGTCAGCAGGGATACAGTCCTAAATAGCCGGGTTATAGTATTAATAGTAGTTAACTTATGAGGGGATCAAAGAGTTTGGACCCCCGCCATCCAATACCGTGAAGTATTGAAGGAGGTCCTACTAAATTTGACCCAGGTCCATTGCAGGACCTCTAAACGCTGAACAATGGCAAGACCTTTACCAAACCGTTCCCTTAACCCCCGACCAGGTAGCCAACATACCTCCATATAGACCGTGGAGATATGAATGGTGAAAATCCTTTATTTTATATAGACAGTAAAATAATGCCAAGACACCACGGACAAACGATAAGGAAAGATCACCTTCAACATAAGTAACTAGTTATTAAAGTCATTAATACAAAACCAAATAAAAAGTGCAAAAGATTAGAAATAAAAAGTATTATACTAGACACTTTGTCTTCACCAAGTGATGTAAGAGACTTAGGCAAACATGGCCTTGATTGTCAAGAACTCTTACGATCAATCTTGGATCCCGAGACGACTCACACACTCTACGATGGACAATGGATGATAGTGGTGGATGATGGTGTTGTGATGGTGGTGGGTGGTGGATGAAGTGTGAGAGAGGTGGTGTGCCAAGGGATGAGATGAAATGAATCCAAGCACTCCTATTTATAGGCTGAACAGAGAGCTGGGCACGGCCCCGTGTCCGCTGGGCACGGCCCCGTGCCTGTCTGACACTCTCTCTCCTCATTAATTGTAATTCGCAATTACAATAAATGCGCCTGCTGTACTTTCGACACGCCCACGTGTCCGCTGGGCACGACCCGTGGTGGGCAATAGAAGCTTCTATAGATTTGTCTTTTCTGCTGCTTCTTGGGCACGGCCCCGTGCTGGCTGAGCACGGGGCGTGTTCAGTCTTCTGACTTCTCTAATTTGCTTTGGAAGGTGCCGTTGAGGGGTCGGGCAGTCCACTAATGTTCCTTTCCTTGTATTTATGTTGGAATTAGCTGTCTTTTTGCTTCTTTTGCGTTTTTGAGCTCATTTAATCCTGAAAATACAAAAGGAAGACAAAAACACTCTTTTTCCAATATTAGTACTTAAAAAGGGTTAGTTTTATGCCTCATTTGATGTAATTAATATGTTGCATTTTACACACATCAAATACCCCCACACTTGAACTTTTGCTTGTCCTCAAGCAAAACTCTTTAATATGTGGCTTACACTCCCAAATGGAATAGGTAGAAGAGAAGGTTTTGGGCTTGTCGTAGAGTGTCGGGATATCCAAGATCTTTTTGGGTTTTATTTTTATTTATTTACACTCCTATTCGTAATGATTTATTTAGAACTTTTCATAGGAGAAATTACTTATTTGGGCATAACATGCCTTTTTAAAATTCCATTTTTATACAAGTTCACATACCTCACGGGAGAAATCACTCACACTCGGTCGAAGGTGTATTTTTAGTGAATCACTCGAGAGCGGCATGGAACTTATTCCTACCATAGGCTTGCCAAGCAATCAATCCTCCTCCTTTTT
This sequence comes from Helianthus tuberosus, assembly GCA_030545235.1. Lineage (NCBI taxonomy): Eukaryota > Viridiplantae > Streptophyta > Magnoliopsida > Asterales > Asteraceae > Helianthus > Helianthus tuberosus. Next base: position 40,359,717 of record CM060391.1, read on the forward strand.
AACTTTTATACCTTTGTAAATATCAAGAGGACTTTGTGGGTTAAGGGTTAGGCTTGGGTTAAAGGTAGGTGGTTGGGATAGTGGTTAGTAGAAAAAGGGCGAAAAAGCGTAACAAGTGTCGGTTTTCGTAAGACTTTCTATTTTTATTTTGATGAAGCTTTTATTCAAACAAAGTTATTTTTGATGAACTTGTTTGTTTATTTTCTTTTTGCTTCATCATCAATATATATATATTTTTTTTTATATACGAAAAACTGAACTTGTTACTAAAACAAAGGGTTAAAAATAAAAAAGGTTTTGGTGGGTAAAAGGGTTTTTGGTTTGGGTGATGAAATGAAAAGGTTTAGGCTCAAAGGGGTTAACTAGGGGGATTTTGGGTAGGTGGTAAAAAAATAAAATAAAAATAATGGTGTAGAAATAAAAAGGGTTAGTCCTAATGCCTCCATCATTTACTTACTCGGGTTTAAGTTGATAAGGACCGGGAATGTATCGTCATGGCAAGTTCTAGAGTCGTTAGAACCAAGCGGCTATTCACACAAGAAACGAAAAATGAGCATTTAGTCTAATGATATGTAATTGTATGCTCAATAAAGGCTCAAAACTCACTTTTGTGGGAATGGGTTTTTATGTGATCAAGTATATATAATCAAATTTTAACTAAGTTTGTCATGCCTTTTCATAATTTTGTTATGTTGGTTCTTTTTATCACTACGCTATTGGTTGTAAATTTGTAAAAATATAACCTTTTTGAGAACTTGAATTTCCCGAATTAAACCTAGACAAGTAAGAAAAAAAAATGAAATTTTTGAAAAAATTTGGGGTGATTAGCGGTTCCAATAGAGTTTTGTGTAAGGCTTGTATTTAGGACTTGCAAAATTCAAGGTTTTAGCATCTCCCCCACACTTAAATTACACATTGTCCTCAATGTGTCCTAAAAATAAATTTTTAGGTTGATTAGATGTGTAAAATGGTGTAAAAAGCAAAAAATTTGGGTCACTGGCAGCCTGGACACGGCCCCGTGTTGAGTGAGCACGACCCCGTGTTCAGGTGCCAGTAACGAGAACTTACAGAAGGTGGATACGGCCCCGTGTCCACTGGACACGGCCACGTGTCTGACAAAAATCTGCAGGACAGAAGCCAAACAGCAGGTCTAGGAGGTGAGCACGGGGGCGTGTTGGCTGGACACGTCCCCGTGTGGACAGTCTGAAAGCCTGAAAAACAGGTTTCTTCCTCCGGTTTTTCCATCCTGGCCCTATAAGAGCTGAGACTTAGCATTCCAAGCCTCGGTTTGTACCGGTTTCATCACTTAATACCACACCAAGCAACACAAACATCCTAAATTACCATAGTTAATTGTTCCAAGCATAAAGTAAAAGAAAAATAAAACGGAAAATAAAAGTGTTCAAGGAAAGTAAATTGTTCAACTTCTGGCACGCAGGCCACCAATTGTTTGATAGATAAAGGGACTTAAACCTGTGGGCTCGCCATCAACCCGCTCGTGCTCCTCCAAACCCCCCTACTCCATATCCTCATCGCTATCATCACCTCCATCCCCATGCCCCGCCATGTACTCCCGGATGATGCCGATATCGTCTTGTATATCGTTGATGTTGCGTTCAATAGCTCCGACCCGGTGGTATGTGTTGTTGGCGAGGTTGTAGGCATTCCTGGTACACATGAGGTTTTCCTGCATAAGATCATGTAAGCTTTGAAAGTTAGGAAAACCGCCTCCTTGTGAGGAAGATTGACCCGGATCACCATGGGGTTGATACTGGTAGTGGGGAGGTGGTGCGTGAAGAACTAGGGCCTCCTGTGGGTTCCATGCATGACCTTGCGTCCTTTGGAAACTCACCGTCCCGTCTTCCGCCTCATAAAGTAAGTTCATGGCTCGGCAAATGTGGTAGTCAACTCGTCCCGACCATGGGCTTCTTTCAAAGGACCTTGGAATTCGCGTGTAATGCTTGAAAAGACGGTACACCCATCCTCCGAAGAAGATAGGCGTTGGAGCGCGAGCAAGGCGGTTGAGATGCATGTTTCGTAACAGGAGATATGGAACATCGAAAGGCTTCCGGTTGTGGATACAGTGAAGGACAATCAAATCTTTCAACCCTACAACGCCGCTACTGTCGTGACGTTGGTTTAGAGAGTATGTGAGAAGCCTGTGAATGTAGCGATAGAGCGGATCCCTTAGCTTCGTACTCTTGGTGCTACTAGGGTTATAGATTCCTTCACCGATTTGAGCCCATGCGGCTTGTCGTTCATTTTCGTCCAAGTCTCGTAATCCCCCGGTATTTTCTTCGTTTCCCGATTCCTCTTCTTGGTATAGCCCTATTATGGCTCCGAACTGTGCCATAGAGATCGAGTACATTGTCCCTCCACACCGAAATGTAACCCCTTCATTGTCGAATGGGTCACACCTTGAAGTGAAGTTGAAGGTACTGTAGAACTCCATGGTGCATTGATGCACTGACCGAAGCCGAGTGTTCAATGCAACAGCTAGTGGCCCCGTAACGATGTTTTTGAATCGGTCCAGCTGGTTTACCAAGGTTAACAGGTCCGTGCAAGCTCTCCTGGGGTACTCCTCGGGTCTTGTTTGAAGAACCTCATAACTTGCCCTTGCATCAAGCTCCCTTGCATTGAACCTAGTGAATTTTTCCATCTGAAAGAATACACCAAAAGTTAGCACGAAACAATTAGATTTTTAAAGAAACTGCAAACAGTGGCTGGACACCCCCGTGTCCAGCGGACACGGCCCCGTGTCCAGAGGTCTGTTACTCAAAAACTTCATTTTTCGTCCCGGTTTCGAAAACTTGAAAATTTTTGGTCCAATAGGTGCGGTTTCCCCCGAAAATGAAACCCTAAGTGCCGTTTTTCCCAAAATAACCCGTTTACCCTATCAATTTCATCTTTTTCGCTTCAAGAACAAGGGTTTGGGGTTTTTGTAAGAAATCGGGTGAATCTATGAACAATACAAGTATATTTACTTCCCTTAACACTAATCTAACTAAATGCAAACAGATCTAAACAAAAATTTGAGGTTTGATCCGGATGAACTTCAAGAACCCTAGATTTTCCCCAAATTTTTGGTGTTTTAACTACATGCAAGTAACTAATCTAACTACTAAGAGTGATAGAATCATACCTTGACGTTGTTAGATCGATAGGAGACGTCTAAATTTCGCGAAAAATCGCCTGGAACCAGAGCTTTTGTGGGGAAACGGGGCGTGTGGAATGAAGAAACTGTTTTGAAAAAGGGGTTTTATCCCGTCTGCAGCGCGAACACGGCCCCGTGTCCAGCGGACACGGCCTCGTGCCGAGCTTTTTTTTTTTTAGTGCGCGTGTGAGTGCCCCTTTTTTCCCATAAGCTATGGTTAGAAAACTTACCGCTTTATTTTGTCGTCTCAATCGTTCGTAACTTACCAGGCATGATGTTTTTATTCTTCCACTGTTTGAAGCGAGATCTTTTCTTCCTCATCCTCAATAAATCCTTGATAGGGTTTTAGCCGTTGGCCATTGACTTTAAATGGTGGCCCATTTCGAGATTTAATTTCTACTGCACCGTGTGGAAAAATGTGGGTGACGGAAAAAGGTCCTGACCACCTAGACTTTAATTTACCAGGAAACAATCGAAGTCGTGAATTAAACAAAAGAACTAAATCTCCTACCCGAAATTCATTAGGTTTAATATGTTTGTCATGTAAATTTTTCATTCTTTCCTTATAAATTTCAGAGTTTGAGTATGCATAATTCCTAAGCTCGTCTAATTCATTTATTTGACAAAATCGATTTTTACCAGCAAATTCTAGATCTAAGTTTACATTTTTAATTGCCCAGTAGGCTTTGTGTGCAATTTCTACTGGCAAATGACAACTTTTTCCATAGACTAGCTTATATGGGGTTGTACCAATTGTTGTTTTATAAGCAGTTCGAAAAGCCCATAAAGCATCGTCTAATTTATCAGCCCATTCCTTTTTATTTATTCCTACGGTTTTTTCGAGTATTCGTTTTAAACCTCTGTTAGTCACTTCGGCTTGTCCGTTTGTTTGAGGGTGATACGCTGTCGAAACCCGGTGATAGGCCCCATATCTTGTTAAAAAATTTTCAAGTTGATGGTTGCAAAAATTGGTACCTCTATCACTTATTAAAGCTTTAGGTGTGCCAAAATGAGAGAATACTTTTTTTTTCAGAAATCTTACCACGACTCTTCCATCATTTGTTGGAAGTGCCTCGGCCTCGGCCCATTTAGACAAGTAATCTACTGCCACAAGTATATATTTGTTTCCTTTCGATGGTGGGAAAGGTCCCATAAAGTCGAGTCCCCACACATCAAAAATTTCACAAACAAGAATGCCATTTTGTGGCATTTCGTTTTTGGAAGAAATATTACCTGTTCTTTGGCAAGCATCACATGTTTTTACAAGACTTTGAGCGTCTTTGTAAATGGTTGGCCAATAAAATCCTGAATCGAATACCTTTCGTGCGGTACTGGCAGCACCATGATGTCCTCCGTATGGACCTTCATGACAATGGCGGAGAATTCTTCGTGCTTCACCACCATGTACGCATCGTCGGACGAGTTGGTCAGCACACATTTTGAAAAGATATGGGTCTTCCCAAAAGTAGTGTTTCACATTAGCAAAGAATTTTTTTCTTTGATGATGTGGCCATCCTTTTGCGACTATACCGCTAGCTAGGTAGTTAGCATAGTCGGCGTACCATGGTTCTTCCTTGTATTCCACCATTTCCAGGGACTCAGTTGGAAATTTTTCGTTGATTTGCTCGTCCCTGGTTGCCTCCAAAGCTGGGTCTTCTAAGCGTGAAAGATGATCTGCTGCGGTATTTTCTGCTCCTCTTTTGTCCTTGATTTCAATATCAAATTCTTGGAGGAGTAGAATCCACCTAATCAAACGTGGTTTTGCATCTTGCTTCTTGAAGAGATATCGAATGGCTGTATGGTCTGTATAGACTATAGTTTTAGAAAGAACAAGATAAGAACGAAATTTATCAAAAGCAAATACCACAGCTAGTAATTCTTTTTCAGTTGTTGTGTAATTTTCTTGTGCATCATTAAGTGTTTTACTAGCATAATATATTGGGTGGAAATGCTTTTCTTTTCTCTGTCCCAAGACAGCTCCAACTGCAAAGTCACTGGCATCACACATGATTTCGAAAGGAAATTTCCAATCAGGCGCTATCATGATAGGTGCATTGACTAGCATTTCCTTTAGGGTTAGAAATGCTTGATTGCAATCCTTGTCAAAGATGAAAGGAGCATCTTTTTCAAGTAATTTTGTTAGAGGTCTTGAGATTTTTGAAAAGTCTTTGATAAATCGCCTATAAAATCCGGCATGCCCTAGGAAACTTCTGATAGCTCTTACGGAGGATGGAGGTGGTAATCTAGAAATGGTATCTATTTTGGCTCGATCCACCTCCATTCCTTCTCTTGAGATTTTGTGACCGAGTACTATTCCCTCCGTTACCATGAAATGACATTTTTCCCAATTAAGGGCGAGGTTTGTTTCCTCACATCGGGATAGCATTCGTTCAAGGTTATCGAGGCATTGGTCATATGAATCCCCAAAGATAGAAAAGTCGTCCATAAAGACTTCCATTGTCTTTTCTATCATGTCATGGAAAATGGCTACCATGCAACGTTGGAATGTTGCGGGGGCATTACATAGACCAAACGGCATGCGTCGATAAGCAAAAGTTCCATAGGGACATGTGAAAGTTGTCTTTTCTTGGTCTTCGGGTGCTATCGGAATTTGAAAGTAACCTGAAAAACCATCCAAGAAACAGTAAAATTTATGACCGGATAATCTTTCTAACATTTGATCAATGAAGGGTAAAGGAAAATGATCCTTTCTTGTTGCTTCATTTAATCGTCTATAATCTATACATACTCTCCATCCTGTGACGGTTCTCGTTGGTATTAGTTCATTCTTTTCGTTAGTTATTACCGTCATACCTCCTTTCTTTGGAACTACTTGGACGGGACTCACCCAAGGACTATCGGAGATAGGATAGATAAGTCCGGCGTCAAGTAACTTGATGACTTCGTTTTTAACCACTTCTTGAACATTTGGATTTACTCGACGTTGTGGTTGTATGACCGATTTGTAGTCATCATTCATCAAAATTTTGTGTGTGCACATAGAAGGACTAATTCCTTTTATGTCTACAAGCTTCCAAGCTATTGCGTTTTTGTGGTTTTTCAAAAGATTAATCAATTTTTCTTTTTCTAAGTTATCTAATTTAGATGAAATAATTACAGGTAACTTACCATCTTTGTCTAGAAAAGCATATTCCAAACCTTTTGGAAGTTCTTTGAGCTCAAGTGGTGGGTCTTTAGGAGACTCCTTATTTGGTTGCTCGTTTCGATCAAGAACTTTAAAAGTTTGTTCTATGGCGACCTCTTCTTCAACAAAGTGGTCAATTTCTTCACTTGTCTCGAGTGGTTCATCTTCATCTTCAATTAGGGGGTCATTATTGCCGAATGGATATTTCATTGATCGTTCAAGATCGACACTTCTTTTAAATGCCCCTAATTGAAGAGGTAGATTATTGAACTTCCGGTTTTTCAAAGCTTCGTGAGTTTTTACAAATGGTCGTCCCAACACTAGAGGAGCGTCATCGAGGATGACAAAGTCGGTTGGGATTACCATTTGATTTGTTTGAACCAAGACATCTTCAACTATACCGATTGATTTTATTACTTTCCGATTGGATAGGAAAATGGGTATTTGAAGTGGAGAAAAATCACTAATACTTAATTTTTCGAAAATGTAGTTAGGCATTATGTTAACACAAAGATCCTTATCGATTGTGACATTACTAATAAACGAATTTTGAAAGAAACATGGAACCGGTGTAATGTTCATTTCAAATGGGTCTTCTTTTATTAGTGAAGTTTGATCATTAGTTAACTTAACACTTACCGTTTCGTCAATTTTAGTGTTAGTGTTTAACTCTTTTAAAAACTTAGCATGAGTGGGTACTAAACAATGATTTTCGAAAGAAGGTGTCAAGAGATTAATTTCTTCAAAATTAGACTCTTCTTGGATTTTAACGTTGTCGGACTCACCTTTTTCGTTGTTTAACTCATGTGTCGGTTTTTCACTTATTTGTTCTTCCATTTTTACATTTTCAGTTATCTCTTCCTTTTTTAATTCTTCTCTTGTGCGGGACTCCTCTTCCCTTGCGCGAGCTTCTTTTATACATCGATCGATAACTCTAATGTGTTCTAATATCCTATCTGAGTCAGCAGGGATACGGCCCCGTGCCTGTCTGACACTCTCTCTCCTCATTAATTGTAATTCGCAATTACAATAAATGCGCCTGCTGTACTTTCGACACGCCCCCGTGTCCGCTGGGCACGGCCCGTGGTGGGCAATAGAAGCTTCTATAGATTTGTCTTTTCTGCTGCTTCTTGGGCACGGCCCCGTGCTGGCTAAGCACGGGGCGTGTTCAGTCTTCTGACTTCTCTAATTTGCTTTGGAAGGTGCCGTTGAGGGGTCGGGCAGTCCACTAATGTTCCTTTCCTTGTATTTATGTTGTAATTAGCTGTCTTTTTGCTTCTTTTGCGTTTTTGAGCTCATTTAATCCTGAAAATACAAAAGGAAGACAAAAACACTCTTTTTCCAATATTAGTACTTAAAAAGGGTTAGTTTTATGCCTCATTTGATGTAATTAATATGTTGCATTTTACACACATCAAATACCCCCACACTTGAACTTTTGCTTGTCCTCAAGCAAAACTCTTTAATATGTGGCTTACACTCCCAAATGGAATAGGTAGAAGAGAAGGTTTTGGGCTTGTCGTAGAGTGTCGGGATATCCAAGATCTTTTTGGGTTTTATTTTTATTTATTTACACTCCTATTCGTAATGATTTATTTAGAACTTTTCATAGGAGAAATTACTTATTTGGGCATAACATGCCTTTTTAAAATTCCATTTATATACAAGTTCACATACCTCACGGGAGAAATCACTCACACTCGGTCGAAGGTGTATTTTTAGTGAATCACTCGAGAGCGGCATGGAACTTATTCCTACCATAGGCTTGCCAAGCAATCAATCCTCCTCCTTTTTAACTTTTATACCTTTGTAAATATCAAGAGGACTTTGTGGGTTAAGGGTTAGGCTTGGGTTAAAGGTAGGTGGTTGGGATAGTGGTTAGTGGTTAGTAGAAAAAGGGCGAAAAAGCGTAACAAGTGTCGGTTTTCGTAAGACTTTCTATTTTTATTTTGATGAAGCTTTTATTCAAACTAAGTTATTTTTGATGAACTTGTTTGTTTATTTTCTTTTTGCTTCATCATCAATATATTTTTTTTTTATATACGAAAAACCGAACTTGTTACTAAAACAAAGGGTTAAAAATAAAAAAGGTTTTGGTGGGTAAAAGGGTTTTTGGTTTGGGTGATGAAATGAAAAGGTTTAGGCTCAAAGGGGTTAACTAGGGGGATTTTGGGTAGGTGGTAAAAAAAAAAAAAAAAAAAATATTGGTGTAGAAATAAAAAGGGTTAGTCCTAATGCCTCCATCATTTACTTACTCGGGTTTAAGTTGATAAGGACCGGGAATGTATCGTCATGGCAAGTTCTAGAGTCGTAAGAACCAAGCGGCTATTCACACAAGAAACGAAAAATGAGCATTTAGTCTAATGATATGTAATTGTATGCTCAATAAAGGCTCAAAACTCACTTTTGTGGGAATGGGTTTTAAGTGCCCCTTGAGACCTGACGTACCAGGAAATTGGAGTTTCTCCTGGTGGCAGAATTGAGTGAGTAGGGGTTACTGGTAACACTCCTGGAGTGACAGGTTCGTTTGCTCGATTGGATTGAACTTCATTATCATCGGAGACTTCCTCCGGAATTCCTTCAGGTTGGACGTTGTTACCAAAATTCGGCCGAGGGCCAGTTTTCCTGTGAGCTGATGTTTCTTCCATGAGCAAATGGAATTAACAAAGTGAATCGAAAAACAAGAGAAAATCGGGTGAAACAGAGAAAAAACGGTGGGCGACAATGAAGAAACACTAGATAAACGATCGGGATCGAAATATCTAGGGGTTTGGATCTGCATAAAGGGGTTTGTTCTCTCTCGTTTGATTCGATTTCAATTGATCTCCTTCTCCGGTGAACTCTGCAAAAAAATAAGCACCGTTAGCCTCGCCAAGGGGAGAAAGGGGTTCTCTCATTTCTCCCGACTCCGGTGTGAGAATAAGTATGGGTTATGAAGAAGAAGATGTATTGTAGAAGTGTGTGTAACTTGAATTCATACCTGAGTTGTTTCTCATATTTATAACCGAGAGTTTTGGGCGGGAAAACCCGTTAGTGAAAAGTTGACGGAAGTTGCTAACCCCGTGAGCGGTTACATTTCCTTCCATTTAAACTTCTTGATCCGACGTGAATGCACACGGATCGCTGTGTAGATCTATGGCTGGGGATATGCCACGTGGAAAGTGATCAAGTGGAGATTACTCTCCAATTACATGTTATCGTTGTGATTTCAGGGACGTCTGAGGTGCTGACACGTGTCCAGACGGTTATAACCGTCTTAGTGGTGCACGATTGAACTCTTCTAGAAGATTACTGCTGTAATCTGGTGTGACCCTTTACCGTGTGGAGTCATCTGCATAAATAATATCCAAGTTTGGATATTAGGCGGAAGTGTTTATTTTAGGAATTTCATCCTTTGTTTTATGGAGGAAAGCGTAAGGATTTATAATGTCCTTTTGGCGCGCAAGTGTTGACTGTTGTTGGTACCTTAAGCCCCTTTTTTTTGTAAGACCAGTGCACAGCCGCGCAAGGTAAAAAAGTTTGAAAGGCGAGGTAATGGTATGGTTCCAAGCACCTATTATGAGGTTTTTGGGACCTTACCCCTTCATGATCGACAAAAGAGCTATGCTGACAATCGACGCAAACCATTGGAATTTCATGTAGGAGATAAAGTATTGTTAAAGGTCTCTCCTTGGAAAGGAGTAGTAAGATTCATAAAAAGGGGAAAGCTAAGTCCCAGGGATATTGGACCTTTTGAAATTATTAGAAGAATAAGACCTGTAGCCTATCAGCTACAACTTCCAGAGGAAATGGCAGGAATACATGATGTATTTCATGTATCAAATCTCTAGAAATGCCTAGCCGACGAATCACTGATAGTACCTCTTAAGGATATAGAGGTAAATGAACAACTCAAATTTGTAGAAAAGCCTCTACAAATTGAAGACAGGAAGATTAAAAATCTCTAGCACAAAAGACTAGTTCTGGTCAAAGTAAGGTGGGACTCTAAAAGAGGACCTGAGTACACATGGGAGCTTGAATCTGAAATTCAAACAAAATATCCACACTTGTTCTAGTAGATCTCGAGAACGAGCTCTAAAACAAGGTGGGGAGAATATAACAACCCTAAAAAAAACCGACACCCTCAAAATTTTTCCGACACCCTAATATATTTTAAAACATCCCAATATGTCCCTAAAACACACCCCATACGTGAAAACGGGCCTCGAATACCCTAAATATTAATAAAAATAATTAAAAAACTGATTTTTAAGCTGAGGCGGGCCGTTTAAACCCCACCCCAACCTTCACGCGGGCCGCGTGAGCTTAAAATCTAGCGCGAACCTGGGCCGCCACGTGGCCCAACACTTGGTGGGCCTACCTGATGACCCGGATAAGCTAGTCCGCTGACCAGCTTTGACGCGGGCCGCATAGACCCCCGTCTACTTTTACGCGGGCCGCGAGAGGACTAGAGATCAGCATGTGACACCTGGGTCACTGCGACCATCAAACAAATACCAAACCAATGAAATATTGTATTTCATACTTGGGATCTGTATAAATATGTGTATCTTTTGCGCATATCAATTTTTGTTCGATTTTAAGCTTTTAATCACTTTCTGGAAGGTTATATGCGCACTGATGCGTAAATATAACCAGTTTAATGCAACGAACACTCCGGAATAGTGAAATAGGCTTAACATACCTTAAATAACCTTTACACAACTTAGGAATAAGTTTCGAAGGCTTTGGTATGGCAAAATCAAGTTAAATCGCTTACAGGGACTAAAGTTGACAAACTACGAAAGTATGCCAATTTGAAGTGTAACAGACATTCCGGAACATGGCCATAAGTTAAACATACCATAAATATCCTTTACATAGCTTATAAATAGGCTTTGAGGTGTTCGGTGTGCTAAAATAAACTTTTGGGTCATTCAGGGACTAAAAGTGTCAAAAAGTGCATAAGTTTGCACTTTCGCGCATAACTTACGTTCTGAATACATCCGGACATCCAAAAATTTATGTAAGCACTAAAATATTTTATTTTAGTGTTTGGCATGAGAAAAATCCATTCGTCACGCCATTTGGATCGTTTTTCTCACTTATGCGCATTCCGTCGTAATTAACCGAACATCGCAACCGTACGGCCAAACGAACCGACATCCAAGATGTTTTCAAGCATATTTCATGTTCCCTATGTCTTAACATCATTGTGGAGATTGACGGGTGTTAGAAGTGCCGTTACGCAACGAAACAAGGTGCAGGGACTGAAACTGTAATTCTGCCAAAGTTAATGGCTTACGGACCGTAAGCCATCACCCTTACGGTCCGTAAGGGGTCCCCAGCACATCAGAATGTTCTAAAACAGCTGTTAGCCACTCCCAAATCCTTTGCCACATGTTAATCCCTGATGGTGGGGGGCCAATTTGGGTACCATAAGGTTTCAACAAGTGTACGGGTGAGATCAAAGCACGGTTTCCAAGAAACGATCCTAACGGTGGTCCATTTACTATAAATACCCACCTTAGTTTTCACTTCTTCCTCACAAATCTGATCAAAAGTGCTCTAAGTTGAAGCCCTTGCTTCATACCTGAGTTATTTGGATCGAGATTAGCTTGCGGGGACCCGTTGTAAGTGTTTCTTCGTTCTTTTATGCGTTTTAGCGTTAAAAGTCAAACTTTGTTTGACTTTCTGCGTTGACCAGTTTATGGTCAATGCGAAGTTCGTTTGAACTTCATAACGTGAGCGTAATCACGATGGTCATAGTCCCTGTGACTATACCTATTGATTACCACGTTATCTAGGCTCAGTGACGAGTCGTAGTTTCGGCCAAAATGCACATTCGTGCGTATTTTGTAACCAAACTACTCTTGGGTATCAAAACCGTTTGTTTTGATACCAAACCTGTTTTTCTAAACTTAGTTAAGCATGTTTTAATATGCTTAGCTCGTCACTTTTAGTTTAGTGCTTATATAGGGTCGTAAGGTAAGCGATCTAGACAATCGCTTATACTTTCGAACCCGACCCGTTTGGTCGATCATTAGGATCTGACCAAATGCATTAGGTGACCATAGTATATAGGGAATAACCTTCCGAGGTTATACCTTATGGTCGCTTTGTTTAAGTAGTTGTATGATAGGTAGTTTATATGCCTTAGGTAAATTAGCAAAATGCCCTTTGAACGCCAAAATTCATTTTAAGCATATGTAACATAACTTTTGGTATCTAAACGGATTTGGTAACAATATTAGACATGTTAAGGCATATTTTACTTATCATAGGACTAGTTAGGCATTCAGAACGCGTTTTACGCGAACGACGCGTTAAACTAGCATAAGCTACCTAAACTAGTCGTAATGGGTCGTAAGCACTTAGGTTAGGTTTCATTTTAGTATGTGGGCTTTGTTAAACCATATCATATGAGTTCCAATACTCATTTGGTTTACGAAACCTCATACTATCCAATCTCCCGATTTAGGTCCGTTTATTAACATAGTTACCTATATTAGGTGTCGTTTGATATCCGTGATCTCTAGCATTGTTTGGTTGTTACTCAAGGACTACTAAGAAAATCTCATGTGAGTACATAGACCCCCCGTTTACCGTTTTCAAACTGTTTTGGGGTGAAACACATGTGCCTACTTTTTACTTTCATGCTTTCTATGTTTTCACATCATATACTTGCTATGTTCATTAGTACATTTATAGTACATGATTTACATTACATTTCATGCTATGTATGCCCATTGTGTGCATACTTAGTACATTGTTTTACATTACATTTCATGCTATGTATGCCCATTGTGTGCATACTTAGTACATTGTTTTACATTACATTTCATGCTATGTATGCCCATTGTGTGCATACTTAGTACATTGTTTTACATTAGATTTCATGCTATGTATGTCCATTGTGTGCATACTTAGTACATTGTTTTACATTACATTTCATGCTATGTATGTCCATTGTGTGCATAATTATTACATTGTTTTACATTACATTCCATGCTATGTATGTCCATTGTGTGCATACTTAGTACATTGTTTTACATTACATTCCATGCTATGTATGTCCATTGTGGGCATACTTGGTACATCGTTTTACATTACATTTCATGTTATGTATGTCCATTGTGTGCATACGTAGTACATTGTTTTACATTACAATTTGTTGCATATGCTCATCCAGCATATGAACACATTATATTACATTTTGAACCGTTGTAACCATTTGACTATGTGAACCATCGTAACCATTTGATTATATGAACTGTTTGTAACTGTTGAACCGTGTGAACCTTTTGTATCTGTTGACATGATTTACATTTGACAATAGACATTAGACTATACATAAACATTTCTACAATTGTTAAACATTACATCTTGGTGGTTTGGTTTGAGTAAGTGATTTAAGTAACGAGGCGTGTGTAATATGATACAAGCATAGTGGATACGCCGCTGGTACTTCCTATATATAAGTGTTTGTATGGTATTACATATCGTAGCGTTATTTGAATCATTTCAATTTGAGACATATAACATTTTATACAAATAACATACTTTTCACAAGACACTGTTTTACAAACAACTATTCTTATACAAACTCATTTTACATGGTTATTCATTAAACCATACATTATTCTCTTATTTATACATATCATCTGAACTTATTTTTTTTTCAAACGATTTACAATACAAATCAATTTACAAGGTTCATGACTAAACATTATTAAACATTTTCTTAAACTTACAAGTCATGAATCCTATTTTCACAAAACCTATGTATCTCACAGGCATTTTTATGCTGACGTACCTATTTTCACATGTGTTTTCAGGAATTGATGCATAGGATTGATCAAGATACACCTAGGCAGACTTGTGCCTTAGTGACTTAAAACGAAGCAAGAACTAGTTAATTTGTGTTATGTACTCTTTGTTTCTTGTTTAAAGCAATGTAACTCTCTTGTTTGAATAAGAAAACGAAACTTTAATTGCCATGGATTTGAAACAATTAATTCTGTTACAACACTCCCCGACGTTTCCGCCACGTTTCGTTGTCTCACGTGGTCGGGGTGTGACAGAAAAGTTGGTATCAGAGCCCATGGTTATAGGGAATTAGGTTATTAGTAATGCTTTGACCTAGTCTATAACCTTCCTAGGACCCTAACGCGAGTTTACTTGCGTTTAGTCATAAAACAATACCGTCACCTATCCTTAGGCGACGACCACAACAAGAACATAAATTTCAAAACCGCTTTGAAAACTAATCATCTGTTCTAGGATGATTGATTACTAGGTTTTGAACCCTCTGTTATAAGGTTTTGAACCCCTTTGAATTTTCAAAACTCTCGTCAAATTTTTGGGTCCTAAATAGTGTGAACACGTGCAAACTGGAAGAGTGAATGCCTGTACCCTGGGTTTTCTGTCTAAGGCTAGAGTGTTCGTACAAATCCACATAATCGGACCAGTCACTCTTACCTGGGAACTCTTGGGGTGAGTGTCCACTTATAGGCGAGCATGTCTTCGCGATACATTATGAGGATCTATTTGCTTTGATTCAACCTTAGTGTTGTTTGTTTGCTTCGTGGTTCAAACAAATGACCATCAACCATGATTTTGGTCGGTAATTGTAACATCCTATTCTTACCCAATGCCATTTCATTTGTTTTCTCTCTTGTTTCCCCTTTTAGAATGCCTCCACGACGCGAAAATCAGGTATCTATTGAGGAGCTGGCAGCTGTCATTACACAACAAATGACTGCTACAATCCCGAACATCGTTGCTCAATGTAACCAAGCCCTCAACAACAATAATGCCCCCTGCAACTTCAAGACGTTCAACTCGGCTAAGCCATCAAAGTTTTCTGGGTCTCAAGGAGCGACTGCACTTCTGCAATGGTTCGAGAGTCTAGAGAGCACCTTCAGGCATGTTCAATGTCCAATTGAGCGAAAGGTAGAATTCGCATCTAGTGTCTTTGAGAAACGAGCTTTGACATGGTGGAATGGTGTGATGAGAGATAGGGGTGCCGATGTGGCACTGGCTCAAACGTGGCAAGAGCTTCGAGCTCTGATGATGAAGGAATTCTGTCCTCGTCACGAGATCAGGGCCTTGGAAAGGGAATTCGACGATCTTAAGCAAGACAATGGTGAACATTGAGCATACACTGATCGATATGAGGAGCTGAGCCTGTTGTGTCCTACCATGGTTACGCCTTTGGATAAGGCGATCGAAAAATACATTGATGGTCTCCCTGACTCAGTTCATTACATTGTTACTGGTAGTAAACCCACTACAGTTAGACAGGCCATTGAGCTATCTGCAACCTTGACTGAATCTCAAATCAGGAAAGGTAAACTTTTTTGAAAAAGTGACAAGAAACCAATTGGGGAATCAAAGACCATGGATGAACAGACTGGATCCCCTAAGAAGTCAAATAAGCGAAAGGTTTCTCAGAACTTCGCCATAGTTACTCACAATGATCAAGCCGTCCCCAACCAACCAGCTCAACCCCCTGCTAGGAAGCCATACAATGGAACTGCACCCTTGTGCAACCAATGTACCCTCCATCATCATGCCAATGTAAAGTGCCGCAATTGCCAAACTTGTGGACTTATAGGCCATACAGCAAGAGTCTGCCCAGCTGCAGCTGCACCAAACCAAGCTGGCAACAATCCCGCTCAAGGTCGTTTTCTACCAGGTTCTTGTTTCAACTGTGGCGAGATGGGTCATTTCCGAAGAAATTGCCCAAAGCTTGCTAATGCAAATCCAGCACAGGGATGAGCATCTGACCGACCAGAAGACAACATCGTTTAGAAATAATCACGTCTTATGTATTATTTTCTTTTGTTGTCAAGGTCCATGAAACAGTTGTTATCATTGTTTATAAATAAATCTTTTATTTACATTGCAATGTATTTATGTGGTTGTATGTATAAAGAACATATCCCCTACAATACCGACAAGCAAGGAATCGTATTCCTTGAAAAGCAAACTACCCCCAAAATTTTTCCATCTTATGATCTCTTGCGTTTTCCACGAAATTCCTAAGTACCCGTTTCTTCTAAGGAAACGAAGTACAAGGCGCAAGTTACAACACTGGACGAATACCCAAAGTACCACTATAAATCCTTAATAAGGGTACCTAAGGATATTTCCGTAAATCCTAAAATTGTTGTGTTCCTTAATTCGAATATTACGTTTCTTTGAGAACAAAATCGAATTTTTGGGAGATCATCCTATCTTTTTAGATAGATCCCAGAGGACATTGAAGTCCAGCGACTGGTTTCCTGGTGTACCTTGAATATCCATATTCAATCACTAACAAGTTAATAACAAATTAATAACCGAGTTTAACAACTATGTGATTATGTGCTTATGTGTTCCCTTTTATGTTTTTGTGTAATCCAAGTTTTGTTATCCAAATCCTTGTAGAATCTTCCATATCTTCATATAAGGGATTCATAGTAGGATACCCAAAGGTACTATCTAAAATCCTTAATGGACTTCTACGTTGTAGTTAAGTCCCTTGGATTATAAACTACTACTCCATAATTAGACCCCTTGAGTGGTCTAGTTAAACAAATTGATCCAAAAATCTGGTTAGGAACATCATGTGATGATATAGCTGAAAGGACTCCTTGGTGGCCTAATTAAAAAGATCATCTGACGATCTAATTAAAAGGACCCTATGGTAGTCTAGTCACCCTCATCACAGGTTTGATTTTCTTCCCCTAAACATTACAAGACAAACTGTGTGGACTGTGCAAGGAATTACGTAATTATGGATGCATACATAATTATGGAATTTAGTGCACATAAACCACAACAAGTTTTGTCATGTGCCTAGAGTTAACTCTATTCATTTCCGTTTTTGAGGAAGCACCCGTTGAAAATGACTCAGTTTGTTCATTTTCGTTTCTGAAGATTTTCCATTGAGGAAATGAATATCCGTTCGATTATCCTTTTCATTTCCATCTCTAATGAAGCAACCGTTGAAAATGACTCCATCTATTCATTTTCTTTTCTGAAGATTTTCCGTTGAGGAAATGAATTCCCGTTTGTTTAAATCTATTCATTTCCATTTCTGAGGAAGCACCTGTTGAAAATGACTCCGTTTGTTCATTTTCGTTTATGAAGATTGTCCGTTGAGGAAATGAATATCCGTTTGATTATCCTTTTCATTTCCATCTCTGATGAAGCAACCGTTGAAAATGACTCCGTCTGTTCATTTTCTTTTCTGAAGATTTTCCGTTGAGGAAATGAATCCCCGTTTGTTTAAATTTATTCATTTCCGTTTCTGAGGAAGCACCCGTTGAAAATGACTCTGTTTGTTCATTTTCGTTTTCTGAAGATTGTCCGTTGAGGAAATGAATATCCATTTGATTATCCTTTTTCATTTCCATTTCTGATGAAGCAACCGTTGAGAATGACTCTGTTTGTTCATTTTCTTTTCTGAAGATTGTCCGTTGAGGAAATGAATCCCCGTTTGTTTAAATATTTCATTTCCGCATCTGAAGAATACTCGTTGAGGAAAATGACTCCGTCCGTTCATTTTCGTTTCTGAAGAATGTCCGTTAAGGAAATGACAGGATTATGCCTTGTATATCTCTGGTGGTTATTTGACACAAAGTCACAGATAGACTCCTACGAATAAATTTCGGGACGAAATTTCCTAAAGTAGGGGAGACTGTGACACCAGGGTCACTTCGACCATCAAACAAATACCAAACCAATGAAATATTGTATTTCATACTTGGGATCTGTATAAATATGTGTATCTTTTGCACATATCAATTTTTGTTCGATTTTAAGCTTTAAATCACTTTCTGGAAGGTTATACGCGCACTGATGCGTAAATATAACCAGTTTAATGCAACGAACACTCCGGAATAGTGAAATAGGCTTAACATACCTTAAATAACCTTTACATAACTTAGAAATAAGTTTCGAAGGCTTTGGTATGGCAAAATCAAGTTAAATCGCTTACAGGGACTAAAGTTGACAAACTGCGAAAGTATGCCAATTTGAACTGTAACAGACATTCCGGAACATGTCCATAAGTTAAACATACCATAAATATCCTTTACATAGCTTAGAAATAGGCTTTGAGGGGTTCGGTGTGCTAAAATAAACTTTTGGGTCATTCAGGGACTAAAAGTGTCAAAAAGTGCATAAGTTTGCACTTTCGCGCATAACTTACGTTCTGAATACATCCGGACATCCAAAAATTTATGTAAGCACTAAAATATTTTATTTTAGTGTTTGGCATGAGAAAAATCCATTCGTCACGCCATTTGGATCGTTTTTCGCGCTTATGCGCATTCCGTCGTAATTAACCGAACATCGCAACCGTACGGCCAAACGAACCGACATCCAAGATGTTTTCAAGTATATTTCATGTTCCCTATGTCTTAACATCATTGTGGAGCTTGAAATTGGGATTGACGGGTGTTAGAAGTGCCGTTACGCAACAAAACAAGGTGCAGGGACTAAAACTGTAATTCTGCCAAAGTTAACGGCTAACGGACCGTAAGCCATCACCCTTACGGTCCGTAAGGGGTCCCCAGCACATCAGAATGTTCTAAAACAGCTGTTAACAGCTGTTAACCACTCCCAAATCCTTTGCCACATGTTAATCCCTGATGGTGGGGGGCCAATTTGGGTACCATAAGGTTTCAACAAGTGTACGGGTGAGATCAAAGCACGGTTTCCAAGAAACGATCCTAACGGTGGTCCATTTACTATAAATACCCACCTTAGTTTTCACTTCTTCCTCACAAATCTGATCAAAAGTGCTCTAAGTTGAAGCCCTTGCTTCATACCTGAGTTATTTGGATCGAGATTAGCTTGCGGGGACCCGTTGTAAGTGTTTCTTCGTTCTTTTATGCGTTTTAGCGTTAAAAGTCAAACTTTGTTTGACTTTCTACATTGACCAGTTTATGGTCAATGCGAAGTTCGTTTGAACTTCATAACGTGAGCGTAATCACGATGGTCATAGTCCCTAGTGACTATACCTACTGATTACCACGTTATCTAGGCTCAGTGACGAGTCGTAGTTTCGGCGAAAATGCGCATTCGTGCGTATTTTGTAACCAAACTACTCTTGGATATCAAAACCGTTTGTTTTGATACCAAACCTGTTTTTCTAAACTTAGTTAAGCATGTTTTAACATGCTTAGCTCGTCACTTTTAGTTTAGTGCTTATATAGGGTCGTAAGGTAAGCGATCTAGACAATCGCTTATACTTTCGAACCCGACCCGTTTGGTCGATCATTAGGATCCGACCAAACCCATTAGGTGACCATAGTATATAGGGAATAACCTTCCGAGGTTATACCTTATGGTCGCTTTGTTTAAGTAGTTGTATGATAGGTTGTTTATATGCCTTAGGTAAATTAGCAAAATGCCCTTTGGATGCCAAAATTCATTTTAAGCATATGTAACATAACTTTTGGTATCTAAATGGATTTGGTAACAATATAAGACATGTTAAGGCATATTTTACTTATCATAGGACTAGTTAGGCATTCAGAACGCGTTTTACGCGAACGACGCGTTAAACTAGCATAAGCTACCTAAAAGGGTCGTAATGGGTCGTAAGCACTTAGGTTAGGTTTCATTTTAGTATGTGGGCTTTGTTAAACCATATCATATGAGTTCCAATACTCATTTGGTTTACGAAACCTCATACTATCCAATCTCCCGATTTAGGTCCGTTTATTAACATAGTTACCTATATTAGGTGCCGTTTGATATCCGTGATCTCTAGCATTGTTTGGTTGTTACTCAAGGACTACTAAGCAAATCTCATGTGAGTACATAGACCCCTCGTTTACCGTTTTCAAACTGTTTTGGGGTGAAACACATGTGCCTACTTGTTACTTTCATGCTTTATATGTTTTCACATCATATACTTGCTATGTTCATTAGTACATTTATTGTACATGATTTACATTACATTTCATGCTATGTATGCCCATTGTGTGCATACTTAGTACATTGTTTTACATTACATTTCATGCTATGTATGCCCATTGTGTGCATACTTAGTACATTGTTTTACATTACATTTCATGCTATGTATGTCCATTGTGTGCATACTTAGTACATTGTTTTACATTACATTTCATGCTATGTATGTCCATTGTGTGCATACTTAGTACATTGTTTTACATTACATTCCACGCTATGTATGTTCATTGTGTGCATACTTTGTACATTGTTTTACATTACATTCCATGCTATGTATGTCCATTGTGTGCATACTTAGTACATTGTTTTACATTACATTTCATGCTATGTATGTCCATTGTGTGCATACTTGGTACATCGTTTTACATTACATTTCATGTTATGTATGTCCATTGTGTGCATACTTAGTACATTGTTTTACATTACAATTTGTTGCATATGCTCATCCAGCATATGAACACATTATATTATATTTTGAACCGTTGTAACCATTTGACTATGTGAACCATCATAACCATTTGATTATATGAACTGTTTGTAACTGTTGAACCGTGTGAACCTTTTGTATCTGTTGACATGATTTACATTTGACAATAGACATTAGACTATACATAAACATTTCTACAATTGTTAAACATTACATCTTGGTGGTTTGGTTTGAGTAAGTGATTTAAGTAACGAGGCGTGTGTAATATGATACAAGCATGGTGGATACGCCGCTGGTACTTCCTATATATAAGTGTTTGTATGGTATTACATATCGTAGCGTTATTTGAATCATTTCAGTTTGAGACATATAACATTTTATACAAATAACATATTTTTCACAAGACACTGTTTTACAAACAACTATTCTTATACAAACTCATTTTACATGGTTATTCATTAAACCATACATTATTCTCTTATTTATACATATCATCTGAACTTATTGTTTTTCAAACGATTTACAAAACAAATCACTTTACAAGGTTCATGACTAAACATTATTAAACATTTTCTTAAACTTACAAGTCATGAATCCTATTTTCACAAAACCTATGTATCTCACAGGCATTTTTATGCTGACGTACCTATTTTCACATGTGTTTTCAGGAATTGATGCATAGGATTGATCAAGATACACCTAGGCAGACTTGTGCCTTAGTGACTTAAAACGAAGCAAGAACTAGTTAATTTGTGTTATGTACTCTTTGTTTCTTGTTTAAAACAATGTAACTCTCTTGTTTGAATAATAAAACGAAACTTTAATTGCCATGGATTTGAAACAATTAATTTTGTTACAACACTCCCCGACGTTTCCGCCACGTTTCGTTGTCTCACGTGGTCGGGGTGTGACAAGCACTGTAAATAAGAGCCATCGGATTTCAAATCAAATCGTTCACTTTCTTTCTGTATCTCGACTTTCTGAAGTAGTAAGCTTAATATTCGAGTATAATACCCCTTTATTAACGAGGTTCTGCTCCGTTGTAAGTATTATAACCCCAGTTTCGTATTAGATACGCTGCCCGATTGATTTAGGGTTCCGTAACAACTGTTGTGGTTCTGCCCGACGTAGTTGTTGGAATACCGTCTCGGGGAGGGTATCATTAATATAATCAAAGGGTTAGTATACTAACCTATGTACATTTGTGAAAATTATAGATTAATCCCAGGAAACCCTTACGCGAAGTCTAAAATACCAATGTGAGTTTATCCGATTTTTGTTAAACTTTTTGTAATATTTTACAAAACCTTAATTGTTTTACAATGTGATTAAGCGGTGATTGAGTCTTTGTAATTCTTCAATTACTGCCGGTATGTTGGGGTTTTGTATATAAAATGTGGAACAGGTTACCATTGGACGACAAGTTAGCCAATGTGTAATATGACCCACCAGTCAGGATTGATAGTACTGAATGAGTAATTGTGTAGAAATAAACATTGTGATCGCTCTCAATACTGTGTTAATTGATAAAATATTTCTTAATTAAACTGGGATTCACTCACCAGTATTTCCCACTGACAAATGTTTTTAAAACGCGTTTCAGGTAACACAATGTGACAGCCAATTAGTAAAAAGCCAGCTGGAGAGCACTGAAGGCTTGGGAAAAATGTGGCTATAAAAGTTACCTAAAGACGATGTTTTAAATTCAATAAAATAGGGTTTATCCCTATAAACATGTTGTAATAAGAAACTTGGGTTTTACCCATGTGATTATTAATATCAAATATGGTGGTTTTACTCTGATAAACATTTCCTAACTACGGTCCTGATGAAATTTCCGCTGCCAAATTAACAAACTGATACCACCAAAATTCTGAGTTCGCGTCCGCCCGTTCCCAGGACAGATAAGGGATCGGGGGTTGCGACAGATAAGTCCTTTGTTGACAATAAATTTTGTAAACTATTAAATCTGCTTGTTAAGACTCTAAGCATAAAGTACGAAGTAGAATTGGCTGATGGCACCATAGAGACTGCTTCAACAATATTAGATGGATGTTTCATATCCATTAGGAATCACTCTTTTCCACTATCTTTGCTTCCATTTAAATTGGCAGGATTTGATATAGTAATAGGTATGGATTGGTTATCTCGTGACCAAGCCCAAATCGTATGTAACAAGAAGCAAGTGGTTATCTAGACCCCTTATGGTGAGCCACTTACTATTCAGGGAGATACATAGTATGGATTGCCTAAGCAAGTGTCTATGCTTAAGGCATCAAAGTGTTTGAAGAAAGGTTGTGTCATTTACATGGCACAGGTGACCATTGATGAGCCGAAACCCAAGATTGAAGACATCCCTGTTATTTCAGAATTCCAGACGTATTCCCTGAAGAACTACCTGGTTTGCCTCCAGACAGGCAAGTGGAATTCAGGATCGATATTATACCAGGAGCAGCCCCTGTAGCTCGAGCTCCTTATCTTCTGGCACCGACCGAGATGAAAAAATTAAGAACACAATTGGTTGATTTGTTGGAAAAGGGTTTTATTCAACCTAGCTCATCTCCTTGGGGAGCGCCCATTCTATTTGTGAAGAAGAAATATGGGTCGATGCGTCTATGCATCGATTACCGCGAGCTGAACAAAGTTACAATCAAGAATAGATATCCATTGCCCAGGATCGACGATTTGTTCGATCAGCTTCAAGGAGCAAGTTATTTTTCAAAGATCGATTTGAGGTCAGGATATCACCAGTTGAAGGTCAGGACTGAAGATGTGCATAAGACTGCATTCAGAACATGATATGGTCACTATGAATTCTTGGTGATGCCTTTCGGGCTCACTAATGCACCTGCAGCATTCATGGATATCATGAATCGCGTTTTCAAGCCATATCTTGACAAGTTTGTCACTGTCTTTATCGATGACATATTTATTTATTCAAAGAGTCAAGCTGATCATGAAAAACATCTCAGGTGTATTCTCAAACTTCTGCAGCAAGAGAAGCTCTACGCCAAATTTTTCAAATGTGAGTTTTGGCTTCGCGTAGTCCAATTTCTTGGGCATGTAGTAAGTGAGCATGGTATTCAGGTGGATCCCGCTAAAATTGAAGCAATTATGAATTGGCAAGCGCCTAAGACACCAACAGAGATTCACAACTTTTTGGGCCTAGAAGGTTACTACAGACGTTTCATTGAAAACTTTTCAAGAATTGCTGCACCTTTGACTTCGTTGACTCGCAAGAATGTCAAGTTTGACTGGGGTCCCAAGCAACAAGAATCTTTTGAGATTCTCAAGCAGAAATTAAGCAATGCTCCTGTGCTGTCATCGCCAGAAGGGATTGGAGAGTTTGTTGTGTACTGCAACGCATCGCACACCGGTATGGGATGTGTGCTTATGCAGAGAGGCAAAGTTATTGCCTATGCTTCACATCAATTAAAGGTACACGAAAAGAACTACACCACCCATGATTTGGAATTTGGTGCCGTTGTATTCGCACTAAAACTTTGGAGGCATTATCTTTATGGAACCAAATGTGTGATCTATTCTGATCATAAAAGCCTTCAACATCTGTTTAACCAGAAAGATCTTAACATGAGGCAGCGTCGTTGGATGGAGACATTGAATGATTATGATTGCAAAATTCGCTATCATCCTGGCAAAGCTGTCGCAACCCCCTCCCCTATCTGTCCCGGGAACGGGCAGCCGCAAGATTAGTTTCGGTGGTATCGGTATTTATCATTTTGGCAGCGGAAATTACATCAGGACCGTAGTTAGGAAATATTTTATTAGTGTAACACCCCAACCCAGAAGGGCTAACGTGTCACAATAACAGTATCATAAACAAAAGTCATAATTCCATTTATTTATTTGACAAGGATA
Organism: Helianthus tuberosus; assembly: GCA_030545235.1. Classification (NCBI taxonomy): domain Eukaryota; kingdom Viridiplantae; phylum Streptophyta; class Magnoliopsida; order Asterales; family Asteraceae; genus Helianthus; species Helianthus tuberosus. The sequence continues at coordinate 40,384,275 of CM060391.1, forward strand.
CAACCACACGAGCACTAAACTTAAGTTTAATATATAAGTGGACACATTCGATTTGATTAACTAACATCTTCAGATTTAGTCTTAGGCTTTACTCTTCTCTCTTTTCCCCGCCCAAAGTAACCTGCGAACCTGTATATACAAAAAGTTTACGGAATGAGCCAAATGCTCAGTACGGAATAATAGGCTCAAATAATAAATAATGCTTTATATGAAATGTTATCCGGATGGAACTTCATGTGAAAATGATACGATGCAAGTAACGTAATTTCATAATGTAAATCATACGGATGTACCCATGAGCCAAACTTAAAACCTGACAATACACAGGTAGCTACTCCTGCATAATTATCACAAGAGATGGCGAGTTGGCATACCCGCTATCCACCTCCTTAACTTAAATCCTAGGATCGATCCATACGTCTCCTAGTAGCTTTGTACCTCACTTGTACCTAGGGACGCCGTGAACTGATCTCTCCGTCACAGATGGAGCACATGATGTCGATGCCGCAACAACATGCTCGTGGGACACTCCACGAGAAGCGACACTCAGGGTATGAGAGTACAAATGGTCTTATTTACATAACTTATCAAAATATTTTTCATAACAAGACGTAACATATATTGGAACATGCGATAATGAGTACAACTAACATAATACTATCGCATGACATGAAAGCTAAATCCAAAGTTTAGAATAGGAATTCAACGGACTGTCAAATGAATCGATAATCAAAGACGTGAGGAGTTTTAAAAGATATATGAATTTAATGGGTTTATAACAATTTGAATATGAAGCAATAAGGAGTGAGGGTAAGGATCCGTACCTTAATAATTCCAAAGTGATGCTACTTTGTGATAATATTTCAGATTTATACGGGCAGAGTTTAGACTACTGATTAGTCTTTTAACCTAATTTAAATAACATTCACACAAACTAGGTCAGTAACTTAATACAGCATTTACGATAACTCATGAGATTAAAATCCTCACAACGAATGACAAAGTGCGATACTTAAACATCCATCGGATTCACAATTAATGACAAAGTGAAATCACTTAAACATCTATCGGATTCACAACGAATGACAAAGTGCAAACACTTAAACATCCATCGGAATCACAATTAAGGACAAAGTGAAATTACTTAAACATCCATCGGAATCACGACTAATGACAAAGCATAACCCAAATTTGAGCAGCACTTAAACATCCATTGGATTGATTTCAATCAATCGGACACTGAATCGTAGTAGCGATCGAGTTATTACCCTGATTGCGGCGTCGATTAGTGATCCGTGTGTGTTGATTGTGGTAAACAGAGCATAACTTGGTGTATTTTGTGAATTTTTACGTCGAACTAAAGCCAGGAATCAAGTCCCAGGCCCCTGTATTTATACCCAAATTTGGAGCCTCCCGCGAGTCGCGGAAGAAACTCCGGCACTTGCCGCGTATCGCGAGGCAAGTCCCCCTAGCCTAAAGTAGGCTTGTCACCTGGGTAGCCCTGCTGAGTCGACGTTCAAACGAATTTCAAGTTTGACAACGTATTTCGAAGATAATCATTAAGTACAGAATACCCCCCCCCCCTGAGTTTTAGGGGCCCTGATCCTGATTCTGATTGTTCTGAAATTTTTAGGGTTTATACATAATCACTTGGATTTCTTAATTAGGGTTTCCTATTGGATAATTTATAAATAATAATAATAATAGTTTTGGTTGATATACAGAAGGATGGATCATAAGATAAATGTTTAGTTTATTATAAATTATTATTATTCTTTTATTTCTAGAATAATGATTTTAAATATATGGTCATTACAACTATTACCCCCTTAAAAGAAATTTCATCCTCGAAATTTTTCAATTAAGAATATAACATATCGCATAAGTAACGGAAACGGAACTTTCATAGCAGAGTTACTAACTTATATAACAAGAATCTCCTAAACACACATGTGTATCTGAAATTCATAATTAAGTTCATGACCATAATTGTCAATTACCTTACTACCATGTCTTAATGGTTCTTCCACTACGTATCTTAATAACATATTTAATCATGCAGAAAATCAACATAGACTTACAGATAACAAGAGTGACTATTGGTACTCATATCTCCTACATAAACATGCTTAATCATAACTAAGATATATTCACATAAGATAAACAGAAACAAATGCACATATATCAATGAGCAAGATTTACCGTTGCCTCGACTAAAATTCTATTACTAGAATAGATTAGGGTATAGAGAGTGAATTGATTCTTCAGATTCCCATGTTGCTTCGCGTTCAGAGTGATTTTTCCAGAGGACTTTAACAAACGGAATTACTTTCCTACGCATAACCCTTTCTTGTCGATCTAAGATGGCTTCTGGTTCCTCTTCGTAGGACAAATCTTCGTGAATTGTAAGTAACGGATAACTAATGACATGGAGTGGATGATAATTATATCCTCTTAACGAGGAGACATGAAAAACGTTATGAACGTGAGAGAGTTGAGGCGGTAAAGCCCCTCGATATGACACTTCTCCAATTCTTTCAAGGATTTCAAACGGTCCAATGAAACGAGGACTAAGCTTCCCTTTAATTCCAAATCTACGAACGCCACGCCAAGGGGATACCTTTAAGAATACGTGGTCACCAATTTTAAATTCGAGTGGTCGTCTATCTTGATCTGCATAGCTCTTTTGTCTGCTCTGAGCTTCTTTTAGTTTTTCTCGTGCCATAGTGACTTTTTCGTTTGTAATCTGAACTAGTTCTGGCCCTTCAATAATCTTTTCTCCAACTTCATCCCAGCAGATCGGTGCGCGACATTTCCGACCGTATAAAAGCTCAAAAGGTGCCATGCCAATACTTGCTTGCCAACTATTGTTGTAAGCGAACTCAACAAGGCATAGATATTCATCCCAGTTTCCAGACCATTCAAGTGCACATGCTCGGAGCATGTCTTCCAAGGTCTGAATCGTGCGTTCCGACTGCCCATCTGTTTGTGGATGGAAAGCCGTACTAAACTTCAGTCGTGTACCCCAAGCTGCCTGAAAACCTTTCCAAAATCGTGAGGTGAAACGTGGGTGTCTATCGGAAACAATGGAATATGGTGTGCCATGGAGTCGAATAATTTCTTGAAGAAATATTTCGGATAACTTATTAACCGAAAATCCTTGCTGAATCGGTAGAAAATGTGTTGACTTCGACAATCTATCGACAACAACCCATACAACATCATTCTTCTTAAAAGTCTTAGGCAAACCGGTAACAAAATCCATTATGATCTCATCCCACTTCCATATGGGAATATCCAATGGCTGCAACAGACCGCTTGCTCGTTTGTGTTCAATTTTCACTTTTTGGCAAGTGAGGCATTTACTTACGTATCGAGCAACGTCTTCCTTCATGCCATTCCACCAGAAGTTCTGTCTTAAGTCTCGATACATCTTGGTAGATCCTGGGTGAATTGAAAATGCTGAGCTGTGAGCTTCGGCTAACAATGACTCACGAAGGGTGGAGTCATCGGGTACACAAAGTCTTTTACCGCACCAAATCACCCCATGATGGTCTATACGAAATTCAGATTGCTTACCCACCTCAAGATTTTGCATAATTGCCCAAAGTTCTCCATCTTGCTTCTGTGCATCTTTGATTCGTGATATGAGGTCGGGTTCAATCTGCATTCTAGCTAGATATCCATCAAATTTACTAACCTGAAGCCAAATGTTCATTCTTTCGAGATCCCTCCTAATACGAGGCTGAATTTGTAAGCAAGATATAGTCCCGGAATTCTTTCGGCTCAACGCGTCAGCTACAACATTGGCTTTGCCTGGATGGTATTGAATATTTGCGTCGTAATCTTTTAAAAGTTCTAACCACCTTCTTTGCCTCATATTTAGCTCTTTCTGGGTGAATATGTACTTGAGGCTCTTATGGTCGGTAAAAATGTCACAACTTTCACCATACAGATAGTGTCGCCAAATCTTAAGTGCAAAGACGACTGCGGCTAGTTCTAAATCATGTGTAGGGTAGTTAACTTCATAAGGCTTTAACTGACGGGAGGCATAAGCGATAACCTTCCCATGTTGCATTAGCACACAACCTAATCCTTTCTTTGAGGCATCACTATAGACTTGGTAACCTCCTGATCCAGAAGGGAGAGCGAGTATCGTGGAGGATACGAGTCGTTTCTTCAATTCTTCAAAGCTTTTCTCTTGTTCCTCATTCCATGAGTACTTCACCCCTTTCCTTAGGAGTTTTGTGAGTGGTAAAGCAATTACCGAGAATCTTTCAATAAATCTTCGATAATAGCCAGCAAGACCCAAGAAACTTCGTATTTCGGTAACAGAAGTGGGTCTTGGCCATTTTGTAATAGCTTCAACCTTTGTTGGGTCTACCATAATTCCCTCTGCTGATATGACATGACCTAGAAATGCCACTTGGCTAAGCCAAAAGTCACATTTGGAAAACTTAGCGTACAACTTCTCATGCCGCAAGGTTCCAAGTACCGCATGTAGATGTGCTTCATGCTCTTCACGACTCTTAGAATATACTAGAATGTCATCGATAAAAACAATAACGAATTTATCTAGGAATTTATGAAATACGCGGTTCATTAAATCCATGAAGACTGAGGGTGCGTTAGTTAGCCCAAAGGGCATAACCAAGAATTCGTAATGACCATAACGAGTACGAAAGGCGGTCTTGGGAACATCATCATTTTTGATCTTTAGCTGATGGTACCCGGACCTCAGGTCGATTTTTGAAAAGAACTGAGCCCCCTGAAGTTGATCAAAGAGATCATCAATGCGAGGCAGAGGATACTGATTACGAATAGTAATCTTGTTCAGCTCTCGGTAGTCAATACATAAACGCATACTACCGTCTTTCTTTTTCACAAATAAGACAGGAGCACCCCAAGGTGAAACACTGGGTCTTATGAATCCTAGGTCTAACAATTCTTGCAATTGTTCCTTCAACTCCTTCAGTTCCATCGGGGCCATACGGTACGGAGCTTTAGAAATAGGTTCAGCACCAGGGATCAAGTCGATGGTGAATTCTACCTGACGGTCGGGTGGTAATCCTGGTAGTTCATCCGGAAATACATCAGAATATTCACGAACAACGGAGTGGCTATCGATACTATTAATACTAGCAGAAGTATCCTTAATCGATGCTAGGAATCCAGCACATCCGTTTGATATGAATTTTCGAGCTTTGGGTGCAGAGATAATTTTAAGAGATTTATGAGCTTGAGTTCCCTGATATATAATATCAGGATGATGAAGATCACCGAAAATAACACGGCGGGAATGACAATCTATAGTTACACGATGTCGAGACAACCAATCTATCCCTAGAATAACATCAAAGTCACACATATGTATTGGAAATAGGTCTGCCTTACACACAATAGATTCAATACGGATCGGACAATCTTTATATACGTAAGTGATTACGGATGAATTTTCCATGGGAGTGGAAATGGTTGAAGTATGATTTAAGAGAGTTGGTCTTATCGGAAGGTACTTAGTAAACGAGTGGGATACTAAAGAATGGGTCGCTCCTGTATCGAATAACACATAGATACTACGTTCACCAAGCTGAAGGGTTCCAGATACAGTACCTGGGGCATTAACAGCGTCAGTAGCAGAAAGTGCGAAAACTCTTCCTCCAACATTGGGTTGGTTATTCTTCTTAGTGTCTTTCTTTGTACACTCCTTGATCATGTGTCCAGTTTGGCCACATCTAAAGCATGCTCTTGTACCTCGGTGACATACGCCCTGATGTCTCTTACCACAAGTATTACATAGAGGATATGTAATCTGATTCGGGTTTACATGTTGATTCAGTGGTTGAGCTCTAATAGGTTCTGCATACAACTGAATCTGGTTTTGAGCAGGCCTCGGGTTTTGCAGTCTAGGTTGCCATAGACGTGCCTGATTTCCAGAGTTTTGATTTCCTTGCACTTTGCGGTCTTGATGCTGTGGCGTAGTGGATGATTGGCTGATTTCCTGCTTAAATTGTCCTTCCCTGTTTCTCTTCTTATTATCCCCAGTTCGAGATAAAAATTCTTTCCTCTCGAACTCAAAAGTTTTATTTGCATCGGCAACTTCAGTGATATCCTTAAATTTCATGTACATGATCGACTTCCGAATTCGATCATTGACTGCCCACTTGCATTTTTCTGCCTGGGCTTCTGCTAATCCTGCAACGTCTCCTACAATATTAGCTAATCTTGAAAATCTAGTAATGAACTCAGAGGCTGGTTCATCACTCCCCTGTCGAATCACTGCATACTCCCTGATATAAGCTTCTTTATCAGCGGTAGAAAAATACTTGTCGTAAAAGATGGTACGAAAGTCGACCCATGAAAGATTAGCGTCGAAATCATCCCCTCCTTTGACTTGCTTATATCCTTCCCACCAAGTTTGTGCGTCATCTTCAAGTTTATAGGTAGCCAATCTAACTTTGTATTGCTCCGGAACTCCAAGAACTCCGAAGATCTTTTCAACATGAGCTATCCAGTTTCTTGCTTCGACTGGATTAGTAGCGTGACTAAAGGATTTCGGCTTTTGTTTTTGGAATTTAGCGATCCATATGTCTATACGATAGGTAGTATGGTTCGTGGTATTCTCACGAATTTCTTCACCAGAGATTGGATTCGTGTTATTACGTTCTAGATGACGAGTTTGTTGAAGAACGGCCTCAGCTGTTTGAGCAACAAGGTTTGGAGGCAACCCGGCAACAGCCTGATTGATAGCATTAATTACGTTTGGATCAACTGGAGTCTCATTCGAAGAAGTGTTGTTACGCACATGGTTAGTACGAGTACTCCTACGTGGCGGACGACGAGGAGGCATCTATAAGAATAGACATAGGAGTTAAACAAAATAAGAGACCAAGTTGAATCCTATCATAGATATCTACCCATTCCTCACAGGTTTTAATTACTATCTTCAAGTTTTCTACAGGAAAGAGCCTTTGCTCTGATACCATAGCTGTAACACCCCAACCCGGAAGGGCTGACGTGTCACAATAACAGTATCATAAACAAAAGTCATAATTCCATTTATTTATTTGACAAGGATACAACCACACGACCACTAAACTTAAGTTTAATATATAAGTGGACACATTCGATTTGATTAACTAACATCTTCAGATTTAGTCTTAGGCTTTACTCTTCTCTCTTTCCCCGCCCAAAGTAACCTGCGAACCTGTATATACAAAAAGTTTACGGAATGAGCCAAATGCTCAGTACGGAATAATAGGCTCAAATAATAAATAATGCTTTATATGAAATGTTATCCGGATGGAACTTCATGTGAAAATGATACGATGCAAGTAACGTAATTTCATAATGTAAATCATACGGATGTACCCATGAGCCAAACTTAAAACGTGACAATACACAGGTAGCTACTCCTGCATAATTATCACACGAGATGGCGAGTTGGCATACCCGCTATCCACCTCCTTAACTTAAATCCTAGGATCGATCCATACGTCTCCTAGTAGCTTTGTACCTCACTTGTACCTAGGGACGCCGTGAACTGATCTCTCCATCACGGATGGAGCACATGATGTCGATGCCACAACAACATGCTCGTGGGACACTCCACGAGAAGCGACACTCAGGGTATGAGAGTACAAATGGTCTTATTTACATAACTTATCAAAATATTTTTCATAACAAGACGTAACATATATTGGAACATGCGATAATGAGTACAACTAACATAATACTATCGCATGACATGAAAGCTAAATCCAAAGTTTAGAATAGGAATTCAACGGACTGTCAAATGAATCGATAATCAAAGACGTGAGGAGTTTTAAAAGATATATGAATTTAATGGGTTTATAACAATTTGAATATGAAGCAATAAGGAGTGAGGGTAAGGATCCGTACCATAATAATTCCAAAGTGATGCTACTTTGTGATAATATTTCAGATTTATACGGGCAGAGTTTAGACTACTGATTAGTCTTTTAACCTAATTTAAATAACATTCACACAAACTAGGTCAGTAACTTAATACAACATTTATGATAACTCACGAGATTAAAATCCTCACAACGAATGACAAAGTGCGATACTTAAACATCCATCGGATTCACAATTAATGACAAAGTGAAATCACTTAAACATCTATCGGATTCACAACGAATGACAAAGTGCAAACACTTAAACATCCATCGGAATCACAATTAAGGACAAAGTGAAATTACTTAAACATCCATCGGAATCACGACTAATGACAAAGCATAACCCAAATTTGAGCAGCACTTAAACATCCATTGGATTGATTTCAATCAATCGGACACTGAATCGTAGTAGCGATCGAGTTATTACCCTGATTGCGGCGTCGATTAGTGATCCGTGTGTGTTGATTGTGGTAAACAGAGCATAACTTGGTGTATTTTGTGAATTTTTACGTCGAACTGAAGCCAGGAATCAAGTCCCAGGCCCCTGTATTTATACCCAAATTTGGAGCCTCCCGCGAGTCGCGGAAGAAACTCCGGCACTTGCCGCGTATCGCGAGGCAAGTCCCCCTAGCCTAGAGTAGGCTTGTCACCTGGGTAGCCCTGCTGAGTCGACGTTCGAACGAATTTCAAGTTTGACAACGTATTTCGAAGATAATCATTAAGTACAGAATACCCCCCCTGAGTTTTAGGGGCCCTGATCCTGATTCTGATTGTTCTGAAATTTTTAGGGTTTATACATAATCACTTGGATTTCTTAATTAGGGTTTCCTATTGGATAATTTATAAATAATAATAATAATAGTTTTGGTTGATATACAGAAGGATGGATCGTAAGATAAATGTTTAGTTTATTATAAATTATTATTATTCTTTTATTTCTAGAATAATGATTTTAAATATATGGTCATTACAATTAGAGTAAAATACCACGCTTTTATAATTTTAAATACATGTAAAACTCCCAAGTTTCTAGTACACACATTTTTCTATAGGGATAAACCCTATTTTATTCAATAAAAACATCTCTTTATTCAGGTAACTTTTATAGCCACTTTTTCCAAGCCTTCAGTGCTGTCCAGCTGGCTTCTATTTGGCTTTCACATTTTGTTACCTGAAACGTGTTTAAAAATATTTTGTCAGTGGGAAATACTGGTGAGTGAATCCCAGTTTAATCAACAAGAGTTTTATCTTTTAACAGTATCGAGAGCTATTACAATGTTTATATCTACACAATTACTCATTCAGTATTGTTAATCCTGACTGGTGGGTCATATTACACATTGGCTAACTCTTTGTCCAATGGTAACGTGTTCCACATTTTGTATACAAAACCCAACATACCGGCAATAATTGAAGAATTACAAATACTCAATCACTGCTAATCACATTGTAAAATATTTAAGGTTTTGTAAAAACAGTTTACAAAATAGAGATTACTCACATTGCTGTCTTAGGGTTTTCCTTAAGGGTTTCCTGGTAATTATCTATTAAATACACAAATGTACACGCTTTAGTATAATAACTCGATATTTACATTAGTAATACCCTCCCCGAGACGGCATTCCAATGACTACGTCGGGCAGAACCACGACAGCCGTTACGGAACCCTGGATCAATCGGGCAGCGTATCTAATACATAACCGGGGTTATAATACTTACAACGGGGCAGAACTTCATTATTTAGGGGGGTATAATACCCGAGAATTACTTTAATTATACAGAAATTCGAGTGAGGAAAAGTGTGTGAGCGATTTGAGATTGAAAGCCGATGCCTTCTATTTATAGGGCCTGCTTTCAGGTCCCTCGCGGCCCGCGAAGGATGTAGCCAAGGGCTACGCGGCCTGCGACGTAGGGTAAGTAGTCCTAGCAGGTCCGGGTCATCACACTAGGCTCGACGTGTGGCTGCCACGTGGCAGCTCAGGGTTTTGCCTCGTTGACGAGCGCTCACGGCTCGCGTAAGACCATGCTTAGGTCTTCGCGGCCCACCACAGATTGATAAAATTTGTTTTTAATTAATTTTTAATAAAATAAAGGTATTCGGGGCCTGTTTTCATATACGGGGTGTTATTTTAGGACATATAGGGACATTTTAATTATATTAGGGGGTGTTGAAAAATTTAGGAGGGTTGTTATATCCTCCCCACCTTGTTTTAGAGCTCGTCCTCGAGATCTATTGGAATAAGTGTGGATATTTCCCTTGCATTTCTGATTCAAGCTACCATGTATACTCTGGTCCTTTTTTGGAGTCACATTTCACTTTGACTAGAACTAATCTCTTGTGCTTGAGGTTCTTGACTTTCCTGTCTTTAATCTGTAGAGGCTTTTCTACAAATTTAATTTGTTCATTTACCTCTATATCTTTAAGAGGTACTACCAGTGATTCATCAGCTAATCACTTTTTGAGATTACATACATGAAATACATCATGTATTCCTGCCATTTCCTCTGGCAGTTGTAGCTGATAGGCTACAGGTCCTATTCTTCTAATAATCTCAAAAGGTCTAACATACCTGGGACTTAGCTTTCCCCTTTTGATGAATCGTACCACTCCTTTCCAAGGAGAGACTTTCAATAACACTTTGTCTCCTACCTGAAATTCCAATGGTTTTTGTCTGTTATCTGCATAACTCTTTAGTCGATCACGTGCTGCTTTCAGTCGTTCCTTGACTTGAATGATCTTGTCTGTTGTTTCTTGTACTATCTCAGGTCCAGATAATTGCTTTTCTCCAATTTCTGCCCAACAGACTGGCGTTCGACACTTTCGTCCATAAAGTACTTCGAATGGTGCAGCATTGATACTGGTGTGATAACTGTTATTGTAAGAAAATTCTATTAATGGTAAGTGATCGTCCCAATTATCTCTGAAATCAATTACACAAGCTCTAGGCATGTCCTCCATTGTTTGAATTGTTCTTTCGCTTTGTCCGTCCGTCTGAGGATGATAAGCGCTGCTTAGATTCAACTTGGTTCCCATTGCTTTTTGGAAACTTGTCCAAAAATGAGAGGTAAAATGACTATCCCTATCAGAAACAATTGATAAAGGAATTCCATGTAATGAAACTATTTCATTTACATATAGTTTAGCTAATTGTTCCATACTGAAGGTTTCCTTCATTGGTAGGAAGTGAGCTGACTTAGTTAGCCTGTCTACAGTCACCCAGATTGTATCATTACCTTTTCTTGTTTTGGGTAATTTAGTAACAAAATCCATTGTCATCAATTCCCATTTCCAAACTGGCATTTCTAATTGTTGCAACAAACCTGAGGGTTTTCTGGTGTTCACCTTTGACTTGTGAACAAGTTAAACAGTTTGCAACATATGCTGCTATATCCTTTTTCATTCCAATCCACCAGAAATTCTTTCTTAAGTCCTGATACATTTTATCATTTCCAAGATGCATCGTATTAGACTTATGGGCTTCTTCTAATATACGGTGGCGTAGGTTTCCTAATTTAGGTATCCACATTCTTTTCTTATGGAATCTCCAAATTCCATATGTTCCTTGTTATAGTTCCTTAATCATTCCTTTCAATTTTTCAGTATCATCCTTGATTACTGATTCTTGTGCCTTTTTAATTTGTTTATTTAAATCTATCTGTAGATTTAATTTAAGTGAACGTACACTTTTTGGTATTTCATGATACTTTCGACTTAAAGCATCAGCTACTATGTTTGCCTTTCCTGCATGGTACTGAATATTGTAATCATAATCACTAAGTATCTCCATACAGCGTCTTTGTCTCATATTCAACTCCTTTTGCTCGAAAACATACCTTAAACTCTTATGGTCGGTGAAAATCGTAAACTTACTACCGTAAAGGTAATGTCTCCAAATTTTAAGGGCAAAAATTATAGCTTCTAATTCTAGATCATGGGTTGAATAATTTTCTTCATGATTCTTAAGTTGTCTAGATGCATAGGCTATAACCTTTTAACGTTGCATTAACACACATCCATAACCTAACTTAGAAGCATCACAATAGACTATAAAGTCTTCGGTTCCTTCTGGTAACGCTAGTATGGGTGCATTGGTTAATCTTTGCTTAAGAATTCTAAAGGCTTCTTCTTGTTTTTGTCCCCATTCAAACTTAACAGATTTACAGGTTAACTTAGTTAAGGGAATGGCTATTCTAGAAAAATCTCGAATAAATCTTCTATAATAACCGGCCAATCCTAAGAAACTTCTAACCTCGATTGGTGACTCAGGGGTTTTCCATTTGGTAATTGCCTCGATCTTAGTGGGATCCACATGAATTCCTTCATGATTGACTAAATGTCCAAGAAACTGTACCTGTTCTAACTAAAATTCACACTTCAAAAACTTAGCATAAAGCTTTTATTTTCTCAATAAACTTAGAAGTGTGTGCAAATGCTTTGTATGTTCTTCTTACATATTCGGTTCATCATGTCCGTAAATACAGCTGGGGCATTGGTTAAACCAAATGGCATGACAGTAAATTCATAATGGCCATACCTTGTTCTAAAAGCGGTCTTAGGAATGTCCTCTTCCTGTACCTTCAATTGATGATATCCTGACCGTAAATCGATTTTAGAGAAAAATCGTGCTCCTTGTAATTGATCGAACACATCATCGATTCTTGGTAATGGATACCGATTCTTAATCGTGACCTTGTTCAATTCACGGTAGTCAATGCACATACGCATTGATCCGTCTTTCTTTTTGACAAGTAAGATTGGTGCTCCCCGAGGTGATGAACTTGGCTGTATGAATCCTTTTTCCAACAATTCGTCTAACTGTTTCTTCAGTTCCTGCATTTCTGCGGGTGCCAAACGATAAGGTACCTTGGCAATTGGTGTTGTTCCTGGTAGCAGGTGGATTCTAAATTCAACTTCTCTGTCTGGAGGTTGCCCTGGTAACTCTTCTGGAAATACATCTGAAAATTGGGATACTACTGGAATATCCTTTAATTCTTTTCCTTTAGTGTTAATGATTATGGAAATCAAATACACTAATGATCCTTTTCTTATATAACTTGTTGTTTTCATCACAGTGATGAATTTCGTGGATCTAGAGGGTTTATCTCCTTTAATTATGATCTTTTCACCCCTTGGTGAATTTACTTGGATTGACTTTTGATCACATAAAATGTTGGCTTTATTGGCTATTATCCAATCCATTCCTAATACAACATCAAATCCTGCCAGATTCATTGGGTAAAGGTTTGCAATAAATTTTTTATTTAAAAATTCTATTCTTGCTCCCTGCAAGATTTCAGAAATCTTAATGGTTTCTCCATTCGCTGTCTCTACTAGACATTCTTGTGGAAGTTTAGTTAATGGCCGATTGAGAAGTTTGCAAAATGAAGTATTAATAAAACTTTGGTTCGCACCAGAGTCAAATAATACTTTAGTAGAAATATCATAAACTAAAAACGTACCGGCGATCACATCCGGGATCATCTTTGCTTCTTCTGCAGTCAGAACAAATGCTCTAGCATTTTTAGTATTCTTGGTGTTCGTGGCTGGAGCTAGTTTTGGACAGTTTGGCTTAATATGACCTTGTTCTCCACAGTTGTAGCATATCCTGTTGTTAGGTTTCTTCCTGCAGTCTTCTTCCTTGTGTCCAGATATTTTTTTGCAGAACTTATAGTATATAGAGCATCTTCCAGAATGCTTCCTTTTGCAATACTTGCAGTAGGGTGCAGAAGTAGAACCTAGATTTTTTCCACGGTTAGAATTTCCAGAACGGAATTCTTGGGTAAGCTTCTGGGCTAGGTTCCTTCTCTGATCCTCTTCTCATGTACGAACTAATTCATCAGTCAAGGTGTTTGCTAGTTCTACAGCTTCTTCTATAGTTTGAGGTCTAGCTGCCTTGACTACATGCCTAATTTCACTGATTAATCCCCAGATGTAGCAGGAGATTAATACTGGTTCAGGTGATGCAAGGGTTGGCACTATTCTAGCATATTCAAAGAATAACGTATTGTACCCCTTTCTATCTACTCCAGTCATCCTAAGGTTTAGGAATTTATTTTCTATCTGTTCCTTTTCATTGGGAGGGCAGAATTTTCTTTCAACCATATTCTTAAATTCCTCCCATTCCAGATTGTAAACCCTGTCACTTCCCCTAGACTGGAGGATACTGTTCCACTATTCTAAGGCAGAATTTTTAAACAAATTGGAAGCAAACATTATCTTATCCTCTTCCGCATATTTGCTTATTTTTAAGACAGCCTCGGTCTTTTCTATCCAACGTAGAGCTGCAACGGCCCCTTCATTGCCCGAGAATTCCATTGGTTTACAAGACCAGAATTCTTTATAAGAACAACCATAAGACATGGTTCTCCTTCTTTTGGGAATGGGCGCTTGAAGTATGGGTCCATTATTTACGCTGTGTTCAGGTTCAGTTGGTCGCTTACTGCCATTGTTACTTTTATTATCTGCTTCCCTAACTGTTTTGATAATATATGGCATCGCATCTATTATTCCTTGTGCCACTATGTGTTGGATGGCACTGTTATCCACTTGGTTTCCATTATTGTTGTTGTTCGGGTTATCGTTACCCGGGTTATTGTTACTCTGGTTATCGTTATTCTGGTTTTCCTGGTTCACTTCGTTGTCCATCTGAATTTTAAACATTTGCCAATTATTAATATCACAAGATAATATTTAAGGCAAACAATCACACAACACACATATTGGTCAAAAGCGTCGATCATTGCGACTTATTCTTTCTTATATATTATGCATCTAATACAAACTAAAACTGGAATTTAAAAATTACAATACTAATATGCATCACTAACCACAAGGTGGTCTATACTACAACATATATTATTATTATTATTATTATTATTATTATTATTATTACACACACACACACATATATATATATATATATATTTTTCATACACACATATTATATATATTTATTATTATATTATTATTATTATCACCGTTACTGATATGGGTTCATCCAGAACTCCATATTACGCTCGTCGTACCTCCAGACGAGTCGTTCTCCGATCTACCTCATCCTGTCACTATTTTCTAAAATCTCCTCACCGAAGGTTCGGAGTTCTTGCACATTCTCTGCACTCATTGGGGGTGCAGGTGCTGGTACTGGATCTGGGTACTGTGGCATGGGTTCTTCCTGAGGATATGGATTCTCTAGGATCTCCCTAATATACTCACCGAAGGTTCGGAGTTCTTGCACATTCTCTGCACTCATTGGGGGTGCAGGTGCTGGTACTGGATCTGGGTACTGTGGCATGGGTTCTTCCTGAGGATATGGATTCTCTAGGATCTCCCTAATATACTCATCATCTCCCTAATATACTCATCATTATCATAGTAGGGATCTAGAGGGTCCAGACCTGGGTAAGCTGCTAAGTTTGGCATGGGTTCGTCTGTTAGGTGGTAGCGTTGCTGATAATCTCTATGATCATCGAACCACGGGTCGTACTCTGGGTCTAAGGGATTAGGTGCTGGTATCCTAGGTATCTCTTCTGGGTTAAAATCATGCATTTGAATTTGGTTTTCTGGGTTGTTTTCAATCTCCATTGGTTGTGTGGGAAACAAGGGTAATGGTTGAGGGGCTATGAGTTGCTCCAGGTTTGGGTCGACAGCTGTGGTTGCTAAGATATGGAAGTTTGCTAAACTCCTATTGAGCATGTCTTGGGTGTGGGCATCTGTTTCTCTCTTAGCGGCTGCTAGAACTCGCTGCTGTTGTAACTTTTTCATTCTCTTCCTACGCTCATGTACTCCCCTACTGAACCATCCTCTCTTTTTAGGAGGGAATGCCTCTTCAGACTGAGCCTTAAACACGAATATCCCATCTTCATTGTCAGCTGAATACCATGAGAGGGTAGGCTGTGAAGAGGTGCCTTCGCTTCTAGGTGAGCCGGACAACTGACGATAGGCGTCAGAGGGTCCTTGATCGCTCATACTGAAAACTAACAGATAGTCAAATAACACACAACAATAAAATACAGATATGCACGTATTTTCGTAATTAATTTCCTAACATTTTAGATAATATCTTGGTGTCAGCAGAACACTTCTGTGGCTGAATCAGTGGCTTAGCCCTGATACCACCTTCTGTCGCAACCTCCGTCCCCTATCTGTCTCGGGAATGGTCGGCCGCGAGATCAGTTTCGGTGGTATTGGTATTTATCATTTTGGCAGCGAAAATTACATCAGGACCATAGTTAGGAAATATTTTATCAGAGTAAAATACCACGCTTTTATAATTTTAAATACATGGGAAACTCCCAAGTTTCTAGTACACACATTTTTCTATAAAGATAAACCATATTTTATTCAATAAAAACATCTCTTTATTCAGGTAACTTTTATAGCCACTTTTTCCAAGCCTTCAGTGCTGTCCAGCTGGCTTCTATTTGGCTTTCACATTTTGTTACCTGAAACATGTTTAAAAATATTTTGTCAGTGAGAAATATTGGTGAGTGAATCCCAGTTTAATCAAGAAGAATTTTATATTTTAATAGTATTGAGAGCTATTACAATGTTTATATCTACACAATTACTCATTCGGTATTGTTAATCCTGACTGGTGGGTCATATTACACATTGGTTAACTCTTTGTCCAATGGTAACGTGTTCCACATTTTGTATACAAAACCCCAACATACCGGCAGTAATTGAAGAATTACAAATACTCAATCAATGCTAATCACATTGTAAAATATTTAAGGTTTTGTAAAAACAGTTTACAAAAAGGAGAGTACTCACATTGCTGTCTTAGGGTTTTCCTTAAGGGTTTCCTGGTAATTATCTATTAAATACACAAATGTACACGCGTTAGTTTAATAACCCAATATTTACATTAGTAATACCCTCCCCGAGACGGCATTCCAATGACTACGTCGGGCAGAACCACGACAGTCGTTACGGAACCCTGGATCAATCGGGCAGCGTATCTAATACGTAACCGGGGTTATAATACTTACAACGGGGCATAACTTCGTTATTTAGGGGGGTATAATACCCGAGAATTACTAATTATGCAGAAATTCGAGAGAGGAAAAGTGTGTGAGCGATTTGAGACTGAAGGCCAATGCCTTCTATTTATAAGGCCTGATTTCAGGTCCCTCGCGGCCCGTGAAGGATGTAGCCACTGGCTACGCGGCCCACGACGTAGGGTAAGTTGGCCCTAGCTGGTCCGGGTCATCACACTAGGCTCGACGTGTGGCTGCCATGTGGCAGCTCAGGATTTTGCCTCGTTGACGAGCGCTCACGACCCGCGTAAGACCAAGCTTAGGTCTTCGCGGCCCGCCACAGATTGATAAAATTTGTTTTTAATTAATTTTAATAAAATAAAGGTATTCGGGGCCTGTTTTTGTATACGGGGTGTTATTTTAGGACGTATAGGGACATTTTAATTATATTAGGGGTGTTGAAAAATTTAGGAGGGTTGTTATAAAAGCGAATGTTGTAGCTGACTCTCTAAGCAGGAAAGAAAGGGTTAAGCCCATAAGGATCAACGCCAAAAGCATTAAACTTAGAAACAGCTTGAATGAAAGGCTGTTAGCTGCTCAGAAAGAAGCTATCTTGGGAACTAACTTCCCGAATGAGAAGTTAGGTGTAACTGCCGATCAATTGTCATATGGCAAGGATGGAATACTTAAATTAAACGGTCAAATATGGGATCCAATCCACGGAGGACTTAGAGATGTAATCCTCCAAGAAGCTCATAGTTCCAAATACTCAGTCCATCCAGGCAGTGATAAGATGTACCAGGACTTAAAGGCAAATTATTGGTGGATAGGTTTGAAGAAATCTATAGCCACTTATGTGGCTAAATGTCTGACATGCGCACAGGTTAAAGCCGAGCATCAAAAGCCGTCAGGTTTACGGCAACAGCCCGAACTTCCCACTTAGAAGTGGGAAATGGTAACTATGGATTTTATCACCAAGTTTCCGAGAACGAAACATGGAAATGATACTATTTGGGTTATAGTCGATATACTGACCAAGTCAGCTCACTTCTTTCCTATTAAAGAAACCCACAGCTCCGATAAGCTAGCTCAGCTGTACGTGGATGAGATAGTATCCCTCCACGGAGTGCCGGTATCTATTATCTCTGACAGGGATACTAGATACACATCTCATTTTTGGAAAAGCTTTCAACAATCCCTAGGCACTCGATTAAATTTCAGCACTGCTTATCATCCTCAGACTGATGGTCAAAGCGAGCGTACGATTCAAACGCTTGAGGATATGTTACGAGCTTGTGTTATAGATTTGGGTGGAAGTTGGGATGACCATCTTCCTTTGATTGAATTTTCGTACAATAATAGTTATCATTCGAGCATCCAAGCCGCGCCTTTTGAGGCCTTGTACGGAAGGAAGTGTAGAACGCCAGTTTGTTGGGCGGAAGTTGGGGAAACCCAACTATCAGGACCTGATATAGTCCTTGAGACGACGGATAAGATTGTTCAAATCCATGATCGTCTCAAAGCTACCAGGGATAGGCAGAAGAGTTATGCTGATAAGAGGCGCAAACCTCTAAAGTTTGAAGTTGGTGACAAAGTGCTACTCAAGGTGTCACCCTGGAAAAGGGGTGATGCGATTTGGTAAAAAGGGCAAGCTGAACCCAAGGTACATAGGACCATTCGAAATCATCGAATATGTCAGAACCGTAGCATATAAACTGAACTTACCCGAAGAACTTAGTGGGATACATAATGTGTTCCACATCTGCAATTTAAAGAAATGTCTAGCCGATGAATCGCTAGCAATGTCACATAAGGACATGCAGATTGACGAGAGCTTAAAGTTCGTTGAAAAACCTTTATCGATCGAGGATCAACAGGTTAAGAAACTTCGAAGGAAGCACGTACCGATCGTAAAAATAAAATGGGATGCCCGTAGAGGCCCGGAATACAAGTGGGAGGTAGAGTCCACAATGAAACAGAAATACCCTCAATTATTTCAGTAAATCTCGAGGTCAATATTTCTTTTAAGGGGGTGAGGATGTAACACCTCGCAAAAATCATGTCCAATATTATAAAGACATGTGTCATGAACCTTAAACGTATAATGATTTGAAATCAAGGGACTAAAATTGACAAACAAAGAAAGATGTATGTAGAAGGACTAAAAGTGTCAACATGCCAAACTTGTGCCTCTGAATGACCTCACACGACGTTCGTATTCTTTCATAAATAAATTATCGAACGTGGAAAGTCGTTGTGCTTAAAGATCAAAAGTTTACAAAGCATAAGGGTTAAACGTGTCAACATGTTAATTCTTACCTCTGAGTGACCTTTTAACAATCCTGAGACTTTGTAATACTTTATTAGGCTCCCATGTATAACAAATAATGATTTCATGGGGTTTTCGATGCACGTAAGTACATTTCGGGAGGTTTAGTTACTAAGCGGGAGCTTAACGAAGTTAAATTATAACCCAAGGCACTTGAAAGTTAACTATGGGGATCATTAGTGCAATAAAAGAAAGTTAAATAAACTTAAAATGGACCATGGAATGAAAATACAAAGATTTCAAACTTTTTACCAGAATTATAGGTCCTCGCGGGCCGAGTAGACTTCCCTTAAGGTCTACGCGGGCCACTACAGAGTCACCAGCGACAGTTCCCTGCACAGCTGTATGTTGCAAGCCTGTTCCACCGCCATTGCATGGTTGTTTTTTATACCAGGGACTGAGCAACTGGTTTTTACTTCCCTAGGGACACTTGTGAACATCTGGTAACCCCCTAGGTACAAATGGATTGATCTTAGAGCTTCCAAAATCCTATATAAAGGGCCTTGATGTTCACTTGTTCTTGCACACTTGAAGTTTTCACTTCACAGCTCACTCTCTGAAGCATCCTGGTCTTCTAGGAAGCTTTCTCTAGTTCAATTTTCGTGCTAAGGACTATTGTAAGTGTTCTTAGCTTCCATAGTTAAGTTTTCATTAGCTTAATGACCGAAAGTCAAAGTTATCGTAATGACGCTTTGACTTTGTGATTAATCACTAACGGTCCAGCCATTATTCGAATTGAAAGTGGCTATGAGTTGGTAATTATGTAGGTAATAAACCCTTAAAAGGGCACCTACTGATTATCACATTTACTTGGTCAAATGTCGGGTCAAACTACTTAACAAAAAGTCAAACGAGTCAATTTTTACAAAATAATTCATAACTGATAATGTAAAAGTTACGGTACATGTTTTAACAATAAAATAACTTGGTAAATAATATAAGAACATGTTTAGGCATGTTCAACCCGACAATTTTGAGTTTAGGCTCGGTTCGCAACCGAAAGTTGCAAAAGTAGACTTTTGCTTTGACTTTTAGTTCTGACCCGATTTAGCTTAGTTTAGTTATGCCTTAGGGTTTCTTTAGGACCATATTATATGTTAGTATAACTCTCTGAAGTTATACTACATGGTTCCTTAGAAATCATAGATTGCATGCATGTTCCGTTATTGCTTAAAATTGACCATTTTCCCCTTTTAATATAAAAATGAGATTTTTGGAAATTTGAGTGGACAAAAACCTTCATTACTGATTTATAAGTATGTCCTAAAATTTGACATCCGTTTCTGGTCTAGAATGAAAGTTATGCACGATATCGTAAAACTAAAGCTTTTTATTAATTAAATGGCATTTTTGGCATAAATCAAATTTAAACCCAATTTTTGGCACCAAACTTGCTACCCACTGATTAAATATAATATTTAGGGATTTTTGGAAATTTTTCTCAAATTTATACTAATCATAACATAGAGTTCTAGTGTAAATTCGGTATTGACGATAATGCCCTTTTCGCTAGTAAAATGAGTTTTACATACCATTTTGATACCAAACCTTTTCCTACTGATTTCATATGTTAAATAAAATAATTTTAAGCTTTAAAAACTGATCAAGACTTCAAAATTTTATAAACATTTCAAATACCGTCAAATACCGACTTTTACGCTAATTAGGCGCGTAGTATGGTTTAAAACCATATTTAACGCCTAAGACTTATTACCTACTGACTTTATAAATAAATTTTTATACTTTAACAGTAAGTATAATTCTTGAACTCAGATTTCCAAATTTAACCTTAAAGCTTACGTGAAATGACCAAAATGCCCCTACGATGCATAGTTTGGCCATAAAAGATAAATTTCACATATGTGTGATATCTTACTGATGTAACTTGATAAAATAAATATTTTTACTAATTATTTTAGACCAGAACCTCAGTCTACTATTTAACCTTTTTATAAACTATAAAATGACCAAAATACCCTTACGGGGCTTAATTTGGTTTTAAATTCGTTTTGGGCATAATGGAAGATATCCTACTGATATCATAACATATTTTAAGCATAATAACTTATGGAACTTGTTCATGAGTCATTCGGTTACCCATATGCATATACGCGTTCGGTACGGTTTATGTAACTAGTTTGCAAGAATTGGCCGGAGCGGGTCAAACCTTATCATTTTTACTTCAAAATCCAGAATGTATTTAGTTTACCTATTACATACAAGTCTTCATACTTGTTGTATCTAAATCACATTCCAATCCGGTCATCGCTTAATCTTGCGTTATGAACCGTAAACATTTCTTTAAAACTAACCGGTCTAAGTTATAACTTAAATAAGACCCGTTAGAAATCTAATAGGTTATTAAAATCTTCCTTCCAGATTAGGAGCCCAGTAAAAGCTCCCGGTACTTGCTGATTTGAAATTACAACTAAGAATAAATTACTTTTAACTCAGGTAAATACTTTTAACTTACTTACCCTTATACGGGCTTGGGATACGGTATTATATAATACCGCTTTATCGCGCATGAAATCATTTAATCGGATTGTGATTAATAAATTGCATAACCCGTCTTAATCTGTTTTGTTTGATGCAAAGCCTTTAGGGGGTTAATGACCGTGTCCTGGATATCCTCAGCTCGTTCATTTGAAATGGCCACGACTTAAGCACGGGGTGTAGGCATACACCTGAAAGTTGTGTATGTAAAAGATATAACCATTTGTTGAGGATAACTCATCGTGGGATTATATTAGTGGTGTGTTTATTAATCTTGTCTCGGCTCTTCTAATCGGGCCCTGAATGGACGACAGGCATATAAACGAGTATACAAGATTATTTTAATAATTGTCCCAAGT
Source organism: Helianthus tuberosus (assembly GCA_030545235.1). NCBI lineage: Eukaryota > Viridiplantae > Streptophyta > Magnoliopsida > Asterales > Asteraceae > Helianthus > Helianthus tuberosus. Next base: position 40,406,360 of record CM060391.1, read on the forward strand.
TATGAAATATTTTATGCCTTGTGCATCCAAATCAATTTTATAAACACTTTTCAAAAGAGTCGGTTAATTGTATTTACTAGTGTAAACTGACGTATTTTTCAAAAAAGATTAAGTGCAGGTACTATACGAAATGGGCTGGAACTCCTAAGTATTACTTAAAGAGTCTTGCAAGCTCTTAATACTTTAAGTCTGTTGAACTATGTTTACTTTCTATTTTAGATCCGCCTGTGGATCTACTTACAACCGTTGTGTAATATTTTATTATACTTTCAAATTCGGTTTGTAATATTATTTTTAGACTTCCGCTGTGCATTAAACTGTGATCAATTGTCTATGATGATATCAACTACGTCACGATACTCCCCACCGGGCCCACCGGTAATACGTGGAAATATCAGGGTGTGACAACCGGGGCGGTCGAACCTTTTCCTCCGATATTTAGCGTTGACGAGGTGTACGTACCGTTATATATACCATCAATTAACTGGATTTTAGGCGTATTCAACCTGGTTAACCATACCCTCACTATTTACGACAGGTAAAAATTTATAAACACTCGTTTTTTTGTAGCTGGTTATTTAATAGTTTTAGTTAATGGTCTCTCAAAATGTATTATAAATGCTCTTTTTTTTGTAGCTTGATGGGCATGCAACAATTGGAAAAAGGAAGAACGGAAGTGGTTTGTTTTATAAATTTTGTTTTTGACCATTGGGTTCGTATGCATGGTTATTATAACGACAAACCTTTACCGTTAACTTTTCCGTTTCAAATAATATATGCAAATGATGTGCCACAGCAGTCAGGACCATTAGGGGACTGTGGGGTTTAGGTTTGCATATTTTTGGACCGGTTGATTAACAAAAAAACCACTAAATGATGGTGAAGACACAAGCATAACGGCTACAAGGATGAGGCGCCATCTTGCAATACTTTTCTACAACTCGCTTATACCTAAAGATACAATCGACGAGATACAAGAGGACGATCTTGAATATTTTCAATGATTTGTATTAATTTATATTTTATAAAAGAGAAATATATTATATATAGTTATTTGTACATATGTTTCATTGACATATTAAGTAAAAATTTATTATATTATATTATATTTATTTGTCAACATGTGTATATATATGTGCCCTCACTATGTCAATAATGCCATACCGGATGTCTTACTCAAACATTCCTCATTCCGTGCAACGCACCATTTGGATCAACCAAAATTATCGGTTTGAACATTGGTCGCCAAATATTCTAGAGTTTTACTATGACGACGATACTCCAATTTGCTACTCAACCTATATGGGTAAAACTCCTCTCGGAAAAAATGGTGGGGTGGATTACTTGGATTTTGTGGAAACGGATTTATTCAGCAAACGGTACCTTCGAAATACCTTTCCTGTTAATGATAGTGTTTTTATATTTTTTTAGTCAAACGTTTACCATATTTTTCTCAGCATATCAATGCATGGTGTAACAAGCTAATGTATCAACGGGAGCTTCACAGACGGTCAACGGCGATGTCGTCAAAGGATTATCGTTGGACAGTACTTCCGCCTAGTTTTTTTAACATGATAATAGAACAAAATAGAGAGGCCTACGGATATGCAGACGGTTCAAAAGAAAATTTTCCTCCCTTTTGGGACGTTGATACGGTACGTTGTTAAATATGCTTATTCGTAGTGTACGTTTTTTTATAAATTTGTAGAGCTTTACATTTTTACACCAACATTTGACAAGGAAATATTATACAGGTCTACATTTTTAAACAAATTTAAAAAAAACTTTCTGTTTAAAAAAATTCAAAATTTTTTATATTTTATGTTTTATACAAAAATATTGATTTTTTTAAATAATTTGTAATTTTAAAAATATTCCCTAAAAAGAATACCTTTTCCGGGGCTTATTTACGTTTCATTTTTTTTTTTTGCAGATTTACATGCCCGTAGCGCACAACGAAAACCACTGGTTACTTCTAAAAATAAATATGCGTTCGCTTAAAATAAATGCTTATTTTCCAGATAACTGTAACCTAAGTAATTGCGGAGATGCATTTTGCATACACAGGAAAATACATCAAATTCTTTTAGAATTTGAATCTCCACTCGTATGGTTTCTGGGCCGTATATCGTACGGGCAGCACTCGAGGATAGATAGTGTAGAAGCCTTAGAGTATTGCGGGGATGCTGTGTGGCCTGAGCACGGAGCTCATATTGGGCGAAACTCAGGTGTTATCATATGTATGCTAGTGGAAAATCTAGTTTACAACCGTTCATTGACATGGAACGAAGTAAACATACAGGATGCTTGTGTCAGATATAGACGCTACATGGCTGATGAACTCTATGTCGGGCGCTACACACCAAGTAATTTTTGAAGGCTGGGCGTACGCATTGTAAAATTTAATTCTTATATAAATTATATGTCGCAACCCTCGTCCCTTAACTACCTGGGAACGGGCGGCCGCGACCATTTTCGGTGGTATCGGTGTTTATCATTTTGGCAGCGGAAATTACATCAGGACCGTAGTTAGAAAATATTTTATCAGAGTAAAATACCACGCTTTTATAATATTAAACACATTGGAAAATCCCAAGTTTCAAGTACACGCATTTTTATAGGGATAAACCCTATTTTATTTAAATAAAACATCTCTTTATTTTAGGTAACTTTATAGCCACTTTTCCAAGCCTTTAGTGCTGTCCAGCTGGTTTCTATTTGGCTTTCACATTTTGTTACCTGAAACGCGTTTAAAAATATTTTGTCAGTGGGAAATACTGGTGAGTGAATCTCAGTTTAATCATGTTAAGTAAAACCATTGTACAGTATTGAGGGCGGTCGCGCAATTACATTTGTTTTCATCTACTTTAATTACCACCCACGGTACTGTCAACCCGACTTGTGGTCATGTTACTACTCACAATGTAGTAACAAATTTTGTATAGAAAACCCCAACATACCGACGATAATTGTAGAATACAAATACTCAATCACTGTTTAATATATTATTAATTAAGTGAGGTTTTGTAAAAACAGTTTGCAAAAAGGAGATTACTCACATTGCTGTCTTAGGGTTTTCCTTAAGGATTTCCTGGTGATTATCTATTAATTACACATATGCACACGCGTTAGTATAATAACCCAATATTTACATTAGTAATACCCTCCCCCAGAAGGTATTCCAACGACTACGTCGGGCAGAACCACGACAGCCGTTACGGAACCCTGGATCAATCGGGCAGCGTATCTAATACGTAACCGGGGTTATAATACTTACAACGGGGCAGAACTCCGTTATTTAGAGGGGTATTATGCCGAGAATAGCTTATACTATGTAAAATTTCGAGAGAGAAAGAAATTGTGGGGAGAGTTAGGACTGAAGGCCGATGGCCTCTATATATAGTGCCTGATTCGGACCTTGTCACGCCCCGCGTAGAACTCGGCCAAGGGCTTCGCAGCCCGCTAGGGCAGCTAGGGTTGGCCCTAGCTTGTCTGATTCATACCCTAGCTCCAACACGTTGCTGCCACGTGGCATCTCCGGGTGTCGCCCTGGTGACTTGCTGTCGCGGCCCGCGTAGGAACACAAGGAGGTCTTCGCGCCCCACGAGCGTCCCTAAAGTTTTGTTTTTTTTTATTTTTAATTATATAAAGGTATATAGGGCCAAATATCATATACGTGGTGTATTTTTAGGGCATATAGGGACACTTTAATTATATTAGGGGTGTCGGAATAAATTTTGGAGGGTTGTTATATCCTCCCCACCTTATTTTAGAACTCGTCCTCGAGGTCTACTGGAATAGGTGTGGATATTTCTTTTGCATCTCTGATTCAAGCTCCCAAGTGTACTCTGGTCCTCTATTAGAGTCCCATTTTACTTTGACTAGTACCAGTCTCTTGTGTTTGAGATTCTTGACTTTCCTGTCTTCAATCTATAGAGGCTTTTCTATAAACTTAAGCTTTTCATTTACCTCTATATCCTTAAGAGGTACTATCAGTGATTCATCGGCTAAGCATTTCTTGAGATTACATACATGAAATAAATCATGTATTCCTACCATTTCCTCTAGCAGTTGTAGCTGATGGGCTACAGGTCTTATTCTTTTAATAATCTCAAAAGGTCCAACATACCTGGGGCTTAGCTTTCCCCTCTTGATGAATATGACTACTCCTTTCCAAGGAGAGACTTTTAATAATACCTTGTCTCTTACCTGAAATTCCAAGGGTTTTCGTCTGTTACCAGCATAACTCTTTTGTCGGTCATGTGCTGCTTTCAGTCGTTTCTTGACTTGGATGATCTTGTCGGTCGTTTCTTGCACTATCTCAGGTCCGGATAGTTGTTTTTCTCCAATTTCTGCCCAACAGACTGGAGTTCGGCATTTTCATCCATAAAGTGCTTCGAATGGTGTAGCATTGATGCTTGTGTGATAGTTGTTATTATAAGAAAATTCTATTAATGGTAAATGATCGTCCCAATTACCTCCGAAATCAATTACACAAGCTCTAAGCATATCCTCCATTGTCTGAATTGTCCTTTCGCTTTGTCCGTCTGTTTGAGGATGATAGGCTGTGCTTAGATTTAGCTTGGTTCCCATGGCTTTTTGGAAACTTGTCCAAAAATGAGAGGTAAAACGGCTATCCCTATCAAAAACAATTGATAAAGGAATTCCATGTAATGAAACTATTTCATTTACATATAACTTAGCTAATTGTTCCATACTGAAAGTCTCCTTCATTGGTAAGAAATGAGCTAACTTAGTTAGCCTGTCTACAATCACCCAGATTGTATCATTACCTTTCCTTGTTTTGGGTAATTTGGTAACAAAATCCATTGTTATCAATTCCCATTTCCAAACTGGCATTTCTAATTGCTGCAACAAGCCTGAGGGTTTCTGGTGTTCAGCTTTAACTTGTGAACAGGTTAAACACTTAGAAACATAAGTTGCTATATCTTTCTTCATTCCTATCCACCAAAAATTCTTCCTTAAATCCTGATACATCTTATCACTTCCAGGATGCATCGTATACTTAGATTTATGGGCTTCTTCTAATATACGATGACGTAGGTTTCCTAATTTAGGTATCCACATCCTTTTCTTATGGAATCTCCAAATTCCATCTATTCCTTGTTCTAGTTCATTAATCATTCCTTTCAGATTCTCAGTATTGTCCTTGATTACTGATTTTTGTGCCTTTCTAATCTGTTCATTTAAATCTACTTGTAGATTTAATTTAAGAGAACGTACTCTTTTTGACTTTTCGTGATACTTTCGACTTAAAGCATCAGCTACTACATTTGCTTTTCCTGCATGATACTGGATATTACAATCATAATCGCTAAGAATTTCCATCCAGCGTCTTTGTCTCATATTGAACTCCTTTTGCCCGAAAACATACCTTAAACGCTTATGATCCGTGAAAATAGTAAACTGACTACCATAAAGGTAATGTCTCCAAATCTTAGGGGCAAAAGTTATGGCTGCTAATTCCAAATCATGGGTTGAATAATTCTCTTCATGATTCTTAAGTTGTCTAGATGCATAAGCTATAACCTTGTGACGTTGCATCAACACACATCCATAACCTAGTTTAGAAGCGTCACAATAGAGTACAAAATCTTCAGTTCCTTCTGGTAACGCTAGTATGGGTGTATTGGTTAGTTTTTGCTTAAGAATTCTAAAGGCTTCTTCCTGTTTTGATCCCCATTCAAACTTAACAGATTTACAGGTTAACTTAGTTAAGGGAATGGTTATTCTATAAAAATATTGAATGAATCTTCTGTAATAACCGGCCAATCCTTAGAAACTTCTAACCTCGGTTGGTGACTCAAGGGTTTTCCATTTGGAAATTGCCTCGATCTTGGTGGGATCCACATCAATTCCTTCATGATTAACCAAATATCCAAGAAACTGTACCTGTTCTAACCAAAACTCACACTTCGAAAACTTAGCATAAAGCTTTTCTTTTCTTAATAGACTGAGAAGTGCGTGCAGATGCACAGCGTGTTCCTCCTTATTCTTAGAGTAAATGAGAATATCATCTATAAAGACAATTATGAATTTATTCAAATATGGCTTACATATTCGGTTCATCATGTCCATAAATGCGGCTGGGGCATTGGTTAAACCAAATGGCATGACAGTAAATTCATAATGGCCGTACCTTGTTCTAAAAGCGGTCTTAGGAATGTCCTTTTCCTGTTCCTTTAATTGATGATATCCTGACCGTAAATCGATTTTAGAGAAAAATCAACCTCCTTGCAACTGATCAAACAAATCATCGATTCTCGGTAATGGATACCGATTTTTAATCGTGACTTTGTTCAATTCACAGTAATCAATGCACATTCGCATCGAGCCGTCTTTCTTCTTGACGAATAAGATTGGCGCTCCCCATGGCGATGAACTTGGTTGTATGAATCCTTTCTCCAACAATTCGTCTAATTGTTTCTTTAGTTCCTGCATATCTGCGGGTGCCAAACGATAAGGTGCTTTGGCAATTGGTGCTGTCCCTGGTAGTAGTTGGATTCTGAATTCAACTTATCTATCTGGCGGTAGTCCTGGTAGTTCTTCTAGAAACACATCTGGAAACTGAGATACTACTAGAATATCTTTTAATTCCTTTCCTTTAGTGTTAATGATTATGGAAATCAAATACACTAATGATCTTTTTCTTACATAACTTGCTGTTTTCATCACAGAGATGAATTTCGTGGATATAGAGGGCTTATCTCCTTTAATTGTGATCTTTTAACCCCTTGGTGAATTTACTTGAATTGACTTTTGATCACATAAAATACTGGCTTTATTGGTTATTAACCAATGCATTCCTAATACAACATCAAATCCTGCCAGTTTCATTGGATAAATGTTTGCAATAAACTTTTGATTTAAAAATTCTATTCTTGCTCCCTGCAAGATTTCAGAAATCTTAATGGTTTCTCCATTTGTTGTCTCTACTAAGCATTCTTGTAGAAGTTTAGTTAATGATTGATTAAGAAGTTTGCAAAATGAAGTATTAATAAAACTTTGGTTCGCACCAGAGTCAAATAATACTTTAGCAAAAACATCATTAACTAAAAACGTACCTGCTATCACGTCCGGAATCATCTTGGCTTCTTCTGCAGTCCGAACAAATGCTCTAGCATTTTTAGTATTCTTGTTGTTCGTGGCTGGGGCTAGTTTCGGACAGTTTGGCTTGATGTGACCCTTTTCTCCACAGTTGAAGCACATTCCATTATTAGGTTTCTTCCTACAATCTTCTTCCTTGTGTCCTGGTATCTTGCAGAAATTGCAGTAAGTGGAGCATTTACCTGAATGCTTCTTCTTGCAAGCCTTACAATAAGGTGCGGAGGTAGAACCTACATTTTTCCCACGGTTGGAATTTCCATAATGGAATTCTTGGGTAAGCCTTTGAGCTAAGTTTCTCCTCTAGTCCTCTTCTCGTGTACGCACTAATTCATCAGTCAGGGTGTTTGCTAGTTCTACAGCTTCTTCTTGTGACAACTGGCACAAACCGGTAATTTCCGTACACTTTAACTATTAGTTAATGACTGCAATTATGTTCTTAATTGTCAGCAATGTCTGAACACATACTAAACGAGTGAATTCATGCACGTTGTATACTACAAAATATTGCTTTATGCATAAACAAGAGCGTTGCGTCAGAAATACTAGTAAACTCACCGGTAAGACACACTGTGTTAAACAGAACTGCAGAAAGCAGTCATACATTAAAATTGGAGCCTAGGTGTAGGTCCAACAACAAGAATACATTAAAACCCAAGAGTACATACAAGGGTTTAATATACAGACATTACGAAAGCAAAAATACGCACTAAAAAGCACCCGAAACGCACTTTAAGTGCAGAATTTTATATAATTCAGCTCAAATCAGCATTCAAACATATGAATATTATGCAGAAATTTCGTTTTATTATCCAGAATACTTCCCCAAGTGTCGGGAATCGGAAGTATTACAAAAGGGCACTTAAAAGACACTAAAAGGTGCAATTTAGCACTTTAACGAATCGGTATCTAACCGAACAACTGGACATTACCCGGAACACCAAAATAATGCTAGAAGCATTGTTTTTATTTTTTTAAGCTAGTTAGGGTCCCCGAACACCCTAACACACTATATATTACACAACACACATAAACCTTCAACTAATACTTGAACCATAACTAGCTAAACTAATTACTAGTTACAACCTACACCTATATGCCCCCCCCCCCCCCACCTATTGGACGGTCCAACAAGGGACCAACCTTGTGATTTCTTTTGTTAAAATAATGGATCTTGTCTCCCCATTATTGACATATTACACAATGAGTATTAAGGGGTTAGTAGTTTATAAGATGGACTAGAAGGTCTTAATCTCATAACTTCACATAACACTTCAACACACCATCTCCTTCTCCTTCCTCTCCCTACCTAGGGCTTCCACCACACACCCACACACTTTCATTTTCAATCCATATTCATCCATTCCAAGCTTGAGTTAAGGTGCAAGGTGGTGACTAAGGAAGCTCGGTGCAAGTGAATCTTGAAGGACCTTCACTATTTGCTTTTATCCACCACATTTATACCTTGTTTCTTCCCTAGCCTTGAGCTAGTAGTAAGTGTTCTAAAACACCATCTTGTTCTTATTTATGGTGGTTAATAGGTGATTTAATGGTTAAAAATTAAGAACACACAAGATCAAAACCAAAAGTCTTGAAAGAATGATGAACTAGATGGATAAAAAGAAATTAATGGTGTAAATCTTGTAAATCTTGCTTTGTTGTGAATATTTGATGTTGCTAGTTGCTAGTAGTGGAACGGATTATCATCTAACCATACTAGATCATGTACAAGAACATGAACTAGTGGTGTGTTAGTGTAAAAATTATAAAAGATGGTGAACCCTTCCACTCATGAAACATGAACTTGTGTAAATGTAATTTTTCTTGTAAAATAAGGTTCTAAACTAGTAGATCTAAAGATCTACAAGTGGTTTTTCGGAAGAACCAAGTGAAGGATGCAAGTCATGTTAAAACCCGGATATTTTATGAACTAGAAACATTTTTAGTAAATAAACAAGTGTGTAAACACTTGTTTAACAAGAAAAATTTAACAAAGAAATGTTTTGTAAATCTTGACTAGAAGTTGTGAAACTTCATGTTCTTTAAAAATAAAGATTTTGAGAAACTAATTTTATTTTTAAAGATAACAAGACTTACTAAATGAGCTAGTAGGTTACTACACACTTTTGTAAATTCTCAAGTTCATGAAATAGAGAAATTAGTATACATTGTTGTTGAGAAATTGGTTGTTGATGGATTTAAAAGAATATAAACACATGTTTTGAAAACATGGGAAACCTCCATTTTTAGGGGAAACTCTGTCAAAATTTTTGTAAATTTTGACACTTAGAAAAATATAAGTTTTTGAGAAACTTATTCCCTAAAAATGTATTTAAGAAATGAGGATTTCTTCAAGAATAAAAATGGATATAAGTATGTATATTTTTTAGAGAAAAATATATATTATTTGATCACCAACCTTTGTGCTAAGTGTATATAGTATGTGTTATACGTGCTAGTGTATTAAGACTTAAAAATACACTAAATACTCATGAGAAGTATAAACACAAAAATACACATACAAAATACAAGATACATAATTCGGGTGCAAAGTGCAAAACACGAGATACTTATATTAAATTTTGAGAACATAATATAAGTAAGATACTTAGTTAAAAATATAAAATATTTTTAACACAACAATACAAATACAAAAGAGAGTGACTGTACTTGTGCGACGCAAGTCTAGTGACTAACGTTAAGAAAACGCGTATAGGTCACGACGTTTATTAAGCAAATCCGGTGAATTTTACGACGCAAGGAACGCAAAGTTGTGAGTTTATGCTCCCCCTTTTCTTTAACTGTTTTCAGTTTTATAACTTCGGGGGTGAAATACATGTACAAATATTACTATGTTTATAAATGGTATGATAACAAGAAACACACTTGGTGAGGACGAGTACCTAGTGTGATGAGATAAAAGAATACGAGAAGCGCACTTGGTGAGGACGAGTACCAAGTATGATGCGTTATGAGAAATGATACGTGAAACCGTGTCACGAATAGGGTACATAAGCACCATTAATCAACTATATACCTAGACCGCAGAACAAAAGGTTAGATCTAACGGGTGCCGGGCAGCCACACTCTCGGTGAGGGCGAGAATCGAGTAGTGCTTTTGTGTCTCAGAATATGCCAACTAGAAAATGCCTAAGGTTTGGTGACTTCCTATGTCGTGTCATATGTTAATGGCTTTGCAACCCATTAACAATCCTGATACTTACAGGAATACTTTATTTACATAAAAATTCATACCATACTAAAACTTGAATTATACTTGAAGTACGTGGGGTACTCAAGAAAAGCTTGAATTATACTTGAGTACGTGGGGTACTCAAGAAAACGGGAATTATACTTGAGTACGTGGGGTACTCAAGAAAAGCTTGAATTATACTTGAGTACGTGGGGTACTCAAGAAAACGGGAATTATACTTGAGTACGTGGGGTACTCAAGAAAAGCTTGAATTATACATGAGTACGTGGTGTACACATGAATACTTGATTTATATATGAAAACTTGATTTATACATGACAGAAACTGTGTTTTCATACAAAGTATACAAACGTGAAATACAAAAACTGCATGAATTCACACCAACATTATGTTGACGTTTTTTCCAAAACTCACATGTATTTCAGGTAACTAGGATTGATGTGCACGTGGTCTTACTCATGCTCGTGGATGTCGCTTTGTTTATCGTTAAATAAAGTTGTAACTTTAAGACAATATGCTATCTCGTGTTGTAAACACTTGACATATGTTTTCAGTAATGTGATGTTTGAAGTTACTTTTGAGCATGTAGTATGTTTACTCTTCATATGCAATGAGAACCTTTCATGATCACACCTCGTTCTTCCGCCATAGAAAGAGGTGTGACAGATTGGTATCAGAGCTGTGATTGTAGTGAACCAGGATTCCGTCTCGAGTCTAGTCTACAATCTCTAGGATCCTTTCACGAAAACAATTTTTCAAAGAGTTTTCATTGCATAAAACGTCCCGCGACATCCACTACCTGAAACTGTCTACATGAGTCTAGAAAAGACACTGCGAGACTTAGAGTGCACTTGAGTAGCACCTGTCGTTGACTAGAAATTACTTGCAATTATGAGTGATAATTAGCATATACTAGAAGTAGAATGTCACAAGTAGACGTGACTTTACCTGAAAGCAATGGCCTACCTGAAGGAGGAAATACGCGGATGAAACGAACTGTGCGGACTGGGCAAGGAGTTACGTAATTATGGATGCATACATAATTATGGAATTCAGTGCACAGAAACCACAGCAAGTCTTGTCACGTATAGATTCCCTCAGTGCAAGCCTACTAAGTACTCTGCTAGAGTAATAATTGTTTGATGTCACTTATGTGGTATATACCTGTGAATATATATGCTACTACCGTCTAGTGTGACGATATCAAACAAATGTTTAACCCTGTTGTGTTATGTTCTGTCAGAACATGGCACCCAGGAAAACTGTGAATGCTCGCAATGATGATCAACCTCCTCCTCCCCCACTGCCAAGAACTGCTGAAGAGCTAAACGCTCTACTGGAAGAAAGGATCTCCGCTGCTATCGCCCAATACGAGGCAAACCAAACTCAAGACAGTGGCGGCCCAAGCAACGCTAGACGTAATGGGAACGAAGATTCATCTGGAGGCAACGCAGCTCAAGGCTGCACTTTCAAGCAGTTCCTCGACTGCAAGCCAATGAACTATGACGGCACAGGAGGTGCAGTAGCCTTTGTACATTGGACGGAGAAGACTGAAGCTACTATCCACGTGAGCAAGTGTACCACGGATCAACAAGTCACCTTTGCTACTGGATTATTTGTTGATGAAGCTTTGACTTGGTGGAACTTGCAAGCCCAAACTTTGGGTGATGATGCTGCTTATGGCCTAACTTGGGAAGAACTGAAGGAAAGAATGAGAGAGAAGTACTGCTCTCGTGCTGAACTACAAAGACTAGAAACGGAGTTCTGGCACTTGACCATGGAAGGTGCTGACATTAATGGCTACACTCGAAGGTTCCACGATCTGTCTAGAGTGCTTCCCTACATGGTGACTCCCGAATTAAAGCGCGTCGAACGCTACATTTGGGGACTGGCCCTAGAGTTTCGTGGCATGGTAACGTCGGCCAAACCACAAACAATCACCGAGGCTGTAACTCTGGCTGTCAGCCTTACTGAAGATTGTGTTCGTATGAAGAAGCTATCGCTGAACCCAACTGAGAAGACCGAGACGCATGCTGAGTCGTCTGGTGATAAGAAGAGAAAGCATTCGAATTTGAATCTAGCAACCCTCAGCAACAACAAAGGTTCCAACAGCAAGAAGCGTGACACTACCAAAGGATACCAAGGCACCATGCCTAGATGCCAAAAATGTAAGTATCATCATGAAGGCGCTTGTCGCATTCCAAGGTGCGACAAATGTGGTAGGTTGGGTCATCAAGCAGAAGACTGTTGGGGAAAAGGAAAGAACCGGAATGGAAATGGTGCTGGTAACAAGAATGGTAGCGGGAAAGGGCGGAACCAAGGATGCTTCATTTGTGGAAGCAATGATCATTTCATGAAGGACTGCCCAAAGGGAAACAATGCTCAGGCTCGAGCATTTGTGATTGGAGTAAAGGACGCACGCGAGGACCCTAATGTGGTCACCGGTACGTTTCTCATTAACAATCACTTTGCATCCATATTATTTGACACTGGCGCCGATTATAGCTTCATGTCTGTGGAATTTAAACGCATGCTTGGAATAGAATCTAGTAGATTAGAAATTCCTTATTCCATAGAACTAGCCAATGGTAAGCTTGTTGAATCGGGCGAAGTTGTTAGAGGCTGCACACTAGAACTTGGTGAAAGAAGATTTAGCATCGACCTCTTAACTATTCAATTGGGTAGCTTCGATGTAGTAGTCGGAATGGACTGGTTGTCCAAGAATAAAGCCGAGGTTATTTGTCATGAGAAAATCATTCGCATCCCTTTGGCAAATGATGAAACTCTCATCATACATGGAGAAAGATGAAATGCGAATTTTGGATTCGCGAAGTACAATTTCTGGGTCACGTTGTGAACGAGAAGGGCATTCATGTAGACCCGTCCAAGATAGAGGCAATAAAGAATTGGGAAGCCCCCAAAACTCCAACCGAAGTTCGTCAATTTTTGGGCTTAGCGGGCTATTATCGGCGATTCATCGAAAGTTTCTCAAAGATAGCCCAACCGCTAACGACCCTTACTCAGAAAGACAAGAAGTACGACTGGGGTGTTAAACAAGAAGAAGCCTTCCAACTACTCAAGAACAAGCTATGCGATGCACCAATACTATCATTACCCGAAGGCACTGAAGACTTCGTGGTATACTGCTACGCCTCACGACAAGGCTTGGGTTGCGTGCTTATGCAACGCCAGAAAGTCATCGCTTATGCTTCAAGACAATTGAAGGTTCATGAAAGAAACTACACCACTCACGACTTGGAGCTGGGCGCAGTGGTATTCGCCTTGAAGATCTGGCGACACTATCTATACGATACTCGATGTACAATCTTCACAGATCACAAAAGTCTACAACACATATTTGATCAGAAGGAATTGAATATGCGACAGCGACGATGGGTCTGGCTGCTAAATGATTATGACTGTGAGATTAAGTACCATCCTGGAAAGGCAAACGTTGTAGCAGACGCGTTAAGTCGAAAAGAAAGGGTTAAGACCCTAAGGGTTCGAGCATTGGAAATGACGATTCGAACGAACCTCACTACACGCATTCGTGATGCACAACAAGAAGCTCTTAAAGGAGAGAACCGTAAAGCTGAATACCTCCAGGGTATGTTGAAATATATAGTGCCAAATGAAGAGGGAGCCTTATACTTTAAGAAGCGTATTTGGGTTCCACTCTATGGTGGCATACGAGAAGTCATCCTTGATGAAGCCCACAAATCGAGATATTCGATCCATCCAGGATCGGACAAAATGGATCAAGACTTGAAGGAATATTACTGGTGGCCGAGACTCAAAAGCGATGTTGCTGTCTATGTTGGAAAATGCCTAACCTGTGCTAAGGTTAAGGCTGAATATCAGAAACCGTCTGGCCTACTACAGCAACCAGAGATACCCATGTGGAAGTGGGAACAAATCTCGATGGACTTCATAACGAAATTACCCAGGACCCCGAGAGGGCACGGTATGATATGGGTGATAGTCGATCGGTTAACGAAGTATGCGCACTTCCTACCGATCCAAGAAAAAGACACCACTGGGAAGCTTGCTGAGATATACTTAAAGGAAATTGTGGCACGTCATGGAGTGCCTATCTCAATCATTTCAGACTGAGATGGACGCTTTGTCTCAAGAATCTGGCAATCCTTTCAGGAAGCCTTTGGATCTCAGTTAGATCTAAGCACGGCGTTCCTTCCGCAAACAGACGGCCAGAGCGAACGGACTATACAAAACTTTGAAGATATGCTTCACGCATGTGTCATGGATCTAGGCGGCAGCTGGGATACTCATCTACCTTTAGTTGAGTTCTCCTACAATAACAGTTATCATACAAGCATAAAGGCCACGCCGTTCGAAGCTCTGTATGGCCGCAAGTGCCGATCGCCCTTATGTTGGGCAGATGCTGGAGATAAACGTATGGTTGGTCCTGAACTTGTGCAAGAGACAACCGACAAGATTGCGTAGATCCGAGAGCGCATTAAGGTGGCTCGAGATCGACAAAAGACCTACGCTGATCAAAAACGAAAACCCTGTCACTTCCCCTAGACTGGAGGATAGTGTTCCACCATTCTAAAGCTGAGTTCATAAATAGATTGGAAGCAAATATTATCTTATCCTCTTCCACGCACTTGCTTATTCTTAAGACTGCCTCAGTCTTTTCTATCCAGCGTAGAGCTGCAACGACCCCTTCATTGCCCGAAAATTCCATTAGTTTACAAGAGCAGAATTCCTTATAAGAACAACCATAAGACATGGTTCTTCTTCTTTTGGGAATGGGCACTTGAAGTACGGGTTCATTGTTTACGCTGTGTTCAGGTTCAGTAGGTCGTTTACTGCCATGGTTACTTTTATTATCAGCTTCCCTAACAGTTTGGATAATATATGGCATCGCGTCTATAATTCCTTGTGCCACTATATGTTGGATGGCACTGTTATCCACTTGGTTTCCATTGTTATTGTTATTCAGGTTATCGTTATTCGGGTTATTGTTACTCTGGTTTTCCTTATTCACTTCGTTGTCCATCTGAATTTTAAACAGTTTCCACATATTAATATCACAAAATAATATTTAATGCAAACAATCACACAACACACATGTTGGTCAAAATCGTCGAACATTGCGACTTACTCTTTCTTATACTATGCATCCATATATATTACAATACAACTGAAATTAAAATTACAATACTATTAGGCATCCGTAGCTATTGTCTGGATTTTTTTTTCAAACATACACACATATTATATATTATTATATTATTATTATATTATTACGATTACTGGTATGGGTTCATCCAGAACTCCATATTACGCTCGTCATACTTCCAGACGAGTCGTTCTCCTATTTGTCTCATTCTCTCGTTACCTTCTAAAATCTCCTCACCAAAGGTTCGGAGTTCTTACACATTCTCTGCACTAATTGGGGGTGCAGGAGCTGGTACTGGGTTTGGGAACTAGGGCATAGGTTCTTGGTAAGGATATGGATTCTCTAAAATTTCCCTAATATATTGGTCATTATCGTAATAGGGATCTAGAGGGTCCAAATCTGGGTAAGCTGCTAAGTTTGGCATGGGTTCGTCTTCTGGTATTGGGTAACATTGCTGGTAATCCCTATGGTCATCAAACCACGGGTCGTAGTCCTGGTCTAGGGGATTGGGTGCTGGTATTCTAGGTATCTCAGTTGGGTCAAGGTCAGGCATTGGGATTTGGTTTTCTGGGTTATTTTCAATTTTCATTGGCTGTGTGGGAAACAGTGGTAATGGCTGGGGTGCTATAAGTTGCTCCAGGTTAGGGACGGCAGCTGTGGTTGCTAGGATATGGAAATTTGCTAGACTCCTATTGAGCATATCCATGGTGTGAGCATCGGTTTCTCTTTTAACGGCATCTAAAGGACGCTATTGTTGCAACTTTTTCATTCTTTTCCTACATTCATGCGCTCCTCTACTGAACCATCTTCTCTTCTTAGGAGGGAATGGCTCTTCAGACTAAGCCTTAAACACGAATATCCCATTTTCATTGTCAGCTGAATACCCTGAGAGGGTAGGCTGTGAAGAGGTGCCTTCGCTCCTAGGTGAGCTGGACAACTAACGGTAGGCATCGGAAGGTCATGGGTTACACATACTGTAAACTAACAAATACTCAAATAACACACAACAATAAAATACAGATATGCACGTATTTCCGTAATTAATTTCCTAACATTTTGAATAATATCTTGGTGTCAGCAGAACACTTTTGTGGCTGAATCAGTGGTTTAGCTCTGATACCACCTTCTGTCGCAACCCTCGTCCCTTAACTACCCGGGAACGGGCGGCCGCGGCCATTTTCGGTGGTATCGGTGTTTATCATTTTGGCAGTGGAAATTACATCAGGCCAGAAGTTAGGAAATATTTTATCAGAGTAAAATACCACGCTTTTATAATATTAAACACATGGAAAAATCCCAAGTTTCAAGTACACACATTTTATAGGGATAAACCCTATTTTATTTAAATAAAACATCTCTTTATTTTAGGTAACTTTATAGCCACTTTTCCAAGCCTTCAGTGCTGTCGAGGTGGCTTCTATTTAGCTTTCACATTTTGTTACCTGAAACGCGTTTAAAAACATTTTGTGTCACACCCCGACCACGTAAAACAACAAAACGTGGCGGAAACGTCGGGGAGTGTTGTAACAGAATCATTGTTTCATAACACATGGAAATTGAAATATTGTTTTATTGATTAAAAGAGTTACAATGTCTTGACAATCAAAGAAATATAACATAAACAACTAGTCTTGCATCTTTTATTGTCACTAAGGCCCAAGTCCGCCTAAGTGTATCTTGATAAATCCTATGCATCATATCCTGAAACATATGTGAAAATAGGTACGTCAGCATAAAAATGCCTGTGAGATACATAGGTTTTGTGAAAATAGAATTCATGACTTATGTTTAAGAAAATGTTTAGTCATGAACCTTGTAATTTGCTTTGTCTTGTAAATCATTTGAAAATCAATAAGATCAGATGATATGTATAAATAAGAGAATAATGTATGGTTAAATGAATAACCAAGTAAAATGAGTTTGTATAAGATAAGTTGTTTTGTAAAACAATATCTTGTGAAAAGTATGTTATTTGTATAAAATGTTATATGTCTTAAATTGAAATGATTCAAATAACGCTACGATATGTAATACCATACAAGCACTTATATATAGGAAGTACCAGCGGCGTATCCACCATGCTTGTATCATATTACACCCGCCTCGTTACTTAAATCACTTACCCAAACCAAACCACCAAAGTAAAATGTTTATGTAAAATCAATTGTCAAAATGTTTATGTCTAATTTTTTTTTTTTTTTATATATAAATTTCAATACCATACATATGTCTAATGTAAACCATGAATTGTGTATATCAATGTCAAAATGTTTATGTATGGTAAGTGAAATATGTCAACTAAACCATATGTATGGTATTGAAGTAAAACATGGTTTAAATCAAAGTTATGTTTTGTGTAATAAATGCATGCTATACTGATATAAACATCTATGCGGTATTGTGAAAATTCATACATCCAAGCCTTGTGGCTGTAGAATAAACCCTAGCACAAAGTCTAAGGTCCACCTAGAAATGTAATCGGATTCGGTCATTCCTTCCAATCCAAACAGACCCGAGATTTTAGGAATGGGAGTTGTCAAGTCCTATGGTACCACTACCTACTACCGAGCGGCATGATCGGTGTTAATGAATGTACATTGTCCCATTTAAACAAACCAAATGTCATACCAAAATGTAAGCATGTGATGAATAATAAATGTACTAAGTATGCACACAATGGACATACATAGCATAGAATGTAATGTAAAATAATGTACTAAGTACGCACACAATGGGCATACATAGCATATAATGTAATGTAAAATAATGTACTAAGTATGCACACAATGGGCATACATAGCATAAAATGTAATGTAAAATAATGTACTAAGTGCGCACACAATGGGCATACATAGCATAAAATGTAATGTAAAATAATGTACTAAGTATGCACACAATGGGCATACATAGCATAAAATGTAATGTAAAATAATGTACTAAGTACACACACAATGGGCATACATAGCATAAAACACAATGAAATCATGTACTATAAATGTACTAATGAACATAGCAAGTATGTGATGTGAAAGCAGGAAAGCATGAAAGTAACAAGTAGGCACATGTGTTTCACCCCAAAACGTTTGGAAAACAGTAAAAGAGGGGTCTATGTACTCACTTGAGATTGCTCAGAAGTCCTAAGATAACCACCAAGCAATGCTAGAGATCACGGAATCAAACGGCACCTAATATAGGTAACTATGTTAATGAACCGGACCTATATCGAAGGATCGGATAGAATGAGGGCTCGTAAACCAAATGAGTATGGGAACTCGTGTAGTATGGTTTAACAAAGCCTACATACTAAATGAAACCTAACCTAAGTGCTTACGACCCATTACGACCCGTTTAGGTAGCTTATGCTACTTTAACGCGTCGTTCGCGTAAAACGCGTTCGGAAAGCCTAACTAGTCCTATGATAAGTAAAATATGCCTTAACATGTCTAATATTGTTGTCAAATCAGTTTAGATGTCAAAAGTTATGTTACATAGGCTTAAAATGAATTTTGGCGTGAAAAGGGCATTTTGGTAATTTACCTAAGGCATATAAACTACCTATCATACAACTACTTAAACGAAGCGACCATAAGGTATAACTGTAACACCCCGAAATTTATGAAACTTTATATTAGAATTATAAAGTACAAAAAATAAAAATAGACGAGAATAAGCTAACCAGGAAATAACTAACCTAGTTAGTTAGTGTCTCGACATAATAACACAAATATGGTTATGGGTTTTGTAGTAACACATGAATGAATTAAAAAGCCTGAATTATAAACTATATAAAAGTTGAGGGGCTTATGTGTAGAACTTGAAACTTAACTTAATTAAAACAAAATAACACACACCAAACATACACAAAGGTGTGTCTGGTCAACCAACATCAGGGGCGAATAAGAGCTTCCCCACCAAACCCTAATTTGTGCAAAATTGATCAAATTGGAGGTTCAAATCAGTTCCAAATTGATTTTCAAGCACGAAATTGTGATCTCCTCTGAAAAGGGATCATAAGGTATGTAATTTCCATGGAAAATCTTCATCCAAATTTTCTGAGTGAATTCAAGTAATTCAGAATTGATGTTGCATGTTAGTTGTTTGGAATGAAATAGTGTCTAGGGATAAACCCTAGTCAATATCTTGTTGAAATCTTGTCAATTTCTTGTGAAATCTATAATCACCATTGAAGGTGATAGGTGGGTTTTGTAGAAGCATGTTGAACACTAGGAATATCTTTGTTAACTTAGTGTATTTGATCTCTATGAAGCAAATCCAGATTTGTTGATATGAAAATTTGTCATGAACATGTGAAATGATGTTTAAATCTTGGTTAAATAGTTAGTCAAGAACTTGATTATGAATTGTATGAAATCATGCTCACTAGGTGTTTGATATAATGCCTAAGAGAAAATAAATGTTGAGAATTTGGACTAAAAACGCATATTTGATTAGTGTGGTAAATTATGCGTTATATACTATAAAAGAGTTCTAAACACCTATGGTTGAACTCTACAGGCAAGGAAATCGGAACGTCAAGCGGACAAGCTAGTGGTGGTACGCGTTTGAAGGGAACGCTTTGAAGGTACGTAACCACGGTTCCGTTACGTTATGTTTGTTATGTATTTTTACTAGTAGACTTGAATTTAGAATGTTGTATGAATTCGGATGTCTAGTTGAAGTGACTAAAACGTCACTCATTAAAATTGAGTATAAAAACGTAATCCATGGAGTGGATGTGATACGCTAAGATTGACAAGCCCGGGAATGGGTAATCATGGTTAGAAACCAATGTTGATAAATTATGCAAGTATGTAACTTGACCCGTTACGTTAAGTGAATTGTTGTTAAATTATGTATAGTCGTATTGCAGAATAGAAGTTGTGATGATTTTAGTGACCACAATCGTTACTTGAATCAATAAGATTAGAATTGGTAAGAAACCGTTTGGTAGCCATCATAATGGAGGATTTCCACAAGATGAGCCAACGGGTCGAATAATAGAGTAAATTGTAGTATTGGTGTTTTAATTAGTTAGCAATGGCAATAACAATCACAAGAGCATTAAACCAGGGGATTGGTAAGGAAATGCGGGTGATGCTAAGCCCTGGAAGATGGGCATAAAGCGCTATAGGTTTGCTAGTGAAATGGTAGTAAAATGGGTAGAATTAGAGTGGGTCGAATAAATGCATAGTGACATTTAGTCGTTCGGTCCGTAAGTTAAATTTTTGGTATGATAGTTGTAATGAGTATGTCCGTAATGAATTTACAGACATATAGGAAAAGAATCACCTAAAACGACATGTGTATTCAGGTGAAATCAACAAAATGGTCAATATGGCAAAGTTGCAGGGGCTACCGTAAGTTATGGTCTCCACCGTAACTTATGGTAGACAACAAAACAGTTACGGCAGATCTGTACTGCCTTACGGCAGACCATAGTTAATCAGCATCTACCGTAACTTACGGTGTCTACCGTAAGTTACGGTAGAGCCTGGAAAACCTTGTATATTTATTTTTCTTTCACATTTCGACGTCAGAACTGTTTTTATGCATTACATAAATGTCAAAACTAATGTTTTTAATGGTTTTGACCTTAGGTGAGGATGTGGATCTTACGGATGGCGGTCAAGCAAGCTTATTGAAAGAACCGAACACAACTTTTGAAGCTTCCGCGTTATCTAACTCTAATAGACGTTGTTTATGATGTAACTAAATTGCTAAACAACTTATGAATGTTAAATTAGTCGGTAGTTGACTAATGTTTGTTACCTTAGAACTTTACTTTTGGAAGTTATGTTTTAAATGGGTCATCTTCTATATAAAATCTTATGGATTATTCTTAAATTCGAGTAGTAAATAAAGATGGGTGATACAAGTTGGTAATCAGAGCTTAAGGTTGTCAACAAAGTGTTCGGTTCAAGCTTGATTGATTGTCCGGTAAGAATTAATTGCTTTAGTAGACTTACTAGAATACTAGAAAAAGGAAATTTGAATTGATATGCACGGGAAGTGTGTGTTTACACACTCAAACCCGGAAAAGTGCACTAAGCATAAATGGTTTAAACAAGTGGTGAACTTGGCTAGATCAAAATGAATGACGCATATGTCATTGGGGAAATGTTTAACAATTAGTGTAAACATTTCAATTTCAAGATTACGGAAAGATGGGAGGAGTGTATAAATACGCTCGAACCCGGGAAAATACACTAAGTAAGAAAGGTAAGGCAAGATATATACTTGACCAAACCGAAAAAGAATAACACATTATTTATGATTGAGTGAGAGTGATATAAATTTCCGTATAATAAGATGGAAATAAATTAAAAAAAATTATTGATAAATCGTGATGGATGTTTCAGTTAAAGAAATGTCTGGAGTAACCGGAGATGATTCGACATCTCAATTGACTGAACAAATGAAAGCTAAGATTTCCGAGGAGGTCGGAAAAGCTCTAGAAAATAGTCTATCACAGTATATTGATAGATTACAAACCACAATCGTGCCGATGGTGAACGATATGATGGCTGAATTGAAAGACAGCATACTACAAGAAATAGAATAAAGGAGGGTGTTGGATATGAATCCAAGATCCGTAAAGAAGTCCAAGTCTAATAAAGCTCCCAAGAAGGGAGTTACAAAAAGTATATTACATCAGTGTAGATTTTGTGGAAAGATTCACAAGGGCACATGTGGTAAGCCAAGACATAAAAAGTCTAAATGTACAGAGAGGCTTGGAACCAAGGACACAACCGACACAAGGTCTGATGCTCAGAAATCAAGGACAAAGTTGTGTTATATAACAGCCACGGAGGCTAAAGCTGAACCTGATGTCGTTTCAGGTATACTCTTGTAAATTAAATTCCAGCATGAATTTTTAATTATTACGAGTGCAAATAAATCGTTTGTTTTATATCGATTTATTTAACATCCTACCTTAGTGTTAACGAAATTACCAAGGCTTTGAAAAATAGAAATAGGTAATAATAAAAGTTCTACTGTTTATAAGAGGTGCTGAAATTGTACGTTGAGCATCGAGGTAAAAGTAATCATGATAAATATTGCCATGGGAAGGGGTGCGCGCACACTCGAACCCGAGAACGTAATGAAAGATAAGCGTCATAATAAGGGGGAGTGTAATAACACCCGAACCCTGGGAGTTTACAATAGTAATAGATGACAAGGACATGGTTATAGACTAAGCCAAACTAAATGAAACATGTGGAAACATCGTTTAAGTCAACAAACGATGTGGATAAATTCCATACAACGATATGAAACAATAACATGAAATGAATTGATTTTGTTATTGTTACAATAGGATTAAGGTTAAAGATGAGAAATTAAGACTCGGACCGAGAATATCCGTGAAAAAGAAGTTGAATGGATGATACGTATTATTCGCTACTATGAATAATAAAGTATCAATAAATGCAAATTTAGAAACTTGGGTATGGGTAACCATCCAAGTAATACATTATCAATCAAATCCTCATGAGGAAGAAAGATGATCGCAGTGATGGATGTGATTATATAAAAGCCTAGTAAAATAAACTTTATGAAAGTGTTAGAATAAGAACGGGTAAACCCCAAAAGCCGTATAACCATAACAGTGGTTTTACTAAATAAGACTTAAGAAATGGGCCTTCGGAACATTAGTAAAAGAAACAGACCTAAGGGTCGCTAACAACAGAAAGGTGGTGTTCGGATCAAATAAGCAAAATGCTTGATAATAAAGGTAAAAGGAAGCCGGATGACGGGAGCGTGTTACATTAAGGTAATAAGCCCAAGGGAAGGGATAAGAATTAAGGTAAATAAAAATATAAACCAATAAACAAGAATGTTAGGGAATAGGGGTAAAGTTTGACTATCATAAGCGATGAAGTACACACGAACAAGTTAAACAAGATGAATGAAAGAATAAAAGACTCGGTGGAATAAGGGCGACGGAATACGCTAATACTGCTGAATAAATCAAAACAAAGTCTTAATACATGCCGGAATGGCTGCTTTGATAATGACTTCGGTAAAATACCCGATAGATGGGTAGGAATACGGATCTATACATAAACCAAGAGACGGTGGCGCAGATTAAAAGTCAAAAGACTTGGATTAAGATTTATAACTAAAGGACAATAAAATTTCGCAAAAACAGAAATTTTGATAGTTATGTTCAACTATTTTAATATTGGACGGGCCGAATAAAGTATAATACTTGATATTCCAAGTAAGCGCAACCCGAATAATGAAAGTACGAAATATTACTGAACCAATGTGATAGGTCGTAAAAGAATATGGAAAGGAAAACACAAACCAATAAAACCGGGGTGTTAAAAACATTAAGATAACGAACCCGGTAACAGGTTGAAAGGAAATAGGGCCATAAACCTAATAACGGTATGAGTAAAATAAACCGACGCGGAGAAGACATAAGAAGTCATAGGGTCGGAAAGATAATCCGAAAGAAAATGAGTATAGCCTTAGACTACGGTCAAGGTCAAATGAATTTTGAAAGCGAAAATTTATTATCCTAAAATATAAAACGGAGGTGCCTTAACGCCATATGTATACTTATGCAATTGAATAAAGATATGAAAACCTAATAAAATAGCCTACGAGGCTAAGTAAAGGAACCTGCGGGTCGATAATATAAAGCGTGGGAACCAATTATGATTCTCGCGTAAAATGATAACGCAGAATAATAATCCTTGTCGTCAATACCTTGATATGATTAATCGACATGTGTTAAAGAGAAAAACATTAAACTAAAATTCAGTTTTAGTAAAGAAACAACATTCTAACAAATATAAATATTATGAGAGAAGTTAGAAAATGGTTAATACTAAAGAACATAAGCCTTAACGCCGATAGGTGTAAGACGATGCATTCAAAAGAAGATTCATAATAATGAAAAACTGACGAAGATCTAAACATGACGTGATGTGATCACGGACCCAAGAGTGGTACAGAATACAGCCATGCTGTAATATGAGTTACTGTATATGAAATGATAAACACGCAAAGGGCCGTTGACGGCAATATAGCATACCCGAATGACGCGGTATGAGGTAAATGGTGACCAATTAATCTAGGCAATAAAACAAGTTGTAAATAAATAATGCTATGACCTATGTAGAGCGCTTGTCAATATAAGACTAGTGTGAAGTAAGTATGCTAACGGACTCAGTGGATGAATGGTCAAAAGACAACCCGGTCAAAAAGGGACATAGATGGGAAATAAATGATAAAAGATTTTGGTCCAATAGAACATGTGCCTACGAGACACATATGTCAATACGAATAAAAACCTTATGCCAGAAAAGAAAGGATGCTTTGGAAAATGAGACAAAGATAGTTAGGTCTAAACCAAAGAACTACTTAAAGAAGGTTTCGGGGACGAAACCCTTTTAAGGGGGGTGGACTTGTAACACCCCGAAATTTATGAAACTTTATATTAGAATTATAAAGTACAAAAAATAAAAATAGACGAGAATAAGATAACCAGGAAATAACTAACCTAGTTAGTTAGTGTCTCGACATGTCACACCCCTTTCTGCGGCGGAAGCACGAGGTGTGATCATGAAAGGTTCTCATTGCATACGAAGAGTAAACATGCTACATGCTCGTAAAATAACATCAAATACCATGATTTGAAAACATAAGTTTAGCGTTTACATCGCTAGACAGCTTAAAACATTGTCTTAAAAGTTTACAACTTTATTTAAAGTTAAACACAAGCGACATCCACGAGCATAAGCAAGTCCGCGCGCACATCCATCCTAGTTACCTGAAATACATGTGAGTTTTTGGAAAAACGTCAACATAATGTTGGTGTGAATTCATGCAGTTTTGTATTTCACGTTTGTATACTTTGTATAAAAACATAGTTGTGAATAATCAAGTTTTTCTTGAGTACTCCACGTACTTCAAGTTATATATCAATCTTCTTGAGTACCCCACGTACGTCAAGTTATATATCAATTTTCTTGAGTACCCCACGTACTTCAAGTTATATATCCATTTTCTTGAGTACCCCACGTACTTCAAGTTATATATCAATTCTAGTATGGTATGAATTTTATATAAATACAGTATTTCTGTAAATATCAGGATTGTTAATGGGTTGCAAAGCCATTAACATGTGACACGACATAGGAAGTCACCAAACCTAAGACATTTAATTGGTATATTCTGAGACACAAAAGCACTACTCGATTCTCGCCCTCACCGAGAGTGTGGCTGCCAGGAACCCGTTAGATCTAACCTTTTGTTCTGCGGTCTAAGTATGTACACGATTAATGGTGCTTCTGTACCCTATTCGTGACACTATTTCTCATAACGCATCCTACTTGGTTCTCGTTCTCACCAAGCGCGTTTCTTTTTATCATTTCTCATAACGCATCCAACTTGGTTCTCGTCCTCACCAAGCGCGTTTCTTTTTATCATTTCTCATAACGCATCCAACTTGGTTCTCGTCCTCACCAAGTGCGTTTCTTATTATCTTATATTTTGTCACACTTGGTTCTCGTTCTCACCAAGTGTACTTCTTGTATTTATATCATACCAATTATAAATATTGTACTTTTGTACATGTATTTCACCCCCGAAGTTATAAAAACTGAAAACAGTTAAAGAAAAGGGGGAGCATGAACTCACAACTTTGCGTTCCTTGCGTCGTAAACTTCACCGGATTTGCTTAAATAACGTCGTAACCTATACGCGTTTTCTTAACGTTAGTCACTAGACTTGCGTCGCACAAGTACAGTCACTTTCTTTTGTGTATATATTCTTGTGTTAAAAATATTCTATATTTTTAACTACGTATCTTACTTATATTATTTTCTCTAAAATTAATATAAGTATCTCGTGTTTTGCACTTTGCACCCGAATTATGTATCTTGTATGTTGTATGTGTATTTTTTATGTTTATACTCCTCATGAGTATTTAGTGTATTTTTAAGTCTTAATACACTAGCACGTATAACACATACTATATACACTTTAACACACAAGTTGGTGATCAAATAATATATATTTTTCTCTCAAAAATATATACTTACTATCCATTTTTATTTTTGAAGAAATCCTCATTTCTTATCGCCAAAAATTAGGGAAACCTTGGTAATACCCTTAAATACATTTTTAGGGAATAAGTTTCTCAAAAACTTATATTTTTCTAAGTGTCAAAATTTATAAAAATTTTGACAGAGTTTCCCCTAAAAATGGAGGTTTCCCATGTTTTCAAAACATGTGTTTATTTTCTTTTAGTTCATCAATAATCATCAACAACAATTATCAACAATAATTATCAACAATAATCACTACTTTCTCCATTTCATGAACTTGAATATTTACAAAAATGTGTAGTAACTTACTAGCACATTTAGTAAGTCTTGTGATCTTTAAAAATAAGTTTAATTTCTTAAAAACTTTATTTTTAAAGAATATGAAGTTTCACAACTTCTAGTCAAGATTCACAAAAATATTTCTTTGTTGAATTTCCTTGTTACACAAGTGTTTACACACTTGTTTATTTACTAAAAATATATTTAGTTCATGTAAGATCCGAGTTTTAAACAAGACTAATATTTTTGCTTGGTTCTTCCGAAAAACCACTTGTAGATCTTTAGATCTACTAGTTTAGAACTTCATTTCATAAGAAAAATTGTTTTTACACAAGTTCATGATTAGTGTGTAGTAGTGTTTCATCATTTAACCCCTTTTCACACTTTAACAAACTCTATGCCATGATTCTTGAACATGAAAATCCGGGTTAGATGATGATCCGAGCTACCACAACATAGATCGGCACTAAATAATCACCACAAGACAAGTCTTACAAGTTTTACACAACATTATAGTTTTTATCCAACTTATTCATCAAATGATCAAGACTTTATGTAATGTTCTTGTGTGTTCTTGCTTTTTAACCAATAAACTTCTTATTAACCACTTTAATCATGAACAAGGAAGTGTTTTAGAGCACTTACTACTAGCACAAGGCTAGGGAAGTTCAAGAGTGCAAATGAGGTGGATAAAAGCAAACGGTTGAGGTTCTTCAACTTCCGAACGCACCGCGCCTCGTGAATCGCCTTCTTACACCTTCAAGTGGACTTGGAATGGATGAACTTGGATTGGAAGTGGTGGTGGTGCCTTGGTGGTTCTCGGCCGAAGGTGTGGAGAGGAGGAGAGGTGTGTGTGTGTGGTGAGTTGTGATAATAAGAATGATGGTAGTCCTATGGTTTAAATAAAGATCCTCCAACTTTCTAATATCCTTTGTGTTATGTGTCCCCAAATCCTCAAGCATATCTATTATAATATTTGAAAGAAATCCCCCTTGGGATCCCTTGTCCAACCGTCCAAGATTGGGGGGGGGTATTAGTTTCATTTCAATGTTTAGTTAGGTAATCTAGTTAGGCTTTTAAGTATAGTGCTTGGTGTTTAAGTGTATGGTGTTTTATATAGTGTGTTAGGGTGTTCGGGGACCCTAACTAGCTTAAAAAAATAAAAACAATGCTTCTAGCATTATTTTGGTGTTCCGGGTATTGTCCGGTTGTTCGGTTAGATACCGATTCGTTAAAGTGCTAAATTACACTTTTTAGTGTCTTTTAAGTACCTTCTTGTACCACCTTCAATTCCCGACACTTAGGGAAGTATTCTGGATAATAAAACGACATTTCTGCATAATATTTATATGTCTAAATGCTGATTAGAGCTGAATTGTATAAAATTCTGCACTTAAAGTGCGTTTCGGGTGCTTTTTAGTGCTTATTTTTGCTTTCGCAATGTCTATAAATTAAACCCTTATACGTACTCTTGGGTTTTAATGCATTCTTGTTGTCGAACCTACACCTAGGCTCCAATTTTATTGTCTGACTGCTTTCTGCAGTTCTGTTGACACAGTGTGTCTTACCGGTGAGTTTACTTATTATTTTTGACGCAACGCTCTCGTTTATGCATAAAGCAATATTTTGTAGTATACAACGTGCATGAATTCACTTGTTTAATCACGTGTTCAGACATTGCTGACAATTAAGCACATAATTGCAGTCATTAAGCAATAATTAATGTGTACGGAAATTACCGGTTTGGGCCAGTTGTCACACGATATAATAACACAAATATGGTTATGGGTTTTGTGGTAACACATGAATGAATTAAAAAGCCTGAATTATAAACTATATAAAAGTTGAGGGGCTTATGTGTAGAACTTGAAACTTAACTTAATTAAAACAAAATAACACACACCAAACACACACAAAGGTGTGTCTGGTCGACCAACATCAGGGGCGAACAAGAGCTTCCCCACCAAACCCCAATTTGTGCAAAATTGATCAAATTGGAGGTTCAAATCAGTTCCAAATCGATTTTCAAGCACGAAATTGTGATCTCCTTTGAAAAGGGATCATAAGGTATGTAATTTCCATGGAAAATCTTCATCCAAATTTTCTGAGTGAATTCAAGTAATTCAGAATTGATGTTGCATGTTAGTTGTTTGGAATGAAATAGTGTCTAGGGATAAACCCTAGTCAATATCTTGTTGAAATCTTGTCTATTTCTTGTGAAATCTATAATCACCATTGAAGGTGATAGGTGGGTTTTGTAGAAGCATGTTGAACACTAGGAATATCTTTGTTAACTTAGTGTATTTGATCTCTATGAAGCAAATCCAGATTTGTTGATATGAAAATTTGTCATGAACATGTGACATGATGTTTAAATCTTGGTTAAATAGTTAGTCAAGAACTTGATTATGAATTGTATGAAATCATGCTCACTAGGTGTTTGATATAATGCCTAAGAGAAAATAAATGTTGAGAATTTGGACTAAAAACGCATATTTGATTAGTGTGGTAAATTATGCGTTATATACTATAAAAGAGTTCTAAACACCTATGGTTGAACTCTATAGGCAAGGAAATCGGAACGTCAAGTGGACAAGCTAGTGGTGATACGCGTTTGAAGGGAACGCTTTGAATGTACGTAACCACGGTTCCGTTACGTTATGTTTGTTATGTATTTTTACTAGTAGACTTGAATTTAGAATGTTGTATTAATTCGGATGTCTAGTTGAAGTGACTAAAACATCACTCATTAAAATTGAGTATAAAAACGTAATCCATGGAGTGGATGTGATACGCTAAGATTGACAAGCCTAGGAATGGGTAATCATGGTTAGAAACCAATGTTGATAAATTATGCAAGTATGTAACTTGACCCGTTACGTTAAGTGAATTGTTGTTAAATTATGTATAGTCGTATTGTAGAATAGAAGTTGTGATGATTTTAGTGACCACAATCGTTACTTGAATCAATAAGATTAGAATTGGTAAGAAACCGTTTGGTAGCCATCATAATGGAGGATTTCCACAAGATGAGCCAACGGGTCGAATAATAGAGTAAATTGTAGTATTGGTGTTTTAATTAGTTAGCAATGGCAATAACAATCACAAGAGCATTAAACCAGGGGATTGGTAAGGAAATGCGGGTGATGCTAAGCCCTGGAAGATGGGCATAAAGCGCTATAGGTTTGCTAGTGAAATGGTAGTAAGATGGGTAGAATTAGAGTGGGTCAAATAAATGCATAGTGACATTTAGTCGTTCAGTCCGTAAGTTAAATTTTTGGTATGATAGTTGTAATGAGTATGTCCGAAATGAATTTACAGACATATAGGAAAAGAATCACCTAAAACGACATGTGTATTCAGGTGAAATCAACAAAATGGTAAATATAGCAAAGTTGCAGGGGCTACCGTAAGTTACGGTCTCCACCGTAACTTACGGTAGACAACAAAACAGTTACGGCAGATCTGTACTGCCTTACGGCAGACCATAGTTAATCAGCATCTACCGTAACTTACGGTGTCTACCGTAAGTTACGGTAGAGCCTGGAAAACCTTGTATATTTATTTTTCTTTCACATTTCGACGTCAGAACTGTTTTTATGCATTACATAAATGTCAAAACTAATGTTTTTAGTGGTTTTGACCTTAGGTGAGAATGTGGATCTTACGGATGGCGGTCAAGCAAGCTTATTGAAAGAACCGAACACAAATTTTGAAGCTTCTGCGTTATCTAACTCTAATAGACGTTGTTTATGATGTAACTAAATTGCTAAACAACTTATGAATGTTAAATTAGTCGGTAGTTGACTAATGTTTGTTACCTTAGAACTTTACTTTTGGAAGTTATGTTTTAAATGGGTCATCTTCTATATAAAATCTTATGGATTATTCTTAAATTCGAGTAGTAAATAAAGATGGGTGTTATAATAACTTCGGAAGGTTATTCCCTATATACTATGGTCACCTAATGTGTTTGGTTGGATCCTAATGATCGACCAAACGGTTCGGGTTCGAAAGTATAAGCGATTGTTTAGATCGCTTACCTTACGACCCTATATAAGCACTAAACTAAAAGTGGCGAGCTAAGCATGTTAAAACATGCTTAACTAAGTTTAGAAAATAGGTTTGGCATCAAAACAAACGGTTTTGATACCTAAGAGTAGTTTGGTTACAAAATACGCAAGAATGCGCATTTTGGCCGAAACTACGACTCGTCACTGAGCCAAGATAACGTGGTAATCAGTAGGTATAGTTTCTAGGGACTATAACCATCGTGATTACGTTCACGTTATGAAGTTCAAACGAACTTCGTGTTGACCATAAACTGGTCAACGCAGAAAGTCAAACAAAGTTTGACTTTTAACGCTAAATGAATAAAAGAACGAAGGAACACTTACAAAGGGTCCCCGAAAGGTTTGATTTCCAAATATTTCTCAGGTATGAAGCGTTCTCACACCTCAACTTAGAGAAAATCAGATTTCAAGTGGGTTTTGAGTTGTGATGGGTTGGGTATTTATAGGATTAGGACCACCGTTAGGATCGTTTCTTGAATATCATGCCTTGATCTCACCCGTACACTTGTCGGAATGTTATGGAACCCAAATTGGCCCCCCACCATAAGAGATCAACATGTGGCAAAGGATTTGGGAGTGGTTAACAGCTGTTAACAGCTGTTAGAAACATTTAATCTGGTCAGAAGGGGCCTCGCGGCCCGCGTAAGTGACAACTGAATCTTACGCGGCCTGCCTGGGCTGCACAGATCAGAAACAGGTTTCAAAAGTTGCAGTTTCAGTCCCAGTTATGTGTTTAAGCCATTTTTGACATGTTTAAGGCCCGTTAAGCCAACTTTAAGGCCCTAACATGATGTCTAAACATTGTGGACATGAAACATGCTCAAAAATATGTCGGATGTTGGTTCGTTTGGTCGTACGAACGCGATGTTCGCTTAATTAAGACGGAATGCGCATAAGCGCGAAAAACGATCCAAATTGCGCGACGAATGGATTTTTCTCATGCCAAACACTAAAATAAAATATTTTAGTGCTTACATAAATTTTTGGATGTCCGGATGTATTCAGAACGCAAGATATGCGTGAAAGTGCAAACTTGTGCACTTTTTGATGCTTTTAGTCCCTGAATGACCCAAAAGTTTATTTTAGCACACCGAACCCCTCAAAGCCTATTTCTAAGCTATGTAAAGGATATTTATGGTATGTTTAACTTATGGTCATGTTCCAGAATGTCTGTTACAGTTCAAATTGGCATACTTTCGTAGTTTGTCAAATTTAGTCCCTGTAAGCGAATTAACTTGATTTTGCCATACCAAAGCCTTCAAAACTTATTTATAAGTTATGTAAAGGTTATTTAAGGTATGTTAAGCCTATTTCACTATTCCGGAGTGTTCGTTGCATTAAACTGGTTATATTTACGCATCAGTACGCGTATAACCCTCCAGAAAGCGATTTAAAGCTTGAAATCGAACGAGAATTGATATGTGCAAAGGATACACATATTTATACAAATCCCAAGTATGAAATACAATATTTCATTGATACAGTATCTGTTTGATGGCCGTGGAGGCACAGGTGTCACATTTTGTCAGTGGGAAATACTGGTGAGGGAATCCCAGTTTAATCAAGTTAAGTAAAATCATTGTACAGTATTGAGGGCGATCGCGCAATTACATTTATTTCCATCTACTTTAATTACCACCCACGCTACTGTCAACCCGACTTGTGGTCATGTTACTACTCACAATGTAGTAATAAATTTTGTATAGAAAACCCCAACATACCGACAATAATTGTAGAATACAAATACTGAATCACTGTTTAATATATTATTAATTAAGTGAGGTTTCATAAAAACAGTTTGCAAAAAGGAGATTACTCACATTACTGTCTTAGGGTTTTCCTTAAGGATTTCCTGGTGATTATCTATTAATTACACATATGCACACGCGTTAGTATAATAACCCAATATTTACATTAGTAATACCCTCCCCAAGACGGTATTCCAACGACTACGTAGGGCAGAACCACGACAGCCATTACGGAACCCTGGATCAATCGGGCAGCGTATCTAATACGTAACTGGGGTTATAATACTTACAACGGGGCAGAACTTCGTTATTTAGAGGGGTATTATGCCCGAGAATAACTTATACTATGTAAAATTTCGTGAGAGAGAATTTATGGGGCGAGTTAGGACTGAAGGCCGATGGCCTCTATATATAGTGCCTGATTTGGACCTTGTCGTGCCCCGCGTAGAACTCGGCCAAGGGCTTCGCAGCCCGCGAGGTCAGCTAGGGTAGGCCCTAGCTTGTCCGATTCACACCCTAGCTCCAACACGTTGCTGCCACGTGGCAGCTCCGGGTGTCGCCCTGGTGACTTGCTGTCGCGGCCCGCTTAGGAACACAAGGGGGTCTTCGCGCCCCGCGAGCGTCCCCAAAGTTTTGTTTTTATTTTATTTTTAATTATATAAAGGTATATAGGGCCAAATATCGTATACGTGTATTTTTAGGACATATATGGACACTTTAATTATATTAGGGGTGTCGGAATAAATTTTGGAGGGTTGTTATATTAGAAGTACTAATTACAATTACGGTTACGAGAATTTGTTACATGATTTTCCTAATTAAAACATAAAAAAACTACGCTATTATTAAATTCTGCTAGATTATAAGATGGAAAAATGTCATCCGTTGGACTCTGGGTTTCTTTCTCTTTCCCTTTTCCTTTCCCTGATGATTTACATGAACGAATTTGTGATGGCATTGGATCTAAACAAACGTCACGACCATGGCTGTATGTTTGACACCGCGAACAATATACCTGAACGGGCTCTTCCCCACGAGATAAGATTCGGGTGTTATCTCTTGGACGGCCAGATTGACGTTTTGTAATATGCGGCGGTAATACACTGCTAAGGCCTTCTGGTATCACCCATTCAGACCTATGAGGCAGAGGATTAATCGATTCTTCATACGTTTTTTTGTATACTTCGTTTGAATAACACGAGAATGCATAATGACTACAGTCAGTTTCACCCAAAAATCTTGAACAGCAATCAAATGCCCACAAGGTAGACCAGAAACTTGCCAGACACGGCAGCTGCACGAACGATTCAAAAAATCAACTAAACCCCTTTTCGTACCGTCTTCAACAAGAAAAGTGTTTACCCCGATGCCTGCAACAGTCCAGGTTCTAGACCCTTCAATTTTCTTTAAAATTTTCTTCTGTGCCCACTGAGTCAGTGAGTGCCTCTCCTGCATGCCCTGAAGTCAGCGGTCATAAAACCATTTTTATAAGGACTGGCGGAAGAATTCGATAAGTTGCGTTATCGGCATCTTACGCGAGAATCTAGACAAAGAGTTAATAGACTCCGCACTATTAGATGTCATATAGTGTATCCACTGTCGTGACAATGGGCTCTTGCCCATCTAGCAAACCCAATATTTGTTAAAACCTGTCGTATTCTAGGAACGACAAGACACAAAGCATTGAATGACTCGTTAAAGTCAGACATCCGATAAGATTTACATGTCTTCCACCATAGTGCCTCGTATTCTTTTTTTTAGACGACGGCAAACACAAATTCATCATTAAATGACGAAAACACAACCCGTGGTAAACACGTGGAAACACGTTTCTAACACCTACATGTATAGAATTCGCCCTATCCGAAATGATCGCCATATCTGCTATTTCACCAACACACTCTCTAAGCTTTGAGAGAAACCATGTCCAAGATTCTCCATCCTCTGATTTTCCTATGCCATAAGCAATTGATAAAATCTGATTATTTCCATCCATGCCCACTGCTAAAAACAACGTCCCTTTAAATTCACCCTTTAGGTGTGCCGCGTCAATGATAACAACCAGTCTTAGATTAAACATAAAGCTACGAATCTGAAAATTAATGATAACAAAATAAGATCAAACCCATGTTACTTTAAAAAAATAAGAACAAGTACAAACGAAAAGGTGTAAATTACCGCAGCACCTAACGCAACAAAAACCATTTCAAAACGACTCTGGTCATCAACCAAGATGTGAGTAATGCTTCCAAGATTTGCAAGCTTCAAATTGTAACAGTATATTGGTAGTTCGGCAAAAGAGTCTCGGGTTGTTCCTTGTAGAAGTTCAAGTGCATGGCTTTTACCACGCCAAGCTTGAAGATTTGTTATCTCAACCTCGAACCTTTGTCTAAAATCTTTGACAATCTCTTTCGCTCGATATATCCTACCACTGTCTTTTAGTTGTTCCTTTAAAAAGTAACCCAAAACCTTTGGGTTAGCCTGACGGAAATGTAGGTGTGTTTGCGTCTTCGAATAGGTGTGTTTATCGTTCATATGTTTAACAAAAAATAAACTACCACCAGGAATAGCGTATGCCTTAAATCGCCATTGACAACCATCACCCATGCATGACACTTCATACCGTGTCTTAGATGATCTATCAACTTTAAACTCGAAATGCTCTAAAAAACATTTCTTTCCCAACTCAAGCTTCATCTCTTCTTTGTTATTTAATATATGACCGAGCTCAAACACTATAGATGAAAAAGTTGATTCGTTGATAGACGTTGATTTTTCAAAATTATTTTCTGAAACAGGACACTCATCATTTAAAACATCAACACTTTCTTTAATTGAAATATTTAGATCTGGAGTTTTGAAATTGTTTAAAGAAGAAAACCCAGAGGAACCAACACCAGACTCTTGAATAACATTTAATTTATATAATTCAAAAGGATTCTGCATCGCCAAATCAAAAAAAATCTAAGATCTCGATCATTAATTATATCGATCGGATCAGTAAACGTAGACATCCGGTATGACAAGCGTGTAATGTTTGGAGTATCACACATCTTAGAAACATAATTTAAAAAACTATTATATGAATGATCTGTTTGAATTTCTAAACCACGTCTCCTTGAATCGCCATCAGTAACATACTCAATGTTTCCGTTAATGACATCCCACTTCCCCCTAGTATAAACAACAAACTTAACACTCATGTTGTGAGATAATTACTAAAAAACAAATTCTTAAATTTATACTTTAAATAGTGACCCAACCTCTTTCCATGTTGTGAGATAATTACTTTAAATACGGTTTTTCACAATGTACAGTATTTAAATAATCGAAAACGTCTTAAATTAGTACAAAACGTCTTAAATTGGTACAAAACGTCTTAAATTGGTACAAAACGTCTTAAATTTAAACCGAAAACGTCTTAAAAATAGCAATCCGGCTTGAGCTGCAGAAGCCGGCTAAAGAGGGTGAAATGGCTCAAGCCATGTGGAAAAGTCTCAAGCCGTCTGAAGCCATTTGCAGCCATGAGGAAACGACTCAAGCCGCCTGAAACGTCTCAGCTAAAACGTCGAGACGTCTGACCTGAGTGTCGGACACGTGTCTGCGTTTTATTGGTCAGCCGCCAAGACGTTTTAGGATATTTGTGGGGTCTCTATGAGACGTTTGAATTGGCCAATTTGGAAATGTTGACCAATCCTTGGCCATTTTGGCTATTTTCCCTTATATAAATCATTGTTTATATTTTTTTAACTGCAAGTCTGCAACTCCCTATTTATATGTTATTCAATTTGCAACTTTATATAAATTTTAGATTGTTTAGAGCCTCATCCAAACCTCATGACCTACGACTGATCTCACTTTTTCTATCTCCCTTGCCGCTTCCATGGGAGGAACAAAGGTCGACGATGGAAGCCGCCGTCATAGGAGGAACGAAGGTTAAGGCCGTAGAAGAAGAAAAATAGTGGTGAGGTCGATGTGATCGCCCAGTCGACGACATGTGATAAAACGAATGAAGAGAGATAGACAAAATGTGTTGGTTATATAAGATTGTGCTAATTATATAAATGATTGTGTTGATTATATAAATGAATGTGCTGCTTATATAAATTAATGTGTTGT
Source organism: Helianthus tuberosus (assembly GCA_030545235.1). Taxonomy (NCBI): domain Eukaryota; kingdom Viridiplantae; phylum Streptophyta; class Magnoliopsida; order Asterales; family Asteraceae; genus Helianthus; species Helianthus tuberosus. Next base: position 40,443,127 of record CM060391.1, read on the forward strand.
TTGTTCTTGATTGTGCTGATTACATACTTGAATTTGCTGCTTATATGAATGAATAAATGTGCTAATAATATAAATCAATGTAGTGTAGCTTATATAAACAAAAGTGATGTTTTAAAAAAAATATAGAAATGAATGTGTTGAGATGCAGATTGCGAAGGGCCATATGATATTGCATCAAGAAAAGGATTTTGGGGAGAGGAGAATGATTAGCAGAATTAAAGGGATTGTTGTTGAAAATCAAAGTTAATTGTAATCTTTATATTTAATATAATTAGTTCAATTACGGAAATACTCTTAAAACTATTAAGAGAAAATTACTAGATGCGTCCCTGAGGTTTTACACAAATTGCTAGATCAGTCCAAAATCAAGATTTGTTGCTAAAACAGTCATTAGCCTTGTTTGTTTTGCTAATACAATCCAAAAAATAGACGCCGTTCAAATATAGCAGTTGACAGGGGGCAAAGTTGTCATTTTCCCTTTTAAATATTTATTCCATTTATTTTATTCTCTTTAAAACTCCAATGTATATAGAGAAAATTGCTAAATTCGTCCCTGGGGTTTTACACAAATTGCTAGATCAGTCCAAAATCAAGATTAGTTAAATGAACGAACATGAACAGAGGTCTCGTTCGTTCGATTGTGTTCGTGATCGTTCGGTAAGGTGTTCGTGAACATTCGTTGATTTGCGTTCGTTTATGTTCGTATATTTGTATTTTAATTGAAGATCTTTGTACTTACATATATTTTATGTGTGCTTTTTATATTATTAAACTTTTATTTATATTATTACCCTAACAATTAAACCAGAAAACCCTTTTTCACCTTGTTTATGCACCATTTCCTTTTCATTTCTCATTATTTACATCGGCAAATACAATCGACCCCCGTTCCACAATAAGGGATTCAAGTTCAAGTGCTACTCTCTAGGCCATCTATCTTTATCCTTCGTCGAGTTCGTCAAATTTATTTGTGTTCGTGAACCGTTCGCGAACCCGCTTATTTCCTTAATGAATGAACACGAACATAAAATCTCGTTCTATAAGTGTTCATGAACCGTTCATGTACTAACATAGGTGTCGTCTTCTATTTAAAGCATAAAATGACAAGTCAATTCTATTAGCATCTTGTGTCATCCTCATTTTAGAACAGTGGAGAGGAAAACGGAATAGGAGAAAACTATTTTTGTAAGCGAACTCAAAGGTTAATATCGTAACAATGTGTTGCGGAGTGCTACAAGGGGCGCCAAAGCCAGCCACCACAGCACTGTAAGCGCAACGCACCATTACATAAAGGCGTGAAAGTGGGCAAGGGGGTGCCAGCACGAGGGCCATCAGAGGCGCTAGGAAGAAAGTTGTGTAACTTGTATTTTTTTCGAATAACAAATGAAGTATAACCATATTATTTTGAGTCACTTCCACCCAACACCGTATTTCACATAATCCATAATACGTAGGTGAGCGTCACCATATTTCACATTTCACATAATCCATAACACATAGGCGAGTGTAAAAGGTAATATCCCATACAGCCTACGTGACTCGCTATTTTTTCACTTTTCACATTTACTACAACACAGTATAAAAATAACATGAGTTTGTACTTAAAAGGGTAAAAACATCATAGTATCCACATCAACAAAAAATAACTAATCTTGATTTTGGACTGATCTAGAAATTTGTGTAAAACCTCAGGGACGAATTTAGCAATTTTCTCTATATACATTGGAGTTTTAAAGCCAATAAAATAAATAGAAAAAAAATTAAAGGGAAAATGACAACTTTGTCCCCCTGTCAACTGCTATATTTGAACGGCGTCTGTTATTTGGATTGTATTAGCAAAACAAAACAAGGCTAATGACTGTTTTAGCAACAAATCTTGATTTTGGACTGATCTAGCAATTTGTGTAAAACCTCAGGGACGAACTTAGCAATTTTCTCAACTATTAATTTAAATAACTAATACTAAGGTGTTATGTGTAATCAATATAATCCCTTGATTAAAAATTTAGATGGCTCAGATTTGTTCTTACCGTTTTTACAATTATCACTGTTTGTATCGGATCTCAACTCCTCCATTTGTTTTATTTTATACCTTACATTCATAAAACAGAGATAATTCTTTTACCATACATTTAGGGATATTCTAATATTTGATCAAGGGTATCTAATACATATAATATAATGGAAAAAAAAACATTGCACTTCGTTAAAAAAAGTTGAGAAATATCCTATGCACCCTGCCCAACCCCCAACCTGTAGAACCGCATCAGGAACCGAAATATTTGACACCAAGTTTGATCATAAAGGTTGCCCAATGTCCACAATTAAATATACATTTGCTATATTTCTTTTCCATCAATATTTTTTAATGCATGTTCCCAAGTCTCGTTTTAAAGGGAGGGGAAGGAAAATGAATTAAGAGAGAAAAAGAAGGAAAAATGAGTTTTTTTCGTGCTCCCGGGTTTAATGAAAAGTAAAGGAAAAGAGAAGAAATCAAGCATTTTATGTGTTCCCGAGTTAAGATGAAAAAAAATGAACAATTTTACCATTATACCCTTTAAACATAAAACATTTTAGAGTAAACTGCCATTTTGGTCCCTGTGGTTTGGGCAGTTTTGTCATTTTAGTCCAAATCTTAAACTTTTTAAATCTGGGTCCCTGTGGTTTGCATTTTGTTGCCATTTTAGTCCAAAACTCAAAATCTCTCATTTTTTACTGTTTTAAGACCCCTTTTTTGTCTTTATCTGCAGGGGTAATTTGGTCATTTAATTTTTATTAAAGCAATTTATTTATTACAAAACCCACATAATATAAATACTCAATATCCCAATTACATCAAAACCCTAAAATTAACTTCAGCCGAAAAACAATCAGACGACGATAGACAATCAGGAAGATGGAGGTCCGATACAGGAAGATGGAGGTGGTGGTCGCCGGAGATGTTGCAGGTCACCGGATATGTTGCAGGTTACCGGATGGTGGTCAGTGGAGTAGGGTGGTGTTTGATGGTTGATGATGATGGTTTCTGGGGGCGGTGGTGGTAGATGGGGGCGGTAACGAAATCAGGGGAGGAGAGAGAGAGAGAGAACCGGCGGAGCAGGTGAAGGAGGTGGTGGTTCTCCGATAACCACACACCCACACCCAAATCAGACCTAGCACCAAGGAGGAACTACGGCGACATAGATCTCCGACAGTGGAATGTTGTTTGAAGAGACAGATGAGCGAATTTATGAGGACAGCGGTAGGGTCTATAGTGTTTGCCCAGTCTTTTTTGGGTGGAGGTGCTCACTGGATTGAGTTGCAGGTTCATCGGAAACCATTTTGGTCACCGGACGGTGTTGTGATGTAAGAGAGAGAGAGAGATGGGCGATGGTTGCAGGGGGTGCGAGAGGGTGGTGGCGGGTGGTGGTGCTTGGCGGCGAGAGGGGGGTGGTGGTGGTGGCAGGTGGTGGTGCTTGGCGAGATAGTGATGACGTGTCGTTTGTTGATTTTGTTCAGAAATCGAATCGGATTCAAGTTACATTAGGTAATTTATCTTGTGTTTTTGGATTGGTTTTTGTTACTTGAATCTGGTGGTTACTTGAATCTGTTTTGCAAGGTTACTTGAATCTGCATCTGCTATGATTTATGCAAGGTTTACTTGAATCTGTTTTGGATTGGTTTTTGTTACTTGAATCTGGTGGTGCTATGATTTATGCAAGGTTACTTGAATCTGTGCTGCATCTGGGTCGAGAATGAAAGAGAGAGAGGGAGAGAGGAGAGAGACAAATCACATTATTTATGTTTAATCATAAATAGAAAAAGATTTAATTCATATTTAGTTATAATAATTCTAAAATGACCAAAATACCCCTGAGGGTAAGGACAAAACAGGGGGTTTTAGTTTGGGGATTCTGGTCAAATTTCACTTTTGGACCAAAATGGCAACAAAATGCAAACCACAGGGACCCAGATGTAAAAAGTTTGAGATTTGGACTAAAATGGCAAAACTGCCCAAACCACAGGGACCAAAATGGCAGTTTACTCAACATTTTAATTAGATATGAGGGTAATTTAATAATAATAAGAGTTTCTCTTCTAATCTCTCCGATTTGAGAGGATAAATATAGGTACAAAGTTTCTTCCCTTTTCCTTACTTTCCCCTCCCCTTCTACCCTTAAAAAATCTCGGGAACATTGTTTTTTCATATATCATCTCTTTTCTTTCCCCTCCCCTGTTAAATGAGACTCGGGAACAGTTGTAAGGGATCTACTAACCCATAATCAAAAGATACGAACCAAAATAACAGAAGATATTGAGAAACCGATGGTTTGGTAATGTGTTTCATTTATGAATACTAAGTTTTGTGATTCGATTATGGGTGTGTGTGTGTGTATATGAAAACAAAATAGCAGAACCCATATTTCTATTTTGTTACAGATTACTTTTATGTCTTAAAATAATTCTGTTACAACCTTTTAGATATAATTGGTGCCTACGTACTCTTTTATAAACCATCAGGCTTGTTATTTTTGTTTGTCCCTGAAACAATAGGATCCTTGATCCTTCTCCCTCTTAGGGTTTCCATTATATAGAAAACTACAATCCCATAATTTAGAGATAATTACAATGAATATGGAAACAATAATAATTACAAAATAATCTATACAAATATATTATCTATTACACCCCCGTAGTCGAAGCCGGAGGTGATCGAAGGCTGAGACTGGATCTAAAGTCTTCAAAGAGCACCCGTGGCAAACCTTTGGTAAATATATCAGCAATCTGGTATCTAGAAGGAACATGAAGAACGCGCACTTGACCTTTCTGAACTTTTTCCCGAACAAAGTGTATATCTAACTCGATATGTTTGGTGCATTAATGTTGAACTGAATTGCCTGAGAGATAGATTGCGCTAACGTTGTCACAATAAACAAGGGTGGCAGTGGTGAGAGGTCGCTGAAGTTCGAGGAGGAGGTTGCGAAGCCAGCAAACTTCAGTGACAGCGTTGGCAACGCCACGATATTCAGCCTCCGCACTGGATCGAGAAATGGTGGCTTGCCGTTTGGACGACCAAGAAATCAGATTATCTCCGTAATAGATGCAGAACCCACTAGTTTAACGGCGCGTGTCCGGACAACCTGCCCAATCAGCATCGTAATAGGCAATTAAATGCGAGTCCTTAGACAGACCGATGGTGAGCCCGAAACTAGTAGTGCCACAAATGTACCAAATAATGCGCTTCAGGGCATTCCAGTGATCGGTCTTAGGTGCATGCATGTGGATACAGATTTGTTGGACCGCATAACTGATGTCCGTCCGGGTGAAAGTTAGGTACTGAAGAGCACCCGCAAGGCTGCGATACAGAGTTGGGTCGTGAAAATCAGTGCCAGAATTCGAACCAAGCTTTGAATGCATGTCAACAGGAGTTTGTACTGGGTTACATGAGGACATGCCCGCTCATTCAATAATCTCCCGTGTGTATGCCTGTTGTGAAAGAAACATGGTGTCTTTATCTCGTTTAACAGAAAGACCGAGGAAGAAGCTGAAAGGGCCGAGGTCTTTCATAGCAAACTCTGTAGCGAGATGAGACATGAGAGTGGCTCGCAAGGCTTCTAAAGAGGTGACGAGAATGATGTCGTCAACATAGAGAAGGAGATATGCCACCTGTGGACCCTGGTGAAACGTGAAAAGAGATGCATCACATTTACTTTGTGCAAACCCCAATGTCAATACAAAATCGGTGAACCTTTGATACCATGCCCGCGGAGCCTGTTTTAGCCCGTATAAGGACTTCTTCAGTCGACAAACGTGATCCGGAAAATCTTTACTACAAAACCCCATAGGTTGATACATGTAGACAGTCTCATGTAAGTGACCATGCAGGAACGCATTTTTAACATCCAGATGACGTATCTGCCAATTCTGTGATAAAGCAATTGAAAGTACCGTGCGTATGGTGGCAGGCTTAACAACGGGACTAAATGTTTCCCCACAATCAATACCAACCTGCTGAAGGCGACCGTCACAAACCACTCTCGCCTTGTACCGTTCCAAAGACCCATTGGATTTGAACCTGTGTTTGAATAACCACATGCTTCGAATGACATTCATGTTTGGCAACCTCGGTGTTAATTCCCATGTCTCGTTCTTAATAAGAGCATGGTATTCGTCAGTCATGGCTTTATGCCAAGCCGGTATGGACTAGGCCTCAATCGGGGTTTTGGGAATAGGGACAATGGTTGAGGCATTAAGATTAAGTCGGGTCTTGGGTTTGGTAATAACATCCATGGCTCGTGTGCGCATGGTGCGAGTGGTGGGTGGAATATTTGGAGATGGGTGGGGCGTGTGCGTGGCAGAAGGTATAGGTTGGGTTGGTGCGGCTGGAGGGGTGAGCGGATGGTGTAGTTGGGCTGATGTAGGAGATGTGGTAGGGGTAGCTAGGTGGGCCGGTTGGGTCGAGTGGGGGATGTGGGCCGAGGACGGATCAGGTGAGGTGGTATGGGCCGAGGGTGAGGAGGGGCTAGATATGTGAGGCTGGGCCGTGGGGTGTGGTGTGGTGGGCTAGCAGAGTGGGTGGTTGGATCGACATGGGGCCAGAAAATAGGGGGAACATAGAGAGGAATTCGTAAGAGGGCGGTGGGTTAATTTTGTTAGCAAACGAGAAGGTTGTTTCGTCAAAAGCTACATGGCGGGATATTATTATTTGTTGGGTTTTTAGGTTAAAGCATTTGTAACCGCGATGTGTAGGGGGTGGCCAAAGAATACGCATGGTGCGGATCGAGGGTCTAGCTTGTTGTAACAACCCTCGGTAAAACCAACACCCTCATAATATTTCCGACACCTTAGTATATTTTAAAAATGTCCCAATATGTCTTTAAATACACCCCGTATGTGAAAACCGAGCCCGAAATATATAAAATAGTATTTAAAATAAATAAAAGTTTAAATCTAGTGCTGAGACGGGCCGCGTAGACCCACTCCAACCACTTACGCGGGCGGTATCAGGGTTAAATACTGATTTCGTTGGTTTTCTTTAGTTTAGGCGGGTCGCGTAAGCCTTAGCTTACACTTACGCGGGCCGTGTGAGATCAAAATAGTGGCAACACCAGAGGCCGACACGTGTCATCATCGTGTCAAGTCTATATGCTGATCCGGACGAGCTACTTGTTGACCTAGGTTTGTCGCGGGCCGCGTAGCTCTAAGGCTACTCTTACGCGGGCCGCGTGAGAGTCGAGTTCAGCAACTATAAATAGGAGGCCTCGGATCTCAGTCGAACTCGTTCAATTTTCATTTCTCAATCTCACTTTCTGTAGTGGAGTTATTATACGCGGGTATTATATCCCCTAATTAGCAAGGTTCTGCTCCGTTGTAAGTATTATAACCCCAGTTTCGTAATAGATACGCTGCCCGATTGATTTAGGGTTCCGTAACAACTGTCGTGGTTCTGCCCGACGTAGTTGTTGGAATGTCGTCTCGGGGAGGGTATCATTAATATTTTCAAAGGGTTATGATACTAACCAATGTACATTTGTATAAATTATAGATTATATCCAGGAAACCCTTACGCGAAGTCTAAGATAGCAATGTGAGTTTATCCTCTTTTTGTTAACCTTTTTGTAATGTTTTACAAAACCTTAATTATTTTACAATGCGATTAAGCAGTGATTGAGTCTTTGTAATTCTTCAATTACTGCCGGTATGTTGGGGTTTTGTATACAAAATTTACTACCGCGAGTAGTAAGTCGGGGATGACAGTACGTTACCATTGGACGATGAGTTAGCCAATGTGTAATATGACCCACAAGTCAGGATTGACAGTACTGAATGAGTAATTGTGTAGAAATAAACATTGTGATCGCTCTCAATACTGTTTTAATTGATAAAATGTTTCTTGATTAAACTGGGATTCACTCACCAGTATTTCCCACTGACAAATGTTTTTAAAACATGTTTCAGGTAACAAAATGTGACAGTCAATTAGTAAAAAGCCAGCTGAAGAGCACTGAAGGCTTGGGAAAAATGTGGCTATAAAAGTTACCTAAAAGACGATGTTTTAAATTCAATAAAATAGGATTTATCCCTATAAGTGTATTGTAATAAGAAACTTGGGTTTTGCCCATGTGATTATTAATATTAAAAATGGTGGTTTTACTCTGATAAATATTTCCTAACTACGGTCCTGATGAAATTTCCGCTGCAAGATTTAAATAGTTGATACCACCGAAACTCTGAGTTCGCGTCCGCCCGTTCCCGGGACAGATAAGGGATCGGGGGTTGCGACAGAAGGTGGTATCAGAGCCTAGCCACTGGTCTGAGCCAAAGAAGTGTTCTGCTGACGCTTAAATTCTAAATTTTGTTAGGAAATAAATTACGGAAATAAGTGCATAACTGTAATTATTTGTTATGTGTTATTTGACTATTTGTTAGTTTACAGTATGAGTGATTAAGGACCCTCAGACATGAGTCATCACTTGTCTGATTCTCCTAGGAGTGAAGGTACCTCTTCACAGCCTGCCCTTTCTGGGTATTCTGCTGATCAGGAAGAAGGGATATTTTCCTTTAAAGCTCAGTCAGAAGAGCCATTCCCTCATAATAAACAAGGATGGTTCAGTAAGGAAGCCTTTGCTCGTAGGAAAAGAATGCGAAAGTTGCAACAGCAAAGAGTTCTAGCGGCTGCTAAGCGAAAGACAGATGCCCATACACAGGATATGCTTAATAGAAGCCTAGCCAATTTCCATATCCTAGCTACAACTGCTGCTGACCCAAGTCTGGAACAACTAGTAGCCCCACAACCACAAATCCCAGACCAACCCATGGAAATAGAAATCAAGTGGAGATGCATGATTTTAACCCAGAAGAAATCCCTAGGGTACCTGCACCAAACCCCCTAGACCCAAATTACGACCCCTGGTGGGACGATTATAGGGACTTTGTGCAACGTTACCCGATACATGAAGACACACCCATACAGAACATAGGAGCCTATCCAGGTTTGGACCCTTTAGATCCCTATTACCATGATGAATATATTAGGGAGATCTTAGAAGATCCTTACCGATTTCAGGCACTTTCACCCCCATATCAGGAACCCGCACCCCAGATTCCGAACCCAGTCCTAGAACCTGCACCCCCAATGAGTGCAGAAAACATGCAAGAACTTAGGACTTTTGGAGAGGACATTTTAGAAAGCAGTGAAAGAATGCGTCAGGTGGGAGAGCGTCTCGTATGGAAATACGATGAACGCAATATGGATTTTTGGAGAAATCCATATCCGTGATATGATAGAGGAGTTGGTAATAGTAATAATAATATAATAAAAAAATAAATAATAAATAAAATGTGTGTACGAATGCATATTACTATTAGTGTGATTCTATTTCTGTTGGTATTGTAATTTTATTTCAGTACTAGTGTGTAATAGATGCATAATAGTATATGGAAATAGAGTAAAAGTCGCAATGATCGACGTTTTTGGCTAGATTACGTATCATGTGATTAACTATTATATTGTGATATTAATATGGGGTAAATGTTTAAAATTCAGATGGCCAACAAAGGAAATCAAGGAAATCTGAATAATGATAACCAGAGTAACATTAACGTGGTTAATGAGAATCCAAGCATCAATAACAATGGAAATCAAATGGATAATAGTGTTGTTCAACACATAGTGGCATAAGGAATCATAGATGCAATGCCATTTATTATTCAAACTATCCAAAAAGCGAATAATAAAAGTAAGCATAGCAGTAAGCGACCAATTGAACCAGAAAACAGCGTGAACAATGGACCCGTACTTCAAATGCCTATTCCTAAAAGGAGAAGAACCGTGTCCTACGGTTGTTCTTATAAAGAATTCTGGTCTTGTAAACCAATGGAATTCTCGGGCAACGAAGGAGCCATTGCAACCCTACGCTGGATTGTAATTGGGTTGTCCACGACCCCCAGAATGCATGCCGCGTCCCCTGCCACGGCCGCGAGATCGACCGCCGCGTCCCCTGCCTCAGTTATAAGTAGGCTCCGATGCTTGGTGGGTGGAGGAGGGGCGAGTTGAAGTGGTGAGGGTTGTACCAGCGGTCTTGGCGGCTTGTAGCGCCTGTTCTTGTTTCCGTTACTCGATAAGGCAAAGCTTCGAGCGAGCCGTAGCGAACTGCGGCAGTGGGTCCTGACCTTGAAGTACAATCCCGATACCTTCATATTGTTCCGTGAGACCTGCGATTAGTTGGAGAACAAGTGCATCACTATCAACAGGGTGTCCCACGTTGGCCAATTGATCCGACAAAACTTTCAGTTCTTGACAATAGGCAGAGACGTTGTCGAAGTTTTCAAGACGGGTGTTGGTGAATCGGTGGCGAAGGTGAAGGACACGTGCACTTTTGTTGTCATGAAACAGATTTTCGAGAGTAGTCCACGCTTGATGTGTCGTAGTACCGGGTTTAATGATGGTGTGAACCAGGTCCTGAGAGATCGTTCCATAAATCCATTGAAGGACAATGGAGTCAAGTCGCTCCTAGACTTCGGTGGTGATAGAGGAATCAGCAGGAGCCTTGTCTTTGTCAGTGGAAGAAGTGTCTTTGGCGGGTGTGGGGCGTGGCAGGAGGTGATCGTAAACCTGAAACGCTTTGCAATGGAGTTTGAAGAGTTCCGACCAGGTAGACCAGTGGCCGGTTTCCATCTCCACGGTGACGGGGATGGCGGTTTTGATATTAGAGACCGTGACGGTCGGGTGTAGTTTGTTATCCATGAGGAAGGTGAGGGTAAGGAGGAGAAACAAAGGACGAAGGGGTGGGTAAGGAGGGAGAAGGGTGCAGCCGAAAGCTCAAGCAAAGGAGGGGAGATCGGCGATTATGGAGAAGAAGGGTTCCTGGTCTCCTGATACCATGAAACAATAGGATCCTTGATCCTTCTCCCTCTTAGGGTTTCCATTATATAGAAAACTACAATCCCATAATTTAGGGATAATTACAATGAATATGGAAACAATAATAATTACAAAATAATCTATACAAATATATTATCTATTAGTCCCAATACCTCTTTGGATGTATGAACTGAAATTGGCTTGGATTGACCTAAGCCCAGAACCAACGTTTAACCCAATAGGCTTCCCCTGTGCCGAAAAATCGAACTACCCGTAATCTAGACACCATTGATGATGATTGTGTGATGTGGAGGTAATGAATGATCGTAATATAACCCAAAGTTAAACATGTTACACAAAGTTGTGAATATGTAACGTACAATTGACGGAAACATAGATATACAAGTGATCGGAACATCGATATACAAGTCATCTATGGCGGATCTAGAAAAAACCTAAAGGGGCAACATTTCTATAAAAAGGGGCAGCGAAATCGAAAAACGTCAAATTTTTCCAAAATTTACACTGATTTTACAATACCGCCGGAGCGTTAAGGGGGCAACGGGGGTTGCCCCTTGTTCTATGCTAGGTCCCCCCCCCCCCCCCCTCACATTTTTTTTATTAATTGATGTCATTTACCCTTTTTCGCTATTCTAATTTTGAATATACCGTTGCAACATGCTTATTTTTATCTACGTTCCAATGAAAATTTTGTTCAAAATCGAACGGATCAAATATAATTGATTTTTTGTTATTTGGCATGGCAAACCAAAAGGATACCATCCGAACAACTTCGATGGTGGTACGAGCATTCATTTTTACGTGTTTGGTATAGATTTTGTTCTGATTCCGGTTCAGGACCGACAAATATTGAAAAGGGTGTTGTATTCAAAATATAGTGTTTTTTTTGTATCGTAAGTTATAGCAAGTGTCGGTGGCGTACCGATGTCGTAATGAACTAAACCAATTCCAACCAAACACATCGATACTGGTATTCGTTCTCATTGTTCTCGATCGACGTAATGTGTTGATATTATTTTTGACATGTCACGAATTTACTTTTTATTTTATTTTTTCCTCTTTTGGTTGCTTTAGCGAGTGTCAATACCGTAACGCGCGAAAACTATACAAACTGAATTCTAGCTGCGTGGTGAGGGAATCTCAGTGTTATTGTTAACTAATTAATTTATTAGTTGATAAACAAACATAAAAAACAAAAAAAAACAATAGACATAGAAAAGAAGCATGAAAGGCAGTGGCGGATCTTGCCCGTTGAACGTCCTAAGGCCGAAAGACATGGGCAATAAAAATGCCCAGGCCGAACATAGTATATATAAAAAACTTCGATCGAAATGCGAAAAAATAGCACTACGGTCGTAAAACTTGCTAGGGCCGTAACCCTGGCACGGGCCTTCTAAGAACCGCCACTGATGAAAGGGGTGATATCATATCATATAAATTAATATTCACATCCCTCTACTTTATCTTTCTATAGATACATAGATGATGGTCAGAAAAGAGTAAACTAGTTTACTTTGAAAAATTAGAATGTTCCCAAATAAAGATAAAGTGTAGTTTCCCTTGAGTATTCCACTGGTGTAAAATGGCAGAACAAAAAAAAAAGTTTATGAAAACAGTTCCCTTTTCAAAACTACTTCCCGTTAGACGGTGCAAAATTATCAAAATAGTCATGGGGGAGGGGTGGTCACTAGTGATAGAATTCTATCACTCACATTATCCAATCAACTCATGCCTTGTCATCAACCATTTTTCCATCACTCATAACCTTTTTTGATGGCAATGGTCATCACTCACCACCACACCCAACAATTTCCCACCAACCAACAATTACCCTCACAATAAAACCCATCACGGCGTTGAAAAAATAACGAAATCATCAAACCGTGGAACAATCACACCTTATATAAGAGGTGGCGGTGGGAAAATGCATTGTTCCACGCGTTGAAGTTTGTATCAGGCGTTATATCACTGACCGCCCCCTTAGTCCTGATACCAATAACCACCAACCTTTTCAAAACTACTTCCCATTAGACTGGAAGGTATGGGGGCCGGCTAGACCCGGCAAGGACCGGCGCCGGTCCCCCACACCGCCCCCCTCCATCCCACCCCGGCCTCAGCAGCAACTCCTCGCCGGTCTTGCCGCTTGCAATTCAAACATATATCCGTTGAACGGATAGATTTAATTAAAAAAAAAAAATTCCTTTTCCACTTTAAATATTTATCAACCTCTTCCATCTTTTTATACCATTTCACATCCATTTCTCCTAATCTTCTCCTTCTATCATCTATTTTTTTTAAAAAAACACTCTCATTTTTTTTACCATCATGAATCCATTCAACCCGAACAATCCCAACCCGAACAATCCAAACTTTTTTTCTAGTCCCGCTTACACTCCGACTATGGATTCTTCGTGGGGGTCTCCACCATTTACGTTCTCGGGTTTCCAACAATCACCTAACGCCTTCAATCAAATGTCCCAACTTCAACAAATGCAACAATACCAAGCATTCCAACAATTCATGCAACGCGGCTCGCTTCAACTTGATCAATTCCAATCGCAACCGCCAACTTCCCAACCACAACCCTCGGTTCACCTTGACGATGATGATGAAGTCGTCCCCGAATCGCCACCTAAAGAACTCAAGCGCAAAAAAAACAGGGGGAAGGGGAAGGCGGTTGAAACCGAACCCGTCACCGAAAAAAAAAGCGGTTCGAGACCAAAGCCGAGACCGTGGACAAAAGTAGAGGAGGAGGCGCTAGCTATCTCGTTTATTAAGTCCTCAACTTGCCCGATTGTCGGTATGAACCAAAGTTAATTTTTTTTATATAAATTTAAAACGAATTATTTTTTAGTTTTACTAATCCATTATTTTTTAAATTTTAGGGAACAATCAATCGGGTGCTGGTTTTTGGAAGAAATGTACGGAAAGATTTAATACCCTTATGGGGGAAGGCCCCTACCGTGATCTCGAATCCGTATCGGGCAAGTGGCGGAAAATGAACAAGTGCGTGAATGATTTTATCGGGATTTATAACCCACTTTACATCCATCGTCCTAGTGGGACTAGCGACGAGGACGTTCTTAACCTTGCGATAGCTAAATGGGAAACAAAAAATCCGCCTTTCCCGCACCTCCGAGCATGGAACGTTTTAAAGAAAGACCCTAAATGGGCGCCGATTCCAGATGAGGTCGCAACCGCCAAACGGACTAAAACTTCCGAGTCCGGAAGTTATAGCGCGGGAGGCTCCACCGCTCGTTGTCAAATCGACATAAACGATGAACCGGAATATGACGAACAAGAATATCACGAACCGGGACGTCCCACCGGAAGGGACAAAGCAAAAAAGAGGCGGCCGCAAAGCGCAAAGGGGCCGGCTCGAGTGGAGGGGGCGGCTCGGGTGGAGGTGGCGGCTCGAAGGCGTCTTCGAAAATGGACGACTTAATTTCCGAATTCCGTTCGTTTAAAGACTTTGCGGCCGAAAAATATAATCGCAAGATAAACGTGTCGGCCGACTACTCTCGAGCCGAGGATTTTAGGATAATGAGTTTGGATCTCGACTCGGTTCCGGAGGAGGAACGAGAGGTGTATCGAAAGATGAAGGAAGAGGTGAAGAAAAAGTGAACGTCGTAGGTTTTTTTTCATTTTTAGGAAATGTAATTTTTTTATTTTTATTTTTCGGTAATTTTTTTTAGGAAATGTAATTTTTTTTTTTTAGGAAATGTAATTTTTTTTTTAGGAAATGTAATTTTTTTTTTATGTTATGAAATGAAATTATTTATGTTGTTTTATGTTGTATTTTTTAATTTTTATAAAGTTTTTATTAGCTAATTAAATTAAAACTTAGGAAATTATAAAATAATGAGGTGGGGTAGCCCCATCCTCCATCCTCCTCAATTATCATGGAGGCCCATCCCCCACGAGCCGCCTACGTGGAGGCTCATCCCCGTGGGGATGGGCCAAACCATACCCTTTAGTCTTAGACTGGAAGGTATGGGGGCCGGCTAGGCCCGGCAAGGACCGGCGCCGGTCCCCCACACCGCCCCCCTCCATCCCACCTCGGCCTCAGCAGCAACTCCTCGCCGGTCTTGCCGCTTGCAATTCAAACATATATCCGTTGAACGGATAGATTTAATAAAAAAAAAAATTCTTTTTCCACTTTAAATATTTATCAACCTCTTCCATCTTTTTATACCATTTCACATTCATTTCTCCTAATCTTCTCCTTCTATCATCCATTTTTTAAAAAAAAACACTCTCATTTTTTTTACCATCATGAATCCATTCAACCCAAACGATCCCAACCCGAACAATCCAAACTTTTTTTCTAGTCTCGCTTACACTCCGACTATGGATTCTTCGTGGGGGTCTCCACCATTTACGTTCTCGGGTTTCCAACAATCACCTAACGCCTTCAATCAAATGTCCCAACTTCAACAAATGCAACAATACCAAGCATTCCAACAATTCATGCAACGCGGCTCGCTTCAACTTGATCAATTCCAATCGCAACCGCCAACTTCCCAACCACACCCTCGGTTCACCTTGACGATGATGATGAAGTCGTCCCCGAATCGCCACCTAAAGAACTCAAGCGCAAAAAAAACAGGGGGAAGGGGAAGGCGGTTGAAACCGAACCCGTCACCGAAAAAAAAAGCGGTTCGAGACCAAAGCCGAGACCGTGGACAAAAGTAGAGGAGGAGGCGCTAGCTATCTCGTTTATTAAGTCCTCAACTTGCCCGATTGTCGGTATGAACCAATGTTAATTTTTTTTATATAAATTTAAAAAGAATTATTTTTTAGTTTTACTAATCCATTATTTTTTAAATTTTAGGGAACAATCAATCGGGTGCTGGTTTTTGGAAGGAATGTACGGAAAGATTTAATACCCTTATGGGGGAAGGCCCCTACCGTGATCTCGAATCCGTATCGGGCAAGTGGCGGAAAATGAACAAGTGCGTGAATGATTTTATCGGGATTTATAACCCACTTTACATCCATCGTCCTAGTGGGACTAGCGACGAGGACGTTCTTAACCTTGCGATAGCTAAATGGGAAACAAAAAATCCGCCTTTCCCGCACCTCCGAGCATGGAACGTTTTAAAGAAAGACCCTAAATGGGCGCCGATTCCAGATGAGGTCGCAACCGCCAAACGGACTAAAACTTCCGAGTCCGGAAGTTATAGCGCGGGAGGCTCCACCGCTCGTTGTCAAATCGACATAAACGATGAACCGGAATATGACGAACAGGAATATCACGAACCGGGACGTCCCACCGGAAGGGACAAAGCAAAAAAAGAGGCGGCCGCAAAGCGCAAAGGGGCCGGCTCGAGTGGAGGGGGTGGCTCGGGTGGAGGTGGCGGCTCGAAGGCGTCTTCGAAAATGGACGACTTAATTTACGAATTCCGTTCGTTTAAAGACTTTTCGGCCGAAAAATATAATCGCAAGATAAACGTGTCGGCCGACTACTCTCGAGCCGAGGATTTTAGGATAATGAGCTTGGATCTCGACTCGGTTCCGGAGGAGGAACGAGAGGTGTATCGAAGGATGAAGGAAGAGGTGAAGAAAAAGTGGACGTCGTAGGTTTTTTTTCATTTTTAGGAAATGTATTTTTTTATTTTTATTTTTCGGTAATTTTTTTTTAGGAAATGTAATTTTTTTTTATGTTATGAAATGAAATTATTTATGTTGTTTTATGTTGTATTTTTTAATTTTTATAAAGTTTTTACTAGCTAATTAAATTAAAACTTAGGAAATTATAAAATAATGAGGTGGGGTAGCCCCATCCTCGATCCCCCTCAATTATCATGGAGGCCCATCCCCCACGAGCCGCCTACGTGGCGCCTACGTGGAGGCTCATCCCCGTGAGGATGGGCCAAACCAAACCCTTTAGTCTTAGACGGTGCAAAATTATCAAAATAGTCATGATACCAATAACCACCAACCAGAGACAAACATATGTCCTTTTGGCACAGGAGGAAAAAAAAGTTGTGGCAAGGGGATGAAGGGTTGGCGCAGGAGCAAAATTCTGTATTAAAAGATGGTGGAAGAGTAATGTGTTGCGCCATGTGACTCAGAGACGAAAGTCAAGCCTATGTTAACAATTAAGTCCAATTCTATTTTCATAATTCTATTAATCAATGTGATTTTTCCCCTTTTGGAGCTTATGCAAGACAACAGGAGAGAGTGAGAGGTTTGTTTTGTGGCGAACAAAAAATATACATTTTCTTGTTAGGGGTTCACCAATGTTTTAAAATTCGGTTTTTACACCGTATCAGATTTGGCTCAGAAACAGTTCAACCATGTGTACCGAATGGTTTAACTAGTTCTTCCGGACGGTTGAACCGGTACAATCGGCCGGTTTGAACCGGTTTTTAAAACATTGGGGTTCACCATTGACTACACTAATACATGTTTAATCAATGTTTTAAAAACCGGTTCAAACCGGCCGGTTGTACCGGTCAACCGTTCGATACACCCGGTTGAATCGTCCGATACACCCGGTTGAATCGTCCGATACACCCGGTTGAGTTGTTTCTGAGCTACATCTGATACGGTATAAAAACCGGATTTTAAAACATTGTGATTAATTAATCTTTGCATCCATAAAACTATCCACATACTACAGCAAGAGAAACTACTAGGTAGCGTTTGGTATGAAGGAATAGAAGACGGAATGGAATGATCCATTCTGTTGGAATGAAAAGAAACATGTTTGGTTGTCAAGTGGTAATGGAATGAAACATTCCACAAGGAATGTAAACCTTCCAAATATAATAATTTTCATTCCTTGGTAAGGTGGTGTTTTTTTTTCATTCCTTCAAGGAATGGAAAGATATATTATTATTATCCTTATTGGTTTTAATAACTCACTCACGGCCGACACCACTACTGCCATAGCTGCCGCCGTGACTACCGTCGCCGTCGTCACCTACTTCCGCCACCACCACCACCACCACTACCCATCTCCACCCCAGCTGTCTCCCGCCACCACCCACCTCCACCCCAGTCGTCACCCACCTCCGCCGCTACCAACCGTCACCCACCATCCACACATCCGCCCCTTCCGTCACTCGCCAACACCCACCACCCCCGACACCACCGCGCCACAACTGCCACCCACCCCCGCCTTCGCCGTCAGCCGCCACCCACCTCCACCACCAACCACCACCGTCGCCGTCACCCACCACCATTGTCGTCGCCACCACCTACCTCTGCCCCCGCCACCACCCACTGCCACCACCTCTCGACCATCGCTACCATTGCCACCTATCACCACCCACCGCCATCGACTACCGTCACTCATCACCGATTTTATTCCTTCGTCTATTCTTTCCTACCAAACAACACAAAGTAATGATTTATTTCATTCTCACATGGCAACCAAATAAGACATGGAATGGAAATGATCCATTCCATTACATCGTCCATTCCATTACCTCATACATTCCATTCACCCGTCTATTCCATTACGCCATACCAAACAGACCCCTAGTCTCCTACTACACCACTTACAAGATAATAATAGCCCACTACTACCACTAAAACAACTCAAAACACATAACCACTACAAACTTACCATCCAGCAAACATTACTCATCCCAATAATAGAGGTTAATCTTTCCATTACCACAAAATTCAAACATATATCAACGTAAACAGCACTAGTGACCATCTAGCAACATTCCCATAAATTCCCCTTCTTCACCAATAATACCCTCTCCTTTTTCGCCTTTTTCGCCAACCATAACCATAACCATAATCATCATCATCTTCATCATCGTCACTAAGATACTTCTTTAGGTTAATATACTTCCCCTCTTCACCAATCTCCGTCCACTTTGCCCGACCCATCACACACTCTTCATGTATCGGATTCTTACACGCTCGACACTTCACCACCTTCCTCTCATCCACCCCCATCTCCTCCAAACAAACCGTACACTTACACCCCTCTTCCACCTTCACATGCTCCTCATTCTTCTTCCTCTCATCATACAACTCAAGAAACCGCTCTCTTAATCCTTCACCCGCGAATGCTTCATCGGAGACTTGGGTGGAGAGGAGGCGTGTGAGGTCAGACTCCGGCAGGGTTTTGAGGCGGAGACATGGGTCGTTGGTGGGGAGGTTGAACACACGAACGTAGAGAAAGAGGATGTGTTTGCATGGGATGGTGGCGTCTGGGCAGGTGCAGGTGGGAGTGGTGGAGAGGGTGACGGTGCAGACGTTGCCGGTGGCGCCCAGGATGAAGAAGTCGGAGTTGTTGCGGTGGAGGAGGTGGAGAGGGTTTTCTAGTGACCGGTTGAGTCGCCGGGAAAACTTTTCCTCCGGAGAGGGTGAGTAGTACGAGTCTGAATCCATTGTGGTTGTGTAGGGATGGGTGGTGAGTTGTGGTTGATTTATAAGAGGAGGTTATGCAAATAATATATTTTTATGCGAATTTAAAGGTAGTGGATTGAGTTTGTTTTTAGGTTTTGGAAACTGACTTCCAAGATTAGTGCGATATACTTAAATTAGTAGATTATATGTTTCATGTTTTAATTTTGTCTTTTATATTATGATTTAAGTATATTTTGTATTTAATAATTTTTTTATAATATTCGAGAGGATTGGAATGAAGAATTTACTTTTTTGACATACGATAAATACAAAGTAGCCTTTTTCGATAATGCATTAGGCAAAACATGAGTACTGCCTTCATAGCCCAGTTGGTTGAGGGCCGGTTTGGTCTCCTAGAGGTCACCGGTTCGATTCCCGCTTGTGGCGAAAGGGGGTAGGACACCCGTGCGCAATGATGGTGACTAACCCACCGAGGGGGGTTTGATCCTGAGCGTCACCCCGGTTTTCACCCGCCTGTTACTCCAGCGAAGTTACTCGTGTGGAGGCAGCACGGTTTTCCGGGGGAACGCCATCCAAGTCTGATACCGTACGGGGCCCGATAGAACATCGTCGGCAGATCTTGGCTGGGGAATACCGTCTTTGACGGGATTCAGTGACAATGGGTCACTCATAAGAAAGTCACCGTTCAAAAAAAAATTAGGCAAAACATGAACGTTTATTTATAAATAGTTTACGACTTTATAAATAGTTCATTTTGCAAAGTTGTTGATTTGTTTTTCTATAAGTATAAGGTCATGGGGTGTGTCAGTAACGGAACTAGAAGAAAAAATTTAAGGATATCCCATATTTTTTTTTTACCGTACATTCATTCAATTAAATACACAATAACAACTAAAACTAGTAACCAAACCATAACCTAAAATCTAATTTCATCCCTTTTATGCTAGAATACCTTTGCTCAAAGACAGTTATAGAACTAAAAATTTTAAACTAGAGGTGCACAAGATCTTTTAGTATTCGCTAGTGTACTTGATTACCTTTCATCCCGATAGCAAAAACATCTCGGTTAAAAAAGTAAAAAAAAATAACGTTGATAAAATAAAGAATATATTGTAACTTTATCATAAGACTTCTAAACATACTCAAACCATATATATAACAAATAAAAAAAAACTAAAATGTCTATACACTTTTTTAACTTAAACAAATGATGATACATGTACAGGAAACCTTCACAAAAACTTCCCTGCATCATTTATATAGGGTGCTACTTTCTACACCCCACTATTTACTTTTTTCACCCCCTCCTCTCACATACTTACAGATGAGGCTTGCATGGAACTGACAGTTTTCCTCTCACAAGGGATATAATCAGGAAGGGGTGTGTATAGAATGAGCCTTTATAATATTTTCGCAGAAAAGGCTACAATATTGGAAGTTGTGACTTGTCTTGTCATAGTAAAAGTAAAAAAGAATAAAATATGTAGAAAGAGATGAAGGCAATTATATCAAATCTTCTTCCCTGATATTCCTCCACACTGTTGCAGAGCTCATCTTGCCACCGGCCAGAAAAACACAAACATACTGTTAGACCGTAGGGTATGGTGGGCTTGGGTTGGGGCATTTGTTGTGGAATGGGAAAAAAAACGCACGCTTATAGGGTATGGTGGGGCTTGGGTTGGAGGCATGAGTTGACACATGGGGGCATGTGAAATGGCTAGTTTGGTTTGGCCATTGAGAGCCCGTCATGTCACCTTGCTAGCCCGCCCCACGCCCGGCTTCAAACCCACACCAAAAGGGTCACGCCCAAACCCAAGCCCCAACCCAAGCCCCCGGGGTGGTGGCTTGGACGTTTTAAGCCAACCCACGCCCAAACCCAAGCCCCATACCCCACAGTCTTAACTACCTTTTCTTTATAACTTTAAACACCATTAGTTCTACCGATGCTCAGGGGTATTCTTATATTTATTCAATACATAAAACGGAGAAAAAGAAAAAAAAAACATTGCACTTCGTCAAGAAAGTTAAGGGGGCAACCCCTGGGATACTCATAGATCCGCCCCTGGGGTGTGTACTACATTTGAGGTGTTAACGGTGACATAGCATGTTAACTGACATTGGACACCGTTTTCTCTTTGTGTTAAGAGGCGTTAAAAATGTTATATTTGTTGATATGTTAACCGGATATTAAGAGATTGAATTAATTATTTTTTTTATTTTTTAAACCAAAAACCACTAAAAGTTAGGGTTAGATAGAGTTAACAGACTAAGCTATTTTTTTTTATAATGGAATAAAGTAAAATGGGGAAAAATAGATGATGTAATACTTAGATTATAAAAGATTATAAAAAAATTGTACTTGCCGTTAAAAAAAAATAAAACATGTACTATTACGTAGTAGGAAAGTTGGTGCAATTTTTCAAACATTTTTCTTTTGGGTGCAGTGTACTATTGGGTGAAATATTACTCAAAAGTCAAATCTAGCTCGGATAGATTTGAGCTATTGTGAAAAGGGTATCACTCAAATCTAGCTCAGATAGGACTTAGGAGAAGTGACTATTGTGAAAAGGGTATCACAATGAATGACATCAAATCTTATTCCAAAGTTATGGTTCAATTCATCCTTGCTCTTGAGATAATTGTTTTATTTCATCTCTCTCAGGGTGTACGGTGTGAGAGTCGGCAAAGGGCGGCAAACACCGCCGCCGACCCAATGCCGACGTGGCAAACCAAAGGAATCGGGGACAGCTTGCCGACTCAGGAACCATGCTTTTTTTGATCGTTGTTTTGTCTCCAACGGTAATAATACCGTTCAAAGTAAAAAAAAAATATTTTTTGTTTTAAAAAATTACACTATAAATACTAACCAAAATATCTTCATTATGATCCACTTTTACTACATTTCAATCTATAACACTTTCAAATATTTTGAAAAAAATGGAAGGCTCAAAGAAGGGTGAAGGCAAGAAGAAAATGGTAGGGTCCGGTTCGAAGTCGAGGGCTCAAGATAAACGTGGTTCGGGTGCTACTAATGTCCCGTTTAATCCGCAACTTGGGTTTGCGAATCAAACCCAACCTCCATTTTATTTTAACCAACCCATGCATCAACCTTTCGGTTATGATACCCAACCCACCCAAAATTGGATGCAACACGGTCCGAGGATGACTCAACCCGGTTATTATGATTACTCCCCAGAAGCGCAAAATGCTTTTGACCCGTTTGCTTTTCAAAACTCAATGTCACAATCACCGAGAGACGTACAACATGACGCCGATGAGGAGTTCGTGCCGGAAACCCAAGAACAAGAGTTAGATGATGATGATGATGATGATGATGATGTTGCGGATGAACAGGAAAGAAAAGGAAAAGCCAAACGGGAAACTTGGACGCCTAGACAAGAGGCGTTGGCAAAGGCTTTTGTTCATTGCACTTTGAATAAAAAGAAAGGCAATCAACAAAAATGTAATGTTTTTAGTTTTTTTTTTAAGTTAGATTTTATTTAAAATGTAATGTTTTATTTTTATTTAAGATGTAATGCTTTATTTTTATTTAAAATGTAATGCTTTATTTTTATTTATAAAAAGTTTATGTTTTTTTCCATTTTATCTTAAATTAAAAAAAAACAGAAAATAAAAAAAAAGTTTGCCACTCAGCAAGTGTTTAAACCGTTGCCAACATTTTTCAGCAAAGTTTAAACACTTTTGACTGATTGACATGGCGCGCTCTGATTGGTCGGTTTTTTGGTTTACTACTCCAAAGTGTTTAACCACTCCCTACACCCTCATTATCACTCATTTTTTAAATCCAGAATATTTATGGATTTACCATTTACATACAAAGAATGAGCAAACCCTTGTAGAAAAAGATGTATTTATGTAACAAAGGCTAAAACTTATGGAATTGTTCGATACATAAAACATTACCACTATCTAATTGACTACCCAACAATACAACTATCTAATTGAGTACCCATGACTTAGTCAACATTACTACTATCTAATTGAGTACCTATGACGTATTTAAGAAGGGTTTGTTTCTTAGACAAAAGTTCTTTAAACTCTTTTTAGGTTATTGGATTTTATCACCTTCAACTATTGTATATTGGTCGTTACTACTTTAAACTATCACTTTGATTCCTACCACTCACAACTTAACATTTTGTGTGTTGTGTTACTCTGGATTTGAAGTCAAAGTGATAGTTGAGAGTGGATTTGGAGTAAGGGTGTTCATCGAATTGAATAACGAATTTTTGAATTATTCAAATCGAATTTTTATTATTTTTACCTGAATTCGTATTCGATTCGATTTGATTAATATTTGAAACTCGAATTCGAATAGAATTCGAACCGAATTCGAATAAATTCGAATATTCACCCTAAACAATAAATTATTTTACATTCATTTTTTAAAATACTACAAACTAATTATATTCAACATGAAATATAACAATCTGCAAAATTAATTAATTATCAATATGTCAAAACACCAAAAATTAGAAGATAGGTTGGTTACTGGTAGCGATTTAAGTTAAGTAAAAATTTAGAAATAAGTAGCATGTACTATTTGTCAGTAGGTTTGGTAATGTTATAAATAATAAACTTATCACTTATGGAGGTAGTTCATATTTTGGTCAAGTTAGAAGTTATATGTGTGTTAATATTTTTGTGTGTGTATATACATATATCAAAAAATTATATATAAATTAAATTCGAATTTCGAATCGAATCGAATTCAAAATCATAAATTTGTATTCGATTCTAATTCGGTTACTGGATTCGAATACGAATCAACTCGAATTCGAACCTTTTTAATGGAATTCGAATCGAGTCGAATTTCGAATTTTTCAAATTCGAATTGAATTCTGAACACCCCTAAATTTTGGAGTGACACAACACACAAAATATTAAGTTCGGAGTGATGAGACTCAAAGTGATAGTTAGGGGTGCTCGCCGCCAATACACAGAAGTTGGGAGTGATAAAATTCAACAATCCTTATTTTTTGCAACTCTTACCCATCCTTGTCGGGTGAGATGGGGATCAATTTTATCGAGGACTATTGGGGTGCCAATGTGATATGACGGGAAACATAACAGTTAGATTGATGATTTTCAGGGTTGTGCATGTGCTGGTTCAGTTTGGTTCAGATTTGAGTCATAACCATAATCAAAACCAAAATTTTCGATTAAGGTATTTCAAAAATGTAGCAGTTTTGGTTAATCGGTTATAAGCATTGGGTTGGTTCAGGTTTCGATTAATAATTGAAAATTTAACTTGGGCCAACACCTTTAATTTTGAATTAATATAAATAAATAAAAGTTTAACTAAAAACAATGGTAAATTACTTTTTGAGTCCCTTTGTTTTAGGGGTTTTAACCACTTGAGTCCAAAATCAAAATGTTTAACGCCCAGAGTCCCTATAGCCACTTTTCTTAACCATTTGAGTCCAGATTTCTAATAATGTTAGAATTTTTTAGTTAAATATTGTTAAATGACCAAAATACCCTCCACATATTCCCTATAAAAACCCCATCCCCTGTATCCTTTTAATCATCCCCATTCTCCAACCACCAATTCTCCAACCACCAATTCTCCGACCACTCAACCAGAACTAGCCAACCTTATAAATCAAATTACCTCAACCACACTCTTGTTTTCCGCTATTAGTGCAGCTCGTCTTTCGTTCATAAACAAGAAATACGCCGATTCTGGACGCTTCGGTTTTAATGGATCTTTCTCCTTCCTACATTCAGAAAAAAAAAGAATCATTAGCATCGAAATTGACGATTTTAAAATAAGAGTAAATTACAAGTTTTGTCCTTTATGTATGTATCAAATTGCAGGCGGTATCCTTTAACTTTAAAATTGACGGGTTTTGTCCTTAACGTTTCAAAATCTTGCACGTTATGTCCTTTAGGCCAAACCCAGTAAGATTTTTTGTTAAAATTGGTCATGTGCCTTGCACATGAGGGCACTTTTGTCATTTTGACTCCCAAGGGACTATTGAGTAAATGACTAGTAACAAGGGGCTAACTATGTAAATGTAAAAAAAATTAAAGGTATAAAATAGAATTTCTCAGTTTCATCTGCACTTTCTTTCTTTCTCTCTCTAACTCTCTCTCTCTCCCTCGCTCTTCTTTCTCTCTCTACAAAACTGTGTTTTTGCAAAGAAAAAATAAATGCATAAATACCAAAAGAAAATTTAATGTCTGTTCAAGGTAAAGGGAAGCAAAATTGAGCATGGTTTGAAGTTTGTTGGTGATGATTATAACCATAAAGGCTGCTGGAAAAGCATCAAGCTTGGCAAGAGCTACTCTGCTTGTATTGATGACCATACAAAAGGTTAAAAGGAGACGTTGTGAACTTGTGATGATACTGATTAGAGCGATGAGAAGGTGAACTCCGGCGATTCACCCAACTCCACCTCCACCGGACCGCCGCCGCACCCACCCCTTCACCCACCGTCGCCTCTAACCCACCACAATCAACCACCCACCACGCAGTTCTGAGGAGGATAAGAAGGCGAACTCCGGCAAATATCACCCAACTACACCTCCACCGGACCACCGCCGCACCCACCCCTTCACCCACCATCAGCATCACACCCACCACCGTACACCTCCATCACCACTAAACCTAATATCTTTTTGCTGCAATCGAAGATGATTTAACTGTATTTTTGCACCTTCTATATCACTAACCACACCTTAATTAGAGTTTGATCTTAACATATTACATGGGTTTTGTAGAGAGAGAAAAAGAAGAGAGATGGAGAGAGAGTTAAAGAGAGAAAGAAAGTGCAGATGAAACTGAGAAATTCTATTTTATACCTTTAATTTTTTTACATTTACATAGTTAGCCCCTTGTTACTAGTCACTTACTTAATAGTCCCTTGGGAGTCAAAATGAAAAAAAGTGCCTTCATGTGCAAGGCACATGACCAATTTTAACAAAAAATCTAACTGGGTTTGGCCTAAAGGATATAACGTGCAAGATTTTGAAACGTTGAGGATAAAACCAGTCAATTTTAAAGTTAAAGGACACCGCCTGCAATTTGGTACATACATAAAGAACAAAACTTGTAATTTACTCTTAAAATAAAGATCATAGTAAAAATTGATAATTACTTGTTCTTGTTGTTACCGTCTTTTTGGCTTCTTGTTTGAATTGCATATACTGTTCAAGTAACTCCATAGCGGTTTTCTGCTTCTGTTCTTCTTCCAGTAGCTTCATAGCTTCATTCTCTTTTTTGTCATTACCCACAATTTTTTTAATAAACCGCTTTTTCGGTTTGATACTTCTCCTCGTAAGGCTTCTTTTCTTCATGGGTTAATGTCTTCCATTTTGCCCCTAAAAGGTTTAAAAAAGATATATAATGAAGCCATTACCTGTCCAGTGAACTTTCTGGAAAACATTGATATCGAACCCACCGGAAAATCTACCGTTCTGGCCATTACCAGTCCGGATGCCGACTCCAGAGGTTGGTCTATAAGGTTGGCCAGTTCTGATTGAGTGGTCGGAAAATTGATGTAACACCCCGAAAATGTAAATCATTTATTTTAAATATATTGTCGGTAAATAAACAAGTGAACTAACTAGGATTAAAAATAACCTACTTAGATAAAAGTCTTGTAGTGACTTATAAGTGGGTTAAAACACTAAAAATAGGAACTAAATGATAGATGAGGGATCAAAAGTGTTTAAAGTGAAACTAATTATAACAAAACATAATTTAAAACTCAAAACACACACTTGTGTGTGTGCTGAGTTCGATCAAAACACAGGGGGCGACCAGGGTTCTTCAAAACCCTAATTTTCATAAATCTCACAAATTGAAGGCTCAAATCTGTTCCAAAACGAAATCCGAGCTAAGATTAGTGATCTCCATTGCAAGGGGTCATAAGGTATGTGAATTTTATATGAAAACCTCTACTTGAAATTCTGGATGAATTTAGAAAATTCGAAATTCATGGTTGCATGAATGTTATATGATGAGATAGGAATAGTGTTGTGTCTAGGAGTAAACCCTAGACAATTATATGTGAAATCATGCTTAATTTCTGAGAATATCATGAACACCATTGAAGGTGATTAGTGGGTTTTGGGGAACTTGATAAACACTAGGATTTTGGTGGATATTCTAGTGTAATCTGGTTCATAGAAAGTAATTTCTGAAATATTGATGTTGAAATTTATATGTGATTGTCCGATTGATGTTAATTTTGGCCACATAACAAGTCACGAACTTGATAAGGAATTGTGTAAAATCCTGCCCTTAAAGTGTTTGTAAAAATGCCTCAAAGAAGGCTTAAAACTTAAATTCAAGTTAAAACGCATATTTGTTGTAACGCCCAGCGTCCCTGAACTTTAGACACTTGGCAAGATCAGTCCTTGAACTTCTATTAATTGTCAGTTTTAGTCCCTGTAGTTATGAGATGTTAATACTTTGATACTTTTGGCATGAATCTTATTGATATTAATGCTTGATTTTTTTATTCTAGATGCTTGATTCTTGACACTTAAACTATGAGACTTGATACTTAATATAGATACTTGACTCTTGATGCTTAATCTAGACACTTGATTCTTAATGATAAAACTAGATACTTGATTCTTTATACTATGAAAGCTAGATTCTTATTGTGGATTCTTGATACTTTATACTTAGACTCTTGATTCTTGAAACTTGAGAAACTATGATTCTTGACTCTTGAAACTTATTTGGTGCTTGACTCCTTAGACTCGTGTTGGTGCATTCATCTGTCGTCTTCGTCTTATATCGAGTCTTGCATTCGTTGCAGATTTAAACAAGTGTGACATCATGAATATGACATCATCAGTTAAACAAATGTGCATGAAACAAGAATGTATAGTCTGTCCTCTTGAAAGTCAAATATGAAGGTTTAGCTTGAATTGGTTTTTAGGAGGTTTAGCTTGAAACTGATATTGGGGGTTTAGCTTGAAACTGACATGTGTGTCTTCAAGCTAAACCTAGAATAGTATAAATAGGGGAGTGGTCTTGTCATTTGTAACAGTAGTGAATTCCATACCGAGGTGCTGCCGGTGTGAAGACTGATTGTAATTGCTATAATATCAATATAATCAGTGTTTAAAGTGATAAGCAAGCAGTTTCGACGTCGGTTTCTTATTTTCCGCATCTGAAACTGATAAAATTTCTTCTGAACGAACTCGTTTGGGTCACAAACCGATCCTACAAGTGGTATCAGAGCTCAGGAAGAAGAGCTCTTGCCAATTCAGCTGCGTTTTCTGGTTTTCTACACCTTCTTATCAAATTGAACATCATTTTACAGTCAGAATCGGTTCAGTTTTGCACATCTTGCTCGGAATCGTATATTGACAAATCCTTAAAAGTTTCAAGTCCAAATTCGAACTATATCTTGATAAAATTGTGATTCAGCTCGAAGTTGATCGAAGATATGATGACATCAGCCTGATTCCGCTCTTGAATTGATTCTAATCCCGCTCCAAAATCGACTTTCAGGCTGATTTCGCTCCTAAATTGCTCCTGATTCCGCTCAAGAGTAACAAAATCTTGATTTCGCTCCAGATTTTATCTTGATTCCGCTCAAAATACTTTAATTGGTTGATTCCGCTCCAAAGAATGTTTTTGATTTCGCTCCTGAGTTAAATCTAATTCCGCTCCTAAGTATCAAAGTCAGATTTCGCTCCAAAGTATGTTGAGATTCTGCTCCAAAGTGTTTAGGTGATCAGAATTATTTCAGGTTGCATGTGATCATTAAACGTATTGTCGGCTATTATATTTGTTTGTTTGGATCAAGGTTTACATGTGAAGGAGTGATTGCATGTGTTTCTCGATCAAATAAAATAAACGTGATGTCAGCCTAGTGAGTGTTAAGGAGGCCCAATCATATTCATTTGTTCATTGATAATTGTCGGCCACTACTCAGTTTGTGCATGTGAATTGTTTTGCCTTGAAAAAGAAATTGTTTGCTATTGTTAATTGAGGTTTAATCAGAGTTAATCAGTATTCCGCCCAATTTCAACATCATACAAATCAAAAGGCCCAATCACAATATAAGATCAAGTTTGAAAGTGCGGCCCAACAGAAGATATATTGAGTTTTTCAAGTCATCGACCTATTTGAGTATTTCACAAAGTGAACCAGATTATTTGAAACTGTGTGTTTGTGAATTTTTGAAAATTGAACAATGGACAACGAGTTTTATAATGCTTTTGCTAGCCCGATTACTATCACTCAGAATACATTACTTGAGAATGAAACGGGGACATCACAGAAACCACCAAAGCTCTTGGATATTGATGATTACAATGGTTGGTCTGAACGTTTTGGAAATTGGGTTGAAGTTTATCACTTGGATGCATGGGATCACACTGAAGAACCATATGAAAATCCCACAAGGAATGGTATTCAGTTAACAGTCAGAGAAATGAGTGCTGATGAGAAAAAGAAATATAGAGATGAAAAATTGATGGTGAGTTTACTTCAGCAAGCGATTAAGGAGGACATTTTGATTTTACTTCAACATGATGGAAGTGCTTATTCGATCTGGACTGAATTGGAAGCAAAATCTGTAGGAAGTGATGATATGCTTAAAAACAAAATGTCACTCATGAAGAAAGAATTTGATCTTTTTCGAGGATTAAAATCTGAAAACACCAAGCAAATTATTGAAAGATATTGTAACTTGGTGAGAAATATGTCGAAGTTGGGAATAAAAAAGGATACTGATGAGCTGATTGAGAAACTTGCTGATGCACTACCACATGAGACTTGGGGAACTTTCCTGATGATGCTGAGAAACAATCGAAAGGAATATAAAAAGTTAACATTGGGAGAGTTCATCAAACACTTGGAAGCTCAAGAGATGGAGCAGAGGAAGATTGCTCGAATGAAGAATTATGATGGAGAACAAGACATCAGCTTGTACTTTAAGAGTGGTGTTAGTGAAAAGACTAATCTCTCTCCAAAGGTTGAAACAGCTTATAATGCAAAAGGTTCTTCGAAAAAATCAACTCAAGGATCAAGCAGCACATCCGGATTTTCTTCATTTCCGACATACGATCCTCAGTTCACTACAACAAAAAGTGGAAAAGTTCTTCAATGCAACATTGCCTTAAAGCTTGAGAATGATCAGAACTATACAGAGGAAGTTGCTAAAAGCCACATGTCGTTGTTGGTTACAGTGCTTGAGTCTTATGGTGGATTAGTGGCAGGAAGGATCGGTAATCCAATGCTCACGAAAGAGGATTACGATCAAATTGATGCCGAGGAAATGGAATTAATGGATATTAAATGGTGCATGGCTAGTGTGTTGAGACGGGCTGAAAAGTTTAAACAAATCACAGGCAGAGATGATTTTCGCGAGGCACATGTTTCACCTTTAGGTTTTGATAAAACTAAAGTTACTTGTTTTCGTTGCAGGGAAAAGGGGCATTTCAAGAGAGAATGCACAAATCGAGAAGCGAGTGGAGCTCAAAATCCCTTCGGAAACAATGATTATCATAAAAAGGCGATTTATCATCAAGTCACACCACAGCCATATCAACAACAACAAGCATCGCATCAAGCACAAACTGCACATGGAAGAATGGAGATTAAAGATTCAAAGAGAGCTTGTCTGGGGAAGGATAGTGGATTCAATTGGGATAATTACATTCCAACAAATAGCAAAGTGTGTCTGGCAGATCAAGACGATGAAAAGTTAGCTGAAGGTTTCAATTGGGACAATTTTTGCTCAGATCAAGAATTAATAGCTAAAGAGATGTCCAAAGACACGTCAAATTTTAAAGCTTTTATTGCTAATGCTTACGATCTGAAATGGGCAGAAAAATCAGAAAGGTCAGGGAAGCTGAAGAAGAAAAATGGAGAAAAATTGAAGAAGAAGAAGAAAGGTTAAAAGTTGAAGCTGAAGCCAAGAAAAAAGAAAAGAAATGAATTTTTTCAATCAAACAGAACAGTCAAAGATGTTCCAGAATTTGAAATCAAAGTTGATACTGAAGCAGTCAAAGTTCCTGAAAAGTGTTTGAATTGTGATTCTTTGATCAAGCAAAACAATGAACTGTTGCACAACATTAACAGATTAAAAGAATCGTATGATACATTGAACAGAGAAATCAACAAGTACACTGATTCAAACTGTGAACAAGCTGTAGCAATGAATACACTCAAAGGAGCTTACATGAGACAACTTGATGATGTCAACTTCTACACAAAGAAATGTGCTGATCTGGAATTGATGCTGGCAACACAAAGAATAGAAACTGAGAGAGTTAAAAATTTATTAGAAAGTTACTCATGTTCTACTTTTGTTGTTGACAGGATTTATCCAATTGTGGAACAAATGAAGACGTTTGAAGAAGTGAAGACTTCAGAAGAAAAGAAGTCTGAGACAAAAGGAGATGATGAAGTGAAAATTTCTGGTGAGAAACCAAGTGTTGTCTATAACAAATGTCCACCCCCAGTCGAAAATGGATATTTGTCTCGAAATCCAAATTCTGAAAGAGTCAAACAGGCAACTAACTTACAGTGGGAGTCTGTGTCGTCAGATAACTTACCAGAAAATATTGATATCACGTTCACATCGTCTGATACTGATCATGAGTCCAAGTTGATAAAAAGTGTGGTCGATCAGGTGTTAGACAAAGATGACATAGAGGAGTTAAAACTGGAGTCCAAATCCGAGTCAAAGTCTGGGTCCGATAAATCAAAGTCAACAATCAAAAAGGACAAACGGGTTTATGACAAAGAGTTTTTGTTATCAAGATCTAATTTGGATGACGAACCGATCAAAGTAGCATATACTTTGAAAGATTCTGACAAATTATATTGTGATGAGATTTTTCCAATAAGAGGTGTTAAAACTGAAATGATTAAAAAGGTTTTCAAACTAACAGAAATCAACATTTCTGAAATAAAAGATATTAATCTTTCTGCAAATCCAAGACCTTACACTTCAAGAGTGCAACAAAGATTAAACAAGAAAAAAGGAAACAGTTCTGGTTCTGGTATTCATAAAAAACCAAACCATAACTGTAATTTCAAAAAGAAAGGATTAGGATTTAATCAACCGAAAAATTATAAAAATGAAAAAAAATTTAAACCAAAAACTGTGTTTGTTTCAGGAAATTCTTTAGAAGCTGAGAAAGAGCAAGCATTCAGAAAGCAGACAAATCAAGAATTCCTTGCAAAGAAGCAAGATGAGATGAAGAAAAGTGTTATTCAGAATAAGACTGAGACAAGAACCTGTTTTCAGTGCAAAACTGCTGGTCATATTGCTAGAAATTGTCCGAAAACATTCAAACCAAAACAGGAAGTCTCTGGTAAAATGAAAGAAAAAGTTGTTGAGAAAACTGAACTTACAATCAGAAAGTTTATAGGCTTTGAAAATTCAACTTTTGAGGTTGGAGAATGTTCAAAGAAAAACCAAATATGGGTGGTTAAGGGTTCAGGAAACAGTTCTGGTGATGAATCTGATTCCATAAAATCAGAGGAGCCAAAAGTTGTTAAAGAAAAGGTTGAGAAATCAGTTCCGAATGTGGATGATGTGAATTTTCAACCTCTGCGGGCTGAAAATTTTAAAAAGAAAGTTGGGAAATTTGAAACTTCAAATCAATTTTATTCTGATAAGAAAAAATTTGATGTTGATAAGGCTTTCAATGGAACTGTGAAACACATTTTTGGAAAAATGGTCGATGGTAAGGCCAAAGGAGTGAAAGAATTTTATGCTTCCAAAAGAAATGTTCACAGGTCGGTTGAAAGTAAAAATGAAGAAGAGTTTGTTTCACCCAAGGAAGTTCAGGCTTGGGTGGATATATTTTTCAAACAGTAAAAACCTGACTTGCCGGAGATCCCAAGTTTGTAATCGTGGATCAGGAATCGGCATTTTTCTTAATAATTGTTAATGAAAATGAATTTAATAATGAAATTTTGGCAATTCATACTGCAGGAATAGCCGGAACTCCCAGGTTGATAAGTGTGGAGTAGGAATCGACACCTTGAGAATTCAACCAACAGATGATGATTGGTTGAAAATATTGGATTGATCTTACAAGTGGTAAATCAGGGACATTAAGTTGTATCTGATTTCCTACAAGTGGTTGAAAAACAATGTGATGAACCAATCCCCTAACCTACAAATGGTTAAAATCAATCAACAAAACTTATTTTCCGGAAAAACCATTTGATTAAAACAAACTTAAGTGTTTTGAAATCATAATGGGAAAATAGTTTGTTGTGAGGGGGAGTTCTGATTGTTTATGCCAAGTGGATGGCGAATTGAGGCAATTCGATATCAGTTGTCATGTTCTTGTACAGTTTGTTTTAAATTTTCTTTAGATGTATTTGTATTTTAGGGGGAGTATATTTTTTCAGAAAATCCAAAAACATTAGAAAATTTGAAAAAGCCAAAAACATGATAAAATGAAAAATGAGTTGTTGTTGCATAAAAGAGGAAATGATAGTACATCAGTGGACTGTCACAACACGCTAAAGAAATGGAAAGTTAAAATGTGATAAACGGTCTCACTAAAGATGTAACGATAGTGTAACACCCCGAAAAAATATAAAACTTTATATTAGAATTATAAAGTTTAAAAAAACGAGAATTTATTAACTAGGAATTTTAACCTAGTTAGTTAATTTCTAGAAATAACTTAAAGTAGGGTGAAAAGCAACTAAATTAAATGTTGATTAAAATGGAGGGGCTTAATTTGTAAAAATTGAAACTTAAGTTTTAATTAGACAAATAAAACAAACCAAACACCCCCAAAAGGAGGTGTTGGTCGTACAGAACAAGAGCAGGGGCGACTCCCCACTCTCAAACCCCTAAAACTCACTAAACTCGCAAATGGAAGGCTCAATCCAAGTTGAAATCGAAATTAAAGTGTGGATTATTGATCCTCATCACAAGAGGATTACAAGGTATGTAAAATTTCATGAAAACCCTCAACTTGAATTTCTCATGTAATTGGGAAAATCTGAAAATATAGTTGCATGTATGTCTTATGATGATCTAAGAACAACTATAGTGTCTAAGGACAAACCCTAGGCAAATACAAGTTGAAATCATGTTAAATTTTAGTGAAGATTATGAACACCATTGTAGGTGATTAAAGGTTTATGTGTAAATTGATGAACACTAGGATATTGGGTGTTGTTCTAGTGTAATTTGACAATTTTGAAGTGATTTCAGAAATCTAGAAGCTAACAATCATGTAAAATGTTGATTGAGGAGAAATTAGGGCTAAATGATAAGCTAGAAACTTGTCATATAATCATGTGAAAAATCTGCCCTTAAGGTGTTTGTGAAAATGCCTCAAAGAAGGCTTAAAATAGAAATTTAAAGATTAAACGCATAATTATGATGTTTCGGTGTATTATGCGATGTAAGGTTTAAAGAGAGTTCTAAACATGTCTTGAATTGAACTCTATAGGAAAGGATACCGGAACGTCGAGTGGACAAGCCGGTGGTGATTTGCGGTTGAAGGGCGTACACTAAGGTATGTAACTTGATCCGATACATTCGTTGAATTGTGAATAAACTATGCGTTATTGATAGAATTTATATTGATTATGGTTGGAATGTGAATTGATAGACTTAGTATAGTCAACGAACCAAATTGGTAGTCATCATAAGTGGATGGTTCCACAAGATGAGCCAATGAATCTATTAGTTGTGAAAATTGTAGTTTTAAACGTTCTAGTAGTCGATAATGGCGATAATAATCACAAAGGCATTAAACCATGAAATTGGTAATAAATGCGGGTGATAATAAGCCCCGGATGTTGGGCATAAGGCGTCATAGGGTTATTAGTTAAATGGTAGTAAATGTGTAAGAATAGAATGGGTCGAATAATTATATAATGACATATGGTCTTTCGGTCCGTAAATAAATTTTTCGGTATGATAATCGTAATAGACACGTCGGTAATGAATTTACAGACGTATAGGAAAAAGAATCACCTAAAACGGACTTACGAGTCAAAAGTTATGCACATTTGAAGTTAAAAACTGGAAATTCCGGAGCTGGCAGCAAATGCAGCTCACAAAACTGGAGGTGCTGGAAAACGTGACCCCCCGCGCCACGCGGAAGGTCACTTGGAATGTGCCGCGACACGCGGGAGGTTCTCGCGGGGCGCGAGCGACCTGATCCGGAAACTTTCATTTGTTTTCAATTGTTTTGATCCTAGATTTCGATTATACGTGTTATATTATTGTCAAAATTAACCCTTGATGTGGTTTTGACATTAGGTGATGTTGGTGAACTTACGGAAGGCGATCAAGTAATGATGAAGAACCGAACACTACATTTTGAAGCTTCCGCAATGTTTTAAAACTTTAGTACTTTTGTGTATGGGTTGTAAACACTAGTTAAACAACTTTTGAAATGTTTTAACTTAGTCATTAATTGACTAAGGTTGATTTTACTTATGAACTTAGTTAATGAAAGTCATGTTATTCAAACAATATTTTATTTGAAATGGTATAATCTATTACTAAAATCAAGTAAAATTAGACGGGTGTTACAAGTTGGTAATCAGAGCTTAAGGTTGTCAACAAAGTGTTCGGTTCAAGCTTGATCGATGGTCCGGTAAGAATTAACTCATTCTGTTAGTAGATTATGTCTTATGTAAGGAATGAGAAACAAATTATTATGCATGGGAAGAGCGTGTTAACACACTCAAACCTGGAAAGTGCATTAAATGTGAACGGTTAAAGCAAGTTAGGAACTTGGCTAAACCGAAACAAAAGAAGCAATGTCATGAATGAAATGTTTAACGTTTGATGTAAACATTTCAGTTTCAAGATGTCCGATGGGAATGATGATAATCTGGTGCAAACAAGCACTGAACAAATGAAAGAGATAATTGCCGAAGAGGTAGGGAAGGCAATTGAAGGAAGTCTATCCAGGTTTATAGACAAAATTCAAGGCACGGTGTTGTCGCTTGTAGAAGAACGAGTTAAAAGGTTGGAGGATATTGTCAACCTTATGAAGGAGAAAACGGGAGAACGCAAAGGGTGTTCATACAAGGAATTCATGGCGTGTAAACCGCCAATTTATAACGGGGAAGTCGACCCGATAATTTTCCAAAGATGGTTGGGTGACATTGAAGGAGTGTTTGAAAGGACCCATTGCGACGAAAGCGACTTCGTTGCTTACGGAACGGGTCAGTTAAGAGGACAAGCCAAGGATTGGTGGGATAACAAAAAGAATGAAATAGGGGCCGAAGCGGCAAGGACCATGACATGGGAAGAGTTTAAGACACCATTTCTTAAACATCATAGTCCCAAGGCGGTCATTAACAAAATCAAGGAAGAGTTCATGCAACTTAGGCATAAGGGTGAAACCATAGACAAGATCACGGCGATGTTTATGGACAAGATGAAGTTTAGTAGTGAGTTGGTGACGAACGAAGAACAGAAAATATACTACTACTACAATATGTTGAGCGCTGAATATAGGGAGTTTATGACTCCTTCAAAATACGAGACCCTTACCGAAATCATTAATGTTGCTCGAGAACGGGAAATCGAGTTGAAGAAGCAAGTTGAAAGAGGTGAACGGAGGGCACATGATGTGAATCCAAGCCCGACAAAGAAAGCCCGAACTGGAGAATCGGGGAAGAAGGTAGATACTAAAGGTGGGTCGCCAAGTTGTAAGGTGTGCGGGAAGGGACACAAAGGGGAATGTCGGTTCAAAGACAAGCCATGCCCTATATGTAACAAGACGGGGCACACGGCCTCGCTATGCCCGGGAAAAGTCTCTATTTGCTACAAATGTTATCAACCCGGCCACAAAAAGTCCGAATGTCCGGACTTAGTTGGAAAGAGAGATGTTAAAGAATCTCCAACAGAAGCTCCCAAAGCGAAGGCGAGGTCCTTCCAACTTACCGATGCTGAAGCGAAGACAGAACCCGATGTGGTTTCAGGTATATTCACAATTAACTCAATTCCAGCACGTGTATTGTTTGATACGGGTGCGAATAAATCCTTCATTTCGCATGGATTTATTCGACATCCTTCATTTGTATTGACGAAATTACCTGTGCCCTTAGAAGTTGAAATAGGGGACAACAAAAGTTTTATAGTTTGTGATGTTTGTCGAGGCTGCAAATTAAGCATCGACGATGAGGAATACTTGATAGACCTAATCCCGATGTCAATGGGGGAATTTCAAGTAGTCGTTGGGATGGATTGGCTAGCCCAGCACCATGCAAAAGTCGTGTGTTTTCGTAAAGAGATAAAATTAACATCTCCGAGCGGGAAACACGTTACCATTTATGGCGAAAAAGGAGGTAACCCCATAGTGTGCTCAATGTTGAAAGCTCACAAGCTTATGAAGCAAGGATGCAAGGCGTTCATGATATACGCAAATGAGCCCGAGAAAGAATCACGGAAGATTGAAGATGTACCGGTAGTACGAGATTATGGAGATGTGTTCGGAGGAATTACCGGGGATACCACCTGAACGGGAAGTAGAGTTCGGGATCGAATTGATTCCGGGTGCAAAACCCGTAGCAAAGGCCCCGTACCGACACGCACCGTCGGAGTTACAAGAGTTGATGTCCCAAATTCAAGACCTGCTTGACAAGGGATTCATAAGGCCGAGTGTGTCTCCTTGGGGCGCACCGGTATTGTTCGTGAGAAAGAAAGACGGGAGCATGCGTATGTGTATCGATTACCGGGAGTTAAACAAACTCACGGTAAAGAATCGATACCCGCTCCCGAGGATAGATGATTTATTTGACCAATTACAAGGTGCGAACTGGTTTTCAAAAATTGACCTTAGATCTGGGTATCACCAACTAAAGGTCAAAGAAGAAGATGTGCCGAAGACGGCTTTCCGCACGAGATACGGACATTACGAATTCCTCGTGATGTCATTTGGGCTAACAAACGCACCCGCGGCTTTCATGGACCTCATGAACCAGGTTTGCAAGCCAATGTTGGATAAGTCGGTTATCGTGTTTATCGATGACATCTTGGTGTATTCGAAAAATGAAGCGGAACATGCACACCATTTACAAGAGGTGTTGGAGACACTTAGGCGAGAGAGGTTATATGCAAAATTCTCTAAATGTGCCTTTTGGTTACGAGAGGTACAATTTCTCGGCCACATCATAAGTGCCGACGGAGTATTGGTGGATCCGTCCAAGATCGAGGCTGTGTCAAAATGGAATCCCCCGAAGAACCCTTTAGAAATTAGAAGCTTTTTGGGGCTTGCGGGATACTACAGGAGATTCTTTCAAGATTTCTCCAAGATTGCGTCACCGCTAACAAAGCTAACCCAAAAGAAAGAAAAGTTCATTTGGGGTGTCGATCAAGAAAAAGCGTTTCAAACGCTAAAGGAAAAGTTAACTCAAGCTCCGGTACTGACATTGCCGGACGGAGTCGAAGATATGGTGGTTTATTCGGATGCTTCACTATCGGGGCTCGGATGCGTTTTGATGCAACGGGGCAAAGTTATAGCTTATGCCTCGAGACAATTGAAGATACACGAGAAGAAATATCCCACGCACGATCTTGAATTGGCTGCGGTGGTATTTGCCTTAAAGATATGGAGGCACTACTTATATGGGGTAAAGTGCACTATATTCACCGATCACAAGAGCTTGAAATACTTCTTCGATCAGAAGGAGTTAAATATGCGACAAAGGCGATGGCTAGAAACGGTGAAAGACTTTGATTGTGAAATACATTATCACCCCGGAAAGGCTAATGTGGTGGCGGATGCTCTGAGCAGAAAAGCGGACTATGTCCCAATACGAGTAAGGTCGATGCAACTCGTGGTGACCTCGGGTATACTTGAACGTATTCGAGAGGCGCAATTAGAAACAATGAAAGAAGAGAATTGGAAGAAAGAAAGAATAATCGGTCAGTTGAAAGATTTGTCGGATGGGAATAACGGGTTGAAGACTCGATCCAGAAGGATATGGGTCCCACATACTTGTGGGGTGAAGGCGCTTCTACTTAATGAAGCTCATAAATCTCGATATTCAATTCATCTGGGTGCGACCAAGATGTACAATGATCTGAAACAAAATTATTGGTGGCCTGGAATGAAGAGGGATGTGGCAAAGTATGTGGAAAAATGCTTGACATGTTTACAAGTCAAGGCGGAGCATCAGAAACCATACGGCAAACTCCAACCGTTAGAAATTTCGGTTTGGAAATGGGAACATATTACAATGGACCTCCTAACCAAGTTGCCTAAAACAAATCGTGGTTTTGATGCCATATGGGTAGTGGTGGATAGATTGACGAAAAGTGCTCACTTCATTCCGATCCGTGAGACTTGTACGTCAGAAAAGATGTCAGAGGTTTACACGAATGAAATAATAGCACGTCATGGGGTGCCGGTATCCATCGTGTCTGATAGGGATACCCGGTTTACTTCAAATTTCTGGCGAGATTTCCAAGAGCAAATGGGAACCAAATTGTTCATTAGCACTGCGTACCATCCTCAAACGGATGGACAGAGTGAAAGAACGATACAAACATTGGGGGACATGCTACGGGCATGTATAATCGACTTTGGAGGAAGTTGGGATGTTCACCTACCGTTAGTCGAGTTCTCATATAATAACAGCTACCAATCTAGTATTAAGATGGCACCTTACGAAATGCTTTATGGTAGGAAGTGTCGAACCCCGGTATGTTGGGGTGAAGTGGGACCACGTGAACTCGCCCACCAAGATATAGTACGAGCCACGAATGAAAAGATTGAAATAGTTCGGGCACACTTGAAAGCGGCTCAAGACAGGCAAAAGGCGTATGCTGATAAAAGGAATAGGCCAATCGAATTCCAGGTTGGCGACATGGTCATGCTAAAAGTTTCCCCATGGAAGGGCGTTATTAGATTCAGAAAAAGGGGAAAGCTAAGCCCGAGGTTTATTGGGCCATTTAAAATTATCGGAAGGGTTGGCAAGGTAGCTTACCGCCTTGAGTTACCGGAGGAATTAAGTGGGATTCATGGCACGTTTCACGTGTCACAATTACGAAAGTGCCTAGAAGACGAAACGGCCTATATCCATTACGATGATATCGAAGTGGATAATAGTCTGAATTATACGGTGAGACCGGTGGAGATTTTAGATCGAAAGATCAAACATTTACGAAATAAACAAATTGACCAAGTCAAAATCAAATGGGAGCATAGGAAAGTTGGGATGTTCAAACATTGGGGGACATGCTACGGGCATGTATAATCGACTTTGGAGGAAGTTGGGATGTTCACCTACCGTTAGTCGAGTTCTCGTATAATAACAGCTACCAATCTAGTATTAAGATGGCACCTTACGAAATGCTTTATGGTAGGAAGTGTCGAACCCCGGTATGTTGGGGTGAAGTGGGACCACGTGAACTCGCCCACCAAGATATAGTACGAGCCACGAATGAAAAGATTGAAATAGTTTGGGCACACTTGAAAGCGGCTCAAGACAGGCAAAAGGCGTATGCTGATAAAAGGAATAGGCCAATCGAATTCCAGGTTGGCGACATGGTCATGCTAAAAGTTTCCCCATGGAAGGGCGTTATTAGATTCAGAAAAAGGGGAAAGCTAAGCCCGAGGTTTATTGGGCCATTTAAAATTATCGGAAGGGTTGGCAAGGTAGCTTACCGCCTTGAGTTACCGGAGGAATTAAGTGGGATTCATGGCACGTTTCACGTGTCACAATTACGAAAGTGCCTAGAAGACGAAACGGCCTATATCCATTACGATGATATCGAAGTGGATAATAGTCTGAATTATGCGGTGAGACCGGTGGAGATTTTAGATCGAAAGATCAAACATTTACGAAATAAACAAATTGACCAAGTCAAAATCAAATGGGAGCATAGGAAAGTTGGGATGTTCAAACATTGGGGGACATGCTACGGGCATGTATAATCGACTTTGGAGGAAGTTGGGATGTTCACCTACCGTTAGTCGAGTTCTCGTATAATAACAGCTACCAATCTAGTATTAAGATGGCACCTTACGAAATGCTTTATGGTAGGAAGTGTCGAACCCCGGTATGTTGGGGTGAAGTGGGACCACGTGAACTCGCCCACCAAGATATAGTACGAGCCACGAATGAAAAGATTGAAATAGTTCGGGCACACTTGAAAGCGGCTCAAGACAGGCAAAAGGCGTATGCTGATAAAAGGAATAGGCCAATCGAATTCCAGGTTGGCGACATGGTCATGCTAAAAGTTTCCCCATGGAAGGGCGTTATTAGATTCAGAAAAAGGGGAAAGCTAAGCCCGAGGTTTATTGGGCCATTTAAAATTATCGGAAGGGTTGGCAAGGTAGCTTACCGCCTTGAGTTACCGGAGGAATTAAGTGGGATTCATGGCACGTTTCACGTGTCACAATTACGAAAGTGCCTAGAAGACGAAACGGCCTATATCCATTACGATGATATCGAAGTGGATAATAGTCTGAATTATGCGGTGAGACCGGTGGAAATTTTAGATCGAAAGATCAAACATTTACAAAATAAACAAATTGACCAAGTCAAAATCAAATGGGAGCATAGGAAAGGTTCGGACACTACGTGGGAGTCCGAAGAGGAGATGCGACGTCTCCACCCTACATTATTTAGTACGTACTTCGGTTTCGGGGACGAAACCCTTTTAAGGGGGGTGGACTTGTAACACCCCAAAAAATATAAAACTTTATATTAGAATTATAAAGTTTAAATAAACGAGAATTTATTAACTAGGAATTTTAACCTAGTAAGTTAATTTCTAGAAATAACTTCAAGTAGGGTGAAAAGCAACTAAATTAAATGTTGATTAAAATGGAGGGGCTTAATTTGTAAAAATTGAAACTTAAGTTTTAATTAGACAAATAAAACAAACCAAACACCCCCAAAAGGAGGTGTTGGTCGTACAGAACAAGAGCAGGGGCGACTCCCCACTCTCAAACCCCTAAAACTCACTAAACTTGCAAATTGAAGGCTCAATCCAAGTTGAAATCGAAATTAAAGTGTAGATTATTGATCCTCATCACAAGAGGATTACAAGGTATGTAAAATTTCATGAAAACCCTCAACTTGAATTTCTCATGTAATTGGGAAAATCTGAAAATATAGTTGCATGTATGTCTTATGATGATCTAAGAACAACTATAGTGTCTAAGGACAAACCCTAGGCAAATACAAGTTGAAATCATGTTAAATTTTAGTGAAGATTATGAACACCATTGTAGGTGATTAAAGGTTTATGTGTAAATTGATGAACACTAGGATATTGGGTGTTGTTCTAGTGTAATTTGACAATTTTGAAGTGATTTCAGAAATCTAGAAGCTAACAATCATGTAAAATGTTGATTGAGGAGAAATTAGGGCTAAATGATAAGCTAGAAACTTTTCATATAATCATGTGAAAAATCTGCCCTTAAGGTGTTTGTGAAAATGCCTCAAAGAAGGCTTAAAATAGAAATTTAAAGATTAAACGCATAATTATGATGTTTCGGTGTATTATGCGATGTAAGGTTTAAAGAGAGTTCTAAACATGTCTTGAATTGAACTCTATAGGAAAGGATACCGGAACGTCGAGTGGACAAGCCGGTGGTGATTTGCGGTTGAAGGGCGTACACTAAGGTATGTAACTTGATCCGATACATTCGTTGAATTATGAATAAACTATGCGTTATTGATAGAATTTATATTGATTATGGTTGGAATGTGAATTGATAGACTTAGTATAGTCAACGAACCAAATTGGTAGTCATCATAAGTGGATGGTTCCACAAGATGAGCCAATGGATCTATTAGTTGTGAAAATTGTAGTTTTAAACGTTCTAGTAGTCGATAATGGCGATAATAATCACAAAGGCATTAAACCATGAAATTGGTAATAAATGCGGGTGATAATAAGCCCCGGATGTTGGGCATAAGGCGTCATAGGGTTATTAGTTAAATGGTAGTAAATGTGTAAGAATAGAATGGGTCGAATAATTATATAATGACATATGGTCTTTCGGTTCGTAAATAAAATTTTCAGTATGATAATCGTAATAGACACATCGGTAATGAATTTACAGACGTATAGGAAAAAGAATCACCTAAAACGGACTTACGAGTCAAAAGTTATGCACATTTGAAGTTAAAAACTGGAAATTCCGGAGCTGGCAGCAAATGCAGCTCACAAAACTGGAGGTGCTGGAAAACGTGACCCCCCGCGCCACGCGGAAGGTCACTTGGAATGTGCCGCGACACGCGGGAGGTTCTCGCGGCCCGCGTAACTTCTCTCGCGGGGCGCGAGCGACCTGATCCGGAAACTTTCATTTGTTTTCAATTGTTTTGATCCTTGATTTCGATTATACGTGTTATATTATTGTCAAAATTAACCCTTGATGTGGTTTTGACATTAGGTGATGTTGGTGAACTTACGGAAGGCGATCAAGTAATGATGAAGAACCGAACACTACATTTTGAAGCTTCCGCAATGTTTTAAAACTTTAGTACTTTAGTGTATGGGTTGTAAACACTAGTTAAACAACTTTTGAAATGTTTTAACTTAGTCATTAATTGACTAAGGTTGATTTTACTTATGAACTTAGTTAATGAAAGTCATGTTATTCAAACAATATTTTATTTGAAATGGTATAATCTATTACTAAAATCAAGTAAAATTAGACGGGTGTTACAAATAGGCTCAGCTAGACTAGTAGATTTGCGATAACAATACAAACTTAAATGAAAAAGCCTAGTTCTAGTGGGAAACATGGTTGAAAGCATAGTACTTAGTGTTGTCCTTCTTGACTGTGTGCCTACTCAGTAATCGCTGATTGTCGAAAGACATAAAACTGGTTAAGTTTGTGAATTTTCACAACTTGCTGAAAAGTCACTGTGATTGTGCATTTCATTTTGCAAAGATTTAAACTTGTTTTATTTCTTTATTTTGTTTAAGCATCGGACATCCTCTGCGTATACGTGAGTATCGACCTGGATGTTGTTGCCTAAACGTTCTGCTTTATTTTCTTTGGTGTTTCGTTTAAGCTTTGGACCTCCTCTGCGTATACGGAAGTATCGACCTGGTGGTTAAAGCCTAAACAACTTCAACTTGTTTTATTTTTCTTATTTTGTTTAAACATTGGACTTTCTTTGCGTATACGGAAGTATCGACCTGATTGTTAATGTTTAAACATTCTGTTTTGTTTTTCGCACAAATCACAGTTGATAAAAGTTTAAAGGCATTACTTGAGTCAGTGTATTGCATGATG
Organism: Helianthus tuberosus; assembly: GCA_030545235.1. Lineage (NCBI taxonomy): Eukaryota > Viridiplantae > Streptophyta > Magnoliopsida > Asterales > Asteraceae > Helianthus > Helianthus tuberosus. The sequence goes on from CM060391.1 coordinate 40,487,543, forward strand.
AGGGGAAATGCTGAGATCGTGGGGTCCATAAGAATTTAGTGCAAATTAATATACCTTAACGTATCGGTAAGCATTTCGAAAGTTTTTAGATTGAGTTTAAGTGGACAGCAATATCGTCAATCAATGTGAATCGTTTAGAACTTAAAATGAAATCAAGCTTAACGGTGTTAGTGATTTGTCTCAAAAACTGATATGATCCTCTTGCACAAACTCACAAAAATATTGTTTGTAAATATTTCTTTACTGCATTCTCATTAAAAAATACAAAAAGATTTTAAGTGTGTTTTAGCATAAATTTTGTAAAAATCCAAAAAGATTTTCGACAACTGTTGTTGGAAAGCTGAAGTTCAAAATTTCCAAGTGTTAAACTTGATGAACAGGTTTGGGAGAGAGTGTATGAAGAAGTTTTTACTAGTGGTTTGCAGAGAGTAAATCATTTTGAATATTTTTTGTGAAAATGGTTTCTAAATCTTAAAAATTTAATCTTTGAGAAACTTATATGTGTGGTAGAGAATTGCAGATATGAAGATTGATCAAATCCAGATTCCGATATCTGAGCAG